>OY776295.1:13127377-14613102 GCA_963675345.1 Trididemnum clinides
TAACACGCTGGGCCCTTACCAACAAAGGTCTTAGATGTCACTAGTACTCAGGCATGCAACCTAACTACTCGACAAAGTTATTCTAACGGGGAGTCCACCTGCTGTGTAGTTAGTACAATTTTCGTATTTGCCAGTTTATAACTAGAAAACACAGAAAATCAGCAATAGGCTTTACTATTTACGTTTGCCTTCAAAACGACCGTGTATAATTAAACAACAGCTTCCTGCTTCTGTTTTCACTGAAGTGGTGCCCCACAGCATTATGACGTTTTCTAACATTATGACGGAAACGCGATTTTTAAAGCGGTCAAGCAAAGAAAGCATGCGTAAAAAACACTTAAATGCTTCATTGCTTGTTGCACTTTTGCTAAAGCTTAAATTGTTAGAGATTTATTTTTACCGAAAGTATTTTGGTACAGTCGAATCCGGTTACTTGCATAGTCAACTTGCCAAACTATTTTATGCGATTAAGCGGTTTCGTCTGTAATACCTTCTGAAAAAGCTTTCGTCCGCGTTCTTACGATCAGAATTGTTTTAGAAAAAAAAAAATTTTACCATCAGTTGATTAAACCATGGCGTCATCTTAATCCCCAAGAGTGAAATTACATGAAGTTCGTAAGTCGGATGCTGGCTTTCGTTAAGACAAAGCACAGCTTTCCTCCGTCAAGAAATGCAAATTCAAAAAATGTATCTCCAATTACAACGTCATCAACTTCTTTTTGACAATCATCCTAGAGTGGAGATCAATAGTGTCAAGTTTCATGTTTGAACGTTCTGTATTTTGGTTGGCGTTGAAGAACACGGACAGACGCACACACATACACACAAAGAATTGCGCTTTATGGTATAGATTAATGATGTAGCGAGTGCATTAAACGAGCTTTGTAATCAAATAGAAAATGTTAAAACGCGAGGTTAAGTTTGTGGCGCATTAGATGCGATTTAGCATCTGTCATTTCTCTTTGGATTTTTGGAAGAAAGTTATGCGGGAGTCCTGTGGTGCATAGAAATATTTACTGCAAAAAAATTGGTTGTAAGAGAAATATGTTTGTTGTGATTGTGAATATACGCAAAAGCAACCTTTTGCTATTCGATTAGTTAGCTTGTGTTGCAATCCCGCAAACGCAATTCAACTTTGTTGCAGTTCATTTACATTTCAAAACTCGGTTTTCTAGACCTTAAATTGGCATTTCATACGCAATAAAAATTTGGTGCTACTATAGCGTGAGATCTACCTCCGGTTACTACTATAGCGTGAGGTCTACCACCGAATTATTTATCCCTCACCCCTCTATGGCTACACACCTACAACTATAGCTATAATAATTCCAAACACCACACATACATTCCACACACAAAGGTAAATTTTTCTAACGATACACACTTCGTGCATCTAAGAATGACAAAAATAAATCATTGATTTGGGTTAGGGTTAGGGTTAAGGTTAAGGGTTAAGGTTAGGGTTAGAGTTAGGGCAGTGGTTCTGACCCTAACCCAAACTTCACACGGTTTGCCCCTCGGTAGGTGCGAGTCAACCGGTAGACCTCACCCTGCATTTCGGTCGGTGACGTATGTCGGTAGACCTCACGCTATAGTAGCACCAAAAATTTTTTCTCTCTAAATAGGTTGTGGTGCTAAATAACCTATACACTTGCTAAGCACCAAAACAGACTATACCAATGATAATAGACCCTTGTTAAGCCGAGTACTGTTGGTCATGTTGTGTAGTTACAGGTAGCTTCGTTTCATTACTTAATTATTTTTATATGATGCGGTTGTCGTGTATGTTAAATTACTAGCATTTTTATTTGATTAATACGGTATGTTATATTGGTATCATCATAGTGCCTTCAACATGAGAGCAATTATAGCTTGTTGATCTATAAACTTGATGAGTTGGTTAAGCCATCTATAAACAATGCTCTTAACATTAGTGAAAAGCAATAAATCCCGGTTGAAGATCAATGCGTTCGACAAAAGAAATGTTCTTGGCAACCATAAAGAAGACATAAGTCTATCTACAGCTGACGAAATTAAGCGTTGCAATTGCATGCATGTTTGAAACTGTGTACCAATTTTGGAGTGAAGCAGTAAGGAGGTTTCGTGACATTAGTTTGCTGAATAAAACATTCGGCTTTTTTAATTCTCACTCATTTTTGCGGGGAAAAACCATTCAGATGGATACAAACAAATTTAAGAATATGTAGCCCAGGGGTTCTCAACCTTTATTCTCTCATTTACTCCTTGGAAAATTTCAAAAGTAAAATTTACCCCAAAATATTTTTTTATATTTCCACTTCTACAAATACTTATTGTAATAGGTAAAAATTTGAATTTTTTGCTGACAAAATTTACCCCCAAGGCAGGTCAAATTTACCCCTGGTTAAGAACCCCTGATGTAGGCGGATGGCGTTGATTATTTCAAGTTGTTGGTACAAATCGCTAGTTGTAACTGGCTTGTATAAAGCAGGGGCATCTTGATTCAAAGCGATGATGCATAGCCAGACGTTTTACAAGGTTGACAAACATCGTCTATTTGCCTCTCGCCCCGCAGGGCTCTTGCTACTCGCAAAAAACTAAATAGAGAAACAAAGAATTTTTCGCGCTGCGCCTGCAATTTACGCCTGATGGAAACCAGCCTTTAACCTGCAGTTTGCGCAAGGTACATAGCCGGCTTCCAGCATGAGTATTTTCAGATTGTTTTATTGTTTGCCCAATACGTCACAATTTGTAAAACTAATTTCATTTTACTACAAAACTTAGTTTGATATTGTCAAAAACCAGTAGCTTTTTAGCTGAAAGTTATTCTCTGGAGCTAATATTCTTACATTTGGTTTTATGGTGGCCTACATTTGTTCGTACGTCTTACTGGCTAAGTCAATAATGTTGTGTTTACGCGAAAGTACATGTGAATATTTGCTCAAAAATTAACATTACGTCGGAGTTAATAAGGTTGCAGATAAAGCTCATTTTGAAAATAAATTTATACAAAGAGGTGGGACCGGGATTCGCAAAAAAACAGTATACTTGGGGCGTGAGCTTCCTTCCGAAAACGCACATAATACTGTCATTGCTCTGTATGCTACCTCTTAAAGGGACAGCTCGAAAAAGCAAACAATATTATTTCACCTTTTGCCTTTAAAAATTTGATTGTATTGTCATCGCTGTGAATGGCACATAAATTTTTCAAAGCCAACCACTTTTCTTTACTTGAATTTCAATTATTTGTTGGCACTTAGTTGATAGGAGAGAGTTCATGCTGAATGCTTGTTGCTGCTCTGATGGAGGCACAAATCACTTTTTTTCTCGAAATTTTTGGCTCATTTTTACAGATCATCTCATTCCACGTGGTAGGGAAAGTTATTGCAAGCAAATTTTTGCTACCAGGATCAAAACCAAGCTTATGGCTACATTTTATATAATTTTGGAAATGATAGCGTCTTTGTGTAAGAAAATACGATCACTTTTGTCTTGCTATGCTCAGCTTTCCTCGATTTTCCCTACCTGACTAGCAATCAGACTAAAAAAGTATCCCAATTACAGTAGCTTCTATTAGTTTTTACCCATACAATTCAAAGATAGGGCAAAGCACGCCTGGTCTTTACTTTGCGAGACTGATATTCGCTTTTGTGTTTGCCAATCCTAATTTACTATACATACATGAAGCCAAGTTTAGTTTTCAGTGAACAGCACTGCAACGCTTCACCGACGATAAGAGCTTGATTTCTAAAGCTGTTATCGCTAACTGGACCAAACAGTAATGGACCAAACGGCTGATCGAGCGCGCACCAAGGTCGCACATACACGAACGCGCGACAAAGTCCAAACAAATTGCGTCGTTCGCGAGTCTAAGGGTGGTTTCCATTAGGTTTAGAGCGCATAGCGTAAGCGTAAAATATCAATTGGTCGTTTCCACTTGTCTGCTGTCTGGCGTTTACTGCGCAGCAGATTCTTCGGTTGAAACGATTGCCCAAAAACGCAGTGCTGCAAACTGCTTAAAAAGTATCTTTTCTAATTATAGGATATTCAGGTCGTCGCGGGTGTAACCGATTAACTTAGTGGTAAAAGCTGAAACCAATTATCGGGGTGAAACGGGTCATCCAGACACATATGAAGTTTGTTATTACGATACTTTTAAGATACTAAAAGTAAGGCCTTTAACATTATTTTAAAACGCAAACCATATCTTTTTTCTGGAAAGCTGTCTCTGTATGTCACGAATACGTAAATATGCTTTGAGGAATAGTTTTGCATATGTATAGAGTTGTAATATGTTTGTTTTGCCATGATTATTTTATCTGTAAATCTGAATTGTTTGTAGCCCTAACTTGCTAAACTATTTTCAAAAGACGACTTTTTTTCTTTCGGATTCATAAATAGATTTGTAACTCACACGCCTTTCTGACGTCACAATGGCTGTCTACATCACTTCCCAGCATATTCTAGTGATTCTTGCTTCTTCTCGAAGATTTTCCTTTTTATTATTATTATTACTGATTACGTAATTTATTAACGGTGTTTTTCCTGTGTCACATGATGTTCTAGCAATTTCTAGATTATTATCCAGCTGTATATATAACGCAGCAAGGTTTTTTTATTCATTCAGAAATTCATTGAGTAGTAGATCAGAGTATAGTAAACATTAGAGTGTTGTGAAAGACGTTGTTGTGTGGTGATTGTTGTGACAGGAATCAAACGATTATTTTGGTGGTTTTAGTTTTAGTTCTCTGACATTTA
Source organism: Trididemnum clinides (assembly GCA_963675345.1). NCBI lineage: Eukaryota > Metazoa > Chordata > Ascidiacea > Aplousobranchia > Didemnidae > Trididemnum > Trididemnum clinides. Next base: position 13,132,115 of record OY776295.1, read on the forward strand.
ATTATAGAAGTGCTTTAGTTCTGTGTTTTGGCAAGCGAAGGAATTCGAAGTTATAAATTGGTTTGTGAATACATTGCTCTGTTCTTAATTGAGAAGTGCGTGGGTTAAAGTATCTTAGTGGAAGGCAATCTTTTTCCTAGTTACCTAGTTGCCACCAAAATTAATTATTCGATCGATACTGCAAGTCGCGTCAATTTTTAGAAGTAAATTAAAGTTGAAATAGAATCAAAACTCTATTAAAACGCGACATCTGGGGGCTCGTCCGGGATATCTTTTTATCGACTGGTACTTTAAAATAGCTGCGGAAGAACGTAATATGGAGAAGTGGGAAGATTTGAAAAGACAAGTAGAATCATTGGAACTGGATGAGAAGCAGAGGAATAAGCTTATAATGGAAGAATGGCGCCGAATGAAAGAAGCTGAAGAACGGAGAATAGCAGCTGAAGATGAAGCTGAAGAACGAAGGCCAGCAGCCCAGGCTGAAGAACAGAGAATAGCGGCTGAAGAACGACTAATAGCGGCTGAGGAAAGGAAGGCCGAGCTCGAAGTTGAAAAGCTGAAGTTGGAATTGGAAATGAGGAGGCTCTCTCAATCTCAGAATGGTGAGCAACTGAATCAAGAATCGGTTGAAAATATTGTGAGGACGCCTCTGCTACCATCTTTCGTGAACGGGAAGGATAATTTGAACGAATATTTTCTGAGATTTGAAAGGTACGCTAGTGTGGCTAAATGGAATAGAAGTACTTGGGCAACCCTGTTAACCCCGTTGCTAACAGGCAAGGCGATAGAAGTATATAATAGACTGTCGCCAGAAGAAGCGATGGGTTATGAGCGTCTTAAAGTTGCTTTATTGGAAAGATATGATTTTACTGAGCGTGGGTACCGCGAGAAATTTTGAAAAGCTAGACCGGAAGGACACGAAAGCCCAAGTCAATTTATATTCAGGCTAAAAAACTACTTCACCAAGTGGATAGAGTTGGCCGAAGTGGAGCAAACCTTCATGGGCGTGGTTGATTTGATTGCACGCGAGCAGTTCACTAGCTCCTACCCTAAGGATCAATCGATATGGCTGAAGCAAAGCAACCCAAAAACTCTAGATAAACTGTCACGGTTGGCCGATCAATATCTGGCAGCGCGCAATTAGAAGCTGTTGAGTAAGGAAGTAATCAAGCGTGATAACGCAAGAGCCGGCGTGAAGGACAGTCATAGTGAATTCCCTCCTTCGAGTATCCGAAGTGCTTCTTATGCAATTGCGTTGGTCACCAGGCGATTGACTGTCGTGTTAAGCCAGAAGGAGGACGTGATGAGTATAACAAACCAGGTAGACACGCAGTTACGTGTTACCAATGTGGCGAAATTGGGCATGAGAAGAGATCCTATCGGAACTACCCCCGCCCTCAAGCTGCTCCTCGGGGTGGAGGTAACACACCTAGGCCTACATCACAACCGTACCAAGTTGGATGTGCTGCGCAAGTTGGAAGATTATCGGATGATGCCAAAGCGAAGGATGAAGAATATTTGGAGCTCAAATCTGGAGAGAAAATTAAAGTTGTGTATAATGGTGCCTGCTTGAGTAATTAAAATATGAAGTGCATGCCTCTTACGACCAGAAAAGTGGGTGAGAATGTAGTTGAGGTTCTTCGTGATTCAGGGTACAATGATGTCATTGTCAGAAGAGAGTTGGTGAAGGAAGATGATTTTACTGGTAGCATGGATTATGTGATGGCTATCGACCGGACATTGAAAGAAGCACCAATTGCTGAGATTAAAGTGGACATGCTTTACTATGCGGGAGCAACTCAAGTGATATGTTTGCGAGACCCTTTGTTCGACCTGATTATTGGAAACTTTGCTGAAGCACGGAATCTGGATGATCCTGTTCCTGGTGTGGAGACATGTGCCGTTGCGGTCACGAGGGCTCAAGCTTGGAAGGATGCCACCATCAAACCTTTAGCTGCAAAAGACGTCACGGCTCAGACTTCCGTCACAAAAGATGAATTGGAAAAAATGCAACAGGGAGACACTGCTATGGAAAAATACGTGGACCTGAAAGATGCTGTTAGAAAGGGAGATTACGAAATAATGAGCAGGTGTGGAAAGGGTAATGATTATCGAATAGAAGTGAATAAGAAGGTGAAAACGTTTCATGCAAACGTGCTGAAGAAGTAGGCTACATCGAAAGAGCTGACCAGGACGGAGCACTACAACAAAATTTAGACGATAACCAAATAATGTCTTGTGATGTTTGTACCAAGATTGTAAGAGGAAATGAAGATCTGAGTGTGAACAACGACGAGATGATGGAATTGGCTAATTGTCATTAAAAGGAAACAGTACAGGACGTCAAGTTTTGGGTCGAACTGATTAAAACACAACAGGGAGAGATGATGAACACCTTGCAAAACACAAAGAAGTTTTTTCGAATATCCCAGGTAAAACTAACATCATTAAACATAAGATAGAGCTTACTGAAAATAATTCATTCAGGTCTCGGCCTTATCCTTTATGTACACAATGAGACAGACCTTAAAAGGGAAATAGAAGACATGCTTGGCCTCGGAATCATTCGAGAATCAAGCTCACCATTTGCGTCCCAATTGCAATTGTGAAGAAAAAAGGTGGATCAGATCGCATCTGCGTCGATTATCGAAAATCAAACAAGCTCACAGTAGCAAATCCGGAGGCTACGACGACAGCAAAAAATTTATTCCAACGGTTGGGGAAAAGCAAGTATTACTCAAAAATCGATCTCAGCAAAGGATGCTGGCAAATCTCAGTCGCCGAAGAGGACATCAAAAAGACTGCATTTGTAACACCTGACGGCACGTACGATTTTCTGAGGATGCTTTTCGAAATGAAAAATTCGGGGGCAACGTTGGTTCGTGGAATAAGGAAGATTTTAGCCTGAATCAAGAAATCAAAACGTGGATACAAAACGTGGATAAATTGGTTAGCAAACATTTCGAAAATAGGCTTATTTCACTGACATAACATTTCGTATGATGAGAAACCATTATTGTCTTAAAACAACGTTAAAAACCTTTTTTGGCGTTAAGTTTTCCTAAGTGGTTTTTTGCCAGTTTTTCTTTTAGCTCCAAACAAAAGTCAAGATTATTTTTTTGTATTTTGTCCATTTTTGAAAATTCTGAGGGAGGGCTGAAGGCATGTTTGTCTCAAAGTAAAGATGAGCACTCTTTTTGAGCGACTCTTTTTCATTTGGCTCCAAGCAAGCAAAGGTAAAGACCCTTTTTTTAGAGATTTATCATTAAAATAAATTTTTTGCCTTTTTTTGAAATTTATATAGGGGAGGACTTTAACTTTCCTCTTCTTTTATGCTGATGGCACATTCAAAAGGACAATGTAGGAAAAGTGCACAGCCTCCCCTCTTGCATTTTTCCGAAAAGAGCCCGAGAACCTACTTCTTTAAAAGATAATCTGTCAATTTATATCGCTAATTCAATGCGGGGCTTCTGCATATTCTGGTCACACTCTGCTATGTTTTCTGCATTAGTCCAGACAACGATCAAGTGTTAAAGTTTCAATACTTAAATCTTATGAAACATTGTATTAACAAATATAAAGTCATCATCAAGTTCATACAATACAAATCACAATTGAAGAAAAAAGGATAGAAGTTAAACATAAATGAACAGAAATTTTGATATCAGGCCATCAAAGCAATAAGTTTATCCGCTTTATCCGATGAGAAGGCCGAACTTCAGATTTTTATGGAAAGACGCTTCGAGACATGCTCACTATGCTAGTTCTTAATCGAACATTGTATAGTAGCTGCATAAAAACACCATACAAAAAGGAATGCCTTCTTTTTCGTAATGACTAGGGCAATTTTTATGGACCTAAAAAAATATATTTTTGACTTTATTTTAGCAAAATTTTGACCTAACCGCTTTCGCCTATTATTTATTTCTGGTTGCACTTTTTTGATTAAAAATGTTTTATAATCCGCAATTTACATAAGTTTTTAAAGAAGAAGGTAGCCTACTTTAAACATTTTCTCAATTACTCAGTCTTGAAGCTAATGCAACAAAGCGACGCATGACGTCAAAACCTAGGATAACGAGCCATTGTGTGTACCGGTATCAATTAGTGTGTAATACAAAAAATGCGTTGTTATCGCAACTGTACTGTACATTAACAGTCTGTCTATGATGTTTTTAACGAAAGCCACACAGTACAATTACCAGGACTTTTTATTGTAATACAGCATCATACATTTTTTTATGTTCTCAACATCAAAATTTTTGTCTTTTCTCAGTAATGTACTGAGCATAGAAAACGACCTCTCGACAGCAGCAGAGGTTGGCTGGGCTTTTTGCAATAGTGCGTAGCTTGTTGGGTCAATTGTCAAGTTGGTACAGTTTATTATTGTTTCTAAATCAGAGTTGGATAGTCGTTTTTTAATGTAATTTTTAATTGCGCACGGATCATGATCGAATTGTATATTCTTCAGCAATCCGTATGCTTCGGTTATCGTGCAGGCACTTCCTTCTAAGAACTCTACGTTGGCTGCTAGAGTCCGGTATTGAATTATTTTAACCAAGTCCAGCACCAAATCTTTCACAATGATAGCGTCTTTTGCTCTGCTGATTAAGAGGCCTGCACTTGTCCAATTGTTGACAATGGTACGAACAGCTGGAGGGTTCTCACTGTAATATAAGGCAGCTCTAAGCCAAGTTGCCCATCTTGTAATTACAGGGTCAGGAGGAAATGGCAGACCAGCATCATGAAAATCTTTCATGCGATCTTTGTTTTTGATTGTTGCTGCTTTGATCGTTGCTATTATTTCATCAATATTTTTAAAATGAGCACGAACACGCATAGCGCAGTTATGCAGTAAGTGCGCAACGCAGGTGGCATGCATCAAAGAAGGGTATAATTCCTTTAATGTCTTTCCAGCCAAAGACATGTACCGAGCAGCATCAGTCAAGAACAATGAAAAATTCTCGCGTTTTATTTCACGTTGTCGCAATATGTCATCCACAGTGTTTAGAATAATACTGCTATTAACATTGCTACCGCTGTCAAGTGGATGGCAATCAACGAGGAATGTCTGATTTGGGGCATCTAAGCTGCTCACAAGCACACTAATATACTTTTGTTTGGCAATCTCTGCTTCATCCACAATTAAAAAAAAAATTTTATCACGAAGTAATTCTTGAATTTGTTCTTCTTTTTGGGATGCTAAGTTAGCAACACATGTCCGGGCTGCAGTCTCCGAAAGCAATACTTTTCCCATTGTAGCAAACAGAGACTTTAAAGAAGAATGGTTCAGTTTATGCAGTGGGATATCTGCAGCTAAGAATGAAGAGACAACCTGTTCCTTGAAGTTTACTTGATCGAGTCGTAAAAAGGTTTGCTTACTTTGGGATTTGCTCTTCGTCTCCAATTTTCTTTGGTGTTGCTTACTTTTTCGGTGACTTTCCACAAAAAACTTTTTGTCGCATTTGACTAACACGTCGCAAAGGTTGCATCGCAAGTCGCCGGCAGGAGTTGCCGAAAACTCATCCGGATATTCCTGGCAAATTTGCCCAACTTTCGCTGTAGAAGATTTGGTTTGTTTAGGCATTCTTTGCTTTGCAAGCTACGACTTAAAAAGACCACGTGTAAAGAGCGCAAAGGTTTTATAGGAATAGATTAATTGTCTAACAATTATTGTTTTTATTGTTTTTGTTTTATTTGCCATATTTATCCTCCATTCATGAGAAAGCGAATTGTATCGCTATACTTTGGACGGTAAGTCCGCACTTGCTTGGGAGTTGCCTTTTTCGAGGTTTATGGGTCACCTGTCTTCCACATAAAGGTGGGGCGTCCCGTTAAGTGCCTTGGCCAAGGACACAACAAGCGAACTTGCCGGCTTGTTCTCCACAACCTCCCCTAAAATGCCGAGCGCCAAGCAGGGAAGCTGCGGATGCCATTTTTTAAAGTCTTTTGGTATGACTCGACAAGGGGAATGAACCCCAGGTCTACCGACTGCAAAGCGGACGCTCTAACCACCACGACATCGCGTCGGTTATGCATCATATTATGTGTTTATGCATCAACAATGACGATTTTATGCATAATAAGTGCTATTTCCTTCTCAATTACCGCACACATTTTTACCATTGCAACTATTTGAGAAGTTTAAAATCAAATAAAACTGCGCATAAAATTTCAATAGCAGCTCAAAAATTCAAAAAAATACAAAAAAAATTTAAATTTGTTCGTTTTTGTAAGGAAATTTTTGATGAAGACAATTTTGACAAGTTTTGACTTCATGCAAAATTTTGACTTTATTTTGACTTGTAAAATTTACCAAAACAGACTCCTGAAGACATGAAACGAACGTTAGTACACGTTTGATCATGTAACAAGGTCCTGAAACAATTTTGACTTTATTGACTTTAGCAGGGCCTAGTAATGACGAAAAAATCTGTCCATAAAAAAGAAAAACAAGGAAGTCTTTTTTCCTTTTCTGTGGTATTGGGCGAAATAATCTACTGCGCCACAGTTGTATGATCAAAAAGCACGCATCAGTGTTAAAATACTGCCTGAATGCATTCATTTCTGAAAGTTATAGAATCATGACAGCACCAGATCTTGTAGACCCTGCAAAGTAATATTTATCAGCATTGCTTTCCATCACTATTTATACTGCAAAAGTGACATTACTTTTTCAAAATCTACAATAGTTAACTACTAAGTGATTCGGTATGTCACAGAAAAAGTTTACAATTAATCGATTTGTGGACACGAAAATGGCCGCTCATTGGCGTAACTGATGAATAAATGTCATAAATAAGTAGAAAAAACAATTCCTAGGAAGTAGACCTCTTCAAACATGAGTTTTTTTTGAAACTTCATGAAATAATCGAGTAACTTCGCCTCTGTCACAACATAGAGTTTTGGTATGGTACTTCAGAACACCAAAAGCTCGTTCGAATTTTACATTCAGCCACAAACATACCATGCAACAAGGTAATAACAACGCCATTGCAATATCAAGGCTACAGTGCTAGTAGAACACACTTGTATCATTAAATTCTCTCGAAATGCTTACCAGTGCATAGAATCTCTGCCAACTTGTTTTAATTCCAGATATCGCAACATTTCACAATTTCTTTGGCAGAAACTACACAAAACAAATAACCGCAAAGATTAATAGATGTCATTCTGCATCGCAATCGCAAAAAAGTTTCGTTTTAACTTTTCTCTGTTGTATGGCATTTATCAGTCAGCAACTTTGGTTCCAACTGGGGAAGCCCGGACCACAGGGATCCACAAAAGATGTTAGTACGACAACCTCCATATAAGAGATGCTTGCAGTAAGAAAATTCTAATTGTGATTAAAGACTACAAACCTTTTTCAAATAATCAAAATTCAAAAGTTTGAGCAAAGTATTTAAAATATCGATTGCATGAAATAAGTTGCCACTCTTGAGTGCTACACACAGTTGACTATGCATCTATTACAGGGATTCTTCACCACTGGGGAATTACAAATCTTATTGAGGCAGAGATTCTCAATTGAGGAGTCGTGACTTACTGGTGCGCAATTTCTTTTTTTGGTTTAATTTTCTGATATTCAGTAACTTGTACTTCAGCATGAATTTCCATACATCTGCACTTTCATATTTTAGTGTTGCCCCACCAACAACTGTTTACAATGATTTAATTTTGTACCTCTATATTTTTCAAAAATCAAAAAAAGTATCGTTAAGTAGGTCCAATTTTTTAGAACTTAGTAGGCTACCCTACCGAGTAATAGCATCTAAATTTTTCACAATGCTAAGGCCCACCTCTATTGCTGAAATAAAATAAACTACAAATGAGATATTTTGCAGATATGCTCAGTGCTTACAAGGATGTACTTTTTTGAAGCATGCAACTTTTTGCAACAAAAATCAGGCTTACCAATAATCTTTGCAGCTTGAAAATCATTGGCAGATGGGCATCAGCTAATGAGCTCATGATGAAAATCAAAGAGATATCACGAGAGCTAATTATTACAGATTCATGTACATACAATTTTGCATGCAATAGCTATATTTAAAGTTGCCAGCCGTCCTTTATTTCAAAGGACAGTCCTTTATTTGAACTGCCCGTCCTTGTCCTTTATTAAAGTTAGAATTGTTCTTTATTTCTAGAGGTGAAAGAAATTTACTGTGAGAGCGGAAAAAATTTGCAAAAGTACAGCCCAGCCCATGGAAAACCAGGTGTTGACCTTTTTTTTTTGGAGACCACCATGTCCACAAGCAGTATTTTCCATGTTGGCCTCCAAAAAAAAAAAATGGTCAACACCTGGTTTTCCATGGTTTGGACTGTACTTTTGCAAATTTTTTCCAATATCCAATCCAAATTTTTTCCATTTTCCAACTTTTCGCAATTGCAAATTGAGAATTGCCCTTTAAAATAAAGGACGGATGGCAACTCTAGTCACAGTGTCCTTTATTGGAACTTGTCAAAGTTGGCAACCCTAGCTATATTAGTTTTTCACTTATCACGATTACATTTATGATTTAAATAGTTCATAATGCTTAAATGACGTTAACCTGCTGTGATTCAAGATCTTGTTTATCAGTTAAAGCGGTGACACTGCTACCTTGTCTTATCAAAACAAAGATCTTTAGTGTCTCAACCTCATGCTTTGGGTTCAAACTGTCGCTTGAGGAAAACCGTAGAGACATCCATGGGTAGCTACTCTCTTAAAGGCTGCAAGATCGTTTTGTATCTCCTAAACTATTCGTTGATGAGTAAATAAGCTCTCATTATTTACTATCTACTATAAAATGCAACTGCAATTTCCTAGGACTCCAGCACTGACAGTATATTTTACTATTTTATCCACCCTAGGCTACACAGCACACATAGAGCACTGAAATCTGAATTAGGCCTAAAGCTCAATACCTAGTAGCATCTATGCCGCCTATAAGATTGAAAATGCTGATAATTCTCCACAATCAAAGTGCCTTACAACATTTTATTGGCAAGTTTTACATGAGCCTAGGAGTGTCGGCTGATCTTTCGGCAACAGAATTTACTAAAATATGTTGTAAATTTCGATGCGTAGGCGTAAAAAATTGCTCTGAAGCGAACTTTTTTCAAGATTTGACGCGAGCAGGAATTCAAATTCATGCGCGAAGCGTTTTCGCTGACAAAATAATTTTAAATAGATAAACAAAGAGTTTTTACGCTACGCCGGCAATTTACGCCTAGTGGAAACCAACCTTAACAGATAAAGCTTAATTCTGTCTATACGTACTTACGTACTCTTTAACTCCACCGAAACTACAGGACGTACTAACATCAAACTTGTCACAATTAATCACCACATCGGGGTGAGTGTCACAAGGGTATTGGTGACGTCATCATGACGGCATAATCAAAAATATTTTTTTTATTACATTTTTTAACAGAGAATAACCGTTTTGTGCTCAAACGAAAGCTAACACCAAATCTATCACTTTACAAACACTTTCATTCTTTTGGGATCCAAAATGACGTCACAATTAACGCTTCATTGCACAATTTGTTATCTGTATTTTCTCAAAAACTACTGGTCGTAGAAACGCGATTAAGAGCATTTTCAGGAGATTTTATTAAACTAATTTTCATAAAAACAACTCTACAACAATTTAAGCTCATTTGACAATGCAACGAGCAATTCTTTACTTCAGCATTTAAATTTTTTTAAGCATCGTTATTTTTTCCCTCTCGCGCTTACAACTCGCTCTATGATGTCATAGTGCTGTCTAGTACAATTAACACAGTCCTTCGCTGACAGAGATCACAGTATGAAGATGTTTTCAACAGTAGTAACATTTCTACAAAATCAGTTTACACAAAATTGATTTGTGACCTCATTTTTCAACCGATTTTCAAAATTAATTTACCAAATTAACCCTTTCCTCGGCAGAAACGAGTGCACTCGTTTTCACCAAATGTTCCATTTTCAGTCGGCGACGACTATACTCGTCTAAAACTGAACGTCCAAAAACCAGCCAGAGACGTATATACTCGTCGATTCTTTCTAAGCCATTCTACGTGTGAAACGAGTATTCTCGTCAAATCGTACGCCTGTTTAAAAAACAATAATTCCAAGCTGTTTCATAATCAGCATGAAAAATACTATATAGAACTAAAATAAAAAAATTAGTCTAAAAAAGAAACGTTTTTAACTAAAAAATTGTTGGGGAAGGGGTTAAAGTTTATTTCAAGACGACTCTGGTAGTGTATGATATATCGGGTGTACCAGAAAAAGTAAACCGCTTTTGTTAAAACTTTTCTCGGCGTAGTAAGACTGAATATATTAAAATTTTACACACAGTCACCTAGGAATATTATCAACACTTTTACAATGTATCTAAAAGATCAGTAGCAAGTTATGTGAGTACTGTCAAATTCAAAACAACGTCTAAAAAAAGGCAATATCAGAGTAAAATTTATTATTTCAGTCTATGCTCAATGTGACCTCCATCCTCTTCCACGACTAAACGAAGCCGTTTCTTCCACGCAGAAATGCTTTGGCGTATTTCTTCTATCGATATCTCCTTCCCACAATATTTTTATGGAGTTCATTAATACCTGCTCAGTCAATTTGTCTTGCACTCCTCGGTAAACTTTCTTTTTCAAAGAGTCCCATGTGGTACAATCCATTGGGTTACGGTAGGACTTTGCGGAGGCTATTTATCCTTCTAGGTGAATTCTAATGTAGCCTCTTCTAGATGAGCTTGGGTTACCCTAATTGTGTAGGGAGGAGTCCCATCTTGCTGAAACACGTGATGCAAACTCAATTATAACGTCACAAAGCGCCTATTCAAAAATTATTTGCTTAAGTTTTTCCTGATATTGCATTTTTGAGACGTTATTTTGAATTTGACAATACTCACACCATTTGCTACTGATCTTTTAGATACTTTGTTAAAGTCTCGATAATATCCTCAGGTTGCTGTGGGTAAAATTTTAATAAATTCGATTTTATTGTTGCCGAGAAAATTTTTCACAAAAGCCGTTCATCTTTTTTGGTTCACCCGATATATCTTCATTATTTGTTTTGATACTAAAAAAAGTGAACTTAAACAACGGTAGTGTAACTTTCTATCCCTCCCAAAAAGTAGTAAGATGAGTAAATATAGGTAAATTTAGTACATAAAAGTTATAATAAGATACTAACAATTACTGTCCTTTGAAAACTGAGCAAATTTACTTGCCACCAATATGTGACTCTAATTAGTTAGCGCTAAGGATTAGTTTACAATGACTGACCAAAAATTGGTTGCCATGCATTATGCTATATTTTTGGTCAAACAGTTATCCTTCTTCACTTAGCCAACTTGCAATTGTTAGACAAAGTTAGTTCTTCGGTGCATTTTGACTACTTTTTTTATTATTTTTATTATTTGTTATCCATGTTTATTCTCCATTCACGAAAAGCGAATTACATCGCTATATTTTGGACAGTATGTCCGCACTCTCTTGGGAGTTGCCATTTCCGAGGTTTTTGGGTTACCTGTCTTCCACATTAAGGTATGGGCGTACCGTTAAGTGCCTTGCCCAAGAACTCAACAAGCGAACTTGCCGGCTTGTTCTCCACAACCTCCCATAAACGCCAAGCGCAAAGTAGGGAAGCTGTGGATACCATTTTTTTAAGTTTTGTGGTGTGACTCGACAAGGGGAATGATCCCCAGGTCTACCGATTGAGAAGTAGACGCTTTAACCACTAAGACGAAGTCTCTAAACGTTTATGAAATGTAGCTTACCAGTTAAAAACACTCATAATTTGGTGTCTGCACTTCACAAAATTGCAATTTCTACAAAAACTAACTACTTTGATACATTTTGTCTATTTTTCTTGATTGCATGGATCTTTGGCATTATCCATCAAAATATTCAAAAAGATTCATCGAAAAATGAAGTCTCCAAAAACTTTAATGTGTAGCCAACTCCAAGCAAAACACTCGGTAATGCCCCGAGAAAAAGAGGAGAGGAAAATGATGGTTCTGTTTAATCTTTTGCAATAAAATATTAGTGTCGAGCTAAATATCATCCAAACGTTGAAGCAATTTCCTTTGCAATTGGGCGAGGCTGGCGCAGCCAGCTGATTTGATATTCTTAACCTCAACATTATTAATGGAGACCCTGCTACTAGAAAAACTCAACTATGATTGCTTCATTTCGAGTTATCTTTGCATGGCTGCGTTTATGACAGGATCAAGCGACATGCGTGCAGTCAGAGCGTTGGCTCACACAAATTCGCCTACAGTAACGAAAACGTCGTAAGTAGCAATCCTAAAACAGTTTTTAATGGCTTAATTCTGAAAATACATATCAATCATCTTGGCGCACTTCCACAACTTTTATATGGTTTCAAGCACTTGGTGAATTTTATGTATAAAAGTCTGTTTAGTTTAAGAACGCCGATGGTGAAAACAGTGCAAATAAGACTTTGCCAGCACGCGATAAACTTGGAAGACAAGTAATGGTTATGCACAACCGCCTATAATGTTTTTTGATAGATTGCGTTTCAAGAAACGTTATTTTTTGCTTAAGGTAATTTGATGGCCTCTTACACTGTATCAAGGTGCAACGAGCGATTAATTATTCATTTAAGTGTTTTTTAGCATGCTTTTTCCTTCTGTCTTGAATCCTTTTACAAGGCACTATTACGTCATAATGTTAAATGAAATCACAATGCTATACCACTATGTTGTATTGTGAAAACAGCAGCAGCAGAAAAATTATCCATTATCATTTTAATAGCAAACATAAGCATTACTGATATTTGTTATTGATAGGTTCTTTGTATTGGTACGAATCACTGATGCTAATTTAAAAGTAGGGAGACCTGGATTAGGGGCAAAGTTAAATGTCATAAAATGCCAAGTTTAAGATAAAATCAAAATAAAATAATAATAGCATCAATTTGAAAAATTGGAATTAGAGGAAATGTTTTCGTTTGAAAAGAACTCAATAGTCACCAATTGGAATAGATTATATCACTTGGGGAAAAGGCATGGCCCCTTATCATGCTATTGCCGAATTAAAGCAAACAGTACAGCCAAAGAATTTAAACTGTGTGCCGCAGCTTGATGTTCATACAAGACATTTTCAGCTAAAATTGAGTAAATGTTGCCATGAAGTATTGATCGATAAGGTCGGAGATCGTGTTGTGTTGCCCGAAAAGTGGTGATCTCTAAAAAAGGTCATCATCTTTCTGGCTGTCACCTGTAAAGCTATTAGCGATCAATATCCATAGATTCATGCGGTTGGTGTGCCGCCAAATTTTGCCTTGCATATAAGAAATCAATTAGTGATAAATGATAACCATGCGCAAAACAGAGCCGGTGGACGAAACAAATCATTCTTTCAAAACTCGTCATCACACTAGCTCCATCTGTTGTGCCGTCGTAGCTATAACAATATTTTCCATTTTGAGTCCAAATTCGAGCAATCTTACTTTCACCAAATCCTCTACTCTTTTGGCTGGCACATAGCCTGTTGTTCTTGCCATTTCTAAATGAACCTGGTCTGATTCGTGGTGCAGGTTTAAGTTCATGTATTTTCTGGTTTTTAAACTTTTATGCTCCTCAACAGTGACAGAATAAAATTTCCCAGTCCCTTTTTACACTTTGATTATTATCTTTGCATCGCTTTTCAGTATTTCGAAAAAGGTCACCATATAACTTCTCACATTTTTCACTGCTTATGGTACCTTGTATCCTATTGCTAAAAATGTTTGTTTTAGTTGCATCCTGGTAGCGATTATTTTAAAAGAAATTCGGTCCACAACCGTTAGCTCTGCAGCAACTCTATTTAGCAATTCTTTGGTTGGTTAAAAATATGTGTCAATCGTGCTTGCACCAACAAAATTTCTGACTGTATTGCCGAGGAATAAACTCGCTGTTTTTCCTTCTTTGCATCGACAAGAATCTTATATTTCAGATGCAAGTGGTTTCTCATAACTCCTGTAGATCCATTTTTTACAAGAAATCGTGTTTTCACAGGTTTCACATTTTGCCCTCTCGCTATTTCTTGATCGGAGAAAATAAAGCCGCACGGGGTTCTCACTTTTAAAACGTTTGAATTCCATTTTAATAACTCTGAAATTTAGTCATTTCAAATTATCTATTCACTTGAATTCAAAGCTTTTAAACTGAATTTCTTTCGAGCTTACGCTTCACAGACCTCTCTTTTTAATGCAAATGCAGTCTTCTATAGAATTGATAATTTTATTCGGTTTGCGTTCATTTGACCTGATAGCAAAGTTTATTTTTGCATTTTACCACTGGTTGAAAATATAAGACAAAGAAGTGTAAACAAAGGTTTAATTACGTTTAAAAGGAACTCAGTCGCCTCTTCAAATTAACTACGGGCTTTGGTAGAACTTAGTTCACCCGTATCTGGAAACAAAGAGTATCCAAACTTACTAAAGATTGGTAAGGGCACTTTTTTATCCGTTTAACCGACAGAATTATATTCGAATATCGGACAACAAAAACTCTTGGTTATTTATTTAACCGGTTAACCATTATCCGAATAATGCAGCCCTATTTGGCAACCCATACTTGTAAACTATTTTTCTCAAGCTTTTTTGTTCGTTTTTGTGACGTCATAATTTCTTGGTTGAGCAGTATTTTTAGCGCGTGAATAGTGTCTTTGTTGGAGTGATACAACTGATGTGACAGGGAACATTTTTTTGACGATAAACGTTTTCTCTTTCGTTTTGTATTTATGAAAAACCTTAGATAATTTGAATACGAAAGCAAGTTAATGCATGATAAAGAGAAAAATTAGTAATTTCTTTTATTGCACTGCAATTGCCAAAAATTCTGGGAGCACATCAGCAGCAAGCCAATTCTATGCAAAAATTGATAAAAATTTTAACGCGATATCGAGAAATACCGAGCTTTGGATGAGTTGCAGTTGGGACAATCTATCTTGACTTCGTCATCAGACAAGTCGCAAGCGATAGTAGGAGCGGCTATTACTATGGACGTTAAAAGCTTGAATAAAGACGATTTGTTTTGTTGTTTATCACTGGTTTAATTTCACTTGCTCGAAACAAGTCAACTTCTATGGACAATCTTGGTCCTCACTACCTGAGCTTGACTGGCCCTACATTCAACGCAAAGATGGGCAGAACATAAGAAATAAATTACTTGGTTCCCAACATCTTTTCGATTCTCACACATGTTTTTCTTATTGCCTCCCAAAACATAGAATTTTCTGCAAGCCATATGCTCTATTTGGTAATCCGGAAAAGAACGGAATCTATCTCAATCATTTGGTAAAATACCACTTCAAAAAACATGCATGCTACCAAGAAAAATGGTTACTTGAGTGCCCACTTAAAAACTTAGTTCACGAAGATTCTCACACAAAAGCCAATATTTTCATAGGTCAAATGGTCAAATCTCATAGGAAATATAAGTGAGCAGATTAATATTTTGGCCACATAAATAGAAAAACCGGAGCACATGGCGACAATTGATTCTATCAATCGAATTTTTGTCAGGCTTGGTCTGCCTCTACGAGGGAACCGTGACTACAGAGGGCTGCCTCTTATCAGTAACGAAAGTGGGCCACCAAGCTCCGCTATTCATTATAGTCAAGGGAACCTCTAGGCAACGCTTCAGCCAATAGCTGACTGCAATGATAAAGTTCCACGAAATCAACTCTGGAGCAAGCAAAAATTAAAAATAAGTAATAGAAGCTATTGCTACTACTTTTCAACAATACATTTTCTACAAAGTTAAACAAGCTCATTTTTTACCATTCTAGCTGATGAAACAACAGACGCATCCAAAACTGCACAGCTGTCCTTTTGCTTGCGTCACATTCGTGAAGATGTAATTAGTGAATGGTATTTTGGTTTCGATGAGATGCACGACTTATGCGGTTTCGGTATAGCAGCAGAAATTTTAGTCATTGTCAAGAAATCAGGAATAGGTATTGGCCACAAGGTTGCGACGGTGCTGTATCAGTATCTGGAATTACAAATGGCAAACAAAAATGCATCCACCAGCCCAGCTGCCTTGTTCACGCACTGTGCAGCTCATTTGCTCAAATCATTTCTATTGAAATCTTGTTAGAAGCCAGAAATTCAACAAGAGGTTGCTTAAAGAATGAAATTGAGCTAGTTTTCAGCGAGTCAAATAAAACACAAGATAATTCGCAATGTTCCATTGATTAAAAATGTCCTGAATCAAAACGGTCTCATCCAAACAACATTGCACAACCCGGCCAGTAGAATGTCAATCAGCAGTCGACGTGTTTAAAGAGCTGTTGCCCACAGTGAAGAATGCTCTCGAAAAAATTAGTTTTTGGCCTGCTGGTGGATCAAACTCGGCAGGAAAAGCAACGACTTCTGCATCTTCGTTAAATAAAGGCTTTTATGTAAAGGTTGAAATTTTGTTTGCAATAAGTACGTGATTGTATGACAGCTCTAAACCGTGTGCGTGCAAGAATTTTTTTCTATAGCAAGCAATTCATACATCATTGTCGAAACGCCAAGAGCCATTGCGAGGCCAAGAAGTCGTCCAAATCTTTCTTTCACAACACTAGAGCAATACTAGACCCGAGCGCCTTTTCTTTCTGGTATCGATACAATCATCATACAACCTAAAGAGAGATTTTCCTTCCACGCTGCCAAATGTTGCTTTTTAAGTCTATTGTTGTCAGCTTACCGCACAACTTTAAAAAGCGATTTTTCTCGCGTAAAATCTTTGCCAATAGATTTGAGAAATTTTTTCCATCAGGTCTAAATCGCTTAAATACAGAGATGCTACGTTGAAACTGCAACTCGTTTCGTCAAATTTTACAAATCGCCCAAGTCGTGTCATAGATGCTCTGGCTTTAGCTCAGCAAACAGGTAATTACCCTCCAACATCAAAATTGCTGCACATATTCGAAACGATTCCAGTCAAAACAGCTACAAACAAGCGGTCATTTAACGCTTTGAAATTTTTGAAAACATTTTCGCGTTCGACAAAGGGTAAAAACAGACTGAAGGCTCGACCTACCTGCATTTCAGTAAAATTATAAAACTTGATTGCGATGCAGTAATCAATGAAATTGAATGAAAAAACAGAAGATTTGAGTTTGTGTGAAGAAATTGTCGGCAAATATTTGATTGCATTTGGTAAATTTAAGTTTGATTTTGTTTATAGCCCTCCCCTTTCAAAAATTTTTGGTGCGCCACTGTTCTGGAATATTTAAAAATTAAAATAATATTGGATCATTAAGTTTTCGTTTCGCTAAGCACTTTTTAGTCTGTGGGGAATTTACCCTAAAGCGTGTTCGTTCTCGGAATATTATGCATTTCTTTATCTTACTCTCTTTCATTTACTGACATAGCAATGAATTTGCTAAAAATTAAGTGATTTGGGGTAAATTTAGTAAAATGATTTAGCTATTAATGAGTCATCTGTATCTTAAATCTTTTTCCTACTCGCAAAACAGAGCTTGTACCAAACATAGGCGTAAAAGTAAGGGCGTCTTGAAGGCTCTATACCCATGCTATTTTTAGCTTTTTCCCAAAACATTGTCAACACTCCCATAAATTTCAAGAAATGGCCAAATTAGTCACTTTCAAAAAGTTGAGCTAATAAAGGGTGTGCACTTTTGATTTGAGCTGAAAATAGAAAAATAGCTCTCTAAAAACATGATCTCCAAAATAAAAGATGTTCACCTTTATGTTTAGAGGAATATGCCGACAGCCCCTTTTTCATAGAAAGCAAAGTGTTACGTCTTTGATAATCACTATTAATAGGTCAAGCAAATAGCAGAGCGCACGTAAGCACTGGAGTTGCACCGTCGAGTTAAGTTGGAGTTAACAGGTTTGCTGTAACCAATTGGAAATGATTAAAGCAAAGGCTGTCCAACCCTCGATTCGCATACAGCCAGCGAAGTCTTTTGTAGTGGCTCTTAAGACAACACTAAGATGGCTAGCAACAGATCAATATCTGCGTTTTTGAGCATTGTTTGCGCGGAAACATTTTCATATTACGCTTGAATTTCGATCATGAGATGAGTTGCTATGCCAATTGCGATGTTAAAAAAACTGATTCCAGTCTTTTTCCGGCTAAATGGAGTCAAAAAAAGTTTTCTCTTTGTTCAAAGTTAGTCTTGTGTGGCGTCGTTCATGCTATAAGCTGGTAGACCAGCAAGTACTGTAAGTAGGACTAAGCAGGCGTTTGCCGATTTTCAATGATTACAAATTATTGTGCCCCATTTACTTAATTTTAGAGAGAGAGATGGAGGGGAGCTTTTGGACAAAAAAACTTATAAGCCGGGGAATCTTTGTCAATTCGTGTGTATGATGGATAAACTTTTGGAAAGTACAATAGCAAGCAAAGCTTGTTTCCTTCAAATTTTCACGGTTGTGCACTGTGCAGTACTTAAAAACAGAGGCCAAAGGGGGATGATGATTATCAATTTTAGTTGAATTTGTTTTTACTTTGACCACGGGCGTGTATAGTTTCAAATAGGGCTGCGAACTCGATAAGCTTGATCTCTTTTGGCAAACTCAAACTCGAAAAATAAAAATTTCTCAACTGGAATTTGAAAAATCATTCATCAAATTTGAGTTCACTAATCGCGTGATTTTGAGAGGAGAATAGCAAATAATATTTTGCAGAGATGTTGGTCTTAAGACCTATTTTGATTGTAGGGTGGTTATAAATACGTATCGTAGGCATAAAACAGGCATAGTAGACAGAGCACAGGCGTAGTGCAGACGTAGTAGGTATTGTACTGGCATATGAATATTTTAAATTCCGCTAATCCTTCAGAGATAAAGTAATATGTAGAATGAGTACGTTGTTGAAATGACGACAGAAGACACAGCGAGCGTGACAAGGAAGTACAAGTTCTTCAGTAGATATTGAGTGGGCAGTGCGTCCAAAGTTTTGTTGAGCCAACATTCACACTCTCGCGTTTTAATATATATCGTAGAACTTTCGGTTCTATCTCAATCTTAAATTTCTTTTAAAATTGACGCGACGTATGATATCGCTTGAATAATTAGGTCTGACTGCAACTTAATAAAGCTTGGAAAAGATTGGCTTCCACTAAAAACACCTTAAACCACGTTAAGAACAGAATAATGTGTTCACAGAAATAACACTTCACGACTTCAAGCTTCTTTGCTCAACCATCTCAGAATTAATCACTTTACTGCACAGTCAGGAAACTGCCAAAACTAATTCCACCAATAACTGTTCAATACTCGCCACATCCACAGAATCCACAATAAATTATCACAAAAAAAACAGTAGCCCTTCTTTACTCCGTCAATCAATCACTCTCTCCCCACCACACACTTTTCTACTCTCTCCCCCCAAAAAATCCCGTCGCCTTATATATAAATCGAAAAAGCAATCCAGAAAACTCTAGAACGAAATCACGTGAAAAATAAAAAAAAGTCCTATTAGTTATGTAATAATTTTCTTCCCAAAGTTGAACTCCCTCCCCTAATCCACTTCTGGCATCGTCTTCTTTGCTTCATTGCAGTTTTTTCTGGAGATAAGCATTTATCTTTAACTATCTCTTCTGTTTTGCTCCCCCTCTCCAGGCATGAATACTTTTAATGTGGGGCTGTAACTCAGCTAACGCATCTACTCTCAGAGAGGTTCATCTCCTTCATTCCCTTTTTCCGACCTCCTATATCCTCTTTGTGCTCTGTCTTAAACCGCTTCACCTAAATGTTCTCCTCTTCCTTTCTATAAGTGCTGCTGCGAAGGCTGCTCAAGGAGCCCACATTCGACTGAAACTCTGGTCCGGCCACTGATATATTCGTTTTAAACCTTTTAAGTCACTAATACCTACTATGTCAGCTTAGTACTACCGCTTGTCTCGAGGTCTTGGCCTTGGGTTTGATGGTCTTGGTCTAAACCAGTGTGGTCCAACTTAATTTTACAACGGGTCATCAGAAACTAAAAACTTATTCCGCGAGCCACGGTTTAACTAGGGATATGTTACCAAAATAAAGGTGTTCTCCAAAGAAAAAAAAGGTCATCACCAACATTTGATCAAATTCTAGGAAAGCCATGTTATTTCCGGACATGTCCGGAATTTTCGGGACGCATGGCAACTCAATCGTAATCACGCTAATCACCGTAATTATTCGCGGGCCTGCAGTTGGACCACGCTGACATTTTTTTACTTTGGGGATAGCGATTTGGGGAAAACAAATTTGGCACTTTTCAAGACTTCCCCGTTTGCGACAGATTTTAGCACCGTCACTTGCTACAGTCCAAAATTTTACAGGTGAAGGATGACCACACATGTCGCCCAGTAGCGAGCGAAACTACAGTACAACACAGCCAGTGACACCTAAAAATATTGTTGTTTAGGTGTTTTATTAGTGGGAAAAGTATTTGGCGAAAATGATGTTTGTGGCAAGACAAACCTCTCTCCTTATGAAGGCGACGTAAAATTTTTTCCAAGCTCAAAAGGTCTTTCATTCCGTCCCTTGTTCTATCGCTGCACGTGGTGGATAAATTTGCCAGCGAGCAAAGATTTTTTGTTCACGATGCATTTTTTACAGCTTACTAATTACCAACAAAATGATGAAATCATGCTTCCGGATCGTAAGTCGTAAGTGGCAGAGGCGTAAAAGCAGAAGAGAAAGGGGAAACAAACACACTCAGATTTCATTCTTCCCAGCCTGCCCTCATAAAATTCAAAAACGGCCAAAACATCTTCTTTCAAAGACTTGATCTCAAAAAGAAAAAGAGTCTTTACCCTAAGACAAACACTCAGCTAGCTCTCCCATCCCTATAGAAGATAAAGTGTAGGCAAATGATTAATTGTAAATCAAATGATTAAAAGTAGAGGAAGAGAAAGGTGCTGAAAATCTTTTTCTGCAACTTACCAAGCCTTTTTTTATACCTAAAAAAGATTTGGAGAACTTACCTGTGCCCATTCCCAGTGTGCCTATGAGGGAAAAGCCGGTCTACTCCGGGTGCCATTATTTTTTGCCGTCATTCATCTATAAGAAAAGTCTTTTTTTGATTAGTGGTTGTAGACAGAAATGTTGGGTGATATTTTTAAAGTTGATTTTTTGTCACGCTCTAGTGACGCTAGTGCGTCTTGCACTCTCCACCTCGAATGACAAATTCCGTTTATTCCCGCTTTTGATTGATACAGTAAAACCCTGCTATAAAATACGAATTAGCCTTTTGCCAATGCTGGGCATCCTTATTCGAGTAGATTCTAATCATAACGACACAGCTGCTTCTGCAAAACATGAAAGATATTCTACGTAGCTGAAACAGTATTTTGTTGTAGCTTACAGTGGTGAGGTTGTATTTTACTTTTAAGTCTTGGGAATGAGTCAACGCTAGTACAGCACCACTCTACGGTGTTACGCTTGTTCTTCCAGACGTTATCTTCAAGATTGTTTTACAGGAACCATTTTAAAAAGACAAACAGTCTATGCTCCTACCTCGCCTCTGTGTTTTAAGTTCATTCTTCGCGAGAGTCTGAAGTTGAAGTGCGTTTTGAATGCGTCGCAATACGCTTGCCAGAACCAGTCTTTCAATCGCGTTCTTCAAGTACCAGCAACTCTTTCGCTTGTGACTTACCGAGATCCAAACGACAATCCCGAGTTTAATTTTTACACTAACTTTCACATGACTTTTAGCTACATACTATGCCGAAAATCCGAAATTCAAAGCACAGGTGACATCTTAGTCAGAACTACTGCAGCTTATTTACTTATTTCTGTTTATACCACGCGCATATGATGTTAAAATTCCAGTTTTTGATTGAGATGAAAACAGCCGCAAGCTTATAATTTGCTCAAACGTTTAATCTTAACAAATTGTGAAAGCCATTCATGAGAGTAATTTTCAATCTTTTGTTACCGTATACCTTCAATCTAGTATATTTCTAGCGTTCATAAACCTTTGTGTACTCGTAAAATATTCTGCTATTGAAAAAGGTGGAATTCTCAATAATGCTACATCGAAAAGAGCTTGTCTCCCCCAAACAACAAAAGCTGCGGTATTTTTTCATACCTCAAAATTGATTTTCCATGACCATTCCCCTCAAGGTCCATGATCTTACTTCGCCTGGCTAGAGCTTCTGGTTTCGGTCATCAATACAAATTACTTGACAGCGCACGGCCAGGGTAATGCACTAGGGTTGACGTAACTTCAAAGCCAAGTTTAAGAAATGACTGGGTGCAACCTAGAACTTTGTTTTCTCGCAAGATTTGTGGTTCAAAACTCGGCAGCCACATTACTTCCAAAATGTAAAACTGAAAATCCAAAAAACTCGAACAACAAGGTTCTGTTGCAATGTGTTAAGATAAACAGTAGCGACGTTTTGTTTTTAGAGTCACGCCAGTTGAATGATATTCGACCAAAATATTTGAAGCGGAAAGAAGGTCAGGTTGCTGAACAATCCGCCAGTATTGATTTAAACTTGATAAATATTATTCTTGGAGGTCTAATTGTATTGAGTATTGTTGTTATCGTCTCCATGCTTATAATCATCAAACGAAAAAGTAGGATTTATTCTTATGGAGGCTTAAGTTTAATGTCCTTGAAATAAAGTATTGATTTTCACAGTTTCAACTGAATCGGTTTTTTAAAGCCAGGATTTAATTTTAATCATCGCTGTGTAAATTCGGTTTCGTATTTCATGCTCCACATTACTTTTTCAATGAGCTCTGAGCAGGAGATTTGTGAATACCATTAGAAAGATTTCAGTATGTCATGACAAGGGATTTGGATCAAGCTTACGGACTACAAAGTGGACGCTTCAATTACTGCTCCTCCAGACCGATAATTGGCAACCATCTGCTGAGATGAATTTGATTGCTTATAAAATCAGTATTTACGTTACGTGTGTGCAAATGTAGTAGTTATGTTAAAAGACGCTTTTCTGTCAACAGACTTAAGTTTAGTTCTCCCGTCGGTTCTTATCAAAAAGTTTAAAATGCTTTTTATAGATCTTCTTTGTTTGGGGTTCAGAAATAAGCTCCTCATTTCTTTGATACTTTATATATCAATCGCAAAATTTTTAAAGAAATATTTATTGCTTCTTATATCTCAACAATTATCCTAGAAAATCTAGAATCTGTTACAGTGTAGTATATTTATGTTAGTAATTTCTTAAAACTTTGTGTGTTTCAGAAGGTATTAACGCTACGGAAATTATGAGCATACTGAAAACGAAGTTGGCCAGACCTACCAACTAACAAGCAAAACTTTGAATTTTTTGAATGTGTGTGTTTTCCATTATTTAGATTAATTTTAATACAATTAACAAAGTGCCTTTTATACTGAGTCTTGTTTCTTTGTTTACAGTCTCTTTTTCATCACAGATGGTGTCAAAAAATACTGCAGAATGTCCAATTAAATTCTTGGTGTAGTTGCAATAGTCTCTACTTTGTTTGCAAAGCCGCTATTTGGAATCGCTTCCAAGAAGATACGATGGAAGGGGTCTTCAACAAATGAAAGAAAACTTACCTAAAATTAACTTTCGAGTGTTAGAAACAGAGCAATTTCTGGTTAAAAGAAACCTTCCTTTTCCTTTCTCCTTTTTTTTTATTAAGGTTTCTGCTATTTGCGAAGGCTGCGTTAGAAATGAGTAGGTTACAATAGAAATAATGAAGTATCGTACTTGGATTTAGGCGATGTTTTTACGACCCCCTCGGTGAACTTCAGTGCATCAATAGCAGTTTTCCTGGCAGGCTATGAGACCGCCTGTATTGCAAGAAGCTCGAAATGACTGCCGTTTCCCGCTGACCCAGTCACTGTGTATTTACCCCCTTGTTTGGTTTGCGATGTACGACTGCAAGGATGTTCTCAAGCCCATTGCGCAGCCATGACTTCAGGTCTACAAAGTGTGCTTAATTAAATAATTTCACGGCACTCGCAACCGGGTGAACGCGCGCTAAAGATTAGCAACAAATACGTTTTGTGCTTTCAGGTATCAATCGTGCGTTATTTTTCATTCAATGAAGAACTCGGTTTTGTCATGACGTCATTGGAACTGCAGCGACGAGAAACTTTCCGCGTGGAGCCTAAAATAGAACGCGACAAAAAACATTCAAAAATTAAAATAAAGTTTTGCCAATATATTAATATGTTACTTTGGTTTCTTACAACCAGAACGACAACAGCCACATACGTTTATGACAAATAGCATAACGATAAAGGAAAGGGGATCCGAGAGGTGTCATCGCTCTTCGCAACCGAGAAACATGCAAAGCGAAAGATCAACGTTTCAACCAGTTGTTGTTATGAACGGTCGAAATCAAGTAGTTTTTTGCTTGACTTTTTGTGATTGGAGGCTTGACAGATTTAAAATCGGAACTGATTATTTTATCGAGGTTTGTGCCAACTGGTTTTGTTTCGTCACAATATAACTTGTGATGCTTTATGTTCGACAACTTTTAATTCGGTTGCTTTGGCTGAAATATTTTATGTACAGTTACAGCAACAACATCTAAAAGCTCTTACTGATTTACCTACAAGACAAATTTGTCCAGCTTGTTTCCGAGACTCATACGAATGTTTGTAGTTATGTATGTTTTTCTTGGATTACTTGGTAGGTAGTTTTAGATAATTAATTTATCCTAATTCAAGCAATCAATACTAAAGACGCAATTGTAAGTTGAAAGAAATCTTCGCCTAAAATTAAGCACAAACTAATCAAATTAGCTGCCGTCGAAAAATGAAGACCACTGCATTATGATTCCTTGAAATAATGCACAAAAAAATGGTTGCTGTGGGAGAAATAAAGCGTATCACTCTGTCTTCCCCTAAAAAGTTAAATTTCCTAAACATGGCGCTTACGAGCTAATTTAAAAAATTTCCGGAGGGGCGCTGTTGACGACATGGTTCAATGGGTCGGAGCTCCGTTTCTATTGCATAATGTTTTCACGTTTGAATTGCTCATGAGTTTAAAATCGACAACGAATTTATTTTAGCATTCTTGGGCATATCTCATTACACCAATTTTACCGGTGTAGAAAAATTGCGCTGTGTCAGTAGAAGTAATCACTTCAAACCGCTTTAAACAAAAGTTCATTAAATTGTTTTCCAAATTTGTTTCTGCGTGACAAGAAAACAAAAAATTTAACTCATCTTTTGAAGCATAGCCGAACAGGAGTTGTCACACAGAAAATGCTCGTAAATATATAAATATTTTATATGATATTATTAGATATATGAAAGAGACTGAAAAAAATAAGGTATTTTAATATTTAATCAACATTTTCATAGCATAATGAAATTGAAAAGTAAACTTTCCAGTTTTTTTCTCCCTCTACTCCTGCCAGAAAAATTCTTATTGATGGATATGGTTTGTTTGTTTGTTTGCATAGGACAAGCAGTTGGGAATGTGCAAGGGCAGGAGTGTAGGAATACAGTGATATCAAACGGAGTAGGGAAAGTCTCTTACTATCCTGCAATAAAACCAGATGGTTCAGTAAGGAAGTGCTCGTGGATGTTCACTGTTCCGCATCAAAGACAATTCCTCCTTCTTTTTGAATTCCTTCATTTACGGGCGTACGAGAATGACGATGAAATCGCTCTTCCGGACGGTGAGTGCTGAGTGCTCAACAAAAATAATGCTTGAGAGGTCTTGAAAATGATTTCCAAAAATAAAGCTTTCCCATCTGTACGACATTGATTATTTGCTACCAGGATGAAAGTAATATTTTAAGTCTTGAGATTGCTGTTTCTCTTTCCCCAGCACTTTTTCATCCCTAATGATTTTAGTGGTAGCCTTTTTCAGTGGAAGAGTACTTCCCTTTTCATAAATCCAGCTTTCCGAAATTATGCTCTTGTGCCTCTAAATTTTGCTTCTTTTGAAAAAATTTTGTGACAAAGTATTTCATTTCTATTTTATGTCCTATTTTTAAGGCTAGTTTTGATCACCGGTACGCGGTTAACGAGTCAGGTACAATACAGCTATTAAAGTCGCCAAATTTTCATCAGGTTGATTTACCAAAAATTTAAGTCAATATTTGGCAAAAATACCGGCTTGTGCTGCACAAATGCCCAATCAATGTCAGAGAACTAAAACTTGAGTTCAGAGAAATTTCTAAAATGACTGAAACAATTTATAATTTCAAAGATTTTTTGAAATTGTTTTTAAGAAAAACTGACCATAAACTCGGGGTGAATTCGGTGCAAAATTTCTGGTAGCTCTGTTTACACATAGAATACAGTAAGGCCGAAAAGCATCTTTTCTGAAAGAGATTTTTGGAATGCAAAGTTGTTTTACCGAGAACCGTTTATGCACATTTGACATAAACTTTGTTAATTGCTGCCTGACGTAATCTTTTTCTTCCTAATGCCGCCAAAGTTATTAAGGTTTTCAGAGTAAATTCATATCTCGTTCCAAGGTTTTTGACCGTAAATTCTTTGAAAGCATCAGCTATAACGCCCTTTAGGTTTGACCTCAAGAAGGAAAACGTAACTACTTTAAAATATCCTAAAAATGCAGGCATGCTCTCCTCTCAAATACACTTTAGGTTACGCTACATTCTTTCCTATTAATTGCTATATGTACTTTTTAGGATCTGTTTTACCGAGGCAAGCAGTTCTTCGTGGATCCACACCTGTATGTAGAACGTTTACACTTCCAATGAGTGGGAGTACTGAGTGCGTGGCGCAACTCTCATACAAATATTGTCCCGGACAACTTCCCACTATATCCCTGCACCCCACCAATTTAACCGTTAGCACAGTGCCTCGATCTCGTAAAGCAGCCAGCTTGTATTACTTCACTAGTTTTCAAATGCAATACACCTACTACTACTGCCCTGGTTACTTAGGTGAGATCATTTCACCACTTTAAACGAGGCTTAATTAAAGGGCTAAGCAGTCTTTTTTATGAGTCTTCCGCAGTCAATTGGATAAATTTTCATGTCAACAAATATTTTATCCAATGAAATTTTTAAGTCATTTTTGTTATAACAACAACTAGTAATTGTCCTGCTTCCAGAAACGGCTAACCATGACTGATCAAAGTCGGTTTCATATTTCATCTGCCATTGCCGAACGCCAAGTAGATCTGCACTTTTTTAAAGATATCATTTTTAAAGGCTTTCAAGTTTGGTTGGGCAGTGAAAGTGAGGCCAAGTCTACTGACTGCGAATTACACGCATCACATCGATGTTTTTTCCGACTCGAAAACTTATTTGTATTTGGTCCTTTTTTTATGGACTTACAATTTCTGTAAAAAGCATTCTGAGGATCGCCCTGATCGATTTTCAGCTTAATTGCTGACTTCGCTGTAAAAAATTTAGCAGCAAATCCAAGAAATTTTGCAAAACCCTGCAAACTTCAAAGATGCCACATGCGATTGATCAAAGTTATTCGCAGAAATTTTTACAGTGTTGTTGAAGTCTGATCAGCATATTCAAAACTGTGAAGTAGTAGAGAACATCAAACATGCAATTGATAGATACGGGCTCATTTCTTTTTGCTGTCATTTCAAAGATTTAAATATGGGATCCACAGATTTCCTGCTTGGCGCTCAGCTATGAGAGTAGGTTAATATGAAATTGTGCAAAGTTAACTAATTATAATTAGTATGTCCTGGTATTAAAAATTCAATGCAGGTACCAAACATCCATGAAACAGATCGCGAGCAAAATCTTGCAGTGTAACCAATGTTTTTTTGTAGAGCATGATCATATTAATGCACTGTAAAAGTCCAAAAAGAACAGTATCGATTAATCCTTGTATTCTAACTATTTTAGGCGACACATTCCAAAACCAACCATCAGCGTCAGGAAATGGTACTCTAGTTAGTTCAACGGCCACTTCAGTCACAACAATATTACTGGCGTTGCTTCTTGTAATAGCTCTGATAGTAATTGCGTTTCTAATATGGATCTTTCTAACTACAATGTAAGTCGGGCAACCTGCATCCCATTCTACATTATCAGACGAGTCCTACTCTAATCTCACGGCATTTGTAAAAATCCCATCCACGTTCAGCATAAAATCTCAAAAAGAAATCGTATCTGGTTGTTAGCGTGACGGAGGGCACGACTCGTCATCGAAAGACAGGGAGTTAAGCGCTCAGAGAGTTACGTTGCATGCAGCTTCACCGAGTGGAATCGGCTTTGCATTAAAGCTCGCGTTTGATGTTCAAGCTATGGCTTCCATTCACCTCAATAACATGTTTGTATGAGTGATTACAATTTCGAAGTCGTCAGGCACTTTGCGAGTCCCAAACCCTCCATTTATTTTTTCTAGGAGTTGAACAAATTCTCTCATCAATTTATCAAGCATCGGAAAACAAAACCATTTTCGGAGATTGCACAATGCATTTCCACTCTATCATGAGCAGTGCAACTAATCTGGAGAAATTACTGTAAAATGCATTTTCTACGGAAGCAATGGCGTAGTTATGAGATTTAGACACTTCATTAATTACTGCTAAAAATAGCTTTGCAACCAATCTGACTACATAGCCTTTCAGGTTTATCTTCAAAATCATAAAGCTTTGACTTTATGCTATGACAATTAAATGTTTCAGGAATGATGCTACTCAAAAATCCATCAAGGAGGAAGATGCTACTGTTGGTTCTTCGCTTATACCCCTAGAATCGGCAAAGCCACCAATAGTCCCACTAATGGATGAGCCTACTAGTAATTCTAATCTTTCGGAAGACGACAAAGTTTCACCTGCACTTCAAATATTAGCATCAGATCTTGGGATGAGCCCACAGGAGCTCATTCAGTTGCAGAAACTGAGTGAGCAGCAGCAAGGATTAGAAAATCTGTCGAAGTTTGATGAAAATACTCTGCCTGCAGATATTGAGCGATTATTGCAGAAAATTGTAAATGAAAAAGGTAGGGCTGTAGTTTTTTAAAATAACAAAAGTAGTTACATTTTTTGGAAAGTTGTTTGATATCTCTCTAAACCATCTTTTGAGGCTAAACAACAACACTAAGAGGACTTCAGCCCTCTCAACTTCACTCTCTTAGTTTGGCACTTGCTAACTCTGATTAAAAAATGTAATAATCCCAAAACCTTCCAGAATTTCAATATAATTGTGGGTTTCTCCATGTACATTTCAAGCGTAGGTAAACAACGCCCATCACAGCTTGCGTATTATTTCTAAACCATGAAAAAAATGCTCCAGCCGATGGCTATTACGGTATGCAAGAGCAAATGGTTCTAAAAACAATTTTTCATTTTTTATCCAGAAAACGATAGAGTCGATAAGGAAGACATCGAAAAGCTTGTACTGTTATTGCTGCTCTTACTTTCTGCTTCATTACGTGGTTCTACACAGCCAGACAAAACAAAGTAAGCTGCTTTTAAAGCTGTTTCAATTTGTAATAAACTATTGAATATTATAATGCAGCAAGGTCTTAAGTCAGCAAGAGTACACTGAATAGTTTACCCATCCTTTTAAAATACGTATCAAAATTACTAAAAAATTAGCTTTAATTAGTTTAGTGTTTATGTATTTCGCAAAAGCAGCTTGAGATCTGAAAGGAAAATTGATAAGAATGGACGAATTTGCACCAAGAGAGCATTTAGTAAAAGTATTGAAACGCGTTATGTGGTTGAACAAATTAAATGAGTGGGAAACTTCTTTAGATTTTCGCACTGCGAGGAGATGAAAGGTTTAAGGGCAAATTTAAGGAGAACACATAAAATATTTCGGGTTGATCTTCAAAAAAGAAAGGACTTTTCCTAGAAATTTACGTGAAATTCCTTCCTTGTTCGTCAAGAAAAGATCTTCCACCGAATTCATACAAACTTCTGTTGTTCTTGGCCCAAAAAGATCTTTGCGCAAAACGAGAACATTACTAAGTTTAATCTGGAAAATTCCAAGATCTATTCCAATACTTTTTACATTATCAAATTTCTCAAAAAATGACCAGTTTGCTTGAAAATTTCCAAAAACTTGGGATAAATTTCCAAGGTTGGTCACTATGGCAGCAAAGCTGATTTGAAGATGTCGATTTTTAGTTGGTTCCATTATTAAGTCAGCTGAGCTTTCAAAGTACTTGAAAATACAAGAAACAAAATACGCAGCTGACCCTGCAAAAGTGAAAGCTAGCGTTAAATTATCGGTACAGTTAGTTGTAACCTAAGCTAAAGATATTACTATACTGCTCTACACCGATAAGCCATGACCATTGTTCGACGGTTGTTGTAGATGTGGGTTCGACATGCCCAAGGTTATAAAACCTTGAGCATAGGTTTTAAATATTTTTGTTCTCCTTGCCCCTTAATAGTTAGAAGAGGTTAAATTTACTCCGTTTTTTTTTTTAATGCTGTTCCAACAACAATAGCTCGCAATAATTCCAATTAGAAAATCTTATGCCCTTCAACAGGGGTGCCCAAAGTTTTCACGGTATAGGCCATATTTTTTACATCAAGTTATGACTGGCAACGTTATTTTTGGAAATTGCCGTTTTGAAACCAATTGCTTTTATTATATTTACGTCGCTAATTTCACGTTTTATTAAATTTATCCCGTGGGAAGTTAAATTTGCTTCCGGTTGAAAACCGCTGACCTAAAGATAGATGTAATCATTTATTCTCGTGGTAGAGAAACTAGACTTACTAGCGATTATATGGCATGCAACGTTTAACTCTGAGTCGCTTTGACAATAACTAGTACACCTTTAAATTGTATTTTCTTAGGAGAGAGAAGCTATTGGAAAAGATTCAAGGTTCCATTCCAAAATTCCTAAAAGTTCCACCAAGGGATACATCACAGCTCGACTCAAAATCGGTGTCCGGTTCTCTTACCAGTATGGAAACTGCTCCAACAAGCCCACCCACACCCCGCTCTGTGCCATTTAGTGTAGCAAATCTTTTTTCTTCGGTGTTTTTCAAACCATCCGATTCCCGAAAGGCTACCACATCCGCCCATTCACCTAGGTCAACCAAATCATTTGATTCACAAAAACTATCTGATTCAACAAAGCCTAAAATACCACCTTTGCAATGGTCTGATGTATCATCTGACTCACGAACAAGGCCCACAAAAACATTCAATTTATCATGGCCTAGTAAACACTCCTATTCATCAAAGCCTACCAAAGCATCTCATTTAGCATGGGCTACCAAACCGTCCGGTACACCACAGGCTACCAAACCATCCGATATATCAAAACCTATAGTACAAGATGAAGATTCAGTTTATGTACTTGCACTATCTACTAGTCTTGAGAGAAGGCCTTTATTTACAAAAGGGCTTACAAAAGAAGAAAAAGAAAAGAAAATAGAAAAAAACGAAAAAGGGATAGACAAAACGAAAGATACTCGTGGAGATGATACAGATACATTCTTTTCAGTGATTTTTCAAGACCCTTATGTTCCCGTACACAAAGATATCGGTGATATTTTTGTTGAAGGAAAAGCGGATAATTTAAGAGACCCTAGAACTGATGATTTTAGAGATCACAAAACAGGATATGATGGAGACCCCAAAACAGACAATGTAAGAGATCTCAAACCAGACCACATAAAAATACCCAAACCAGGTTATTTTAGGGACTCCAAAACAAATGACTTTAAACACCCAATAAAAGATTATAGGCCTATGAAAGACCAATGGTCACTTGAAACTCAAGAAAGAAGACCAACTATATTTTTTCCAGCTAGTGGCATTACAATGATTCCTGAAGTCGAAATTCCACCAAATGTTAAACGCATAGACAAAAAACGTCGCCACTCAGATGATTCCAACGAGGTGTTTATTGATGCAGAAACACCAGATTACAGGCAGTACATAATCCACAGAAGACGTCGCTTTACATGGCCCCTCGTCACTATTCCTCCATCAATAAATCCTTCCAGAACTGCGAAAAGAGTCAGCTTGCATTTTGACATAGATACAGGTTCGGAAAAATGATTAACGTAGCGTAGGGCTCATAAAGATTATTCAACTTAGGTTGAGTCGCTCTTTCTTTGTTCAGAGCAGGTTACAAGTAACAATTACATTACCATTCAAAATTTCGGTGGCAAACTGTAGCCTACTGATTTTATTCTTTTAGTCGTGAGGTTGTAGTACTCGGTATGTGGCAGCATGTTCTACGTGCAACTATTTTGTAATAAACAGTCGCTTAGTCACAGTAGATATTTTCGTTATTGCTTGTGTAACATTGCCACGGATAGTTACATCATCGGCGGTAAGTTTTGAAAAACATTGCTCAGCAGCCAGCAGACATGACTGTTTGTTGGTTCTGGTTGTGATGAGTGATGAAACATTTTTGGTGCCAAACACGTCAGTGGCAACCTTTTAAAACAGAAGAATAGTCTACTTTTGTTCTTAGTTTTAAAAATAACGCATTTTGTGACGTTTACAAACGTTTTATGCGCTTCATCAATCGCTTGCACCGAATATATCAAAGCGTATTTTGATCAGAAAACAAGGTGTTTACAAAATCCTATGCCCATGTACAGCTTTGACTGCACGAACTTTTGCATTGATCAACACTTTAAATAATGTCGCCGGCAGAAAAGGTCAAGTTACTGGCAGAGCGTGAGAGGGTCATCGAGTTCTGCACCATTATCACGAGAAGGATTCAAAAACTATTTTTGCGTATGGCTGCCAGAGTTTTCCAAAAATATTCATTACAGCAAAAAAGTAAAACTTTAGGGATTTTGCGGGACTACGACTATTTTTGAGAGACTCTCTACAGCTTTGATTGCACCAACACTAAGGTACCTTCCGTCAACTAAGGCCTTTTTGAAAACTATTTTTGATTATGGGTCAGAATGCTATTGGCTGTGGCCTTTCATTATAAGTGCTTAGGCCCCGGACCAAATAGTAGTCATGAAAGTCAGAAGCTTGAAAAGTTCTATTAGCAAGCTATTTTTTGACATCACGACAAATCGTGTCATCTTTAAAACAATCCATTTTTGGAAAAAAGCTACATGAGGTGATATTCTTGCGTGTTCAACATGGTTTTGAGTGAAAGCCAAGTTTTTTAAATGTCAAACATGTAACTACTTGCAACACCTTTATCATTTAACCATTAAGAAATATTTCATTGCAATTATTGTCCACAGGGTAAACCAAAAAACACTGAGCATAACTGAAACCGAGACCTCCTGTTTTACTGATGTGCTTCAAATAGGAATAAATATGATGACGTGAATGCTCTTGCACTCTTCAACCTTTTATCAACAGTCGCCCTCTTCTAAAAAAACTATTGTTCATTCTGTAGGTATTGAGGTGCTGTTTTCATAACAAAGTGGCCACCACAATTCCTATTTGCTTGGGCTCAACATTTAGTGAGGTTCCGGACACATTAGTTGTGAGTTGAGTACGTCACAATTCTGTTTTATGGCAACAATGGCTATGGCTTCAAATCCAATGGTGGCTACGTGGTTGTCTGTTG
Organism: Trididemnum clinides; assembly: GCA_963675345.1. NCBI lineage: Eukaryota > Metazoa > Chordata > Ascidiacea > Aplousobranchia > Didemnidae > Trididemnum > Trididemnum clinides. Next base: position 13,165,468 of record OY776295.1, read on the forward strand.
GGGAAAAAACAATTCGCGATGATTTTATTTGCTTGGTGGATTCCAAAAGCAGCCTACTGAAACGGCAAGCAATTTTAATGGAGCTTTCACACTTAAAAAGTGCAAAGCAGGTCTGAACAATTATTTTTTTATATTTAGCTCCGCTCTCTCTCTTCTCTGAAACTAGAAGATAAAAAAGCAATACGTAAAACAACAGAGTACATTTACAGCAATTTTCATCGCTTGATTGAGCCATTGCTCAATTTATGGGAGTTATTGGATTGGTGGCCAGAGAAAGACCCGGTTTTCTTCACAATTTTTTTTTGGAAACTACCTGTGGATTTGATGTGTTCTTTCCACCGGCTTGTGTAGGCTCCCCAAATTAGCTATGAACGTAGTTTTCTTTTTTCAATTCAGCCATTTTTTGCCCAGGTTTTGTTAATTCAGATTTTTAATTTGGTCAGACAAAAAATTATTTGTCAAACAGAGAACAACACTTCACATATTTGAGGAGAGCAAACACATTGTCAGTTTTTTAAATAGGTTTTTACCATAATGGCAATCCGCTTAAAAGGCAGTAGATTATTGTTCATCAAATTTTTGAGGTATGGTGGTTACCACGCATAATTTTTCCTTAGCGACTACATCAAGACACTTCTAGAGTTTTTACTACAGCATCGCCTTTGTTGCAGAGTGGATCATAAAATTAGCGCAATGCTTGCTGTGAAAAGATATTGAGATTAACACTACAAATACCAAAGATTTTACACTGCCTGTAAGTACCGAGTGGGGTCAGATTAAACCTTTATTTTAATGACGCTTTTTACATTTTTTTTTAATTTTAATTAACCCAACCGTAGACTCAGTGAACATGGGGCATTTATTTTATGAATAAGTCAGACTTCGGTTTGATTCCCAAGTGAGACAAATTTCAAAAATTTTGGCAAAGCTTTGTTGCATACACAGCTACAAAAAAATATGGCAAAACACATCATTACTAATATTTATTGGCAGCAAAGCCTACAATAAATGAGTTTTTCCTGTTTTCCAATGCATGTACCACAAACGAGCTTAGAGCAACAGCTGCATGTTTCACGTGTTTTGTTGGTGCAGCTTTTGCTCTGGCAGTGCTTTCGTTTCTGGCTTTTCTGCGTACTGCTGTTGGTTTGACTGGACTGGTGTGAGTTAACTTCTCTTTCTTCAACAAACTTCGAACGAAGCTCTTCGGATAACCGCAAAAGATATCTTCACCGTGAGATTTTTGACCCGGTAACCAACTTATATAAGATGTGGGCATTGATTGCAGCCAAATCAAATATGTTGTAAAAAGATTGCACAGGCCACCTGCGAAAAGCTGCGTTTACAGTGTACTTTCTGGCCATTTGGTCGAGCACATCAACTTCAAATTTTGTGGAGTTATAAAATTTTACGGTTTTAGGCTTAGATTTTTGGTCGTCACCTGTATCAACAGTAGCATGCATTGTACTAAGTAACAAAACATTTTTTGTGGTTTTCGCTTGATAAATAGTCAAGGTACAGCCATCGTGTTTGAAAACTTTTGTTTCGTAGAGATCCTCCTTCATTTTTTTGATTTCTTTCCGAATCTCTTTTCGGATGCGATTGACAGTTCCGACAATGCTGTTCCCTCCTGCCTCAAAGTTTTAGCGAGATTTACCGACGTAAAAAAATTGTCGGTGGTCACGTTTCGACCTATTTTTCTGTAAGGTTCAGTTAGCCACAAAACAACGTGTTCACCTAATGTTATTCCTGGCGGCCGTGAATCATCTTTCCTCAAACAAGGAAAGCTATGTAGCATATACTTAATTTGCACATCAGCGGCCATTCAAAATTTGATGCCAAATTTGTCGGGCTTATTTGGCATGTATTGCGTGAATCTGCATCGAGCTTTGGTAGGAAAAAGTTGTTCAACCACGGTAATGTTGGCACCCGGTCTATAATGCCTAAGACAATTTCCGACAAAGGTATACCAAACTGTTGATATCACAGCCAGTTTATCTGTAGCAAGTCTATGTGATCGTGCCTGCTTATAATCAAAGCGCAGAAATTTTATTATTTCAATGAATCTGTTGCAAGCCATAGTTTCAGAAATAATTGGAATTGCCCATAACTTATTTCACAATTCATGTACCTTGATCTTAGTTGCCTTGTGAGCTCCACGTGCATAAACAATCGCTAAAAACGCATTTAGTTCATGTAACGACACGCGCCAATTGTCTGTTTGTAAAACTCTTCGAATTTCTTCTTCAGTACATCTTTGTATATAACGCCACATACTTTCATCAATGAATAGATCTCATGCACTGCGAACCGATTCTTCGATAATATTACGATATGCTTGAGTACATGGCCCAGGAGGTTCTCTGATAACGTTGTGGCAAGATTGCCTTCCGGAATTGTTTTAATTAGGGTCCAAAAAGCCCAAAGTAATTTCAGCTGAAGTTGCAAAGCTTGTTGCATTATTCTGTTAAACGTGATCTTCATCCGTTTCTGAAATCGTTTCGGTATCTTCAAAATCCGAAATTTCTGAGTTTGATGATTCCGAAACAAGCGATTCACCAGACGAAGATTCACTTTCTGAATCATCACGATTGTCCTCATCTAAATGATAAACACTCGTATCTGATTCAGCATCATTTTCAGCATCAGAATCATCTTCCTGGATGTTTTGCAGCAACACCAAAGCTTTTGGCGCAGTATGTCTTTTTCGGTGTGCCATTGATTTGGCATGCAATCGGGCGCAGCGGTATAGATTGGCCTAGTTCTATATCCTAACAATTCCAATAGCTATAATAGGTATTCATAGGTTGCATGCATGCCCTGTACAGTACTTTCAACCGAAAAATTAATACAACGTATTAGGTTCTTGTTGCTGACAATTACTTGCTTGCACTAGTAACATCGTCTTTATTCTAGTACTACAGATAACTTAGTTCTACACTATCAATACTTGTAGAGTAGGCTCATGCCAGAAAGTTATCTCAGTCGCTCTGAATATCTTTGTTGCTGCTGAGCATTGCTAAAAATGGACTGCCAGGTATAAATGGAACGATCGTAAACCTTTAGTTAAGTTACAAAGGAAAAACAAACTTACTGTATAGTTGAACACAAAAATTGCAACAACGCTTTTTGGTGACAAAGTTGTATGACTGGATAGTGTGCGTCAAATTCTTGCTGAAACGCAAACAGCATTTGCTAACACAATAGAGGCGCAAATTACAGTATTTAGCACTCTATTGTTCTTACATGTACAACAAAAAAGCACTTTGCATTTCAACAAAAGATCGAAGATCCCATCAAACAAAAGCAATAGTTTCCGGAAGATATCACTACAGTAGAATCATCTCAAAAACTTTGTCTAGACAAAAAGGTTAATTGAGAGTGTCTTTGCAAGACAGTTGTGTTCACAGCAAACTTAGAAAACCATATGGGTCAAAATGACCCTTACTGGTACCTATAGGTATGTCATCACATATAAGCTAATTCAAAACATTTTTTTCTGAAATTGCCATTAGCATGTTCAACAAAAGTCAGGAAGTTTCACGTTTCTATTTGAAGCAGTCTTGCAGATATACGAAAATAACTTAAAGCTATGGGTCAAAATGAGCCCTATGGTACTTCTAGTGTTAAAATTCACAGTGCTGCTTTACATGGGGCATCGGAGTCATCATCGACACGCATATGAATAGCTGCAGACTTGAACATTAAAAGGTCACCAAACATTCAACTCCCAAATTCTTAGTTGTCAGATAAGTTGATTAAAAATCGAAGACTTTTCTTCGAATTAATTGCAATGACGTTGCTACACTTTGCTCTTTTCAAATTGCTTTCATTTTTTTACTGCACGTCGAGCGAGCTTTTCGTTTCCACATAACCTTCAAATGCCATCGCAGTTCGGTTTAATGCAAGTAACCTGCTGGTATTTTAATGAAAAGCTCGAAAAATTGCTACTGCGTTTTTGGTAATGTCACTGAAAGGTAAAGTTACGTTATCTTGACAAATTACTATTCTCGTTAGAAAATGGCGCGGAAAGGTTGGCAAACAGATAACGAACTGGTTTCCTGTTAAATAGGCAAAAACCATGAAGATGCTGGAAAACAATAGCTAAAGTTCTTGCAGATGCTTGTTGCTTGATGGGCTCCACGACCAAAGAAAATATTTTGGATAAACTTCGGTTTTTACTGCATTTTCGTCTGGCATAAAATATATTGTAGTCTCATTTTAATACTGGCAAGTTTTACCTCTTTGAAGTTAGCCGGTATATGAGCAAAAATCAATCAAATGATAGATTATTCATTTTGCATTTGCTGGACCGATTGCATAAAACTTGCCAACATCAAATTTTTTCTTTTCCTGTTTCTTTCCTTTTATAAGTCCTTAAATAGCGTTCTAGCAAGTCTGGAAGACGTATATTGTTTTGCATATTCAGTGATGGCGGTTTCTAAAATACATCTCAGGCATCAAAGACCGTGATCACAAACAAAATTGTCGAGTGCAGCTTTTTCATTTTTTGCTACCAGTACTTCTTTTGTAGGTGGTCACTAAAAAAGGTCTTTATTTATTTTTCTGGCGATCTGTTCAAAGTTTTTGCCCTTCCAGTGCGAAAATTTTCCAAAGAGTTTGCAGTGAGCATTGTCTCTTTCTCACTTCCTTGGCTTTAGTTTTATCACAACATAACAGGACTGGCCAAACTTGCTTCACGCTGAACCCATGTACAATGAAAACCAAACTTTAAAAAGCCACAATAAAATATACCTTTACAAACAGACAACTGTGCTTGCTGCGAGTCCTGACATCAGATAAAGACCAATTATCATGCCATGTTAAAGGATGATTACAATAGAATACCAAAATTCAATGACAGAAAATGCGTGAAGATCTTTTTTTTGGTAATCAATGTTTGCGAAGTTTACATTGTTGCCCGTGCTTCAACGGGTTAGAATTGTGAAGCTGCTGACCCAGCATGCCGTAAGAGGCGACTCTTGGGTACCAATGGCAGTTTACCTCGTTGGTGGTGGGGCTACCAGTCAGTAATTTGCATTCATGACTAGTTCGAAATAGGCTGCCACTTTTCTTCTAGCCTAATTCAATTGGGTTGACGGCGTGAGCCTGAATTGCCGTTCGCGCCGTCCCTCCACCCCAAGGAAGCAAAGGAGTAAACCAACCAATCAACCAAAGCTTAAACTGACGCATTTTCCGTTCAATTTAAAAGAGAACACTTTTTTAATGATCAATGTTTTCAAAGTGTGATTGACATAAACTTTGGGCCACAAGTCTTAAAAGGCTGGTTTCCATTAGGCGTAGCGCAAAAAGTTTTGTGTTTCTCTATTTAGTTTTATGCGCTCGAGCGCATAAAACTAAATGGAGAAACAAAGAATTGATCGCACTACGCCTATTGGAAACCAGCCTTTACTCGACATTCTTTCGCTACACACCACTGCGCCGAGCGATGGCCAATGCATGTTTTGAAATAAGTTGTAACGCGCAAAGAAAAGAGATTAAACTTCACCACCACTGATACGCATACCACATGATTTGAAAGTGTCACATTCGAAAACCCTTAGAGCCGCAGTTTGGCCGCTCCTGTAACACAGGTTGATCCAATCATTGCATAATGAGAAGGCACTTTTCTTTTGGCGGTCGAATAATGAGTGGAATTATAGTAAAAAAAATTTCAGAATTTCGACAAGCATTACATAGCATTTTTTCGTACTTCACTAATGACGAAATGTCACGTGTCCTTTCTGGGTAACGCACGAAGCATTGCACGTTTGGTGTGTTGCTTTTTAGAAAATGATTAAGCTTAAACCTGTCTGAGAGTTTTCGAGAGGCGATAGTTAGTAAATACAGGAGAATGCCAATATACTGTTGCTGCAATCCCCAGACGGAAAATAAGTCTAGCTGGTAATTATTAATGATATAATTACCCTTTTACTGAGGAGTAAATATTCGAAACAAAAATAACGTGCAGTACATATTAGACCTTATATTAATTTGAAACCAACTTTTATATGCGTATTGAAGGAAATCATTATGCTGTAGAGCAAAAATATATTTAATAAGTTACAGTAGAATTATAAAATTAGTTTCTACGATTCCGTCGTCGTTCATACAATGCTGGACATAAATACCCTGAATCATTACGTAGCCTAAGAGGATGTTTTCAAAGTTCTAAGTAAAACTCTAAAATCAGTTTAGTTTAACATAAATCGACTTCTAGCTTGCAATATTTGGACTGTTTGCCAAGAACTATAAGAAACCAGTTTTCGGAAATGCGTTTTTATGGTGGGCCATAAACAATCTACCTCTCCCAGACATCTGTAAATATAATATTTTAAACAAAAACAAATAAAAAAACAACTATTTTAGGTATTTGTCCGTCCCTTCAAATTAATTTTTGCAGAACACTTTTTTCATTTTTTTAAAAAGAATTTCTAGAAAGCTTGCTTCCCAACTGGAAAGTTCTAAGCATTCATCAGTAAACTAAAAACAAATATAAAGAGGGGCTGCATTGCACACAATACAAAGCTATAAAAATCTTCTTTTATTGATCAAAGAAACAGGCATAAAATCAAGCAATTTAAAAATTGAATCAGCAGTTTTTTCAACCCCATAACAACGTACAATCATTCTACAAACACTTCATAATAATCTGAGAAGTAAGAAAAATTAGGGTCAGTTGAGAAACTGCTTCTTTAAGTAACAGCTATGATAAAAGAATTAAAAATTGTAGCGTTAACAATGGACTGTCCTATGACAATAATAATACTTTGCTTTCCCGCAAGAGTCATTTATCTAAAAAAGTAAGGGCCTTTAACATTAAGAAGTAAATTATTCTTCCTTTCATCCCTATTACAAAAAATCACACAAATTTTTGTTCATTCGAAAATAGCATTGGCACAAAAAGTGGACCAACATGTTGCGTTATAATTGCTAACTGTATGGACTACCATTTCTTTGCTTAAAATAGGTATGATGTTGCATCAGCCATGCTTTGAAAACTCAAAGACAATTTAAAAGAGTAAAATCACAAGTGCTTTAAGCAAATCAAGCCATGAAGTTGGCATGGTAAAGCAATAAAATTTCAAATACAATGAAGAATATCACATAATATTTTAATTATATAATTTCTCAGTTTAAAGCAAAAAATAAAAAGAATATCACAGTATAAAATTTTGAATTGGTCACATGAAACAGTAAAAAATTACGTCTTGACCTCATGTAGTAACATGATCACCACCCAATGAACAGTCTTATCAGATAACAACTGGATGCTAGAATGCTAGAGGCACCTATCCATCACTCTCCAAATACAGCATTTTTTCGTGCGAAAGGTCTCTATTAGCATCAGTGATGATAATAATTATTGGTACCGGTAATAACTTTTGTTTCAACTGTCAAATATTACATTTCGTACAAAATGTTTGATACGACTTGAATTCTGTGGTTTTCTTTTGATGCGTTAGAGTGTCGTTGTTGCTGCGAGTGAGGCATATCAATTTGGTAGTAAGGATGGCGCGCACCTGTTGATGGATTATCTACAGCAACTGCAAAGTTTGGATTTTCATATACATCTTCGTTATCTTGTTCTTCTGAATTGCTGGAAGAATGTGGTGGTCTTCTTTCGTTCTTTAAAGCTTCTGCACTTTCTCTAGCTTCCCTAAAAAACAGAATTGTTTTAATTTGATGTTCGTAAATCTAGCGAGCCAATAAGCGAAATCACCTAGAATTAACTCCAGCGAAAGTAAAAAACTCAAAAATATATGCAGTCACATTCTGGAGTTGGCAACAATCAAAACCATTAAAAAGATCAGAAAAAATGGAAGTTGGAAAAACTAATTCAAATTATTTGAAACGATTTCTTGTAAATACCTAACGTCAGAAAACAGCAAACCAATCAAAAAACACTTAAAAAATAAAAGATGAGGAAATATTACTTTATGTCAGAATGACGTCATGATTATTTATTCAATTTCTAACGCTAACACAGCACCTCAGTTTCGTTAACGTTTGGTAGAAAATAATTACTTATCGTAGTGGAAATACGTAAACAAGTGTTTTCATCGCAATTCTAACGATCGTTTAAATGTCAAGCGATTCCGCAAAAAGCGGAAAATGGCAAAGCGATAACCGGATGCATGACTACAGTCATTACGCGAGCTTCTTGTCAAGTGTCGTGAAGCCGCGCAAATGTTTTGCCAAAACAACGCATTGGAGTCGCGCTGGTTTAGGTTAAAACCAATGCACGACAACTACCGGCAATTCGAAATTTCGTCGTTAGATCTACTTAGAAATTTGTCCAACTTTTTAAGAAAGCATTTTGCAAATTAACTTTTTAACTTAGAGATAGATATACCGTTTGCGCTCGGTCTCAAAAAGGAAGTAAAGTTGTCTTGATTTTTAAAAATTAAGCCCATTATACAGTAAATCAACAAATAAGGTCTCGATATAATGGGGGGCCCGCTATAGAAACAGTAGAGGGTAGCGAGGAATTACCTCGCCCTTTTTTCTCGCAAGTGGACAATCACGCGCACTATTTTAGTCATTAACTTGATTCAATGCTACTTTTATCTTACCTTGTTTTCTTGACCAGGCAACCCAGGCTTATCACAGTTGCGAAAAGAACAAGGACAAGCAGAATGCCAACAGTTACTGTAGTGGTAAAGTAAGCTGTAACCAAAAAAAGTAGTTAGCTTTACATTTTATCCTCAGGTCATTTAAACATAAAAAGTTTATTGCTAAGTGCAAAAACAGCTTTTGCTCAACCCCAGAAGTTGCCAATATTTCCGGTTTGGTACATTCCCACACTATTGCAACCAATTTCAGGAAATTGCCGTCAAGTGTCCTTCTGGAGGGTGCAGCTCTGTAGAATCCAAGGGTGATTTCAACTTGACCTGCGCTCGTCGTGAACCTAGTTCTGTGCAAAATGATTTGCAGTCATAATGAGATGATCATGCCAACTTTGTACATGATGATCACGAGATTAGTGTATAATGAGGAAATTGAAATTGTAAATAATTCTAAAAAGTGCCTGATCATGGTAGTTGCAATAAGCCTAGATTTGTAAAGTACTAGAAATGATTGCTAGCTTTGTTGTAATCTTGTTTTTTTGTAAATAAGCATTGAGCTGACGGACTAAAGCAGAAGCGAATAAGACTTGATTTCTATTTTTTAAACCAATGTCGGCATATGCAAATATAGAAAACTTTGTTCCGATTTACATAAGTAACTATTCATCGACAGAACACACTATTAAATTTAAAGCATGTTTTTACAACCCCGAGTAGTAAAAAGGCTTGAAAATTTTGAAGGGCTGTGGACAATATTTGATTTAAAACTTTGAATTTAGTTTCCGTACTTGAAATGATGTAGAAGTTACTGTTTAGCAAAAACTGCAAACATTTTATGAACGTCCAGCTTTGTAGGCCATTAATAAATCAACTTTAACAGGAGATACAAATTTCCTTTAACATCTCCTAAATTTGGGTAAAATAAAACAAAAGAGACGGAAATTGATTTCAAAAGAAATGTGTTAACACCTCGGATGTTGCATTTTCCGACGTCATAATGGTCACCAATGACGAACCAGAGTGATGCAGCATTATGATTTGATTCAATTCCACTTAACAGCTTACTAGTAAAATCTCCCTAAAAGCTTTTTCTCCGTTAACAAGAGTACTATCTGGAATAGCTGTAACTAAGAGGAGGGACACAGAAACCATGGCAAGCTCTCCAAAACTTTTTGAATTTGTTCTTACGGCTTTGCAATATCTATCGCAAAAAATATGCTTATCCGACAAATTTAAAGAAAATAAATGACAAAACTGGGTACCAGAAAATGCCATCCTTTAAAAAATATTATCCAACTAATTATATAGTTTTGTCCCCCTCCGAAATTTGTTTTTGTCTACGCCACTGCTACCTGGAGTATTTTTTGTTAGTTAATTTTTTTAACTGATTATATTAAAGCTCTCAATTATTATTAAACTGAAAAAAACAAAAAAATATTTCTGCGTAGCTTCAATTTGACAATTTCAATTCGCTTTGTTTGCAAAGACCTTATACGTGAGATAATAGCAAACAAAGAGATTTGCTTGCCATCAAAAATTCAACTCTACAGTTTCTATACAAAAATTTCTACGCAACAAGAAAAGAATTAGCAGCACAGAAAAAAGTGAGTAGGCGAGAAACAAGAAAACCTGTGAAGCAAGACTGAGCTTTTTGTTAGTCATGATGACGTAATCATGAGTTGGGGGTCGGGCGATGGCACCTTTCTACAGCTTCTGATTTAGCCATTGAGAATAAGTTGAGCAGTGATTCTCTCCTCTCAAAAAACATCTTGAATTTGAAGTTTATAACAAAAAAACTCAAAAAAATACAACTTTTGAACATTGAGGGGTTTCCTCTATAGCCAATTTTGAAAACAAAATGATAATAATTTTATGACATAACATGATCATGACCTTTTAAAGCACTTGACATCATGAAATTACGCTGGCAAATAAACAACCTACTGAATATTATCTTACTGGTAGCATTTGAATCCTCTTCATGTATTGGATCATCTTCTAATTTTGGGCAGTTGACGTACATGTAAAAGAATGTAAAGTCCATATCGTAGGAATAGGTGTTGTTATTTTCACGGAAACTGGTTTTGGCAGTGCTGGTGAGACTCGGAGGCCACTCATCAACTTCAATGGTTGGGTTGGAGCAATATCGATCCGCTAGTGCGTCTGTGCATTTATTGGAAGTCTGATTGCGCTTCACGAACCTCATACAATTCCCAATATATTCTCTTCTATTGTAGAAATGAACTTTTTTGTCTGAAAAAATAAACGCGGTTTATAACCAAGCAAGACTGTATTTGTACAACTTTTTGAAAAAAATAGAGATAGCAATAATTTTGTTTTATTTTGATTATGCAAAGCACTCATAAAAAAATGAACTCAAAAGTATTTTTAATTAAAACTAAACAAAAGAGAGCAACGAAAAAACTGTTAACTGCTGTGTCAAGGCATTTCCTGCTTTAGACCAATGTAGAGAAAAGGGAATTTCAAATTTCAATCTGCAAGTTACAACTCATATTATTCCGTGATAAAATTTGTCAAGAAATAAAATTTCAAAATGATTGTTGACATATTCGCTGACTTGATTTCATTGAAAACAACAAAAAAGATTTTCAAATTTGCTCATTTGCAAAGTGTTTTACAAAAAGAGATACCGGTACGCCTTTCCTCTTAGAGATACGTCTAGAGATGGAGACATAAAAGAGATACATCTTTCCTCTTAACCAAGGGTTTTACAACGATTATTGACACCCGTACTTAACAAAGCTAAAAAAGCAATCAGACCGTGTATAATTTCAGATAATATTGTGTTATTTTTGCCATGCCTTTTGTCTATGGAGAGAACAGAGGTGAATTAGTGTTTTCATGCAATATCCATTTTAACAGTGAACGACGAAATAGAATTGTTGCATCACATTGCTGCGTAGGCCAGCATACGTCATACTGATGCAAGTTTTAACTTTATAATTGCAGCTTTCTAAGATTTGAAATCACTTCCACAAATAGGCAGTTTTTGTTCCTTTTCACTTTTTGTGAACTCTCGCTTATAATGTGCATAAAAAGTCAAAAAACCAGAACCTTAAAAAACAATATCGAATTTCTTAGAAAAAAATCACTTTTGTGGGGTTTCATGAAATGATTTGATTAATCGATTATCATTATGAAAGTGAAATCCGCAAGTCATAATTTTTAGAGAACCATTATTTACAAGACATATTAGGACATATTAAAAGTGCATAATCAAAAAAAAATATTCGAATTCAAGTTTAGGAAGTGCACAAAAATTAAATTGTAAGTGGTTCAAAGTTTTATTAAACGTTATAAAACAGTGTTTTGAAGAAATCTTTGTTTGTTTTATATTCAAAAGCATCAAACGTGAATGAAAAATAAAATAATTGATTATTTACTAATGCACTTATCAGTGGCGATAAAGCCGCGATCAAATGGCAGAAGCTTCAAACGGCTTTTTGATGCTTTGTTTCATGGTAAGACAAATTTTTAAGAGAACTTACTGTTTGGCAAAGTTAAGAATGCATTTTCTGCGGTCCCTTTACGAAAAGCACTGAATTTTATGATGTCAACAATAACAATCGTGTTGTCTACTTCTGGTACATTGAAATTCCACTTGCAAAATTCACTGGAACGTTTGCCATAACGTTCATAATCATACCAGCCGATGTTCTCCACCAAGTTTCGATTTCCACACACTGCCGACGAGCGGTAGCACATCCAACCTAAGAAAGTACAGATTTCTTGAAAAAGTGAAATTACAAAACCAGCAAAACAAAGACAGTTAGCTTTATGTCGTAATTGCTTTCGATCAAGGAAAACCGTTTTTAGTTTCTGGATTTCAATTCTGCTTTGGATTTTCTAATAAAAATTTGAGTTGTACATGCATTGGAGTGACTAAATCAATACACCTGCTATAGCACCTATTAACTACTGGCAAAAGCACAAAAACCAAGCTGATGAACTGTCCTAAAGCGTCTTCTGAAATAGCAAGAAGAGAGCAAAACTCATTGTTCAAGCATTGAATTGATCCCAATCATTGCTGGTATATTTTACGATTAACCATAACTATATTTTTGCTCGCAATCAAAGCCTTTTTTAAAATTTGACTCGAGTGTAGAAAGGGACTGATAAAAAAAATAAGCTCTTAGAAAAAATTATCGCGGATTCAGAAAAACGCATCTTTTTTAAATCAGATTTTTTGATATTTTTCGTTTTTCTTTAATTATGTTGTAGGTGTAGTTGATAGCAACCATAGAAGTAGAAAAAGCAACTGCAGTGAAGGTTGCCTTTGCCCAAAGCGGAACAACGTAGATCTATTATCTAAGCAACCAATGAGTAGAAACATTCGTAGTAAACCAAATGCACTTACATATCAAAAATGTAGAAAATACGATTTTTACGTTCATTTTTTCAAATATCGCTAAGTCTTATAATAAAAACTATTACAAACGGTTAAAACTTCTGCTGGATATAAATATAAAAAGTTGTTAATTTCTATGTCTTTTTATCTATTGTCAAATTTCTTTTTGTCTAAACTTCTTTGTTTTAACTCTTTTTATCTTTCACAACGATGCGGAAGTATTTGTGCAGATTTTGTGCTATTTTATTTGTAGTATCTTTTGTTTTCATTTTTGCTTATGTTTCTGTATTTTGTGACTTTATTGCATTTTTTGCATTGCAATTTTTCTTTTTAAGTTCTTTTTTGCTACCTAAATAAAACCTTGTGATTATCTTTACAAACAATATCGATTTTTACTATCGCTTTAAAAACAAATTTCACTACTTCCTTTTCATTACTGCTGGTCTTTGCTTTTATAGTTGGAGAATTTTCAATAAAACTTTTTCGTGCGCTTTCAGTTGCAAGACACGTGTCGACGATTCATGCATAAATCTCTTTTTTTCTTAAAGCTCTAACAACAGCGATTCAAATAAACTCATAACTTGAGCTGTCATTTCACTAACCAGACTTTACCCAAGTTTCCGACCGAGTTTGCTTCCAAATTAAGAAGCAGACGCAGAGCGCTTTTTGCAGCACGTCTAATATCATGGTCAAAAACAGTTTTAATCATAACTGATAAAAACTTTATTTGGCTGTCCACAGTATTTCAATGCTTATATTATGCAAAATTTGCCAATACGTTAAAGCGCAATAACAAAGCATATGCAAACATTAAGCTTAAAAGACACTTGCTCGAAACATACCGGTATTACCAATTGCGTTTGCAATGTGCTAAGATGATTATTTTTAACATTTAAAACAAACATATTACTGAAGAGAAATATATGTAATAGAAGAAATGCCTCACAATCCTACAAGGCGTTGTATTTTTGTTCAAAGCAATAAATATTGAGGCGTTTGGGAGAAGCAATAGTCTATCAGAACCAAGGTCTTATGAAAAAGTAGGAATTCAAGGTGAAAACATCTTTGCAATGAATTCTTGTAACTGGCTATGGCTAGGCGGATATCAACAGTTGGTAGCAGTAGTAAATGGTGCAGTTTGCCACACCCAATCACATACAAAAAAAGAAGAGAAAAAAGTATTAAGCCTAATGTAATCAATACTCTCTTGTTACTCTAACTTTCAATCATCAACATTGAGTTTACCTTTGAACTGTTTATTGTCACTGCGACTATCTGACGGACAATTAAACCTAGCTCTTACTAAGCTCAAGATGTTAAAAACTTGCAGTGATGCTAGACAGCGCGAAACTCAAGACATTTTTTCAGCAAGCCATTTATGGAGTTTATTGTGTTTAAGATCAAACGTGGTCAATTTTTTTGGCGCAAAGGTGGAAAGTTTTATAAGTTACAGGATTTCTAGTGACGTAATAACGAGACTGTCCACGTTGAGATAAAAATAAAATCATTAACTGGAAAAGCAGGCAAAATAGTTTATTATACCGACATTGCAAAATCTATATTTTGTCTACGTATTTGATATTAAAGTTAGGGAGAGAATTTATCAATCATCACCTTTCATTGGGACAAAAAACTTATGCTGTTCTTAGGAAAATTAAAATATACTTCAGAAAAGTAGTTGCCAAAACTTCTTTTGGACCTTGTCAGCCATTTTTTGAAATCAATGCTTTTACTACTCTTGAATGTGCGTGCGTTGAGGAAGGAATTGAAAGCTCCGTATTCTCCCATTAAAACATTCTTTCATCAATTCAAACTTATTGTTTCCACCCGACTTATCCAGGCTTGCAATAAATGTTTGATGAGGTTTTCCAGTCCTCGTTTAGGTTTACTAAGGAGGCCAGAAATTATTGCCTAACTCCTCGAAGTATGTACCGACACTTCACTTTTCGTACAACTTACTCCCACTAATTTAGTACCCTCCCTCCTTGCATTTTTTTCAGAGCAAACTTGATAATTAAATTAGCAAGAGACAGTTTTAATGGTGACCTAATACAAAACTTAAAGAATTTAAGACGAAACAAATTGGCATCCACAAAATCAAAATGCGGACGAAGTCTCAGCAGAGCCAAAAAGTGTGGAAAAAGTCCATCGCCAGCTGAGCCAATAAATGCAAACAAGACAAAAAAACTGCTGCGATGCAATAAGTTGCAAACGGTCAAGTCGTTATCTCTGACTAGTTTGTCTGATTCGAACCAATTTTCCACACCATTTGATTGATCACTCGTTGTAATTATTCCCAAGTTCAATATTTGTTTGTTTGTAATGCTCCCACTGTGCCAAAGCAAAGCAATTTAGCCCAGTAACGTAAAAGGTTAGCAATTTATTGTGTGCATTGAGAAAAAATTCTAAACTGGTTAGTGGATACAGCGTTGGGAAACTTTTGGAATCTGCTATGTGGTTTTTGAATATGCAAATGGGGATGGAGAGGTTTTTAAACAGCTCCCAAGACTGCTGCATCCGCGACTCTACCAAGAGGTAAAGCAAATCTATGAAATTTATATAAACTTGTTTCCACCAGAAATCAGCATAGATTATAGCTAGAAAACGCTCTGCTAAAAATTTTGCTTCATTTATCTATTAATACGAACTTTGTTTAAAGTTGAGCGTGATTGCTATACTAGTACAAGCGTTTTTTAAAGTCAAAAGTACTTTGTGTCATGTATAGCACTTAGCAAAAGTGCAAGATGTACCTTCAAGAGCTTCAGTTCAGCAAAGTGAATCTCATTGCTGCTGGAGTCACAAGGGGTCGGATATTTTAGGCCCAACCCGAGGTGAAGTTGAAACTTTATTTGAACCCCAAATTAGGCCTGAAGGTTAAATTTACAGCGTAAATCAAATTGGTAGAGAAGCTAAAGTTTTCCGATGCCTGATATAATCGATTAAATCAACTATGACAACTGCTTGGTGGTTGTTTCTTTGTTTGTTTGTGGTTACCCCTCCTCTTTCTCGGGATGGAGGTACGGCATGCCGTCAACCTAATTGAAATTAGGCTAGGGGAAAGATGGCAGCCCATTTCGAACCAGTCTTCAGTCACTGGTAGCCCCACCAGCAACAAAGCGGACTGCCACTGGTGGGTACCCAAGAGTCGTCTTTTACGACATGCTGGGTTAGCAACTTCACAATTGTAATCCGGTGAAGTACGGGTGGGCCACCTGTCTGCCACATAAAGGTGGAGGCATCCCGTTAAGTGCCTTGCCCAAGAACACAACAAGCAAGCTTGCCGGCTTGTTCTCCACACTATCCCTTTTTATGCGGAACGCCAAGCAGGGAAGCTATGAATACCATTTTTTAAAGTTTTTTGGTATGACTCGACTTAGGGAATGAACCACAGGCCTACTGACTACGGTAGCTTGGTGGTAGTGTGCAAAGAACAATAGACTTCCACGTGAGCTCTCTCTATCCCGACTTGACAAGCTGTGCGTGCAAAAGACGCGAGTACTACCAGCGAGCCACGCTGACTACGATTGCATAACAAGCTTGTTAAAAACAATAATCGATGCGAGCAGTTTGTATAAACAAACTGTTGTTCTATTGTTCTAGCACTACTGTTCTAGCAGTTGTTAGACGTAGTGCACCTGCGACAACCGCCACTCATTCACGAGTGATACGGCTTCGCAGAGGTTGATAGACCATCCACTACAGTGGACCTAGTATTTGGTCCCACAAGTGTGATGGTCTAAGCTATGCTTTATTAAAAGCCTCTAAAATATGATTTGTTTGTATAAACAAGATACAAGGTGCATGCGGCAGGGTGTCATGGTGAATTCGAGTCCAAATCAGATCCAAATTTTCTTTGAAGGCTTAAAGTGTGAACCTCAACTTGACCCAAAAATCCTAGTTCCAGATACATCTCTGTAGCTCTTTCCTGGTTCGTTAACAATAACATTGAAATCGGTCTCTAAGGTGAAATTCTGTCTTTACATGCAGAGGCAGATCTAGGGGAGGATGTAGGGGATGATTTCCCCAACAACCTTTTCCAGCCATGCTTTTACATATTTGTTTATTTCAAATGCAAAAAAAATTCTGTTTCGATAAAACACTTCGAAAAAATCGATCTCTAAAAAAAGGTCTTTGCCTTTAATACATGTCTCTGAGGGCTTAAACCTAACTTTAGGTCACCAGATTTGACAAAATTGATTTTTAAGGTAGTTTTTATCACAATATGCAAAATAATCCCCTTCCCTCAACCAAAATTGTCTAGATCCGCCACTGTTCACATGACAATTGATGGCTGCCATTTATTTCAACATCGTCTACGTCAAATTTTACGCTTTTGTTATCATAACCATACTAGTGACGTAACAACCTACTAAAAAAGGCACAAATGCACTTACAGGCCCACTCGTGTTATGACTACATCAATTAAGCATATATTTTTCGGATATAAGATCATAGTTCGGTACGCAATAAAAAGACAGAGGGCTGCCAGATTTTGGACTTATTGTCATAAGTTTAGCGTTTCCGAATTGTTTTTGTACGTCACACGCGGTAAGAATGATGTTCTTCTCTCTAAGTTAACTATTTTATGAAAAAGAAATAGTAAAAGAAAAAGGTAGCCTATGATTATATTCAAAGCCGTAATAGAAGGTAGCATGTTGCGTTGGACTGAGTGTGCAACTGGAGCTACACCAAAATCGTAAGATCATGCAATATGCAGTCTGCGACAAGTTGAATGAGTTCTCATCAAAAATGTTTCGAAATTTTAAAGCCACGAAGGGCCTTTGTAGATCTGTTTTTCAAACTCAATCTAATTTTGCATCAAGTTCTTTGCCCAATTAGCGCGAAGGCATAGTTAAAAACGAAAATCAAATGACAATGTATTATGCTTTATAGCAGGGGTCACCAACCGTGTGCCCACGGGCACCATGTCGCCCGTGAAGGTACTATGAGGTGCCTGCCAGCCTGTTTTTAAATATTCTCAAAATTTTTTCAAAAGTCGATGGTGGCTTCAAAAAAAAAGGTAGCCTAAGATTGCGAGACATCGGCCACCGAAGTAATGGCAACAGATATGTAATGACACCGCCTGCCAATACAAAATAGATCGAACATCAAGTCCGGGATGTTGCAAACTTTAGGATAAGTGCGCCCCCACTTTAATCAATATCCAAAAAGTAGCCCATGGTCCAAGAAAGGTTGGTGACCCCTGCTTTATTGTATATTGGCTTATTTAATAAAATCAAGCTTCACTCACAAAACAAAGTTAGCGTTCATTTAAGCTAAAGGCTTGATATCGGGATTGGGTCCGGAAAATTTGAGAGAGGAGAAGTCATGATATCTTTGGCTCCCTTTTTCTCTCTGATTATTTTTGTGTTAGATACTGGGTACATTTAAGAAGCCCAGATCTTGAGGCAACAATGTCGTAATTTTGCTTCATTATATTATAGATTATTTTAGCAGTCATGAAAATAACTTGGCATGCTTTCTAACGATCAATATTATGATCTCTTTCCTTGTTTGGAATTCATGCCTTCATTGAAAGAAACCAACAAAAATTTGTGAACTGATCGGCTGCTTCTGAATAAGACCGCTGTTGAAATAAAGCATTGCTTCCCAACCTTGTACAATGTATTCCTCTCTTCAACGGTTTTGAAACTTTTTATTTTTCACTTTTCAAATTAAATAATAAAGACTAAACTTTGTTTTTATGACTTTCGCTTTTTAACATTTTTCGAAGCCAGTACGCGCACTTTGCTGCAAGAATGAATCGCAGCCTGACTTAAGAAATAACACGCAGTCAACACCAAAGTACAGGGGTTTGGCTTATTATGGCCACTTTGGGTCGAACGCCGCGGCCTATATTAAGGGGGGCCGTAACAACTGAAACTCTAAATCATTTAGGTGAATAACAGTCGAAAGATTTCCTCAGTTTAAATATCACTTGTGTAACAAACTGTCTCTCAAGCAATTATAATAAAGTAGATGAAAAGTTTTATTTTACTTTTCTTGGCTAATTTTAATCGTAGCTAAAGAGCAATAATTACAGTAAAAAGAACTCTCGAAATTTAGCTTCACACAAGGAGACAAGATATCATTTCTCGAAGAAAGTTGGAAACCGAAAGTGGTTAAAATGTATGTTTTTTTCACCCTTCAACTTCAATTTCAATCGCGCTTGAAAAAATAATAAAAAGTACATAGATCTCGGTTTCAGTTTGGCACCAAAAACACCATAGTACAGTAAAAATTGCCTATAACTATAGCGTATTGTAAAAAACTATCGTTTGCAATTGACCATTCCAAAACTGTTTTATGATTTAAGATTAAAGTGTATCATCTAATCACGTTTACCAATGCAAGGAAAAATCACTAAATAGTCAAAACTCACAGAAGGCTGTGCACTGCTCAAAGAAACTTTCCTTTAAACCGCGCGCGCAGCTATTGCAGTCTTTTAGATCTGCCTGTAGTCAGTGGCGCCGAGTAAAGTAGGCGGGGTCACCCCAAAAATTTTTTCCGGGAAGGGCAGCCTCTTCACAAATGCTTTGCATAAAGTCTCTACAAATGAGACCGTGTAGTTCTATGCGTAGCTACAAATATCAGCTTTTCGATTTTTTGCTCGACTTAAACTGCGTTTACCAAACTTGCGGATATTTGCGTCCATGAATTTCCTTGTTTCCTTTATATCGGTCAAATTTCGAAAGCTTTTCAACAAACACAGAACTTCGGGTCAAGTTTGGAATACTTTCAACAAAGATAAAAATTCGGTCAAGTTTCGAATGCTTTTCGCAAAAATAGAATTTCATCTATCAAATATTTGCGATCTCTTTTCTCACATTCGTTCAATGGTAATTAAATCATAGAATTAGGTTAATTTTATTTACATGCACTCTTAATTTGACATTCTGAAATGTTTACGAATTACTGTTGCTCTGATCGCAGAGTTTGAGTGACCAAATGTAACTTAGTAAACAGAAATAATAACCAGGTATTTCGCCACGGCCGAAAGGTTCACAAACAAGCAACCGATAAGTTACTTGTTTGTAAACCTTTTTTGGGGCCGATGTAATCACCGAAGCGCATTGTCACAGTTTTGCCTCCTCTTTCCCGCGAAAGTTTTAAAATCCGCCTTTACGCCCATGCAATTGTTGTTTGGACTTGTTTTTATTTCATCTTTAAATACCTTGACACACAGTTTACTCTAGTTCCTGCTGCGGAAGAAGTGGCAGAGTAAACAAGCTACAACTCGCAAGCTGGCGTTTTAATCGAATTAAAAAATAAAGATCATTAGTGAGAGATGATGTTGGCCTAGATCAGATATTTTTAGTACGCAGACCACAGTCTTCACGGGGCCACTACTTTTTTTACCCTTCGCATAGAGTGTAATTGGAAAATTTTCTTGACCATTTGTTTTTTCATTTTTTTTGGACAACATCCCTAAAATTTACTATGATAACTTTTTTGAGCTCGCCTGTGAAATTAGAAAAAATATTTAATCGGGCCATGTGCCACCGTGCGTTTCGAAAATGGGCCACATGCCAAAAGCAGTTGAAAACCACTGAACTAGGTTAAAAATGCCATGATCGAAAAAATACGTCAGAGGAAAAAATAAAGGGTGCGGTTATACGCAAACCAATGTTGTAGGCAAACCAATGTTGTAGGCAAACCAATGTTGTAGGCAAACCAAAGTATTTGAAATATTGAAATTCTGCCCCGGACTGAGAGAAACGTTAAGTTATTATAGACATGTTGACGACATAAATGAAACCGTTAGACTATTTCTACTTCACAATAAATGCGTAGAAACAGTGATAGCTTACCAATCATGATTGAAATAAACTCTGAAACGTGAAGACAAAAATGTGGTTTGTAGTCTCGATTTCTTTGAAAACTTTTATATCAAAATGTAGCATATTTATCTCAATTGCTTGAAAGGTAATGTGTAGTACAGTAAAAATTGCCTATAACTATAGCGTATTGTAAAAAACTATCGTTTGCAATTGACCATTCCAAAACTGTTTTATGATTTAACATCAAAGTGTATCATCTAATCACGTTTAACAGAGTAAGGAAAAATCACTAAATAGTCAAAACTCACATAAGGTTGTGCACTGCTCAAAGAAACCTTCCTGAAGTATCACAGAGTCAAAGCACAGTGAGCGTGGAGCCAAAACTCACAATTACTCCCTTGAATTTATTTTAACATTTTTAACGTCGATCAAAGAATCTTTTCAAATACGTATCCCGCGTCGTCTCACGTTTAGACTCTGCAATACACAAATCTACGGTACGTTTATACACATTAAAAGCATGCACAGATTTCTCATTGCAGACACGTTTGGTCATAAATCTATGCAAAAGCGACAAACTTTTTCGCACTTCTGAATTTGTCCCTCGTTGGCGTTGAATACCATCGTCGTCATTTCCTTTACAGTTGCGCGTACGAATTGATGCAATCGTTCTGCTCAACAGCTGGCCACAATAAGTTGAGGTTTGGTCACATTTTGCGAACATAAATGATTTGCAAATCGGTTTTTGTTTTACAAAAATTTGCCTATTGAAACTGGAGGACCACAATAGGCGGAGATCAAAACAACGATGCAGTGAGATGTCAAACCATTTCTATTTAAATCAACAGGCTCTGCCTTCTAGGCTGATACTCAACAGCGGAATATGCCAACCTAGAATGGGAAAGATCTTGCCTTGTCAAAAAAAAAACTCGGCTCAGCTCCAAACACACTTGTAGTATCATAACTGGCTATCTCAAACCTATTGACACCAAAAACTTCTCAGCCATTATTGCTTCACTCTAGATCAGCGGGGAAGTCAGTTGCTAGCCGCGTGAAATATCAGAAGCAAACTAGCGACGACAGAAATCTTCTCTATGAAAATGAGTCAATGGATAAAACCGAGAAAGAGTTTTCTCAGTCACACCACTGCCTTGAATAAATCACCTTCCGAAGAGATTTAGGAAAGACCCTTGAGCAGCATCCGCCTGACTTTGGCATGAGAATTCCTCCGTTTGATTGTCCATAAAAGTGAGATGCAAATTGGATAAAATTGAAATACAATTTGGATCACATGGCAATGCTTGAATCGCCTCCGCAGCAGGTTAGGCCTCAGCATAGACCCATGGATAAAGAGGAACTATTCCACGACCTCAAAAACCACGAGTGTGACACTACACATGAGGACATCGCACATCCGCTCGTCTGCTATAATTTAATAACATCATGCTCAACTAAATTAACTCTGCGTAATGCACTTGCACAACAATACATGATACGTGAAAACATCACCTTCACGTGACGTCGCAATGGAGAAACGACAGGAAGATCTTAACAACTGAGCGAAAGAAATTAACTCAAAATACGCAAAAAAAATCTTTTATGGGTGCGTGTGCAAAAGGGAAAAGTATGCCGAAACTGAGGGGTGGGGCAGAAGTGATCTTTCAAAAACAGTGCATTTTTGAAGTTCTGTGAATTGTAGAAAATTATGCAAACTTTTAAGGTAAAATTTTAGTGAGGCGGTGTTGTATCTTTGTTAAAATGAAGACCTTTATCCCTTGGAGATTATCTTGCGTCAAGCGTCCTTCATCCCTTCTTTTGAGATGAAGACCGTTTTATAGAAGAACCTGCGACTTGGACTTTTTAATATTTTGCAAAAAATTATCTCTATGATGGCTTAACTCTTTTTGCGATACTCTTAGATGCCGATAAATATGGTCCCGTACTTGCAAAAAACTCATATTACGGTAAATATTGAAGATTTGCAAAGATCATGTTGTTTGCAATGACGTCACAGAATATATCACTTGTGGCCATATTGTCACATTGGTTGTAACGGGAAAAAAATCGAGGCAAAATAAAAGCAGCATATTTTGAATGGGAATTTTGAAAAGTTGTTATTTGATTGTAGAATGCTGACACACCAAAAACCTAGTTCTAGGGGAGCTGCTTCTCTCCCAACACCGACTGATACCTCATAAGTAAAACCGCTACATTAAAATAAAAACACAAAAATAGAAAAAATTCAGAAAAATAGTGCGAGAAAAACTCTTTGCGCAGCTTTATTTTGCTAATACCAGGGTGTGCTGAAGATCTCCATAACAGGATGTTTCATTATGCCAAATAGGAAAGGCTGTAATTGGAGTATCAACCAACTTTTCCTTCGACAGGAAAATTCCCTAAGACTGCTTTGTAGCAAAGTTACTCGGAATGAAAATCAATAAAGCAAGTTTAGTAAGGCTGCTACATTCGGTGGAAAGCTCAATAAAATTGTGTCAA
The DNA here is from genome assembly GCA_963675345.1 of Trididemnum clinides. Classification (NCBI taxonomy): domain Eukaryota; kingdom Metazoa; phylum Chordata; class Ascidiacea; order Aplousobranchia; family Didemnidae; genus Trididemnum; species Trididemnum clinides. The sequence goes on from OY776295.1 coordinate 13,188,681, forward strand.
AATTCGTTTCAAAATCGAAGCTTCACATCATGTACAAACACTTGCGATGCTGACCAATGTAGCCGTTTGGCTGCCTAAAAACACAATTTTAGGAAAATGCCATTTGTTAAAATTGGTTCTTCAATAAACTATCCAAACCTAACAGAGCACCTACTGAAAAATATATGAATTAGTCGACTACCTCACTTCAGCCAGTTGGACTCAATAAATTTTCTAGTTTTTAGCTGCTAGTCTTCGCTTCTGTTATCATAAGCTGTGTTGCTCTCATACAAGAACAGCCAAAAGAGTTCAAAATGGCGCCAAATCTATTGCGATGCGTCATAATACAGCCAATTGACATCTCAGCCATGTTGGAAAGCGTGATAAAAATCGAAACAAAACTACAGTAGATTGCACATGGAGATATAGCCATTTGTCTACAGTGTAGCAAAAAAGATTCAAAAGGTCGAAATTAAATATCCTAGCAATGATGAGCCACAACCTTTTGAGGGGGCAAATAACACTACGTTGCACAATTTTTGTTTGGCTACTTTATTTTGTGCTTCGTTATGTCTTTTCGGTTGCCAAGTTCAAAAATCTAGTTGGTTTTTTTGCCATCGTTACTTTTTGAGATATTCAAACTTTTTTTCATCCGAAGTAGCTGTAGTTAGCAAATTGTGTTCGATTCTAGCAGTAGATTTTATCTACATATCTGGGTTTCGTTCAGTTTATTAAATGAAAAGTCAGTGTAAAAATGTTCGGAAATAAGGTTTGAAGATGACATAGCACGTATTCTTTCAGATAGAAAGAGTCATTTAAAAATGCACTGTAGAGTGAGATTTTTCTTTATGACCGCTCATATGTCAACTTACAAAAGACCAAACATAGTCTCTCGTCATTGCAATGCCCAGAGGTTTTTATATCCGTCTCAATATCCTGGTGAAACTTTTCATTATGCTTCTCGCTAAAGTCACACAGATTTTCTTGAAAGACGTCCAGATGGAAGCATAAGAAACAAAGTTTTACAGACATGCGACAACCTACGTATTTATAACTTTTGATGAGTTTTTTACTAACTCTTTGTAATTTCGATTCTTTTGTTTCCCAAAAATCTATTAACCACACTTCGAAATGCTTGCAAAGCTTCCTTTTCTATTTTATGCATGTTTTCTTCCGAGCTTTTAGACTTTAACATCGCGTTTATCTAGGAACAACAAATATACCTTTTTTTGTTATGACATCTGACAGTCTGAGAAACTTTGAACGGATTTTTGAAAAACTTCTTCAAAATTCGAAGCTTTTATAAATTGTTTTGCTGGGCCTAATGCGATACAAAACGGTAGCAGTAAAACCATTTTCTGGCTCACAAGAGGCTCTCTAATGACTTTATACATTCCTGCTGTTAGTTCTTCCGTGTCGGCCAATGAATTTTTTCGTTGTGCTCACGTCAGCTCTGCTATTCCACAAGCACAAAATGCAAGAATGCTTTGTGTATCCACTACGTAGACCCAAGAAAAATCATAGTATTTTGAAGTCACCACAGACATACCACTTATATTGAACATAAGTGGTTTTAATAAGCAGTTGCTTGACATTTTCATAGTCTTGGAGTTGGCGGGTGTATATTGTCGCTGTAAAGTAACGCTGTTTTAAGACTTTTGGTAGAACTGTCAACGAAAAGCCGCCATTGAGTAGGATCATGATCGATTCCAACAGCCCTAAACAAGCCTTCCACACCTTTTCAATAACAAATGTCTTCAACAACACTAATGCAGACAAAAAACTCCAGTGCCTATTCCTGTATGCAATACTCCTACCGTCATCGATGAGCAGCTTCCACTCATCCAATTTGTTTGTCAATCATTCTTTTCTAGATATCGCAGGACCCTGAACACGTGTTAAATCATCCAATTCTTTTTTAGATGGAAAATTAGTTTCTGAACTTGTTGTTGGTGCATCCGCATTAGTGCTGCATTCTTACTTGTTGTTGCGGAGTCTTTACTGAAGGACATTTTCACCTGAATCGATAAAGAACAAGTGCATACGGTATAATTGAATCCTGTCTCGAAGCAAATAAATTTGTGTTAATAATTCACGGGAGAAACTTATATTTAATGGTGGGTTTGAAACCGGTGACTTTACTCTGAGGAGCAGTTGCAAGGGATGAGGGCATGCTTGGATACATCATAGCTCTTCTCCCGCTAACCTTTTGATACTTCGAAATGTTTATCATGAAAAAACAAGGTAGCAATCATCATAATAATTTTGGGCTTCTCTCCAAACTCTGGGAACTGCAAATGGCATAACTTTTCCAGAAATCCTCAACCATCCTTGAATAGTAGATCGACAGCTGCCACATATTGCCTGCGGTCCCCAGGACCTGTCCTGATTACCAGTGTCCATCCCAAAATCCTATATGCTGTCCAATACTTTGTTTCTTTCACAATTCTACACACAGTGTGTTTACTGCTGATGTAGTATCCACGTACATAAGAAAAGCAATCTGGTGAATTTTTGCACTGTCTACCAGACATTTCGATTTCCACTATTTAAAAGATGAACTCAATCTAAGACTAAAGCAAGACTTAATCCGACAAGATGTAATCAAAGGGAGCTACTGAATAGACTGTTGGCATTTAAGGCCAGCAGTTTGTTTTTGACTACAACGCGGTACTTCTCTGTGCAAACACTGAACAATGTGAACATGGCTTTTTACTCGGCTATTCTGAATTCAACTGGCTGAGGTATTATACAACGAAAACTGAGGATTGATAATTTAAGTGCAATGTAAAAAATTGCTGCCAGTTACTTTCATCAATTGCAGACGGCGTTTTTGATGTTTGCAGAATTTCGCAAAACTTCTTTGATTTTGATGGAGATCTTTAAATATTTTAATAAAAAAACTTTTGTTAGTGAGATTTTGCGCTCCTTTGTGCCCATTTAGGCTACTTCCTCAACTATATAAGACGCCGATTCACAACAAGATAATGCTGACAGAGAAAGATCACAATAATTATAGCTGCACCGTAAATATGAAGTAAACGAAAAATCACAAAATTGAAAATTATTATACGTTCGATCGATGACAGAAAAAAATAATAGCATTTTTGGAATCAGCGCTTGAAAATTATATAGGCACACTCAAAAAATTTAGCCAAACAAACTTTTGGTGAAATTTCTATGTAGTGCAAGGATTCAATCTTAGACAAGACTTTTACTAACCTTTTATGGAGGCGATCGCCTCCTTTCCATCTCTTGGGTACTCCCTTTGTAGACTATCTTAATCACTTGATCTCAACTTTTGCTTTTTTGGGCAATTGTCCAAATTTTGTATCCAACACCTACCTACTTTGTCTGACATATTTTAATAACTATGTCATTTGTCTTGCATTTTCTTCGAATTAAGTCAACTAAATGTTTTTCGTGACTGTTTTGGACGCTAAACTTCATCTGCAAGACATTTTTCAAGTGGTTTAACAACTATGAACTCCAGCGACCACCTTTGCGGTTACAGGAATTTGTGTCAGGTTTAACTAAGACGCGTAAGTCGCATTTAATTATTGTTAAGGTGCCAAGAATTCGTAAAACGCACTTCACCAATAAAGACTGCAAAACATGCAAAACTTTCCAAAATTAGCAAAGCATTTGAAATACCTTAACTAAAAATAAGAAGTCTAAAATGAATTCAGAAAAAAGAAACAAATGCTAATTTTTAAATATTGTACGATAGACCAAAAAGAAGTGAAAATAAAGCTTAATACTTTGTCCGGAATAAAAGTTGGAAGTGGCATCATGAGGTTTGATGTTGTTCACGCGTTTGAAGGAATAGGCCAATCAAAATCACCTTCCTTCAAAAACCACGTAGGCGACAAGCTTTATGCACTTTTTTGAATATAGGAAACGTTTATGCCGAAGTATTTTTCAACACAATTTCCTCTTCTCATTTTTTTTAAATGCCAGTGTTTGTGAGGTTCTACTCGAACAACTTATGTCTGAAGACTTTATAGGCAAGAGGCCAGCAATCCGTAAATAAGAAACCCGAGGTTCACTTTAGAGCGTAACAGCATACAGATCACACCGTTTTGTCCTGTCTGGTCTCATTAGCATATGATTTACTTTAAAGCGACTGGCTAATTGTCTGTCACCAGCCCACTGATTAGGCGTGGATGGTCAAAACGGTTTGCTTTGTCTGCAATAACACTCTACTGTTAAGTCTTTTTTAAAATTAAACATCAAAGGAAGTCATGCAATCGCAATCAATTACAATTTATGGTTTACGAAAAAAATATTGTTTTAAAGGTGCAAGTAAAGCTAACGCGGGAGGCAGGTAGAATTTCTTTGAATTAATATTTGGTTTAAGTGAAAGACCTAGACATAGCACAGGCGTTGACATTTTTTGTAAATGTCAATTCTGCTCTCATGAAAGTTAACTTGTCTTAGGTCTTGCGACTGATGACGCAACTGTTTAAAAGCGGCACTAAGCGCTGCAGCCTCTGCCTAGCCGAGAAACTGGCCATTTCGCAAGCTGATCAACTTACGTTCCTAAACAAACGATCTGAGTTCATCTACAAATGCAGACACCATTTTGACTATTTTCCTCGCAAACATAGTTGTTTGGCACTAATCGTCTGAATTTTCAAAAAGATTCAGAAAAAATGAAGTCTCTAAAGCTTTTGAAATGTAGCCTGCCGGTCAAAAACATTCTAGATTTTGGTTTCTGTTTTTCACGCAATTGCAATTTCTAGAAAAACTAACTTCTTTGGTACGTTTTGACTCAAGCACAGTTCTTTAGCATTATCTATCGAAATTTTCAAAAAAATTCATCCAAAAATCAAGTATCAAAAATTCCAATATGCAGTCTACTCCAAGCAATAAACGTTGGTGATCCCCTCAGAAAAAAGGAATGGTTACAGGTGGTTCTGTGTTATCTTTTGCAACGAAATATTAGTGTCGAGCTACGTACATATCATCTACATGTTAAAGCAGTTTCTTTTGGAATCGTGTGAAGCCGGCAAAGCCGACTGATTTCATACTTTTGACCTCGACATTAGTGATGGGGCCCTGCTGTCGTAATCGCTTATGTTCAACGCTTCACTTCAGGTTTGTTTGCTCTTTGCGTGGCTGCGTTCATGCCAGGACCGAGCAACAAGCGCTCAGCCAGAGGCATTATCTCATGCAAATACCCTTGTAGTTACGTAAGTAGTAGTCCTCATATTCAATAGCATAATCCTGAAAATGCATACCAATTACCTTGGCGTCTTTCCACAACTTTGATGTGCTTTCACGCACTTGCTGAATATAACGCATAAAGGTTTGTTAAGTTTAAGGAGCTTATGGTAAAAGCAAGGCGAATAAGGCGTTGCCAGGGACTCGATAAACTTGGAAGCCATGTAGTGCCTATGGGCAACCACCCATGCTGTTTCCCATGCGGCTGCATTTCAAGGAACGCTAGTTTTTGCTATAAGTAACTCTATAGCATCTTACGCTGTACCAAGGTACAGCAAGCCATTATTCATTTAATTGTTTTTAAGCATGCTTTTTCTTCTGTCTTGGGTCCTTTTACGGAGCACTGTGAAGTTTGCCATTTTGCTTCAAAATAGCTTAATAGCAGAAATTTGTTTTGTATTTCCGAAATAAGGAAAACGCAAGACCCCCTCGGCTTCGCGTAAGTAATGAAGAGAGCACATAGACCTAAGGCGTGACCAGAACCTTGAAATGAGAAATTTGATTAGGAAAAGGAGCGCGCCAAATCGTGAAAATTTTATGTGCAGTAAAAACATAAATTTCTCGATACTACTTAAACCACTGCTTGATGGGTGAACCTGGCTTTGCCGGCTCAACCGATATTCTCAATCCCAATGTAGCTGATGGGCCTGCGAATGACGCCGGCTGGCAACCTCTAAATTTGCTCAATCACCTTGGTTCTTTCACTAACATTGTCGCTCACGAGCTGCTTTAAGTTTTTCTAGGTTGCAAAAAAGATGCAAAAATTGGTCGGATGAGCATCATTGATCTTTGCTCCTGTCAGATAGCATTAATCTTAAATACATTTTTCTAAAATTATCTGTTTCTAAAACTGGAAAGTCATTTTGGAATAGGCCAATCGTCTCAAGAACGTTTTTAACATGACAAAGGCCACTAGTCAATGGCTAAACTTTCCTGGAAAGGGTAAGATCTTTTGAAAGTTTAGAGACTATCATAAATTTACCAAAGAATGATCACTATCATAGATTTCTATTTTTCAGAACACTCCTGGCACCGAGCTTCCTCATTTACAATTTTATCTGTTTTGTAGCGGATATTATATGAAGGAGCCCACTTTTTTGTAGTTATAGTAAAGATAGTCTCCTGTGCATTTGCCACCTTGCACTTTATGCTTGGCATAGTGCAGGGATCTCCAACACGCGGCCCGCGAGACAATTTCATGCGGCCCGCGCCGTGGTTAAAAAACAAAAACGCATTATTTTATTTATCGCATCAACGATTTGCAACATTGAAATATTAAGCATAAGCCTCCACCCTACTGTCTTCATTTGTAATTATCAAATCTTCATTGTGATCTAATAAACAAGTTTCAGTCAGTTCATAATCAGAAATTTGCACGAGTGCACGAAGCATCGTTAATTTTTTTGAATTTGTTGTTACAGTTACGGCAGAACTGCGGAGAATCAAATCAGCTAAATTTTATAATATAAGATAAGTAATGTCCAAGAAACGAAAATGTTCAGAAGAGCACAGAAAATTTCAGGAGAAGTGGGAGGAGCTGTATTTTGTTTGCAATTCAAATGAGAAGGTTCAGTGTCTGATATGTTGCGCAATTATTGCTGTTCATAAGGAATACAATATACGACGCCATTACGAGTCATTACACAAAAAAAAGTATCATGTCTATAAAGGAAAAATGCGTCAAGAAAAGATGTCAGAATTAAAATCCTCACTTGTGAAACAGAAAAGTTATTTTACGGATATAAACAAAGCCAGCGAAGCCTCTGTGAAGGCAAGTTTTGCAATAAGCGAGATGATTGCAAAATCTTCACGTCCTTTTGTCGAAGGAAAGTTTATTAAGCAGTGTATGTTGAAAGCCTGTGAAATTCTATGTCCAGAAAAGTCCAGGTGCTTTGAGGACATCAGTCTTTCCGCTAACACGGTGGCCAGACGTGTAACAGAATTAGCAGCTGATTCGTACCAACAACTTTCGTCGATTGGAAAAAAATCTGAAGCCTTTTCGCTGGCACTGGACGAGAGTACGGACATCTCCGATATTGCTATGTGCGCAGTGTTTGTTCGTGGCGTGGACAAAAATTTGAATTTCACGGAAGAATTATTAGATTTAATTCCAATGAAAGGAACAACAACTGGTGTAAATATATTTCGTGAGTTGGAAAATTGTGTTCAACGAGCAGATTTTGATTGGCATAAGTTGATATCGGTGGCAACAGATGGGGCACCTGCAATGCGATCAGAAAGAGTGGGTTTGGTTGGTCTTCTCCGTGATAAAATGCAGACGCTTGGCGTTTCTATCCAAGCAATACACTGCATTATTCACCAAGAGGCTCTCTGTGGAAAGCGCTTGGATATGAACAATGTCATGATCGTCGTGGTAAAAACTGTGAATTTTATTAGATCACGGGCACTTAACCATCGGCAATTCAAGTCTTTCCTCGAAGCTATGGAAAGTGAGTACGGTGAACTCCTATACCACACTGATGTCCGCTGGCTCAGCCGTGGTAATGTACTGAAACGATTTTTCGCTTTGAGGGAAGAGATTGGTCTTTTCATGGCTTTAAAAAACGCCGAAATTCCGCAACTGGGTGAATCAAAGTTTAATTCTGACTTAGCATTTCTATGTGATCTTACTTCGCATATGAATGATCTGAACACCACCTTGCAAGGTCGCACTAAGGTGGTAACAGCCATGTTTGATGCCATCAAATCGTTCAAGTGCAAGTTGTTGTTATGGGCAACCCAATCAGAAATTGGAAATTTTGCCCATTTTCCAACTCTGTCATCTCTGAAAAACGTTGATAATTACGATATGAAGCAATATGCAGATAAAATTATGACGTTACATGAGGAATTTGACTGTCGATTTCAAGACTTTTTCGCGCTCGAAAAGGAATTCACTCTGTTTTCTACGCCTATGTCTGTGAATGTTCAATCAGTGTCAGCGGAGTTTCAGATGGAGTTGCTGGATATTCAATGTGACACATTGATGAAAGAAAAGTACGCAGAAGTCAATGTTCCAGAGTTTTACCTGTATGTTTCAGAGGAAAGGTTCCCAAAGTTGCTCTCACACGCCCGTCGTATACTTGCGATGTTTGGCAGCACATATGTTTGCGAACAGTTTTTTTCAACAATGAAAATCAATAAAACCGCCCTCCGCACACGACTGACAGACGAACATTTGCATGCTGTGTTAAGACTAGCAAACCAGCGTAAAATAAGGCCCAACATCGAGTCACTCGTTGCTACAAAACGTTGCCAAACATCCAGTACAAGCAAATAAACGTATTCGACTTGTTTTGTGCATCATTGAAGCACATTTTTATGAAACATAAATAAATTTCTGTTGCATATTTATGTATTATCTTTGTACTATGTGTATTGGATTGTGGCCCGCGGCGCTTAGAAATTTAAAAAAGCGGCCCATGGCTAACTTTGAGTTGGAGACCCCTGGCATAGTGCAACCATTTCGTACCAGTCCAAGCCAATAGTTAGAGGTTATAAGTTTCATAAATTACAAGTTACATAAAAACGATGATTACTAATAACCGACAACATGCACTTGGCCATTTGTCAATCATCATTGTTATTACATAAGTTTCCACGTTTATGACTGAATGGCAAATTGCCAAATGCTTTCATAAGATGACAGATCGAGAGTTAATTTTCTTAATGTTACCATATCGGTTTTGATCTTAAACATTACGCAAAAATTATACTTTTTTATAGAGTATAAGAATACTAGGCTATTTTGACCAAGTCAAAATGGGCTATGATCGTATCAGCTAGTGGGATCGATAATCTTATACCAGGGGTTCCCAACCTGTGGTACTCATATCACTGGTGGTACGCGAGATGTTTTCCAAAAATGCAAAAAAAGTATTTGTTTTTACCCAAACTCCCACACAGAGAAATGCAGTAAATTTCGTTTCAGTTCATTTTCTTTTGCTTTTCAACTTTAATACATGTAAATTTGTACATATTGTATAATGTTGCATGATGTTACGTAAGCTGCTAGCTTGCTTGGCGCTTTTTTTTCTGTAGCGTATCTGCAGCAGCAAGCTGCAACACAATCGAATATTCTGGCTAGCGTGTTACACAATATCACCAGTAACGAGCTCACCACTGGTTAAAGCTTATTATCATGTAACAGACGGGGGAAGAACTGATTCATACAGATTTTTTTAGAAAGAAATGTGATTGGCTTATAACTGAAGAGCCTCCGCGAAAGTTTTTTCGTCAGTATAAATAGGATCGCTTGTGCATCATATTTTTGTTTATTGGCATGCTGGAGTTCTTTCAGTGATAGACTGATAGAAGCTTTGTGAATTCTGAAATAAAATTTTGCTGTCCTAGCTAGCTATATTTTTATCTGCTCTTCTACCTGACTTTATTTTTCTTTTTTGTTGAAATCTTGTGGTTTCATAACTTTACTTGTATTATATTTGTATGTTAATATGTCTGTTAACCTTTGTGTATAGTTCTTTTAAGGACAAAACTAATCGTCGTCAAAGTTATGCAGCACGAAGCTACAGAATAACTTCATAAGTGGTACACAGCAACAAAGAGGTTGGGAACCCCTGTCTTATACAATTTTATTGCTTTGCTATCTGTGAAAACGGGGGCAGTTGAGAGATTGGAATCTGTAGATACACCTCAGCAACGTAACTTTGTCTCCGAAAAAGTCAAAGATCTGTTTTCTTCAGATATTCAACAACTTCGCCACGATAATACAACAGCATTAGTTAGTTTCCTGATCAGACTTGCCTACGTTTTTTTGACACACCAACTTAATTTTTCTTCGTTTTAGACTTTGTTTTGCTGATTAGCGCCATCTTGAATTTCATTATTTCTGCAGATGTTTTTGTAATCGCGTGATGACGCTATTCAGCTCTCACAAGCACTAGAATCGATTCGAAAACCCGGTAAATAAATCAAAAACTGTCTGAGCATTGCCCACATCATCGGTGACTTTGTCAAGGGAATCATTTCACTCAACCCCACTTTACTCTTGACCTCTTTTGAAACTCATGCAGATCCATTGCGTTTAATTTTCTGTAGGTGTGGAAGATGTCCTACGTGTTTTGTGAGGAATATGACATCAAATTTATTGCACAACCGAAATTTGGCCAACATTAAGATAAACCATATCTTGAGAAGTGCTTGCGTTTTTATTGTGATATCAATTATATGTCTGGAAACTCATTTGTTGCATTATCAAATGGTGCAAAACAAACTGGAGCCCTGCCAACTGGTGGTGTGGGACCCTGTTGGGTAGCGCTAAATTCCGTTTGAATGTGAACGGCAGCATCTTCGCCTTAAAGAACTCGGTCTTTGGATGGCTAGACCGTAGTATCTTGCCACAGGTTCTACGTTATAGCATGCAATAATACTTTACAGGCAGCTTGTGCGTAACCTAACACGTGAAACAAGGAAACGTCCAGTTAGAACAGACAAGCGCTGGACCAGTTGAGCCGGCCCAGCAAAGTAATCACACTATAGCACACTAAGAAAGTGACTACTCAGCAGATCTAGAGTCCGCTGCCAGTCTACCAATACCTATGCATACAACTGAGATCTTTCTACTTAAACCTATGTTTTCAGGTCTTAATGAATTTCACTCTAATAGTAATGCAAGAGGCTAGCGATACACTTATCAAACTGCAAACAGTGACACCGTTTCGACCTATTTGGTCTTTTCAGTGCAGTTGGTGACCGACAAGAAGCTAGAGCCTTTAAATAAAGCATAGCTTAGACCGCCACCCTTGTGGGATCTATACTAGATCCACTTGGTGGAAAGTCCGTCAGTACTCTGCGAAGCCGTATCACTCGTGAATGAGTGGCGGTTGTCGCAGGCGCACTAAGTCTAGCGACTGCTAGAACAATAGTGCTGCCCCAGCCTAGTGGTCACAAGCTTTTACAGTAATGCAAGAGGCTAGCGATGCATTTAGTAAACTGCAGACAGTGACACTGTTTTGACTTATGACGTCTCTTCAGTGTAATTGGCAACCGCCACTCATTCACGAGTAATACGGCTTTGCAGAGTACTGACGGACTTTCCACCAAGTGGATCTAGTATATTAATAGATTCCACGAGTGTGGCGATCTAAGCTATGCTTTATTAAAAGCCTCCAGCTTCTTGTTGGTCAACAACTGTACTGAAGAGACCTGATAAGTCGAAACAGTGTCACTGTCTGCAGTTTGCTAAATTTCACTTTACTATTCACAATCCGGCGCCTGATACTGAATATTAAACTGAATCGCAGATACCAGGGTAGCCAGAAAAAATTCTAAAAAGCGCCCAAACCAATAATGATTTCAAGCCCAAAAAGGCTCAAAGATATTTCTTTCTAGTCCAAAAATGCGCCTAACAATATACGGTACAATGGATTACAGAAAATAAAGTGCTTTTTTTACATAACTGATTTAATAATCCAAAAAAAGGGACAACACTAAAATACGAGAATTTACAGATTTATGGAAATATGAATGAACATCTGTTAATGCGCGGAAGTTGCAGACATATGATAATATTTAGTTTGGCTTCACTCGATTGTCTATTTTTACCCAATTGAGTGGTTTTACCTTCGGTTTTTATCAACTTCCGTATATTTTTCTTACTTCTCAAGTTAATAGCTTTTCCGTTAGAACCATCCAAGATAGTTAACCACCGCTAAAACGAATGGGGAGGGAACATCATTGCTTTGGCAGCGTGTGGTGCGTGGCCACGAGGGTTTGAACTAGATCCTCAAACCCGAATGCATTAGAAATCGGTTTATTTAACCCATACTCCGAGCGCAGTGATTCAAATATTGCTGTCAGATCTTCAACAGCTGAAACTGCAGTGTTAAAATCCATTTCTTCACTTTGTAAATACTCGAAAACATGTCTACTCAATAAAAAGCAGTTATGGAAAACAAGACAGCTGCAGCAGTTTCAAACTGTTTAATGCAAACCACCAAGCCAGCAGCCACGCCATTTTTGCTTTCCTTGGACGTCTGCTGAAACATTGACAAAAGCGCTGGTAAAAAGGTAACAGTACAATCCAAACTATCTGGGTGGTAAGACCATCTTGTATCAGATAGTGAGTGCAAAGCAGTTTTCTATGAAGTAATTTCCTTTCCATTCAAAGGCTTTTAATATACGCTATGCCTCTTGGTCTACCCTTCCACAAAACGATGGATGTCACCAATGGTTTCAAACACTGATTTTATTGTTGGTATGTTTTCCACACTGTGCTCAAGAACGAGGTTCATTTGGTGTACAAGACAGTGGAAACATACCAAAAATTTGGCACATGAGGCAAAAAAAAAGTTTGAGGTCACTCAAGACCACTAGTATGATATCAGCAAAAGATTTTTCTGCCACAATTGGTATTTTCACAAGCTTCATGCACCGTTCACTGATTTCAAAGTCAGAAGTATAACGCAAAATAATAAACCTAAAGGCTCTTTCTGTGACGTGACCCTCATCACATTGAATTGCAAAGTGTTTGCAAGCAGTTTCCTTATAGCAAATATCATCAGTTATAAGGTTGCCTAGAATACCAAGGATCTCGTTTTGGCTAACGTGAGAAAAATATCAAATACTTTGGGGATCCTTTTGCATCACTCATTTGATGACGAGTGGTATTGAATATGAGTTTATGCTCCTCGAGAAATTTTCCGTTGTTTTTGGACGGTGATATCTTATCACGTCCACAAAAAGCGCGGTTTTGCTAGGTTGGATGTCGAATGACGTCAAATATAACTTCTACAACGTAGCGATTTTTATGCTTTTCCCTCTTTTGTCTTCTTTACATTTCACGAGCTGCTTTATGGGGTGCTAACTGTAAAGTACGTGGTGAAGTAAAATTTTGTAGAGTTCAAGACAAATCATATTGAAACAAAACGTTTTTCCTTTTCAAAGGCAAATCATAGAGCAACGAAAACGTTTTTCCTTTTCAAAGGCAAATCATAGAGCAACGAAAACGTTTTTCCTTTTCAAAGGCAAATCATAAAGCAACGAAAACGTTTTTCTTTTCCAAAGACAAATCGCACAGCAATGAAGCATTTTTTCCTTTTCAAGAACAAATCATACAGCAGCGAAAACACGGTGAAGAGCGGTCTGTAAAATAACGCTACTTGTAAAATAGTACCTCGTGTAAAATAGGTTCGGAAATATTTGTGGTAATTTAAAAGCACGAAGATTTGGTCAACATTAAAAAAACCTCGGCTTATCTATAAATAACCACCACATGTTACTGTAAACCGAACCTGGCCGCTTTTAAATTACCAGAAAATTTCCGAACATATTTTTCACGAAGCACTATTTTACAAGTAGCCCTATCTTACAGGCCGCACTTCTCTACGTTTTCGCGGCTGTATGATTTGTCTTTGAAAAGGAAAAAATGCTTCATTGCTGTATGATTTGTTCTTGGAAAGAACAGCAGCCAATGGTAAAATTTTTGCATTGAAGCAAACCTTGGATCGCTCAAAATACGGCATATACGTGGCTACATGCCGTTTAGGTCACAAACAATATATTGGTCAAACCATAAACAAATTTCCAAAACGCTGGTGCCAACATGGATTTATTTGGAATCAATTTAAATACGACAATATTGACGATAAAGCAGCACTATTACACCATTACCACACTTTCCATAGACTCACATTACAGACAAAACCAGATATTACTAATTGTTTTTTTGTAACGGTTGCAGAGCAACTGCCCAAACATCTTTCATCTATTTATGAAAACATATGGCTAAACAAATTAAATGCCACTATTAACAAAAATAAAATGCTCTTGCCTTCAATTAAGTGATTTTGTAAATATTTTTTGTAGTTGAAATACTGTTTTAGTTTTATTTCCTCTCATATCTCAGAGCGTTATTTATCGCTTACGTCACGGCTTGTATAGGCTATGACCTTTCACCCATTATTACGATATACTGCCCTTTGTTTATTTAGTAATTACAGCTCTCTTCTATCTCACATCTATTTCTATATAACTTTACCTATCATGTTAGTTTCAATATATTTTGAAAGGAGTCGAAATTAGTTTTATCGTCTGTTGTTTTGATAGCTGTTTATTATTATTGTAGACCCCCTGCAGATAAATATTTTTGCGTCTTGTTAAATTTTGAAAATTTTATTATCTTAGTACAGCCTTTTCCCTAATTTACCATTAGTTTGTTTGAACTATTTATGTTTTTTGTGCGATTTTTATTACTTTTTTTGCAGAAACTGAGGATGTGTTAGCGAAATTAATTTTTCTTATGGCAAATAAATGTCTAAGCTGACTTTAATACTGTTTATTAATAGCAGACCCTTTTTCAACATTTCCTTGGAAAGGAAAAATTGTTTCGTTGCTGTATGATTTGTTTTCGGAAAGCAAAAACGTTTTTGTTTCTGTAAGATTTGTCTTTGAAAAGGAAAAACGTTTTCGTTGCTGTATGATTTGTCCTAAACTCTACAAAATTTTATTTCACCACGTATTGTACAGTTGGCACCATGCAACTGCACAAATAACATAGACGCAATATTAATTCTTAACTGATTAAAAAGATAAACGTTAGGCTAAGTATAGGCATCAGCAAAGAAATTTGTGTGGTAATTATTACTCGCCGGCAGAAAAAAGTTAAAATTTAATATTAATGTCTGGTGAACAACTTCATTGAATACAGGTGTAGCATTTTCAAAATAAAATGCCAAAACAGTGATAAACAAATAATTGTTGCAATAAATTTCATTGCAAGTCTCGCTATTATTTTGGCCTATTAGCGTTTGTGCTCTAGTTAAAAAACTGCCACATGCACCGCATGCTACAGCTTGAAATTGCGCCACGCTGCCGATGTTGTAAAGTTTAGCTAGAGCTTGGGGTTGAACCAATGTGATATGCGTCTGTCTCACGAAACTGAGATTTTACACGAGCGAGAACTAGTTTCGTGGGAGCTTCATCTGTGTTCAATTGTGGCTGCAACTAAACGAAGTTTTTTGTATCCTTTTTATCGGAAAAACATCACAGCAAATTGAAAAAGAAATTAAACATTTTTTACAAATATAAGATAATAGAAGTTGCTAGTGCTAATTAGCATTTTCAAGCAGATCTCCTATTAAAAGGGATCCGCCTCCAGCATCACACTAGGGTAAAATAGAAAAATTTTGCTCAAAAATGATCACCAATATCATACCGTACCATACAGCAATCTATTACATCATGTCAATAACCCGCGACCGGTTTCGACCTTATTGGGTCCCATCAGGCAGGTGTAAAAAACACTCAATAATAAACATGCTGAAACAAAACAAGTTTGCTATTGGGTGCAAAAAAAAAATACTTAAAAGATGCAATAAAAACAATATGATACAGCAATACCTATAACATGGGGGTCTCATTTAAGGACACACACACATGACATTTTGACAATAATCCTACACCCCTATTAGGGCTTACCGATGTGACTTGTTGTCCATGTCATGTGTGTGTGTCCTTAAATGAGACCCCCATGAAATAGGTATTGCTGTATCATATTGTTTTTATTGCATCTTTTAAGTATTTTTTTTGCACCCAATAGCAAACTTGTTTTGTTTCAGCATGTTTATTATTGAGTGTTTTTTACACCTGCCTGATGAGACCCAATAAGGTCGAAACCGGTCGCGGGTTATTGACATGATGTAATAGATTGCTGTATGGTACGGTATGATGTTGGTGATCATTTTTGAGCAAAATTTTTCTATTTTACCCTAGTGTGATGCTGGAGGCGGATCCCTTTTAATAGGAGATCTGCTTGAAAATGTTAATTAGCACTAGCAACTTCTATTATTTTATGGAATGATAAGTCTTGACAATGATCCTACACCCCTATTAGGGCTTACCGATGTGACTTGTTGTCCATGTCATGTGTGTGTGTCCTTAAATGAGACCCCCATGAAATAGGTATTGCTGTATCATATTGTTTTTATTGCATCTTTTAAATATTTTTTTTGCACCCAATAGCAAACTTGTTTTGTTTCAGCATGTTTATTATTGAGTGTTTTTTACACCTGCCTGATGAGACCCAATAAGGTCGAAACCGGTCGCGGGTTATTGACATGATGTAATAGATTGCTGTATGGTACGGTATGATGTTGGTGATCATTTTTGAGCAAAATTTTTCTATTTTACCTTACAAATATAAGCAAATTTTTACCTTTGGATGAATCAGAATATTTCAACAACTGGAAACCTATGCGGAAGTAATGACAAACAGACTCTACTACATCTCACTGGGACAGTGTATAAACTTCAATGCTCACGTGGAAAAACCTACATCGGACAAAGTAAATAAAATTTAAAAACAAAATAGAAAGAAGATGACCCTTTTAGGTTTGGTAAGAACGATGTTGGAGATCATTTAAGATAAAATGCAGACAACACTATTGACTTTTACAATCCTCTTGTACTGGCTCAAGAAAATATTCGGTAAAAACTAAGGATTACGGAAACGTTATTGTATATTGTATATATTGTATTCAAAAGCTGAAGCCTAATTGAACACAGATGAAGCTTCGCAACCCACTTTACCTTTTTAATGTGTAAATTTTGTTTTATTTGTATTTATTGCTTTACTAATTTAACACGAACTAACATTGACCTCAAAGTATGCCATAGTATTGTTTTCTTCTTTAATAATTGAATTGCCATGTCATAAATGTTATACTTTGCGTTGATTTATTCAATTTTGAAGTAATCAGTTCACTATTTTAGTTGACAATACTAACAGCGTCCAACGAAACATCTTAATTTAAATATGTACAGCAATATACTGGCTCTGCCTTTTTTGCTGAGAAAAGTGATTTACTTACTTACCTAGAGATTGATTTGTGATATCATAAATTGCGAACAACACAGACAATTGTTTAGTCATCGTTGCTTTTTTCTTTCCAAATTGCCGCGAAGCGTACAGCACTTTGTGTGCACGTTGCGCATGTGGTTGGCGCCTTGACTACTGTAGATTCTGCATTAGAGTGTACAAGTGCTCCGAAATTTGTAATAGGTATTTATATTTTGAAACATAAGCCTTTCCTGGAAGTTTGTACGTTGTTCAAGAGGAATACAGTAGTGGGTGCTAGTTGCAAGCGAATTTGCGCGGTACCAGTATTTGATATCGTGTCCAGTCTAATCATCGTTATAGGTGAGGTTTACAAGGTTCTTGAAACTCGTAGAAGGAGGTGACACGGCAAAAAGTTTCAAAAGCACTGATACACTGTACATTGAGAGAAGTAAATGGCTGGTTAAATTAATAATAAAAATGAAGTTATAGGCGACTCCAAATTATTCTGTGGGTTACTTGGGTTATGAGGGAATGTTCACAAACCGGAAGGAAAAACATACGTTGAAAACTTACTTAGGCAACGTGCAAAATTTTTCTTTGTGTATTAATAAAATACATTTATGATTAGATCATCTCGGTGATAAACTTATCCTATTTAAAGAAAAATTAGCGTGCTCTGCTGTTGTCGTATAGTGGTATTTCTTATGAGTCTCGCTGAAAATTACAGGAAAAAAGAATAGTTGATTGTGTTTTAAATTGAAATTGTGCATTAAAAATGGGTGGACACAGGATCACTTCCTTGTTGAGAATCATGGAAAAATTCTGTGCCTCCTTTGAATAAAAACTGTTCGACAGGGGTGTCCAACCTTTTTGGCCAAAGGGCCACATGCAATTTACGAATGATTGCGCGGGCCACTTGATTGTTAACTGCTAATACTGACAAAACCTTCACACTAAAACTCTAATCTTAGAAATTTGTATTATCCTCTTTTACAATTATAAGAACAATAAACATACCAACAGTAAAGTCAACAAAGCTTTTACTACACTTCGACATTTCAATGTGAAGTTTGGCTGTTTTTCTCTAACAAGTTTGGCAATATTCGGCAAGATGGACGAGGTAGCAATCCGAAGCGAATTTTTCATATGGCTGTCAGAAAGTAGCGATCTTACAAGGAATTTGACATGGTTCATCCGCGAAAAAACTTGCTCGCACAAGTAAGTGCTGCTGAATAATGAGGTCACGAAAACTGCCAATCTGTGAATCCTCTGATATTTTTCTTTAGAGACATACTTTTTGTAAAATTCTAGCAGTGGAAAGTCTTTGAACTTCTCCCTCAAATCAGATGAGCACTGAAGATCAATGCCCTCCATCTGTAGGTTTTCAAGTACCTCTTCTATCTTCACAGGAAAGGGGCAGGAAAAGACATTGAAATGCATTGCAGACTTTTTAAAGTCGGCGAATCTGTGGTCGAAGTCGTTCCTTAGTTCTGTTATTACTTTTGCGTATTTCTGAGAGTTTTGAACTTGAAGACTCTGTAGAGAAGGAAAATTAACGAATTTTTGTTGTATATCTGCGTTTCCCACAGGGTTAATTTCACAGCAAACGCGTTGACATGATCAAACACGGAGTGTATCAGTTGCCCTTTTCTCTGTAGACGTGAATTTAATTCGTTTAGATGGGTGGTTATATCCACCAGAAATGCAAAATCTTCTATCCATTCCTCGTTCATGAATTCATCAACACTATTTCCTTTGCTTTCCATAAAGGTCTGTATTGCATCCTTGAGTTCAAACACTCGTTTCAGCATGTTGCCGCGACTCAACCATCGGACCTCGGTGTAGTATGGAATGTCAGCAAAGTCAGCATCCATGCTATGCAGTAGCTCTTGAAACTCCCTGTGGCGCAACCTTTTGGAACGAATGAAGTTGACTGTTTTAGTAACAACTGACATGACATTTTGCATTTTCACTGACTTGGCACAAAGGTTCTCTTGGTGTATTATGCAATGGAATTGTATGACAGTGTCATTTCCGACTTTACTTGCTTCAAGTTGAAGTAAGTTTGCTAGACCCTGCTGTCTTCCCACCATAGATGGGGCGCCATCAGTTGTAATTCCCGAAAGCTTCGACAAAGGTAAGCCAAGGCGCTTGATTGTTTTCATCACAGCTTCTAACAAATCAATGCCTCTAGTCGTGCCTTTCATTGGGACAATGGCCGCAAGTTCTTCGGTAACTTCAAAATCGTCATCAACTCCTCGCACAAAGAGTGCCAACTGAGCAGTAGACCTGACATCAGTGCTTTCGTCAAGCGCCAAAGAATACGATGAAAATTTTCGTGCTTTTGCAATTAAAGTTTCCTCTATAGAATTTCCAAGCTCTTCAACACGACGAGTTATGGTCTGTCTTGACAGACTTATTTTGGCAAATGTCTCTTTCTTTTCCGGACATATGACATCAGCAACACAAACAATGCATTCCTTAATGAATTCTCCATCTGCGAATGGTTTCGATTTTTTTGCAATTATTTCTGCCACCAAGTAGCTCGCTTTCACAACTGACTCCTGCTGCAAAGACACTTGCGATAAAACCATTTGTTGTCCACGAAGAACTTTTGTTAATTCTTCCACTTTATCTTGTCTGAACTCATTCTGGTATTTTTCATAAGCTGATGAATGTCTACTAACGTAATGTCTCTTTATGTTGTATTCTATGAATTCTGATACAGATTGATTACATATCAGGCAAATTGGCTTATTTTCGACATCCACAAAAAAGTAGTCATATGTCCACCTCTCTTGAAATATTCTGTTAGTGTTAGCATTGCTTGCTTTTCGTTTCCTATTTGACATATTCTATGTTACTGCAGAGTGCAAAAGATACAGTCAAACCTCGGTTATCGAACTATTCTGTTCTCGACTAAGTCGGTTTCCGACCAAAAAATTCGAGATTTTTACGTCTCAAACGTCGAACATAAATTCGCATCACGACCAAACCTAGCCTATTACTGACTGACTGACTCTTGAAGCACGAGCACGATTGTGTGGAAAGGATGTGGACGTAACAATATGGGAAATGTGATGTGAAACAATGTGCATTGTGATACAATAAAATTAACTTGAAAGAAAGCAAACAATATAAGCAAATTTCTCGGAATATAAGTTCACCGTAAATTACGTAGCAATTAAGTTGATAATATTGGTCATTTCGGAAAACTCGCGCGGGCCACTCAGAACCTTCCCGCGGGCCACGGGTTGGACACCCCTGCTGTAGGAGTTGTAAAATTGAACATATTAAGCGACATTAGAGCTAAAAACTTGCTTTGAATATTTACGATTTGCAAGAAGCGTCGAAAAAGCTATTGAGTTCAAGAAAAAACTCTTCACAATAAAGCAAATTTGTGAAAATGGATTCAGCATCTGAGAAAGCAACTAAGGCCAGTTGTGTAATTTCACAAATGATTGCTAGAATGAAACCTTTTTATGACGCAGAGGTTTGTCAAGGAGTATTGAATGCAGTAGTGGAAGTTGTTTGTCCATTACAAAAAGAGTGTGTTCAACTCCGTGTTACTACGTGACAATGCAATCACCAGAACCGAGTGGAAGACATCTAGCAATCTCAAAAAACAGATGGATTGTGCAGCTTAAGATTTTAAAACATTTGTTCTAGCTTTGGACGAGAATACATCCAAAGCTAGGGCAAATTTTCGACACTGCACAGTTAAGTATTTATGCTTGGCATTGATGATGACTTTAAGGTCACAGAGAATCTTTTTAGTTTTTAGGCAATGACAGACGCTAGCACAGGCGTTGACATTTTTTGTAAATGTCAATTCTGCTCTCATGAAAGTTAACTTGTCTTAGGTCTTGCGACTGATGACGCAACTGTTTAAAAGCGGCACTAAGCGCTGCAGCCTCTGCCTAGCCGAGAAACTGGCCATTTTGCAAGCTGATCAACTTACGTTCCTAAACAAACGATCTGAGTTCATCTACAAATGCAGACACCATTTTGACTATTTTCCTCGCAAACATAGTTGTTTGGCACTATTCGTCTGAATTTTCAAAAAGATTCAGAAAAAATGAAGTCTCTAAAGCTTTTGAAATGTAGCCTGCCGGTCAAAAACATTCTAGATTTTGGATTCTGTTTTTCACGCAATTGCAATTTCTAGAAAAACTAACTTCTTTGGTACGTTTTGACTCAAGCACAGTTCTTTAGCATTATCTATCGAAATTTTCAAAAAAATTCATCCAAAAATCAAGTATCAAAAATTCCAATATGCAGTCTACTCCAAGCAATAAACGTTGGTGATCCCCTCAGAAAAAAGGAATGGTTACAGGTGGTTCTGTGTTATCTTTTGCAACGAAATTTTTGTGTCGAGCTACATATCATCTACATGTTAAAGCAGTTTCTTTTGGAATCGTGTGAGGTCGGCAAAGCCGACTGATTTCATATTTTTGACCTCGACATTAGTGATGGGGCCCTGCTGTCGTAATCACTTATGTTCACTGCTTCTCTTCAGGTTAGTTTGCTCTTTGCGTGGCTGCGTTCATGCCAGGACCGAGCAACAAGCGCTCAGCCAGAGGCATTATCTCATGCAAATACCCTTATAGTTACGTAAGTAGTAGTCCTCATATTCAATAGCATAATCCTGAAAATGCATACCAATCACCTTGGCGTCTTTCCACAACTTTGATGTGCTTTCACGCACTTGCTGAATATAACGGATAAAGGTTTGTTAAGTTTAAGGAGCTTATGGTAAAAGCAAGGCGAATAAGGCGTTGCCAGGGACTCGATAAACTTGGAAGCCATGTAGTGCCTATGGGCAACTGCCCATGCTGTTTCCCATGCGGCTGCATTTCAAGGAACGCTAGTTTTTGCTATAAGTAACTCTATAGCATCTTACGCTGTACCAAGGTACAGCAAGCCATTATTCATTTAATTGTTTTTAAGCATGCTTTTTCTTCTGTCTTGGGTCCTTTTACGGAGCACTGTGAAGTTTGCTATTTTGCTTCAAAATAGCTTAATAGCAGAAATTTGTTTTGTATTTCCGAAATAAGGAAAACGCAAGACCATCTTGGCTTCGCGTAAGTAATGAAGAGAGCACATAGACCTAAGGCGTGACCAGAACCTTGAAATGAGAAATTTGATTAGGAAAAGGAGCGCGCCAAATCGTGAAAATTTTATGTGCAGTAAAAACATAAATTTCTCGATACTACTTAAACCACTGCTTGATGGGTGAACCTGGCTTTGCCGGCTCAACCGATATTCTCAATCCCAATGTAGCTGATGGGCCTGCGAATGACGCCGGCTGGTAACCTTTAAATTTGCTCAATCACCTTGGTTCTTTCACTAACATTGTCGCTCACGAGCTGCTTTAAGTTTTTCTAGGTTGCAAAAAAGATGCAAAAATTGGTCCGATGAGCATCATTGATCTTTGCTCCTGTCAGATAGCATTAATCTTAAATACATTTTTCTAAAATTATCTGTTTCTAAAACTGGAAAGTCATTTTGGAATAGGCCAATCGTCTCAAGAACGTTTTTAACATGACAAAGGCCACTAGTCAATGGCTAAACTTTCCTGGAAAGGGTAAGATCTTTTGAAAGTTTAGAGACTATCACAGATTTACCAAAGAGTGGTCACTATCATAGATTTCTATTTTTCAGAACACTCCTGGCACCGAGCTTCCTCATTTACAATTTTATCTGTTTTGTAGCGGATATTATATGAAGGAGCCCACTTTTTTGTAGTTATAGTAAAGATAGTCTCCTGTGCATTTGCCACCTTGCACTTTATGCTTGGCATAGTGCAGGGATCTCCAACACGCGGCCCGCGAGACAATTTCATGCGGCCCGCGCCGTGGTTAAAAAACAAAAACGCATTATTTTATTTATCGCATCAACGATTTGCAACATTGAAATATTAAGCATAAGCCTCCACCCTACTGTCTTCATTTGTAATTATCAAATCTTCATTGTGATCTAATAAACAAGTTTCAGTCAGTTCATAATCAGAAATTTGCACGAGTGCACGAAGCAGCGTTAATTTTTTTGAATTTGTTGTTACAGTTACGGCAGAACTGCGGAGAATCAAATCAGCTAAATTTTATAATATAAGATAAGTAATGTCCAAGAAACGAAAATGTTCAGAAGAGCACAGAAAATTTCAGGAGAAGTGGGAGGAGCTGTATTTTGTTTGCAATTCAAATGAGAAGGTTCAGTGTCTGATATGTTGCGCAATTATTGCTGTTCATAAGGAATACAATATACCAGGGGTCGGCAACCCCTGGCACGCGAGAGGATTTTTTATGGCACGCCAAGTGACTTGACGCGCATGTGAAATTTACCCTATAAGCGTGTGCGGCGCACTCCCAAGCTCAAACTGTCTACACTGCACGAAATCAACAGTCCTAAAATTTGTCAAGCATGCAATTCAGTTGACAATTTCTGTGTCGGCGATGTCTGTTGTGGTTCTGCCAATGACATTCACAACTGGCTCGCTATGAAAGCGAAAAAATTGGCTCAAGACACTCCATTAGCACAAACACATTAGAGTAAACAAAGATGCGATACGGCGCAAGAATGAATAAATTTGTGGTGTAGACACGCGTAATTTTAAAACAGTAACGAAAATATTGAGTTTCCTTGTCGCACGCTCTGCTACAGCACACAGACAGTTTCGAGCTTTGCTTGAAGTAATGGAAAGTGCATACCATGATGTGCTGCTGCACCTGCAGTGTCAGATGGTTAAGTTGCGGTAAGGTTCTTGTAAGCGCCAAATTAAACTGAACTAAAAGTTGCTTATATAAAATTCGAACCCCTTTCCAAAAATCTCGTATCAACAAAACGAAAACTATCCATACAGTAAAATTAACCAATTGCCCTAAGATAAGCTCGCTTTGTTTTTCCCTCGCTTTAGTTTGCACCTTTTTTCAACTGCTTCAACGGCCTTTGTTCGAATGAGTTTTGTTTTAAATCTATTGAGTTGAGCAACGTTCAATTGGAAGTACTGTAGTGTGAATTCAAGTTATGTGGTTGTTAGTTGACGCTGGTGTGTCGAAATAAAAGCGAATTTCCCCAAGTGACTGCCGGAACTGCCGGTAAGTAAATTCAACGTTATATCCTTCGTAATTGTATCGTATTTATTTAACTGTGCTGAAAATTGTGTATTTTATTTTTTAGAAAACGGTACAAGTTCTACCAAATAAAAATAGAACAACAATAAATCCGTGTGAGGCTCCACAAGTCACATCTAATTCCTATAGCCGCAACAATAAGCAAACGGCGGCTATATTAGTTTTCGGCATGGCTTACAACGAAGAAACATTTTACAACAATCTTACGATGAATTCTCAGAAAATCGGCGTTACAACTAGATCAATGTCAAAAGGCAATGAATTTCTTACTTCAAAACCTGCTAGCGAATCAGATAAAGGTGTATCTCTCGCTAGTGGGCGATCTACATCAGCAATGAAGCATAAACCAAACGAAACAGCTTCAGAGAAATTGGCTGTTAGATCGAACAAAGGTGAATCTCGTCCTGGTTCGCAAACAAAATCGAGCTCAACTCGAAAGTCGAAGAGCTCAACAAAATCTAGTGGATCGGGTTCGACTGGTTCCAGTTCATCTTCTTACTCAAGTGCCAAAGCGAAAAAAGCTGTTCTTTTGGCTCGACTGAAATCCAACAATGAAATTGAATCGCTAAAACAACAACAAAGCAAAGAGAGATTCGATTTTGAAGAAGAGCAGTTAAAATGCAAGCTTCTCCAAAGGGAAGAAGAACTGAAAGAAGACCTTCGTTTGTCACGTTTAAGAGACGAACAAGAAAGAAAGCATCAACAGCAACTTGAAGAGGCCAGACTTCGTGCGGAACTAGACGAAGCCCAAGCAGTGATGGACATACATGAAATCAACAAACAAACCAATCTTTCTAGTGATGTACCGCCTTTTCATGACAACAAACATATCGTGAGTAACTTATTTTGTAACAAATATGCGAGCAACGGCATAAAAATTGATGGCCCGTCTGAATTGACGGCCCATCCTACGTATGATAAATGTAATCCTAGTGAGGATCGTTTAACGAAGTCGATGTTTATTGCCGACACCAAGCTTGCGAGCAGTGCTTCCCAAAACCACAACCTTGGGCAAAACGTAAATCCGGAGCCACCCTTTGAACATAGCGTAACGCAGGTTCCCGGCACTTTGAACGAATTGTGTTACCATCAGTCCGGTCAGTTGCGAGACGTTTCGAACCGACCATCTTTCGACTACTCCCGGGCTAACGCTCCCACGTGCGAAACCCGTTTTGCGCAGTCGACCAGGGGTTCAAACTTGGAACCAGTCGACTACAATCAAACTATCATGGTTCCAACTCAGCAACCCAGTAGTTACTCAAGAAGCAACGTAGACCGGCCTGAAACGTCTAATAAGGAATTGTCCACAAGCTCTCGAAATTTTCCTGTCCCAAATGCTGCTTACCAATCGCCTGTAATTATGTCGCCCTCTGCCACTCCTTTACTAGAGCCCGATGTTTTTGATGGCAATCCAGCGTGTTACCGTAACTTTATTGAGGCCTTTGACGCACTAATTGCCTTCAATGTCCCCGAACCTAAACGCAAACTGTTCTACTTATTGAGCTATACCAAAGGTCCGGCACACTCATTGGTGAAAGGCTGTCAATACATGGACGATGCTCTAGGATACCTAAAAGCGAGAAAACTTTTACAACAAACGTTCGGACAAAAATTCCAAATAGCAAAGGCCTGTGTTGATTCGCTTACCAACGGCCCCATGCTACACGTAAACGACAAGCCCTCCCTTATAAGTTTCTCAGCCG
The DNA here is from genome assembly GCA_963675345.1 of Trididemnum clinides. Taxonomy (NCBI): domain Eukaryota; kingdom Metazoa; phylum Chordata; class Ascidiacea; order Aplousobranchia; family Didemnidae; genus Trididemnum; species Trididemnum clinides. The sequence continues at coordinate 13,214,519 of OY776295.1, forward strand.
ATATCAATTCTTGCATGAATACCCTAAAGGGCATGAACTATCTCCACAAAATGGACAATCTAGATGTAATTACTAAAGTTGCCAAAAGGTTGCCACACCAATGGTTGAGTGGTTGGCAAGCCGAAGTCGATTCACTTATCCACCAAAAGGGGCAAGAAGTCAGCATTGAAAATTTGGCCGCCTACGTAGCAATAAAAACAAGGCAGATCACAAATCTAGACTGCAATTGGGCCCAAAGTGGTAGAAAGCCTGACCTCCATAAACCCCGAAAAGAAACCACGCTTGCTGCCCAGACCGTTTTGTCACCGTCTAAGCCATGTTGTAAACTTTGCAAAGGCCCTCACTACCTGAATCAATGTAAGCGCTTTCGCAAATATGTTTACGAAGACCGAATCAAATTTGTTAACGAAAGCAAGCTATGCCGCAGCTGCCTTGAGCCAGGTCATTTTGCAAAAAACTGCTCCAGAAAATCCCCTTGTAAAAGGCCCGATTGCAACGGTTCCCACACAACGCTCTTACACCCACCTGAAAAATGTACTCCTTCGACCTCTGCTACCAACCAGATGGACTCACCCGCCGATTCTGCCTTGTCTCACATCGCCGTACGTAACGGACTCGTTGGAGTGCCCACTCAAACTCGCGGCTCTCTCCCCATTGTTCCCGTCAGAATCCGTACGAATAACTCTGAACAATCAATCATTACCCAAGCTTTTCTGGATACAGGTAGTACAAGTTCATTCATTACCAACGACCTTATTGATAAATTGGGAATACGCCAATCCCCTGTCGTTAAAGTTACTACCGTAACTATAAATCATGGCACCGACACCCGAAAAGCTAAAGCTATTTCGGATCTGGAAATTAGCGACGTTTTTGAGTCATCCCCTTACTCGCACCTCCAACCACTTCTATCAATACAAAGACTTCCTGCTACAATCGATGATGCTCCAAGTCAGGATGACATATCCGAATCCCCAGAGTTTGCCGATATCTTTATCCCACGTGTCAATTCCGACGTCGGCTTACTCATAGGAAACGACAATCGGCACATCTTGAAGCCTCACGAAATCATAAACTCAGGGTCTGATCATTACGCGATCAGAACGGCCGTTGGCTGGGTAGTTAGTTGTTCAAAAAAGGGAAGCTCCACTACCAGCTGCAAAAACTTTCTTGCTAAGACAGAGTCTGGATATATACATCCTATGTGCACGTTGTGCTCCGACGTGATCGATACGCTCCATAACGTCAACGAGATGTCAAGGGAACAACTCAAATTTATGGAGCACGTCAAAAAATCCATTTATCACCGAAAAGACAAACACTACGAAATTGCCTTGCCTCTTCGTAGTCCCGATTTGAACCTGCCAGCGAACCTCGCTCTAGCCGAGCAAAGAGCTCGTTACCTCAAACAAAAATTTCTAAAAAATCCCCCCTTTTTTCAAGAATACAAACAGTTTATGGAAGATACGATTAGCAAAGGTTATGCAGAGAAAATCGATGATAAACAAGGCCAAGAAGGACGGATATGGTACATTCCTCACCACGGAATCTATCACAAAAATAAACCAGGAAAGATAAGGGTTGTCTTCGATTGCTCTGCAAGGTACAAAGGAGTTTGCTTAAACGATCATCTCCTGCCAGGACCCGACATTACCAACAGCTTCATTGGGGTTCTGCTGCGCTTCCGCAGAGAATCAATCGCGATCCAAGGTGACGTGCAAAGCATGTTCCATCAAGTCCAAATTCCTACCAGCGATCGAGACCTGCTGCGTTTTCTGTGGTGGGAAAATGGATCTTTAGACAATGACTTACGATCGTATAGAATGTGTGTCTATCTTTTCGGAACGGTCAGCTCGCCTAGCTGTGCTAATTTCGCTCTCAGGCAAACAGCCCTAGACCACGAACGTGAATTTAGTCCCGGTGCAATTGACACCGTAAAAAACTGTTTTTATGTCGACGACTGCTTGACATCTGCACCCAATGCAAACTCTGCTGCCGCACTGCTTCGCGAAATCTCCCAACTTCTAGACAAAGGTGGCTTTAGAATCACCAAATGGACTAGCAACAGTCGGGAGGTCATCAAAACAGTCCCACCTTCCGACCGATCCAACGAGCTCAAGAATTTAGATCTGACAAAAGATTCTCTTCCCAAAGAACGATCGCTCGGCCTGTGTTGGGACGCAGAAACAGACACACTTTTCTTCAAGGTGCAAACAAAAGCATATCCAAATCAATGCACCCGTAGAGTAATTCTATCAGTCGTAAACTCAGTTTACGATCCCTTGGGGTTTGGGGCACCCGCCGTTCAACCGATGAAAGCGTTGCTACAAGATCTCTGCAGAAAAAAGCTGGATTGGGACCAAGAAATTCCACCCGAAAACAAAAAGGTATGGATGGAATGGCTCCGACAACTACCTCTATTGGCGTCCTTCCAGCTTCCTCGCTGCTATAAGCCAAGCACCTTTGGCAATGTTATCAAAGCGCAGCTTCATCACTTCTCCGACGCATCCGAAAGATCATTTGGCTACGTATCGTATCTACGCTTAGTCAACGACAACAATCAAAGTCACTGTGCGTTACTAATTGGTAAAACCAAACTTACCCCCCTTAAACCCTTGACAACACCGCGACTGGAGTTATGCGCAGCCACCATCTCTGTTAAGTTCGATAACGTTCTCCGGAAAGAACTCCACCTACCCCATAAACTGCAACCATCGATATTTTGGACGGATAGTACTACCGTACTCTGTTATATTAACAATGAAACTAAAGTCTTCCATACTTTCGTATCTAATCGCATTCAGCAGATTCGAAATTCGTCCAACCCATCACAATGGCGTTACGTAAGCTCCGAGCAAAATCCAGCCGATGATCCCAGTCGTGGTCTCAGCATTGACGAGTTCCTTCGTCGTGATCGGTGGAAACTTGGCCCTGACTTTCTATGGAAAGCAGAAGACAAGTGGCCAGATCAACCAACCTTGCTTCAAGAAAATCTTCCAGAGCAAAAATTCGACATACAAAGGCACTCCTGTCTGACTGTACTTTGCGAATCGCCTCACTTTCTGGACGATCTGATATCACGCTACTCTAGTTGGCAAAGATTACTACGGGTATGCGCGTGGATTTTGCGCTTCAAAGACCTAGTTTCACCCACAAAATCCGGGTATACCGCCACTGTAACCAAACCCAAAGTTCATGTGTCACAAAAACGTATAACCTGTCTATCGTTAGAAGAAATATCAAAGGCCGAAATGCTGATAATTTCTTATCTTCAATACAAATACCATAAAGAAGAAATAGATGATCTCAGTAAAGGAAAGCCTGTTCGAACCTCTAGCTCATTGATCAAACTCAGTCCCTTTATAAAAAACGGCCTTATGCACGTTGGAGGACGTTTGAAGTTAGCGGCATCTTTACCCTTTCTCCAAAAACACCAGATCATTCTTCCTCATTCAAATCACGTTACTAATCTTATCATAAGAGACATTCACATTAAGTTAGGTCACGCCGGTCGGCAGCATGTACTAGCGGAAATTCGGAAAAAATTCTGGCTCATCAGGGCAAATGCAGCCATTCGGAAAATTCTTAATTCCTGCGTTGTGTGTCGCAAGCGTTCTAACATTTCATGTACACAACAAATGGCAGACTTACCCCCGCGTAGATTAACACCCAATAAACCCCCATTTTCATCGGTTGGGGTTTATTTCTTCGGACCCTTCCTTACACGCAAGGGTAGAAGTAACTCAAAACGCTATGGAGTAATTTTTACTTGCCTCACAACAAGAGCTATCCATTTGGAAGTAGCCTATAACTTAGACACTTCTTCCTTCATACAAGCCCTTCGGAGATTCGTTGCTAGGAGAGGACAAGTAACGGAAATAGTGTCCGATAACGGCACCAATTTTATTGGAGGAGAGCGCGAACTAAGAGAGGCCATTCAAGCTTGGAACAATGAACAAATCAACGATTTTCTTCTGCAGAAGGGTATATCCTGCTCCTTTAACCCGCCAGGGGCGTCGCACCATGGAGGCACATGGGAAAGGCTAATTAGATCAATTCGCAAGCATTTAAAATCGGTTTGCAATGAACAAATTCTCACCGACGAATCTCTTTCTACGCTTATGTGTGAAATAGAAAGTATTCTTAACAGTAGACCACTCACTACAGTCTCCAATGACCCCTATGACTTGGAACCACTAACCCCTAATCACCTTCTGCTACTCAAGCCTAACGGATCACTTCCCCCAGGAGTGTTCGATAAACGGGATTCCTACTCCCGAAAACAATGGCGACAAGTCCAATATTTAGCCAACGTGTTCTGGTCCCGTTGGATAAAAGAGTATTTACCCACGCTACAACATCGACAAAAATGGACCCGGCCTGTGCGCAACCTGACCGTTAACGACGTAGTTTTGGTACACGATAAGGGCTTACCCCGTAACACCTGGCTATTGGGACGTATTGTAGAAGTCTACCCTGACCCATCCGGTTTAGTACGTACTGTTAAGCTGCAAACGAAACAATCGTACATTACACGGCCAACTACTAAACTTACTTTTTTGCACGCCGCAGAAAGCTAAAACTCAATGAAGTATTGCACTGTATGTTACTTACGCACTAGGCCTAATGTTTTGTGATCGTATTTCTTTGTTTATAATTGTAACCGTAACTGCATTTGAGTGTCTTTGTAACCGTAACTGTAACTGCATTTGCGTATTTATGTAAACTATTGTATTACTGCCATTATTAATCTTCAATGTGCGTTAATAATCATTCGTTATAGAAACTTGTGTTAAGCATACGTTGGAAGCTTAAAGGGCCGGGTATGTAAGCGCCAAATTAAACTGAACTAAAAGTTGCTTATATAAAATTCGAACCCCTTTCCAAAAATCTCGTATCAACAAAACGAAAACTATCCATACAGTAAAATTAACCAATTGCCCTAAGATAAGCTCGCTTTGTTTTTCCCTCGCTTTAGTTTGCACCTTTTTTCAACTGCTTCAACGGCCTTTGTTCGAATGAGTTTTGTTTTAAATCTATTGAGTTGAGCAACGTTCAATTGGAAGTACTGTAGTGTGAATTCAAGTTATGTGGTTGTTAGTTGACGCTGGTGTGTCGAAATAAAAGCGAATTTCCCCAAGTGACTGCCGGAACTGCCGGTAAGTAAATTCAACGTTATATCCTTCGTAATTGTATCGTATTTATTTAACTGTGCTGAAAATTGTGTATTTTATTTTTTAGAAAACGGTACAAGTTCTACCAAATAAAAATAGAACAACAATAAATCCGTGTGAGGCTCCACAAGTCACATCTAATTCCTATAGCCGCAACAAGAATCAAACGGCGGCTATAGTTCTCTTGAGGTTCGTTGAATGTCTAGTCGAGATAAGGGTCTTTTTGATATCACAAGGAATGGCCTACCCCGAACTGGAAGATGAAAAGTGGCTTGTAAAACTGATGTTTCTTGCGGACATCACAACACACCTTAACGAACTTAAATCTTCGTCTGCAGGGTACAGTACAAACAGTGATGTGTCTTTTTGAGGTATGGAAAGGATTCGCATCTAAACTGGATGTCTACACACGGGACATCCGAACCGCCACCTTTCGCTACTTTAAACATCTGAAGGCTTTCTCAGTAGATCACCAAGTTAATTCGGTTGAAATTGATATGTTTGCACCTGTTATGTTTCTGCATTGGGGGTATTAGGGGTATGATATGTTTCTGTATTAGGGGTTCAACGTCTCAATTTTTCACCAAATTTCAAGATTTTCAACATTTTGGTTGATTGTTTTCTTTTCTCATCAAGCCCGAGAGCAGCAAAGACTTGAGCTTATGTGCATTTGAATGGATGGATATTGAAGACTTCCAGTTGCAGCTGATCGATTTCAAACCATCTTTATTGTGGACATCGAAATTTGTTGAATTGCGGAAATCGCTGGAAACGATTGAAAACAAGCAAAAAACATTTTAACATGTTGGGAATCTTTGCTAGAAAAACTTAGCTGTCTGAAGAAGATGGCAATAGCTTTGCTGTCTGCATTTCAAGCCACTTATTTGTGTTAAAAAATATTTTCCCAAATGAAGGTTATTCCCAGTGCCCATCGCAGCCGACTTACGGAAGATCAATTAAAATTATGTGTTCAACTAAGTGTATCCAAATTTAGTCCCAATATTACTGAGCTGAGCAAGGAAAAGCAAGGACAAGGAGTCTGTAGTTTCACTAAAAAGAGTTTTTTTGACTGTATTCGACCTCATCCAATAAAATTAGTAAATAAGTTTGTTTCTTATCCGTTTACTATTCACATCGTTGAGTGTGCAAACCAAACACATAAAAATGTTTGGCATGCGAAGTTGCTTACATCTTGATATCATTGGTAAACTGGCACACTACGTTCAAAAGGTTGCCGACGCCTGCAATATACGACGCCATTACGAGTCATTACACAAAAAAAAGTATCATGTCTATAAAGGAAAAATGCGTCAAGAAAAGATGTCAGAATTAAAATCCTCACTTGTGAAACAGAAAAGTTATTTTACGGATATAAACAAAGCCAGCGAAGCCTCTGTGAAGGCAAGTTTTGCAATAAGCGAGATGATTGCAAAATCTTCACCCTTTTGTCGAAGGAAAGTTTATTAAGCAGTGTATGTTGAAAGCCTGTGAAATTCTATGTCCAGAAAAGTCCAGGTGCTTTGAGGACATCAGTCTTTCCGCTAACACGGTGGCCAGACGTGTAACAGAATTAGCAGCTGATTCGTACCAACAACTTTCGTCGATTGGAAAAAAATCTGAAGCCTTTTCGCTGGCACTGGGCGAGAGTACGGACGTCACCGATACTGCTATGTGCGCAGTGTTTGTTCGTGGCGTGGACAAAAATTTGAATATCACGGAAGAATTATTAGATTTAATTCCAATGAAAGGAACAACAACTGGTGTAAATATATTTCGTGAGTTGGAAAATTGTGTTCAACGAGCAGATTTTGATTGGCATAAGTTGGTATCGGTGGCAACAGATGGGGCACCTGCAATGCGATCAGAAAGAGTGGGTTTGGTTGGTCTTCTCCGTGATAAAATGCAGACACTTGGCGTGTCTATCCAAGCAATACACTGCATTATTCACCAAGAGGCTCTCTGTGGAAAGCGCTTGGATATGAACAATGTCATGATCGTCGTGGTAAAAACTGTGAATTTTATTAGATCACGGGCACTTAACCATCGGCAATTCAAGTCTTTCCTCGAAGCTATGGAAAGTGAGTACGGTGAACTCCTATACCACACTGATGTCCGCTGGCTCAGCCGTGGTAATGTACTGAAACGATTTTTCGCTTTGAGGGAAGAGATTGGTCTTTTCATGGCTTTAAAAAACGCCGAAATTCCGCAACTGGGTGAATCAAAGTTTAATTCTGACTTAGCATTTCTATGTGATCTTACTTCGCATATGAATGATCTGAACACCACCTTGCAAGGTCGCACTAAGGTGGTAACAGCCATGTTTGATGCCATCAAATCGTTCAAGTGCAAGTTGTTGTTATGGGCAACCCAATCAGAAATTGGAAATTTTGCCCATTTTCCAACTCTGTCATCTCTGAAAAATGTTGATAATTACGATATGAAGCAATATGCAGATAAAATTATGACGTTACATGAGGAATTCGACTGTCGATTTCAAGACTTTTTCGCGCTCGAAAAGGAATTCACTCTGTTTTCTACGCCTATGCCTGTGAATGTTCAATCAGTGTCAGCGGAGTTTCAGATGGAGTTGCTGGATATTTAATGTGACACATTGATGAAAGAAAAGTACGCAGAAGTCAATGTTCCAGAGTTTTACCTGTATGTTTCAGAGGAAAGGTTCCCAAAGTTGCTCTCACACGCCCGTCGTATACTTGCGATGTTTGGCAGCACATATGTTTGCGAACAGTTTTTTTCAACAATGAAAATCAATAAAATCGCCCTCCGCACACGACTGACAGACGAACATTTGCATGCTGTGTTAAGACTAGCAAACCAGCGTAAAATAAGGCCCAACATCGAGTCACTTGTCGCTACAAAACGTTGCCAAACATCCAGTACAAGCAAATAAACGTATTCGACTTGTTTTGTGCATCATTGAAGCACATTTTTATGAAACATAAATAAATTTCTGTTGCATATTTATGTATTATCTTTGTACTATGTGTATTGGATTGTGGCCCGCGGCGCTTACAAATTTAAAAAAGTGGCCCATGGCTAACTTTGAGTTGGAGACCCCTGGCATAGAGCAACCATTTCGTACCAGTCCAAGCCAATAGTTAGAGGTTATAAGTTTCATAAATTACAAGTTACATAAAAACGATGATTACAAATAGCCGACAACATGCACTTGGCCATTTGTCAATCATCATCATTATTATATAATACAAATTAATACGTCATTATTACATAATACAAATTACCGGTCGTGGAAGTGGTATTTTATTCAACTGATTGCAGTTAGCCTATATGCCTTAATATCAATTAATTAAAAGTAATATTATTACATAAGTTTCCACGTTTATGACTGAATGGCAAATTGCCAAATGCTTTCATAAGATGACAGATCGAGAGTTAATTTTCTTAATGTTACCATATCGGTTTTGATCTTAAACATTACGCAAAAATTATACTTTTAATAAAGTATTAGAATACTAGGCTATTTTGACCAAGTCAAAATGGGCTATGATCGTATCAGCTAGTGGGATCGATAATCTTATACCAGGGGTTCCCAACCTGTGGTACGCATATCACTGGTGGTACGCGAGATGTTTTCCAAAAATGCAAAAAAAGTATTTGTTTTTACCAAAACTCCCACACAGAGAAATGCAGTAAATTTCGTTTCAGTTCATTTTCTTTTGCTTTTCAACTTTAATACATGTAAATTTGTACATATTGTATAATGTTGCATGATGTTACGTAAGCTGCTAGCTTGCTTGGCGCTTTTTTTTCTGTAGCGTATCTGCAGCAGCAAGCTGCATCACAATCGAATATTCTAGCTAGCGTGTTACACAATATCACCAGTAACGAGCTCACCACTGGTTAAAGCTTATTATCATGTAACAGACGGGGGAAGAACTGATTCATACAGATTTTTTTAGAAAGAAATGTGATTGGCTTATAACTGAAGAGCCTCCGCGAAAGTTTTTTCGTCAGTATAAATAGGATCGCTTGTGCATCATATTTTTGTTTATTGGCATGCGGGAGTTCTTTCAGTGATAGACTGATAGAAGCTTTGTGAATTCTGAAATAAAATTTTGCTGCCCTAGCTAGCTATATTTTTATCTGCTGTTCTACCTGACTTTATTTTTCTTTTCTGTTGGAATCTGGTTGTTTCATAACTTTACTTGTATTATATTTGTATGTTAATATGTCTGTTAACCTTTGTGTACAGTTCTTTTAAGGACAAAACTAATCATCGTCAAAGTTATGCAGCTCGAAGCTACAGAATAACTCCATAAATGGTACACAGCAACAAAGAGGTTGGGAACCCCTGTCTTATACAATTTTATTGCTTTGCTATCTGTGCAAACGGGGGCAGTTGAGAGATTGGAATCTGTAGATACACCTCAGCAACGTAACTTTGTCTCCGAAAAAGTTAAAGATCTGTTTTCTTCAGATATTCAACAACTTCGCCACGATAATACAACAGCATTAGTTAGTTTCCTTATCAGACTTGCCTACGCTTTTTTTGACACACCAACTTAATTTTTCTTCGTTTTAGAATTTGTTTTGCTGATTAGCGCCATCTTGAATTTCATTATTTCCGCAGATGTATTTGTAACCGCGTGAGGACGCTATTCAGCTCTCACAAGCACTAGAATCAATTCGAAAACCCGGTAAAAAATCAAAAAACTGCCTGAGCATTGCCCACATCATCGGTGACTTTGCCAAGGGAATCATTTCACTCAACCCCACTTTACTCTTGACCTCTTTTGAAACTCATGCAGATCCATTGCGTTTTATTTTGTGTAGGTGTGGAAGATGTCCTATGTGTTTTGTGAGGAATATGACATCAAATTTATTGCACAACCGAAATTTGGCCAACATTAAGATAAACCATATCTTGAGAAGTGCTTGCGTTTTTATTGTGATATCAATTATATGTCTGGAAACTCATTTGTTGCATTATCAAATGGTGCAAAACGAACTGGAGCCCTGCCAACTGGTGGCGTGGGACCCTGTTGGGTAGCGCTAAATTCCGTTTGAATGTGAACGGCAGCATCTTCGCCTTAAAGAACTCGGTCTTTGGATGGCTAGACCGTAGTATCTTGCCACAGGTTCTACGTTATAGCATGCGATAATACTTTCCAGGCAGCTTGTGCGTAACCTAGCACGTGAAACAAGGAAACGTCCAGTTAGAACAGACAAGCGCTGGACCAGTTGAGCCGGCCCAGCAAAGTAATCACACTATAGCACACTAAGAAAGTGACTACTCAGCAGATCTAGAGTCCACTGCCAGTCTACCAATACTTACACATACAACTGAGATCTTTCTACTTAAACATGTGTGTTTACAGGTCTTAATGAATTTCACTCTACTATTCACAATCCGGCGCCTGATACTGAATATTAGTAACTGAATCGCAGATACCAGGGTGGCCAGAAAAAATTCTAAAAAGCGCCCAAACCAATAATGAATTCAAGCCCAAAAGCCCAAAGATAATTATTTCCAACCCAAAAATGAGCCAAACAATATATGGTTCGGTGGATTACAGAAAGTAATGTGCTTTTATTACATAACTAATTTAATAATCCAAAAAAGGGACATCAAAATACGAGAATTTACGGAATTATGAAAATATGAAAAAACGCTTATTGATATGTAACAATTGCAGACGTATAAAAATATCGAGTTTAGCTTCACTCGATTATCTATTTTTACCCAATTGGGTGGTTTTGCTTTCAGTTTTTATCAGCTTCCGTAAATTATCCTTACTTCTTTAGTTAAAGCTTTTTCGTATTTCTGTTAGTCATTAACTCCCTTTTTTAGAATGAATCTTTGTAATTTCATGTTCAATATAAATTTCCGTATTTTAGCGTTTTTCCAAACAAGAAATAATAAATGAACACAAATTATTGATAGTTTTTGTCATAAAATTAATAAAGAACTGCTTCATTTCAGCATTACGTGAGAATGTAAGAATAATAAATATTGGCTGAGGCCACGTGCCAAGCGATAGCACTTCTCATCCTCCCCCTTCCCGACCAAAAATGCAACTAGAGGACAGAAAGCAATACCTACACCTCACAAATGTCTTCAATCCAATCTCCGTATTGAGCTATTTTGAGGTAAAGATGTTTGAACTAAACTGTTACTATGCTGAGGCAAGAAAGTGAGTGTGCTTTTTGATATTTTCTCCTAAATTTTTGATGCTGTTGACTTTTGCTAGTACTCTATACTTTGCCTGCTCAATTAAAACATCAGAATTATGCAGGATATATGTAATTATAGAAGTGCTATAAACTATTTTTTGATTGGTTTTCTGCAAACTACCGAAGTTAGGAAGTGTGGTGACACGCAAAATTAATAGTTTTTTCATCTACCTGGCACTCGTTTATGTCGAAGATTGATTCATTTTCCTACATATTGCACAGTTATTTATAAGTGTTGAACACACAAAATCGCATGAATTTCTCTTTCACTAAAGTGGCCAGCACTTTACCTCAAGATATGCAAATCACCAACAAATAATAACCTTCTAATACGCAGATACTGATAAAACTAATAAGGCCATATAAATATGTCATCACTATACAAGTAGACAGATCTAAAAAATTTTGCTTATTAAAATTATTGTAGCCGAAAATTAAAAAAGCGCTGAACCGAACTAATGCATAACTGCATTTACAAATTTTCCATCACTTTTTCCAAAAAAATTTTACAAATAATTCATGGGGCCAGGAACACTTATGGAACCTATACCAGAAAGAGCATAAACTTCAAAAGAAAGTCTAGTTTTTTACAAAAAATATAAAACTAATCGCTATTTACCGGGTTGATAAAAAGTAGCCCAACTGGGCGCTTTTTTATTTTCAGCACCCAACACAAAATTTCAGCGCAAATACCTGCAAAGAGTAGCCCCATTGGCCTTGAAAGCGCCAAATCTAGCAACTCTGGCCGATACGGGTGCATTCTCCACAGCGTATAACATCTATTACATAACGAATGAAATGCTCCTGTTAGACAAAAAGGCAGCTACTGCGTAGAACAAAACGAAGAAACATCAACTGACGCGAAAAAACACGTGACAGAAAATCTCACTGTACCATCAAACTTGCATAGCAATAACGTGGTTTGAAATTGGAATAGCATTGCTGTACGGTGGACCAGAAAAATTTAACCAATTTCTTTTTTGAAACCATGAAGCGATTGACCTCCGGTGAATGGCCTACATGCAAGATAGAGGTTAGTATAGTCCCTAATATCCACGTTTTTAGGGCCAACGCATTTAAAGACCTATCATTGAAAAGATTAACCAGGATCAAGTAACGCTAATTAAAAGCCCCTCAACTTAAATTCAAATAGGAAAGACCGCCATAAAAATAGCCTTTAGGTGGGGCACAAGAGCTATGTCCATTTGTTTCCGCAAACGTTTTGAACTTAATTTTTGTGTTAGGTATTTTTGCATAAAGTATGACAAATTTTTGCGGGCGAGGTAATATTTTTTGTTTCTCTCTGTTCATGATAATGCCACTGAGGCAATTTATGCATGTTAAAATGCAAAATAAATGCTGAAAAACTAAAAATAGTGAATTAAAATCACATGGTTTATGTTTAATCATCTTTTTAATATGTCAAAACTTGGGAAAAAATTGTGCCCATCCTATTTGTCTATGGCTTTACTCTTAGTAGACTTCCATAAACATGTTCGTTCGAGGGCTCCTAAGTTTTATTCTAGCTACGTCTCTGCCAAAGCTCGTAGATGATAAAACAAACACAAGATCTTCAAGCTACACTTAAGTATAAATACACCACAGGTGAAGAAATGACTGACATCCAACCGTAGATTTAGTCTACATTACGGATTTCACTAACGACACCCAATTTTTTTGGCTGCCCTCTTTTTCCTGGAAGTGCCACAGTTTACAATCCCTTAATTTCAAGTACCGTAAGCATTTAATCGCACTGCCCCGTAAAGCGGCCGTTATCGACATCATTAGCTGCGATTTTCAATGTCATCATATCAACTCAAAAATCTAGTTCAAATTATTAGTCAGGATGATAAATAGGCGATAACATACCGCGGGAAAAATTAATTAAAGTTATTAAATTGGCTAGCCAGCGGAGATAAAAGCTATAGATATAGTCAGCAGTGTGATTCTTTCACTGAGTGGTTCAACTTTCGATTTGATTTTGCAATGATTTTGTAGATGCATTTCGTATTTTACTGAGTTTGATCAATTTAAATGGTATCTCTCAATACCGCTGATCTAACGGTTTTTAGTTTGAAAATAAATGCGGTTTTTAAGTGGAAAATGCGTTTAGTTGTTACAAAATAGTGGGCACATAGTGATACCAATGGTACAGAAAGTGTTAAACTCCTTGTTCACTTTCGATGGGATTGAGCAGTAGATTTAGTAACTAGAAAAAGTTAAATAAGCAGCAGAGTTTTTGCCTTCGAAAGGTAACTGACAGTCAGATACCAATGGAAAAACTATCTAAATTTTATGCAAAAGTCAGTTTTTAAACAATAAGCTCAATTGGCGAAGCTTTATCAATTAATTTTGTCTCCATTGTGGGAGAAAATTTTTAAAAGATATAGGCCAGAATGCAACAAATCTATTCATGTTTTTTAGATTGGAAAAAACTCCAGGCCCCCTTAAAGACTCGGCCCTTTACGGGTCTTCGCCGTTTAGCGGTCTATGAAAATTACAATCAACTTCATTCTTGACTCACGTACTCAACGCAACCTCAAGCTCCTAAAAATAAATGGATCAAAATAGGTTACATATTGCGTCGTGCTGAGAAAACTCTCACGTTGTAACCATGTTCCTGATCATCACTTGGGATCACATTCCATCGAGGTATTTTCTGAAGTTGTCTTGCCTATTGTTTGCTCTCTCCCCCCTACCTTGTTTTTCGCTGGCGCCGCCCCTAATGGAACCAGTTAAGAACTGATCTTGAGCGTCTTAAAACATAAAGCAAAACGGAACATGGCCACACATTTTCTGAAAAAAGATCAATGATCTTAGATCAAATCACCAGAAAAATAATATTGTGTAAACAATTGATTTCTCTACTCCAATTTTTTTTTCAGGCAACGCCATGGTGTTCGACATGATTTGCATAAGTACTGTAAAATGCGTAAGTTTAAAAAATGATTTAATACAGTTTGGTTTCTTACACACTGGAAGAAAAGTATTTCTTTTTTCCAAAATCTCGGCAGTTTTCGAAAAAGAAATCTTTAATTCAGGTACTAGATGCGCTCACAGGCGGATCCAGATAATTCCAACACAAGAAAAAGATTTTCATCTCATTTTCACCGGGTCTCTGAAAAAGGTCTTTCATCGTCTTGAGCTTTCATCAAAATAGATTTCTGAAGTAGGCCATTGCCTAATTTCTTAAAGATCTGGCGAAAGGGTGGTTGGTCATATACACCTGGATCCCCCAATAGTTGATCACTCTCCTTCAGCGGAGATCTTGCATATTATCAGTGCGCTTTGCTTTACGTACCGGTAATGGGTGTAGTTTTATAGTTTGCAATTTAGTCTAAATATAGGTTGCCAAACTGGCTCGATAAATGCGAACGTAGACAAGAAAACTTCTTTTGCGTGCGATCAAAAGCCAAATATCTAATGAAATAAATGGCCAAATGTGGCCTAGATTATAATTATTCGTACTCTTATTTTAGAATTAAAACCTATTAGTAACAATAACATTGTTGCCAACGACCGCTTGTCTGAATTGATCAATTATATTTAAACTTTCAGACAAGTGGTTACGCATAGTCGTAAATATTTTTAATTGCAAAGCATTCTTCATATTAATGATGCCACGCCAAACAAACGTGCCAGGATTCCATCGAAGAAAACCTATCGGCGCGATGGCGTAGTGGTTAGAGCGTCCTCTTCGCAGTCGGTAGACCTGGGGTTCATTTGCGCCATGGCGAGTCATACCAAAAGACTTTAAAAAAATGGTATTCACTGCTTTCCCGCTTGGCGTTCACCACAAAAGGAACGCATTGTGGAGAACAAGCCAGCAAGCTTGCTTGTTTCTGCACTTGGGCAAGGCACTTAACGGGGTGCCTCCATCTTTATGTGGCAAACAAGTGGTGGGGCCAAGTAGTTTACCCGTCATGATGACCGAGTCTGACAAAAACATGCAAACAGAGCATAAGCTCATATGCATCAATGAATAAATGAATGAATTAAAGAATCGAAGGAAAGCTCTCGGTTTTCACAATTCGTTTTGTTTTGAACAAAAGGATTTGTTTATTCAGTTTTCAACTGATAATTACCTAGCAAAGAGCTTGGGTTCAAATCTGCAATAACTCTGTTTGTGGTTGAATGAGTTAAAATAATGAAACCACTTATCCCACATGAAGTTCATTTCTTTAGGCGCGTGAGCTCATACTCTGTTTGTAAGTCTTTGGTTAGACGACGAAAACTCAGTGGTTGAAGTGCTTGACCCACCACCTGTCTGCAACCAAAAACGGAGGAAGTTCGCAAAGTTATTTTTCCAAAAGCACAACAGACAAACTTGGCGACTTTTTCTCCACTCTATCATTTACGTGCTGAAGGCCGGGGGCGAGTGAGGAAGCTGTGAACAACGTTTTCCAACACTTTAGCATGACTTGACAAAGGAATTACGCCTGGATTTATGAAGTACGATGCAGACGCTCTTGCCACAACACCAACGTGCCTGTTGAGGCGACTGTTGGGTGTCCACCAATAATGATCCCCTTGTTGGTGCGCCTGCAGGTTTTAATTAATGACAGGTTCGAAAGAGTTTCGCTTTGCCAAACCATATTTGCATGATCTTATGCTTGCTTGACTGAGTTTTTGGTGTAAAGTTTAAAGTTTTACACTGCGCCTTCACCACAGTGCGTTATTCTTATCATGGATGCGTCACTATTGTAGCGCGGGGGGGAGGGGGTCACTATTGGTCACTATTGTAGCGCAACAGCAAGGCATCTGACTGTAGTCCGGGTTGGCAACCTCAGCAACTTCAACCACAAACAGGAAGTCACCAACAGCACTTGGCTTTATATATGGATCATCATCCATGTTCGCTAGCTATCATGATAAAAGTGACTAGTCGCCACATGAAATGCACCCATTTTAACCACAGTGAGATGTCTGCCGTTGCGCTACAAGCTACTTGTTAAGGCTGTCAATCCCGTTATATTTATTGCTTGATAGTATCCACAAAGTAGAAAAAATCTTGGTGTTTGTAAAGTAAATTCACTGTGGGTACAAAAATGAAGCCATCATAAGATTTGAAAATCCAACCATTCGATTATTGCTACCATGAAGAAGTCTCCAATTCACTCCACTATCGATAATGCAAGTTACCCTTAGTGGCCTGTATAAAGTCTGTACTATCTAATTTAGGGCTGCTAATTTGTTTTGGTCTGTTTAAAAGTTCTAAATAGGCCTATTAAAGCTGACCGAGATATAAATATAAACGATTTATGAAGTTTATTGCTATATTTACCTGTCTTTTCAGCAGTGTTGAAAACTGGTCGCTCAAGTTCGAGTTTTGAGTTGAGTCACAAATCATTGATGTCGTGTCTTGAGTTGAGTTGCGTCATTTTGTCCCAACGAATCAAGTCAAGTATCTTTTTACCTCGACTCGAGTCTTTTCAACACTTCTTTGCCAGTGTTTAGTTTCCAATGATTTTTTTACTAATTGCAGTCGATTCGTGTAATGTTGTTTGGTGAATTAAAATTTTGGACTTTTTATACTGGTAAGAATAAGTCTACTGCTTTACTAACTGCAGCTACTAGGAAGTCAAGCTCACGATTTTGTCGTTTAAAAATGAATTTAAAAAGTTAGAATTGCACTTATGGACTTATATAGACAACGTGGTAGAATAAATATTTCTTGCGACAAAGACCTTGCAAGCTTGCTGTACAAAACAATACACGTAATTAGCAAGATTTTGACCCAATATCAGAGTAGCTAGCCGAGTCTTTAGCATAATTTTTTGAGGGGGTACAAAAATGTGCTTTTGGCACATTTATCCTAGAGGGTCCAGGGGCACGCTCCCCAGCGAAAATTTTGCAAAATTACACTCATATGTACTTAATTTTAGTGCTTTTTGAAACACTTTTTAAGGAGACTTTTTTGGAAATTTGTCAGCCTTTGTCATTGCTACACCTAAGAAATTATTAACTGCTAGCATTTTTACTCATAGGCAACAAAGATACGCTGCAGCTGCTCAATAAGCTTTCAAAAAGCTCATCGATTAAGTTTTATAACCTAAAAAGATCCTACTTGTAATTCATATTGTTTCACTCTGTATTATAACCACATTACCTTGTATTTCATGTACCGGTAATTGTACGCAAACAATTTCTCAGGCAATGTTCAGCAAAGCTCTATTTTAATAAGTAAACGCTGAGTGACTTATCAAAAGGAATTAGAAATACAGTGGACGCCGCTTAATGTGATCACTTTTGTTAACACCAAAAATGATAACAATAACCGATTGATAACATTAACCGAAAAAATGAAAATCGCCATTTTATAGTTCACTAGGTATCGCAAAAATAAAATTAAATAAATGAAATATTTAATAAACAATAGAACTTACAATAGACACAGTACAATACATTATTTATTTAGGAAATCGTCCAGCTTTGTCTGCTTCATGTCTTTTCGCAACAAATCATTTATAAAGGACTCATACTCATAATGCAGTTCAAATTCAGAAGATTTATTTTGCACCCCTATTTAGAAGATTAATTTTGCACTGATATTTATAGCTTTCTCAGGCCGCTAATCATCAGAGCTGGGCATTTACGCTGGAAGTTAACAAAATTAGTGACTACGTTTGGGAAAAAATTGATAACAATAACCGATGCACTGATTACAGTAAGCGGCATATTTGTAATGTATATTGTACGTTCGGGCGGTGATTAGGAATTCCGATAATATTAACCGATTGATAACATTATCCGTGATTACATTAAGCGGCGTCCACTGTAACATGAAACAAACTAAAGATAGTGCTAGTTGCTTGCTGGCAATTTTTAGGCAATCTCCTATCTAATTAAGAGGCGTCTGCCTTCAGTATTACACTAAAATAAATGAAAAAATTGCTCAAAAACAATTACCAACATCACACTGCACCATACCGCAGCCTATTACAAGCTGTCCAAAACTCTCTGGACAGGTTGCAATAGATTGTTGATGGTACTGTATGATGTTGGTGAATGCTTTTAAGCAACTTTTCCATTTATCTTTACATGCAACAAACAATGCGTTTTAAGGATGTAGACATTTAAACCAACTCTGTCTCTGTAGAATAAGTTATATGTTTGTTACCGTTACAAGCACAATGACTGAAAATAATATTTAACTTTTTCCTGAGGGGGTCCGTGCATAGGAGCCCCCCTCCATACGCCAATGGTTGCCACCGTGTAAAAAATTATTCTTAAACACCAAATATTCAAGGTACAATTTTTAAGAAATCAAACTTTCCAAGAAAGAGATTTTTTTTCAGGCAAGTAATTTCATTGTCAATAGACTAGTTGAGTCTTGACTCAAGTTTCGAGTCATGGCGTTTGAGCCTTGATTCGAATCTCGAGTCACTGGTGTCGAGCCCAGAGTTGAGTCAAATTTTTTTAACACCGACTCGAATAGATGAGTCTCCCCAACATCGTTCTTCAGAAAACTCAAGTTGTTTTCAATCTACTTCAACTAACACCCAAATCGACATTTTTTGAAATTTATTTTGTCTGATCTTTCAATTATTTTTTGTTCACACACGTTTGTACTATGATATATGCTTATAGAAATGTAGCTTGCTTAAACCCCAGTCAACATCAACAGAAAGATTCATGACGTTGCTTTAAACCAGCTACAATCAAGGGGTAGCTGGTAACCAACACGTCACCCATTACTTTCCAGAGAAGATCGGCTGCTCTACTGGGACACCTGTAAGAAATGAGCAGCACTTCAAAAAAGCTTGCCCCCAAAGCTGAAAAGGTATGCACGCACTGGACCTTTCAGCCATTAAATGACAAAACAAACGACGAAAGAAATGTTGTTTTAAGCGAAAAACCCCACTGGTTCTCAACATTTTTTCTCTATTTCTCTCTCACAAATCTCATATACCATCAATTCTTTCCCACCGCCAATCACAAAAAGGATAATTACAAACAATTGAGTTTTCTTAAAAAATAACCATTTTTTAAACAAAGCAATTACACGCATTGACAAATAAATTTTCATTGAGCTTTAGTGAAAACCCTGACTCGCGTGTCTAGTGCAAAAAAAACTAACGATAAAAGCATTTCAGCTGTTCTCGAAAATGCTCGCGCTCGCAAAGGTGGAGAGTCATTCTTTTCTTAATGACTTCGTGCTAAATAACACTAAAACCGCTTTCAAACAAAGACGTAGTAGAATTGCAAAATATCAACTGGTTTATTAATTCATGAACTGCTTTCATGCTGTGAATTGTCATTATTTTGTGAGTGTAAAGCTCTTTTGCTATTTACATTTTTGATGTAAGGGAGCGTAGGAGAATAGCCGTAGCAGTGCCGTGTCAAGGCAGCCCCGTACCCCCGGTTGGAGGGCGCCCCGATCATTCGTAAGGGCCCCACAATATAGATTGTATTAGTAAATTAGAACCATCTCTCTACCCTTGACTTTTACTTTTCTTGTTTTTGCCCTCATTGAATAGCCAGAGATTAAACATGTAACATCATGATTCGTTACTTTCGAAAAAGAATTGCGGACGTTAAAGCGTTTTGCTTTTGTTGCAAACTCTTTAGCAATTCTAAAAGTCCATTTTGTATCGGCGGTAATACATGGAAAGGTATAACAAAAAAATTAAAAGAGCATGAAAATGGAACTGCTCATAAAAAATGCTTTGGTGATTGGATGTTGCTCAGAGAAGGGATTTGATCTCACTCAACGGTGGACAAACAAGAAATGGAAATCTTCCTTTCGGAAAGAACGTTTTGGAGAAATGTTTTGGAGCGATTAATCGACATTGTATTTTTCTTGTTGAAAGAAATTTAGCTTTCAGAGGCTCTGATGAAGTACTCGGCTCTCCTCACAATGGAAACTTTTTAGGACTCTTCGAATTGCTTGCAAAAAGAGATCCAGTTTTGATGGAACTAAAAAATCGAATAATTAAACACACGACAAAAAAGCACTATTTAAGCAACACAATTCAAAACGAGTTAATCGATATAGTCGCCGAGAAAGTGGAGAAAGAATTGATGACACAATTGACTACATATTACGCTTTAAGTCTTGACTGGACACCGAACATTTCTCACAGAGAACAAATGACTGCTATCTTGCGATTTGTTTAATGCGGTGAAGAGGATGGCGTTACAGTAAATGTGGCTTTTTTGGAATATTTGAGAGTGGATGACAGTACAGGTAGAGGATTGTTGGACAGGTTTATGAAGCGTGCAGAAGAACTCGGTTTTAATCTTGCTAACTGTCGCGGGCAGTGTTATGATAATGGTGCTAATATGAAAGGCAAAAAAGCAGGCATCCAAGCCAGACTTTTGAAAATCAATTCAAAAGCTCTGCATGTGCCATGTGCCAAACACTCATTGAATTTAGTAGTTGTGGATTGCGCCAAATCTTCAACTAAAGCTTTGCTGTTTTTTGGCGTACTTGCTCAATTATACACAGTGTTTTCTTCTTCCACATCACGTTGGACAATTATGAAGAAGCATGTAAAAATTTCAATCCAATCTCCATCTACCACCCGTTGGGAAAGTTGAATTAAATGTATTGTACCGTTATGATTTTACTTGACAGACGTTCTGGATGCACTGGAAGAATTGCAGAGTTATTGCATACAAAAACAAGACGGGAAAACAGCCAACAACGTTCGTTCTCTGATAAATGTAATTTCATCATGGAAGTTCATTTTGGCAATTGTTATATCACATGATATTTTGCTTCAAGTTAACAAAACGAGCAAACTTATGCCAACTTGCGGCATTTCATTGGATGTTACAAAAAGTGAAATCTATACCACGCAATCTTTCTTGCAGGATTATCGACAGAATGGCGACAACACCGCCATGGTAAGCGCTCGTGAGATTGCTGAGAATGTGGGTGTAGAGAGTGCGTTTGTGTAAAAGAGAAAAAGAAACAGAAATAGAATGTTTGACTGTGAATCAGAAGATCAAAGCAGTGAATTGTCACAAGAATCACAATTCAAAGTTAACTTTGTTTTGCACCTTGTCGATCATGCCATTGCTTCACTGAATGATCGATTTGAGCAAACGCATTTTGTGACTGAAATTTTTAATTTCTTGCTTAGCCAAGAAAACTTCTTGCAAGTATTTAATGAAAACAATATTCTTGATGCTTGTAAAACATTTCATGACAAACTGGGAGACATCGATCCATTTGAAATGAAAGAAGAGCTGGAACGTTTTGAACATGTCATCAACGAAAATAAAGAAAGTCTTAAAACAACAAGAGATTTTCTTAATTATATCTGCAAAAAAACATTACCCAAATTTGTTCATGGCTTTACAAGTAACAATGACATGCCCCATTTCTGCTGCCAGTGCAGTAAAAAGTTTTTGTAAACTTAATCTTGTCAAAACCTTCCATCGACCAACAACTATGGATGATAGACTTACATCATTGGCTTTAATATCTATTGAAAGTGCTTGCGTTCGCAGTTTGGATTACAACGACATCATTGATGTTTTTGCAACCGCAAAGGCGCGAAAAAAATTTTAAATATTGATACCGTTCTTGCGGTGCATGCGTTTGCTTATTTGCTGAATGTGTAATGAAAACGGGTAAAGTTTGTTTAGATCGGCTAAAACAATGCAAGTTATTTAGTTAAAAACTTCTTCCTGATTCAAAGTTATTAGTTTAGCTTGGTTAGGTTTTGAAATAGCGCTGCTCAGGAAACAAATTTGCAACCGGTTTGAAAAAGCACGCAGCTGCCTAAATGCTTGCTGATATCAAAGGCCCCCATCTGAAGTTTTTGGGGGGGGCCTCCAACAGCCTTCACATTGCACTGAGCCTCAGTCTTAAAGTTTGCATAAAATATGTTTCTCTTGTTGTTTTATCCAAAGTTACAGAATTTTCCTGACTAAAAAGCTTTGAAATTTATCTAAACTGCTTCTCGTTTAATAGCAATCTGAAAACCGCAAAAAACTGTCGAACAACCTGCATAATGAGGGTAATGTTGATTACTTTGTATTTGTGGTTTGTAGTTAGATATGATTCGTGCTGAAACGTTCCTTAAAGAAGCCTTATGAGAGCTCCACAGGCCAAAATTAATTTAGGGGGCCAGGTATTTCCCTTTCCCCCTCTCCCAAAACAGGAACACAAAATTTGCTCTCAAGACATTGATATCTGAGAAAATAAAAGAGTTTTAAGGTTTCTAGCTCGCCAAACAACGTTAAAATTGCTTTCAAGATGTTGATTACCTACAAAAGTCAACTCAAAAGAAAGCATTTAAAAACTCTCTCAAAAAAAGGTCTTTAGCTTGAAAAAAAGGGAAAAGCATACCCTTCCTAATAAATTTTATCGTCTTTCACCACAAGCTCTAACCCTAAAAACTTGAGTATTGGCCCTTGGTTTTTTCTCTCATGCTCTCAATCACAAACACTTTCTACGGAATTGTATATTTTGTTATTTTGTAATAAGCGACAATTTGGTTTACCAAATACAACAAAAATATAGTCTTTCATTTACTTTTCTCAAAGCATTACAAACAATTTATTGAAATCCTGGATGTATACGTAAATCATAAAACAAAAATAAAAAGTTTTTCCCCAATTTCTCCCTTGCAAAAATTGTTTCCTGAGTATATTTATAATTTTTCCCTTAGGGAGCCAAGTAGTTCTCTGTTGAAAACCCCTCCCCTAAACGATTTCGAACAGCTAAGGCATGTCGTCACGAAAGACTTTTTGTTCTCACATTCTAAGTCTTGTTCTCCTTTTTTATTAAATTGTTAATTTTGACCACGTTTGAATTGCGCTTTTTCTTTTTTTGAAACAGATGGAAAACATAAATTTGTTGTTTTCATGGTACTAAAGTTAACGTACTAATAGTTTTCGATTACAAATTTTCGAAGCGTGTTGGCTTGATAGCAGCCGGAAATGATGTCAGCATCTTCATGATCAATTACGTCATTTCCGCCTTGGAACTTGGAACGATAAAAGATTATCAAGAGCTATTTCGTCACTGTTTAGTATTTACTAGCCCTCGATGAGTCAACCAGCGGAAAGCTAGCTGGTTACAAAGCGACCATTTCATCTGTATCCGCTTGTCATGAAACTTTCATCCGCTCTATTGAGAATAACCGGATATACTAAGAAGATGATTGCTAGCTGCTTTTAAAAGAATGGTACAAGACATTGCTGACTATCTGAGTGGCTGGAATAACAGCATATGTATCATTGGAGTCATCTGTTTTATGATGTTGCTCCCGAATATTTGAATAAATATTCCCTGTTGAAATTAATTCCGTCTTCTGGTTCTTGGGATCTTCGTGAATTGTATCCGATATTTTTGTTTCATTACAGGAAACAAGTGGTTCTTTGGCTCTTTTTTCCTCTCTGAAAATACAGTAACAAGTCAGCGGCAATAATGCTTGTACTTTGTTTTGGAAAGAAGATGCTAGAAAAAGTCTACATAAGAAAAAAGTTTTTGAAAACGGTTTTCTGAAATCTGAAGGGAGAAACACGCTAACAGAAGTAGCCTATGATTACAGTAAACATGATATGGGGTCCCTCCAACACACACTCATACATACACATAAGTTCCCTAAATATTCCAGTGAGGCTGCATAAAGATTCAATGTGAATATATTTTTCGGCCATGACCGCTTTTGGAGTCGCGCATTGCAATATCATTGCACGTGTTTGTGAAAACTTTATCAACGATCATATGAAAGATTGATCAAAAATTTTGGACATGATTTTGCGTTTTTGTGAAAATAAACTTCAAAGCTTGGCCGAAAAAACTAGTACAAATATTCACCTTGTTTTCTTCCACAAAAGATATAAGCTGCCACCACACATCAGAGCAAGAAGCACTACGAGACAACCCAAAGCAACGGTACTTGAATAGTAATCTGTGAAAATAAAGTGTTACAATTAGGTTGTCAAATGGCACAAAACGTTAAGCTTCGATGTGTTAAAAAGCGATTTTTTGCTTTGCGCTTTTCATGCATCCATACGTGCAGCGCGCGACTTCTAGAAGCTGCAGTTTATTACTTATTTTTCTGTTTTTATGCCTTTTTATTCTTCAGACTCACAAGGCAAAGATCGAGATGCAGAGAATTGGGCAATTGTCCAGACCTGCTTTTGAATTTCTGAGTTTCAACATTCCGTTTGAATTACTTGATATCACTCTCAATAAAGTTATTGGTGACCACGGGTCTATGGCAGTGCATTCCAAACTATGTGCCGCGGCTTTTACTGTGCCAACACGCAAAAAAGTTTGGGAAACACTGGTCTATGGCAACATAATTAGAGTCTAGTTTGGAATTAAAATAACCCAAACTCTAACTCCAATCTTAATCCGAACGCACAGATCACAATCTATACAGTAAATGCACGTCAATCACATTCTACGCCAGCACTTCTAGTCCTTCGCCAATGGTAAAATCTTATTGAGACTATGAAGAATGTTGATCAGATTCATGTATCCTGAACGCTTATGGCAGGGCGAGCTACCAAGATTATTTTTAAGTTGGTTCAAAAAAGAAACTTCAGATTAAATTTTCTATAACCTGTTGTTGCGTCTGAAGAGTTTAAAGTATTTTAAAGTACCATTATTTGTAGTAAATAGCTTTCCTCATTAAGCGGAATGTTTAATCACAGTTTTCACGACGCTTAAAATGCAAGATCATGTAAACCATAATTAATAGCCATTAAAAACGAAAAAATATGACGTCAAACTGCTATCACCAGGAATAAAATACTCGGTGAATAACCAATTGCGTAGCTTATCCTCATTTCCACAAACTAAAATTACTCTTTAACTGTTCAATAAAGATTATTAGGTTACTAATATACAATAACCTCAAAAACAGATTATGAATTATGCCTGACTAAGCTCTTTTGTCATGGAAAAATTATTGCTTAATCAATCATTGAAGCTCATGTTGAAATGCAATATGAAATATACTGATTAATACAGGTCCGATATTTCTAAAATACCTTACTTTTTTCAAAAATTTTCAACTAAATATCTTATTTTGGTAAAGATTAGGCCGAAATAATTTTATAGTTAAATGCAGTAATTTTCTTAGACAGGCAGAAGGGATTAACAAAGCATAATTTTCAAATTTGAGTAGAATTTGTTTCAATTGTGCATTTCTATAAACTATAGCTGAATTTTTACATTTTCAAATACTTCTTCAGGTGCGTTGAGATAGCTTTACAGTAATTTTGTGTTGCAAATACCTGCAGCGCCAGCGCAAAATTTGTTCTGCAGAAAACCCTACGTCCCCTACCAAAGTCCAGTTTGTACTTGACACCACTGATAATGAGCTTTTTCGACGCTATTGTTCACAAAATTTGTATTTTTAGAGTTTTATAACAACTCTTTAATTGAAAGCAAAAAATCACGTCATAGAATTGGCGGCTATCCAAAAAATATAAATTGTTGTAGACAGTGGCTATTATGATTGATCGGGTTGGAAACAGAGGCGTGGCAATTTTAAGGTGTGTTTATGCAAGGCAAGTTGAGAAAAACTGAAAGAATTTCAACACAGATCAAAGGAATTATTTATACAGTTATTCTTTAAACTAGTATTATTTTGTTTATGTATTGAAGTGCAGAATAAGTAACTTGCTTAAGAGTGGTGTTCCACAAACTATTCCAAATCGTGTTCTTCATTCTGATTCAATTTCAAGTATCAAAATATAAATAAAAATTCATAATTCTGTTATTCAAGTGTTACAAATCGGATTTCAACGTATTGCTCTTAGTGTGCAAGCATGCTTGGTTTATTATTAGTTTCTTGAAACTTGTTGGCGAAATTTGAGCTTTCTAAACAAAGTAAGACTTTACCAAATGTAATCGCTTTGGCAAATTTTAAGGCCAGTTTACAACGTAAACAACCAAGCTAAGTTAAAGATAGTACAAAAAGAACTGAAATTTTATGAAAATTGCTTATATTTTGCTTTATGCACAGGTAGTAATTGTGGTCAGGCATGCAACTAAGATTTTTATGTAGGGGTTGAAATTCATTTTTGAGGCAAACTTGGCAAACGTTCGGGCTGAGAGGGAGGGGTCTAAAGTTAAATTTTGGTACAAAATTACCTTTGGCAGAAAAAAAGCACCAAGGAAGCTTCAGCTCCCTTAGCTCCCCCCTGGTTGCGCACATGACTGGGGTCACATATACACTGGTGGATTAAAGATTATAAGGGCCTGAGGCAAGATTTCATGAGGGCCCCCTATTGGCCAAGTACTTATTGGAGACCTCTGTTTTTTCTTTTGAAGATTACTTCTTTTTGAACATCTATAAATTTGTTGTAAACTAGGTCTTCGGTCATAAACTTATACGTAAAGAGCATTTTTCTTTTTTTTGGAGATAGCCAGTGTTTTGAAAGGCTCAAAAGCAGTTTATAGGACTTGCCTTGAAGGAAGGCTCCTATTCTCCGTGAGGGGCCGGATCAGCTGCCTCACTTGCCTCCCTCTAAATTAACTACTGCACTTACACTTACAATGAATTAGTGCGAAAGGGTAAAATAATTGCGTTGGAATTGCTTCCTTTTGTGCTGCTCCATAGTAAGTGTAAATATTCTCACTTACTAGCTGAAGATAGTAGTTTGTTTTTCACTAAGTAATATATGAGCTGAAATGACGAAATGATAAAAGTACGGGCAAAATAGAGGTTATTGGAAAATATATCCCCACAGTAATGATTGCTATCCCAACCTGTGAAAGCCATGTGCCCCATTAGATGCAAGTGAGGTCCAGCCAAGTTATAGCCGACTCCAACGAAAAAAACTTGATTAAAGTTATTTTTAAAAGAACACTTATATAATGGAAAAAATTGCTAGAAGATTTTGCATGATGCTACAACGATTTTGATGAGAAAACTTTTTCCCTACCTACACCATTGACCCTTCTCAACACGCCAGTATAAATTTTTTACTCTGCACGTTGGGTAAAACAAGCTAAAACGCTAACATCTGTTTACATTTTCAAATTGTAAATTGACTTTTATAGTACCCCTGTTTAAAACAGAATTTTAAAAATGCCCCATAAGCACAGTCTAAGCAAGTTCTTCTCTGGCAAAATGTAGGTAGGCCTCAAGGCGTGTTTGTATATTTTAAATACAAATCTTTAACAGTGAAAAAAATTAACAATAATAGAGGTGCTTGAGTAACCGTAAAAATTTCTCAAATTTTTGCGAGAATAAAAAGCCATAAAAACTCGTGGAGTTATACAGCAGTGACGAAGAACAAGGTAACTCCCCTCCTTGCCACGAGGATTACTGGGGTTGCTCACACTAAAACACAATTTGGTGCAACGCTGGAACAATGCTAAATAAACCAGGTGCGCTGAAATCCCCCTCTCCGCAGTGCTGGTATTAGAAGAGAGATTTTATACTTTTATGTCAAAACAACTAGAACTTAGCGCTGGCTCACTGAAGGAGGTAGCGAGTTTAGTTCCCAGACAGTTTTCACGTTTTTGGGATAGATAGTTCAATGCAATTTTATTTATTTTGACAGCAGCGCTTCAGTAAAAAAAGCACCGAGTCGCCGAATTGGAATTTCCAGCGTTACTCTACAGTATATATTACCACTGCCGTAAAAGTTTAGTGGCAACAGGATGAAATACAAGCGACTAGCTAAAAAGCAACTGATTTTCGCCTACCTGTACAAGCAATTGAAGAGGTGCTGATGGTTTTGCTTGGACCAGAGACATCAGAGCAGTTCACAAATCGATAATGAAAAACAATGTCCACAGGGTAAGCGTAACTGCCATGACTGTTTTGGTAACTATATCTAGCCTCACTGGACAAGGTTGGGGGCCACTTGTCCACCTTAACAAGAGGTCCTTTACAGTGTTTATTGGCTAAATTTTTGAGACAATTGCTAGGTTGAACATCTTTGAGCAAATATTTCACACATTTGTTGATGTACTTCCGATCGTTTGTATAATCCAGCCTGGTTCCTAAAACAAAATTAACGCTGCAATTTGTCACCAGCGCACAACATTAGAGCCAACAGTTATTTATTTAGTAAATGTGTGAATAACCAAGAACTCCATTAAATCTTGTTGCCACAGCAAATATTGGGTCAAATAAAAACAAGATCAATCTTGATTTTGTGTAAAGCCAAAATTCGTGGGCTTAGCTGACCTCATTTTTAGAATTATCTTCAAACTCTCATCAAACTAAATTCTACGACTTGAGTTGAACTTCTTTTTTGGCCAGCTTTTAACAGCAAAGATGAAATCTTTGTTGTTTATAAATGATTGAAGTTAAAATTTACTTCAATAAAAGTTTGTGTTGAAGTTAAAATTTACAATGTTGTTGAAAGCAAGACCGTAGGTTCTGAAAAGCAGCTTCAAACAATAAACGGTGCAGATATTCTCTTGTAAGTAATGCAAGCTTGATATCAAAAAACCAAAATTAACCTGTCGCTGACACGATATCAATACTTTTAGCCTAAGAAAAGATTTTTTTAACGTAATAAAAATAAAATTCTAAAGGGAGTTTCATATTCAATTGCACTTATTGGGACTCACAAGCTTGCCTCGGAGCAGTGCGAAGAGTTAAGTCAATTCCACTAGTATCTCTTAGATCCATGGGGGTGGTTCCCAATCAATCGTGCAATCAGAATTTTTGTCAGAAACTGGTCGAGAGTTGTCCAAAACTGCACTGCTATTTTCGTGTCGAAAGTGTTTGAAGTCTGTGAAAATGCTTTCACCCGTTTTTAAGTCAAAGTATGATCTTTAGCCCCCTTAAACCTTATGATCGTGCTTTCGCTCCAATGTGTAATTGTTCCAATTTTGTATTTTAATTTCTATACTTACGGCACAATTCTCAAATGTCTTACCGTTTGGCAATGTCATGAATGCTTTGTTTCTGGTTGGTCCCCTCAAAAAGAAGTTTTTTATGTTTAGAATCAAAATCGCGTTTGTCTTCTTTGCATAATTGAAAGTCCATTTACATCTTTCGGTTTTAGTTTTGCCGATACTTTTATAAGTATGTCGACCAGTTTTTGTGACCAAGTTTTGATTGCCACATGCAGCGTTGGAAAGATGCAGACCAAAGCAACCTGCAAACGTAACAATCCATCAGCTCTCTCAATATGCACTAGAAAATTTTAACGTGTTGAAATCTGTTTGTTACTTTTATAACAATAACTGAGCCTAATGCCGTTTTATCGGAGGCTAAAATTTCTTTTTGTTTATCGGTTTGAAAACTCCGCTAACCGTCTTCGCACAGACATCGGGCATTGCAGAGCTTTGATATTTATTAAGGACCAAGCATCAGCTGCAACACGCAAGTTCAGCGCAGAGGAGTACAAATAGGCAAGCTGTCCTACTTTTTCACCACCACGGACAAAAAATAAACTGAAAATGGTAAAATAGCTACAAATGAAAACACCGTGCTCACCATCCTTCTCCTAGGCAAATTTCAACAAACTTACAAAAAATCAGAAAATGCTCAAAACTCTCTCCAAAATTAAATTCTAAGCATAGTACAACAGTTGCTTCGCATATATATTTTCTCTGCCTGAGAAAAGCCTGTGTACAAAGAACAACTTTTGCTAACTTGCTTGCGTGTTTAAAATCAAGTTTTTAGAAGCGGAATTTTCATTTCAGATCACAAGTTGCTTTACGCATGGTATGCATTTGATTGCCAGCAAGTAGGTCATAGATGTTTTATGACAGAGATTAGGTAGACTTTCAATTAGTGCTACAGGCAACTACAAGTCGTGAATAAAATAGGGCATTTTTGTAACTTCCAGCGTCGCAAGATAGCGATTGTGACGCTAAATGTAAAACCATTGCTCAAAACATTTGCTTGATATTGCTTTCGTGAATTAGCACAATTAGCGCAAGAAACCGTCTTAAAAACGAAGCAATCTTTAAGAAAACATCAAGAAATGTTGACCTTAATGGCGCTTGAAGAAGTCCTGCTTCACTCGACTACGAGTAATACATAAATGTTAAAGTTGCTTACCGATGGCCAGCAACAACAGAGATGCTTTGCAATGCATTATCAATTCTCAAGGAACAGGAACAATTACACAATTACTTTGACCAACGTTTTAACAAAATGTTTTTAACTGTAAATTGAAGTGCCTGCAATACAAAAAAAATACTTAAAACTTGCTCGTGCAGCCATTTCAAGCCTAAGAATGAGAGATTTTTAAGTTTGATAGCAAGTTTTTTATATTTGTTTGAAGTTTTTAGAAGAAACGGAAAGTTGAATATTTTTTAAATGTGCAAAACTTATTTTCAGAAATTTGAGCCGTTTTGATGCCTTGTTCACTTGTCGTATTCGGAGAACTAAGCAGAGATATTTTTAGAAAAATGTCCTCAGAGCAGGACATATCATTTTATTCATCTCTTTATTTTGGGTTGACGTCAAAAGACCCACCCCACATTTTGAAGTGCTCCTTTTTTAACGGAACAGTCACGGCTTTGTATTCAGATCTTGATGTAATATTTTCTTTTATGTTTTCTTGATTTAGAACCATTGTCGTTTTTCTGATGTTTTTGTGGCTGAGTCTACTGTTAATCAAGAATGAAATAATCTCAGTACCCTTGTTAATCTCAGGTACCCTTGTTCTCTTTCAACAAAGTTAGCCCTAGTTGTAGGTAGTGGCGTTAACGATGGACACCTACGGTGTTGGATCCAGAATTTTTCCGAGAGTTCGGAAATCTGCTGATGTGCTTACCCCATTCTCCCAAAAATAACTTAAAAGACACCAATTTCGAGTTCATAAATTTAGTCTCCGAAAAAAAAGAGCTTCAACCTGAAAAAGGACCAAAACATGGATATCCGGAAGTCAACTTTCAAAAAAATAGAAAAGGCTCAACAAGAATTCAAACTTTGGCACCGGGTTGAGTCAACCCCTCCACGGCCTTGGTCACAAACGCGAACCAATTTTTTCTTATTAGTAAAAGTTGTATTTTAGAAAAAGATCTTCTCGACAGTAGGGGGTCTTCTTTCATCACCCGTCCAACTGCATGTCCTTCCGCTTCCCCCTACCCCTCACCTAAACAAGCATGCACTGATTTACTCGAGTAACTCCAATACTGATGATAATGAAACTCATATATAAATTTTGCAGTTATAACTCCTTAAGGTTGAAGTACGCTCCGCGACCCTCACAACCTAATAGTTCTATGCTATGGTTAGATGCTTCTTGATTTGGTCTCTTCTGCAACTGCACCATTCGAAGCCACGATCTTTTCATTTTGAGGTAATGCTACTTATAATAAAACAATTTTTCATATCACGATTTGCACTTCCAAAGGCCATTTGTTGACTAAGCTTTCGAGACGTGCTGTAATTAGTTATTTACGTCATTCGCTTTCATTGTATCTTCTCGTGAAGCCTTTTCCTTCATTGCTGTTTATTTAAATAATACTGCGTTTTCCCAGAGGCAGAACAGAGTACATTAGACCTAGCTCTGCCCTTACGAATACCAAAACGCTAAAAGTGGTAGACTTTCCGCATTTCACGATTCATATTTCTTTTTCTTTTTTCTTTACGTTAAACTCGCGTGAGAAATGTGACAGCGTATCGAATAAATAATGAGAACCTATTAGACTCCGATTCACTGAAAAAAAAGAAGAACGGAAAGTTTGGTAACTGCGTAATGACCTTATTGTCAGTCACCATGACAAGTAGAAAAATTGCTCAGAAGCAATCATCAACACACTGTACAATAAAACAATCTATTGCAACATGTCGATGACCCGGTTTCAACCTTATTGGGTCTCATCAGGCGGGTGTAAAAACACATGATAACAAAAAATCCATTACCTAAATTACAATAGATTTGCCATGTGTGCAAAATGACAGCACAATACAAATCAATACAATACAGCACTGTCTATATCAAGGGGGTCTCAGTTAAGGACACGCACACACACATATGGACAAAACGTTACATCGGTAAGCTCTGATTGGGGTTCGGGATCATTATTTAGACTTCATCAATTCACAAAGTGTAGATTGTGCAAGTTGCTAGCTGGTGATTTTTAGGCAATCTCTTATTTTGAGGGATCTGCCTTCAACGTCAAATGTGAGGGCATCACAGTGTAATGCTGAAGGCAGATCTCTCAAAATAAGAGATTGTCTGAAAACTGGTAGCTAGCAACTAGAACAATCTATACTTTGTTTTCGATCCAGTCATACCCACCAATAGAAGTAGATATAGCAAGCGCAGCACTTGATAATTTGAGTCCAAAGCACGAGAGGAAATTGAAGTTTGCCTGAGCATAAGCCATCCGCATGGGCAAAGAAACGCTTCGAGCACTATACTCTCAGCCTTTCAATAACAAATTTAATGCTTAGTCGCGACCGTATTTTAAATTTGAGCACACCGATTGATTTGTTTTGTCCACAAAACTCGAGCTGTACAATGTAAGTAGGTTTCGAAGGTGAAAGTGACTGCTCAGTGTGATATACTTGTAATTCATTGAAGAATTAAACTAGTAAATACTTCAACTCAATTACCTAAATCTGCTGCTGCATCTGCCTCTGCTGAATCACTCCAATGAATTGCAGAGTAGCACGTATTGCCACGAGATGCTTTACGCAATTAAACGTTTTTTATGTTGGGCAATTTTACTTTTGTAAAATACCGTAGATGAAGTGACAGAGCCATTCGGTTTAAAAGTTTGTTATTTCACTAATAAGTTCAGGATTTTAATATAGCTTTGAAAAAAGCTGTTAGAGCCATAGCTTTTCGTGACGTTCTCATCAGTGGCGGTATCGCGTCAAAAGGGAAGATCTAGAGTGAATAAGTGTGTTATATGTGAATAATTTGGACGTTACGCAATCAAGACAAGCCAATGATAGCGCTAGTATTGCAAAGCGCGCCAAAATTATTTTGTAATTGCGAAAGTTAGAGAAGGCGCAGCAGGAGGCCAAATGCCACGATTATCGAAAGAGTTTGAGAGTGTAAACAAACTCTTTCTGTCTGCATAACACCGGGCGTCGGGTCTTGATATAAGTAGCCTCTAAAAGATTAAGATGGAAAGAGCTGCGCGCTGCGGCGAGGATTGAAAACCGCTTATCATCGTAATGATTTTTAATAGAATCTATTTCAATCTACATCATTTCAATAGAAGTATCTATTTCAACAGAAGTAGAACGGATCAAGAAGATATTACTGGACAATGGCTATCCTAAAAACATCATCAACACTCAGATCACCAAGAAAATTGCTCAGTTCTCCACCCTTAAGCGATTTGGCCCTGAAAAGTGTCCTGTGTACTTGAGGGTCCCTTGGATGGGTAAGCCATCCACAAACTTGGAAAAAGAAGTCAAAACCGCCGTGGAAAGCTGCTATGATTCCGTCGGCACCCGCTTGGTCTTTACGTCTAAGCACATGCTGCCTGTGGCCCGCAAGGATGTTCTACCTGCCATTCAGAAAAGTTTTGTCATATATGAATACAAGTGCCACTGTGACAGTCGGTACGTAGGGCGAACATCTCAACGACTACATGATCGCATCAAGCAACATGTTCCGCAATGGTTAAGACAGCAATTGACTCGTCCACACCGATCTCAACCACACCGATCGTGCAAACGAACCGACACCAAACCGGATTGTGACTCCGTCATTGGTCAGCATCTTTTAGATAATGATCAATGCGCATCAAACCATGATGATAAGCGGTTTTCAATCCTCGCCGCAGCGCGCAGCTCTTTCCATCTTAATCTTTCAGAGGCTACTTATATCAAGACCCGACGCCCGGTGTTATGCAGACAGAAAGAGTTTGTTTACACTCTCAAATTCTTTCGATAATCGTGTCATTTGGCCTCCTGCTGCGCCTTCTCTAACTTTCGCAATTACAAAATAATTTTGGCGCGCTTTGCAATACTAGCGCTATCATTGGCTTGTCTTGATTGCGTAACGTCCAAATTATTCACATATAACACACTTATTCACTCTAGATCTTCCCTTTTGACGCGATACCGCCACTGATGAGAACGTCACGAAAAGCTATGGCTCAAACAGCTTTTTTCAAAGCTATATTAAAATTCTGTACCACCAACAAGTTCAGGATTGTTAAAAAATCTAATTTTTGATTGATTCCGATGTGCTGTGCTTTAGTTTAGAGCATTACTTTAAGAAGGGTCTAGTACATCATGTAAGTAATAAAATGTTCATTACAGTCTAAGCAACTGAATCAAAGATGGACAAAGTCTTGCGATCCGATCGCTTCGACCTTGAACCGAAAGAAGAAAGAAAAAAAAGCCTACCAAAGAATCGGGGCGGTGGTACAAAATGTTCGGTGACTTTCTACGCTCTGTAGATCGAGAAATAAAAATCAGAATAAACTTAACGTCCTTACAAGCATCATTTCTTTTGAAGTACATGAGCTATTTTGTGACGCAGATACCTATCATGCTGCAATCAACATATTGAAATCGATACACGCAAACATTCAAATAAAATCTTAACACGTCATAAGCGTTTCGCTCGAAAGCAGCAAAGCGAAGAAACCCTCGACTTGTTTTTGTAATCATTATGAAGCTTAAGTAAAGAATGTCAGCTCCGTGAAGTCTCAGCGAACGATTATCGTGACGAAGCCGCTGTTGACACCTTCATAAATGATTTGCACGACTCAATAATGTATCAAAGGTTGCTGCAAAACCAACCTTTGAATATAAATCAAAACTTTAAATCTTAAAAATTCAAATTTTTATCTGTCGACGTTAAAATCAACGCCTATGTACTTTGCTGCAGGAGAAATAAAG
Organism: Trididemnum clinides; assembly: GCA_963675345.1. NCBI lineage: Eukaryota > Metazoa > Chordata > Ascidiacea > Aplousobranchia > Didemnidae > Trididemnum > Trididemnum clinides. Next base: position 13,249,626 of record OY776295.1, read on the forward strand.
AAAACAAACTAGTCCAAACCTCCAAATGATCATGAACTTGTTGTTACGTCATCCAATAAAGCTAGAAAATGCTCTATTTAGGTAGCTCACAATTTCACATTTGTGCACAATCTTCTTCCAAGGATGCCGTTTGCCATTTACGCCAGAAGATTGGATACTGTTCTCGAGTACATCAATCTATAAAGCAGAAAACTTATGCATCCCTTGATAGCATCAATTGGTTAATTTTCTAAATTGAAGAGCGAGGATGCCTCCTCTCGCAAAATCGTGAGTCCACATAACGGCAAATGGAACAGTAATAAAAGCCGCAGTAGATTCTGATAGTACAGACAACTTTATCAATTCTAAACAGGGGTAACGACCGCCACTTGCAATTCTACCAAGTCGTGAAAGTGTGTCGATGACCTCTTCCTTATCTTGCTCTGCAACAATTCTTTCGAAGAATCAAATCTACGACAACGTAAAGCTGTATGTACTTCTTAATATCTGTGCACATGTAATGTTTGGGCAAAACTGACAGTCCAATCACGAGGGTGTTACCGGTACAATAAGTAATAATGATAAAAAGCATCCGTTGAAGATCACCAATTGTACAACACTAAACGTATCAATATTTGCGCTTCGTAAACTCATTATCACACATTCTGGTCGTCACAGCTCAGAAAATCGCCAAGTTTATTGCAGAGCAGGTGGAAAGCTTGCTTTCTGAAGAAATATTGGAACCCAGCCGCTTTTTGTAGAGCTCACTAGTTGTGGTAATAAGAAACGAAAGGCTCGAGAAAAGATTTAGTAATCGATTTTTTTTCGATCTATTAATAGGTTCATCAACCTCAATGCTTATCTGCAGCCAATCTTGGGTGAAACTATCAGCACTGCATTGCTCGATAGTGAGTTCATAGTTTGTTGCAAACCTAAAGATTGCATATCATCAGGTATCTCTGCAAAACAGTGCTGAAAAGTGCACTATTCTTGAGGCTAATAACCGTTTCTATCAGATCAAAAGAATTCCCTTTGGCGTTACTTACAGGGTACCATCAATTCAACCCACTAGCGACAACTTTATTATTGAGAAAGGACTGAAAGACACTTTTGCTTACCGTGATGACATACCACATGTGGAATCGACCAAGAGCATCACTGTAGAAGCTTTAAAATTTTCTTGGACGTAGCTACTCGCAAAAATCGAACTCTCAATCAAAGCAAGAGTGGTTTTTCCTCAAGAAAGATTGCTCTGCTGGGTTATGTAGTTTTAGAAAGGGAAATCAGATAAGATTCTGAAAGAATACAGCCCCTTAAAAATCTACCGCTTCCAAATGATATGGCCACTCAAAAACGAGTATTGGAAATATTTGCTTATTGCTCGGAATGGATACGAGATTTCTCAGCATAAACAAAACCATTTGTTCAAAGCAAAGGCTTACCATAGTCAAACAATGCTTTGCCAGCATTTCATCAACTAAAAACGACCTTGATTGGTCAGTTGTTTTTGCAATTGATGAAACATCTCCATTTTAAGTTGCCCCATTTCATGTTACCCTCAGTCAGAAAGGTCGACCAGTTTGCCTTTTTCTCAAGACCATTGAGTAAAACTGTTTAAAAGTTACTTTGACGAAAAAAAGAGCCCGCTGCTATTATGAGGCAGTAAGTAAGTTGAAGCATTACCTCGCGGGCAAGTATTTTACGTTGATCACAGACCAACGCCAGATATCCGACAGTACATCTTTTGTAAGAAGCCAATGATCAATCGGTAATTTCAAACCTGTAGCGCTCTTTTTTTAGTTTTTTGAGTGCCTTCTCACATTCTCTCCGACCGTGGGTTTTCGTTTATGAACTCTGGAGTAAAAATGTTTTGCATCAGAAAGGAATTGCCACTAGCAGCACAACCATGCTGGCAATGAGCAAGTAGAGCAACCCAACAGTAAGCTGTACCAAACCATAATGTTGATACTAAAATCAAGAAAACTTCCCCCGGTTATTGGTAAAATGTTTTTGATGATACTCTGCACTCAATCCACTCTTTGCTGTGCACGGTAGTCAACTGTAGAGTAGGGCATTTACTTTTTTCTAACTCTATGTTTCTGTAAACTTCTGCACAAAACTCATGTCAAAGGCATTACAGACCGACAAAAAGTTTAAAATTTTTTTACAAAAACACTAAAAAACAAACTAATATTGTTTTTTGCCATATTTTTATTGCAGAAACTTCAACAAAAGCTGTCACACTTATGGTATCTTCAATGTGCACCAAATTGAGTCATTAAAATTAATATTTAGTGTGGTAGCCCTTGTTTTTGATGACATACCCGTTGCGGCTGGGGATAAAATCAGAAGTGTTTTTTGCACAAATTTTGGTCAAACTTCCTTACACGAACTTCTTAAATAATTTGCTTTAGTTCTTCCAAGCTTTCTGAATTTGATTGGGAGACTTTTTTTAATCAAGATTCACAAACTTTCTATTGGGTTCAGATCAGAAGAATTTCCTGTTTGTTGCAACACATTGACATTTGTTGGCTTGAAACCACACAATGACCGCTTTGGCTTTATGGCAAGGTGTTCATAAATGCTAGCAAATGAGTGTCTAGAATACTGATATAGCATGTGGCATTTATTGTTTTGCCTTTGGGTAAAAAATACAGATCTCTCTTGCCCTGACTATAAAAGCATCCCTAAACCGTAAAAGAAGGAGGATGCTTGATAGTTGCTTGAACGTATCGCGAGTTCACTGGCGAAAAGCAAATAGGTCTTCCGACAAAGGACTTGTAGGAGGCAAACTGCAAAAAAGTTGACTCATCCGAAAGCATGTCTTTCTGCTAGTTTTCACTGGTCCAACTTTTGCAGTAATTGCAGAATTCAAGTCTTTTCTAAGCCATTTTCTGAATAAAGAAGTGGTTTCCTAAGATGTTTTCGGGCAGGAAGCTTCAATCTTTGTTTAAACCGTGGCGAATTGTTCTTATAGACATATCAGCCAGCTCTGGAACAGATCTTTTTATTTCTTCAATGAAAGAAATTGCTTTGTTAGCAAAAGCCTTCGGATTTTTCGGTTTGTGCTTTGGTGTCGTTTTCCAAAGCCGGCTACTTTCATCAGAGGCAAGGTTACGTGTTCCTTGTTTCGCTTAAGAATGCGACAAGCAGAAGCTTCAGAAACTCCCAATCTGTTAGCAATTTCTTTATTTTTGTACCCTTTCTTTTTAAGAAAAAATACTTTACTTTTAGAAGTTGTAGAAATTTGAACCAATTTTCCCATCTCGACAGCGAAAATCTTAAAGCAAATCTAATATTACACTAATTGCAGATAAATATTAAAAACAACTTAATAGAACCTACTGGAAAACATAAAGAATAGTTTAGTGTTAAATAGTTTTTGTTGTAATCTTCCGTTGAGTTTGAGGAATTTTGTTATACCCAATGGTTCGTTTTTTCTGCCGCTTAATGAACGCGTAGTCTCGTTAAAATCCTCGCTTTTGTTGTCCAGTCAAATGCAAACGCGCCTGCATGCGAAGTAATAGAAAACGGCGCTAAAGTTTGTGTAGTTAAGTATCAAATTGCTATTATTGAGTTTTGTGTCACATAACCAATTAGTCAACATATTAATCTTTATATTGATTTTTGTAGAGTAAGACAACTGATAAGAAATTGCGATAAGTATATACAATTGAAAAGTGTTGTCTTACCTAGAAATTCAAGTGGTTATTAGTTCGATTCTTTGTCTGGAAAATAGTTCTGGTATGTGACAGTTGTTTTTTAATTGTTCTGCAGTAAAGTGAATGTGGTGTTTTTATTTTTAGAAAAGGAGGTACAAGGAAAAGCACACAACACCAAATTCATCTTTCAATCATTTGTTTTATAATTTTGTGGAATTAAACCGAATTATCAATTTTCCGTCATTAAATTTACTTGTCACGTTTTTGGAATTGTTTAACGCGGTTGAAGTCTGTAAGTCCTAGACAAGGATTCTACATTTGTTGAAAAGATTTGCCTAGCCTTTTCTGAGGAGAGACCAGGCGAAAACTAATCAACATTTCGGCTAACATAAAATAAAAAAAGTAACATGGGTACTTGTGGGTTATCTGTCACCACTTTTTTTAAGCTGAAAGGGCAGTGTACACTGTAGGGCCAGGCCCGGTATGTAAATGTACGGGGCAGTGTACACTGGAAGGGAGTGTACAGGGTGGGGGAGTGTACACTGCCCCGTACATTTACATACCGGGCCTGGCCCTACAGTGTACACTGCCCTTTCAGCTTAAAAAAGTGGTGACAGATAACCCACAAGTACCGTAACATGTTATAAGTACATAAAATTGCATTGCTGAAAGAAACTGTTCAAATTTTAAAAATTTCTAAACTTCTTGCCGGTGCTGTAATTTGATTTAGATTTTCAAAAAGTCACCCCCAACTAAAATTCCATGAAAAAAATCAAAATGTTTTAAAAACTTCTTTTTGAAATCTAAAAGTGTAATTGGACTGTACTAAAGGATTTTGAATTTAGCCACTTGTTGTTATAGCATGTCAACTCAATATACCAGAACTTTGAAAAGAACTTTGGAAAAAATGACAAATTCAATGCATTCTTTTAAACAATGAGTAAAAAGTAGAACGTTTTCGTCTAGCTCAGTGGTTCCCAACGTTTTTACAGTCTCGTACCACTTGGACAACCCTATTGTCAAGGCTTACCACTTCTTTGAGAACAACTCATTTAATCGAATCTTAGTTTACTGACAAGAAGACCATACAGTGAAATAACAATAAAAAACCTCAACTCAATTTAATGAAATCTCTGCTTTTGTTTGCCTTCCACCAAATGGTCGATGCGTGGCATAAATTTTGCTAGCAGCACATAGAAAGTCATGCCCGGCACAACTAGTAGGTTTCGGTTGTTTGATTTGATGTTCATCATGACTGAATGCTCCAGCTCGCATTCCCACATAGAAGGGCAATCAGTGGATATAAATAGCTTAGGAAGCTAGCGTAGAGTACGAAGAGGCCATATTAAGCCAGAAGTTTATTGAAAAACAATCTTTGTGATTTTTCTTTGCTGTCCGGTCCTCCTTAATATCTATCAGCTTCTTTTGCTCCCCAGTTCCCACAGGCTGAATCCACTGAGAATGGATCGGTGATATAAGCACAACTCATCGCATCTGAAAAGTAGTGCAACAAATCACCATTAAGTAAATGAGAGATGATGAATGATTTCCTGCGAAAAATCATCACTGAGATCCTCTTGAAGAACGAAGAGAAACTCAAATATTTCATAGCGATTGCTTTCCACATTTTTTTCCATAGGCCCAACTTCCCAAGAAAGGCTTCCAGTTTTGAAACAATATCTAGGACATTTACACTTATGCAGTTTTATTTAAAGCTAATGTTTTTAAAAAATTTACGATTTTGACAACTCGGTTCAAGCACATAAACAATTTCTGAGAGAGTACCTTAGCGCAAAGGGCAAACGTGAATATGAAGCAATGAGCACCAGTGACGTTTGGTGACACAGCTTTTACATGGGCTTAAAACCCAGACTTTCGACCTAGCATAGAAGGAACCCTACCTTTCATGCATTCAACAAGCTTTCCCCAATCCAGATCATTTTTCTTGAAGAAATTAGGTAAAACGTTGAAAACATTTGACGTGCTATCGCGCTGAAGCGCGCAGTTTGCCTTCAGCTATGATCTTTTGCTGGTTCTGCCCATGCAATTGCAGCGATTGCGTTGCTGTTGAGATTTGTTATCTAGTTTCTATAAGATTATGCCTTGTCAAGTACCGGTAGCTTGTAAAGTAAAGATTTGCTATTTTGTTTTTTACAGACATATGCCTTATTTTTAGTTTAATAAAGCTTATATTGCGAAGTTTTGCTCAACATTCTTTCCTTTTTTTGTACAGTGTAGCAGGCACCTCATGGTTGAGCAATATTTTAGTTTCTATAGCAGCGTTCTTTGTAGACTGAAGGTAGACCAGTAGTTGACAGCAATTGGTGACATCTGTAGGTTCATCAAGTTGTATGGCAAATCCAAACTTCAAAGCTCTTAATCCTGTAATCATTTGGCCGGAGATGTCAACTGCCATTTCCTCGATGCGGGGCTTTATGGTGCTGTCGGAGAGGGAAACACTCTCTAACTTTGCCGCCGACTGCTCTCCAATTACTCGCCTGACTAAAACTTTTGCCGCTGGGATTACAAGAGACTCTACAATCGGGATTTCACGCTTTTTGTCTTGACAACCTCTACATCCTTCTACTGGATCTGGCCAGTTTTGCCGTGCGCTGCCGCTTCACGTTCTTGCCCAGTCACTGAAAGTAGCTCTGATCTCGGTCTATCTTGTCAGCATGGTTTGTTTTAAGATGGGGTTTGAGCAAGCTGGGTTTCATGGCTGTATTGGACAGTGCATTCATGCAAAGCACATACTTTCGAAGAACTCCTCCTCTGTGCTCAACCGCGATGAAACCATACATTAGGGCTACCATATCTGATGAGGCAAAAACCCGGACAAATTTTTTCGGTCGTGTTCACACTTTTAAGTATTGGCAACAAGATTGCCAGAGTTGTAGCTTTTGGTTGTTACCATTTCTTGCAAGTTTGAAATTTGTTACTTTTGTTACGACGCTACCAAAAGTTGTTACTATTTCACTTGATTATTAACGTATACTTTGGGCCTAATTTAAGCAAATAATCCTCTGAAATAAGTTCGAGCTTGTGCTGTGTTACCTCAAATAGAGATGTTCCCAAAAAAAAGGTCATCACCTGCCTCGCTATCATCAATTTTTTTACTCATGGTAATCTTGACCAAATCCAAGTGGCCCGTTTAAACAAACGGGCCGGATTTGGCCGGTTACAAACGGGCCACATATGGTGACTAAACACTAAAATTCCAAACATTTCTTCCTGACGCAGATTATAACACGAAAATTTCGGTCATGTCCGGAAAAATTCTCGCGTATGCCAACCCTAGACTAAACACAAAAATTCCTGACATTAAAGCACTTTTCGACATTTCTACCTGACGCAGATTATACCACTGAAATCCCGGACATATCCGGGAAAACCCTCAAGTATGGCAGCCCTACCATACATCATGTACGCCGGATCATACTTTCACTTGGGTATGGTACCAAGAATGAGTAAAATACTTAAAAAAAGTTACTAAAAAATAGTCTGACTTACTAATTCGCAAGACTAAAGTTGGTGACAAATATGGTGGTTAAAATCATTTCTATATAGTTGATTCTAACAAAAGTCAAGTTTTTGCTTGTGGAGCATGCATTATCGTTTGCATTATTTGCATTTACTTTACATTACCTGCATACCTGCATGACCATTAGTTATTTCATACAATTGCAGTGGATTGGGAGGCATAAGCTATCTCTTGAAATGTGACTGTTATTGGATATTTCTTATCAAATCAATTCTAAACATAATTTTACCTTGTATTGGGCGAATAACATTGATCAATCTACAATTTGTAGCTAAATCTGTAAAGAAGTAAATGAAATCTATGAACCTGTGAGAGAAGATGTAACGTTTATGAGCAATCATTTGACCTGATTATCTCCCACAGCGCTGTACTGGTCTTTATACCAACTGCTCTTTTTCTGTTGACATGACCTGTATTTTGTAGATCGTAATGTTACGAAACAATAAGAACAGCAGGCGATACGAAAATGAAATAATTTGGAAATGCAATTCGACAAATATACTCGAAAGCCGTGAATCGAGGTTTTTCTGAACAAAAACGGAAGGTACTCTCGTGCCTCCTAGAAGATCTTCGCGTACTACACATTGAGAACCTCTGGTCTAACTCTTATCAGAAATTACAGCCAGAATGAAGCAGAGAACAGAATACGTCGCTTTTCGCAGTCGGCGGTACTAGCGAAAATGCAGTACCTCGCATTCGCTGCCGTTATTGGACCAATTGCAGTGCATAGACAAATTCTATTTAGAGGCATAGTATGGGTTGTTTAATTTCACCAAAGTTGCTTCGAGGGTGGCCAAATAATAGTCCATCACGTTTTCACTCCTTGCTTCAAAAAGTGCTTTGGATCCGTCTTTTTTTAAATCTTTTTTTGAAACTGTTAAAAGCTTTATTCCATCAAACAAATGTTCAAAATTATGACCGAGATCAACAAGTTTCAAACTTTATCAAATTTCAAAGTCAATTTTATCTGTACTAACAACACAATCAGCAAAATCGCAGGATATCAGACAAGTAGCAATCACACCCATACAACAATATACAGTATTATTACAGTCAACTTCGGATATAAGAGATCCGCCGGGACCAGCTTAATCAGTCTCTTATAACCGAATTCTCCTATAACCGACTTATTAGTTTATATTGAAAATCATTTGGGACCTTTTGCGTAGTCCCTTATAAGCGAAAATCTCTTATATCTGAATCTCTTATATCCGAAGTTGACTATATTATGTTTTGTTTGACAAAACAAATCTAAGCTTAATGTGTTTTCTTCTTTCTGCAGACGTTGTAAAGATCTTGTAGGCACTTTATTGCTCATTCTGCACATTGATTTGTTCTTGGAATTGCCAATTTCGATGGTTCTTGGCTCCAGAACTTTTTTGCAGCGTTCAATGCTTTTTCATAAATCTGCAAAACAAGCATCCAAATGATCATCTGCATTGTAAATTTGGTTAGTAAAATAACGGTCCGCTCATCTATAAGAGATGAATCTATGTATCTCTAGGAATGTGTCTCTTCTCTCTGGTAGTAGAAAAAATGCCAACAAAAACAGTATTGCTCGATAATTCTATCTTGCATTGCTTAATTTAGATAATGGTTCAAACTTCACCTTGGGAAATCTTCCAGATTTTTTGAAAAAGAGAAAAACTCTAGTTAAATAAATAAAAATTTCATATTACCCGGCCATCTAAATGTTTCAGCAATCTTTTCGGTACCATTTAAAAATTTATATCAAGCTTCTCGTAATTCTTCATTAGTTTGGAAATATATGAATATTTGATATTGGGCGTTGTATTGTTTCCTCCAAAGTTATTGTCCATTACTACCGAAGCCCTTGGTCAAAATGTGATGCTGCCATCTAATGAATTGCAGTTGTTGAGTTTTCGTTTCGAGTAACGGTCATTGTAATTGAATAACAATACGTTACTAGAACTAGAATGAATTGAATATTGAATGCAAAAACTGCAGTCCCTACATGGTTCCTTACACCAGGACCCGTTCTGCTAAAATGGCACAAGAGAAGTGCCAGGTATGACGCGTTTGTTGAAGAAGTCGGATTGATAAAAGCCTACCTCCAAAACGCTCACGTTAGATGCATAGTGCCAATCTTGGGAATTTATCCCAGGATCTTGGAAATTTGGAAGGTCTTTTGGGATTTTCTTGAGATTATTTTTTTGTAAAATTTTCTTGGGACTTTTGAAATCGATCTTGGAAATTTAGGAAAAATCTTGGGATTTTTGGGGGGATTTTTTTGCCCAGACTTGGAACTTTTGCACATTTCCAGTCGGCAACTATGCTTAAAAACACGAATGCGGGAAAGAACATGGTTGAAATTACATACTTAGCCCCAGCTGGTGAACTACTACGACACGAATTTTTGGATCAACAATCAACTGCTGCTGACAACTAGGAAAACGTTAAAATGAGCAAGACAATAAAGTAAAACGCCCACCAACATAAGTATCCTTGATTTTATAGTGGCTATACCTGTCGATGTCCATAACGATGTCTCAATAATTTCCCTGCAAGTAAGAATGTACATCTTTTGCCAGTAAGCAAGTGTAACCAAGAAGTGTCACTTGATATTTCTTAATCTAAGCCGAGATGTTCTTAGCGAGCGTTAAATGCTCTTGACAGAGTGATGTAACACTGAATACCAACTGCGTAATCTTTCGTGAAGTGAATTTCATTTGTCAATACATGAGCTTCAAGTTCCGTTTAATTTGATGGGGAAAATGTAACGTGTCTAAGAATTAAGTCCAGAAATATTTCAACTCAATTACGTGATTCTGCTTGTGCTGAATCACTCCAATTAATTGCAAAATAGCATGTATTGCCACGAGGTGCTTTATGCAATTAAACGGTTCTCATGTTGGGCAATTTTACTTTTGCAAAGTAACGGAGTTGAAGTGGCAGAACCATTCGGTTTAAAAGTTTGCCATTTTACTGATAAGTTTAGGATTATTGAGTGATCTAATTTTGATTGATTCAGACGTGCTGTGTTTCAGTTGTTTAGAGCCATACTTCAATAAAGGCTTAATGTATCATGAAATTAATAAATCGTTTGCTATACTTTGCCCCGGGTTTTGTTCAAAAAACGGCAACACCTACAGTAGAGCTGTATTTTCCCTGCGGATGAAGTTTTTATTCGAGGACAAGGTGAAGCGTTGTGGTTAGAGCGTCGCTTTCACGATCAATGTAGGCATGCTAATTCTTTATCGAGTCGTTAAAGACTTTAAAAATTGCAGGCTATTTGCAGATTACCGGCTTCCCGTTCAGCAATAGAAGCAGGCGATGTGAAAAAACTCAATTCGCTCGTTGAATCGTTCAAGCATGGACTTCTAAATATTTAGAAGTCCATGGTTCAAGAGTCTCAAAAATGATTTGTAAAAATCTCCAACTTGGGCTTAGCTACTGGTGGATGTTAAGGAAAAATTAAAATGATTCCAAAATAAGTCAGTAGGCTAATAATAATAAAAAGATATGTCCTGGCGTTCAGAACAGTAGCTGTGAAAAAGCACGTAAAAGCCCATGATGGATTTTTTGTACGGTTTTCAAAGAGGGCGTGCCGCGCACCACTGTGCCGTGTGACTCGCACAGGAATAGTGATAGGCTATTTAGTAGAACACAAAAAAACATGATAAATTTCAAAATGGGCTCATGCAGCATCAAAATGGGCTTGACGCACCAATTTAGGAAAAACAGGGGTTTTTAAAAGTTGATCTCTAAAAGCAAGAGGTCTTCAACTTCCAATAAAGCTTTTGGAATTGAATATCGCATGCCTCACCGCAAGTATTTAATAACTGCAAGTTATTAAAGGGCACCGAAAAATAAACTTTGAAACTGCTGAACTACTGGGCAAGTTTTTGCAACTTTTTTTTACAGCTTCCATCAGCTTCCTAAATACTCAATTTATGTGGTACGATGTTTTAAGCTGTTTCCAGGAATTTTATATTGCAACTTTTTTTCTTTTTTACTGCAACTTTTATCAAATTTTGCGCAAAATGTAAGAGTGTGATTTAAAAATCATGCTATTAAACTATCTTAGCATAGTTATATTCTCTTTGATTTTCATAACAAAGAGCTATGTGACGGATTAGCTACATCTCAATGTAATCTATGACGCAACAATTGGCTTGCAAGCTAGAGTTTTGTTTTTCACGCTGGATTAAAACTGTTTGCTATAAATTAAAAAACCAGCAACAGTTTCCCCAAAAAAGGTAATGCATCTGTACACGAAAATTGAATTCAAAACTTTTTGTTTAAAAAATCAAGGTCAACGAAAATTTATTTAAGTGACAAAAATAAAACATCTTTGAGATTATACATAAACAAATTATTTGATGAGGAGACAGCGCAAAGATCATTCGGTCATCAAGCCACCAACAGGTCAATTACAATAAGTAAAATAAAGCAACAAAATTCAGACACAAAGAATAAAATATAAAAAGGAACTGAACCCAAGTCTATACCGACTGCTATGTAGGCACTTTATCATTACATTACTGAGCCGGTTGACGCCAAGAAAACAGAAAAAGTTTTACGCACAGCGCAAGTCGCTCTGGCAATGACGGATTCGCATTTGTAGGCCGCTGGACTACAAATACAATCCTAAAGTATACCTAAAAAAGCCCTAAAATATATTGTACTTAAGAAACTTTATCAGTCGCCTATATCGATTTATAAAAGATTGCATAGAGTGCTAGTTTCAAGCGGAATACTTTTTAATCTAATGCACCTCGATAATGAAAAAGAAGGATTTAAACAGGCCTGCACATAAAGTAAAAACACATTCAGATGGTGGTAAACATAAAGGCGACAACAAAAACCAAAACTTGCTACAGTACAGACTAAGTTCAGCTACCACCTTCACTTCCAGCAAACTGAAGCAAGCATCAAACCGAGATTTTTGAAAGTTAAATGTTTGATTTGCTCGATCTGCTACTACTGTTCTGCTGTTGTTGTTTAAATCCAAGATCGTTTGACATTAATACTTACTGATAACCTTTGTGCGCAGCCACACAATATCTTGCTTCGTTTTTCCTTTGCTAGCTTCACTCTCAAACCTCTTTTTCTCTGCCAACATCAATTGTTAATTGATTTGTTGGTGCAATGGTCGGAGAGTCCGCTTAGAAGTCGATAAACCTTGGATCAGTTATTTTTTTCGAATAAGTAGTCATACCAGAAAACTGTCAAATGTCATATCCACGAGCTGATGTCAGCAGTGATCATGTCCCTTTTGTCAGTAAGATTTAATTGCAACTAAAGAAGGTTCAAAATCAGTCTCGGAAAAAACTTCCATCTCGAGCTTCTGAAAAAAAACATTAAATATGAGTATACTCGTATAATCAAAGTGAGCAATAGGTCTGACGCATTTGCAGAAAAAGGGAACAATGTCAAATTTAATTGACTTCCGAAATTATTGATCTTACTGAGAAACAAGACAGCGAAAGAGAAGCAATATAAGCAGGTATAAGGAGCTCGATAAGTCCAGAAGAAATGTGATAGGGCAAGAGAAAACTGGTTTAATAACAATTGTGAAGAAATGAAGAAGCAGAAACATATCGATTACAAAAAATGCAAGATAATTTCAAAAAAATGTGCGAAAAGAAAGCATGCACTACATTTAAATGTAATCAAATCAAAAAAGGTTTTCGTCACTATACAAAAAGATCACATCAATCTTTATAAGTCTACCTTAGAAATCCGGTAAAATGTTGTGTGAGCTACACAGAACGTTAAATATAATACATCATGTAGAGAAGATCTTATTGAACATAACAATAAAAAAGGTAAAAAATAAAATCATAGCTGAACTTTTGGCTTTTCAATGTGATTTTATAAAAAATTGCAGAACTAGGAATGCAATTTTTATGATGAGAGATGTTTGTAGACAGGGCATTGGAAATGAAACAGGACTAGTTCTTGAACTCTATCAATTACAAAAACTTTTCGGTAAAATAAAGCATAAACAATCGAGGATTATTTTGAATGGAATTAAGGTAGATGGTAAGGACTTCAGAATTATTAGACTGTGCATTGACATCAAAGCCCAGCAATAAAAGTTGGCATTGATACTGGAAAACCTGCTACAATCAAGGAGGAGTTCGACAAGAATGTGGTTTTTTACTTGAATAATTCAATTTCTGCAGTAAGTGGATATTGGAAACTCCACAGCGGCACCTCACGACCAAGGCTTCATCAATGAAGAGCTTTAATAATTGCGAAACCGGTCGAGTGCTTCCTTACTGTTCATGTGTGACTACTTAATTATTATTAAAATCCTCACCCTCTCATTACGATTTTTCTTTCCGTCCCTCAATGTACTAATATAGCGCAATGCTTACGTCTTGTTGGGTGAAGTCTTGGTCGTGAAGTGCCGCTGTGGAGTTTCAGCATTGTGGATTCTATGCACTCCACAAGTAGCAAAGCCAGGAATCCGGTCACTCACTTACAAAAAGTATTTATAGCATCAGCAATGGCGTCCAGTCAGGTGGTCGAGAGGTACTTGCGACAGATAGAAGGTCTACATCTAAGAAGGCTCGGTTCCCATCTGGTCGGACACGCATCACTGAAGAGCCGAATAATGGCGAAACCGATTTGGTGCTTCCTTGTTGGTCGTGTGTGACTCCTTAATTATCATAAAAATCCTCTTTCTCTCATTAAAAAGATTCCTTACTGAAAAATTAATCTACATGAAAAAATTTTGAAGAAAGTAGATTACTTAAACTTTCTTGAAAGTTGGTTGACATGTGATGAACAGTTGGTTAAGCAAATAAGTGAAAAACAGCAATGGCAAAAAAATTGAAGAAGAAGACTATCTGTGGAGCTCAGAAGGATCTGGGCCACCAGCAATAGCGGAAGGAGAAGTCGAGCGGGTTCGCCCCGCCTTGCATGTTGAACATTTGTGTAATCTTTCTTGGAATTAATGTACTTTTGAATTTCTTAATCAAATTCGAGGAATAAACCTTATGCTGATCACTATTGAGCCTATTTAGTTTCATTTGATTTGACTTTGTAGTTCCTGTGATGTTTGCATGTCAAGCTTTTTTGAAACACCCTGTAGCCTACTGTTTGTTTTTTTCTATTTTCTCGCTTTGTATAAACAGCTTCAGCAGGGATAAGTAACTTTGTTAATAGAGAAGATCACAAATCCAGAAAGCCAAATTGTGAAGTTGCAAGCGATGTTTATGCACATTTTGAAGAGGAAGAATTTTTCTGTGTGAGTGAGATGGGATCAGTTTTTTGAAAACTATTAGTCATGACGCAAGCCTGCTATTCAGTGATGTTTTTGGACGTTTGCAAACGGAAAATCTTTTTTTGGAGATCAACTTTGTAAACCTGACAGTTGCAGGGCTTGCCATTTGTTGGTGTTTTGGTAGCAGCTGGCTTGGACCAAGAGTTTCAGATTTGTAAAATTTGTCTCCACAAAAAAAGTTTTTACTTCGTCGAAAAAAGGCTTTCCTGAAAGTCTTGGTGCAAACTTACTATTTGCTGTGTGTTTTGGTAACACATACTTTGCCGGGTTAGAATAGCAAAGGTGCTTACCCAGCACGTCGTCAGAGGCGAATTTTCGTCGGGCTACCATAATTTGAAGTTGTGAAAAGACAACATTTTGGAAGGGTACTCCGAACGTTATTTAGCACCTGATAGACCAAGTTTTATCCCAAACTGAAAGAAAAGAACTTTTCTTTTACTTGTATGTTACAATTTTTCTATTTTTTGCCCAAACTGGAGAAAACCTTATTTCGACCATTGACTTATCAGAAGCCATTTTTTACCCAACTTTTATTCTAATTTTTATCGACTTTTTAAAACATTTTGTTAAAAATTGAAAGATGAAGGAAATTTGGACGTTTTTTGTTTCCTCGTAGAACATTTTTTTTTGTTCAAACGAAGGAAAAATCTTATAATAGGAAAACGTATGGTAACCCCACTTTTAGGCACATATCAGTTGTGGTAGTCCGTCTTGTTGATGGTGGGTGATACCAATCTGAAATTTACAAATATGACTATTTCAAATTGGACTACCGCTTTTCCTCCCCTAAGTTTAATTAGACTTACGGTGTAAACCTGGATTGCTGTTTATCCATCCTACGGAAGAAAAGGGGTAAACCCACTCACTTTCTCACTAATGGTGTTTTTGTAAGTTCTCGAAGCAAAAACTTTTATTATAACCAAACTTCATGAACTTGAAATTCTTTGCGCAAGCCTGCTATTGGATGGTATTTTTGTTTGTTTTCCGAGTGGTGAAAGTCTGTTTTCGGAGATCAGCCCATGTTAAATTTTTTTGGGAGGATCAACTTTTTCTAAAGAAATTTTTTTGGCCAGCGGAGCCGCAGTCTCAAGATGAAAGAATAGCAAGTCGCCGACCTGTGGCATAAGTAGACTTGTTTTCCACATAACAATTAACGGATGAGCTCCGCCCAATACCTTACCAAGAACATAATAGCGAGCTTGCCACTACTTGTTCTCTACTCAAATGTATATTAATTCGATAGGTGTAACATGTACAGTCATTTGCTAAAGTTAAAGATCAGTCATTCAGATTTAAGGCAGTTGTAGATTTTATCTTTGTGATTGTATAATGCAGTTTGATATGACACAATATCCTATCGAAATTGCAACAACCACCTATCCGTCACCAACATACGGTTTGCTTTCACTAAGAATCTGTTTAAGTTCATTTCAAATGATTTTACAGCATAATTAGTTGTGTATAAACTGCTGTTTCAGATCTTGAAAATAGGAAAAAAATCGGCACTTTCCAAGACAAAAAGGTCCCAAACCGTGGTTTCAAGTGAGGAAGGCTACTCAGAACGAGAAACTAGTGCGAAGATTCGTTGGAGCAAGACTGCTGTGCATACAGCAATTGCAAATTTCAATAATTATGGTAGTTACAAAGACTTGAATAGAAGTGAGAGGCCAATGAAAACATTTCCCGATATGATCTGATGATGAAGCGAATTGCCGCATGCTCCCCAACAGGTTTGCGAGATGGTTTATATGATTTAAGATCAAACTGAAACGTCAAAAACACTTAGAAACTATGGTAATGTGATTATTGACCCCCTTTCAAAGCAGCGCAGCACAAATGTTGCAGTGAGGAACCGCTATACCAGCCGTTTCACTGCTGCTTCTATTTGGGAGATCCTGTCTCTAATTGTCTTGCTCACCAGAGGTCCTCGACGCACGAGCACACACCAACTTGCAGAACATGAAGACTGTATTAAAGGAGAACAGAAAATTTTGCTCACAAATTAGCTGCACCACACGCATCAATTGCGACACGCTAGACGTATCTGGCTCTAGTTGTTACAAGATATTAAAGACTACTGAGAGATCTCCTAAATACAATTCATGCAAATAAAGATATAAGCGAATGCGAAATAAGGGTATATTATCAATTAAGGCTAGCATTAGCTGACAATACAAGCAGATTATTGTTTCCCAATTGATTTAAGACACAGACAAGCGCTTTCAAAATACATAGACAACTTGCCACTAGCATTAGTCGGTGATGAAATATTAGGTTTCTATTCGCTACCACCCGATACTAAACACTGCCAAAGTAGAGTAAACTCATAAACAGTCAATAGGCCTATTTATATCCACAAATAAATATGAGATCAATCAACGAAATTGTCACATAACCATTAACAAGAAACGAGAATAACAGGCGTTAAGTAAAGAGAAAACAACTTGCCGTATTAATTTATAAATGATTCACTGTGCCAAACTTACGATTTTCCATTAAGGGTCGAACGTAATAGAAAACAATTTGGGAAATATAAAACAATTCATTAGTCATCACATACTACAAAACATCCCTATTCCTCACTTATTACAAATGTCAATCTATTAAATGAGGCGGCAAACACAACAGCTTAGAAGGCGAAAGCTTCCGAACAACTATGACATCAAGAACATTAACAGTCACTTTACTAAAGGCACATAAACAACTAAACCAATGACAGGGCTCATAAATCACGTTAACATGGCCGGCCCAAAATTGTGGCTCCGAAGAACGAGACGTACGTAGGAAAGCAATTTTTAAGAATAAACGTGAATTATCGGGCTGCTCGGCGTTATTACTAAACAAATGCAATGACTAACATTTCAACAAAACTGGTACGCTATTGGCACAGCAAAGGATAATAACTAGCACTACACACGAAAATAATACCACACAGATACGGAAATCACACACTCACGTCACACTCGAGCACACAGAGCTTACGTATGTCCCGGACAAGTTCTTTTCCGTTAACAGTTCTCACCACAGCTCGACGACAAATTCCATCTCTGTCAGGAATCACAGACACAACTACGCCCTTAGGCCATGAATTTCGGGGAACGTCTTCTTCCTTTAACAAAACCAGTGAGTTCGGACGTATATTGTCGCGTGGAACTATCCATTTATGACGCTTCTGCAACATAGAAAGATACTCAAGGCGCCAGCGCTGCCAGAACAAGTCTGCCTGCATCTGTGATGCCCTATACGATGCACGTAATCCGTCAGAGTTTACGAACACGTCCGAGGGTAATTGCGGATCGATGCATCCATTCAAAAGAGTCATTGGTGATAAAGCACGAAAATCTTCCGGATCAGAACTGACTCTGGTGAGCGGCCTGCAATTAAGCATGTATTCGATTTCCTTCAGCAAGGTCCATAATCCTTCATCACTCAACTTCCGGTAGTACTTATCAGTCAATACAGCGTCCATTGCCTTTCTGACAAGCCGTAGAATGGCTTCCCATACTCCTCCTTGATGACTAGCCAGGGGGGGTGAATGTCGAAAAGCAATATCACGAGGGGACAACTCATTGCATATCTCTCGTCGACGTAAACGCTCAAGTCCACGTTTTAATTCTGACCGCGCACCAATAAAGTTTGTCCCATTATCACAATATATTGTTTTCGTAGATGAGCCTCGGGCAGCCAGGAATCGACGCAAAGCCATAAGAAATGAACCCGTGGTCAAGTCATAGGCAATTTCCAAATGCGTAGCACGGGAGGCTAGGCATGTAAAAATACAGCAGTAACGCTTTAGTGAATTCCGTTTGCATTTAGTCAAAATTGCACCCATAAAGTCTGTGCCTACAACCGTAAACAAACGTTGACCCCCTTCAACCCTAGCTCGCGGCAAAGGACTCATAATTTGAGAAGACGGAGTCACTCGACGATTCCGACAACCCATGCAGTAAGTCTTGATTAAATGTTTTACTGTCCTCTTGACCCACGATATAAAATCTCCGGCGAAGTTCATTTGTGACGTAGGCAGCAGCGTTATGCCCACTCTTGCGGTGCTTGATGCGGTTGGTTTCAAAAACAGGTCTGCGTTTGGAAGTGCTCTGCAGATAACTTAGAGCCATAGTAGAGTCTGACCAAAACACAGTTTTTTCCGGGGTAACGTCAAGCTCACGTGTGACGAATTTTGCCAAACGCACAGCAATACCAGCAGCACACAATTCTAAGCGAGGAATAGTTAAAGGTTTAGCCGGTGCAACACGGGACTTGCCCATCATGAACGATACAAAACAATTATTAGCATTTGACACGCGCAAATAACATACAGCACCAATGCCTACCGAAGAAGCATCGGCAAATACGTGCAACTGCACATTTTCTAGAGAGGAAAAACCACCCAAACTACGAGGAATTGATATTTCCCCCAACTTAAGCAGATGCTTAGAGAACTTCCTCAAAGTCTGTTTTTCGGCTTCAGGCATGACAGCATCCCAACCAAGCGTAACGAGGCGTTGAAGCAACAACTTTAATGGTAATAAGAAAGGCGAAAGAAAACCCAAAGGATCAAAAATGCTCATTACCAGTGACAGCAAACCTCTACGAGTAACTGGATATGCCACTTCCGATACCTTTACCCCCAGTACATCCTCTTGAGGATACCACACTAAACCCAGCGTCTTTTGTTTTGGAATCTCTGGAGATAAATCAACTTGATTTAGCTCAGACGCTAAGCGCTCGGCTGGCAGTCCTTCAAGCACTTCTGGTAAGTTGCTCGAAAGCTTTGCAAGTTCAAAACCGCCACCTTGCAACAATGCTTCGACATCATGCACAAGCTTAACTGCGCTATCAACATCAGGTGCCGAAGTCAACACATCATCCACATAAATGTTTTTACGAATTACCTCTACCGCATCCTCCGACACGTTTGCCCGATCAACATAATCAAATTGACACGGACAGAGGGAATCCAAGGCAGGGGTAACTTGTGAATCAACCAATAGATTCACACTACACCGAGAATCCCTGCCATTGGTACCATCACGACCATGCAATACCCATCCCAATGGTGACTTACCTGCCCAAAGTTTAGAGCTACCAAATGCCTTGTGCAAGAGATGCAGTGCCTCACGTAAGCCCTTTTCGGGTGACAGCATCACGCAACCTGATATCAACTTGTATGCCCGCCCACTCGTTGCTTCAAGCAACAAATGAAGAGCATGAGCAGGGTCACTCTCTCCGTAAAGACTTAAGATTCGGTCTTCGACTTGGCGAATAAATTTGAAATAGTCTAGGGGATTACCCGTAAATTTACTGTGCTCAGACACAGCCTCTGAGCCCCTGCAACGAACAAGCATCTTAGCAATATCACTCAAAGAATGAACTGACTCACCTGGTAATCCAAGATCAGTACCATACCTTCTTTGCGATCTTTCCCTTGTGATCGCCGGCCCATGAATCGGAGGTTCTACTACGTCGACCTTGGAAGTCACTCCATGACCGTTCACTGAATTCAGATTTTCAGGAGCAACAGCCGGCCCATGAAACATCCCACCGGGAACGGGACCCAACGAAAACCTTGCTGGATCCATTGCATCAACTCCGAACGATGGCGAAACGATAGTCCCAGGTATGCAAGTTGGAGGGGGGAAGCCAGGTGCATGTCTTGACGTAGAAGAAGTACGAACCGCAGGTTCAGCGTGGTTTCCTACTTCTGGCGAGAAGGTACACTTCGATTTTACCTTCGTACCATCTGGTGACCCCATCGTGAGCCGCTCCTCGTGTGGCACCAACTTCTGACCGTTAGAGTTGTTGGGCCCATCAACCTGATCTGAAAGGGACAAGTTCAACAAGAAAGCACCAACCTTGTCTCCAGCTTCCAGAGGAGGAGCAACATCATCCAGCTCTCCATCACAACTTGAGGTTGCATCCGCAAGAATATTTGCTTCTGCTACTTCCTTTTCGGCCTGCAAAACAATCTGCTCCGACTCCAACCTTTTCAATTTCAATTTCAATTTCGATTCTTGCGCAGCTTCCAGTGCCCTTAGCTTTAACTCTTCTTCCCGTCGAATGTGCTGCAAGCGCACCTCGGCTAACCTGGCGTCGACACGTCGCCTGGTCGACGATTTTAGAGATTGAGCGTTGACAACACGCAATGCATCTCTACCTAGTACATTAGGGTTAGCCTTCTGGGGATTAACTTTTAGCAAGCCCACTGGTCCTGAAAAGGAACGCGCAACCACGGAGCCGGCCGAATCTAGACTATCATTTTCCATCGTGTCACTCTACAGTTTACCGGACAGTTTCAATAGTCTTTAACTTATGTTGCAGTGAGGAACCGCTATACCAGCCGTTTCACTGCTGCTTCTATTTGGGAGATCCTGTCTCTAATTGTCTTGCTCACCAGAGGTCCTCGACGCACGAGCACACACCAACTTGCAGAACATGAAGACTGTATTAAAGGAGAACAGAAAATTTTGCTCACAAATTAGCTGCATCACACGCATCAATTGCGACACGCTAGACGTATCTGGCTCTAGTTGTTACAAGATATTAAAGACTACTGAGAGATCTCCTAAATACAATTCATGCAAATAAAGATATAAGCGAATGCGAAATAAGGGTATATTATCAATTAAGGCTAGCATTAGCTGACAATACAAGCAGATTATTGTTTCCCAATTGATTTAAGACACAGACAAGCGCTTTCAAAATACATAGACAACTTGCCACTAGCATTAGTCGGTGATGAAATATTAGGTTTCTATTCGCTACCACCCGATACTAAACACTGCCAAAGTAGAGTAAACTCATAAACAGTCAATAGGCCTATTTATATCCACAAATAAATATGAGATCAATCAACGAAATTGTCACATAACCATTAACAAGAAACGAGAATAACAGGCGTTAAGTAAAGAGAAAACAACTTGCCGTATTAATTTATAAATGATTCACTGTGCCAAACTTACGATTTTCCATTAAGGGTCGAACGTAATAGAAAACAATTTGGGAAATATAAAACAATTCATTAGTCATCACATACTACAAAACATCCCTATTCCTCACTTATTACAAATGTCAATCTATTAAATGAGGCGGCAAACACAACAGCTTAGAAGGCGAAAGCTTCCGAACAACTATGACATCAAGAACATTAACAGTCACTTTACTAAAGGCACATAAACAACTAAACCAATGACAGGGCTCATAAATCACGTTAACAACAAATTTTCTCCAAAGAACTTGTTGGGGAGCATACGGCAATTCGCTTCATCATCAGATCATACCGGGAAATGTTTTCATTGGCCTCTCACTTCTATTCAAGTCTTTGTAACTACCATAATTATTGAAATTTGCAATTGCTGTATGCACAGCAGTCTTGCTCCAACGAATCTTCGCACTAGTTTCTCGTTCTGAGTAGCCTTCCTCACTTGAAACCACGGTTTGGGACCTTTTTGTCTTGGAAAGTGCCGATTTTTTTCCTATTTTCAAGATCTGAAACAGCAGTTTATACACAACTAATTATGCTGTAAAATCATTTGAAATGAACTTAAACAGTTTCTTAGTGAAAGCAAACTGTATGTTGGTGACGGATAGGTGGTTGTTGCAATTTCGATAGGATATTGTGTCATATCAAACTGCATTATACAATCACAAAGATAAAATCTACAACTGCCTTAAATCTGAATGACTGATCTTTAACTTTAGCAAATGACTGAAAACAGGCCAATCTTTTTTTAAATTCTATAACACGACACAAGCTTTACTTTACGACAAGGGTATCAAATCCAGATCTATCGACTGCAATGCGGACATTCTCAACCACACACTTCACGTCGCTAGTAACTAAGCAATGGCCAAATGGGGCTCTCAAAATGATAATCTTTTTGTTTGATAAAGGGGGAAGATGAAGCATTCGTTTCATTTTCTGTGTATAAACATTATCACTGTTCAAAAAATAGAAGATGCCAGTAGCTAGCTAGCAAATTTTAGGCAATCTTCTTCTTATAAAAGGATCTGCCTCCAGCATCACACTGAGATAAAATAGAAAAATTGCTCAACAATGATCGCTAGCATCATACCGTACCATACAACATTCCATTATCACCTGTCAATAACCCGCGACCGGTTTCGACCTTATTGGGTCTCATCAGGTTGGCGTAAAAGATACACAATAATAAAAATGCATAGTACATAGGCAAACAGATTTGCTAATGTGTGCAAAAAAAAAACAATGAGACAGAAGCCGTTAGCGGGTTACTGACAGATAACAATGAATCACTGTATGGTAAGGCATGATGTTGGTGATCATTTTTAGCAATTTTTCTATTTTACCTTTACTATCACTGTTTATAACAAATCACCATGAAGCCCCTTTTTTCAAAGGAGCATGCTGCTGACATGGCTTCTCGCTACCTTCTAAAGTAACGGTGATTCGGCAGCAGCCAAATAGGTATTGCACAATGTAGAGTAGGTATAACGTGTTTGGCGCAGCTTTTAAATTAAGCAGTGTGTTTTATTACATTATGTAAAGCATTGTGATTGTATTTTGTAATGCTCGGAATGTGCTTCACCAAAATAATATTGAATGCGCTTATGAAATATTCCTACTATGGCGTTAATTCATAAAGATATACATGCACGCTTGGGCGCATTAGCGTGCCACTGGCCAGAATCAAATTGGCAGGAAAGAGGGAAAAATATACATGTATATCTTTGTGTTCTTGTTCCTCAATTATGTAGACGACCTATTTCTGGAGAACAGTTTTTTCAACATGTAGCGCATTTCAAATTTGTTTGATGGCTCTTTTTTGGTGATCGAATTTTGTAGCCGTTGTTCCAGAAAACTCTTTATTTCTTGATCTTTATTTCTGAACTTTACTTATATTCTGAAAACTCTTTATTTCTTGATCGAGTTTGAAATTTTTTGAGGGGTTATAGCCCCTGTGGGCTCCCTAACTACGCCTACGTGTAGGTGCTTGTTGGAATATTTTTATAAAGAAAGAGGCTACATTTTGTTATTGCAGGTTTTTTTAGAAGCCACCGTTATTTCCGTGATAGGCCAATAGAAAAACAGTTATTGTTTAGATGTGATAACCTGAATTTATTTTTGCATTTAAGTTTGGGAGTCCAGACTACTTACATACCCTCCTACTAGCAGACTCTTGATGCTTACTCAGCAACACAATCACTTTCATAAAAAGTGCCCGCCTTTTACTGTCCCCTCTCCTTTTGATCAGCACACCCTCGTGCCTACAAAACGTTAACTTTACCTCAGATATCTAGCAATAAAACTCTTTTCAACTCAATAGGCCTAGGCTATTAAAGGAGTTGAGATGTCTTATGATAAACTTATTGCTGGTAAGTTAAAACGTTATTTTTGCAATTCACGGAGGAAATTAGCGGTTAGAATTTCTTCTAATCATAATTGTCATTATACAAACTGAGACAACTTAGAAAATAATAAACCCGGATTTGCTACTGTTTTACTGCAATAGTAAATATCTGTGTACTTGACAATAACATCAGCATTTGCATTGACGAGATAATACTCGTCAGATTTGAAGTGCGTATTGCAAGTAACTCATTGATTTTAAAAATGCTGGTGTGTGGTTGGCCTAAAAAGTTTGAAGATCTAAAATTCAAAGGCCAAAAAATTTGAAATATCATTTTTAAAGCTTTTAGTTTGCGTCTTTCTAGTAGCCTATAACTCAGATAAACCCTCACAAAAAAAATTACAAAAGTGGACGGAGTTTAAGAATGAAGTCAGCCAACTCCGAAAAAAATCAAAGCCTTTTTTAAAATCAGACCATTATTTCAAAACAGCTTTCTCTCTGAGCAGTAGTCAAAGATCAAAAATTTAGGAAATACCTCGCTTTTAAAATCATAAAATTTTACATTTGTCAGCCTTGATTTCAACTTCATGCGTTTACATCAAAAGTCGTAAAACCTGGTAGGAATGATTGCTTCTGCAATTAATTAGTTAGTAAATAATTAATTTTTGTTTCAGTAAACGTGTGTTAAGTACCGCAGTCCAGCAAGATTTTTGCAGGTTTCGGCTTTCTGTTTTTAGTAGGCTTACTGGTAAAATAAAAATAAACGAAAAGTTTTTTGTTTGGTAGTAGTGTTTACGAGGATCTACAAAGTAATGGCTTAGTGCACCGTAATAGCCAATAATCCTGATATCAATCAAGGTCTTTGTCGGTAATTGAAAACAAAGTGTCATAAGTCGTTGGCTGCAACAAAAAAGTTGCCAGTTTAAAACTTGCGCGTTCTAAGTAGTTGTGTTTGAAAAAAGGCACTTAAGGGCATTTTCTTCTGCTTGGTGCAGTGCTTGTGATGGAAATACACGAACAAAAGAAATACAAAACAGCCAATAGAAATATTTTTAAAAATACCATAAGGATGTGAAGGAAAATGCCACAAATTGTTGAGTTAAGCTGATTGTTAAAATCTATAAACGTAGCGAGACAGACTACTACAATTCATGACACTGATTTTACGGTAAAGCTCCAGTCTTAACACAGAAATTTGGACGTTGTTGAAAACAAATTGATGGATTCATAATTTTGGACAGTGTAATTAACTTCGCATTCAACTTCTCTTGGAATTTCAATATTTGAATACCCTAATGCTTTAGCAGCAATATTAAAGTCTTGAGCTATCTGTAACGGAATATCGTGCATTCGAAAAGAGTGTTGCGTTAATTGGTATATTGAAACAAAAAAATTACCACACATATCACATAAATATTTCATTATATTCTATAAACTTTTGTTATCCCAATAGCCTACATAAGTTTTTTCCTGAATGGATACGCCTTGCAATCCCCGTAACGAAGTTCTGGCTGCGCCACTCTTGATGATTATGCTTATGAACGTGAGTTAAGAGTAAATTTGGTCTGAACCCGCGTCAAGCAAATTTTTCGTGATGAGACTTAAAATATACCGATTTGAAAAGACCTTATCAGGCACTATAAGTGGGACGGTGCAGCTGAAGCAGATAGGGGAGACACGGAAGAATTGATCCAGTTTTTTTCGATTAAAATGAATAATTTTATTTTTCTAAATACGGTGAAAAAAATTAGCCTACGCGTATAATAACCCACAAGCATTCGGCTACTTTGGAGGCAATCTTTTGTTCTTCTAAGTAATGGCATTTGAGTATAATAGTGTTTTAACCAATGGTTTTGAAGTGGTACAAGTCTCCTGCAAGTAGAGGAGAGTTGATTAGGGTCTGAAGGAGAGTTGAGCCAATATAATCAGGACATTTGCATGCACGCGATCAAACAAAAATAAATAGTCGCAGAAACAATGACGTTGCAATTGGTTTATGCGTAAAGAATTAATTTCGCGTTTTTTCAACATATCAATAGGCCTACTCTAAATCAATGGAAACAAGTCAACACTTTCTCAAAGTTAATTTTGTCGTTAACGAACATTGTGAAGATATTTTAGTCACTTCAAATTATTATCTTCAATTACCGAAAGAAAACTCAAGCCGAGCATAACCTATTGGTAGCATTAAAGAGTGCAACAAAACGAAAGCTTGGTGCAGGCTGCACCACAGGTAACTTCAAAACTTTTTTAACCAAAACAACACCAAACATTATTACTTCATTTAGGCCGATATTACACACCGTAAGAATCAAGGGTTATGACAAATTGAAAATTCCTGCCTATTGTTGGTGGTGGCTTAGGGGCATAGGGTTTGGCAAAATACGAATAACATCCACAAGGTTTGTAAAAGCCTGAAAAGAAAAACTTCTAAAAAGAAAAAGCCGAGAGAACGCTTCAAAAAGCGAACTTCATGATCTTCGTCTTCATCTGGTCCACTCGAAATCTGAGCAACAAAATTTTTGCTATTTCTTTGCAAAACTTTAGCAATCGCAAAATCATCGATGTTAAGATTAGCTGCAAAAGGGTACTCCATATTCTCCACTTTTTCCCAGTCATGATGACTCTCGATGTCTCTGCGCAGTGATGTAATAAACTTATCTTTTCCGAAACTTCAACTCCATTTCGTACAGCATATTCAAAGATCAGCGTGCGACATTTTTCTTTCGATAAGCCACGGTAGCTTGCTGCTAGTTGTTTGATGTACTTTCCATGTGAGATGGAAAGCTCATATTTCTACGTTGGCAGTTTTCGTATCCAGTAAGACCTGGAGTGGCGTCATTTTGCTTATCTATGCAATGCTTTAGCGTCGTGCGATCGACATTGAACGTTTGCGCTTCGTGGTAAATATTCTCCCCATTTACGACTAACGGCATAGCACGTTGAAGCATATCGCCATCACTCCTCCGATTTGTTTTCCCCTTTTATGTTTGTGGCATTATGTCCTGAAAAAAAAACACACGCAACAACCGATAAGAAAATAGGAGAGTTGATTCTTTACGAGTTCTGTGGCTCAATCCTCTTTATGTCAGACATTTTCAAACGTGTTATCCCTTTCAAGTCAAGATTGTCAGTAAGTTCGTTAAAGTTTTCACAATAGAAACACATAGTCATAGACTTAGCCTACTCTTGTCATGGCAAGAAGAAAGGTAAATAATTTCATTTAAGCTAGAAAAGCAATCTTACCTTTAACTCCACAGTCCACTCTCTAATAAGAATAATGCTCTTTTTGCAAATTTTCCTTGTTACAGCTGTAAACCTCTGCATCTTATTAAAAGGAAAAAGGTAGTGTGAACAGTGGTGAACGCAAGGGGCCTGCTATGCGCCCCCCTCCCCCTTAGAAAACGTGATTGTCGGTTGCCATAACTGTAACTGCAGCATGCATTTGTCCAAATTTAGCGCTTTGAAAACACAATTTAAATTTAGCGCAATCTTCAAAAAAGGTGAACTCTGCCTATTTTCATACAATTTTGATCACTGCATTCATCGTTCGCCGATCTCGAAAAGTAAACGTCGTGTGCCCCCCCTTCAAGAAATTTTTGCGTACGCCCCTGAGTGTGATAAGACAACGTATAGGGCGCTTATATTGGAAGTGAGAGCAACAAGGTTTGGAGCAACTCACCTAATGGCTAAACTCACCCGGACCTTTCCTACTTTGCTCCAGGGTTTGTACAGGTGATGACATTATTTACCTGTATGCATTTTTTCTGCTAAAACCACTGATTAAACTGTGTTACAAACTGTTTATAAATGCACGAAGTTTTATAATTACCAACTCCAGGTATTTTACTAGCAAAATTATTGTATTTATTCAGTAGGCCAGGCTAAAACATCTTTTTATGGTCCTTAATACGCCTTGGCGTAAGACTAAACTAAACGATAGTCTTTAGCCAATTGAACAAGCCCAAGCCCTTAAAGCAATAAAAAGAGATACCGGTAAGTGATTTAATTGTTATTGACTCATTTATGGCATTGAAACGATATTTAGTACGGTGTTTGCTGCTGACAAACACCTGGCTTTATTTGTTGCTATATCCAGCGTGTGGTGTAGTGGCGTCCGCTTTGCAGTCTGTAGATTTGGAGTTCATTTCCCAAGTCGAGTCACCTACCAAAAGACTTTAAAAAATAATATTTACAGCTTCCCTGCTTGGCGCTCTGCACAAAAAAATAGTATGGACAAGCTTGCTTGTTGTGTCCTTGGGCAAGATATTTAACGGGATGCCTCAATCTTTATGTGGCAGATAGATGGCGGGGCCAACCAGTCTACCCATCGTGGTGGCCCAGTCTAACAGCAGACTAACAAAAACGCCTCACGAGAAGTTCTTTATCTGATACGCTTCTGTAAAATTGAAAGTTTTTGCGCGTACGAAAAAGATTGGTTGCAATGCTAAACTGGAAAACAGCCAGGTGCGCCAGATGTGTCAGATGAAAACGCAAAATCGCCTTGCCTGATATCTTTTTTTTGTAGGATCTGCGCCGAGACAAACCAAATATTCTGAAGACCCCTAAAAGGTCAAGGCCGCTGGGCTTAAGCCCTTAAAGCCTGCGCTTAATCGAAAGCTCCATGTTATTGTGGATAAAGTCGAAAATACCATAATTTTTTCAAAATGAAAAGCGGATATGTTCCTAGTTAAGTCCACATCTCTTGATCTCTTTCTTTTGTAAAACCAAGTAGGCCTATTGTGACTACGATAGTCGACTTTTAGTTTGAAAATTTAATTGAGTTTTAACTATTTTGAAAAAATATGTTGTTTAATTCAGACCTACCGTTATTGAAGCACAATTAACGAGTCGGTCACAAAACTGCGCGTTTGTGCTATTGATAGTTTTTTGTGTCCAACTAAAATTTCAGTGGTCTTGTATCAGGGATGCCACTCGTAAAAGCCTTCGGTAGAGATTTCTGGTCAACCTCAGGGAGTAGGGAATCCCTGCGAGATTTTGGATTGTGCGTAGGGAGATTTTCGAAAGTTGTAATGAAACATAGGAATTTTTCCAGTTTTGTCCATTTACACCTTGAATCACGCAGTTTTTGTTTAGCTGAATTGGAACATAGTTGCAAATTTTGGGAATGTATCCGCCAATCATGAAAATTTTTGGTCAAGAAACTCGTTAAAAACACCTGAAAGTTGTGTAGCAACCTGAGATTTCAGCAAATCCGAATAGGTTTGGACGGTTCTAAAAACACAAGAGCATTTTCTTCTTTTTTTGAACGATAGACGCAGAAACGATTGGTTATTTGAAAATTTGGGATAAATCAAGACACAGTCAAATGTCGAGATAACACTGTTGACATTCCAAAGATTTTTTTATGCGAAGGGTGCGGCGGTACCCGCGGGGCGCTTTTCACCGTCTATATGTAAATGGATACAGCCTAGGGGCATCAAGGGATTTCTGACCACTTGCTGCACAGATTTTGGAAATGTTGGGTGGCAGCACGGTCTTGCATCAGCGTTGCCACTGGTGCTTTGCAGGTTATATAACAGTGTAACCGGTGATGTAACCGTTTGTACAGATGTGACATGTGATTTGTTACATTATTTGACAAGTTGTTATACTTAGTTGTTGCTCATAGGGTCGAGCCAGCGATATTCAGCCAAGATTGTCCTGTCAAATCCAAGGTCATTAGATGGTGATGTGGTGAAAGTCAATGCAAATCAGTCTAGTTTGGGTAGTTAGGCCTACAACAACTATGAAACTATGAAACACCAAGTTGAACTTTGTCTGTAGGTCCATAGAAAACCCGGACAAGAATATTTTTCCCTCATTCTGTCTTGGTGCAGCAATCACTATCAGGTTAGGGAACAACTAGTGATTATACGTTGGGGTTAGAAGTTGTAGAGTTATGATGTTCCATGGACAAACTAAGATAGGCTCAAGTAGCAAAAGCAGCTTGTTGCACTGAAACAGAGCTGAACAGAAACTCCACTATAATAATTTATATGAAATGCTGTTAACAGGTAAATGCTCAGTAAACCAATGTAAGGTACAAAATCTTCATAGCAAGATCAAAAGCATAAATAGTGCACTTCATGGTAGCTAATCTGTTCAAACAAAGAAATCAAATAAGGTTATCCAACAAATGCTGAAAAAACAGGTGATTTAAGATCGCTAAAGGTTCAATAACAGCGTAACCTAGAATGGCAGGCTTCAAAACCTCTAAAATGAGTTTTCCAGTTTTAAATTTTTTGTTTGAGCGATTTATTTTTGTCAATTTTTGTTAATGGATATTGTGGATTTATGTGATACCCCTGTCAAATGGGGTGGCTTTGTTCAGTTTTATTTAAATCTATAGCCTATCATTAATCATAGGAGCCATTTAATTAGCATCAAATCCATTCACTTTGAGGTAGCTTTGAATTGATTAGGAAGTGCCTAGGCTATTTGAGTCTAGTAAAGAATTGGCTGCCATGCTCAGTAGGAAGTGTCACATGACAAGTGTTGCATAATGTATTGTGCCTGGCAAACACAATGCACACGAATAAATTACTCTTAGTTTCTATATTATTGCTAGCTTTTAATAGCTACATCTGTTGTAAACATGTTTTTAGTTCAGAAGTACTGGTCACAAAACCACATGACTTGCCAAAAAACAAAATTTATGATAAAATGCACAGCGTTATTGAATATTGGCCCAACTAAAACGTAAGCCCTTAGTAAAAAAATCGCCTTAGTACTGAGATACACAATGTTACTGCACATGGATTGTACTATATTGTAAGACCCCAACAAGGAAAGGGGTTCATACATAGGCTTTTCATGGCACCCATTTGGATCGATGATTAACTGTTGCAAGTCACCCCAGTTCTGCAACCAGTACTTTTCAACCAAAGGAAATATTTATAACAGTTATAAAGCTAGTGATAATAAAGAACGAAAAACTATCTCATTTGCACACATTGCATTTGCCACATATATATTATGCAACACTTGTCCTGTGATTGCTTCCTATTGAGCATGGTGATCGATTCTTTACTAGACCAGGCTATTTTGCTGTCAACAGCATTTTACCCTTGGAGACAATTTTGCCATCACCATTTGTCTTTGTTTAGTAGCAATATTTGCTGCCATTCTGGCAGTGATGCTGTGGTTTGTTGTGGTGGATGGTGTAGCTGCCTTCAAATGCAATGGTTATGGGTTTGAGTCTATGCTGGCAGGGAACTTTGAAAAAGGCAGTTTGTACTGGAGGAGGCCCATTATGTAAATGTATGGGGTAGTGTACATTAGGGGAACAATGTTAGGCACTTTTTTGTTACCCCAGGCTGCCATCTTGGATGTTTTGAGCAGAATTACACCTTCAGTATACACTGCACTGTACATTCACATACTGGGCCTCCCCTCCAGTGTGTACTGGCTTTGTTCAAGTATCCTGCCATTGAAGATTTGAACCCATAACCATAACTTTTCAAGCACATTCAATCCAAG
This sequence comes from Trididemnum clinides, assembly GCA_963675345.1. Lineage (NCBI taxonomy): Eukaryota > Metazoa > Chordata > Ascidiacea > Aplousobranchia > Didemnidae > Trididemnum > Trididemnum clinides. The sequence continues at coordinate 13,280,877 of OY776295.1, forward strand.
ATGGCAGCCTGGGGTAGCAAACAAAAAAGTGCCCAATTTTTTTTAATTTGTCATTGAAATTGACCAATTGGAAACGACCAACAATCACACATTTAGTATGTCATTAAAATTGACCAACCACAAATCACTGACTGCAAAATAATTTCCAAGAGTAAAAATTCCATTGACAACAAAATGGCCACTGCCAAACAATTAATATATTTCATTATTAAGATTAAATTTAATGGTATCTTTAGTGGGTTTAATCAACAATCATCAAGATTGGACTTGAATGTTTGAAAATTTTGCTTTGTATAAACTTTCAGTATATTTTGATTTGTTTACAAATTAGTGCAAATATAAGATTTTTGATCACACTGACTTTGAGTGAACTTTGAATATGGGATGAGTTTAAAACCAAAAATTGGGCTAAAATTTCAAATCACTGAAAATTACTTTTTGAAAGTGAATAAAGTCACCCCAAAATCTGTAAAGCAAAAAGTGCCAACATTAAACAAAGTCACCCTGTTTGACAGGTATGTTGCAGATACAGGATAGGCTAAAAAGATAAATGGTGATAAGTACAAATTGGATAATCTTGCCTGTTTGTTTCTAGCGATTTAAGTCACTGCGTTCTTTGTGCTAGGAAATTATGAGTAATGTTTTAAAGATTCATCACATTCGATACTCTGTTAAAAATATTTGTGAATTTTTGCAGTTGCTAAAAGTGCAGTTGCAATTCTATCCTTACGCCTCACGTTGTAAATATTTAAACAACTTGGCTGCTGAAACTGTTGTTGTAAGACATAAAGATGCAACATTTATTGTTGACAAAAGACAAGAAAGTAAACTGGTTTCCAATGATGATTCATTTTGCTGGGGTAACAACGTTTATCCTGTTGACACGGCTTGTGACATATGCTTGCAGTGTTCAAACATTCCACATGTCTTAGACAAAGTTCTTTCATATGATAAAAGCTATGTAAAAGCTAGCTGCACTTCTATTAGTGATGAATATGGAACAGTTAAATATGCTGTGATAAAGTCACCTATTGGAAATGTGCAGCATACATTAATTGATTTATCTGATTATAAAGGTCCCTTTCTTCCAGGATTTAAATTATTTGATTTTACTGTTGAGCCTACACTTTGTGAATACCCAGACTTTATACAAACAATTGACCATGTTGCATTTGCTTTGTGCATTGGGCAGACTGATGCAGTTATGCAATGGTATAATCATTGCATTGGCTTTAATCGGTTAATTATTAATGAGGATGAAGATGAAAAAGAAGGTTATGTTGTGCAGGAAGGCAGCCAAGGTTTAAGGCTGAAAGCTGCTTTTGCACCTTTGCAGAAATTTGGTAAATGTCATGAAGCTTTTAGTGGTATTAGTGCAGATGATGTTCCCAAGTTTGTGTTTACTGAAGCATTAAGTGTGAACTACACAGATCAGGTTTCATTTTTCATTCATCAGCACCATGGCTCAGGAGTGCAGCATATTGCATTTGGAACAAAAGACATTGTAAAGGCAATTTCTTATTTTAAGAAGCAAGGATTAAAGTGCGTTCTTCCACCTGATTCTTACTACAATGAACCTTCAAAAGAAGATGAAATTCAAAAACTTCAATACGAAATTGATACTTTAAAATCAAATAATATTTTGCTTGAAAGTTATCTCAATTCGACTCAAACTAATGGTCTAACATCTTTTAAAACCGATAGTTCCAATATTGAAGAGCAATTAAATAACTTTCAAAAATCACAGTGGTTTATCATGCAGGCTTTTACTAGTCCAGTATTTCATGAAAAAACACTTTTCTTTGAAATTATTCAAAGGTTTCAGACTATGTCTGGTTTTGGAGCTGGTAATATTGGTGCTCTGTGGAGAGCTGTACAAAAAGAGCTTTTTTAATAATTTTGGTGTATGGTTTTACGTGAAACTACCATTTGTATATTTTTTACACACCATGAAGATTGCATCATTAAGTAATTGCTGGCAATGTTTCTTAAAGGTGATGTCAAACATTCAAATATGTTCCAGTACTGGTATTTGATAATCTGTTGCATAGTATTAAGTTACTACAAGTAGTTTTGTGCAATTGAAATCTGTAAGATAAAAGGCTTTATTTGAATGTAACTACATAAGCTACTGGCGGAGAGTTAAGTTGTAGGTGATGAAAAAAGTTTATTTTTTGATACTTGATAATATAAAATGAAGGGTCACAATTTATTGGATTAATGTTAGTTTCGTGAACAATAATACATACCATTGATGGGATTCAGAAATAAATCAATTGTAATTTGAATTGAGGTAAATGTAAGTAATCACAATTTGTTATGTAATTCCAATTTTCCTTTTATCCCGTCAAATTACACTGACGTTGTTTCTTGACAAATGACATATACAACATGGGATGACTCCCTTTACTTTCAAATGATAATATTTTTCTTCAAAATGTAATGGTGCTTCAAACCTTAAAAAACATGGCACTGGTATTACCAAAAGCAGTTTTAAATGTTGTGTTAGAAAGCTAATTTTGTTAAGATGTTGTTCAAACGTAATCAGAAGCAAGCTTTGTTTTACTGCATTAAAATAGGCTCTTGGTGCTTCTGAATGTGTCTTGATGCCCTTACAACAAAATTAAATAAACAAATTAGTTGTTTTACAAAATGAGAGATTACATAATAATAGCCACCTGACATATAGCCTTGTGGGCTAAGAAGACTTCAATCTCTCATGACAAAATCAACTCAAGCAAAATCAATAAGATTGTTCCTCAAGCTGAGATTCAAAATTATGAAACAAATGTGTTCGACTCAAGAAAAGAGAGACAAAAGCGCCTAAATAAATATTCAAAATCACAAAAAAATTAAAACCCTCTTTTAAATTCATTTCCTTACGCCATTGTTAGTAAAATTACCTGTGATACATTTGTCATTGACCACTTTTGTCAAAGCTACTGATATCTTTTGCTGATAAACTACATTGCTTTGTAAGTAAATGTAATTTGTAAATAACTGTTTATAATTAATTACATTTTTCAGAGTAATTATAATTGGATTTTTTAACACAATGGAATGGTACTGTAATCGAAAATGATGGGTAACGTGATTGTGTATGATCCAACTTTGATGATAAGATAGAATGTCAAATGCTCACTTGAATATTAGCTGTGTTGTGTCATTTACGTGTTTCAAATGCCCTTTTCAATTTTTTTTTTGCATATCATCTCTAATGTATTGAATTAACAGCATTGTAACAAGGTGCTAATTTATTTTATCTTTGTTGAAAGCGATGCACATTACGTTACTAGTTGTCAGAAAACTTTGATACCAAGCTAATTTTAGGAAATGAGGTCATTGATGTATTGCTATTTGTGTGTTATTTAGGAAATTGAAATTGTATCTTGCCACTTGTACTTACTTTTCAAAAAAATTTGATTGAATCTTACGACTTTGTAGTACTGTATGTTATTTTCACCAAAGAGTAAGCTGCAACAAAGAGTTTCGCTGGTAAATGTTTAAGCTTAAATAAAGCACCGGTGTTAAATGATCTCATTGCGGCTTGCTTTCAGTCAGAATGATAGACAAAAGCGAGTTGCACATAGCTTTTGAAACGATAGTGTTTTTTTATGTTTTAAATATTTGTCAGCCAACTGTATTTTGTTGTTTGTTAAAAGATCTCTGCCTTGCAGTTTAGTTATGCCAAATATTTACTATCTATAGACACTTGGGTATTCCGTAAGATGTGCATTGACTAATAGTTAAAAGTACTGGATTTGCCTATAGAGAACTAAAAAGTTTGGAATGATAGTTTAACCAGGTTCTTTAGACTTATTCTCACAAATACCCTAATGAAGTAATTTATTGCTAATAGCATTTCAATTGTTTTTAGGTATGATAAGTGGTAAAAGTGTTGCATGTAATGCAGTGCTTGGTATATTGATTTTTTTATTACTATCTTATTTGAAAGAAAATTCGAAATCAGAGAGAATGGCCGAAAACATTTATGAATTTACTGTGGTTGATATTGATGGCAGTGACGTACCTCTGTCGAACTATCGAGGAAAAGTTTGTCTTGTAGTGAATGTTGCTTCCAAATGAGGCTTTACCAACTCTAATTATAAAGAACTTCAACAGTTACATGATAAATACTCACAGCAAGGACTAGAAATTCTTGCTTTTCCATGTAACCAATTCCAAAAGCAAGAGCCAGAAGACAATGCCAAGATCAAATCATTCGCAAATGAGCAAATGAAAGCCAGTTTTAAAATATTTTCAAAAATCAATGTAAACGGTAATGACGCCATTGCCTTGTTCAAGTATTTGCGAAATCATAAAAACACTACAGGCAGTATCACAAATTCAATAAAGTGGAACTTCACCAAGTTTTTAATTGATAGAAAAGGAGTGCCTCGAAAACGCTATGCTACCTTCGTTTCTCCAAGCAGCATTGAAAAAGAGATTCAAGTTCTTCTAGCAGAAGAAGCTTAATGTAGCCTTCGCTGAAGCTCATTTTGAGTGTTTGAGCCTAACACCATATTAGCACCAGCTTAACCTTGCTATTTAGTTTTTCTGCTACTGCTGTCATACTTTTTTTACCAATTTAGATGTCTTGGAATAAGCATTTTTTCTGATATGTAATTTTGTTGCTTGTTGGTCGATCCATTTGTAGAGCCATTTTTCAGAGAAACAGATTTTTACGAAAGCAATGTTTGGCTATTTTGATTGTCATAAGGTTTTGCTTTTTTTTTAGCCCTATTTTTCTCAGGACTAAGGCAGCGTTTGAAACAGAAAGGCCAGGTTAATACTGTAAACCCAATTTAGATCAGGCTTTAAGGTATGTGTGTAGTGCAGCAGTCGGTTAACTTTTTTGGATGTTACCCTGAAATTGTTTTAGAACAATGCAATTGTCCCACTAATATTCAAGAACCGAAAAAAGATCAGACCCAATCAGGATCTAGATACTCGAAGTACAATGGAGACCTTTTTTAAGTTGAAACTGATGTTTTTGTACTTCTTTCTCAGGTGAAGGGCTTTTTTGGATATCAACTTCGTCAAATTGAATTATGTGTCTCGTTTCCCTGCCTTGTTTAATTTCACCCTAGTTTTTCTACCGATGGTATGGCGCATGTACGTTGGTTGGAATTTTCTTTTAATTAAAATTCATTTTTGGCTTATAATGTTATTTTTACTGTTTCTATTTGCTGTCTATTGTGTTTTTTGTCATCATGCACGTTACTGCAATTCCAAAGAAATATTTTACAATTTGATTGTTGCTGTTTATTAGGAAGATGTCTATAGGTTGCTCAGTTCGTTATGATTGTTGATTCGAAAAAATTATTGTTATTTTTGTGCATTGTGTTTCTTTTAATGATGACTTATTTTAAAACCTTGATCAGGAAAAATAAGTTTGATGAGAAGTAACGTTGAATATTGTAATGCTGTGGATAAGTGAGTATATCTACTAGCAGATCTATGTTTAATTTTACTTCAGAGTAATAGCGCGCAAAAATGCTTTGCATATTGGCAGTATATGTGATTTTGCAGTTTTTTGTTTCAGTTATTTTCTGGTAATTTAGATAAAATTTTTTAATCAAATGTGATTATGCCTCTAGTGACAAAAGCTAGCCCTGAAAGTATTGCAAAATTGAGAAAGGATGTGGAAGCCGCATTAGAAGGTAGGTTTAAATCTACTTTCATGAATATCGCCCTGTACTTGTGGCCACACGAAAATTTTTGACTGGAGTGGTAGGTCATACGATGCAAAGTCTACCAAACATTCTTTGGTAAACTCGCCGTCAGTAAAATGCTTACTATTCCTAATGACTTTGTGGGCTATGGGAAAGCTGGTCTCCTCTGCTGCTTCTATTGACTAGTGAAGCTTGGTAAACGCGTTGTGTTACATTGCCAACTTATTTGACGAAGGTTTCGGTATTTGCTTCCTATCTGCATCAGCTACATACTTGTACATATTTCTAAGTTTTGTTAAGTAAAACGACTCACATTACATTTTTTTAGCTTAAAACTCTTTTCCCACAAACTAAACACACAGATTTTCGTTTCAGTGAAGAAATATTTATAAGTCCATGTTTTATTTAAAGATTTGGTATTCTGCATCAATTTTGTGTTTTTTGGAGGATTTCATTTTTTAAAGACAGCGTCGTAGTTTGGTCCTGTAAAGTACCAACCAACCGTATGGCCTAGTTGTCACTAGCTAGCCTAGCCCTATGTTTATTTTGTTATAAAGATTGAATGTAAATCATCAATTGATTCAGAAAAGATTATTGCTATTTAATTCTTTGTTTATGACGTAATGATTCAAGGATGTTTTCAACAAAAATTAAATATAAAAAATGATATAGCAAACAGTATAACACATAGGTTTTGTAACAAATAAAATTAATGTATGAGGCTAGCGATGCACTTAGCAAACTGCAGACAGTGACACTGTTTCGACCTATCACGTCTTTTCTGTGTAGCTGGTGACCTACAAGAAGCTAGAGGTTTTTCATAAAGCATAGCTTAGACCGTCACACTTGTGGGACCTATACGAGGGGCATTCAAAAAATACGCGGAATTTTTCAATTTTTATTGATTTCTATTTACAATGAACTTATTTTTCAACATAACCTCCGTCACGGCCGATGCACTTCCCCAGGTGGTGTTTCCATCCATTTATACCATTTTTGAAAAATTCTGCAGACTGATTTCTAAGCCATGTTTTTGCTGCATGTATTGCTTCATCAGTGCTATTGAAACGGACTCCTTTCGGATGTTGTTTGAGTTTTGGGAATATGAAAATGGGAATTGCTGCCACATCCACCTTATAGCCCAGATCGAGCCCCATCTGATTTTTTCATATTCCCAAAACTCAAACAACATCCGAAAGGAGTCCGTTTCAATAGCACTGATGAAGCAATACATGCAGCAAAAACATGGCTTAGAAATCAGTCTGCAGAATTTTTCAAAAATGGTATAAATGGATGGAAACACCACCTGGGGAAGTGCATCGACCGTGACGGAGGTTATGTTGAAAAATAAGTTCACTGAAAATAGAGTCAATAAAAAATTGAAAAACTCTGCGTATTTTTTGAATGCCCCTCGTATAGGTCCACTGTAGTGGATGGTCTGTCAGTACTCTGCAAAGCCGTATCACTCGTGAATGAGTGGCAGTTGTTGCAGTTGCACCAAGTCTAACAACTGCTAGAACATTAGTGCTGTCACAGCCCAGTGGTCACAAACTCTTATAGCAATGCAAGAGGCTAGCGATGCACTTGGCAAACTGCAGACAGTGACACTGTTTCGACCTATCAGGTCTCTTCAGTGCAATTGTATATTAGTGATTTTACTGGTATAAACCAAATCCACCTTGACTGAGAACTTACTTCGCTTGCCAGGTTAAAACAGCTGAAGCACCATATGTGGCTTGCAGGCCGAAAGTTGCCCTGTTCTGGTTTACACGGACAGTTGACAGGTGTCCTCTTCAGCCTGGTGATGTAAATATGCTTAAACGTTTTGCCTACAATAGCTTATCTTGCATTGAAAAGCTGCAACAATAACTCAAGCGCGTACAAACACTAAAATCTGTTTTATTCAGAGAGCAAAGTTTTGCGAGCAATGTATGACGGTGTTGTGGTTAACTCGCTAAATATTACATCAAACAACATTCACTATACAGGGCGTCCATAAATCATCGCTATAATTTCAAAAATTCAACAACATTTATTTTTTGAATTATTTTTATTTGGTTTGTTGTATAGTATAGGGAAATGCTTGAAAGTTTTTTCTTTCTTAACAGGAACTTTTTGAAGCAATCAGGTTTGAAATTGTAATTTACTTAGTGATTGAACAGAATTTTTTGAAATTAGCAGCAATCTTCTGATATTTGAGGTCGGCTTGCTCCCTTCCTTTGCAGCTCACTACCAGCCTCCATAAACTATTTATGCCATGATCAAATGGTAGACCTCGCAGGTGGCTCTCTTCCATATTCGTGTCTAAAGTTTTGCTGGGTCTGGATGTCTGACTTCGTTGAGAAACCAGGAAACGTGCCGGGCTATTTCCTGCTGAGTGCTTATTTTCATAATCTGCACATTCGCGGCTAAATTCAAAAGCTCTGGATAATCACTAAAATTACAATTTTAAACCTAGTTATTTCAAAAAGTATCTGTCAAGAGCGAAAAAACTTAAGTATTTCCCTTTTCTACAAAACAGATCAAATGAAAATATCTCAAAAAATAAAAGTTTGTTGAATTCCTGAAATTATAGCAATAAGTTGTAGACACCCTGCATATATTTGATAAAATGTTCAAAATATATTTTGTTTGCAGAGGTCAAAGGTACAGTAGATGAACGAGACGTCTCCCGATTGATGTCAGATGACGAATATGCAGCTTGTTTTGTTCAGTGGAGCAAGAAACAAGAAGATGCAGTAAAAATGGTCGTTAAGTGCTTTAAGTGGAGGCACGAAAATAAAGTGAATGGTAGATGATATTGATTTGCAATAGATTGTACTTCGGATACGTCTCGCAATGTTACATTCCGGTATATGTTGACCGTCACCTACAAGCTTTGGCTATTTGACTAGAAGTAGTCGTAGTACCGTACAAAACGGTGGTAATGAAGAAAAGCTGATGAGCATGATACAAAGCTGTAGTTTTGGCGTATTTTCCGGTATTTATTTCAGCAGATAAGCCATTTGTAATTTTGTTAAAAAGTCAATGTACGCCACGTTTAATGATATTAAATGGTAATCTGTTCAATGCATATCACGACTACTGTCGTCAGAGGCAGCAGCACCATTTTGTCAAAGTGCAACAGCATTATTTTCGCAACCATTTCCGAGCAGTTACATTTCGCATGTTGTAATAATGCGCTAATCTTTTGACGTATGTTGTGATGTGATTAGCGAGAAACAAAAAATTGGCAAGTCCTGTCGCCGGCGTCAGTTGATATGGCACATTAAGAAGAAAAATCTTTCGGCACGAGCATGTGAGCGACGTGAGATGATTTGCACCAATCAACAGCCGCCTCAACGTGGTGGTACATTCCCCGATCCCGTTTGGGTCCTGTCAAAATGGCTGTTGGCCTTCCCAACGGTCCCAGTTATCCCGGGTTCTCTTCTCACATAAACCATTTTTTCGTCGTGTTGCTCTCTGAACGATCGCAAAGGGCAGCATACTACCTCTTTAAAATCGGTCGACTGTTTTCTCTCTTGCCCATCTTCTTATCCTGATGAGTGACAACGCTCATCCTAACCCGGTCCCGTCTTTCCCTGTTCAGTGTGCGCTGGAAATGTGACCTGGAAGGGTAGGTTTGTGCAATGCTGCACTTACTTTAAATGAGTCCATTTAAGGTGCTCACTGCTCTCTAAATTCAAAACTCTAGGCAGCTCTCACTCGTGGAGCTGTCTTCCCTGCTGCGTCCTTGCTTTTTATAGAGGTCCCACACCTACCAACACTGTCTCTTCCTCTCCGGACTTCTCCAGTTTGTATATCTCCACTGTTCAACCTGGCCCATCTGGCACCCCCTGCTGCTAATGCAGCACCTACGTTCCACTCTCGAATTTAAACTTTTTACCCTCCTTTTGCCCACTTAGTATCTCCTCCCTCCGCACCCTTCATATTCCTGCCTGTTTTCCAATACCTCCTGCTTTCTCTTCCCTCCCTTACTCGCTCAGAGTTCTTCAATGGAATGCCGGAGGTCTTCAAGCCAGGAGCACTGAACTGCTACACTTTCTTTCGTCTCATTCTGTTGACCTTATCTATATTCAGGAATCCAATCTTAACTCATCTTCCTCTTTTCAGATCTCGGGAATCTCTGCTCTGAGATCTGATCCCACTCACTCCCGGTCTAGCATTCTTTCTGCAGATGACCTGCATCCTAGTGGCGGTGTCATCATGCTCCCACTCCGATCTTTTTGCCAAGGTGCGGCTCTCGCTCCCACCTCACATCTGGTGATTTGGACAGATGGCTCTTTTTCTTTTGGCTGAGGCGGCTCTGGCATACTTGCCAACTGCTCGCTTTGTGGCACTGAGACCACCCTTTTGTTTTTGGCAGGCCCAGTTTGTTCAAGTTTTTCCGCTCAAGCCTGCGCTATTCTGCAGGCTCTTCGTTGGTCTCTGCACCACCAATAAGTCTGACATATCTCTTCTCCTCTCTGACTCTCGCTCTGTTCTGTCTTCCGTCTTTGCTTTTATCTCAATCTCTCTGGCAAGAATCGTCTTTTCTCTCCTTTTTTAATATCAGGCTACAATGGGTCCCCTGACACTCGTTTCTCTGGGGAAAAACGCAGCTGATGAGCTGACCAGACGGAGAGCGCGACTCGTGCCCTCTACAGTCCCATGTAATTTCTCTCTTCTCATCTCTCGTATCCATTCTTCTCTTTTTTCGGACTGGAGACGTGCTGTCTCATCTAAATTGTTCGATACACCGGTTCCATCGGTTTTCACTGAGCGTGTCCTCTCTCGTCTTCGCTGCAACGGGCACAGCCTTCTGTTAGCTCCTATCTCACTAGGATTGGTAGAATCCAGATTTTTTCATGCAGTGCCTACGGCCATCCGTCCCAGGATACTTTTCATCTCATTCTGTACTGTCCAGCTACGGACTCTTTGCGCGACTCTCTGTCCCTCTACGTCCTCTGGTTTAGGCCCCGGGGAGTTGCCTAGTTTCTAGGGCTCATGGTCTTCCGCCAATGCCCCATCCCTCGGCAAGGGTCGCGTACCAACCACAACAACGTAAGATGAAGAGTCAGAAAAAATATTAGTTTAATTTATAAGCAAACGTTATAAGGTGTACATTCAAATTAACACCCCACCCGTCCTTGTAATTGGAATGGATGGACGGAAACACGGCATGAAACGGCTATGGTATCCAGGGTGATACCGCAAAAATTTAATCGAGATTGGGCGAGGAGAACGGCAGTTTATATGTAACCAGTCATAAATACCCAATTCCAGGCTGGTTACCTCGCAACTAACAAAGCTGACTACCTGAAAAGTCGCTTGACTGGCGACATGCTAAAGGAGTAACTTTCCTGTTTTGTCTACACATTTCGGTAGTGTGATCTTGAGGATACAATGTTGAAAAAATGCAGGTTGATGCAAATTGCTGTGATGTTTTGATAGCAATTGCCTTATTTGTTTTAGCTGCTGTGTTGTATTCAAGAAATGATCTGCGTGAGACTGCTATAATTTCCAAGCAACGGTATATTATAGATCAGCCAGCAAGAGGTTCTATTTTGATGTAACTAGCTAAGGAAACTACGCGTTATTGAGGTTTCCTGTTACGTTTTGTTTAGATTTAACAGCGGAACAGATAGACGAAACGGTGTTGAAACAAGGTGTTATATTTGAACACGGACGAAGTGTTTCTGGAAATCGTATTTGTAAGTATGACAGCTTTCGCTCCAGTACAAACTTTTGTTATTGCAATTACAAAGTCTGGTTTTGATATAGATATTAGACTAGAAAACTTAAATCTATTTTTTCAAACTCCGTCATATTTTCTGCCCCTCAACTGTACTACAAAAACTGAAGTGCGTTTTGACTTTGTGTAGATTACACACTGGCTGGCTAGATTTTCATCTCTGTTGCGATAAATTTGGTCAAGACGCCTGCGCTGATGAATTGCTTTAAAAACCAGGTATAGCGTGTTCGTAAGTAAAGCATACTGCCCAAACGATATTGCTTTGTAGAAGAGAACATTTTTGGAAAAATCTTGCCCAAACCACAATATTTACCCCGACAAAAACTCAAAACGTATCCTGTATGGGTTGTTAAGAATAGACTTTTCAGTGCACTTCCGTAGTTGCAAAGCGAATAAGAATCTGAAGGAAGCAACGATGAAACTTCTCATTTTGTGGCTGGAACGAATTCAACGCAAAGAAACTGGAAAGCAACTTGTATTTCTGCTTGACAACACTGATGCTGGGCTGCGCAACAGTGATATGGGGTTTATTTCCTTTATTATCGAATGCTTGTCCACCTATTTTCCATGCATGTTAGGTTAGTGTTCATTGTATAAGTCCAAAGTAGTGGTTAGAGCATCCGCTTTGCTGTACGTAGACAAGGGGTTTAATTTCCTTGTCGAGTCATGCCATAGACTCCAATTTACTCAACCACGCGGCCGACATTGCGAGTCATGCCAAAGACTTGCAATGTTGTTGTTGTTTACCCGACCCCTTCCGAAGGATGGGGGCATGGCGGAAGACCATGGAACCCCAGAAGCCGGGTAATTCCCAGAGGTCGTAGAGAGACAGAGAGTTGCCAAAGAGTGAGCGGCGCAAAGAGTCCGTCACTGGAAAGTGCAGAATGTGATGAAAAGTGTCCTGGGACGAGTGTTCACAGGCGCTGCAGGCAGCATGGTCGAATGGATTGGAACGCTGATTCCGGAGACCATGATCATGCGTATAAACCTCGAGATGGCTACGCCATTGTGCTCTCGAAAAAGGCATTTCACGTTTTTTTGTGCCTGGTTGCAGTGCTTGTAATAACAATGCGCTGTTCCAGTAGTGCTGGCCACACTTAAGCGAATATAAACGCAACAATGTTATAGCTAACCGACAAAAGGTTTTTTGCGTAATCAAACAAAGTTACGAATGACAAGCAGAGCATGAGATCGGCGGCATAAATGAATGGCTACTGTGCACTTTGTAACCGTGATCAGTGCAAAATAGCGGTGACTCTTAGCTCAATATGGCGGTTCTCGTCATTGTCAAATTACCTCTGCGCTTCTCCCTCACGAAAAGAACTTTACGCCTATTCCTCTGCTTGGTTGTAATGGTTAAGATAGATATGCGCTGTGTCCGATATAGGAATCCCGAAGCTGGCTTGTGCTGCTGGATTTGATGGTCTTGTAGTGACTTCGCGCCAAAGCACACAGTTTGATTTCTACAATTAAGAAAAATGGGTAGGCATGTTTTATTTTGGTTTTCTTTCAAATGGATTTTATATTACTGTTCAGAAAACCCTCTCAACCCAATGTTTATGATCGTCCCTGGATAAATCGTACGAGTTCTAAAAAATCACGAGAAAGGTCGCTTGTCTTTCAGATCGCATGATCGTTTACAACATGCCCACTCTTCTGAATTCGATTTGGAAGCTGGTCAGCAAAATGCTTTCCCCTGAACAGCGTGATTCGACTATTCTTTGCTCGAAAAATGAAATCTTTAAATTCATCGATGAGGAAAATGCCTTGAAACATATGGGTGGCAAAGTAAGTGCGATGTTACTATAAACTGGTTTTACCTCCAAATGTTTTAATCCAAGATTTTATGAAAGGCGACAATCAAGCATTCTGGTTCAAAATGGACTACCGCTCTTCCCTAGCTTGATGTTGATTTTTTTAAGAACCTGGATAACCATTTTTTGCCCTGCCTCCCATCGAAGAGAAGGGATTTACACCTTGTTGCTACTCGACCACTTGGTATAGGGGCATGACGGAAGACGAGCATCAGGGCCGCAAAAGCCGGGCAACTTCCCATTGCATGAACGGGAGTTTGCACTTAGACAACAGAGTCGTTAAAGAGCGAGCGTCGTGAAGAGTCCATAGCAGGACCGGACGGAACGAGATGAGAAGTGTCCTGAGTGTGGTAACCACAGGTGCCGCACCACGGGTTTTCTATTAAGAAGATGCATGAACACCTAAAAAGAGAGAGATCCAATTTTTGAAATTCAGGTTTTGTCTTGTTACCCGACCCCTTCCCAGGGATGGGGACATGACCATGAAGCCCCAGAAGCCGGGCAACTTCCTAGGGCCTGGACCAGATGTCGTAAAGAGACAGAGAGTCGCCAAAGAGTGAGCGGCGCAGAGTCCGTAGCTGGATAGTGCAGAATGAAATGAAAGGTGTCCTGGACGAGTGTCCACAGACGCTGCAGGAAAGATTCTCGATTCTGCCAATCCTAGAGAGATAAGAACTTGTCAGAAGGCTGGGTCCGTTGCAGCGAAGACGAGAGAGAGCACAGCGAGCGTGACGAGAGAGCACAGGTTTTTCGGTGAAAATCGAGGGGACTTGTGTGTCAAAGAATTTAGATGAGACAGTACGCCTCCAGTCCTAGAAAAGACAAGAGTGGATACGAGAGGTAGGAGGAGAAAGACTACAAGGGATTGCAGAGGGCACGAGTAGCGCTCCCCGTCTGGCCAGCTCATCAGCTGCATCATTGCCCGGGAGAAACGAGTTTCCGGGGACCCATTGTAGCCTGATAGAACAGGAGAGAGAAGACAGTTCCTGCCAGATCTGCCATAGAGATTGCAGTGAAACGAAAGATGGGGGAGAGGACAGAGCGAGAGTCAAATAATAGGAGAAGAGAAGTGGCAGGCTTGTTGGTGCTGCCGAGACCAGCAAAGAGCATGCAGAATGGTGCAGACCTCAGCGGAAAAGCTAGAGCATACTGGACCTGCTGAAAAGGAAAGAGTGGCCTCAGTGCCACAGAGAGAGCAGTTGGCAAAGACAGAGCCGCCCTTGCCAAAAGGAAAAGGAACGGAGCCGTCTGTTCAGAGCACACCAGATCGTAAGGAGGGAGAGAGTCAAGGTGGGCGAGAGCCGCACCTTGGCGAGAGAGGGGATCAGAGCGGGAGCATGGACTGGAAAGGGTGGACTCCACAGTGAAGGAAGGCAGATTTCAAGGAGGAGAGGGATGGCAAGCAAAGAGAGCCTCCCTAGTGGAAGTAAAAGGAAGCATGAGCGGGTAAGTGGACGCAAAAGCTCTTCAAGAAGATCTGCAGAGTCTTGGTTTCACTTCAAGTCTGGCCAAACCTGAAATGGAAAGAAGGTTGGGAGACGAAGGGCCCGCTTATAAGATGTATGAGTGAAATGAGTCAGGGTGACTCGTAGGGGATGTAGAGAAGCCTCAGGGAGTAGAAGTGTGATGAGAGGCAGCCGGGGATGGCGCGACTAGCCGCTCGGTAAAAGCGTTTCAATTTGATGATATTGGTAACGCTTAAGAAAGGAAACCATTCGGTTGAAGCATATGTGAGAAGGGGCCGAAGAAAAGCTTTATACAGAACAGAGAGGGAGCCCCATGAGGAAGCAGAGGTACAGCGTAAGGCCTTGGCACGAGGAAAAACTTAGCCTTCGGCGAAGAAACATGTTTAGAAAAGGAAAGAGTGCGGTCGAAGGTAACCCCAAGAAAAGTTGGATTGGGATTGAAACGGAGGCGGGAGTTGAGTAGGAGGAGGTTGGGCTGGAGGTTAGCTTAATGGAGATCTACTGAGAAGAAGGAGGCCTCATATTTGCTTGGATTGAGAGGAAGACACCATTACTCAGACCAACGCTCTAATCAAAACAGAGCTCCTTGTATGGTCTCCACCGCAGTGGGGACCAAAGGGGAAGAGGACCAAATAACCAGATCGTCAGCGTAAAATGAGCAGCTGACGGAAGAAGGCAGAGAAACCAGAAGATCATTGATGAAAAGAGAAAAAAGTACAGAGCCAAGAACGGATTCTTGCCAAACACCTCGACGGCCTCAAAAGAAACGACTTTTGTGATTTTGATAAGCCACGCAAGCGCGTTTATCAGAAAGGAAAGATTGAGTCCAACGAGCAAAGCAAGGAAGGAGGCCAGTTGAAACGAGTTTATGGAAATGGGTGTGATGCCAGACAGTCGAAAGCCTTCGAGAAATCAATAGTAAAGATTGTCCGAGAGCCCGGCCTGGGTTTGTTAAACCCATCCGAGATGGACTGAGCATGGAATAGAATTTGATCTAGAGTAGACCGTCCAGGGCGGGAATCGGCCTGGCGGGAGAGAGAATGGAATTAGATCCCAGAAAGGAGAGTAGACGAGATAGTACGATGCGTTCAAAAAGCTTTGATACGCAGGAGGTGAGAGAGATAGGCCGGAAGGAAGCAGGAGAGTCGAGAGGCTTTCCCATCATGTGGATGGGAATAACGGAAGATGTCTTCCAGATAGAAGGAAAGGAATGCAAAGTCCAGGAGCGATTAAAAGTGTGAAGAAGAAAATTAATGCCAGAGCGAGGAAAGTGCTTTGGCATGGGATAGGCAACTTTGTCTGGGCCAGTGGCAGTGGACGAGGAGAGGTTGGAGGCAGCCGCAAGAAATTCAGCGGGGGAGAAGGAAGAGCAAAAGGACGAGTGAGACTCCTTAAGGCAAGTGACTCGGCGGAGCTTGCATAGGTAGCCTCTGGCTCTGCTACGCAGGGTCTTTGGCTGAGAGACAAAAAAGTGGGATCTCAGGTAATCGGCGAAGACCGAAGCCCAGTTTCTGGGAGAGGAACAGTTGGGCAAATTAGGAGAAGAGAAAGAAGAGCTAGTGACAGAACGAAGAAGAGAGTACACAGATTAGGGTTAAATTTGGGCGAGAGTGAAGAGCAAGTCGCCTGCCATGCCTCAGCCTTGGCCTTGACGATGACAGACGAGGCACGTCGGGAAGCAGTGATGTAAGCCAGCCTGGCGATTTTCATCACTTTGAGCGGCAGCAAAGCCTTACGTCTTTCACTAACCGATTTTTCCACTTCAGCCGACCACCATGCTTTAGAATAGCATTTGATGCGGCCGAAAGGAATGGAAGATTTGGCCACATTTAGTGTCAGAGCGGTAAAGAGAGCAGCAGCAGAGGAAAGAGAAAGAGAGAGTATTCCTCTGCAGAAGGACAGTGAGAGTCAAAGCTGAAGACAAAGTCATGCCAGCGAGCTTTCTGAAAATTGAAGGATGGGGACGCTTGTTGGGGCGAAAGACCGGAGAGAGTGAGACAGTTAGAAGAATTGGTAGGTGATCAGAGCCCAGGTCCTGTAGCACCTCCCAGGAGCAAGACAGGGCGAGAGAGGAGGGAGCAAAAGAGATGTCAGGGGAGGAGCGATGGAGAAGAGTAGGTATGTCTGGGTCATTAAGGGGGAGGAGGTCAGAAGAAATGACCCAATTGAATAGTTCCTCCCCACGGGGGTTGGGAGTACCTTTTGAGTTCCAAAAAGGGTAATGGCAACTGAAGTCCCCCAGAATGAAGATATTTCTGGAGGAGGGAAGAATGGAGAAAGAAAAGGAGTCGATTCTGCCATCCGTCGGAGAAAAGCGAATAGGGGAGCATAAACATTAAGAAATGAGTGGGAGGAGAAGTTGTTTAGAGAGATGTTGATCCCTACATAATCAGAGTAGGGGTGAAGCGAAGAAAGAGAGGAGATAGAAAGTTCAGAGAAGGATACGCCCTGCCTCTCGGAAATGATGACGCTGCCGCTAGCGTGCGTGGCATCAGGAGAGAGAATGCCAGACCGGGAGTGGGTGTGATCAGATCGCAAAGCAGAGAATCCAGGATCCGGAAAGAGGAAGATGAGTTAAGTTTAGATTCCTGGATACAAATAAGGTCAACGGGAGAGACGAAAGAAAGTGTAGCAGTTTAGCGCTCCTGGCTCGGAGTCCTCCAGTATTCCATTGAACAACCCTGAGGGGGGTAGAGAAACCAGGAGGTGTGGAGAGATAGCTAGGAGTAAGAGGCGGTGATGAGAGAGCAGAGGTAAAAGATACAAAATGGGCGTAAGGGGGATAAAAGGTTTGAAGGTGAGGGTGGGGCGGAAGTGCTGCATTGGCAGAAGGAGGGCCAGCTTAAACAGTGGAGATATACAAGCTGGAGGAGGTCACAGTGTTATCTCCAGAAAAAGCAGGGACGCAGCAGGGGAGACAGCTCCAAGAGAGAAAGCTGCCAAGAGTTCTGAATTTAGAGAAGGAGAGTGGTGAGAAATGAACCCATTTGGAGCAGGTGCAGCATTGCGCTGACCTACCCCGTCAAGTAACATTTCCAGCGCACACTGAACAGGGAAAGATGAGACCGGGGTTGGGATGAACGTTGCCACTCATCAATAGTAGGAGAAGAATAGGGAGACCAAGGCGGGAAAGAGAGGGGCAGGAAAAGGGAGAAGACAGGCGACCGATTCGAAGGAAGTTGTGTGCTGCCTCTCTGCAGTCGTTCAGGGAGCAGCACGGCAAAAAAATGGTTTGTGCGAGGGGAGTGCCCAGGCTAACTGGGATCCTCGGAAAGGCCAACAGCCATTTCGACCCAATCCAAGCGGGGTCGGGGACCGCACCACCACGTTGAGGCGGCTGCTGATTGATGCAGAGGTTTTGTCTTCGTTTAAGGCGGTAGCCAGATTCACCTCATTTTTCTAGCAAATTCATACACAGTATTGCGTCTCTTCATTCTGTCGATGGCATCTGTTTAATGTGGAATTTTGTAGTTCATTCTTTTCGATGTATTTTTCCACTTGTTTTTTTTACATCGTGTTCGGCCGCCCTCCCTTTCTTGTTTCAACCGTTTCGAAAGTTAACTTTTAATACATTTACCCCATTCTAAACTCGCGTGTTTTCTAGAATACGTACCAGTACTCCTATCCACCGTTTCCGGAATTAAGCTGATGATGTTACTTGGTGCAACTGCCAATCGCTTTTGCCTTTACTGTTTGCATTTTAGAATAATTTCAATAGCTCTACATAATATGCCCATCGCTGTTAATTTTTCATCAGTTTACGCAGTGCAATTGTGTATTGGTACTCTTACGGCAGGGGTGCCCAAAGTTTTTGTCATTTCACTAATGTGAAGTAGTGACCGGCCGCAAAAGAGCTAGTTTTTGGGTTTCAACTGGCCTAAGTTAAGGTTACAATATCTGAAAAGGCAGCAAAATCAGTGTGCGCAACTCGAATATTGTTGCAGACAGTTTTCACACGAGACTAGTCCAAGCCGCAGTTCGTGCTTTCCAGCTTTAAGGTCAGGTTGCGTAAGTCAATTGGACTTTGATGACGCTTATCAGAGTCTTGTTTTGATTGTGTAGAAGTACTTTGTTGGCTACTGTCCTCAGCTTTCTGATTGTTTCGATGAACGTAGTAAGTTAAAAATTACAAAGAGTTTACCCATTGAAGATTCAACGCAAGTGAAGGAGTTACAAGCTTTTAAACGCTTTGTATCTCCAAGATCAGAAAGATTTCGGCAGTCAATCTCTCAAAACGTGCAGTTTCGTCAAAAGACGGAAAAAATCATACAAAACTAATTTTTTCTGAAACTCAAGCTCCGCATCACAAAGACTTGTCAAGCACATTAGTGCTTTTGCCTATTTCTTCCTATTTTAAGTGCAATGCTTAAATTGCATTCTTAGCAGATTGAGTAGTTTAGCTGAATATTGTAACTGTGAAGTCATAAAACGTTTTTTCTTAAGGGCATTGATGCTGTCTTTGGTACTTCTGCTAGCTATTGTCTTGTTTATATTTGCACTGGATAAACTATTCGATTGTACAGTATTAGCCTACTGTTGCGAATTCTGTGGTAAAATTGAAAAACTGATTGAAGATCATATATTATTACTCTTTTAAGTTTCTTTTTGCACGCATTCGTTTTTCTAATTTGGTGAAGTGCCAATATGAAACGGACACTGATGGGTTCCATGAAGGGTTCGGCCACACAATTCTTCAGTTATTTTGGCAAAACTTTCTTCAGTGAAACGCTGAGATAGGTTCAGACTAAAGCAAAAGATTTTGCGGTGACGTTCAAATTAATCAAAGCCGTAGCCAAGTCGCAATTTCCTGGATTCATCAGTAGCAATGGTGACCTACCTTCAATAGTGAAAAGTTATTTTTTTGCAATACTTTTATATGTGATGTGCTATCAAGTTTTCTAATTATGATTATCACTGTTTTTTAATAGACCGATAGCTTCGTAGTGTTGTAATGAATAAATATACCGGTATCTTAATTGCTGTAAGCTATGCATCGAGAACTTAAAGTTAGAAGCAAGTAGGCTCTTTTCATTGCAGAAAAGCTTAGTTTCTTCCCTCTGCCAAATTAGTAAAAAATAAACTGTTGTGGAAGGATGTATCGTCTTGGCGGCGCTTAAATATTTTACTGCTGGTTTGTTACCGAAGAAGAGCTCAACCAAGCACTTGGTTCGTGATTTTGCGCAATGCTGAGTAATTATGTTCGAAGCGCAGATCTCGTTAATTGTAAATGGCTTTCACCACAACTCCATCTACGAGAAATGATCACCTTTAAACACACTCCGAAGTTAAACGCTAACCCCCTTTTGCAAATTCTCAGGTGGTCACTGTCCGTTTCTCCTATTTCTTGGTCTTAATTTAGGTATTCCGCTGTTTTCAAGCAAAATTGTAACTCATTTTTCCCTATTTTTAAACTGCCCTTCAAAAATATAACTAGAAATCAAAATACTGTAAAGCGATTGCAGATAAGAGGGAAAAAGCGAGCAAACAGCAAAAATTATTTTCTCGCAGCTTCTGCAAGATTGCCCTTACGGAGCATGAAAAATTGTTTTCTTTCGATTTCCTTTTAAACGTTGATAATTTGTTTTATCAAAGAACTTAATGGTCTAATTTATGAGCGTAAACTTAATCAGAAGAAGCAGTAAAAATCATTTCAAGCGCTTTTCGGATACGGAATAGGCCAATATTTGAGAAAAAAGCCTGTTTTAAAATGTCATGACGTGTCAAAACCTACACAATTAGGAGAGTATCAAAATTTAGCTCCACGGGTTTAGTGGTTGATTCTTGCTGTGCAAGCTTGTGCCTCATGGAGCTAAGCTACATTAGCAGCTGCTTGGTAGCTTGTTTGGTAACCACAAAAGCCAATATTGTAATTAATACGCATACTAAAACTAAACCAGCAACGATATAAGCGCTACCAATTTCACCAAATTGGAACGCCTTCACCGAGCGGCCAGTCGCGCCATCACCGGCTGCCTCTCGTTCTCCCCTATCCCTCTGCTTCTCTCCGAGACTTCTTTACCTCCCCTACGAGTCACCCTGACTCATTTCACTCTTTTATCTTATGAGCGGGCTCTTCATCTCCCAACCTCCTTTCCCATCTCAGGTTTGGCCGGACTAGGAGTAAGGCCAAGACTCTGCAGATCGTCCTGGAGAGTTTTTGCGTCCACTCACCTGCTCATGCTTCCTTCACTTGTTCTAGGGAGCTCTTCTTTGCTTGCCATCCCTTTCCTCCTGGGAATCTGCCTTCCTTCACGGTGGAGTTCACCCTTTCCAGTCCATGCTCTCGCTCTGATATCCCTCTTTCTTGCCAAGGTGCGGCCCTCGCCCACCTTGGCTCTCTCCCCCCTCATGATCTGGTACTCTGGACAGACGGCTCCGTTCCTTTTCTTTTTGGCAAAGGCGGCTCCGGCGTTCTTGCCAACTGCTCTCTCTGTGGCACTGAAGCCACTCTTTCCTTTTCGGCAGGTCCAGTATGCTCCAGTTTTTCCGCTGAAGCCTGCACCATTCTGCACGCTCTTTGCTGGTCTCGGCAGCACCAACAAGCCTGCCATTTTTCTTCTCTTCTCCTCCTATCTGACTCTCGTTCTGTTCTCGCCACCCTGTGCTCTCCTCCATCTTTCCTTTTATCTCAAACTCTGTAGCAGATCTGGCAGGAACTGTCTTCTCTCTCCTGTTCTATTAGACTACAATGGGTTCTCGGAAACTCGTTTCTCCCGAGGAACGACACGGCTGATGAGCTGGCCAGACGGGGTGCCCTACTTGTGCCCTCTGCAATCCCTTGTGGTCTCTCTCTTATCTCTCGTATCCACTCTCGTCTTATCTCGGACTGGAGGCGTACTGTCTCATCTAAATTCTTTGACACACAAGTTCCCTCGATTTCCACCGAGGAACTTGTGCTCCCTCGTCATGCTCGCTGTGTTCTCTCTCGTCTTCGCTGCAACGGACCCAGCCTTCTGTTAAGCTCTTATCTCTCTAGGATTGGCAGAATCAAGAATTTTTTCTGCAGCGCCTGTGAACACTCGTCCCAGGACACCTTTCATTTCATTCTGCACTGTCCAGCTACGGACTCTTTGCACCGCTCACTCTTTGGCGACTCTCTGTCTCTTTACGACCTCTGGTCCAGACCCTGGGGAGTTGCCCGGCTTCTGGGGCTCCATGGTCTTCCGCCATGCCCCCATCCCTCGGAAGGGGTCAGGTAAACAACAATAACGAAGAATCAGTTATCGTAGTTAAAAAGTTTTGCTTTTATAACTTTGATGACGTATTTTCCAGACAAGAGATGGGGTAGGATGCAACACTTAATTTTTAGTTGTTCTGACATGCCAATGCTTTGTTCTTTGGCGCCAGACCTACAATAGTGTGCCAATTAATTGACCCACTTAAGATAACAGCTGAAATTCCACTCAAAATTGTTTATTATTCAAAAATCATAAAAAAATTTACACTCGATATGATATATGGCCTCCTTTGTTTTTTAGAACTTGTTTTACTCGTTTTGGCATAGAACAGACAAAGTTTTAGCAACTTTTTGCTATTTCCTCATCATGGTACCAATTGGACATTAATGGCCTCTATCAGCTTGATGAGGTTAGTGCAATCTTTAGACGTCAGCTAATTTTTAATTATAGCTTCGAAGTTTTTTATGGGGTTCAAGTCTGGTGAATTTTCGGGCCACTCTACAGGGTGAACCATACGTCCATACCCACGAATATATCTCATGCATCCAGTATCTCTGTTTGCTGTCTTTCACTCTCGCTGCATAATATTATAAAAACGCAGTGTTCTATGAGACATTTTTCTCGACATTGCAAGGGCTAGTGTTCCAAATGCCGCAGAAACAACTGCTTTCAATTCGTCGTTAAGAGTATAACGCCTCCGTCGGGGCATATACTTGAATGATGTTCAGATCACGTTGTGGGCCTTTCATTTTCAGTAGTATTATGCGGTCTGATACAGTAAGGTATCCCTTGAATGCTTTAGACGCCAAGGGGTCTAGCACAAAACCAACCCCATGTTTGAGTTTTTGTCCACCGGACCACAACACTGTATATTCATTATTTGTTATCTGTCCTTGATCCTTCCAACGCATTTCAGCCACACCCATGACATTTATATTCATGCGCTTTGTTTCTTGGATTAAATTCTCTATTTTGCCTCTTTGTGCTAGAGTACGTACGTTCCAGGTTGCGACTCGAATTTT
This sequence comes from Trididemnum clinides, assembly GCA_963675345.1. Lineage (NCBI taxonomy): Eukaryota > Metazoa > Chordata > Ascidiacea > Aplousobranchia > Didemnidae > Trididemnum > Trididemnum clinides. Next base: position 13,303,766 of record OY776295.1, read on the forward strand.
ATCCTTTTCTTTGTCCATACTTTTTCGCACAGCAATTGGTTGACGGTCGGGTGTGACCTGACGAACATCACAGTCCCTACCGGGCCAACCAGCAGTGCCTGAGTAGGGCATGCTCCTATTGACGCCGTTATTCGCTTCTCTTTTAACTTGACTTTGCATGGAATGATCGGGTGTGGTTTGCCATTGCCTTCTTCCGACTGCGAATACCGTTGACCAAAAAGGTTCATCCGCTTTCCTAGACTCCCGTCCAGCTGGGCAATCACGTGCCGCAGGCTATTGTTATATGAAGATGTGCCCCTCCATACCCGGTTATACCGCCGGGCACTCGGATGCCCCTGCAGCCAACTCTGTACACAACGGGGGGGGACCGACGGGAAGTGCGGCTGCAGACACATTTGGGAAGGAGAGGTTTCATGCTGGTACGCAATGCACCGCGACCTTCACTTCCCTTGGTTAGGAGAGGCTATGTGTTCGCGTTCTAACCTTAGCCTAAGAAGGATGATCGCCAGGCTCTCCCCCCAATCCTTAGCCATAACTAATTAGAGTAACATATTGCTGGGAAACAAAGTTCTTCACATTTCAAACAATACTTATTGTTAGCAACTTATCATAACTTTTATAAATTATACAGTGGACGCCGCTTAATGTGATCACTTTTGTTAACACCAAAAATGATAACAATAACCGATTGATAACATTAACCGAAAAAATGAAAATTGCCATTTTATCGTTCATTAGGTGTCGCAAAAATAAAATTAAATAAATGAAATATTTAATAAACAATAAAATTTACAATAGACATAGTACAATACATTATTTATTTAGGAAATCGTCTAGCTTTGTCTGCTTCATGTCTTTTCGCAGCTAATCATTTATAAAGGACTCATACTCATAATGCAGTTCAAATTCAGAAGATTTATTTTGCACTCCAAGCCGTAACACGTAACACGATATTGCCGCGAAATTATGACCCAGTTCATTTGCTCTTTCATGTTGTTTACCCGACTCCTTCCGAAGGATGGGGGCATCGTTCCGACAGTTCCTGTTTCGATATTTATAGCTTTCTCAGGCCGCTAATCATCAGAGCTGGGCATTTACGCTGGAAGTTAACAATATTAGTCACTGCGTTTGGGAAAATATTGATAACAATAACCGATGTACTGATTACAATAGGCGGCATATTTGTAATGTATATTGTACGTTCGGGCGGTGATCAGGAATTCCGATAATATTAACCGATTGATAACATTATCCGTGATTACATTAAGCGGCGTCCACTGTACTTACCTATCATTACTCAGCTTACCACTTTTTGGGGAAATAAGAAGTTACACTACAGGTTATAAAGTTCAACTTTTTAGTATACAGACTAATAGTAAATATAGATGTTATGTATTATTGGAATTGTCTTGAAATATCCTATAATTTCTTTTAAAAAATTTGAAAATCATTTGAGAAATGAGGTCACAAATCAATTTTAAATAAAACGGTTTTGTAAAAATGTGGCAATTTTTGAAAAAATTATCAAATTATGATCTCTTGTAGAGCGTTAATCGTACCAAGCACCATTAAACCGTCATAAAGCCAGTTGAAACGTGCAGAAAAAATCAAGAAGCATGCTCAGAAGGCTTAAAATGCTTAAATAAAAAATCTGTTGTTGCTTTGCCGATTGAGCTTTATTTGTTGTAGAGTTGTTTTTATTAAAAGCACCTTGCTAAGGTCTCCTCAAAAAAGCCTTCACTCGCGTGTCTACAGTGAGTATTTTTTGAGTGAATTAAGAGAACAAATTTTACAAATAATTTTAATTATGACGTCATGTGACATTCTGAAGAAATAGAATCTGTTTCAGATGGTAAGTCGTGACCTGGCTTTCATTCAAGCCCAAGATCTCTTTTCTCGGTTCAAAAATGCGATTTTGAAAAGTTACCTTTGATTATGACGTCATTGTGACGTCCCCATACCCCTTATTACACTCACCTCGAAGAGGTAATTAATCGGGCCAAGTTTAATTTTTGTACGCTAGGCAGTTTCGGGGGAGTTGAGACAGACACACAAACAGAATTGCGCTTTATATGCATGTATTGGATTTATTCTGTGAACGAAAAACAAAACCGAATGCAATATTTCCACTTGCTAGCGATCGAGAGTCGTCATATGATGTTATTTTTACTGTGAGACTGGACTAGTGGTTTCAGCCTTTTTCTTTATCAACTACCAAGCAGTTTTTTGCTGTCGGTGCGTATCAACGAGTTCCAGAAAAACTCACTGTACGAAAATGTATTTATGATTACAACAACACGACGGAATTCAATGCAAGGGATGCAACTGTTTTTGTTCACAAGCTGGTCTATACGAGGTGTAACTCAGCATACAGTACATCGAAAATAAGGTTTAGATGCATCAAGGCAATTCCTGCTCTTGGTTTTGATGTTCATCACCGTAGAGAAACCCTGCTCACACCCCCACGTGCCGGATGAAACCAGAAGCTGCAATATAACGTTCTGAGCCAGGGTGCGTGGAGGCCATCATCAACCACAACTTAGCAGGAAAACATTTCCTTTGTTTTGCTTATGGTGTCTCGTTAGATTGGATATCAATGCTTTCTTCTTGTTTTACCGCTCTCACAGGTAGAACAGCTCGATTTAATAAAGTAAGGATAAGCAATCTAGAGACAATACACTTTGTCTAAAAAATAATGCGTCAACTTAATTTTGAGTAGTTCAAGTGAAAAGCAATTTCTCGGCATAATTCAAAACTGAGTTGCCTGTGAAGCGTGGTAAGATGCTTTAATATTGAACATGGTTTCCTCTCAAAATTCTTTATCCAGATATCCAACTTCCGGACAAATGCTTCCAATTTAAAATTCTTTATCCAGATATCCAACTTCCGGACAAATGCTTCCAATTTTGAGATAAAATCTGTAATAATGCTGTTAGTTCCTTGGAAAAACAGGTTTGTGTTATTGAAACTTCAAAAATATCCAATGAACAAGCCAATCTTGAAACAAATTCCTCACTTTCAACATTGTTTTTAAAATCGTTGTCCTTTTCTTTCAGAATACGAGTTGCTCAAGCCTCACTTCAAAGACTCGCCTTGTTGCGTTTCCTGGCGAGAGCCAACGTACTTCGGTGTGATAAAGGCGTCATTTGTAGTTGGAACCAAGATCTGCAGACAGCCTTGCAAAGAAACGTGTTTTTTAGCCCTGACGTTTTAATAAAATTCACTATTTTGATAATTCAGTTTAAGCATGATAATAATTCCGGTAGTAGTTCCTTATCACAAAGATCGAATCTGTGCATATGAGACAATGGACAAAAGTGATAATTGGTGACATAGCTTTTACATGGGCTTGAAATCCTGATTTTTGACGAAGTATTCATGTATCAAAATCACTTGTGCAGCCAACTAACTTTACCCAGTCCAAATTATTTTCAGTGAAGAATTTATCTAAAAGGTTGAAATTATCTTTTCACTTTGTTCTGCCAGATAATTCTTCATTCATCGGTAGTTCGGTTCCATAGCATTGTTCTGTGTAAATCGGGCATAAACTAGCAGTTGACAGCATTTATTGACGTCAATCGATTTGTCAACTTTTATTACAAACCCAAACTTTTGAGGATCTAACTCCCACAGTCACTTGATCAGGAATGTCAACAGACATTTCTTTGATTCGGCGCTTTTCGATGTCATTGGAAAGGGACAGGCTATTTAATTTTGCCACCTTCTTTTCTCTTATCAGATGCCCAACAAATGGTTTTTCCGCTGGCACGATGAGCCACTCCGCAATATTATGAGCCTTCATGTTTTGAGCCACCAGATTGACGCTATCTGCCATTTTTTGGTAGTTCTGGCCTGTCTGGCTCAAGTGCTGTTGCTTCACATTCTTACCAAGTCGCTGAAACAACAGCAGACGTGATTTCATGTCCTCATTGATGAGAGTTTTCGTGCAGACCACGTACTGCAGTAGTTATTCTCCTCTGTGTTGGATAATAATAAAGCCATACTTTATGTATTCTAGGTGATACTTTCGCTTCGACATTTTATAAAAGATTAGATAACGATATAACTTATTCTAAACATCTAAATAAATCAATATCTGAAGAGATATATTAGTTGTTACCAAATCCTTAGAAGGTTTGATTGAAATCTCAACATCTAATGCCGACTTAACACCAAACAAAATATTTTTCCTTGCGGATCGATTAAGTTATAAAGGTAATCTACGCGCTTTATATGCATGTTCACCCAAATGACGTGGTTTTTTTCACAAAGTAATAGTATTGAAAACAACAAAAAGCCTCCTCCCTTAATTTTCCGAGAACATCCCTGGACGCGTTTGCCCTTTTGGACTCATCAGCAGGGCCTGTCCCGTCATCACCAAAAACCAAAACCCCATATTTGCAATAATATGAAAAATGTAGCATCATTCTATTACAAATTCCTTCGCACACATCACGCGCGTGGTGCATGCTATCACTTTGGTACGGGGATCTCATCCGTATCGAAGATGCAGTGTACTACTCGAAGAGTTAAGAGTAAGCGAGATCTTTTTCAAGCCCTTACGGGAAACACCCAGCTGATGAGTCCAACAGGAAGAAACGTGTCCAGGGATGGTCTCGTCAAATTATGGGAGGGGACTTTAATTATTTGCAATATTATTACTTTGTGAAATAACCACGTCATTCGTGTGAACATGCACATAGAGCGCGTAGAATACCTTTATAACTCAATGGATCGTTGTGTGATATGGTTATGGTGATCACGTGCTATGTTCATAGGGTGTACAGACATTTCATCACCAGACATTTAATCACCCGACATTTAATCACCATAAGATTAGGGTTTAGGGTTAGGGACGAGACACTTAATCACGTTAGGGTTAGGATTAAGGTTAGGATGATCGATTCTAGTCCACTTGCAATATCATCGTATATTTAAGTCTACTTTAGTAGATGTCCGTGATTAAATGTCCGCGATTAACAGTCGAGTGATTAAATATCGGTTGATGAAATGTGGGTAATCCGTTCACAGAGTAAGAACTTTAAAATAGATCTCTCCTACTATGAACTCTTTGAGTAGTACACTGCATTTTTCCTTGTGATGCTGATTGTTCCTTGCTTGAAGGTGCAGCTGCTGAGTTTCACGCTTTCAATCTAAGAATGTCTCATTGAATTGGAATAAACTAGTTGGCGAAATCAGGAGACGTTGTCACCAGCAACCGACAAATTGTTTAGGTTTAAATACTGGCGAGAATGGTAAAAATATTCCGACGAATACTTCAAAGTCCTTTCACACGCGCCTGTTTTGCGCGCATTACATGAGAAGAACTCGCGTGCGATTAGCAGTACGCGTACCACAGGTTGAGTGCCTGCGGACTGAACCAACGTGCGAAGTATTTTATGATTGTCGTAAACTGCAGCAGCTTGTCAGCAAGTGTTGTTGAGTTACATCGCCTCCAACTTTAAGCAAATCCAACTGTGTTTTACAATTATATAAATGTTTTTATGCTAACTTTTAAAAGAATTTGTTTTGAATAGTTATTAGCCTTGACAAACTCTAAAAATACCAGTTTACCTGAATTTCATAAAAAATCGTGCAAGATGCCATTTTCAAAAATTTCCCTGCAGTCACATCATATATCGCATTCTCTTACTAAGGCTATTATGACGTTGCTGTCAGTTTTAAGTTTTCAAATTTTTCTAGGGTTGAGCTATTTTTTATTTGGCACAAGCGCGATCTTAATTGGTGGAGCGGCTGAGACGCTGAAAATGTCTTTTTAGATAATTTCGCTAGAAGAACAGCGGTGGAGGTTTTTGCGGTGGGCTAACCCACCAATTGGCAACCTCTGGCACGCGCGCCACATGTGGCGCGCCAAGCAATTATCCATGACACGCCAACAAGTGATGAATTATAATCTCTGTTTTCTATTGTCTGCAGCGAGTGACATTCGTTAGGTTGTGTGCAATAGACAACCACAGGGCCTCGTAGTTTTTGAGTGGGTGTTAGATCTCACTCCACCTTTTTTTGGCTGCTTGCTACTCGTGTTCTGTTTTATTGTGGGGAAAAAATGTCCGCTTTGTCCAACTTCATAATAACTGTGTATAATCATTGGCATACGGTCAGAAAAGGAAGATCAACCCCTGTTTGTCTGAAATGGTATCAACTTTTCAAATTATTTGCTATTTAAGATTGTTTTAACTGGCGTGGTAAGAACGTTTACAAGCGAGAATCTTTATATTTTTTGCGCCATCGGGTAGTAATAGCGCTATTTTTGTGGCTTGCTGCTTTTTAGTGCGCTTTTTCAACCAAATGCTAAAAAAATTCATTTGCTTGAAAGATTTAGCTGTTATATTTTAATGACCACGGTTCAAAATCTCAGGAGCTCTCTTAAAGCAGTTACTTGGTGCCACTGGTCGTAAATGCTTTTCATCTGTTAATTCGCATTAGGCTAAAAAGCTGATTTTAGATCTGTTGTTAATTCTAACCATTGACAAATCGGTTTGACTTGGCGGAAACTTGGCCGGTATCAAAATTTAAAAACTGCTTAAATTTTTTTAACATTTTTATTTCAATACTATATAGCGAGAAAAATAACAAAACGCTAGGTAACGAATCAAAATACGTCATAGCAACACTAAATTCACTGTTTATGGTACAAAAGTTTTTTGTTTTGAGACCTTATGATTTACAGTTTATCTAAAAACAATTTACAGGTATTGTGATCAGTTACGAGTTTTTGGCAAAATTGCCTTACGCAATAATGTAAAGCAGTTCAGTAATCACCACAAAACCAAGCAGCAAATAAAAGATAAATAACAATCAAAACTACGGCGCCTTACACAAAAGCAAAAAATAATTTAAGATAAATAGGTAACCAAAAATCCAGTTGAAATAACAATAAATAATATTGAAAAACATCAATTTTTGTCAAAACGCTTTTAGATCGCTTCAACATTGTTAAAAAATGTAGAAATCCATGACGTTGATTATTTAACTTTAATGAGCTTTTATAAGTACGCGTAAGATAAAAAAAATTGATAAATATATTAGTAGATCAACAATTTGACTTTTACTCGTCGTAACACAAATTTTCCGAGTTTTATCGAAATAGCCATTTTTGATTCAAAATACACTTTTCAAACAATTACCGGCTTTGAGTTTAAGCAATTAGAACGACATAATTCACAGCTAAAGCACAATCAGTAGTTTACATTTATAAGATCAACTTTTTGATTCAAAAAAAGCTACTTGTCTTTCAATGGAAACGTTTTCCTGGACGAAACAAATTCATACGAAAGATAAAAATAAAATCGATTGTTTTGCCAAAAAATAACTGGAAGACAAACCGATTTGCTACAGGCATATTTGCTTGACTTGTATCGAGCTTACTTTAAGCTCGCCTTGAGCCCAAATTTTTATGGAAATGGCAAAGCTTTCTGTAGTCGGAATGTCTGCAGCGGGTAACACAGCACAAAGCTGCCTTGTACAAGTACGGATTTTCGTGCTTCTTTCCTTCAATTACTTCAAATCGAGTTTGAATATCTGAAAAAAACAATATTTTTGTATCTTACATCACACTATAAACACAAAATTTTGCAGTAAAACTTGGTAGACCACGATTTAAAATCTTTTTTTACCGACGATAATCGTAAAGCAAAAACACTGAGTTCGTTATCACAAAGCTTTGACCTTTTAATAACAACCGGAAACAGCAAATTTAGGCTAATGCTGTAGCAAGAGATGCCAAAGAGCATAACCAAAATCCCACTTGAAACCTACAGTCCGCTAGCTCCTTGAAAACACTTGACAGGAACTTTGGTGCCGACCTTGTGAGCCGGGTAAAAATTATGCGACTCCTGGCCAAATCTGTTTCTCTGTTTTCAACTGTTGAAGATCATTTTTAAGGGTCTAAATCAATCAACTTACTTGGTACTTCGATGGGTCTGTAAGGCAATTTGAATGTAGGGTCGTTGCAAAATTGCTTCAAAAACATTTCAGCAGGCTCTCCACAGAATGATCCGTAAGTAGAAATTTGCACGACTGTCAGCCCTTGCTGGTGAGTTTGAGGTTCACTCCAAGGCTTAGCGAATGCAGAGAGAACAGTAGCAGCAACAAACAAAACTAGTGAAAGGCATTTTGATGACCGCGACATAATAATAAGCTACGAGCAAGTTTTTATTGGCTAAGAACAATGTAAAATTTCTGCAAAAAGTTTTTTATTTACTCAAAGAGATCAAAAATTATAACGGAAAGCATTATTGACAAGCTTTGGGCTATTTAGAGGGAAAGTAAGGTGAAAAATCTTATTCTAAAATTTCTTTTTAGGTTACTAACAGATCCCTTTTTTTAGAAAACGTTAAGCTACCGAGAGTAACGCCTATCTAGCGGCCTTCCTTTCCGCTACATGGCGTTCTGTATCATTAGTCCAACTATCTCGAAATAAATTTTGAAATTACGTTTTCATCGCAAACCTAACCGGGTTCGTATAAAAGTTCGGTCAGCCTCGGAGCAGCCAGTCGAAGCTCTTTTGTTTCTCTTGTAGATTTAAGTCCTCCTCACCATTTCTCATTTGAACAGATGGCAAGGCGAAACTGATTACTACACGACTTGTTTCGCATATTTAAGTGTTTTTGCCTTTTTCACAACGCTCACTAATCAAACCTTGAAATTAAAGAAAAAAGTTTGAAAGCGTGAAGTTTCTGGCGGATCGCTCCCATTTCTCCCTACCCTACATATGCTGGTACGAATTTCGGTTTTGTGAGAATTATTCGGACAAAAATTTTGAAGAAACATAAGACCTTCAACAGGATTGTGTAAACTTGTAAAGTCGTATTTTTAGCTTTTACTTGGGAGTGGCACTGTTAAAAGTTGATTACGAAAATCATATCTTTCAAAGTACCGGTATCTAAAAGACTTTGACTTTCATTCATTTTTTTTATCAAACAAGGCTTAAAAAGACTTTTGTAGAAAGTCAACTATCCTAACTCCATTCTTAAATTCACCGTTCGAGGTAACTTTTTGTAATCTTCATTTTGTTAAACATTTTAAAATTATTTCGACTTTCACGAACAACTGTAAGTGATGCAAAAAATCTTGAATATTAGAAAAGTAATATGGATTTTTCAAATAATCGAACAACTGCTTGTGGCCGATTTGCTTTTTTCGTCTCGTGATTGAGTGAGTTCCACGCTGTTTTATGCAGACCACAATCGAAAGGTCATTGGTAGAAACCTCTTGGAGACTACATTGATGCGCTCTTGAAAGAGGCAATGTGCAACGTTGTCTCTATTCAGCGAATTCAAAGGAATTCATTGAAAATAATGACAAGAATTCAAGCCGATGTTGAAAGTTGAAAACTCCGAACCAGGTCTCAACAATTGTCTAATTCAGGGGTGTACGAACTGTGGCCCGCGACAGGTCTCGTGACAAATGTCTGCAACAATATTCGAGTTCAGCTCATTGATTTTGCCTTTTCAGATATTGTAATCTTAACTTAGGCCAGTTGAAACCCCAAAAAAACTAATTGATTTGCGACCCGTCACGACTTCACATTAGAGACATGTGGCCCTAATCATAAAAACTTTGGGCAGCCCTGGCCTTCTGCTCGGTGCAAGTGCTGCCGTGTCGCGAGTCAGAAGAAAGAAACGCCTAAACAAACATATGAAGATAAATTCTAAAATCTTTTACGATAGAAATCAATGTATATGTGATACCGCCTCGATAAACTTCAAACGTAATCATGCCATGGGTTTGCGCTTGTAGTTATCAGTTCGAGTTGCATGTTTTGGAATCTTTTATCAATTGACCAAAAAATTTCGGTTTCGCTGTCATAAGTTATTTACGTAAAAGGTGTGTTCGGCAAACTTACCGCAGCGACTAGCTATTAAAAAAACTTTAAAGTAAAAAAACTTCATAAAGAAACGTGAAGCGTTTCTTGTGCAGTCGGTACTGGAGTGCTTTAATTGGCAGTAATTTTTTCTCAATACAGGAAGATTAATGAGCATAATCTTCCATAATGAATGTAAACAAATAAACTGTTGCACAGATGTACAACAAACTTCTGAAAGCTTCGAACGAAACGACGACAAAAATATGCCTACATGACGTGATTTGAAAGGGAATTTTTTGGAAAATTTAGAATGTAACCTAATATTGGATTCTGACCGTTTTTCTGATAAACAAACAGTGGTAGATACCGTGGTACTGAATAGACGTTGTTTCCCACACGTTATGTTGGTTTTCTGACAACTTTTTGTTTTATTAAAACAAACAGCGATAACTTAGAAAAGTAGTATCATCAATCCTAGCTAATGATCAAAAGCAGGAAGTACAGCTATGTGAGGTTCAACCAAGTGATTCAAAGTGATCTTTATCAATCATCAACAGGTATATCTGATTAATAACGAGAGTTTCGTAACATCAGCGACGCCCCGGGAGGAGAAAAAACCAGACTACCACACGGCACGTTGGTTGGAAAAAGATTCGATAAATTATTGAAAAGATTAAAGGAAATTCATTGAATTCGAGGCTACGCAGTAAGCGTGCCGGTGCTTGCACTGTGTCTCGCAATCACTGCGTGGTGGTCGAAGCTCTTGTGCGAGAAGATTAAAGGCTGGTGCAGTGCTCAGTGTTTGACCTTTGCATTACCGCCGATCAAGCAAAAATACCTATAGACATAATTATGACGCAAACATTAAGCTTGTAATTACATTCGTTTAACGTCACTTAACAACCATAAACAAAATGACAATCAGTTTTATTGAAATTTTGCTTTTAAATTTGGCCACGTGTGCACTGCATGTACAATGTATGTCCCAAAGGCATATTTTGCAAGCCGTTTCTTGCAGTGTTGTGTGCTGCCAGGTGCACTTGATTTGTGAAAAACCAACTTTTTAACGCAATAGTACCAAATTTTTGAATGCGCCAAGTTTTACATTTGTTTCGTCCAATATACGATCAGGTGATTTAATTAGGTCATGACCTGGTAGTGACGGCATACAACAACGCCGCTTTGATAAATTCTCGAAAAGAATAAGAAAATAAGTTACAAACGACAATGATGACGACGGCGATGTATGATGTTCTCCCTTCGTGAACGATGATGCCCACTTAATCGCTTGTGTGCTAAAATAGCTGATGACGCCGATTCGCGCAGAGAAAATCCCTACCACAAGAGGAACACCAGTGGGTGGGGCTTAGAAGTCGGTTTCCAGATGCTCTTTGCGCTTTTTCATAGCTGACAGAATACGCTGCTACCCAGCCCATCAGCGCCTCTTGTGACGAGACCACACCTGGTCGGTCAGCCTTTCACGAGACTCTTCAATAAATAAGCGTTGTGGAAAATTCCTTCAACGAGGCTTTCAGGCAACCTTTAAAAGGTTTTTTTCTGCCATCCAACTGCAACAGACCGTTTTAATTGCCGTACATGAATTGTCGTAAACAAGCTGCTCGGGCATACGGTAGGCTTGCATGCAAAACTGCGCAACCGACTGTACACGACACAACACGAACAGTACTGGCTTCATCAGCGCATATTCTAAAATATACATTGTTGCAACGGACATTCTAAGCGTAAAGGCTTCCGCAATGATTTATGGCTCCATGTTCCAAAAATCCCTAGCGCTGAATCTGAACAGCACAAGCAACAATCTATTTAATTTCAATGACGAAACCTAAAACAGAAATCGACTTTTCCGGTGCAAAGTGTGCATCGATCTATTATAAATTGTATGCTACCACATTTATTAAACGTTGTTTGATTTGATTGGTGTCTAATTTAACTTAAAAGCGCTAAAATTTTGAAATGGCAATGATCACCAGAGGTGCATGCGAGGAAAAATGAAAGAGACAATAAGGGCACGTGCTTCCCTTTATATGTTCATGTTTCATCATTTCTTGTACAAATATGAATGGAATTGAGCGCTTGAAAATTTTAAGACTTTTTTTTCAGAAAGCAAATCTAATATTGGGAAAATTTTTGAACTTTCACAAATTTCTGGCGAACATCATTTTTTGTCTCGGCGAATCAAAATCCTATCAAAAAAATACGCACCCAATGCGATACATTATCAAGCTTGGCGTTGGTAGCAACACATGAGATTTTCGAATCACTAACGGCTCGTTTGCACGATATTCGAGCGTAATCAGAAACCTTTTTTATTAGTTTGTTTGTGTTAAAACAAGCGCGAAAATGCTTCTTTGCTTAAGTGCGATAAAACAAACAAAGCCTGTTGATTTTGGCGCTCAACGTGCATTAAGCTGATGGAAACGAGCTTTTGTATCTGCTTTGCAATAGCAAAAAAGTGGTAAAACCCTTACACAAATCAATTTGTTGATGACAAGGAGAAATAGGTTAGTATGTTTAAATCTTTGAGTCAGACTTTTATGTGGTAGACATGACGTATTAATAATGTAAATAAACTGAGTTGCTAAATCTTATCTTGAAGCTTACACCTTGGATCTCAAACAACTTTAAAAGAAGTTTGTAAATTTGCAGAATGATGGGTAAGCCTAGAGCATGGATCCACAGCGTGCCCGATATGTAGACACAGTCTGCTGAGTGTCTTTATTTGGGCCCAAAACGATAATTAGAAAACTTATTTAAAAAGAAGCAATTTAAAATTTTGCTCTGACCAGTGAGAAAAGTAAAGAGAAAATATGCGGAACTTGTCCTCAGTAACAATTGCTAAAGTAAAACGTTCTCTCCTATCTTCACCCCTCTTTCTTCCCCAGGGGTGCAATAGTGACCAAAATTTACAGCTGTACACCAACTTTGCAGTCACTGCTGATTACCATTTTTTAAGAAGGACCGCTAAAACTGGAAAAATGACTGAAGAATTATGTACAAAATCAAATTTTTTAGAGTTTGGTTAAAGGTCCTTTCGCCCAACTACGCCATTGACCCCCCCCCCCCCCCTCTACCTCTCCCTCGAAAATATCTCGCACTAATTATTGAGTCAAACGATAGCAGCAAAGATCAGGTTTTGAAATTTTCTAAAGTAGTGCATTGCATATTTTGTAGATCCCATCAGCTATCATTGCTCACAATATCAAGCAATGGCAATAGTTTTTAGCATCATTTTAATGTTTCTTCCCACTTGATAGCAATGCCATCAATGAAATCAAGACGGAAGAAATATTGAAATGATGCTAAAAACTCTCGCCATTGCTTGATATTGTGAGCAATGTTAGCTGATCGGCTTTGCAAAATATGCAAGGCACCAATTTGAGAAATTTAAAAACTTGATAAAAAAATGAGTTTGAAAAAGGTCTTAGAACAGAGGTCGGCAACCTGCGGCTCCAGAGCCGCATGAGGCTCTTTTGTCCCCCACCTGCGGCTCTTTTGCAGTTCTTTGAAGCAGACGAGTGTGTGCAATGATACTCAGTTCAATGCCTCCAACTACAAGTGAAGCGTCCCTTTTTTTTTTTTCTTTTCAAAACGCTTATGACTTATGCTCCACAGAATTATTGTGGCTCTCATCGGTCTCCTTGTTGTGGAAAACGGGTCCAAATGGCTCTTCAACGGTAAAAGGTTTCCGACCCCTGGTCTAGAATAAGCATGTGTCTAGCTATATTATCTTGTAAGAACGTGGTCAGAGGGCTTTACTAACTTCCTTTATACAATTTATCCAAAAGTTGTTTTTGACTGAATTTTAAAGTGCGGCCTAAAACAATATCTTTTTAAACTAAACTACGGCAAACGCCTCTAAAATGGTACGATTGGCAACCCCTTATTCTTACAAAACTCCAAGAGGATTTTTGAAAACAAAGCTGTCACCAAAAATAATCCACAAAAAAATGTCGTCCCCTCTAAAATTTTTAGCCGGCTACGCTCTGCCATCTTGTGCGTTTCAAGATCGAAATGCAACGATGAGGAAATATCGTTTCTCGAACAATCGAAATTATTTTAATTACAGAGCCTTTAGAGAATTCGTCAAATATAGCCCATACCTTTTTAATTTTCAGGCCTGTAACGTCACAACATTTCTTCTTATGTCAGCGATAAATATAAACCATTGTAAAAACAAATAAAAACTTTATCGTAAACACCGGAAAAAATTTAAACAATAGTTTTTTGTGCTGATGAGGTTGGAACGTAGCCAACCTCAGAAAAAAAAACATTATTTCCATCGAATGTGACCGAGTGCCAATACTACAAAAAGAGCTTTGTATAAATGAAATGATGTGGTCACCCATAAACATTTTGGAGGCCACCTCAGCTCTGATAACAATAAAAGCAGTGTTGCCATTATAAAAACCAGGAAATAAACAAAAAGATCCAATGTTCAGCTTGGGTCGAATAACTGGCTTTAGATTCAGTTTCCCATGACCTGAGGTACACATGCCCAAAATTAAATCTATGGCCGGTAGGCAACAGAAATAAAGCAAAGGAGAATAGAATTATTGCAAACTTTGTGATTTATCGAAAAGCTTCTGTGATTCTATTGGATATTAAACTTCGCTGGCGTGACTCAACATTTTTTCTATTGAATTTTAACACGTAATTAATATTCCAATAATATTTATGGAAAAGTAACAAATATTTATGTAGCAGCGCTCTTAATAAAGATGAATCTGTACGTCAGAAATGAAAATGAAGCTTTTACTCATGTTGTGGTAGAAAATTGTTAGTCACTAATTCTTGTTTACATCTATAGTAGCCTGAGGTTGATGTACGACAGGAATTACAAACAAAACTTGCTTTACTGGCCACTCTGACATTTCAAAAAATATAAATTTGGTACTTGACCTTTTGCACAGCATCTCTTGAAACAACACCCCAAGTGGAGCCTAAGAATAAGTTTTCATCAAGTTGGATAAATCATGGCAATGCCAGTAAAAAAAAACGTTTTGGTTTAGATTGTACTCATTGTAGGTGGAGGTGCATTTTGTTCGAACCAATTAGTTGTGACCTGTGTTGTGAACTGTTGGCAATCAAGATGACTGTTTGGGTGCAGAAGAGATCAAAAACTGTCGTGGCTTTTTCGAAACAAGATGCAGAGTGTTTCTAAAAAAGATCTTCACTTTTTTAAGAAGTGTTGTGGCTAAAGAGTGGAGGTATAGCATTTTAGTTTCCCTCTTTTTGGCACGTTTGATTGGGAATATGAATCGAGGGAATTATGTATTAATTCAGACTTAACATAGATTCCACTTTAGCTTGAAAAAGATCAACTAACATGTTGGCAAGAATAAGTTTGATGGGATTGAACTATGAACTCAAGAGGCTAAATGTTAAGTACAATTTTGCCTAGCACATTCATTCTAAGTGACTTGATGATAAAATGATTCGCAGTACTTTACATCGCTGTGAAGTTTTTGTAAGATCAGGAAATGGACGGTTGTCAAATAGCCATTGGCATGCAGTGGTTGGGTTCATTCAGTCAAGCTTCATCATATATAGAAGAGGAAAGGCAGCCATTGTTAGAGTTCTCTACCGCCAAAGCTTGCATTGCACTTCTATTGTTCCAGTTTGGTCACATCGGTTTGACATTTTTTATTACTCTGTTTAAAACTAGCAAATAGGTTAACCGCAAAAAATATCATTGTGTTAGTCATTCTTTATTTTTGATTTATTTGATTTTCTCTTTAAAAGGTAATCACATATCTTTGCAAGCATATTTTGCAAAGTGAAGTCATTGTTTATCTTTGCGGCAATGGTTGGTTAGTCCTTGCAAATACAAAAATCCAAAAATAAGTGTTTTTTATTGAGTTTCACTTGGGTCAGAGCTGCAAACTAATCTTGTTTTCGATACTTATTTGTTTGTTTTCACAGCTAAAAAGCTGCTGCCTTGCTTTGGTCAAGACAAGAGTTGTTATTAAAAGTGCCTCACAAGTTATATCCAAGAGGAACAACACTAATGCAAATGAAATGTTAGGATAAAAGCTTTTTGCGACGCGCTTATTAGCGGCGTCATCACTTCAAAAGCAAATGGTTCTTGAGCATTTTTTCACTTTTCCTCTCTACACCAATTCAATTTACTAGATATACCTACGAAACGCAGTTTGCTTGGGGTCCACACGTTGATCTTAAAAAATAATTATTCACCAAAATGGGAAACAAACTTATAAAATCAAAGGTAAGAAAACATAGATATCCACCAAAAAAAATGTTATTTCACAACAATGAGAAACAAATTTGCAGAAAAAAAAGTCATCCAATTTGACAATGGCTGCAGTAGGAAAAAAAATTTACTCTCCTATGATGACAAAATTTTCCCAAAATTAAGAACTGCTGAGCTAGTGCAAACGCGTTTTTATACTTTGAAAATCTAAATGTACACGAGCGGTTTGTAAGGCATATCCTTTGCCTTTCTCTGAATTCGTGAGATACAAAAACGTGCCAAAGAAAACTTTTGGCAAAACGGTTTTTTCAAAACTGTATGAAAAGCGGCAGGCCCACTACAAGAGCGATCAAGAGCGTAAGAAGCTAAAAATTTTGGGAGGAGTAATTATTTTTGATACATCCGGATGCACTCAATGTGACGACGATCTTTTTTTAGATCGAAACCATTCTGACCATGCGTGTTTGAAGATGATGAAGTTTACTTAGAGCAGCCAAACGCTGTAGCACGCAACTTAAATTCTATCATGGGGTTCTATGATAAGTACATTTTCGAGTGGAAGGCAATTACCCCTTTACCCTTCCCTGGCTACGCCCTTCGTTTGTATCTATAAATTGAAGAAAGAAAGTTTAGACGAATAAAAACAAAGTTTTCCACTGAATTAGTATCTTCTTGAAACCTTTCATTAATCCAACTTTATTCCGGCTCTAACATAAAATAAATTCCAAATTGGACTTCGGATGGTCCCGGAGATTTGACGTTGTAGCAAATGGAATGTAGTATTTAACATTTTTATTGCATTAGGCAAAATTAATGTTCCTAAAATTGATTATATTTGGAGAGGCATAGGTAATTTTCACCTTTTTGCTCAAGTCACCGGATATATCGGATATTGAAATAATATGATTATAAGTCTTCTGTAACAAGCAGTCATATAAGACTAATCGGTTTTTCTTTTTTAGCCTTCCTTTATTTTTCTGTTCTGTAATTAACCGTTCACTGTGCGTAATGAAACTTTAATTGTATAAAAATTTTTACCTGTGACAAATTACAACAAATTTAAATAAATTTGTATCTTATTTTAGTCAGTATTTATGAACTACTATTTTCAAAACTTCTGCGTAGCTTAAACGTAATTGACGCTTAAGATAATAATTTGTTTATCTTTTTCCTAAAGTTGTAAATCATAGCGAGATTAAAACAAAAACTATGTAGTACAAATTTAATGAGATTTACTTTAATATTAAAAAGAATACTTGGAATTTACCTTATATTGATATACACGACCTCTTTTCACCGATAGGTGGCGTTGATGTATCTTAGCGTATAACAGAGCAAAATTAATTCTGTAACCGCAGACAATTCATGATTTTCATTTGTAATATTGACCAAAACCTGTCGTCTATGATATTGACCAAGATTTTGTCTGTAATCAACTTTTGTCTATAATATTGATCATAAAGTAAAAATATACATTTCGTCATTTTTATTCGATAAACTATAAAGGCGATATATTAATCTGTCGCAGTTTTTATATTTGCAGAGACCTGCTAATCTTTTTATTTTCTATTTGGCGGTTAAACTTTGTTTTCTATTCAGGCTGATTGAGTTTGAAAAATTTGTTTCCCGGCAAAATTTGTTATTGAGATTTTCTGTCCCAGTCTGTAACACACAAAGCAGCTTATGACGTGATAATCATCGGCTAATTTGACTTGTTTTTCAGGATACAACTCAAGCAGCAGGTCTATATTTCAGTTTGTTTTAGTTTTAACAAGATTTAAGGAAGGAATATCATCAAACTGTTTTGAATGACTAAGTACTTTTTGAATCACTTTCTCAAGAGCGGGTTAGCAAAATCATTGTTTAAAGAATCTGTCCCTTGAACACTGATCAATCTTATTTAACCTAATTTCCATTGCTCAATTGGGCTTTGGTGCTTAGTAAACATGACATGACTCACAACACTTGCTTCTCAGTAATTCTGTTTGAACTTTTTAAAGTCAAAAACCAGGAAAAGTAATGTGAACAAGAGACGTGACTTGATCAAGAAAATTGTTGAGAACTATAAGATAACACAGGTGAGCAGTGTCATATTTTTCCAAAGAAGGCCTAACCAACTCGAAGATCTGGTAATTATTGTCAGATAAATTTTGCATTCACTTCAATTCGAACAAATTTTTCGTTTTTTTGCCCAAAAAGAAACGACACTTGGCATTGTTAACTCTTTCTTTGGCCATTGTTTTTTTCCTTATTCATTGATTATTATTTGAGCTAACATTAGACGTGGTTATGATGCTGTTCATAAAGAAAAATACATTTTAGAAAAACTATGAGGTCGATAAAACAGATATAAACTGACCTAAACTCTTATACAGTGCAATATACTTCTTTCAAAATGTAATTTAAACAAAAATATTTTGGTACAGTAATTTTACTGCCTGTTCACATTCTCTATTTTTTGAGACTGAATTGATATTAAGTAAATGAAATAACGAAGGTGGAGCAATTTTATTGGACTCGGAGAACGTCACAGATCAACTACAAAAGCTTTTTGTGGATAAGCTGAAAATTAATTGCTCTCAATTGGTTTTGAGAAATGCAAAACTCGCTAGAAATAATTTCAAACAAAATTAACAAAAACTGTAGTTTTTGCATTGTTGCTTTCTTCACAAAAAATAATAAATTCAATGGCAGCCGTGAGAGTGACGTCATCCTTTATGCTTTTCTTTACTTGCAGTGCAAAATGCATTGATGCTTGAAGAACATATCCGTCACCAGCAAAACTACTATGGCCTGCGGTAGACATAACTTGTAAAGTAGCCATTCCATTTACATCAGACTGAATCAGTTATCACACTTAACCCAACCTAAAAGTAATGGGGATGATATTCTGTAATATGAAATGTTTATTGTTGGGTGTATGATTCTGGATTAGTCTCAAGCAGGCGTAGTAGAACATAAATTATTGTTTTTTTCTGACCTCGAAAATTTGACGCCCGAATCTCATTTAATAGGTCAGGGTTTTCTAACTGGGTGACTCGAGCAAGTTTCTCGTAGTGGCACTTCAATGATTTCGACAAAAAGTTCTTCAAGTTGAGAAACGGCAAAAACAACAATTTCAAAAAATGATTTGCTAAGAAATCGCAAAAGCAGTGCAAAACAATCAAAGCAATCGTTTTCATCAATTTGCTCTTCCAACAAAAAAAAACATTAGTAATTAGGTCACTTTTTTGCTCTAATGCAAAAACCACTGCAAAAATCCAAGAATAACGAAATGATTGGTCCGATCGGTGGTGTTGGATTGGTCTAAGTAGTGGTTTTGAATTGGCTGATGCAGTGGCTTTGCTATTTATATCTCTTTCTTAAACATGTATAGCCTATTATGCTTTATTGTTGCTTTTGCAAATACGGATATACCGCAAAAGTTGAGCATTGGAGCACAATTGTACGTAGCTATGATCTCACCATCTTTGCAGAAGCCGTAAATCTTTGTTAGGCAGTGGACTTGACTTTTAACGTTAAAAAATAAACACGTTTATGATAATAAGTTACGTTGTGGTATCAATTATAATCAGTAAGCACAGACAGTAACGCATATCTCTCTGTTTACTGCCACACTGAAACGTGAAAGAATTGGAAAGATAACTCTAACTTTGTTTCATCTTGGCATAAAAGTATTATCTTGAATAAAAAAGCTGCAATATCTAGAGATCGAACAACTGAACTAACCCGATTCTTTACCTTAATAAGTCAGTTTAAATGTATACTTTTAATGATTTGCGGGAATTTTTGTTCTTTGTTTAATGCCAAAACATTTAGTTAAGATATCTTCATTCGCGATATGAAGGCACTTTCCTATCAAAGTCATACTGAAACAATCAACAAGCCACTTTAAGGTCCATGAAAAATGTTATTTTCACTAGTCGTTTCTCATAAGACATTTTGTTTCTCATAAAATAGTTAAAAGTCCTAACCGCCGCTTATAAACTTATTAGGGCATGATTGAAGGCAACGCAGGACATTTTTGCGCAGATCATTCACACATTTTCTACAATTCAAAGTCAGTCAAACAATTGAATTTAATTTGAGTGCAAAAATAATGATATTAATACCGGCTGCATGTCTGCTCTCATATTCGAAAAAATCTGCTTTCTTTGAATTCCAAATTTATTCATTCAACGAAGATTGGCTGTTACCATGCAAAAAATAATTGATCGATAACGGTGGTGTTTGTATTCAAAGTCAAAAAGCAGGCAGTGGCGTATCTAGAAACTTATTTTGGGAAGCAGAGCATTTCTAAAGGGTGAAGTCTTTTTTTGAAGGTGAAGTTTTTGAGACTGAGAATTTTGCTCATTTTAATCCCAAAACAGAGTGGACGACTTTTTATTGTGAAAATCAAGTTATTAAAATTCAAGATTTTACCCATTATGGTCTCCAAATAGAAATGAAGATCCTTTTTACATATTTCTTACCACGTTTTATAGCGTTTGGGGGCATCACTCTTTTTGCCCTCGTAAATACACCACTGAAGACAGGCACCTCATCAACAAAGAGTAAACAGAGAGTTTTTTGATATTTTTGGGAAAGAATACTTTGTTTACGATGATATGCAACTAGTAATGAACTGCTAATGCGGTTAAGATCATAATAGTTTTCTTTGGAAAGTGTCGTACAAGCTAGGGGTACTTCAACACCCTCTCCGGTTTTTTCTTCAAACCGATATTTAAAACGATTACGGGCTTAGAAATACACAAGGCAATATGTTATGTATCGGATCATGTTTCTGACATAAAAAATGTTTGGAAAAGTGGCTATTTAAAAAGTTAATTTACAACCAGTCCTAGATTCAGTGACGTCACTATGGGGGGAGTTGATTGAAGGCGACGACACTGTAGCCGACATCAATCAAAAATGACCATTTTGTAGTTGATCATATCTATAATCGTTTTTAAGTTTGGGCTAACTGTTCGAGTTTGCTGCGGGTGTCACAGGCACTTGTATCTTAATGCCGTAGTCTAAACCATTCTCTTTCATCAACTTCATCTGATGTTTTTACAAACCTTGAGTGCACTACTTTTCCAAAAGCGGTTGCTCTTTTCATAGGTTATGTGCTGATATTCGTCAAACGGTTTTAATTAAAGCAAAGGTTAGCAAATCTGATTGAAAACATTTTAAACCTTTGTAGCTGGTTGGACTTGAGATTATCTTGCAGCAAAATAAACACTGCTGTATTTTGCTCTATCAATCCGGAACCAGTGACCTGACAGTCAAATTAACGGATTAATATCCTACAATAGCTTGTTTTCAAAATTTCACTTGTTTTTTTGGACTTCAACTCATTTTTGCAACATCAACAGTAGCCACTAGCAACGTAACGCATTGTTTGCACACACTGCTCTTTTTTGTTTACGTCTTGAATTTTTTAGGTCGTCTTCTATTAGCTATGCAAAACCTGAAAACTGGCTTATGTTACAAAATAGCCAAATATTATTGCATAGATGGAAAAGAGAGTAAAGTTGTGGCTAGCTTTAACTTCTGACAACTTATTCATTGGCTTTTTTTTGGAACAGAATGGAACTCCAAATTTGATGTACCAGCATACTTTACAGAAATTATTGTTGTAAATTGTAGCAATTTAACCAGTAATAAATATATTTATATTTATAACAGTTTTGTTTATCATTGCAGGGTAGCAGTCAAGACGTAAAATATTTGATCATAGTCCAGGCTTGCTTTCAAGTATCAACATTCCGCTTTCATCGTGCAGTGCCGGTGATATTTTCAACAGATTTAGCCTTTGTCATTCATAGCCCTGGATGTACCTGAGATATCGTAAAGGAAGCATCAGTACGACAGATGTGGAATCAGACCTACGATCCGTACTAGTCATCCTGGGATGTAAACCTAGACTTTTTGTAAAGAAACGTTCTAACCAAGAACGCTTCGATAATGCTTTGCAAGGTGTTTTATTAATAGATGACGAAGTAACTTATATGTCATTAATGGAAAACAGATAATTCTATATTTGCACGTGGTCGCACGCTGTATTGTTTCTAATGACAACATTATCGTATATCTTGCTTTAGATATTAAAAGAAAAAGCAATCCAAGTTCGGAGAAACGCTTTTGTCATGTGCTAACAAAGAGATTTGTACGTCAAATAAATTGTTATCAGTGCTGACCGCACAAAAATATTCCATACGAAATGGGATATTTTATGTTTGTCTTCTTAGTTATCGTAATAACGCATATAGTTTGCAGTCTACACAGAATAGTAAATATGATTCACCGAAGTTTCCTAGAATCATTTAAAGCAATAATTTTTGCTCATAAGGTCGCACTTTTAGCGACGTACTTAAACGTTGATAAAAAAGACAGGACTCCAATCTTCTGACTTCTAGCAGAAATTTTACGGTGGCACTTTTTTTAGTCCGTGTCGACTGACACGAACTTTAGCTACTGCTTGAAGGAGATGAGTGTTTTTAGATTTGGTCTGTTGCAAACAAACCCCCCAAGTTCTTCATAGCGTTATGTTTTGACTCAAAATCCCAAATTTCAAAGCCTGCATCAATGCACAACTTAACACATCTAGGCGTTTTAAAAAGACAAGGAGCTCAAAATCCCAAAAATGCTGTAGGTATGTAGGTAAACTTACTTTTTCAAAATTTTGAACTCAGTGATTTTGTTAAAACTTTTTCTGGGTAGGGCAAGGTAGCTCATTCATGCATAGGCGTAGCCAGGGGGGGCAAAGGGGCCATGGCCCCCCCTGAATTTTAAGTCAAATTACAAAACAGTATCAAAACTATAAAAACATAAACTTTTTTGCGCCTCTGCAGGTACATTAAGAGTTCATTGTCGACTTTTAGCAAGGGGGTGGAGAGGGGGATGGGTCGGGCGTGACTTTTTAAGTTTTTAAACTTCCAAATGTTATCAAACAAGATGTGTACGTTTTACACACTAAATATTGTCGAAGTTTTTTTTCTATGTCGCAATCGAGTGATAAATTGATAATAATCCAAGTTATGGTAATTGCAAGAAATAAGCGTCTCGCTGAGCGCTTTCTTGTTTATTGCAATGCGGACTACTACAAAGACGTTGCTTCTTTTATCAGAACGTTCAACCTACCATTGGGAGTAGTTTCCTTGAAATTCCTTAAATAGTGCGTTATACGTCACAATTGAAGTTGAACTATTAAAGCCATTCTTGATAAAACTGCATTAGATCAGTGAAATCGCATTAGCACTTTCTCGGGTTTTTACAGCAATTTTTTATGGTAGCGACGAGCGTAGTTCACGAAAGGCAAAATGCCATTATAAGTAAATGACGTCACATTAAAAGTTGCAAAATTTGGCCCCCTCCCAATTTTTTTCTGGCTACGCCCTTGCATTCATGGTACAACCATTCTTGACCACGGTCTTTTGCTGTTCGTTGGTTGCGTTTTAGAAATTTTATTTGCAGATTTCAAATCTTATGTGCCACGGTTATTCGATCTCCTTTATTGTTTTTCCCACGTTGCCTTTCTCTTCCACTGATTTCATTTGTTTTTCTCGTATGCTGTTTTGGGTAAAAATAAATTTTTTTACGATCACTACTACAACTACAACACTATTATTTGTTTTCACGCCTGGCGATAATTGAGGTAAATTAAGAACTGTTATGTATTTGTGTAATATTCTTCTAATGGTGATGTTACGAATTTTGTCTTTGATTTTATTTCGCTTATCGTGTTTAGTATTTTTCTTATGCTGCTATGAATGCATATAAAATTTTATACTAAAACCACTGCTGTCATCACGGACTGTTACGCTTGACGCCAACCAAGTTAAATCAAATATTTCCTCTAAATTTTGATGCAATGAATTCCAATTTTTATTTTAGTTTGCTTTTGATCGTCACCACTAGCAGTAAAAGCAATAGCAAATTTTACATTAGCAACAGGGTTTGCTTTTTGATTTCATTGTTCATCACATTCGAAATGCACGCGCTCCGGTGGTAACCAAACCCAAAATGACTGCTTTGCCGCCCAAAACTAGCAAGATGAGATACGTAATCAACTTGCTTGGTCAAAGCTTGGCGTGAAACTCTGTTGAGTTGGCAGATGGCGCTGAAAATCGCGAGATTTTTCGGAAACTCTTGCGGCTGTTGCCCCAGCAACCTTTCAAGAAGAAAGCGAGTTGAGAAGTTGTATGGTGAGAAAGAAGAAACTTCTTCGATTCCCTGAGTACAACATGAGTAGAGATTTACAGTTTTCGAGTAATAGCTTATGCTTAGCGTGAACTTCATAGCAAACATCAGTTCTGCTTGACCATCCCGCATGCGATGCAACGGTCTGAGCGCTTAACTCGCACTCCTTCGAAAACAAGTTTCATTTCAGCCCACCTGTTTCCGACACGACATGTATAATTCGGTAATTTTTATTATTTTTCTGAACGTCAGATGCTAGAAAATTATAAGATCATAGATAGGACCTGTGTTCAAAACCCGCTTTGAAGTAACCAGTACGGGCAGCCCAGTGCACATCTACCACCAGCACTATAATTAAGCTTGGAAATGGCCATAAAGTGCCTTTCTGGTAATTACTTGAGCAAACGGCAACCATTTTGTTGTTTGTCAAAATCGTTCGAAGTGCGGTTCAACTCATGTCGTAGAATGTTTTTTGCAGTTCGCTAAAAAGTGTATCGCGCTTAAACTGTTTTTCCTGTAAACATTATCACCTAATTCTGATTGACTAACCTTACAAACTGCTTCGTTATAATTTTGAACTGCAGCAACTTTGCTATTGAAATCACATTATGAGAAAAACAGCAGAAACACGATTAAATTAAGTTTATACCTCTGACCGCCATGTTTTTTGAAGCTTCCCGTCACTTTGCAAAACTGCTTAGCTTTCAACCTGTTTACTTCAAAAACTTGACCGCGATAATTTTGATTTCCATTGCATCAACTTTGAAACATTATTTACATCAAACATGGTCTTATTCAGCAGTCACTTTATCAAAATAGCATTTTGCATCAATTAAACTGCTTCTTTTTCCTTGGGGTTGACTTAAAAAAACCAAAAAGCAATTTCTAAACACAGAAATGACATCAACAGAACATTGAAAACTCATTGTTTTTAATCCAGGTAGACCAGAAAAAAGAATTCATTTTCTCCACAAACTACTCGCAAATAATTTCCAGCGACTTGAAAGTAACACCTTGCCTCGGCATTACTAACTAGGCATTATTATTTTTCTAAAAACTAAAACTAATTTCAAGAGATGCAAACAGCAATCACGGGATTAATTCACTTGGAAATAAAATGAAAAAGCTTGTCATGCAAAACTTCCGCATTTTTCAACTACAACGTTGTTGGCTTTTTCAGTATTGCTTGACGTAAAGCTTTTATGCAGTTTTATATTTCATTCTCTACGTTATTCTTGCACTTTAAAGACCAAGACAAATGATACTTTTGTTTAACATAGAAGTTTAGAAACTTTTAATAGCTTTTCTGCCCGCCACCCATGAGGCAATCTATTTCAGAAAGTAGAAACTTGAGTCACTGTGTTTCTTTTATTGTGTTAAAGTCGTGGCTACTTACGCCCTTTGAAGACCTCTCTACCAATGACGAACTTCTTTAAAATTTGATCCAACCCATTGTTTTGAAAATAGAGTATGAAATTTACATCATGGATTCCAGTTACAAATCACAACAAAATATCTAAAATAGGGTTTTTGGCATGTTGATGTGCTGTGATACCTGGTAAAGATTAGCTATTTAAAAACAACGGCAACGTAACTGGGTCATGATCTCAGCTAATCCTTTTCAAATGTTAAAACCGTTGTGATCAGCTGTTATGTCATAGAAGAACGCTAGATTTATTGTGACCTGGAAGATTATTAATGTCAAAAACAATATTGCATGGCAAGACAAATATCTGGGCTGGGAACTGCCCAAGCTGGCTTGAAATTATTTTCTCGGCAATGGCTTATCTTTTGTTTAAGTATAAAGCAAAACAATATGATATTAACAGCTGCTGGCAATTCTCAAAAGTTATTTTCGCAACTTCAAGCAAACCCAAAACATTTGCACGGATTCAAAAATTGCTAATTCAGCACAAAAAGAGTTGGCCTAGTAGTACTATGGAAATCATATTGTGATCCTCCTATCCAAAAATACTCCAAAAATCACCTTAAACTTGAAACAGAACTAAAAAATGTCGCATAAGCATTTTTTGTTGTTGTGCTGTCAAAACTACATGAAGTTCGCAAAAGTACTAAGAAAGTAGCCTACATTAGTTTTATTTCTGCTATTGGTGTAAAAAAACGACCTTTTACACTTAAAAGCCGTCTCAAATGTCACAAGTTTGCAAAAACATTTGGATGAAACCCATTTTCTCCCAAGCAGCCCTTTTATCAGCTAAATAAACCTCTTTAGCAGTATTTTTCTGCACGTGTTCATCTAATTGAGTTAAAAGGTAAAGTCGCCATCGAGCAGAGAATTACGAAATAGCATGAACAAACGACTAGAGCCTAGCAAGAGCTACGTGTAAGATCCATGATACGTGAAGTTGGTAACGCACAGTTTATGTTAGTACGCTGTTTGCTAAGAACAATTGAAAGGTAAACTAAAAAATTGCCATTATTTTGAACGCAGCAAGACATTGTTGTTTATCACTTACTCCGCTATTGGTGTTATTCAAATAGGACCTGTAATACAGCTGAATTCGCTTTATAAATCCACGAATAATAAAGCCAATTGCGTTAGAAATTCAATTTGCTTTGGTATGGAATTTTGCAATGAAAAATAGGCGGTTAATAAATCCAAGTTCGCTTTATAAATCGGTTTCATAACGATTTTTGGTAAAAAAATATTTATTTAATGAAATCTCAATTGGATCAAAATCTGATTTGTCAATCTCATTAAATTCAATGTTATGTCAATGTCATTTAATCCAATAAACTGGAATTAAAGTTCCTCTGGGATCGAGCGTCCCGTATTCAAGGACAGATAAACTTTATTCTATGAAGAGAAAAATAGAGGATCACCTTGAACGTTTTTGGCCAACAGATACCGTTGTATTAGTTTTTTGCATTTTTTGATAGATAAGTATGTACTGTGGAATGTACCATAATAGTGTGTTTTATTTGTTTTTTTTTGCATTTACACCACAGTACTCATTTTGCTGTGTTGATTAATAAATTCCTGCTTTAATTCAAAATCGCTTAAAACCAGGGTGGAATTATGAAGCGAAATCTACTGTATTGCATCAACTAATATTTTGCAATATTTCAGGGTAATTCCTTGAACTCGACCATAGACACTGCCGTTAAACAAACTAATTGTAAAAAAAAAAGACGCTTTCTTTAATATTTTGTACAGTAATTGTAAGTGTAAGTTAGTTTGTGGAAGAACGTTGGAAATTATCCAACGTTGAAAATTCTCATCATCCTCAGAAAATGTTTCAGATATCGATATTTTTCTTGAAGCTAGCTTTTGTTCCCCTAACACCAACACCACGCTTCAACATTTACCGCCATTGACGTCATCATAAGGTTTTTACCGCAGTTGTTTATTCTATCTGATCAAACGAGATGTAAAACAATGGTTCTGGACATAAAGAACAAACATAAACAATGAAGTACGACTCTTTGAAACGTGTTCTCTTTGTGGTGGTCGGATTGATTGTACGAAAATAACGATAACGACGAAAATAATAACTATGAAAAAACCTTGAAACTAGGGCGTGAGGAGAGGATAAAGCATTCATGCTCTCGTAAAATTTCTATATTTACTCCTTGTATAATAGAAATTGGACTAAAATTGGCGCATCATCACTGGAACACATTTTTTTGGATTGCATCCTTCGATTTGAGAAATATTTTGCATTTTTTCAAAATTTATGTAAACATAAATTTTTGATACCCTCCATTTCTTTCTTCAGCGAATCAAGATCTTGGCTTCGGTCCTCTAAAAACTCGTTTAGCATGATGTTCGAGCAGTCCGAAGCAAGCTACATTTGTTTGATTGTCACGGAAACAAGCTCTGAGCATGAGCGTAATCTCGAGTAAAACCTGCTTCTGATTCCTCTTCGACATCGTGGTAGATAAAAAACAGCGGAGGCGGGCAATCTGTTTCTCAGGCCGGTTAAATCTACTCCGTCGGATAAGACTACCGGTCAGAGTTCACTGCGCGAAGACTTTTCAAGATGAAGAGAGCTTTTCCTTTGTCCTTTCTCAAGATTAAGACCTTGTTTTCCGAAATCAAACTTCCAAGGCGATTATTTTCCCGATTTTGAGCTATTTTGTGTAAAATCTACTGAGAAAAACGTTGCATATGCCTTTTCTCAAGGTGTAGACCTTTTTGGGGGATCAACTTTACCTGAGCAATCATCTTGCTTATTTTGGGCAGAAAATTCTATCTTCAAAGCATTGTTTATGCGAAATCGATTGAAAGCCCAAGGCCGGTCTCATAAATCGGTGACCCGAGTCGCATATGACATACCTCAGCTTCAGTGTTTAAAAACATTGCTTCTCATAGTTTTGGTGCTTGCAGTCTTATTTTAGACGGGATTAGAAATATCAATTGTTTACGTACTTTACAGATAAGTTTACACAATTATGTAACTATATCTACGGTGATCGCCTGTTATGTTCCAATCGGCTTGCCAGCAATGATTTTAATCAAAAGCAGCACGAAAAATAATGTTGTTTACAGCTTGACTTTTCCATAAATAAGGACATTCGCTGTGGGAAGATTCTGCGCAAAAATTGCGTATGCTCCAAACTCGGAAACTTCCTGTTTGGAAATTGAGTTCTCGATGGGAAGCGTGAATTTTCTTGCCGCCTACTTTCGTCATTGTACTTCTCTCAAGTTGTTTTCGCTGCTTTTTGACGTAATCGCTTTCTCAAAAAAAAATTCCCAAATCTGTCAGCTGTGTAATAACGTCAAGGCGTACTTCACTTTTGTTTTGTTTCCGTCTTTTAATTGTTCACCGATTGGTTCTTTTTTCTATTGCAATGAGAACTTTTAAAAAACAGCTTTTGCTGTGTGTGATGTAACAGGCAATAGGCTACTCAACAAAGTATGATGCTTACTAAAATGCGTTACAGCTGCTCTAAATAACCTAAAATGGCTCACAATCGAGTGAAAATTTCATTTTGTCATTGACAAATGTGACAAGCATCTCATCATATAAAACGACCATAATTAATGACCTTTGTTTCAAATGTCAACAAGATTTTTGAAAATTTTCACCGCAGGTGTGGCCTACTTATTTGATCAAAGACTTTAAGAAGTTGACGTATTTGGTCACGGTTTCGAGCGAAAGTAATTCGACAATTCCGGAAGAATCAGATCGTATTTCATTGCTTGTCAATATTACATTGAGCCTTCTGTTTAAAGATCTGGCCATTTTACAGCTTTTAGCAAAAGCTGAAAACAAATTTTTAATCAAGTTTCAAAAAATTGGCCCACAACGTTTTTACAAAAGTTCTTTGTATTTTACCATGAAAGACTTAATTCTTGTCCGACTTATTCGAAAGACTTATTCGACCGAATGTACAAAGCTACAACTACAAATTTTCTAAGCTTAGTAGGGCTCCAGACCGGACCATAATGCAGACGAAGAAAGATGTAAACTGTTCGAAATAGGATTTGAAACTTTGTTATTGTTGTCATTTATGAATGTTTTCTGGTCATAACACAACCTTTTTTGCAGTAAAACAAAAACCTACGAGGCAGAAAAATTTAGCTCCTATTGTCGCTAACCGTGCACCGCGTGAACACTTCTAAAGCTTTCATGCAAGTTGCTCGTTTATGCTCATTGAGTTTGCAAATCCTAAACCCCAGAATTGTTATGAAAACACCGGTAGCCTACAATGGGGCTGAGTTTTTGCAGTTTGTAGACCTGGGTTATGGGTTGGTCCTCTTTGCAGTTTGTAGACCTGGGTCCAATTCTCTTGTCGCGTGGTCCACTCAGGGTCGGGGCGTGGCTGAGGATTAAGAACTGAAGCCCAAGGCCCCACAAAATTTAAAACTTTCGTAAAACTTTTATTTGTGTTGCGTTGCGTGTTGGCCCACAAAAATTAATTTAACGCCAAGTTCTATCTACAATTGCCAAACCTTCAAAACAATAAGCCTAGCATTCAAAATTGGGTGTTAAAGCGGGATTTATCAGCTTCCTCTGGTTGGTCACAGCATTGATTGTTTGAAACAATGATGGTGAAACGTCATAATTGCTCGTTTTTACGCGAGCGTCTGTATAAATTAGTGTAAAAGTGATCTCGTTGATAATTATGAAGGTGGCAAAAAATTGTAGGATGCTGGAGCTGGGTATTGGTGGAAGGAAATAAAAATCGTGGTTTAAAAGCGTATTGGTCAATTAAAATATGCTAGCACACAACATGGGCGTTGCTAGGAAGGGTAAAGGGGTCTCAGCCACCTCCCAATTTTCGAGAAACCGATCAAAAAATGAAAGTATTATCAAGTTTTACGACTACAAAACATCGATTTCCAAAAAAGTCGCAGGGCCGTTGAGAAAATAGTTCGGGTCCGGTGTCAACATTAATTCCGGGCACCCTTTAACAAGGATCTGGTAAAGTCCGAAAACTCTGAAAAAAGTCTGAAAATTTTCTCAGGGAAGGATCGTGGCCCGAAAGATCTGAACCACGAAGCAATACATCCGTGCACGCAGCGATTAGCAGGCGGTGACCTTTTTTTTTTCGGAGATCAAACTGAAGCACTTGCTGACTTTCATCTCAATATTGATGGGAAATTTCCTCATCTTGTCTACATACCGCAACCAATACAAAGCACTTGACAAACAAAACTAATTCGCGTAAAATTATTTTCATGCTTTTAGCGTTTGACAACAGCGCCGGCCCTATATAAAAGACCCCGGGCCTGGGTACTCTGTACCCCCTTGTCCCTCCTCTCAACGGCGATGAAAGTCGTCAAATAATTTGGAGTTGCTGACAAAAATTTGATTAGAAATTGAAAAGATTAGAACATTTATCTTAAAAAGTAAATAAAACCCATCTCAAAATGTGGTCGTCTAACAAAATTGAGAAACCGACAAATTTTTTGTTGTAAACAAAATAGCGTGTAGTAGTCAATCGGGACTGCTCAACGTCGCCACTTAGCGCCACAAAGTACACAAATAAATCGGCGATGGCAACAGTTCTAACCAAGTTCGCACATTATTTGTGAAAAGAAGGGTAGAGAAAAAAATGATTATTGATTGGTCTTTGCTACCTAAATCTAGTACTTGGGGTATAAATGCCAAAAGCATGACCAAACTACTATAGGATCGATAACAGAAGTGTAAGTTATCTTCAAAAAAATTTAGCTTATCCATTGAAAAAACCCTCATTTCATGTTGATCTGAGAGACTTTCTAGAATGAACAGGCTTATGATTTTTTTAAATATTATTACTCTAAATAATGAGTAAAGTATGATTCCACTTTGATTGCGTATACCCAAATGCTCAAGAGCCAAGCATAAGACCTGATGTTAAAATTTTGACAATAGGCCTAGCTTGTTGAGGCAAACCATTTGCAGTGGCCAAACTTTTTAAAGATTTAGGCTTATTCAATGGCCCCAAATGTTGCAACCTCTCTGACTAAATGAAAAACTAGCAAAATTATGGCGTTTGTTTGCAAGTTTTTTACAAGTAGCGTTGGAAAAATAATTCGCCGTTTTAAACTTATTGCCAGCGTAAGCATAAAAGCAGAAGGGGCTGTGACACTCCTGATTTTTTGGTCTTTTAAAAATTTAAAAAGTACTAAAACATATAAACTGTTTTGTTAAGAGTGATCTCCAAAAAGGTCATCATCTTGTTTAGGAGCTGAAAAAGCAAAATGTCACTCTGAAAAAAATCGAAAAAATAGGTTTTTACCTTTTTTTTGGATATGAAAAAAGCAAAAACTCTCTTAGCCACTTGACAGCGGATGACGTATACACAAAACCATGCTTTAAGGCATACCACACAAAATCTTCTTACTAACTCTTTTTGATCATAAAATGATGTATTTTTATCATCATATTGTACAGTTTTATTCATATTTTTTAGTTGTTCTTTTTTTTAGAATTTTCAATTTTATGCAATTTTTCTAAAAAAAACCGCTAGCAGGACAATGAAATGCTTTTAAAATTCCGCTGTCAAGTGGTTAAAAACTTATCTGCAGAAAAAGCCTTACCAATGTTTTCAAAACCAAAATCGTTTTATTCGCTCCCCTTCAAAAGAAAACAAGGTGATGTTACGCCAATGATAGTGGGGATGTATTCTTCAATAAGTCACCATTGATTGTTTTACTACGATTTTGCTGTCGTTATTTCTTTCCGTCCGCAGTTTTGTTCTGTTTGACACTATTTTGGATAGAAATATAAGCTTCTTTCCAAACGCACTGCACAGAGATCAGGAACTAAAGTAGGGTGACCTTACGTCCTCTTTTTTTGTAAAAAGTGTCCTCCATCGACATGTCCTCCTTTTTTGTAAAAAGTAATTGGTCCTTCGAGGATGTTTAAAAATATCTTTTTCTGTCCTCCTTTTTAATAAAAAGTAATTCAGTCATCCAAAGTTGTTCAAAAATTCCCTTTTTGCGTTTACCCTGTGATTAAAAATTTATGTCACTGCATATTAGTTTATGTGATTATAAGTTTAACTGGTAAGGAATGATAAAAGGGAGTTTCCTAACGGTCTACTTCAGACTGACTGTTGCTTTAGGTTTGAAAGAGTAAGATTACATGGAAAACGGTACAAATACCGGTAAGTTTCCAAACTGCATTTTATTGATTTTACGCAGTGGAGATGCGGAGATAAATTTTGCTCTGTTGTTCTGGTCGATTAACTTAATTTCAAAGAAACCATTTCGGTACATATTTATTTTAGTTTAAAAAATCGGATCTTGTTTGAAATTCGGACTGGAAATACAATCGCGGTCGCCAACTTCCTGAGCAGTGGGTTTTTGGAGGCCCCTAACCCTAACCCTAACCCTAACCATAACTCCGGAGCAGTCCGAATTTCAAACAAGACCCAAAAAATCAAACAATATTTTCAGTTGAACTGTTTATAATTATCATTGCTGTGATTTTTGAAAAATAAAACAAAAAGCTAAAAAATAAATGCGGTATGCCAAAAAGAAAATCAAAGTTTACTGCAGAACTTCAACAGAAGTATCCATTTTTTAGAAAAGGACGAGATGAGTTCGAAGCAGAAAGCATTACTTGTGACAACGGAACTTTTGTTTCTGTAACAAATAAAGGCAAACTTAGCCTAGACATGCATGTAGACAGCTCAAAGAATAAAAAAGCTGTCCGATTTACATTTTTTTGTTCATTGGCATAATAAATTTAAAAAATAAACTGCTGTATATGTACTAATTATCAAAATATAATAATCAAAAGCGGTCAGTGTCCAACAAATGTCTAGAAATGTCTAGAAAAATTTTCCCAGCCTTGCAAAACAACTTGTAGGGCTGATAATAACTATTATCAAAAAATGTCCTTCTTTTTGATAATGAAAATATGGTCACCTCAAACTAAAGTAAAGCATATTTTTAGCATAATCAGTACAATACTGTAGCGATCACTAGCTTAAATATCTGGCGATTGTACGTTAAACTGAAGGTCTTTGCTGCTGCTTCTCGTTGACCAAAATATTTAACAAAAGAATAGATTCATTTATTCAACGAATCAAACTGAACATAAAAGTGAACAAAACCGAACCAACTGAATCAAGCTGAACGCAGTTAATACAAATTTGAACTCAAACAATTGAACTGAGCTGAAGTGAAGTGAAGTGAACTAAACTGAACTGCACTGAAGACGGTTTTAAGCAAAGTTAAATAATTTCAACTTCTAAAATATGCTAAAAGCAAATTAGAAACTAAAAATGTGCTCTAATTAACTAATCTGCGCAAGCAAAGATATCAACCAAAGTTGCAGAAAAAGCGCTGAAAAGACGAAGTGATCAAAAATAACAAAGTTTAAAACCAGGGATGTGAAAGCGGTTATTTTTCGACCGCTTCTGATTCCGCTTCCGCTTCCACCAACAAAAAACGAGAAAACGACCGTTGACCATTTTTTTAACTTTTGTGGGTCTGTAGCCTGCCATCTTTTACGCTTTATCATTTTGAGGGGACAAAAACCTTCATTTATTCCAATTACTTTACCTACTTCGCTTGAGCTTATTGTTCCGAACTACTCTGTGTTTCTCTTATTTAGATATTAGAATTCGTGTTGAATGTAGAACAGTGCTTTCATTCGATCGGGTCACCTCCTCTGACCTCCTCACCCTCAATGACTTTGACTTACCTACTCTTTTTCATTGCTCCTCTAGCAGTCGCTCCTACCCTGACATCTCCTTTGCTCTTTTCTCTCTCGCCCTATCTTGCTCCTGGGAGGTGCTTCAGAACCTGTGTTCTAATCACTACCAATTCTACCAACCATCCTTCTTTCTCCGGTCTTTTGCCCCAACGAACGTCTCCCTTCCTTGAATTTCGGGAAAGCTCGTCAAGATGACTTTGCTTTTTACTTTGACTCTCACTGTCCTTCTGCTGAAGAATACTCGTCTCTTTTTCTTTCCTTTGCTGCTGTTCTCTTTACTTTTCTGACACTGAATGCCCTTCTTAAGATCTGATGCTCTGGACAGACGGCTCTGTTCATTTCCCTTTTGGCAAAGACGGCTGTGGCGTACTTGCCAACTGCTCTCTCTATGGCATCGAGCCCACCCTTTTCTTTTCAGCAGGCCCTGTATGCTCAAGTATTTCCGCTGAAGCCTGCGCCATTCTGCACGCTCTTTGCTGATCTCGGCAGGACCTACAAGTCTGCCATTTCTCTTCTCTTCTCCTCCTATCTGACTCTCGTTCTGTCCTCGCCACCCTGTTCTCTTCTTCATCTTTCCTTTTACCTCAATCTCTGTCAGAAATTGTTTTCTCTCTTCTCCAGTTCTATCAGGCTACAATGGGTCCCCATACACTCGTTTCTTCCAAACGACGACGCGGCTGATGAGCTGGCCAGACGGGGGGCGCTACTTGTTCCCTCAGCAATGCCTTGTAATCTCTCTTCTCTTATCTCTGGTATCCACTCTTCTCTTTTCTCGGACTGGAGGCATACTGTCTCATCTAAATTCTTCGACACACAGGTTCCCTCGATTTCCACCGAGTAACTTGTGCTTCTACGTCATACTCGCTGTGTTCTCTCTCACCTTGGCTGCAACGGACACAGCCTTCTGTTGAGCTCCTATCTCTATAGGATTGGCAGAAATAAGAATCCTTCCGGCAGCGCTTGAGGACACCTCTCATCTCATTCTGCATTGTCCAGCTACGGACTCTTTGCGTCGCTCGCTCTTTGGCAATTTTCTGTCTCTCTACGACCTCTGTCCCAGACCCTGTTGAGTTTCCCAACTTCTGGGGCTCCATGGTCTTCCGCCATCAATCCATCCCTCGGAAAGGGTCGGGTAACAACAACGACAGCAAGACTGAAATTGCAGACGCACTATTACGTTACAAAGGCAGTTAGCAAATTCAGACGTTCCTAAAGTTGTAAACAGAATTACGTCACAATCTTCAACTTGCTGTCCTAAGATTTCAATACTATTTATATACATGGAACACCACTACATATAAAAAATCAATACTGGTATACTGAAATAAGAAATAAATACTAGTAACAAACAAAGAACCTTCGTAGTCCCCTCACGGAACCCTTAAAACTCACGTAACACAACTGCATGTTTTGCAAAACCCCTGTTGAAGAGCACTGATGTGGAGTGATTAAGCTGTTTCCGTCGTGAAAAATTTCTTTTTCAACGTTTTCAACCCCCCAACCAAGGCTAGTTAAGTTTAATCAAATCATCATTTTATTAGCTAAGTTTCATTGTCCAAACTATCTTTTTCTTACCCATAATCGATATAAAACGTGATGCTAGTTATACTTTTTCTTGTTCTCTCGCACTACTGATATCGCACGGTCGTTCAGACTTATTGTGCAACTTCACCGTTTAATTCACATTGGGAAATGGACAAAACTTTTTCGCCAAGTTATTTTTCAAGTCAAATAACCTATGTAGAAGCGGTAGATTTTTCGCGCTTCTGCTTCCGCTTCCGCTTCCACAGAAAAAGGACCGCTTCCACCGCTTCCGTTTCCAGCTTCCGCTTCTACATCCCTGGTCAAAACACAGTCAACACAATATCTCCGTTCGAAACCACTACAACACCACTGCTTTTATTTTATTGACAGTTTTAATAAAATTATTTTATTGGCAACATGAATGTAGCAATAGCTCGAAATCGAAAGGTCATGCTTCATCATTCATGAAAATGAATTACAACGTTATACATCATATCTGGCGTTGCGACATGTCTGATATAGGGAGTCATAAAATAAGGAAGCAAATTTGGTGTCAGTAATGAGATCTTGTGCTAGATGTCATTGCAAGTAATCATTTAAATAATAAAAAAATTAGTTGCATTTGAGTTACGGTACTGGTGGTAAAGTTAAGAAATATGTTCGGTCTGCTTAGCATTATATGCTACCACAAAAGTTTGCTTGTGTTTGTCTATACTGTTAAATATGACCCTAAATAAACAAGTTAAACCATTTTTTGCGAACTGAGAGTGTTGGAGTTGAGCTGTTATTTTTTGGCAGGGATATCTCAGTTTTTGATGACTTAGCGAATGTGCAATGATCTTTGCTGTGAGTCCCTTGGATGAAAGTGTAAATTTTAGTAAATGTGGTTTTGAGTTCATCATGTAGCATCAAATTAAACTGCATGTGCTACCATTTGAAAACACAGGCCATGACAAAAATTGTGTGTGCTCATATAAATGGCCCATGACCAAACAAAAGTAGTTGCCTTATCAAACAGTTAACTGATTGATTATTATGCCAGCAAATTCCGTAGTGAATTGAAACCTAGGTACCCTAAAAGGATGATAACTATTTTTAAACTACAAAATTAAAATGTACTTAATATTTCTTGATAAGCTGTTGAAGGAAATATGTCACTTGTCCATTTGGTGTTCACACAAAACATTTAACCCTTTGCAGTCCACAAATTTTGCCCACTTTAGGCAGTCTAGGTCCAAATTTGTTTTATGCTTTTTTCCGTATAATTGCTTGAAATAACAAAGAATTGCTTGAAACAGCATTCATGAGATAATCTTACACTAGGGAAGAGACCTAACACAAAAATGAAGCTATTAAAATCGATAAAAAATCATTCTACATCTCCTGCATGTACTTGGACCGAATAGAAATAGCAAAACAAAAAAGTCATCTGTGAAATGATCTTGGACTGTATTATTACATAAACTGCATTATCATCTGAGACATGTACTTGGACTGCAAAGGGTTAAAACTGGTTTTCTAGATGTAAATTATGTCGCAACTGACTACCATCTATGGTGGTTTTTAGCACACACCTAAATGCGTTTTTGCCATTTAACAAGCAAGCAAGCATATTCAATACTAGCAGGTGTATGTGTTGTAAGTCTAGCTTAACTCTTCCCAAGTGTTGAAACTTCCTATTGTTACTAGATTACAGAAAACTACAATACTGTTTAGCAGTCTTGGGAATGAGTCTCTAAAATTTGAGTCTCAAATCGAGTCAGGAGTTATTGATGTCAAGGCTCGAGTAGAGTCTTGTCATCCAAACGACTAGAGTCTTTCCAACACTTGATTTCCAGTGTATAGTTTCCTGTGATATTTTTAATTATTGCCATCAATTCATGTAATATCATATGATAAATTAAAATTTTGAGCTCCTACACCAGGTTTACTTAAGCTGTGACCTTGACAGTTCAAAGCTCACTTTCAATACTATGCCAGTACAAACAACAATAAGTCTACTACTTTACTAACAGCAGCTAGCCAGGAAGTCGAGTTTATTGTTTTGTAGTTTAAACATCAATTTCAAAAAAATTGAGAATGTACTTACAAGTCTTCATATGCAACATGCTAGATGCAAAATTTCATACAACAAAAACCTTGCAGTACTAAATAGTAAAAATGATTTGTGAGCTTTTGACTGAGTAATTGTGCCTTTGGCACATTTTCACTTTGTGAGTGCTGAAGGCACAATTACTCCAGGTGTAGGGGGCATCCCCCCTTGGAAAAATTTGCACTCAAATATACTCTATTTTAGTGCTTTCTGGAACCACTTTTAAGTAACTTCTTTTGACTTGTTCGTCTTTGTCACTGCTACACCTAAGAAATAATCAACTACTTGCATTTTTACATGTGGGCTACAATGGATATGCTACAGCTTCCCCACAAGCTTTCAAAAAGCTTATCAAATAATTTTACAACCTAAAAAGATTATACTTGTAATGCATATTGTTTCACTCTGTATTATTACGTATAGCATAATACACTAACAATTACTCAAGTAAAGTTGAGCAAAGCTCTATTTTTATTAGTAAACGTTAAATGACATATCAAAAAGAATTATGAATAACACAAAACAAAGTATAGATAGTGCCAATTGTTAGCTAGTGATTTTCAGGTAATATATTTAATTAAGAGGGATCTGCCTTTGCCATCACACTAAAATAAACAGAAAAGTTGCTGAAAAACAATCACCAACATCATATTATACCATATTATACCATAATTCTATTACAACCTGCTCACAACTTGCTGGACGCATTATAATGACAGTTGTAATAGAATTTTGAATGATACAGCGTGATGTTGGTGATTGCTTTTAAGCAATTTTTCTATTGATCTTAATGTGAAATAAATAATGCTTTCCACGGCCTTAGACATTATTTAAACTAGTTCTGTCTCTGTAGAACAAATTGATTGTTAACGTTAAAAGCATAACTTCTAAAAATAATATTTAAGGCTTTTCTTGAGAGGGTGCATGCATAGAAGCCCTCTTCCATGTGCCACTGATGACCAGTGTGTAAAAAATTATTCTTAACAACAAATTTTCATGGTATCATTGTTAAGAAATCAAACTTTCTAAGACAAAATTTTTTTCATATAAACAATTATTAGTAGACCAGTAAAGTCTTGACTTTAGTCATAGCATTCAAGTGTCATGTAGCTGGTGTCAAATCCCAAGTCATTTCATGTAAATGTCCAGAGTCAAGTCTTTTTTACACTCAAGTCTTCCTGACACTGATGTTGGGTGTGCAAATATAGCTCGAATGTCCATGCCAATAGCTCAAGGGTGCAAATATTTTTTTGGAATTTAGTAGTGCATTGAAATTTTTAGTAGCAAACCCACTTATAAACTTTGCCATCCGTTATTGATATGTATAAATTGGTAGTATTACACTGCTGCCATTTTCATTAGCGTACATAGCTTTTTTAATCATGCAGTGCAAGTGTGTGACTGTATTTTTAAACCCCTGCGCTAGCTGCCATTATAGTTTTGCCTTGCATTTTTAGATAAACGTTGAGTTGGACTGGATTTTGAAACAAGTCAGAATATCCAAAACACTGCCAAAACATAGTTTTTACTAATTCGTTTTTTGTTTTCCCATTAAATCAACCCTAAACATGAAGAATTTTATTGATTAACCAGCAAAACAAAACACTGTAGAGCAGTGTGATCCAACTTAATTTTATAGTGGGCCATCTGAAACTGGAAATTTATTCTGCCAGCCATGGTTTAATCTAGGGATGTGTTACCCAAAATAAAGGTATTCTCCAAAAAAAATAAAAATAGGTCATCACTTACAGTTGAGCAAATTTCCAGACAGCCAAATTATGTCCATTCCAGACATATTCAGAATTTTTGGGACACATGGCAACCCTATCGTAATCACCAATCACCTTAATTTGTTTGCAGGCCTGCAGTTGGACCATGCTGCTGTAGAGCATCTTACCAAGGGCACAATGGTACTTATCAAAAAGTTTAACCCTTCTGCTGTCAAAGGAATTTTTACTCAAACGCTCATGTCGGTTTTTAAACTTATAATCATCATATGACAAAAGAATTTATATGGCAAGTGGAGTGGGATGATATCAAGACTTTGACACAATAAAAACCTGTGACTATATGTGACCCACAGAGCGTATGAAGCATAGCTTATTTACAACACGCTGTATGGGTCACATGTGGTTCACAGGTTTTTATTGAGTAGAATACTTTACATCATTACATTTTATTTGCCAAAGAAGTTAGTCTGCATTACTGCCGCTAATACTCAAGAAAACGTGCCATTTTGATCAGAAACTTTTTTATTTAATTTGCATGATCACTTATTGCTTATAAATTATACAGGGGGGTGCAAAAGTAGGTATACAGTGATAAAAATAGTTAACACGTACATTATTGACAGCATTTATTATACAAAAAACGAATGTTGCACAACATGTAATAGGAAACATACGTAATAAGAAGCTCTAATCCCTCAGGTACTCTAATTGCTTGCCGTCAGCGATCACACTCCTCTATTTGAGAACGAACACTCATGCACGCTCTAAAACAAAGGTCTTCACCAGCATCAATTTCCTGACAAGCCTTCAAAATGAACTGAATCATGTCTTCAACAGTACGGGGCTTGCGTGCAAAAACCTTATCCTTTATGGTTCCCCCAAAAAGAAGTTCATAGAAGTTAAACCTGGCAAATGCGGGATCAGTAAATAGCACCTCGTCGTATAATCCATCAGTTGGAAAATATTAAGTCAAGCAGTGCATGCACAGTGAGAGCAAAATGAAGTGGGGCTCCATCTTGCTAAAAACAAAACCTGCATTTTAATTAAACGAAATGACTAAAACTAGATGGATTTTTATTTTAAGAAATGTTGCTTTCACTTCTATATAATATGCCACTAATTTCACTGATGTGGTACAACTGTATACCTACTTTTGCACCCCCCTGTATATTTTTT
Organism: Trididemnum clinides; assembly: GCA_963675345.1. Classification (NCBI taxonomy): domain Eukaryota; kingdom Metazoa; phylum Chordata; class Ascidiacea; order Aplousobranchia; family Didemnidae; genus Trididemnum; species Trididemnum clinides. Next base: position 13,344,657 of record OY776295.1, read on the forward strand.
TAGAGTCCAATAATTGTATAACCTTTTATGAACCAAACTCACTTCAAAAGCTTAAATTGAATTTTTTGCTTTTACTTCCAAGTGTTTCCTTTATTTTATTGCCTCTTTTTTAGTTTTTGTTTGTTTAGTGAAAATCAGTTAGTTTTATTAATCATGCCGTTTTTATGGTTATTTGGTTATAAGCTTGTTATTCAAATAAAATGGACAGATAATTTTGCATTTGAAAATAAATTAGCTTTACTTGTAGTGCCATTTTGCCAGTAATAATACTTTTGTTCTTTTCATTGTAGCTTTGCAATTACTTAATAAAGTGGAAATTTCTGTCATTTTCATTGGAAGTCCTACATTATCAGTCAGGCGTACTGTGGTCACATATGATGCGCACACATTATATTGAACCTTTCCTGAATCGCCCCATCTCATCTAATGCTCTATGTCTATACTCAAAACGATTTTAATTTTATAACCATTTGAAAAGGTATGCTTGTGTGCACCACATGTGGTTCATGGGACAGCGAAAAGGTTAAAAGCATTTGGTTGTAGTTTGTATACAATAGAGGTTTAAAGTGGAGAAGTAAACTGGTGAACGTGATGTTTCATGTCTAATGCACAGCTTTAAATTCAATGTCATCACTTAATGCACGTAAACATAAGTGTGGTAAAAATAATGTTTATTAGAAGATATAAATTGTTACATCTATATAGGCCTATAAATCAAAAACTTGCACCATTGATCACGCCTATCTATAAACGCAACGAAATGTATAGAAATGAGATGTTGAAGACAAAACAAACACACATGGTTCTTTTATTTGCAGATTTTTGATACTGGTACTGTACTAACTTTTTCGTTTCATTGGACATATAAAGCATCATGCCTAGGGCACGTCGTAGTGCATCACCTGTGCGGAGACCCGCTGCAGAAAGATTCTCACCTTCCCAAGCCAGACAACCTGCTCCAGTTCCACCACAACCCTCTGCTGTTCAAGCTACCGGTCGTCAAGGACCAGGACTTATGGGCCAAATGGCTGCAACTGCCGGAGGAGTTGCTATTGGCAGTGTTGTGGGACATGGTGTTTCAAGTGCACTATTTGGAGGGGGAAGCAGTAGTGAACCTGCACCTCAGCCTCAAAGTCCACCTCCTCAACCACAGTATCAGCCACAACCACAACAGCAAGCACCACAGGTGTGTGGTTGGGAGTTGCAGCAATTCTTGACCTGTGCTCAAAATCAGCAAGATATATCTCTTTGTGAAGGATTCAACGAGGCCTTGAAACAATGCAAAAGAAACAATGGCCTCACTGCTCTCTGATAATTTAGCTGAATCAATATGTAATAAACGCTTGTAATTTTACATTTATTGGAATGTTTGTATGGCGTGAAAAATTAAAATTATTTCCGTGCAACTGCGATGTACAATGTAAAAAGCTGCAGTATGATTGAACTACAAACCAGTTGACCATAGCGTATTTTCAGTTCGGAGCACATTCAACTTCAAATATTGAATTTATCATTAAGCAGTACACTAAGGCAGTGGTTCTCAAAACTTTTTTGCAATGGAATCTTTTTACATTATTGGTAATATAATGGAACCCTTATTTACCATTAATCCAATAAAAAAATGTGTATTTGACAAAGTTAGTGTCATGAAGATCTTTTTTGTGATTGATCGCCTTTCGACATGCAATCGTAGGATATATTTGTAAGATTGGTAGCTATGTTCGAAATTCATTACGAAACCCTTGATCTTGCTTCGTGATGTTATATTTCAAACAGTTAATGTCATAAGACTTTTTTTTGGAGATCTAACGCCTTGCGACATGCAATCTGGGGGTATATTCGCAAGATTAGCAGCTATGTTCGGAATTCACTGCAGTATTTTTTACGGAACCCCTGATCTTGCTTGGTGGAACCCACTTTGAGAATCACTGCACTAAGGTGACGACAAGTAAATGTATTAAAGTGACGTTTAGTATGAAAATAAAAATTCAGAATTTTGACAAAACTACAGCAGATTCAACACGAGATTTTGTACAGCAGAGCTACCAAGCAGTGAAACATCAAAACCTAGGTTTTTAAAAAAAATAAATTTTAGCACCAACCAATGCACAAGTTCTTAATTCTGCATAGAAAATGTCTTCAACCTCGGCTGATGTAAACCCAAAATGAATTATTGACCTATGGCTCTGTTCTGGTACTAATCACAGTCGACCAGGTGGTCATGATATATTTTAACTGAAAAGAAGATTTATAATGCATTTAACTGAGCTAAAAGTTCTTCGCTACTGCCTGCTTTTGGTATGTTTGATGGTGGTCTGTTGTTCTTACGAGATTTAGCTTGAGTGGCCTCTTCCATTGAGCTAAATACAGTTCTCTTTGTACCACGATCATTCGCCGGTGACATCGCTAGGTCATCAGCGGTGAGGGAATCAATTGATATGTCCGTAAGAGTGGTGTTGGATGTTTCTAAAAGCCGCCGAGAGCGAGATCTCTCAATTGCTCGAAAATTGCCACCTGTTTTAAACAAAATATATATTAGTAGAGGAAATAGTTTTCTTAGCGTAAAAATTCAGAAATAGTTCGTAAAACATAATATTGCTGTTGGGCAATGAACAACAGCTTCTCAGTCGAGTTGACTAGTACCTGGCCATTAACCAAACAAGTTAATTAAATAGCGATATTGATACCGTTTATTACATTTCCATGACACAAAAACACATTTAAAACCAAAGTTAAACATCAACCACCAGTAAACAGTGTGTCCTGGGCATTTAGATCGGAAGTCATCTTGCATAACTAGAAACACAACTATGATTTAGTCGCTGCATATACATAGTATAGAAATCACATTGTCAAGAACAATAGCACTTAAAATTAATTAAGCGAACAAATATAGTCATTGCAAGTAACAGCACACATATTTATAACTTAGTTCATTTTCAATACTCAGTGCATCTCCTAACCTTTTACGTGCACTGCCAAATATTAACTACGATACATGAAATAATAATTAAGATTATAAGGCAATATAAGCAACTTTAATCCATTAAAGAAAAAAGCGCTACATTCAAGATATCATTTTTCCACATTTGCCTGCTGCAAAAATTAAACAAAACCTCATTACTTCCACACTATTCAGAGCATAAATCATTGAGTAGTAATTTCATGCAGCTAAATCACAGATAATATAATTAACGCACAAAGTAACTACACCCGGGGGTTGGGCACTGAATGTGTGGTGCCCTGAAAGAGTCACAGAGAAACAGTGCACGACGTGCAAAGCTAAGACCAATGTACCTGTAAATCAAAATCAAGTAATTGGGTTGAAAAGACTTATTTTTTTCATCAGATTGATTTCCATATTAAACTCTTTGAAGCACTACGTTTGACAGTTAAGGCGATAGCTAACCCAATCTAAGCGTGGAGTCATTGCATAATATAGAACCTCGAAATGCTTTTGATGAAGGGAGTTATGGAAAGTGCAGAGTTGGGACGCGGGACAGTGTTTATAAGAGAATGACTAACACCATTCAACAAAGTACGTAGATTTACATACAGTAATTACAGAATGCATAAAAGAAATAAATCTACTGTTGAAAACATAAGGAATACATGAATTAAACAATACAAAAAATAAGTAATTATGTTAAACATTCTACACAGGGCTGCGAAAAAGCAGAATGACAGTAGAAATTTGATCGTAATAAAGCAGAAACTTTGATTTAATACAGTTCACTATACACTTTCGTACATATTTAAAAAAAGCAAAGTAACGAATTTCAAATATGTCACGGTCTACGTTCAACTAAATCAGTAGTGTCCAAAATGTACTGAGCATGCTACAATTGTGCCAATAGAAAAGATCTTTGCAGCTCTTGACTAGTCTAATAGATCGAGCAATCTGGTTTGCTATTTGTAAGAAAAATCAACTAAAGCAAAATAGATCTGATCCTCAAACGATTTTCACATAATGTTGTAACAGAGAGCGTAGGTAGAGAAAAATTACGGAGAATTTTCTATGCTAGATCATATTTGGTGACTACTTTTTCAAAATTCCAAAGATTTTGGTAAGACTCGGGAAGTATTAAGAGTTTTAGTAATATTTGTTGAGGTTGAGTTTAGGTAATGTTTAAAGGGCACCTAAACATCCTGTCCAAAACAAAGCTTTGATAAATTTTATAAAGGGGTTTGCTGCATCCTGACTACCCCCTAGATAATAGCCTTGTTCATACACACTCTCAACACATAAAGCACTAAAGTGCATGGCAATAAAATCTTTGCGACCAAACAATAGTGTGCGTGTATATAATCCAACATTAACCTATCACTTCAATTTATAATATAGATAGTGGCGTAACCAGCGGAAACTCAGGGAAAAAAGACGTGGCAAATTTATTTTCGTTCGATTCAAAAACATTCAAAGTCCACTTAAAGGTCGTTCAAGAGCACGGTCGAAAACAGAGCATTTTAAAAAATTCTAAAAGCTCTTGGTTATAGCCATTTTTAGACAAACCAAAAATTCTGTATTGGGGTTAATAATGAAACATTTTCAAGAAAAATTGAAATTGCATCGTTCGTCACCTCAGCAAAATCAAAATTACTGGCGTTCGTACAAAAATGTGGTCCATTTCAAAAATTGTGTGCTTCAAGTAAATCTAGCCTAAATGCTATATATCAAAGCAGTAGATTCGTCGTGTTCCTTTGATTTAACTTCTAATCAGCCACTTCTATTTGCACAGAGGGCAGGTTGGAAGTATCAGGGGATATAGCAGCCAGAAGACTAGTATTTTGTCCTTTCGCTCGCTGTCGGTTTCGTCCTGTTACGTAATAATAGACTGTGTCACTTAAAGAGCATCGACAATTGCGCAATTAGTGATATTAAATATCTCATGAAACCTAAGATTTTCTTCTAGAGTTTAACGTAGATTTTAGCTCTTTACATACTTTTTACGTTCTCCAATTCACACTCTTGGTGTATTGATATTAGTTTCGAACTTCGACACCAAAAGCCGCAGATCAAAACTCCATTAAAACACCACCAGTATTCGTCAGGAAGGGCATCCGAAATTTAAAGTGCTACGTTGCTCCAGCATAAAGTTTGATTGAAAAGCGAGTTGATAGTGGCAAACATTCACTGTCATGTCAAACATGCATGTCTGGTACTATAAACTTAGCATGCAAAAGCAGACTTAAGTACGTAAAATTACTTTTTTTTAACCATAAAAACTTCGCGTAATATTAACAGCAGCAAATTTCTCTGCATATAATATCTATATAGCACTGTAGTTAATATGCATATTGCACAATCAAAAAATGAAAAATAAAAGTAACATAAATCGAAACGTATCTTTATATCCAACAAAACAAAAACATCACCTTTTCTGTGACTTGAATAGCATACATGGTAGAATGAATGGAAAACATGCCTCTGTCCGACAGCACGATGAAGTACACTAACATGCAACTTGAACAGATATCTGACTAAGATTGCACTGACAAACCGCATACTTCTGCCCCAAACAAAGTTAAAAACCTCAGTTTATTTTGAATAAACTTACCAGCTGAGGCAACCTAAATCATTCTAAAAAAACTTCCTTTCCTGCTGCTTCGTAAGCTCTAACGCAGCTTCCACTTATTATAAAAAATATACAGCTAAGCGCTACATTTGCACCCAGCTCTCCGTTGCAATATACATATAGCTTTCATTAAACCAGTCATTTATACATATAATTGATACCAACAAGCTAATGTAGTTTTGCTAATGTTCAAAATCTTTTTAATTGCACGGTAAAAACAGTTTGCGAGTTTCTCTTACGAAATCTCTGGTTTTACCATAAAAATCAGGCAAAAAACAGCTTGCGAGCTTCTCTTAAAAGATAGCGAGGCAACTACTTTAAGTCACTTTTAACCGATTGTTTCTAAATTTTCTCTGAACATGCAGTATAACTCAACAATAAATGAATCGGAAATGAGAAAGTACGGAAAAACATAAATGAACTCAAGATCATGCAAACTCAGATCACCTATCTTATGAAAAATTACCGATTACACATCACAACTGCTGTGTAACTGAAAGAAATAGAACGTTAGTCTTTTAACATCTTGCAATCATTTTACAGACAACCATATGATCACAAAATAGCACTAGCGGTAGCATAGTCAAAAACATACACTTTTTTTAAAGAAGGATGCTCCTAACGTTATAAAAATTCAAATTAGGTACATAACAGCGACTTAATTCGCTGTTTGAACTGCGCTTCTGCTAGTGCCTCAGTAAGTATGGATTCGGCACAAAAAAAATTCGAGCGAATTTGAAATTGGTTGACATCACAGTTAATTTTGTTACTTACAATTAGTATAAAAATATAATAAACAAAATATGTTAGGTAAAAATCAAATTCACACAAAATAGTTATTAAACATCACAATGCAACAATGTTTACATTGCAGTTTATCTTAAAAATTTGCAAGACAGCGACAGTGAAGCTATACATAAGAAACTGCCCAAAACTGCTTTGGAATTGATGTTCAACATTCCGCCGAAATGGCCAAATAATATTTGCAATAAAGTACTGCTCGTTAACAAACAGAGAAAAACCATCATCCTTAAAAGTGCCTTTCTGCAAGGCAAAACAAAGTAGGCATCAAGAGATTTAAACGCGTGACCACTTGACCACAGTCACTTTGATACTTCGCTTTTATCCCGCGCAACCACAATATCGAATTCCGAAAGCACGGCAGCATAGTTGGAAGCTTGTGGACCCTCTCCCAATTAGTGTAAACATTTCGCGGCTGCCAGCCCGTTGCACGAACTGTCGCTGGCAAACACAGGGAAAATTAAATGCTAAACCAGTTTTATTAGCAGCACAAGCGAGATATCAGAAACGAAAGAGCGTACCTTTTTCTCTCGGTGCTCTTCGTCTTCCTTCTTTTCTGAAAGCTTGACCAGAAGACAGAGCTTCCATTAAGCTGTCCATTACACCTTCTTGATCACCCTCTGTAAAAACAAATCAAGGTCACTAGGAGCATGAAAAAAAGATTTATTCGCAACTCTTTGTAAAACATAAAACCAAAATGCAGATCAAATTTTTTGCTTCATTCATTCACGCGTGTGAGCTCATGCTCGGTTTGCATGTCTTTCGTCTGACTGGGCCACCACGACGGGTAGACTGCTTGGCCCCACCATCTGTCTGCCACATAAAGACGGAAGCGTCCCGTTAAGTGCCTTGCCCAAGAACACAACAAGCAAGCTTGCCGGCTTGTTCTCCACACTATCCTTTATGTGCTGAGCGCCAAGCAGGGAAGCTGTGAATACCATTTTTTAAAGTCTTTTGGTATGACCCGACAAGGGAAATGAACCCCAAGTCTACCGACTGCGAAGCGGACGCTCTAACCACTACACCATCGCGCCGGTAAATTTTTTGCTAAAACACTTTGCTTTTGGTTTGGAATCATGTTCGCCTACTACTGAAAGACCTTCAATCAACAAGAAACATGTTGAGAAACAAAACGGAGCGTCATTCTTACTAAACGTGTTTTAAGCAAAGATATCTATTTAATCATTTAACCAAACAACTTTGCACCGAACTTTACTGTGATTTTAATTCATTTAAAACAATTACAGTACATCCTCGCTTATCCGGCCCTCGATTATCCGGCTCCTCGATTAACCGGTCGTGTTCAACAGGCAGACACGTTTTATATTATTGTGTAATAGTTACTATTTTGTGTATTACGGAATAATTATTACTATGGCTGGTTAATGTAGAAGATTTTTCAAATCACTTAAAGTATAGGTTCAGTTTCTATTGGCTAAGTTTTAAAATGGATAAGCGTGCAACAAAGAGAAAACGAGTTGTGCTAACAATAGAAGATAAACTGAAAGTTTGCAGATTGGCAAAGCAGAATGTACCTAAATTTGTATTAATGAACCAATTCAAAATTGGGAAATCTACTTTAAATGATATTTTAAGAAGTGAAGAAAAGTTAACACAGTTTAAAGCAGAAAAGAATGAGCTTGGAATACCTGGCGCGGTTAAAACTTGTAAAGCAATAAGAAATGGAGATTTTGACAAATTAGATAGCGCGCTTTACATTTGGTTTCGTCAGCAGCGCGAAAAAGGCTGCCCAGTAACTGGCCCGATACTAATGGAAAAGGCCTCCAAGTTTCACCGCTTAATTTATGGAGAAAGGCCTCCAAGTTTCACCGCTTAATTTATGGAGAAAGCTCCAAGCCCTTTGTTGCAAGCTCAGGGTTCCAGTGGCGCTTTTGCGGAAGGTTTGGCTTGAGAAATCTGACTTTATCTGGTGAAAAGTTAAATTCCGATAACTTTTCTGCAGAACAGTTCATCAATGGCTTTTCTGTCATGACTGAAGGCTATTCAGCCAACCAAATTTTTAACTGTGATGAAACCGGCTTATATTTCAAGATGTTGCCAGGCCACACGTTAGCTTCGGTTCATAAACAACCAGATGGAACAAAAAAGGCTAAAGACAGGGTCACAATAAATGCATGCGCAAACGCCAGTGGAACAATAAAATTGCCTTTACTGTTTATTGGTAAGGCGAAAAATCCACGCTGTTTTTGCAAAATTAACAAGGAAGCGCTGCCAGTTGTTTATAGAAATCAAAAAAATGCTTGGATCAACACACACATTTTCAGAGATTGGTTTTTAAATTGTTTCATTCCTGAAACAAAACTAAAGTTAAGAGAACTGGGCAGGGAGGAAAAAGCAATTTTGTTTCTTGACAACTGTGCCGCTCATCCAAGTGAGAAAGAACTTGTGTCACATGATGGCAAAATTATTGCCAAGTTTTTGCCTCCAAATGTGACTGCTTTAATACAGCCAATGGATCAAGGGGTCCTCAAATCTATCAAAAGGGTTTATAGGAAGTCGATTCTGAGAGATCATCTTGTATCGCAATCAACCTTCACCATACAAGACTTCCTGAAAACACTTGATATGATGAAAGTTATCGATACTGTTGCAACTGCTTGGGATATGGTTACACCAGCTGCTATCAGAAACTCCTGGAAGAAGTTGATGCCATTACCAAATGATACCCAGCAAAATAACGTCCCTCAAGAAGTGATTTCAAACAACGACTTCGTGCAACAATTTTCCAGGGTAAATATTACACTGACAGACGATGATATCCAGAACTGGATGTGCTGTGATGGTCCTGGATATGAACACATGGATGAGCAAGGCATTGTTGAACTGATTTCTGGGGACGATGAAAAAGACAGCAACGAAGAGGAAGATGAAATTGAAGATCCACAATCATCAAAGTGTCCAATCACTCACGGTGAAGCTATGAATAGCATGGATAAATATTTAACATGATACCGTTGTCAACCACAAGCGACACCAGCAAATGTGTCACACCTTATCCGGTTTCGTGAGTTTGCTGCTGAAAGGCGAGAAAGCACTATCAAACAAACCTCCATCCTTTCGTTTTTCAGCAATAGTACTGGTGAAAGTTAAACTGTTTAATAACTTATTTTGTTGAACTATGTGATTTTAAACTTTACCCAAATGTCTCTTTCGTTTAGCATTTAAATTGTTTTGTGGCTAAGCTTGTTCTCATACTAACTTCGTTTTTTTCGTTCTTTTTTTCTTAAAGTCTTTTCTTATCCAGCCAAATGCTTATCCGGTCAAGATTTTGGAAAAAGGTTGCCCAACTGGATAATCGAGGATGTACTGTATTTACAAAACCTTAAATCCGATGATCAACTCCTAGCAGGCAATTGTTTCTATTATCAGATTCTTTGTTAGCAGTGACCAGACAATTACGAAGACCGTAGAATGAAGCTTTACTGTTGTGTATCAGAGCTATTTTCAAGTTATTTTATGTTTTTTGTGTTTTCGTTCAACGAAAGTTTTAATGCTGTAAATATTTGTGTATAGATCCTGATGAGGGCGATATGTAGCGCCAAAAACGTTTGCATTTTCTAAATATATTATATTATTATGTTCAACGGTGTATTGCTAGTAGCAATAATAGCAACTTGGATGTTGAGAAACACCTAGCAGTTGTCAGAAATACTAAGGAAGTGCATTTTTACTACAAACAGTGCAATTATGCAAAAGAAAACTCTTTCTAGTGCTTCTTTCAAACCTAAGCAGATATTGAACTCAACACCTCAGATTGCTAGTCAACACCATATTTCACTAAGCTTTCTCCATAAATCCACAAAAACTCTTTTAAGAACACAATTGACCAACCGATTTATTAGCTCATACATATCAACTCGTGCTGTGCTTGGTATCTTCAATCAGACTAGATACCATGACAGACAAAGGTGGATGTACTTGTATAAGTTTCTATATGATTTTGTGCAATTCTTGTACATTTTTTTCTTCTGCATTTTTGTTTAACAATATTTATTTAATCATTTACTTATGAGGTGCTTCACAGTGTACGTTGTTGGGTGAACATCTGGTTTGGCCTCCAAAGTATGTACTGAAAGCTTGCAATAAAAATGTGCTAATAGGGATGGGCAATTAAGAATAATATGCTATTCTAGAATAGTTAAACCGAATCCAGAATCCGAATCCTTTTTTGGAATTAGCACAATCAACACAAAAGTATTTATTACAAGTTTACAACAACAAAAGCACAATCAGAAAACAAGTTTATTGCAGTGCAATGCATTTAAGCTTTCTACATGTTTGCATGTGTGGGCGAGTTAGTTTTTGAATCATTGCATGAATTGATACTTATAAAAAAAAGAAAATCTGTGATCAAGCAACGTGATAAAGCTTGTAAGCAGGATATAAACCAAATTCTATTATCCAGTTTGAATTGGCATTTTGGATCCAGACAGTTTAGGATTCGAATCCTTTGGATTTGGTATTCTGAATTGCCCAGCTCTATGTACAAAACACTTTTGAAGAGTTGATTTGTGGTACAGAATTTGAAAATTGCAGAAAGTAGAGTATTCATTCTCAAAGCTTTTCGTCTGACACTTTTCAAGAGTATCCGTCAGAAATAGAGTGAAAAGGTGAAGTGAGTCACTTATATAGAGACACGGTTGACGAAAAAGAAAAAAGGGAAAAAAGGCTCTATCATGATTGGTCAAAAGAAGCGACCAATAGAAGGAGCGGAAACTAATGTCTGATTTTTAGACCATAAACGAATTCCTTTTGTTTGCATAAATTTGGTTTGGATGTTTTAATGTACGTGGCTTCAAGGGTGGAAAGGTGAAAAGAAGTACGGCCACGGGCAAGAATAGAAAATTTGTTGTCATTATAATCGTGTGCGCATGTAGGGTTTTGTAAAAGATGTTGTCCTATGGCAGAAAAGGAAGTTTCAGTTTTAAAGTTTCTGATTGGCTTGCAAGAGCGGGCCAATGTGCTTCAGTCCTGAGAAATATGCTTCTGGAGAATGGTTTTCGGCATGTGCTGCTTAATCCTCTGTTATAGCCTTTGAGACGTACGACCCACGTACCGACTATCGCAGTGGCACAGAAATTGATAAACAATGTTGCTTTGATGAAAAACGGGTAGTACATCCTTTTTGGCTACAGGCAGAAGTTGTCTGGTGGTGTAGATAATGCATGGCTCAACTGCAAAGTAACAGCGTTTGACGGCTGTTTTAATTTGCATTTCGTACCTCACCTTTGCATTTCGTACTTCACCTTTTCACTCTATTTCTGACGGATTCTCTTGAAAAGTGTCAGATGAAAAGCTTCGAGAATGAATACTCTACTTTCTGCAAAACACTTTTGGTACGTACTTTTCAGAGAAAACGTGATGAATGGACAACAATGTATACTGTGCAACATCATATAACTAACCCAGAAAATGAAAATTTTTGCACAAAAATGCATCGAGAAAAAGATACAAAACCAAATAAAACCACACAGAAACATATGGTGTGTTGTACATCCACCTTGATACTGCTTGGCCTTGCCACCTCTTTTAAGGTGGGGAATCTCATTAAGTGCATTCATTAAGGACATAGCAAGCAAACATGCTGCCTACTTCTCTAAACCAGATGTTCTTGACATAGAGTCAGTGAAAAGGTTTCACAGGGTCTGCAAACGCTTTTACTCAATTTTGATAAACCTAAAAGCAATGAATTAACTTCGAAGTTGGCTACATTTCTTTTAATGGTGAGCATAATTAAGCATGACTGCTGTCGCCAAGCTAAGGGATGCAACCCTAAGTGGAGCCACATGTGGTACAAAAAATCTTGATTTCCAAAAAAAAATCTTCATATTTATCTGTCAGTTTTAATGCTAATCCACACCTAAAAGACATTGATCTCTGAAAAAAAATTTATGCATTCACATGATGAAGAAAATTTACTATAGTGCCTTTCAAACAAAATTTAGCTGAAAGCTCCGAGCACTGACAACTACTTCAAAGGGATCCATAACTACAAAAAGGTTGAGAACCACTCCTCTATACTATTCTATTTTGACCTGAGTGCCAAATAAAAAAGTATTAATATCATTTAATCATATCACATAAATATTGCACTCACGCTGCATCAAATAACAATGCCTTCCCTTACACTTGAACTACCAGAACCAACAAGAGATACTGCTCTACTAAAATAAGCTACACTAGACGAAATAAAAACATTACTTAATGTATCGTTACAAACCAGCATTTTTTCAAATAATGTGACCAATTCATCCTCAGAAAGTTTTGATGCAACTGCATTTAGAGCAATTGCTTCAGTACTAGGTTCTCGTTTTTCCAGCTTCTTGTCACTTTTTTTAGATTTTCCAGCATTTGAAGTAAATCGATCAAGCTGCAATAAAAAACAATCAAGTTGATCAGTTACAATCACAGGTCATATAAAAAAATGTATTTCAGGGAAATCGAGAAAGATTTTTGTCATGAATTAGCAGGCTCTTAAATTTTCTGTTTATCTTGTGATCAATGAGTTGAATATATTATTTTATTTTAAGCACAAAATAAAAAAGGTCTTTAGGAAAGTGAAAAATGCTTCTTTTACTAGTACTTTTAGGAAAACATGTTGCTCAGGTATAAGTTTGCATTTTGAGCTTGAACTGCAGCTTATGTTAACAACATTAAGCCTACAACAAAATGGTTTGAGTGAATGCCAGCTGACCAATTTGTAAGCAGGTAAAATCACACACAACACAACAGCAAACTTTTTATCTGTTATGTCAAATAAACCAAAGTACTGCAGATTTCAAACTTCATATTACGATAACATTTTGGCAATGGTTATTTTACCATCAATGGTATTTTACACTTGGAGACTATTTTGCCGTCAGACATTTGTGATCAGTCAATTTCAATAACATACTTAACATGTGACTTTTGGCCATTTCTGATTGGTCAATTTCTAAGACAAATTAATAAAAAATTGTAGTCTCTGTGTACACTACCCAAAACATTCATTGACCAAGCCCCACCTCCAGTGTACACTGCCTTTGTTTAATTACCATCCCATCAAAGATTCAACCCACAACCATCACATTCTCCAGCAGCTACAGTACACCATAGCATCACTACCAAAATTATAGCAATCATGCCTATTTAAATACGCATGAACAGTGATGGAATAATAGTCACTTCCTAACCTTATTGTTTCTGCCAGCAGTGGCTATTTTGCCATCAAAGGCATTATACCCTTGAAGGCTATTTTGATGCCAGACATTGGTGATTGGTCAATTTTAATGACCCATTAAACAAATGACAACTGGCTGTTTCTAATTGGTCAGTTTCAATCACAAATTCAAAAAAATTGCACCCCCATTGTACACACCACTGTTCATTCACATACCAGGCCCCCCTTCAGTGTACACTGCCTTAGTCTAAGTACCCTGGCACTGAAAATTCAAACCCTTAGCAAACGCATTTTAAGGCAGGTGCACTGTCTACTACACCACAGCATCCTTGTCACAGTTATAGCAAATGTGGTTATTTAAATACACATGAAAGATGACTGAAAAATGGTCTCCACGGTAAAATGCGATTGAATGCAAAATAACCACTTCCTTTTGTAAACACATACCACATGTAAATCAACAAAATTTTTGCCAAGCAACAGTCAACAAAGCAACTAAGTTTAAAGACTTACAAATTTCGATTTTGCTCTTTGCCTTGTTATTTCAGACATATTGCAGTGGTAATTTTGCAATTATTACAGAAAAATCTGTGTGGTTCTACATTTATCGCTCGTTTCAAAACCAGCTAAATTTTGTAGCCTAAGGCTGCAGAATACAATCTCCTAAAAATATCAAGAGCATTACTTCAACGCTTTAAATTTTTGTTTGAAATAACTGGCACATGACGCAGCAGAACAATTAAAAAAACATAGACCAACAACAACCCTAATGAAAAATATATCATTGTTTAACGGAAGCCTAAACTTGTCAATCTATACACCTGCTGGATTAAACCCTGCAACTTCAATTTATCCCTTTCCTAGACATTTCTTCAAAGAGGTGGAAAACTTTGTCCAGCAGTAGTCCTACCGGAGTGCATATCCTATGTAATCTTAGTGCTAAGACAGCACCAATACTTCACCCAAAACCGGCAGTCTTTGGACAAGATGGGCTGCTTCTAACAACAATCAACTACATGAAATATTGGTTTGCTTTTCCGCCGCAAGCGCTGACGAGATCGATCCGCTCAGTTATTTACCTTTAGTTGTTCCAGAGATAACTTTTTTAACTGTTCCAACAATATATGGCTGTTAATATCGTTATTCAAAAACACAAGAAAACGTAACCTGTTAGCAATTGATCGATTTATTGTGTTATAAAGACAATCTACGCGCTTTATATGCATGTTCACGCCAATGACGCGGTTATTTCACAAAGTAATAGTATTGCAAATAATAAAAACCTCTCTCCCATAATTTGACAAGACCATCCGTGGACGCGTTTCGTCCTTTTGAACTCATCAGCAGGGCCTGTCCCGTCATCACCAAAAGCCAAAACCCCATATTTGCAATAATATGAAAAATGTAGTATCATTCTATTACAAATTCCTTCGCACAAATCACGCACGTGGTGCATGCTATCACTTTGGTACGGGGATTCACTTTGCTATCATGCTATCACTGTGGTACGGACATTGGTACGGGAATTGTGAAATAACCGCGTCATTGGCGTGAACATGCATATAAAGCACGTAGATTGTCTTTATAACTCAATAAATCGATGTATGATACGGTTATCGTGATCACGTGCTATGTTCATAGAGGTAAGGGTTTTAAATAGATCTCGATTACTATAAACTCTTTGAGTGGTACACTGGGATGGGATCCCCGTACCAAAGTGATAGCATGCACCACGCGCGTGATGTGTGCAAAGGAATTTGTAATAGAATGATACTACATTTTTCATATTATTGCAAATATGGGGTTTTGGTTTTTGGTGATGACGGGACAGGCCCTGCTGATGAGTTCAAAAGGACGAAACGCGTCCACGGATGGTCTTGTCAAATTATGGGAGAGAGGTTTTTATTATTTGCAATACTATTACTTTGTGAAATAACCGCGTCATTGGCGTGAACATGCATATAAAACGCGTAGATTGTCTTTATAACTCAATAAATTGATGTATGATACGGTTATTGTGATCACGTGTTGTGTTCATAGAGGTAAGGGTTTTAAATAGATCTCGATTACTATAAACTCTTTGAGTGGTACACTGCATTGTTAGCAATTGCTTGCTTCGATTAAAATGTAGGCCTATGTCATGGTTGCTTGTCCAGACGTTATGAAATGACTTTCAAAATAATGTCAATCAATCAATCATTCACATTATTTTGCAGATAAGTCCTGACTTATAGGTCTGTTTATTAGTTTTAATTTAAAAGTGTTTTGAAAAAAGTCTTAAAAAGTCTCGTCCCTGGATTTTTTGGAGAAAAGCCTAGGTTGTTCAGTGACACTATAATGTTACTGAAATGATATTAATTACTTGCTTTAAATTTAATTATAGTTACGCCTCTGTCTCCTCCAAGAAATTAGTATACAAACGAAAACGTAACAATTGTGCTACAAATTGCAACATGTAAGCTAAGGTTTAACCATCCGGTATTGGATGCTAATATTAGCCATCAAATTCTCCTATGACTTGTATTTGTTTTTGCCAAAAACTATCCACTTGATTTCCACTCGCAGAAATCAGTCATTCTATAGCAGGGGCGGCCAAACTGCGGCTCTTTTGACTCATATTGTACAGTATTTGTGTACAGTGATGTACGAGGGTAAATCAAAAAGTTCTAAGACAAACAACATAAATTCAATCTCAGTAAAAATACCGCAAAATCTCAAAAAATCATGGCAACTGTTTTTTGGGATAAAGATGGAATCATTTTGTTAGATTTTCTTGAAGGACAGAAAACTATCACTGCAAGTTATTACGAAAAAGTTTTGAGAAAGCTAAAGACTGCATTGGCCAAGAAGCGACGAGGAAAGCTTCATCGTCAAATTTTGTTCCATCATGACAATGCTCCAGCACACACGGCCAAGACTGTAACGACAACTTTACGAGAGTTTCGCTGGGAAATCCTTTCACACCCTCCCTACAGTCCTGATTTAGCTCCTTGTGACTTCTTCCTATTTCCAAAACTGAAGGAGCATTTGAAAGGAACAAGATTTCAATCCATAAATGAAGCAAAGAGGGAGGCTGTGACCTGGTTGACTAGACAAACTCCAGAATTCTATCAAGAAGGAATTTCTCGATGGAAACATCGCTTGCAAAAGTGTATTGAGTTAGGTGGATCTTATGTAGAAAAATAATCGTGCAACTTCAATAAATATTGAATTTATGTTATTTGTCTTAGAACTTTTTGATTTACCCTCGTATTGTAGGGGTGTGCAACCAGCTGTGCGCCACGTCAAATCTTGGAGTCGGTGTAAGGGTGCATGCTTTATTTTGTGCTTTGAAATTGGTGGTTTCTCCAAAAGAAAAAGGTCAACGCCTTCTCTTTGGACGGAAGATGTGTCGATTCATGCTAAGGATTGCGTTGCGGCTATATCGTTTTTGGCTCTTTATTATGGCAAGTAGGGCACCCCTGCTAAATAACCGCCGAAAAAAGTTTAATGTCTAGCTTTTCTCACTAAGCTATTAAAAATTTAGCGAAGATTTTACCAGCACTAGTCATGCAATTACACAGCTAAAAGTTTATCGAATTGATCAGCTCTGATTACACAGTCGCTTTTTCTAATCAGACTTGTTTAATCAAAATCTTGAGCGCGAGACAGTTCTAAATTAAAAGTAGGCCTACGGTGTAAAGTTAAAATGTTAAAAAAAATTATGGATTGACTCTGAAGAAAAATGCTGAAAAAAATTGGAAAGAATTTAGAAAAACTGTTACGGACTCTGCTCGTGATAAGGCCAAGTTCTACTGAACCAGAGAGAACATTTTCTGCTATGGACGTTTTTGCAACCATGATTACAAACAGGCTTAATGAGGACTCTTTGAATTCTATGAATATCATGCAGCAATTTTACAGAAATTGAATGTATTGAGTGAAGTTAAAGTATTAATGAATTTTATTACGTATAATTGAAGCACAAAATACCATTTTAAAAACCCGGGTTTTTAAAATATAATACCGGTGCCAAGTCGGAGAAACTCATTTTGACACACTTGATAAGACAAAACAAAACTAGTTAAATTAATTATAGGAAAACACTGGGAGACTGCAAAAAACTTTACTTCTAAACAAAATCAGCTGTCCAACACAGCTGGTTATACTGTTTTACAAACAAGCATGCCATTAAATAAACAAATTTAGCAATATTATCTACCGCAAACAACAAGTAAAAAAAGTTGGAATGTCAATAACCAGTAATAAGAAAACGGTCTTACATTTTACAAATGACATGGTGTTATCAATCTCCGGTAGGTGTGTTCAAGAAAATACATGTTTATTCTGCCTGTATTGCCTTTGTTAAGTTAGATTTATTTGTAGATTGTAGCCTATAGTGCCGATTGGACTGATAGTCAAGCACTGCAACAATAACTCAAAACACCTCAAGATTTGTTGAAGAATTGTAAAAATTGTATTGGTTTAATAAATCGCTTTTGAAGAGTTTGTTAAAGTTATGAAAACTCACAACTTCAAAAGCTATTTATTTTTTTATTTCAAAGTTGAGCGTCATTGTATTTTATGGCGTTTACTGCTATGGTGGCGTTAATTGATGGAACAAAGTGGGCTGATATTGTTTTGCCTACTTTTGGAGTTGTAATGATGAGCATTTTATACTGTTTTAAAGCAGTTATAAAATATTTGTGCCTAGGAATTCATAGCTGGAGTTGAGTCATGGAGCTTCAAGACCGAGACGAAACATCAAGGGTTTCGAGACCTGGACGAGACACCAAACTTTACATTTTACTTTACACTTACATATTTACATTTACTATAGTTGCTATGATTTTCTATTTTATTCTTGACACTAACCAGTTTTCTCGGTGTCGCCAGTCTCGGTTAACAGTCAGCTATGTCAGGTTAAAAATATCGGTTTAGCCGACTCACCCACATCACATTTCTGGGAGAAGCAATATTGAATTGATAGAACTGAGGGTATCACCTCATACTCCTAATCCTAATAATCGTATTTTCAGTTGAGAGTGGTCTTACTCATAAATTCTCAATCGTTTCGTTAATTCTATTCGTTCCTTCCATGGCGTTCTTATACTGGCCATACCATCGTGCATACTGCAGTCGAAACTGGAGGCGAAGAATTTTGCATATTTTATGTGCTTTTTTATGAATCATTTTCAGATTAGAAGCAAAATAGATATTTATTGCAACCGTAGCATAATGTGACATATACACTTGACCTCATAGGCAGTCAATGATGACGTCATATGTAATAATGACGTCACAAAAATACAATAAATCTATGCAAATTTCCAAAATTTGGCAAAAATTTAATATAAAACCGTATCGCTTCACTTTTGGGATTAAGCTAGCATCAACGGTGTGGTAGTAGACTGCCTCACAACTTTTGAATTTCCCAAGTAGTGATTTTGCTGAGATACCTCTGCCTTAATGGCGTTTGGATATGCTATAAGTACTGGCAGTCACAAAACATTTATCATTTCAAAGGTACATTACGATTGTCAGCCAGAAAAAATGCAAATGGTTGGATACATAAGAGTAATAGAACATCCGCAATGTTATAACAAATAACACTTGCGGGAAAGCATTTGCTTGCTGATGGCACTACATGTGCAGCCTACTAACTAAAAGTTTTAATACACACAAAAATTTTAAAACAAGTAGAGAGACGCCTATCAATTTTAAACACAAACCGAAAAATAATAGCTTTGAGTCGGTACTTTTTTATTTTATCAGAACTTTTAAATCCTGTTATACCTGCTACTTTGGTACAGAATTTATGGTTTACAGTTTGCTGAAAATTTGAAAAAAAAATCAAACTTAATTTACGCTTAGCTTAAGCACTTTTTGTCGTGGTTCTTGAATGGATTTTGGAGAATAACGACAGCAGTGATTATTAAACAAAATGTTGGCAAGTCTTGGGGGATAACAATTGCTAATTGATAAATCATAAAGTTCGGCAATAATCAACAGCACATTACATAAAGATTTTCTGCAGCAATGGTGGGCTATTTCATGAAACATGACATAACTGTATATTACCCATTGACAGACGAAATCTCCTTGAATATGCAAACTACCACGATTCAAGTCAGCAGTAAAGATGCCGTACTTTTCATAATAAAAATGACTGTCATCTTCATTAATTTGTTCTTTATCTTTTGCAATTAAAAAGCCTGCTATGTAAACAAGACCCATCATAGAATCTTCACTTGTACTAGACTGCATTTCAGGTAAAAAATCCATTATATCACACATTTGTTCTGTTAATTTGATAGAGCATTTGTCACAGTAATGACCTGATTCAATTTGATAAAGATCATTGGCAGTTTCACTGTTTAACTTTAGAAGCAGCTTTGCTTTAGAAATGTGGAGTTTCTCCAAAATTTGTTGAACAGTTATAAAATATGTGCCACCAGACCCTTGCCGAAGTTTGCTAAATTCTTTTTCCAATGGATCAGTGGAAAAACTACCCAAGATTACATATTCGAATAATTCTTTACGAAAAAGATATTCACTTAATTCAACCAAGTCATTGACAGTTTGCGACAAACAGGCAAGTGTGTCTCTTGTTAAAGTTTTCATTCTTTTTCCCCCAGTGCAGTGCATATTTTAAATAAATGCATTAAAGCTTTTTAGTTTTTGGATGCTAGTACCATAGGGAGAAGTAATTACTGCTTTTAAGTTATCAAGTGTTTTTTGCGCAGTAAATTTTGAATGAAGATTTACTATTTTCCAGAATTCCAAAACAAAAGTCAAAAAGCAGAGGTGGGCACTTCCGCAAATCTGCAAATTGCGGACTCAAGTTTCTATTTGCGGATTTGCGAACCTAATTTCCTACCGCAAATATTTGCGGATTTGCGGCGAAAAATTGAAATTTACCGCAAATCCGCAAACCAATAGGCAGTGTTGCCAGTGCCGCTCGGAAAAAGTGGACGCTCTTATTTTCTGGGTTGGAGGTGAACGACCGGGAGTTGATGACCTTTTTTTTTTTTGGTGGTCAACGTCTGATCAATGGCAAAATTTGACTTTCGAAAGTAAAAAAGTTCACCACGAAGACAAAATAACAGTAAATATTGCGGTCTAAGTTTGCGGAAGTGCTATGTGCATTTGCGGTTGCGGAAGTGCGAAAAGTCACCGCAAACCTATCGCAAACTTGCGGATTTGCGATTGCGGAACACCTCTTGCAGTTTTGCGGATTTGAGTTTAAATTTGCGGTGCCCAGCTCTGTCAAAAAGTAAATTGTTCCACTGGCATCTTGAATTTCCGGATGCACCTTGAGAGCAGATATAGTCTCATCACAGAACACTCGCAAGCACGTCCCGACCCTTTGCCTTTCGATAGGAGTAGGGCAAACCGCTTCAAATGTGAGTCGTGACATTTTGACAAGCTCTTTGCTTTCATAGTAGTACAGTTTCCTAATGTCAGAGCACCTGGCTGTATATTTCTGATCATTCAAATAAAATTCTAATTCTTGTGTAGCTTCAGTAATCCAGTTGTTTCGTATGTTTTTAAAAATGTGAACGTAGTCAAACAGAAGGAACAAGTTATCTTTGGTGAGCCAAGGAAAAATAGTATCAAATTTTTTGAAAAATGCTTGATTTACTCTCTTGCCGTCACAGACAATTGCAATTACAAGAACTTTGGACCATCATACATGCAAACAACCATATAACTTAGCACTGTGTTGGCTAGCTCAGTTAAATTGTACATTAAAGAAATTTTGCTGAATTATTGGATTCTTTGTACTAGCTTTGGAAGGACAGCAGTGAAGGTCTCAGCGTTCCTCTGAGACTCTTTATTTTTAACACTCATACTTTTGGAATTTTTTATAAAATTTGGTTTAGCATCTTTATGTTTTATTTAGAGATCCAACTACAAAAGCTAAGTTGGAATTTTGCTTTGAATGAATAGTAAAGAACCTATTTTTTTTGAGATCAACTCCTCAATGAGGAATATTATCTAAATTTTTGGAACGTTGGTTGTGTGGCATATGACGTGCCAAAACATTTTGGGATCTTTGGCTTTTTGCGCAAAAGAAAGACATTTTTGAGATTTTTTGGCCATTTTTTTGAGATTTTGCACGTTTTAAGTTGGCAACTAAGATTGCAGCCAAGGAACGTGGCGTCAAAAATATCATTACGTGGGGGTGCGCCAAGTCGTGAAATAAGCATACCAACGAATTACTTATTTCTGTAATCGTAGAATATTAACAATAACGCAGCCCAACTTTGACTTGGTGGGCTTATACTTATTAGAAGGAACCATGGCGTTCTTATACAGGCCACTTCATCGTGCACAGGCGACAGAAAACTGGAGGCGAGCTATATTTCTTTTCTTACTCGACAGAAGGTTTAGTAGCATTTGTGTGTATGTTCGCGCACCTTGCATGTCGATAACGATTGTTTAATTTTAAACTAGTGCATTAACTCAAGATTTGATCGACGGTAGTCAGTTTAGTGATGTTGACTTTAAAATGAAAGTGCAGGTACCGGTACTTTAATTTTATGTAGTCTGAACAGTAGTTGCAAACAAAAGTTAAACTAACCATTAGCTTTAGCTAATATAAAAGTTATAAGCGTTCTTTGTGTTTAGTTGAAAACAGAACTTAATAGTGACCGATAGCTTATAGGCCTAGTGAGATGGAAAAGTTGTATGAAGTATGCTACCGGTATGTTGAGCACATGAAGTATACATTTGTAGGCCTACATTTTCATTAGCATACGTATGTAACTTAATGGATGAGATGTAACTTAAAAGAAGAAGACAAGTTTTGCTGCTATGAAATTGTGACTTTAAGCCATTTTTTTCAGTAAATTAGCCATGGTTTGAGTAACATTTTGCTACATTTTGTTTAGGCAACGTAATCCTAAGTAAATTCGGAGGCTAGGAATAAAGATGGGTAAGCCTAGATTCAGTTGTTGGATTCAGCTGGTTCAAATCTGTTTCCTAGAACTGTCTCAGAAAATTTTGAAAATTCCGAAACCCTCAAATTACATTTTTTTTCAGAAAATTGGGAGAAAATGTTGTGTAACAAATTGTAATGGCAATTATGACAGTACATCAAAAGAAAAAACTTTTCGCCTTCCAAAAGATAAAGACGAAAGAGAAAAGTGGTTAAAAGTTATCCCACGTGATAACATTCCGGATTCGAAACATACCGTTGTATGTGAAAGACACTGGCCTTAAGGTTACGAATCTGTGCATTACTATGGAAAAGAAAGACCACGCCACCCACCTTCCGTATTTGATTGTATAAAACCCAGCCTGCTGCGAACATCCACGCCAGCCCTCAGGACAACCACCAGAACCCCCTTTAAAGTGCGAACTCAGCAGTCTGATGAGCTTAGTGCGTTTAATGAAGAAGATAAAATAACAAATTATGAAAATTTTAAATCTGATATTTTGCATCATAATTTTGGATGCCTAGCTGTAGTGAGCAAATCAAAAAACGAAATATATTTGCAATGTGACGAGCTATTGAAAGGAACTGGAATTTTAAAATTCATGATAAAAATTAAAGAATATTTTTCTTACGAAGCATTTCATTCATGTATTAAATGTATCATCTCATCATTATCTCAAAATAAAATAGCTCAGTTAACACCGTGGTCACAGGTAGATGAAGCTGTAAGATATTTAAAAAATCATTCTTCATCACGAAAAGAGACTGCGTTGCACCGGCAAGTTTCAGCAATGGGTGTCAAAAGCGTTGGTGAGAGAAAATTTTCAAATGCTACAATCGTACGTGCGTTTGGTTATTTTGCTCTTTCTCGAACTGCATACAATAGATTGCACCAAGATTTTGATTTACCCAGCGTCACAACTTTAACACGGATGACTTCATCTACCAAGCGTTATGATGATGTTGCTTTCTACTCCAAAGTATTTTCTAATTTATCAAATCAGCAAAAAACTCGCATAGTTCTCATTGACGAAGTTTACATTAAATCCATGTTACAGTATCATGGGGGTGAAGTTTTTGGTCAAGCTCTCAACAATTCAACTGAGCTAGCCAACACAGTGCTAAGTTATATGGTTGTTTGCATGTATGATGGTCCAAAGTTCTTGTAATTGCAATTGTCTGTGACGGCAAGAGAGTAAATCAAGCATTTTTCAAAAATTTGATACTATTTTTCCTTGGCTCACCAAAGATAACTTGTTCCTTCTGTTTGACTACGTTCACATTTTTAAAAACATACGAAACAACTGGATTACTGAAGCTACACAAGAATTAGAATTTTATTTGAATGATCAGAAATATACAGCCAGGTGCTCTGACATTAGGAAACTGTACTACTATGAAAGCAAAGAGCTTGTCAAAATGTCACGACTCACATTTGAAGCGGTTTGCCCTACTCCTATCGAAAGGCAAAGGGTCGGGACGTGCTTGCGAGTGTTCTGTGATGAGACTATATCTGCTCTCAAGGTGCATCCGGAAATTCAAGATGCCAGTGGAACAATTTACTTTTTGACAGAGCTGGGCACCGCAAATTTAAACTCAAATCCGCAAAACTGCAAGAGGTGTTCCGCAATCGCAAATCCGCAAGTTTGCGATAGGTTTGCGGTGACTTTTCGCACTTCCGCAACCGCAAATGCACATAGCACTTCCGCAAACTTAGACCGCAATATTTACTGTTATTTTGTCTTCGTGGTGAACTTTTTTACTTTCGAAAGTCAAATTTTGCCATTGATCAGACGTTGACCACCAAAAAAAAAAAAGGTCATCAACTCCCGGTCGTTCACCTCCAACCCAGAAAATAAGAGCGTCCACTTTTTCCGAGCGGCACTGGCAACACTGCCTATTGGTTTGCGGATTTGCGGTAAATTTCAATTTTTCGCCGCAAATCCGCAAATATTTGCGGTAGGAAATTAGGTTCGCAAATCCGCAAATAGAAACTTGAGTCCGCAATTTGCAGATTTGCGGAAGTGCCCACCTCTGCTTTTTGACTTTTGTTTTGGAATTCTGGAAAATAGTAAATCTTCATTCAAAATTTACTGCGCAAAAAACACTTGATAACTTAAAAGCAGTAATTACTTCTCCCTATGGTACTAGCATCCAAAAACTAAAAAGCTTTAATGCATTTATTTAAAATATGCACTGCACTGGGGGAAAAAGAATGAAAACTTTAACAAGAGACACACTTGCCTGTTTGTCGCAAACTGTCAATGACTTGGTTGAATTAAGTGAATATCTTTTTCGTAAAGAATTATTCGAATATGTAATCTTGGGTAGTTTTTCCACTGATCCATTGGAAAAAGAATTTAGCAAACTTCGGCAAGGGTCTGGTGGCACATATTTTATAACTGTTCAACAAATTTTGGAGAAACTCCACATTTCTAAAGCAAAGCTGCTTCTAAAGTTAAACAGTGAAACTGCCAATGATCTTTATCAAATTGAATCAGGTCATTACTGTGACAAATGCTCTATCAAATTAACAGAACAAATGTGTGATATAATGGATTTTTTACCTGAAATGCAGTCTAGTACAAGTGAAGATTCTATGATGGGTCTTGTTTACATAGCAGGCTTTTTAATTGCAAAAGATAAAGAACAAATTAATGAAGATGACAGTCATTTTTATTATGAAAAGTACGGCATCTTTACTGCTGACTTGAATCGTGGTAGTTTGCATATTCAAGGAGATTTCGTCTGTCAATGGGTAATATACAGTTATGTCATGTTTCATGAAATAGCCCACCATTGCTGCAGAAAATCTTTATGTAATGTGCTGTTGATTATTGCCGAACTTTATGATTTATCAATTAGCAATTGTTATCCCCCAAGACTTGCCAACATTTTGTTTAATAATCACTGCTGTCGTTATTCTCCAAAATCCATTCAAGAACCACGACAAAAAGTGCTTAAGCTAAGCGTAAATTAAGTTTGATTTTTTTTTCAAATTTTCAGCAAACTGTAAACCATAAATTCTGTACCAAAGTAGCAGGTATAACAGGATTTAAAAGTTCTGATAAAATAAAAAAGTACCGACTCAAAGCTATTATTTTTCGGTTTGTGTTTAAAATTGATAGGCGTCTCTCTACTTGTTTTAAAATTTTTGTGTGTATTAAAACTTTTAGTTAGTAGGCTGCACATGTAGTGCCATCAGCAAGCAAATGCTTTCCCGCAAGTGTTATTTGTTATAACATTGCGGATGTTCTATTACTCTTATGTATCCAACCATTTGCATTTTTTCTGGCTGACAATCGTAATGTACCTTTGAAATGATAAATGTTTTGTGACTGCCAGTACTTATAGCATATCCAAACGCCATTAAGGCAGAGGTATCTCAGCAAAATCACTACTTGGGAAATTCAAAAGTTGTGAGGCAGTCTACTACCACACCGTTGATGCTAGCTTAATCCCAAAAGTGAAGCGATACGGTTTTATATTAAATTTTTGCCAAATTTTGGAAATTTGCATAGATTTATTGTATTTTTGTGACGTCATTATTACATATGACGTCATCATTGACTGCCTATGAGGTCAAGTGTATATGTCACATTATGCTACGGTTGCAATAAATATCTATTTTGCTTCTAATCTGAAAATGATTCATAAAAAAGCACATAAAATATGCAAAATTCTTCGCCTCCAGTTTCGACTGCAGTATGCACGATGGTATGGCCAGTATAAGAACGCCATGGAAGGAACGAATAGAATTAACGAAACGATTGAGAATTTATGAGTAAGACCACTCTCAACTGAAAATACGATTATTAGGATTAGGAGTATGAGGTGATACCCTCAGTTCTATCAATTCAATATTGCTTCTCCCAGAAATGTGATGTGGGTGAGTCGGCTAAACCGATATTTTTAACCTGACATAGCTGACTGTTAACCGAGACTGGCGACACCGAGAAAACTGGTTAGTGTCAAGAATAAAATAGAAAATCATAGCAACTATAGTAAATGTAAATATGTAAGTGTAAAGTAAAATGTAAAGTTTGGTGTCTCGTCCAGGTCTCGAAACCCTTGATGTTTCGTCTCGGTCTTGAAGCTCCATGACTCAACTCCAGCTATGAATTCCTAGGCACAAATATTTTATAACTGCTTTAAAACAGTATAAAATGCTCATCATTACAACTCCAAAAGTAGGCAAAACAATATCAGCCCACTTTGTTCCATCAATTAACGCCACCATAGCAGTAAACGCCATAAAATACAATGACGCTCAACTTTGAAATAAAAAAATAAATAGCTTTTGAAGTTGTGAGTTTTCATAACTTTAACAAACTCTTCAAAAGCGATTTATTAAACCAATACAATTTTTACAATTCTTCAACAAATCTTGAGGTGTTTTGAGTTATTGTTGCAGTGCTTGACTATCAGTCCAATCGGCACTATAGGCTACAATCTACAAATAAATCTAACTTAACAAAGGCAATACAGGCAGAATAAACATGTATTTTCTTGAACACACCTACCGGAGATTGATAACACCATGTCATTTGTAAAATGTAAGACCGTTTTCTTATTACTGGTTATTGACATTCCAACTTTTTTTACTTGTTGTTTGCGGTAGATAATATTGCTAAATTTGTTTATTTAATGGCATGCTTGTTTGTAAAACAGTATAACCAGCTGTGTTGGACAGCTGATTTTGTTTAGAAGTAAAGTTTTTTGCAGTCTCCCAGTGTTTTCCTATAATTAATTTAACTAGTTTTGTTTTGTCTTATCAAGTGTGTCAAAATGAGTTTCTCCGACTTGGCACCGGTATTATATTTTAAAAACCCGGGTTTTTAAAATGGTATTTTGTGCTTCAATTATACGTAATAAAATTCATTAATACTTTAACTTCACTCAATACATTCAATTTCTGTAAAATTGCTGCATGATATTCATAGAATTCAAAGAGTCCTCATTAAGCCTGTTTGTAATCATGGTTGCAAAAACGTCCATAGCAGAAAATGTTCTCTCTGGTTCAGTAGAACTTGGCCTTATCACGAGCAGAGTCCGTAACAGTTTTTCTAAATTCTTTCCAATTTTTTTCAGCATTTTTCTTCAGAGTCAATCCATAATTTTTTTTAACATTTTAACTTTACACCGTAGGCCTACTTTTAATTTAGAACTGTCTCGCGCTCAAGATTTTGATTAAACAAGTCTGATTAGAAAAAGCGACTGTGTAATCAGAGCTGATCAATTCGATAAACTTTTAGCTGTGTAATTGCATGACTAGTGCTGGTAAAATCTTCGCTAAATTTTTAATAGCTTAGTGAGAAAAGCTAGACATTAAACTTTTTTCGGCGGTTATTTAGCAGGGGTGCCCTACTTGCCATAATAAAGAGCCAAAAACGATATAGCCGCAACGCAATCCTTAGCATGAATCGACACATCTTCCGTCCAAAGAGAAAGCGTTGACCTTTTTCTTTTGGAGAAACCACCAATTTCAAAGCACAAAATAAAGCATGCACCCTTACACCGACTCCAAGATTTGACGTGGCGCACAGCTGGTTGCACACCCCTACAATACATCACTGTACACAAATACTGTACAATATGAGTCAAAAGAGCCGCAGTTTGGCCGCCCCTGCTATAGAATGACTGATTTCTGCGAGTGGAAATCAAGTGGATAGTTTTTGGCAAAAACAAATACAAGTCATAGGAGAATTTGATGGCTAATATTAGCATCCAATACCGGATGGTTAAACCTTAGCTTACATGTTGCAATTTGTAGCACAATTGTTACGTTTTCGTTTGTATACTAATTTCTTGGAGGAGACAGAGGCGTAACTATAATTAAATTTAAAGCAAGTAATTAATATCATTTCAGTAACATTATAGTGTCACTGAACAACCTAGGCTTTTCTCCAAAAAATCCAGGGACGAGACTTTTTAAGACTTTTTTCAAAACACTTTTAAATTAAAACTAATAAACAGACCTATAAGTCAGGACTTATCTGCAAAATAATGTGAATGATTGATTGATTGACATTATTTTGAAAGTCATTTCATAACGTCTGGACAAGCAACCATGACATAGGCCTACATTTTAATCGAAGCAAGCAATTGCTAACAATGCAGTGTACCACTCAAAGAGTTTATAGTAATCGAGATCTATTTAAAACCCTTACCTCTATGAACACAACACGTGATCACAATAACCGTATCATACATCAATTTATTGAGTTATAAAGACAATCTACGCGTTTTATATGCATGTTCACGCCAATGACGCGGTTATTTCACAAAGTAATAGTATTGCAAATAATAAAAACCTCTCTCCCATAATTTGACAAGACCATCCGTGGACGCGTTTCGTCCTTTTGAACTCATCAGCAGGGCCTGTCCCGTCATCACCAAAAACCAAAACCCCATATTTGCAATAATATGAAAAATGTAGTATCATTCTATTACAAATTCCTTTGCACACATCACGCGCGTGGTGCATGCTATCACTTTGGTACGGGGATCCCATCCCAGTGTACCACTCAAAGAGTTTATAGTAATCGAGATCTATTTAAAACCCTTACCTCTATGAACATAGCACGTGATCACGATAACCGTATCATACATCGATTTATTGAGTTATAAAGACAATCTACGTGCTTTATATGCATGTTCACGCCAATGACGCGGTTATTTCACAATTCCCGTACCAATGTCCGTACCACAGTGATAGCATGATAGCAAAGTGAATCCCCGTACCAAAGTGATAGCATGCACCACGTGCGTGATTTGTGCGAAGGAATTTGTAATAGAATGATACTACATTTTTCATATTATTGCAAATATGGGGTTTTGGCTTTTGGTGATGACGGGACAGGCCCTGCTGATGAGTTCAAAAGGACGAAACGCGTCCACGGATGGTCTTGTCAAATTATGGGAGAGAGGTTTTTATTATTTGCAATACTATTACTTTGTGAAATAACCGCGTCATTGGCGTGAACATGCATATAAAGCGCGTAGATTGTCTTTATAACACAATAAATCGATCAATTGCTAACAGGTTACGTTTTCTTGTGTTTTTGAATAACGATATTAACAGCCATATATTGTTGGAACAGTTAAAAAAGTTATCTCTGGAACAACTAAAGGTAAATAACTGAGCGGATCGATCTCGTCAGCGCTTGCGGCGGAAAAGCAAACCAATATTTCATGTAGTTGATTGTTGTTAGAAGCAGCCCATCTTGTCCAAAGACTGCCGGTTTTGGGTGAAGTATTGGTGCTGTCTTAGCACTAAGATTACATAGGATATGCACTCCGGTAGGACTACTGCTGGACAAAGTTTTCCACCTCTTTGAAGAAATGTCTAGGAAAGGGATAAATTGAAGTTGCAGGGTTTAATCCAGCAGGTGTATAGATTGACAAGTTTAGGCTTCCGTTAAACAATGATATATTTTTCATTAGGGTTGTTGTTGGTCTATGTTTTTTTAATTGTTCTGCTGCGTCATGTGCCAGTTATTTCAAACAAAAATTTAAAGCGTTGAAGTAATGCTCTTGATATTTTTAGGAGATTGTATTCTGCAGCCTTAGGCTACAAAATTTAGCTGGTTTTGAAACGAGCGATAAATGTAGAACCACACAGATTTTTCTGTAATAATTGCAAAATTACCACTGCAATATGTCTGAAATAACAAGGCAAAGAGCAAAATCGAAATTTGTAAGTCTTTAAACTTAGTTGCTTTGTTGACTGTTGCTTGGCAAAAATTTTGTTGATTTACATGTGGTATGTGTTTACAAAAGGAAGTGGTTATTTTGCATTCAATCGCATTTTACCGTGGAGACCATTTTTCAGTCATCTTTCATGTGTATTTAAATAACCACATTTGCTATAACTGTGACAAGGATGCTGTGGTGTAGTAGACAGTGCACCTGCCTTAAAATGCGTTTGCTAAGGGTTTGAATTTTCAGTGCCAGGGTACTTAGACTAAGGCAGTGTACACTGAAGGGGGGCCTGGTATGTGAATGAACAGTGGTGTGTACACTGGGGGTGCAATTTTTTTGAATTTGTGATTGAAACTGACCAATTAGAAACAGCCAGTTGTCATTTGTTTAATGGGTCATTAAAATTGACCAATCACCAATGTCTGGCATCAAAATAGCCTTCAAGGGTATAATGCCTTTGATGGCAAAATAGCCACTGCTGGCAGAAACAATAAGGTTAGGAAGTGACTATTATTCCATCACTGTTCATGCGTATTTAAATAGGCATGATTGCTATAATTTTGGTAGTGATGCTATGGTGTACTGTAGCTGCTGGAGAATGTGATGGTTGTGGGTTGAATCTTTGATGGGATGGTAATTAAACAAAGGCAGTGTACACTGGAGGTGGGGCTTGGTCAATGAATGTTTTGGGTAGTGTACACAGAGACTACAATTTTTTATTAATTTGTCTTAGAAATTGACCAATCAGAAATGGCCAAAAGTCACATGTTAAGTATGTTATTGAAATTGACTGATCACAAATGTCTGACGGCAAAATAGTCTCCAAGTGTAAAATACCATTGATGGTAAAATAACCATTGCCAAAATGTTATCGCAATATGAAGTTTGAAATCTGCAGTACTTTGGTTTATTTGACATAACAGATAAAAAGTTTGCTGTTGTGTTGTGTGTGATTTTACCTGCTTACAAATTGGTCAGCTGGCATTCACTCAAACCATTTTGTTGTAGGCTTAATGTTGTTAACATAAGCTGCAGTTCAAGCTCAAAATGCAAACTTATACCTGAGCAACATGTTTTCCTAAAAGTACTAGTAAAAGAAGCATTTTTCACTTTCCTAAAGACCTTTTTTATTTTGTGCTTAAAATAAAATAATATATTCAACTCATTGATCACAAGATAAACAGAAAATTTAAGAGCCTGCTAATTCATGACAAAAATCTTTCTCGATTTCCCTGAAATACATTTTTTTATATGACCTGTGATTGTAACTGATCAACTTGATTGTTTTTTATTGCAGCTTGATCGATTTACTTCAAATGCTGGAAAATCTAAAAAAAGTGACAAGAAGCTGGAAAAACGAGAACCTAGTACTGAAGCAATTGCTCTAAATGCAGTTGCATCAAAACTTTCTGAGGATGAATTGGTCACATTATTTGAAAAAATGCTGGTTTGTAACGATACATTAAGTAATGTTTTTATTTCGTCTAGTGTAGCTTATTTTAGTAGAGCAGTATCTCTTGTTGGTTCTGGTAGTTCAAGTGTAAGGGAAGGCATTGTTATTTGATGCAGCGTGAGTGCAATATTTATGTGATATGATTAAATGATATTAATACTTTTTTATTTGGCACTCAGGTCAAAATAGAATAGTATAGAGGAGTGGTTCTCAACCTTTTTGTAGTTATGGATCCCTTTGAAGTAGTTGTCAGTGCTCGGAGCTTTCAGCTAAATTTTGTTTGAAAGGCACTATAGTAAATTTTCTTCATCATGTGAATGCATAAATTTTTTTTCAGAGATCAATGTCTTTTAGGTGTGGATTAGCATTAAAACTGACAGATAAATATGAAGATTTTTTTTGAAATCAAGATTTTTTGTACCACATGTGGCTCCACTTAGGGTTGCATCCCTTAGCTTGGCGACAGCAGTCATGCTTAATTATGCTCACCATTAAAAGAAATGTAGCTAACTTCGAAGTTAATTCATTGCTTTTAGGTTTATCAAAATTGAGTAAAAGCGTTTGCAGACCCTGCGAAACCTTTTCACTGACTCTATGTCAAGAACATCTGGTTTAGAGAA
Organism: Trididemnum clinides; assembly: GCA_963675345.1. NCBI lineage: Eukaryota > Metazoa > Chordata > Ascidiacea > Aplousobranchia > Didemnidae > Trididemnum > Trididemnum clinides. The sequence continues at coordinate 13,376,914 of OY776295.1, forward strand.
GTAGGCAGCATGTTTGCTTGCTATGTCCTTAATGAATGCACTTAATGAGATTCCCCACCTTAAAAGAGGTGGCAAGGCCAAGCAGTATCAAGGTGGATGTACAACACACCATATGTTTCTGTGTGGTTTTATTTGGTTTTGTATCTTTTTCTCGATGCATTTTTGTGCAAAAATTTTCATTTTCTGGGTTAGTTATATGATGTTGCACAGTATACATTGTTGTCCATTCATCACGTTTTCTCTGAAAAGTACGTACCAAAAGTGTTTTGCAGAAAGTAGAGTATTCATTCTCGAAGCTTTTCATCTGACACTTTTCAAGAGAATCCGTCAGAAATAGAGTGAAAAGGTGAAGTACGAAATGCAAAGGTGAGGTACGAAATGCAAATTAAAACAGCCGTCAAACGCTGTTACTTTGCAGTTGAGCCATGCATTATCTACACCACCAGACAACTTCTGCCTGTAGCCAAAAAGGATGTACTACCCGTTTTTCATCAAAGCAACATTGTTTATCAATTTCTGTGCCACTGCGATAGTCGGTACGTGGGTCGTACGTCTCAAAGGCTACAACAGAGGATTAAGCAGCACGTGCCGAAAACCATTCTCCAGAAGCATATTTCTCAGGACTGAAGCACATTGGCCCGCTCTTGCAAGCCAATCAGAAACTTTAAAACTGAAACTTCCTTTTCTGCCATAGGACAACATCTTTTACAAAACCCTACATGCGCACACGATTATAATGACAACAAATTTTCTATTCTTGCCCGTGGCCGTACTTCTTTTCACCTTTCCACCCTTGAAGCCACGTACATTAAAACATCCAAACCAAATTTATGCAAACAAAAGGAATTTGTTTATGGTCTAAAAATCAGACATTAGTTTCCGCTCCTTCTATTGGTCGCTTCTTTTGACCAATCATGATAGAGCCTTTTTTCCCTTTTTTCTTTTTCGTCAACCGTGTCTCTATATAAGTGACTCACTTCACCTTTTCACTCTATTTCTGACGGATTCTCTTGAAAAGTGTCAGACGAAAAGCTTTGAGAATGAATACTCTACTTTCTGCAATTTTCAAATTCTGTACCACAAATCAACTCTTCAAAAGTGTTTTGTACATAGAGCTGGGCAATTCAGAATACCAAATCCAAAGGATTCGAATCCTAAACTGTCTGGATCCAAAATGCCAATTCAAACTGGATAATAGAATTTGGTTTATATCCTGCTTACAAGCTTTATCACGTTGCTTGATCACAGATTTTCTTTTTTTTATAAGTATCAATTCATGCAATGATTCAAAAACTAACTCGCCCACACATGCAAACATGTAGAAAGCTTAAATGCATTGCACTGCAATAAACTTGTTTTCTGATTGTGCTTTTGTTGTTGTAAACTTGTAATAAATACTTTTGTGTTGATTGTGCTAATTCCAAAAAAGGATTCGGATTCTGGATTCGGTTTAACTATTCTAGAATAGCATATTATTCTTAATTGCCCATCCCTATTAGCACATTTTTATTGCAAGCTTTCAGTACATACTTTGGAGGCCAAACCAGATGTTCACACAACAACGTACACTGTGAAGCACCTCATAAGTAAATGATTAAATAAATATTGTTAAACAAAAATGCAGAAGAAAAAAATGTACAAGAATTGCACAAAATCATATAGAAACTTATACAAGTACATCCACCTTTGTCTGTCATGGTATCTAGTCTGATTGAAGATACCAAGCACAGCACGAGTTGATATGTATGAGCTAATAAATCGGTTGGTCAATTGTGTTCTTAAAAGAGTTTTTGTGGATTTATGGAGAAAGCTTAGTGAAATATGGTGTTGACTAGCAATCTGAGGTGTTGAGTTCAATATCTGCTTAGGTTTGAAAGAAGCACTAGAAAGAGTTTTCTTTTGCATAATTGCACTATTTGTAGTAAAAATGCACTTCCTTAGTATTTCTGACAACTGCTAGGTGTTTCTCAACATCCAAGTTGCTATTATTGCTACTAGCAATACACCGTTGAACATAATAATATAATATATTTAGAAAATGCAAACGTTTTTGGCGCTACATATCGCTCTCATCAGGGTCTATACACAAATATTTACAGCATTAAAACTTTCGTTGAACGAAAACACAAAAAACATAAAATAACTTGAAAATAGCTCTGATACACAACAGTAAAGCTTCATTCTACGGTCTTCGTAATTGTCTGGTCACTGCTAACAAAGAATCTGATAATAGAAACAATTGCCTGCTAGGAGTTGATCATCGGATTTAAGGTTTTGTAAATACAGTACATCCTCGATTATTCGGTTGGGCAACCTTTTTCCAAAATCTTGACCGGATAAGCATTTGGCTGGATAAGAAAAGACCTTAAGAAAAAAAGAACGAAAAAAACGAAGTTAGTATGAGAACAAGCTTAGCCACAAAACAATTTAAATGCTAAACGAAAGAGACATTTGGGTAAAGTTTAAAATCACATAGTTCAACAAAATAAGTTATTAAACAGTTTAACTTTCATCAGTACTATTGCTGAAAAACGAAAGGATGGAGGTTTGTTTGATAGTGCTTTCTCGCCTTTCAGCAGCAAACTCACGAAACCGGATAAGGTGTGACACATTTGCTGGTGTCGCTTGTGGTTGACAACGGTATCATGTTAAATATTTATCCATGCTATTCATAGCTTCACCGTGAGTGATTGGACACTTTGATGATTGTGGATCTTCAATTTCATCTTCCTCTTCGTTGCTGTCTTTTTCATCGTCCCCAGAAATCAGTTCAACAATGCCTTGCTCATCCATGTGTTCATATCCAGGACCATCACAGCACATCCAGTTCTGGATATCATCGTCTGTCAGTGTAATATTTACCCTGGAAAATTGTTGCACGAAGTCGTTGTTTGAAATCACTTCTTGAGGGACGTTATTTTGCTGGATATCATTTGGTAATGGCATCAACTTCTTCCAGGAGTTTCTGATAGCAGCTGGTGTAACCATATCCCAAGCAGTTGCAACAGTATCGATAACTTTCATCATATCAAGTGTTTTCAGGAAGTCTTGTATGGTGAAGGTTGATTGCGATACAAGATCTCTCAGAATTGACTTCCTATAAACCCTTTTGATAGATTTGAGGACCCCTTGATCCATTGGCTGTATTAAAGCAGTCACATTTGGAGGCAAAAACTTGGCAATAATTTTGCCATCATGTGACACAAGTTCTTTCTCACTTGGATGAGCGGCACAGTTGTCAAGAAACAAAATTGCTTTTTCCTCCCTGCCCAGTTCTCTTAACTTTAGTTTTGTTTCAGGAATGAAACAATTTAAAAACCAATCTCTGAAAATGTGTGTGTTGATCCAAGCATTTTTTTGATTTCTATAAACAACTGGCAGTGCTTCCTTGTTAATTTTGCAAAAACAGCGTGGATTTTTCGCCTTACCAATAAACAGTAAAGGCAATTTTATTGTTCCACTGGCGTTTGCGCATGCATTTATTGTGACCCTGTCTTTAGCCTTTTTTGTTCCATCTGGTTGTTTATGAACCGAAGCTAACGTGTGGCCTGGCAACATCTTGAAATATAAGCCGGTTTCATCACAGTTAAAAATTTGGTCGGCTGAATAGCCTTCAGTCATGACAGAAAGCCATTGATGAACTGTTCTGCAGAAAAGTTATCGGAACTTAACTTTTCACCAGATAAAGTCAGATTTCTCAAGCCAAACCTTCCGCGAAAGCGCCACTGGAACCCTGAGCTTGCAACAAAGGGCTTGGAGCTTTCTCCATAAATTAAGCGGTGAAACTTGGAGGCCTTTTCCATTAGTATCGGGCCAGTTACTGGGCAGCCTTTTTCGCGCTGCTGACGACACTAAATGTAAAGCGCGCTATCTAATTTGTCAAAATCTCCATTTCTTATTGCTTTACAAGTTTTAACCACGCCAGGTATTCCAAGCTCATTCTTTTCTGCTTTAAACTGTGTTAACTTTTCTTCACTTCTTAAAATATCATTTAAAGTAGATTTCCCAATTTTGAATTGGTTCATTAATACAAATTTAGGTACGTTCTGCTTTGCCAATCTGCAAACTTTCAGTTTATCTTCTATTGTTAGCACAACTCGTTTTCTCTTTGTTGCACGCTTATCCATTTTAAAACTTAACCAATAGAAACTGAACCTATACTTTAAGTGATTTGAAAAATCTTCTACATTAACCAGCCATAGTAATAATTATTCCGTAATACACAAAATAGTAACTATTACATAATAATATAAAACGTGTCTGCCTGTTGAACACGACCGGTTAATCGAGGAGCCGGATAATCGAGGGCCGGATAAGCGAGGATGTACTGTAATTGTTTTAAATGAATTAAAATCACAGTAAAGTTCGGTGCAAAGTTGTTTGGTTAAATGATTAAATAGATATCTTTGCTTAAAACACGTTTAGTAAGAATGACGCTCCGTTTTGTTTCTCAACATGTTTCTTGTTGATTGAAGGTCTTTCAGTAGTAGGCGAACATAATTTCCTTTGAACAAAGCTGTTAATGATAAGTTGTTTTCAACTTGAGGTCTTAATCATTCCGTCAGACAAGGGCCACAGTTGTGCTTTGAGAGTGGTTTCCACTTTATTGATAAGCATTGGTGTTACCTGGAGGAGCTCATCAATTTAGTAATTTATATTATATACCATGCTACATTGCTCTATCTTTAAATCGGTAATTCAATAGTCTGCATTTTAGGATGACATGAATCTTAGTGAAGATAAAAAAGAACCACTGCGACAAAAAGATTTTGGAATGAAACGAAATATGGTTGGACAGTGGCTAAACAAAACTACGATTGTGAGGGTATGTTTTTGATGGTTGAGAGCTGTGGTAACTGTTTTTGATTGTGTTGGTTTCAAAGGCACAGCATAGCCCTACATTTTTTGTCTGATATGTACGCAAAAATTATCAAAATTGTGCTCCATCCAAATTTTTGTCACAAGTCATTTTCTATTGTTTTGTTAATTATCTTAGGGAGAGCAGTCTATGACTCCACAACAGTTTATACTTACGTTGCAAAACTTATTTGCAAAGCAAGAGATTGTTCGCAGTGAAGGAAATAGAGAACTTTTGCAAGTACTTGAGTCGTTAAGAGTCTCATTGAATAGCAATCCATTAAGGTAAGTATATACTTTCACTAATGGGTGGTTTTGCAGTGATTATGAACACAATGTCTCAGAAATAACGATTGTAAATTTATTGATGAATATTGTTTGTATGTGAATTTTTTGTTGATTTAGTAATCTGCCTTAGAATCGGAGCATTTTTCTATGATCAAGTGTAATTTTGTCTGTTTAGCTCATACTGGAAGATTGATTTTGTCATCTTCTCACAACCGTCATTTATACCCATGTATTTATTATTGTCAACTGTATCAAAAATATTCAGCTTGGTAGGGGTATCTGTTAAGTTGGTATTTATTTATACAGTTGGGTGAAGAATTTTGGACGCGAAGGTCTTGACATACTGTTGCGCATTTTGAATGAATCATATGATCACAATCGTCATGGAGAGGTTGACAATAAAATTCGACATGAAATTATTCGCTGCTTAAAAGCATTTATGAACGATAAGGTACTGTTGTTGTGCATGGTGCAAATTGTTTTTATGATTTTTTATATGACATTGGAAATGCGATTTAAATCGTAATGTATATGTTGTATTTGACATAAACCAACATACACGGTGAACATTATTTACGTCTTAGCCATTGTTAAATCATTGTGTTTTAATTTGTACATATCTTGAAATGTTCGTTGTGTAGTCTTATTGCTACTAATCTTGCACAGTTGAAGTGGATGGTATATGTTCTAGTCCAGTGTTTCCCAACCTTTTTTCTTGCATGGCTCACAGTGAGATTGGGTAAAAGCGACATGGCCCACTAGTATTATCTCGTTAGAGTTGGTTACGTTGTGGTAGCTAGTATCTACTTAGTTATAAACCAAACACACATTACTCTAAAGAAGCGATTTATTCCAAAATACACTTCAGTGAGAGACCTGTTGCTGAAAACAATGAATCGGTTTCTTGATTCTTGGATGCGTTGAAGAAAGTGCACATCGGAAACCAATTTCCCTAACTAATTGGTTTTGAGTCCAGTTTTTCATCTACATTACTGGGAAAACCCTGATTTGCATAAATATGTGCTACTGAAGGGTGACATCTTTGTGATGCATTCTTTAGCGACACGCTTGTAAGAACTGCACATCTTTGTCCAAAACTCACAGATTGATAAAGTATCGAACATATCTCTACAAGTAGAATAATTTTTAAGGTATATGAGTTCATCCTGTCGGTCATCACAAAGTTCTTCTACTGGTACTCCAAAAGGTTTCCTCACCAGCTTCAAATCTGACTCCGATATTTCAGGAAAATACAGTAGATTCCGCTTAATTGGGCTGCCGGTTAATCGGGTCAGCCGTTTAATTGGGCCAAATTGTTAAGAACAAAATCCAATCAAAGATAATGCACTTCGTTAAATCTGCATAATCGGGCCACTATTCCGCTTAATCGGGCCACAACTGTAATCAGACATACACTGGTTTAATTGCAAAACCGCCTTTGTAATGTAATAAAACTCAATACAGTCAACTTCGGATATAAGAGATTCAGATATAAGAGATTTTCGCTTATAAGGGACTACGCAAAAGGTCCCAAATGATTTTCAATATAAACTAATAAGTCGGTTATAAGAGAATTTGGTTATAAGAGACTGATTAAGCTGGTCCCGGCGGATCTCTTATATCCGAAGTTGACTGTATCACAAAGCCAACTATATTATGTAACAATTGAAAAATACAGGCGCAAATTATTTTGTCATTTCATGACCTTGGACATGGTAATTGTTGTGTTTTGTTGCAAATTTTGTGAAGTCCCAAGCAGAGATGCCACAAAAAGAATTAACAATTGCTGAAAGGGTTGTTGTCCTAAGAAAAATTAGGGAGCAACCTCCAAACATTAGTCATCGCCAGCTAGCTGAGATAACTGGTGTACCAAGGACAACCCTGGCACAGATACTGCAAGATTTCGGATAATCGAGTCAGCCGTTTAATCGGGCCAAATGGTGCTTATCCCGATGTGGCCCGATTAAGCGGAATCTAGTGTACCTCAAAAATTCTTTTTGAAGACTTGTAAGGACACCAAGATTTCAGATGACAAAGCATCGTCCATATCATTAGAACTTACAGTTGAAAGGATCTCAAACATTGCAAAATTTCCCTTTTCAGCTTTTCTTGTCCAGTTTTCAAGTTTTTGTACAAAGGCGTTCAAAGTATCAATGAAGTCAATGATAGTCGTTTCCTTTCCTGGAAGCTTGAGATTTAAGAGGCTTAGCTGGTCGAAAATATCAACAAGATCGGATAGTCTGGATATGAAAGCATTATCCTTAAACTGACATCCCAGTTCGTGTTGTTTTTGCATGATTAAAAATTTCTCTAATTCTTCTTGTAGTTCAAAGACTCTGGCCACAACGTTTCCCTCTGACAACCAACGAACTTTTGTATAATAAAGTAGGTTGAAAGGTTCTGATCGCATATCAGCAGACAGCTTTCTGAAAATTCGAGTGATCAAGATCCCGCCCTTAACGTAATTTACTGTTTTGATAACTTCTTTAAGAACATTGTGGAGAGATTCTGGAGGAGTTTTCAAAGCAAGAGCTTGCCTGTGCATCATGCAGTGAACAGTGATGGCTTCAGGAAAAAGATTTCGAACTAGTGTTTGGAAACCATTTTTTGCTTCTAACATTGAAGGTGCACCGTCACAACACACACCACAGAGATTTTCCCACTTGAGGTTCTTGCATTTAAAAATTCTAATATCTTTTCCATAACATCGACTGCCTTTGTACTTGTTTCTAATGCAGAACAAAATAAAACTCTTCTTTTATGTGAGTATTTGTGAAGTATCTGCAACACCATAAGCTGAGAGCAAGCAGAAATATCTGTACTTTCATCAGCAAGCTGAGAGCTGAGAGCAAGCAGAAATATCTGTACTTTCATCAAGTTGAATAGAGAAAAGACCCAATTGAGCATTGTTTATATTGGAAATCACCTGCTGTTTTATGTCACGTCTGCCAGTTCACCAATCCGTCTCTGCACAGCATTATTAGAAAGGGATATTTATATCTGCCTTAGCTTCTTTTCACTTTCCTGCCCAAGTACAAGTCTAGCCATTTCTAAAGCGTAAGGTTTGACAAGGGTCTCTCCAATAGTAAACGGTTTAATTTGCTTTGCGATGATTAGACTGGCTGCATAAGAAGCCTCAACAAGTGTTTGGAATTGTCCAAATGCTACACTTGCATCCAAGCTTTGATGCTGCCTCACACAAGCTTCTTTTGGAGAACTCTGCATTTTTATGTTTGTGTTCGGGATCCACCTTCTCAGGGTGAAGCATTAACTTCGGCGGCCTCAAAGAATGATTACCAAGAATTTTGTAACACAAAACACTGTGGCCCTTTTTTTCTCCACTACCAAAAATTGATGTAAATCCATTACATAATCACTAAGCTTCCTTTTAGCCATTTTCTATCTGTGAAAAATATAGCTATTTGCAAAAATTTTTGCTTAAAATTTTCGTACTGCTAAGAAACTGATTTGAGGCTTTAGCCAAGCAGGTAGTTGCGCTGCTATAGAAGTAGAATTAGCAATCAGAGATAGAAACATCATTATTGCCAAACAGTGGATATTTCTGTGCCTTCGTGTCGAAATGACCTAAGCGACAAAATAATTTTTGCAGGATGCGATGAAAACTTTCTATCATTTCATTATTGAAACAAAGCAGTTATTTTGTTGGACAGATTTCATTGTGAGGATAACATCTTTTAGGAAGTCACGAGAGAGAATGCGGTTCTCAGGAAGATAGCTAGGGTTATGTACTACCATAAAAGGATATTAATTAAAAATTGATAAAAATGTCGCTTAGGTCACTTTGACACGAAGGCGCAGATTTGTTTTTGTGTACTACACAAGCAAGAAGGTGATTTCGTTTATAAATGTTAGGAAAGAAAATTGTGGAAACAATTGGTAGTCATCTTCACCGATCCTTTTTTTGAGTTTTCAAAACACAACGATTGTAAACACTTTTTCACTTTGTTCTATGGCCCATTTGGAAACCACGCCATGACCCACTGATGGGCCCTCTGGTTGGGAAACACTGTTCTAGTCGGAACACACATTCATGGCAAAAATATCCACATTTCAGTCCTTTTTGGTTTTTGCAAACCATCTTACACTTTTAACCTGATTGGTATACCTTTTTGCCCTAATGTAGCATATTTTTTGTTGAATGATCACCTGTTCTTACTTGTGGTCAAAGTAATATTTTTTGTCGCTTATGCTTGGAATGACTCTGTTCAAACTGACTTTAGAGTTGCCAGTACTGCTGACACAGTACATTTCTACCATAAGCAGTGCAGCCAAGCATGGCAAATTGCAACACAAGTTCCTTCCTCTTTTCCACAACAACGTAGTCATCGTGGGGTTTAAACGCATGGTCATTTTCATTGTAAAGTATGGTTCAACTCATTTGACCATGTTCTTCAGTGCATAGAGACTAAGGTGCAGTTGTGTATGGTCACTCCCAAGTACTGTAATCTTGTACTTTTAAACTACGGATACATAACTGTCATTTGTTTGGATAAAATTTCCTATTTTAGGTACTTGTCTCAATGATATGTAAGCTTCGTTTAAACGGAAAACATTTAGCTTGTTAATGACTTTATATTCTATTTTAAGTATGGAATTCAAGACATGTTCGACAAGGAAAACGGAATTGTAACATTATGCCGAGCAATTGATCCTAATAATAAATTGATGATGATTGATACTGTCAAGATAGTGGCTGCTGTGTGTTTATTGGGAGAAGGGTATGTTGCATTTCCGCATTGTTTTCATTTCATGTTTCAAGTTAGCTGTAAAATAGAGATAAGCGTGGACTAGAGCGGTATTGAGGCAGTTTTTTTTGTTGGAGCCATACTAAGCATTTAGTATTGGATTGATTTGGTCCCAGACTGGTAGTCAGAATTTACCATACCTTTAAATGCCCTAATTTTGTGTTTATTTTGGTGTTATAGTAGAGTTGGTATGGTAAATTAAATCGCAATTGACGTAAAGTTGCAATCATTGCACAACTATTTATAGTCATTTAACCATTGTTTTAACAACAATTTTTAAGTTTTTTATACACTTGAACTGAAGTAAGACTGTAGACTGCTGCTTAACCTATTTTTCGGATTCAGACCGGACCAAGTCATATTTTAATGACTTAGACTGGACTCGCAGTTTAAATTACAGATCACTTGTTTCTACTGTATTGGCAATTGTGCATTGAACCAGTCAAATTATTAGTTGGAGCAAAAGATCGTAAAGTATAGAGTGCATTAGGCAGCAGTCCCACTTTAGCATTTATGTATGAATTATAATTCAATTTTTTTCATAGCCATGAAAAAGTGTTGGAAGCTTTGACCGTTTGCCACGAGAATACTTTACTGCAGCAGCAAAACATTCTTTCCGAAGAGCAACAAGCTCACGCAGTTTTGCCAGTCCGTCCATCTCGATTTGATCCTATTATTGATGGATTGAGGAACAGCGAGCAATGGCCGCAGTTGCGGGTTGCTTGCCTTCAATTGGTTAACGTGCTAGTCTGGACACCTGAAGAGTTGGATTTTCGATTACACCTTCGTAATGAAATAATGCGTGCAGGCTTGCTACATATCTTAGAAGTAAGGAGATTGAATACACTAACATGAAATTACTATGGCTCTAATGTGTGCATACGTGTTCAAGGGAAAACGAAGCTAAACTTCTGTAAACTCTCAGAAAGCTGTGTTTGCTTTTTTGTGGTTACTATTTTAGCTAAGTGACACTCCAGTATGCAGTCAAAATTTGAGTAAGAAGGACAAGGAGCCCTACCACAATTAAAATGGTCTACGGATACGTTTATGACATAGTTATTAAGTTTCTTTCAAAAAGGTGTTTACTTTTATTTTAAAGTAAAAGAGCAAAGCTTAGGGTGAGATTGCAGCCTTTTTACACCATTAGGCTGCAACCGTGCTCATACTCATTTTCTTTGCAGTATAGAGAGGGATGAGCCATAATTCATGGATTTGTATTTTGATCAATACATTTAGGCTAAACTACCCTCTTGTCATCTACACTGCTGTTAATCAAACTTGTAAATTTTTTGAATTTACGGAATTTAAAATCAACCACAATGAGGAACTGAAAATCAAAAGAAAATTTTCTAGACACGCAAAAATAATGATTTTAAAGACTTTGTTTCATAGTTTTTTCAGTTAAATAAGCCATGTTTTTGGATTGTTATTTTGATCGATTCTCGCTACCCTCTGTCATTACCAGCAGCGCGATATAGCAATTAGTTTAGAAATTGAACTGGTGTATGCAACTCATTGTTTTGAGATGCCTCTTTTGCAATTTGACGTCTAAATTAACATTAGAATTTACACACTACTTACAACCTCGTGAAATTTTTTGATTTACAGGATTTAAAAACCAGTCACAATGAGGAACTGCAAATCCAAGTAAAAGTTTTTGAGGAACACAGAGATAATGATTTTGAAGATTTAGTTTCATCAAAATTTGACAACATAAAACAAGAGTTTAAATATCCTTTTGCTAAATATTCTGTATTTATAAGCAAGTAAACATCATTTTTATGGTTTTAATGCGTTTTGACAAACCTACAATCTGGGTTATTTTTGTGTAAATATGTGACTTCTGCAATATTGAAGCGTACCAGTGTTAATGTTTGTAGCACCCCGAGATTTTGTTGGCCTAAAATGTAAAATTGGACAAAATGCTCGCTTCTCACTGTTTGGCTAGACGAGAGTAGTAGTGATCGTTTATCGTTTTTCTTAATTCGCTCTTATTGTTTCACTGAGTCGCCGGATGTTTTTGAATTCCTCAACAACACGTTGGCTGGTTCTCCCAGTGAACCGTTTTTTCTTTCTGTTCTCCAAAATCTTATGAGCATTCGCGATGACGAATTTGTCAGGTAAGGCATTTTTGACATTTGATGATACTTTGAAAACGTGATTTGCCACGAGCTTGTCGTGACGTATTACGTCACTTACGAGCGCACTCCGAAAATCTTTGGCGTAAAAGTTTTTTTGGAGTTGAAGTGTTTTCGACTCAAAACCATTGTTTACCACTAACAAATACAGTAATGCGTCTGTAACACATAATTGGTCGGTACATCATGCTTTAAAACTGTCAATCTATTAAAGGTGTCAATTTTGGTTGTTGTTGCATATGAAACACCATGCCCAATTGTTAAGGGCTCTGCGATTCCGAAAAGCGAATGTTTTGTCACTGTAGAGCAGGGAGAGAGCATTGAAAATGCATTCTTTCACATCTGAGCGAAAAACGGCGTTTGATAGTTTTTATCAAAATGATTGCAATACCTTTATAGGGAAGAGCTTAGTTGCACGATGGCTTCGATTGATAAATGGCTTGCAAACTAACGTTGGTGTTCTGCTGCTAGTAAATACTTCCTCTAGCTTTGAAATCGAACAGTTAGTTTTAGCTGTTACTTCACAGCCCTTTTTAGGCATCGTTTTACGGACTGTAGTACATGGCTGCAGTTCATGCTGTACTGTAGCGGCAAATGAGTTATAACTGATGCACCTTTCTTTTCGGATTAACTTAATGGATGTTACATTTCCGTAGCGTTCATTTACAAAAGTCTCTGAGGCTCGTCTCCGGTACCTCAGTGGGCCTATGCTTGTTTGAGCAGACCGCTTATTGTTTAAGGAGACCGCTTATGCTTATAAACATAAACCAGCTTAGGGTCATTCCATGAGTAATGCAATTATTTTTTAGCTATTCGTATATTTTTGAAAGTTTATTTGTAAATTGAAAGTGCAAAATTGGCCAAGAACATATATTTGTTCGTTTTTGATGATTTTTTAGCTTGTTGTCTAGTCTGCTTATAGCTCAAAAACTTGTTTTCCTAGAACATCTCATTGATATTAAAATGATGTTTTTTCACGATGAAATAACAACAGCTTTAGTTAAAAAACATTGCAATTTTGCACCTTCCATTTCAAAGTAGTAAAATTAATCCTATCCTCAAAACGCTCTATCTAGTTTGATGCCGTAGTGTCTCAAAACGTAATACTTTTAATTTCTTGTCCTCAATTTTTGGTTTTATTAAATAAAATTCTGTTACTAATTTATTTCTTCAGGTATTAATGGTTTATCAAGTTGTACTTTTGAAGGTTTTTATTACCTAGAGAAAATTGTCCCGTAATACCACAGTTGTTCTGTAATGCCACATTTGTGCATGTAATAGTTGCTGTTATTTTTAATTGGTTCGTTCCTGATGTATTTAAAGACGGACTAATAGATTTGATCCTCAACAGCTGGGTGTGCGCAATCGCTTCCGAACTAACGCGGCGCAGCATCAAGGTACTAAATAAACTTGATGCGGGAAAGAGTAGTTGCCAATGCGTGAAAAATTACCAACTTCAAAAAAAAAACTGCGAATCCAAACAAGTCCGAACCTAGTTTTAAAACTAGATAAAACCGGACTCTTGGAAATTTTAATACACTAAATCATTTGTTTTTAAAATGGGGGTATGTATGGTTTACAAGGGGGGCACAGGCCATGGCACCATGACCGCCTTTTGGTTTCAAAATCAGCGCATTGAAGATTTTCATGTTTTTTTGGAGACCAAAAGTGAAGAAAGGACTGCTTTTAAAAAGATGGAGTTTCGAAAAAAAGTTTACGTTGTTTGGGAAAGCAAATGTGGAAAAATGATTGCTTTGAAAAACTTAATCTCCAAAGCAAATAAGTCTTTAGGCATTAAAGAGTAGGCACAGGTTTTTGTAGGAATCATCAAAGGGAGCGCGTCTCAAAAAGTTTATGAATGCCTGCTCTGATCATAATCTTGAAATGGACGTTTTAACACAGAGCTTGTTTCGCGCCTACATGCTTGCACTTAATTTGTTTGCAACCCGTTGCACACGTTCAGCTATTGGGCACCGTAATAAATCAAATTTGATGAGACCGTTGCACAGATCTTGCAAATAAAGTCGGTCCAATATTTATTTATTTAGCCTTATAGTTTGATTGCAGCTTAGTGATCACTTTGTTTCACCTTTTCTTCAAGATGTTTGTGATTGTGATCCAGGTTACTTTTTTGCAGTGTTGTACTTAGTTTAAACTATGGTTAATTATTTAGACATAGGCTGAATCAAGCCTGCTACTTGGCCAAATGTAACCATATAATGTTGGAACAAACTTTGTTGTTTTGTTTTCATACATTTTCATCCATTCTGTTTGAAATCACTAATGATTTTGTTTCTGGAAATTTGTGCCATGGTGTGACATTTTGTAGGTTTGCATCGTTCTATCTTAATAGGTGCAAAAATTCAATGAAGATTTCAAATTTTTAGCGATAAACAGTAAAGAATTTAAACATTTTCAAATAGAAAGTTTGAGAACAGTCTCGTTTTGCTGGATTGTTGAATATAAGGTTTAGAATTACGTGCGAGATCCAAAACTCGTCTTATAGCGTCACAAATTTCTACACAACTTTCTCAAAACTAATTTTTAAAAATATCACGGAAAACCAAATGATTACCCTTACAGATAATTTTTGTTCAATAAAAGTCTAGTTCAGCATTTCATCCTATATCAAGGAGCAATGCCAATAATGTTTTATTTTAACAAAAAGTTTTCCCATAGTGTCCTATGAAATGACTGTGCATTTTCTCTTTTGTTCAGGCCACAGTACTACAAGTTGATAGAAGAATGTGTTTCGCAAATAATTCTCCATCGAAGTGGCATGGATCCAGATTTCGGGTAGGTCTTGCCAATGGCGTATCTTAAACTATTTGCATTGCACTTTTACATGGAAACGAGTTAAGACCGATTGATACTTGTTTTGAAGCGGTGGAATTATTATTAATGGTATGGCAAGCACTTTTAAGGTCAAAGTCCTTTGTTTCGCAAGACCGATTGATACTTGTTTTGAAGCGGTGGAATTATTATTAATGGTATGGCAAGCACTTTTAAGGTCAAAGTCCTTTGCTTCGCACAATTGCACCATTATTAGGTGTTACATCAGGAATATTTGAATAAGAAATTGAAAATGCCTGTATAAGGCGAAATCGATATTTCTTATAATAAAGTAGCTCAGCTGATCTAGTGTACCTTGATTTTATCTATTATATGATTATCAACCTGGATCGCTTCGAGCAAGTTACTTCACGGGTAGATTCCTGGTAGTATATTTATTTTTGCTGTCATGTGTTACATCAGGATAATTGAGACTTCTATTAGAAAGAATTTGTGCTCAGTGTCCGCAATATTTTATAACAGCAGTTGAATTGTTGATTTGCTACTGCACAACTACACGCTTTAATATTTTTGTTGCACTACTTATGTCACCTTTGTAATGCACTATCCAATCGGTTAATATTTAACATTCCCAAATGATATAAGTTTCTTAACTGTTGTTTGATGTTTGGGGCGGACGGACTGTAACATTTAATTAAATGCAGCATCTTCTTAATTTCAAGTAGATAAATACCTATAAATTAGGCGCCTTCGAGGCGTATTTTAGCAATACACGACTTTCATTATTTTGTTGTAATGAAACGTCGGATTTAGGTTAATTTTTTGTACGCGCGCCTAAACCGGGCGTATTGTGTGGTAATCGGCAAATTGAAAGGGCATTTGAAGTCGTTTTTAAAATGTTTATTTCGTTAAATGTTATTAGATAAAACATTATTGTGCAATAATTTTTCAAACTCTGCGGTGATATGGCAGACCCACTTAAGTACAAAAATCATGTTTTTGAGAATGTTGATGTTGTCATTTATTTTTGTTCAACTAGGCAACCAGTGAACCACTTTTTTGAGTGTTGCCTTGAAGCGGTTAGCTGTACGAACATTAATTATTTCTTCGAGTTTGCTGATCAGTGGCTTCCCGTAAACGAAAAAAAAAATCGAGGTTAATGAAAACTGAAATGTAATTGTTAGGTTTTGCAATATCACGACAGAACTGCTGTTATTCAAGACGACTGCGTTGCTGACATTAAATCATCATTTTTGGTTTTTAAGTTTAGGCCACTGTTATCATAATCACGTTATATCTATTACATGTCCTACTGTGGAGTTCTTTCACTACTATCATGTATTTAGTTAAGTCTTGAAATACAGCAATTGTATTTTTCGTTTTGCTTTGCTTTTTTGCCGCTATAAACCTGCTGGTAAATGCAAATGAAACTGCCAATGTATCAGTTTGGGGGTGGTGCAAGTATTACTTCGACTAGTAGCGTCTTGAGCCATCGCAAGTGATGTTTTTAATCAGCTATGACTATCAAACACCTTTAGTTGCTGCTGCAATGCGATGATAATTGTTGCCTAGATTCCCTTTTGCATAATGGGCAAAAGATGGCATGCTCTATAGTTGAGCCTAAAATAATTGTCACTCTCCTAAAATTATGTCACCCATATTTCATCAACCGTCTACGGGTTTTGTGTACAAAAGCACGTAAAAAGAACGATTTTTCATGCTTATCTTTCACATCAAAATTTTTTCAACTTAGGGAAACTTTATCATTGACCCAATTCGCTGTTGACCAGAAAGCTGCAGTTTGTGCGAAGACCTTAAAAATGAATTTGAAAATGCTTTCCAGATATTTGTTAAAATGTAGATTGTAAAACAAAATAGATTGTGGTTGCCAGTGAAAATGCTGTCAAGGTATCCTCTGGCTTCGAACTTAACCAGCTTTTTTAAAAAAACGGCTGTTCTGTTGGAGCATATGTCTGGGCAGACTTCAAACAGTCGTTTTGCTGGTTTTCATTTAGATACCACCTTTCTGATGTTTTTCGGTGCAACCCCACTCCAGTTGTAGAAGTAGTACGTAATTTTATTGAAATGTAGCATTGTTTTTGTTAAACGAGGTGACTACGTTCATCTCCATTACAAACTCGGCTTAAATGAACCAGCTGAGTATTAACCAACCGAATAATATAAATAATACCTTTCCCAGTTACCGAAAGCGATTCCAGCTGAATGTGGATCCGCTTATTGACCAACTTGTGGAGATGGCAAAAGTGGAAGAAAGTGAGCGCAGAGCTACTGAGAGCCAAAAGCAGGTAGTTTGATGTGTAAGAGCGGTTACTTTTTGCATTCTCCACAAACATAAGTCTTGCGAACGAGTGTTGCCAGATTCTTGGCAGTGCATTTCCCCAACAAAGTTTCAAAATTTCCCCGATTTACTTCAAATATACCCAAACAAAGATACATGCACAAAATACCTAGTCGGTAAAGATCTGCGGCAATAGTGATTGGTGGGCGATGACTTTTTTTTGGAGATCACCCTCATGTAATCCGAAAGTTGGTATGCGCACGGCAGACAAACCTCCTCTACAGTCAAAATACAAAGGTAGAATTAATTCAGACTACAATAAAACAATATTTTAGCAGGAGCTTTGAAACATCTTCAAATTTCCCAAATTTCAGTGGGGGAAATTTCAAGATGAAATTTGAAAATTTGTGCAGTTTAAGTTGCCATCTAGTTAACCTTTGCTCGCTCGCTCCGCGCAAAAAACTAAAGAGAGAAACAAAAACGTTTCACGCTGCGCCTCCAATCTACGCCTAATGGAAACCAGCATTAATACAGCTTTGAAAAGCTGTTTTGCACAAAGGATTTTGCTACTCACTCAGTTGTGGTGGTATTGCATTGAGCGCGAACAGTTAAAATGCTCACTGAACACGCTCTCGCATTTTGAGGAGCGAAATTTTTTCTCGTTATGCAAGAGCTTGTTCAGTCAGGCTCTTCCCAATTGAAGCGATTCCCGCCGTTGATGAGTGCTTCACGAAAAGCTTCTCAATAATATTGTTTACGGTTGACTAAGCATCATTTTCAAAAATCAATGTTTTTACGCGGTGCAATTATGATTGCAAAGCTGCTTTTCAAATTTGCCTTTTTGTAAACTTGAGTTAGTAACATTGGAGTCCTTAGCATCACAATTAATTATAAGCGTGGCTCTTTTAAAATGGCGGTTCTTGACAAAAAACGAAACAAAACGCCGGCGCATTTTTTGTTTTTTTATCTTCATTTACTTACATTGGTCACAACGACACATATACTAAATAGACAAATGCTTTTTCACATGTTAATTGTTGGTTCACATTCAATTTGGTAATTACGTAACTTTTGACCCACCTTTTTGCGCGTACGCAGAAAGCATTGCAAAGGCGTCGATTGTACTTATTTTGTCATGAATTTCGATTGTGATGCTGCTGTTACCATGTTTTTCTGTCTCTAGCTTGACCAGGAGCTGACAGCCAGACAAGAAGCTGAATTAAAGTTGAACAAGAAGATAGGAGAATTTACTGAAATCGAAAAAAAGTTGAAAGAGAAAGAAGATTTGATTGCTGAATTGGAAGCTAAGGTTTGTCTTTTTGCGGCGCTAGAAACTTCATGAAGTGTATAAAACAGCTATTTATGGTATTTATTACTTTAGCAAGAGAAATAGTAATTGAAACTACAGTACCTCTACATCTTTCAACTCCGATCATTTTAAAAACGGTGCTGGTAGTACGATTTTGAACTCAGAACTTACACCAATCACTTGAACAATGATAAACTTTTTTTGCCTTGGAGCATAACGCAATAATCACGCGTGTCGTTAAACGGGCTTTTTCAGTTACTGTCTGTAGCATAGGCTATAACACTATACTTTTTATGGATATCATTTATAAACTTTGGTGTGGCTTCACTGAGACTTGAACTCATTCCTGCTGTTGTTTACATTACAAATTCATGGGGACTGGGGAAGAGTGTAATTGAAACATATAGGTTTCATTTCATCTCCAATCAAGATTCATGTGATGGGAAGCGACAATCTTTGTGAACCAGTCACGATTGCTAATTAGCCTCACCTCCATCAAGGTAGACTGCCATTGATGAGAAAGTAACACTCGCTTTCTTCCACATGGTGGATACAGCATAGTTTGCACTACGTCATGAGTTGGCTTTTCAAGAAATGAGGCAAAATTTTTATTAATTTCGCACTAGCTGTTAGTAGACAAGGCAGAAGTTTTGTAATCAATAGCACAGAACTATGCAATTCTATTAAAGAAAAGTTCAGATATCGTGAATAGATGGGCTATGCAGCTTGTCTTAGGTCAGTGTGTAAAAAGGTATTTGCTGAGCTTTTAACAAATTAAACCAAAAATTTATGTTATTTCAGATTGCCAGTGGCATTGTCGCTACTGCAAAATCAAGCGAAGATGTAGCAGATGATGTACCCGCGTCACTTCCACTTTCTGGAGTTCCACCACCTCCCCCTACGGGAGGAGTTTCTCCTCCCCCTCCTATGGGAGGAGTTCCCCCTCCTCCTCCTATGGGAGGAGTTCCCCCTCCTCCTATGGCAAAAGTGGAAGAAAGTGAGCGCAGAGCTACTGAGAGCCAAAAGCAGGTAGTTTGATGTGTAAGAGCGGTTACTTTTTGCATTCTCCACAAACATAAGTCTTGCGAACGAGTGTTGCCAGATTCTTGGCAGTGCATTTCCCCAACAAAGTTTCAAAATTTCCCCGATTTACTTCAAATATACCCAAACAAAGATACATGCACAAAATACCTAGTCGGTAAAGATCTGCGGCAATAGTGATTGGTGGGCGATGACTTTTTTTTGGAGATCACCCTCATGTAATCCGAAAGTTGGTATGCGCACGGCAGACAAACCTCCTCTACAGTCAAAATACAAAGGTAGAATTAATTCAGACTACAATAAAACAATATTTTAGCAGGAGCTTTGAAACATCTTCAAATTTCCCAAATTTCAGTGGGGGAAATTTCAAGATGAAATTTGAAAATTTGTGCAGTTTAAGTTGCCATCTAGTTAACCTTTGCTCGCTCGCTCCGCGCAAAAAACTAAAGAGAGAAACAAAAACGTTTCACGCTGCGCCTCCAATCTACGCCTAATGGAAACCAGCATTAATACAGCTTTGAAAAGCTGTTTTGCACAAAGGATTTTGCTACTCACTCAGTTGTGGTGGTATTGCATTGAGCGCGAACAGTTAAAATGCTCACTGAACACGCTCTCGCATTTTGAGGAGCGAAATTTTTTCTCGTTATGCAAGAGCTTGTTCAGTCAGGCTCTTCCCAATTGAAGCGATTCCCGCCGTTGATGAGTGCTTCACGAAAAGCTTCTCAATAATATTGTTTACGGTTGACTAAGCATCATTTTCAAAAATCAATGTTTTTACGCGGTGCAATTATGATTGCAAAGCTGCTTTTCAAATTTGCCTTTTTGTAAACTTGAGTTAGTAACATTGGAGTCCTTAGCATTACAATTAATTATAAGCGTGGCTCTTTTAAAATGGCGGTTCTTGACAAAAAACGAAACAAAACGCCGGCACAAAGTTGTTGGTCCTACCGAGATTACCAAATTGAATGTCCTGCCGATAATCTTGTGTCGTGAGAAATGTTCAGGGTGCAATCAGCGGTTTGTGCATCCGAACCGCACTTGCATTTCGCGTCTCTTACGAGACCTTAACATCGTACCAACTGTCTGCATGCCAAGTTTTATTGAACTACTGGCCCACGAGATCAATGACATGATGCACTTGAACACTAAGAGTCTAATTACTAATTAGCCTGTTTTCCTGATTCGCATCAATATAACGGTAGATAATGTAGCCAGTTTGTATCTTTTAACCGTACAGTTAAACACGTGATAAAAATGTATTTTTTTTTATAAAAGATGTTTTTCTAGGTTGTGCCGTGTTGTGTACATTTATTGCAGTCTATGAACAAGGTATTGTCGGCTGCATGCAGTGTTTTGATGCCACAGTAGACTGTTTCATTATCATATTGGAAACTTACATGGACTGTAAATGATATTGTTTGCCCGGTTTAGGCTGCAGTCCAAGAAAATCAAAAGCGTCGTGAGTTAGAAGAAAGGCAAAAGAGAGCGAAGTTAGCCAAAGAAAAGGCGGAAAAAGAGAAAGCAGAAAGGAAAAAAAAGCGACAGCCTGGTACAGTTGATTTAAACGCAGGTATGAATTCGACTGCTAAGCTAAGTGATTAATGCAGGTGTACTGGTTAACCTGCATGCTACGAAAGCATAGTATACCCACTTAGTTTGTGGGCCTATTGATTGCAGTGATTGATCAGGTGTAGCTGATTCCCACCTTCCTTGGCTTCATGTTCGAACAATCAATGTCAAATCCAAATTATCTAGCAAGGCTTTAGAATGTATTGCAAAACCACTTCAAGAAAAGTTTCAAGAAAAAACAAACACCTTAGGTCCAACTTGCTCAATCCTAAAAATTATGCGAAGTGATATTTTTCTAAAATGAAGGATAAAGCCTAAATACTAGTAAACATTTTATTACAACTTTTTGCATTGTTCTGAACACATCTCCGGTCAAATAAGTAATTACTATAACTTAGCTAAATTAAAATTTGACTGACAGATGATTCCAAACCAAAAGCAAAGTGTTTTAGCAAAAAAGTTGATCTGCATTTTGGTTTTATGTTTTACAAAGAGTTGCGAATAAATCTTTTTTTCATGCTCCTAGTGACCTTGGTATGTTTTTACAGAGGGTGATCAAGAAGGTGTAATGGACAGCTTAATGGAAGCTCTGTCTTCTGGTCAAGCTTTCAGAAAAGAAGGAAGACGAAGAGCACCGAGAGAAAAAGGTACGCTCTTTCGTTTCTGATATCTCGCTTGTGCTGCTAATAAAACTGGTTTAGCATTTAGTTTGCCAGCGACAGTTCGTGCAACGGGCTGGCAGCCGCGAAATGTTTACACTAATTGGGAGAGGGTCCACAAGCTTCCAACTATGCTGCCGTGCTTTCGGAATTCGATATTGTGGTTGCGCGGGATAAAAGCGAAGTATCAAAGTGACTGTGGTCAAGTGGTCACGCGTTTAAATCTCTTGATGCCTACTTTGTTTTGCCTTGCGGAAAGGCACTTTTAAGGATGATGGTTTTTCTCTGTTTGTTAACGAGCAGTACTTTATTGCAAATATTATTTGGCCATTTCGGCGGAATGTTGGAACATCAATTCCAAAGCAGTTTTGGGCAGTTTCTTATGCATAGCTTCACTGTCGCTGTCTTGCAAATTTTTAAGATAAACTGCAATGTAAACATTGTTGCATTGTGATGTTTAATAACTATTTTGTGTGAATTTGATTTTTACCTAACGTATTTTGTTTATTATATTTTTATACTAATTGTAAGTAACAAAATTAACTGTGATGTCAACCAATTTCAAATTCGCTCGAATTTTTTTTTGTGCCGAATCCATACTTACTGAGGCACTAGCAGAAGCGCAGTTCAAACAGCGAATTAAGTCGCAGTTATGTACCTAATTTGAATTTTTATAACGTTAGGAGCATCCTTCTTTAAAATAAAGTGTATATTTTTGACTGTGCTACCGCTAGTGCTATTTTGTGATCATATGGTTGTCTGTAAAATGATTGCAAGATGTTAAAAGACTAACGTTCTATTTCTTTCAGTTACACAGCAGTTGTGATGTGTAATCGGTAATTTTTCATAAGATAGGTGATCTGAGTTTGCATGATCTTGAGTTCATTTATGTTTTTCCGTACTTTCTCATTTCCGATTCATTTATTGTTGAGTTATACTGCATGTTCAGAGAAAATTTAGAAACAATTGGTTAAAAGTGACTTAAAGCAGTTGCCTCGCTATCTTTTAAGAGAAGCTCGCAAGCTGTTTTTTGCCTGATTTTTATGGTAAAACCAGAGATTTCGTAAGAGAAACTCGCAAACTGTTTTTACCGTGCAATTAAAAAGATTTTGAACATTAGCAAAACTACATTAGCTTGTTGGTATCAATTATATGTATAAATGACTGGTTTAATGAAAGCTATATATATATTGCAACGGAGAGCTGGGTGCAAATGTAGCGCTTAGCTGTATATTTTTTATAATAAGTGGAAGCTGCGTTAGAGCTTACGAAGCAGCAGGAAAGGAAGTTTTTTTAGAATGATTTAGGTTGCCTCAGCTGGTAAGTTTATTCAAAATAAACTGAGGTTTTTAACTTTGTTTGGGGCAGAAGTATGCGGTTTGTCAGTGCAATCTTAGTCAGATATCTGTTCAAGTTGCATGTTAGTGTACTTCATCGTGCTGTCGGACAGAGGCATGTTTTCCATTCATTCTACCATGTATGCTATTCAAGTCACAGAAAAGGTGATGTTTTTGTTTTGTTGGATATAAAGATACGTTTCGATTTATGTTACTTTTATTTTTCATTTTTTGATTGTGCAATATGCATATTAACTACAGTGCTATATAGATATTATATGCAGAGAAATTTGCTGCTGTTAATATTACGCGAAGTTTTTATGGTTAAAAAAAAGTAATTTTACGTACTTAAGTCTGCTTTTGCATGCTAAGTTTATAGTACCAGACATGCATGTTTGAAATGACAGTGAATGTTTGCCACTATCAACTCGCTTTTCAATCAAACTTTACGCTGGAGCAACGTAGCACTTTAAATTTCGGATGCCCTTCCTGACGAATACTGATGGTGTTTTAATGGAGTTTTGATCTGCGGCTTTTCGTGTCGAAGTTCGAAACTAATATCAATACACAAAGAGTGTGAATTGGAGAACGTAAAAAGTATGTAAAGAGCTAAAATCTACGTTCAACTCTAGAAGAAAATCTTAGGTTTCATGAGATATTTAATATCACTAATTGCGCAATTGTCGATGCTCTTTAAGTGACACAGTCTATTATTACGTAACAGGACGAAACCGACAGCGAGCGAAAGGACAAAATACTAGTCTTCTGGCTGCTATATCCCCTGATACTTCCAACCTGCCCTCTGTGCAAATAGAAGTGGCTGATTAGAAGTTAAATCAAAGGAACACGACGAATCTACTGCTTTGATATATAGCATTTAGGCTAGATTTACTTGAAGCACACAATTTTTGAAATGGACCACATTTTTGTACGAACGCCAGTAATTTTGATTTTGCTGAGGTGACGAACGATGCAATTTCAATTTTTCTTGAAAATGTTTCATAATTAACCCCAATACAGAATTTTTGGTTTGTCTAAAAATGGCTATAACCAAGAGCTTTTAGAATTTTTTAAAATGCTCTGTTTTCGACCGTGCTCTTGAACAACCTTTAAGTGGACTGAATGTTTTTGAATCGAACGAAAATAAATTTGCCACGTCTTTTTTCCCTGAGTTTCCGCTGGTTACGCCACTATCTATATTATAAATTGAAGTGATAGGTTAATGTTGGATTATATACACGCACACTATTGTTTGGTCGCAAAGATTTTATTGCTATGCACTTTAGTGCTTTATGTGTTGAGGGTGTGTATGAACAAGGCTATTATCTAGGGGGTAGCCAGGATGCAGCAAACCCCTTTATAAGATTTATCAAAGCTTTGTTTTGGACAGGATGTTTAGGTGCCCTTTAAACATCACCTATACTCAACCTCAACAAATATTACTAAAACTCTATTAATACTTCCGAGTCTTACCAAAATCTTTGGAATTTTGAAAAAGTAGTCACCAAATATGATCTAGCATAGAAAATTCTCCGTAATTTTTCTCTACCTACGCTCTCTATTACAACATTGTGTGAGAATCGTTTGAGGATCAGATCTATTTTGCTTTAGTTGATTTTTCTTACAAATAGCAAACCAGATTGCTCGATCTATTAGACTAGTCAAGAGCTGCAAAGATCTTTTCTATTGGCACAATTGTAGCATGCTCAGTACATTTTGGGCACTACTGATTTAGTTGAACGTAGACCGTGACATATTTGAAATTCGTTACTTTGCTTTTTTTAAATATGTACGAAAGTGTATAGTGAACTGTATTAAATCAAAGTTTCTGCTTTATTACGATCAAATTTCTACTGTCATTCTGCTTTTTCGCAGCCCTGTGTAGAATGTTTAACATAATTACTTATTTTTTGTATTGTTTAATTCATGTATTCCTTATGTTTTCAACAGTAGATTTATTTCTTTTATGCATTCTGTAATTACTGTATGTAAATCTACGTACTTTGTTGAATGGTGTTAGTCATTCTCTTATAAACACTGTCCCGCGTCCCAACTCTGCACTTTCCATAAGTCCCTTCATCAAAAGCATTTCGAGGTTCTATATTATGCAATGACTCCACGCTTAGATTGGGTTAGCTATCGCCTTAACTGTCAAACGTAGTGCTTCAAAGAGTTTAATATGGAAATCAATCTTATGAAAAAAATAAGTCTTTTCAACCCAATTACTTGATTTTGATTTACAGGTACATTGGTCTTAGCTTTGCACGTCGTGCACTGTTTCTCTGTGACTCTTTCAGGGCACCACACATTCAGTGCCCAACCCCCGGGTGTAGTTACTTTGTGCGTTAATTATATTATCTGTGATTTAGCTGCATGAAATTACTACTCAATGATTTATGCTCTGAATAGTGTGGAAGTAATGAGGTTTTGTTTAATTTTTGCAGCAGGCAAATGTGGAAAAATGATATCTTGAATGTAGCGCTTTTTTCTTTAATGGATTAAAGTTGCTTATATTGCCTTATAATCTTAATTATTATTTCATGTATCGTAGTTAATATTTGGCAGTGCACGTAAAAGGTTAGGAGATGCACTGAGTATTGAAAATGAACTAAGTTATAAATATGTGTGCTGTTACTTGCAACGACTATATTTGTTCGCGTAATTAATTTTAAGTGCTATTGTTCTTGACAATGTGATTTCTATACTATGTATATGCAGCGACTAAATCATAGTTGTGTTTCTATTGTTATGCAAGATGACTTCCGATCTAAATGCCCAGGACACACTGTTTACTGGTGGTTGATGTTTAACTTTGGTTTTAAACGTGTTTTTGTGTCATGGAAATGTAATAAACGGTATTAATATCGCTATTTAATTAACTTTTTTGGTTAATTGCCAGGTACTAGTCAACTCGACTGAGAAGATGTTGTTCATTGTCCAACGCAATATTATGTTTTACGAACTATTTCTGAATTTTTACGCTAAGAAAACTATTTCCTCTACTAATATATATTTTGTTTAAAACAGGTGGCAATTTTCGAGCAATTGAGAGATCTCGCTCTCGGCGGCTTTTAGAAACATCCAACACCACTCTTACGGACATATCAATTGATTCCCTCACCGCTGATGACCTAGCGATGTCACCGGCGAATGATCGTGGTACAAAGAGAACTGTATTTAGCTCAATGGAAGAGGCCACTCAAGCTAAATCTCGTAAGAACAACAGACCACCATCAAACATACCAAAAGCAGGCAGTAGCGAAGAACTTTTAGCTCAGTTAAATGCATTATAAATCTTCTTTTCAGTTAAAATATATCATGACCACCTGGTCGACTGTGATTAGTACCAGAACAGAGCCATAGGTCAATAATTCATTTTGGGTTTACATCAGCCGAGGTTGAAGACATTTTCTATGCAGAATTAAGAACTTGTGCATTGGTTGGTGCTAAAATTTATTTTTTTTAAAAACCTAGGTTTTAATGTTTCACTGCTTGGTAGCTCTGCTGTACATAATCTCGTGTTGAATCTGCTGTAGTTTTGTCAAAATTCTGAATTACTTTTTATTTTCATACTAAACGTCACTTTAGTACATTTACTTATCGTCACCTTAGTGCAGTGATTCTCAAAGTGGGTTCCACCAAGCAAGATCAGGGGTTCCGTAAAAAATACTGCAGTGAATTCCGAACATAGCTGCTGATCTTGCGAATATATCCCCAGATTGCATGTCGCAAGGCGTTAGATCTCCAAAAAAAAGTCTTATGACATTAACTGTTTGAAATATAACATCACGAAGCAAGATCAAGGGTTCCGTAATGAATTTCGAACATAGCTACCAATCTTACAAATATATCCTACGATTGCATGTCGAAAGGCGATCAATCACAAAAAAGATCTTCATGACACTAACTTTGTCAAATAGAACATTTTTTTATTGTATTAATGGTAAATAAGGGTTCTATTATATTACCAATAATGTAAGAAGATTCCATTGCAAAAAAGTTTTGAGAACCACTGCCTTAGTGTACTTCTTCTTCTTTAATTGCCTTGCCTGAACCAGGCATTGACGGCCTCAAGAGTAAATGTTGCCCATTGATCTCTTTCGTAAGAATTATGGATAATGGCCTGAGTGTTTTTATTGAATTGGGTCAGATATGTTTGTCTTTGTTTGCCAGGAGCACGTTTTCCAATTATTTTACCGGTGAGAGAGAGATGTTCTAGTTTCAGTTTTCGATTGATATGTCCAAGAAATTTGTATTGTCTGATTTTGATGATTTTCAGTAAAGATTTGTTTTGATTTACTTGATGTAAAACAGCTTCATTGGTGTACTGCTTAATGATAAATTCAATATTTGAAATTGAATGTGCTCCGAACTGAAAATACGCTATGGTCAACTGGTCTGTAGTTCAATCATACTGCAGCTTTTTACATTGTACATCGCAGTTGCACGGAAATAATTTTGATTTTTCACGCCATACAAACATTCCAATAAATGTAAAATTACAAGCGTTTATTACATATTGATTCAGCTAAATTATCAGAGAGCAGTGAGGCCATTGTTTCTTTTGCATTGTTTCAAGGCCTCGTTGAATCCTTCACAAAGAGATATATCTTGCTGATTTTGAGCACAGGTCAAGAATTGCTGCAACTCCCAACCACACACTTGTGGTGCTTGCTGTTGTGGTTGTGGCTGATACTGTGGTTGAGGAGGTGGACTTTGAGGCTGAGGTGCAGGTTCACTACTGCTTCCCCCTCCAAATAGTGCACTTGAAACACCATGTCCCACAACACTGCCAATAGCAACTCCTCCGGCAGTTGCAGCCATTTGGCCCATAAGTCCTGGTCCTTGACGAGCGGTAGCTTGAATAGCAGAGGGTTGTGGTGGAACTGGAGCAGGTTGTCTGGCTTGGAAAGGTGAGAATCTTTCTGCAGCGGGTCTCCGCACAGGTGATGCACTACGACGTGCCCTAGGCATGATGCTTTATGTGTCCAATGAAACGAAAAAGTTAGTACAGTACCAGTATCAAAAATCTGCAAATAAAAGAACCATGTGTGTTTGTTTTGTCTTCAACATTTCATTTCTATACATTTCGTTGCGTTTATAGATAGGCGTGATCAATGGTGCAAGTTTTTGATTTATAGGCTTATATAGATGTAACAATTTATACCTTCTAATAAACATTGTTTTTACCACACTTATGTTTACGTGCATTAAGTGATGACATTGAATTTAAAGCTGTGCATGAGACATGAAACATCACGTTCACCAGTTTACTTCTCCACTTTAAACCTTTATTGTATACAGACTACAACCAAATGCTCTTAGCCTTTTCGCTGTCCCATGCACCACATGTGGTGCACACAAGCATACTTTTTCAAATGGCTATAAAATTAAAATCGTTTTGAGTATAGAGCATTAGATGAGATGAGGCGATTCAGGAAAGGTTCAATATAATGTGTGCGCATCATATGTGACCACAGTACGCCTGACTGATAATGCAGGACTTCGAATGAAAATGACAGAAATTTCCACTTTATTAAGTAATTGCAAAGCTACAATGAAAAGAACAAAAGTATTATTACTTGCAAAATGGCACTACAAGTAAAGCTAATTTATTTTCAAATGCAAAATTATCTGTCCATTTTATTTGAATAACAAGTTTATAACCAAATAACCATAAAAACGGCATGATTAATAAAACTAACTGATTTTCACTAAACAAACAAAAACTAAAAAAGAGACAATAAAATAAAGGAAACACTTAGAAGTAAAAGCAAAAAATTCAATTTAAGTTTTTGAAGTGAGTTTGATTCATAAAAGGTTATACAATTATTGGACTCTAAAAAAAATATATAATTTATAAGCAATAAGTGATCATACAAATTAAATAAAAAAGTTTCTGATCAAAATGGCACGTTTTCTTGAGTATTAGCGGCAGTAATGCAGACTAACTTCTTTGGCAAATAAAATGTAATGATGTAAAGTATTCTACTCAATAAAAACCTGTGAACCACATGTGACCCATACAGCGTGTTGTAAATAAGCTATGCTTCATACGCTCTGTGGGTCACATATAGTCACAGGTTTTTATTGTGTCAAAGTCTTGATATCATCCCACTCCACTTGCCATATAAATTCTTTTGTCATATGATGATTGTAAGTTTAAAAACCGACA
This sequence comes from Trididemnum clinides, assembly GCA_963675345.1. Classification (NCBI taxonomy): domain Eukaryota; kingdom Metazoa; phylum Chordata; class Ascidiacea; order Aplousobranchia; family Didemnidae; genus Trididemnum; species Trididemnum clinides. The sequence goes on from OY776295.1 coordinate 13,406,145, forward strand.
TGAGCGTTTGGGTAAAAATCCCTTTGACAGCAGAAGGGTTACCGTAAACTTTTTGATAAGTACCATTGTGCCCTTGGTAAGATGCTCTACAGCAGCATGGTCCAACTGCAGGCCTGCAAACAAATTAAGGTGATTGGTGATTACGATAGGGTTGCCATGTGTCCCAAAAATTCTGAATATGTCTGGAATGGACATAATTTGGCTGTCTGGAAATTTGCTCAACTGTATGTGATGACCTATTTTTATTTTTTTTGGAGAATACCTTTATTTTGGGTAACACATCCCTAGATTAAACCATGGCTGGCAGAATAAATTTCCAGTTTCAGATGGCCCACTATAAAATTAAGTTGGATCACACTGCTCTACAGTGTTTTGTTTTGCTGGTTAATCAATAAAATTCTTCATGTTTAGTGTTGATTTAATGGGAAAACAAAAAACGAATTAGTAAAAGCTATGTTTTAGCAGTGTTTTGGATATTCTGACTTGTTTCAAAATCCAGTCCAACTCAACTGCATGATTAAAAAAGCTATGTACGCTAATGAAAATGGCAGCAGTGTAATACTACCAATTTATACATATCAATAACGGATGGCAAAGTTTATATGTGGGTTTGCTACTAAAAATTTCAATGCACTACTAAATTCCAAAAAAATATTTGCACCCTTGAGCTATTGGCATGGACATTCGAGCTATATTGCACACCCAACATCAGTGTCAGGAAGACTTGAGTGTAAAAAAGACTTGACTCTGGACATTTACATGAAATGACTTGGGATTTGACACCAGCTACAGGACACTTGAATGCTATGACTAAAGTCAAGACTTTACTGGTCTACTAATAATTATTTATATGAAAAAAATTTTGTCTTAAAAAGTTTGATTTCTTAACATAATACCTTGAAAATTTGTTGTTAAGAATAATTTTTTACACACTGGCCATCAGTGGCACATGGAAGAGGGCTTCTATGCATGCACCCCCTCAAGAAAAGCCTTAAATATTATTTTTAGAAGTTATGCTTTTAACGTTAACAAACAACTTGTTCTACAGAGACAGAACTAGTTTAAATAATGTCTAAGGCCTTGGAAAGCATTATTTATTTCACATTAAGATCAATAGAAAAATTGCTTAAAAACAATCACCAACATCAGGCTGTATCATTCAAAATTCTATTACAACTGTCATTATAATGCGTCCAGCAAGTTGTGAGCATGTTGTAATAGGATTATGTATGGTATAATACGATGTTGGTGATTGTTTTTCAGCAACTTTTTTGTTTATTTTAGTGTGATGGCAAAGGCAGATCCCTCTTAATTAAATATATTACCTGAAAATTACTAGCTAACAATTGGCACTATCTATACGTTGTCTTATGTTATTCATAATTCTTTTTGATATGTCATTTAACGTTTACTAATAAAAATAGAGCTTTGCTCAACTTTACTTGAGTAATTGTTAGTGTATTATGCTATGCGTAACAATACAGAGTGAAACAATATGCATTACAAGTAAAATCTTTTTAGGTTGTAAAATTATTTGATAAGCTTTTTGAAAGCTTGTGGGGAAGCTGTAGCATATCCATTGTAGCCCACATGTAAAAATGCAAGTAGTTGATTATTTCTTAGATGTAGCAGTGACAAAGACGAACAAGTCAAAAGAAGTTACTTAAAAGTGGTTCCAGAAAGCACTAAAATAATATATAGAGTAATTTGAGTATTTTTGTATATTTGAGTGCAAATTTTTCCAAGGGGGTGATGCCCCCCACACCTGGAGTAATTGTGCCTTCAGCACTCACAAAGTGAAAATGTGCCAAAGGCACAATTACTCAGTCAAAAGCTCACAAATCTTTTTTACTATTTAGTACTGCAAGGTTTTTTGTTGTATGAAATTTTGCATCTAGCATGTTGCATATGAAGACTTGTAAGTACATTCTCAATTTTTTTGAAATTGATGTTCAAACTACAAAACTATAAACTCGACTTCCTGGCTAGCTGCTGTTAGTAAAGTAGTAGACTTATTGTTGCTTGTAGTGGCATAGTATTGAAAGTGAGCTTTGAACTGTCAAGGTCACAGCTTAAGTAAACCTGGTGTAGGAGCCCAAAATTTTAATTTATCATATGATATTACATGAATTGATGGCAATAATTAAAAATATCACAGGAAACTATACACTGGAAATCAAGTGTTGGAAAGACTCTAGTCGTTTGGATGACAAGACTCTACTCGAGCCTTGACATCAATAACTCCTGACTCGATTTGAGACTCATTCCCAAGACTGCTAAACAGTATTGTAGTTTTCTGTAATCTAGTACAGCGCTCTTCAACCAGGGTACATGGTGCACCCTAGGGTGCACCACAACTGTCTCAGGGGTACATGAGTTTAAAGGGGTACATAGGGGTTCACCACGAAATTTGTAGATGTGCACTTGTGCATTGTGATGACGTTAATTCCTTCATGGTAAATCTAAGCTATTTTCAATCCAACACTTTTTTAACATTTGGAAGAAATTATAGCGCTCAGATATGACGTAATGGTAACCGCAAAGAAACAGATACACTCCCCACTATGCTTACTGCCTGGGATTTTTGCGATTTTGATGCCAAAAATTTTCATTATTAAGCAATAAACGAGGCTAGTGTTAGCAGTGCACGAACAAAGAGGATGAGGTAATGCTGTAGTAAAGTTTAATTACTGAATTTTGTAGCTGCAGTCTTGCTTATCAAGTTATTTGGTTAAATAAACTACCCGTGTAGTGGCAGAAAGTTTAGTGATGTCTTTGCTGCAATACTTTAAGAAAGCTTCAACTGCTAAAGATTCAAACACTAACAATGATAATGAAACTGATGGACAAATGCAAAACATAGATGTTGAAAATTGTAATGATAATGTAAAGCAACAAAAAATCCAAGCAACAAAGTGAATTGAAACCTAGGTACTCTATAAGGATGATAACTATTTTTAAATTACAAAATTTAAATGTACTTAATATTTCTTGATAAGCTGTTGAAGAAAATATGTCACTTGTCCATTTGGTGTTCACACAAAACATTTAATCCTTTGCAGTCCACAAATTTTTCCCACTTTAGGCAGTCTAGGTCCAAATTTGTTTTATGCTTTTTTCCGTATAATTGCTTGAAATAACAAAGAATTGCTTGAAACAGCATTCATGAGACAATCTTGCACTAGGGAAGAGACCTAATGCAAAAATGAAGCTATTAAAATTGATAAAAAATCATTGTACATCTCCCGCATGTACTTGGACTGAATAGAAATAGCAAAACAAAAAAGTCATCTGTGAAATGATCTTGGACTGTACGGTATTACATAAACTGCATTATCATCTGAGACATGTACTTGGACTGCAAAGGGTTAAAACTGGTTTTCTAGATGTAAATTATATCGCAACTGACTACCATTTATGGTGGTTTTTAGCACACACCTAAATGCGTTTTTGCCATTTAACAAGCAAGCAAGCATATTCAATACTAGCTGGTGTATGTGTTGTAAGTCTAGCTTAACTCTTCCCAAGTGTTGAAACTTCGTATTGTTACTAGATCAGGGCTCTTCAACCTTTTTTTGTGTGGTGTACCCTTGGAAGATATGCTATCAATTCTATGTACCCTTGTGATAAAATTGAATTACCTTGATACACACATCAAACCTTAGGTCCTTTTTTACTGTCATAAAAGTTGAAGAAGAAATTTTATCAGTAACTAATGATAATCAGCTCTTCGCTACCAGTACTCAAGTCTCAATAAAAGGACATTCACTTGGCAAATATGGACACAAGTTCAAATCAAGATAACTTACAGTCTTACACATACAGATGCACATAATACTAAATAGATAATAATCAGGAAAGGCAAACCATCATCAAGCAACAACAGTAACACAGTAGGTGTGTAAAATAAAAGCAAAATTTACAGAAAATAAAAAACGCTTCCAAATGTAATCAAATTTGGTTCAGTAACAATCCCCTTAATTGAAAGAAAATAAAGAAGAATATTTGGCACAAGTCAATGACTTTCCTGGTTTTGCAATTTTCCCACTAGTTGGTTATAGCTAGGAACAAGTTCAGTTTCAAGTGCTCCCCACATCAAATGGTCGATCTTCTCAATTGAATTCCTTTGCTTGGTCTTTATTTGACTTAAAGTGGAAAACCCACTTTCACACAAATATGTTGATGGGCTTTGAATGAGCAGCAGGGAGATGGCTTTTTCAGCTAGTTTTTTATATTTAGGAACATGCCAAAGTTGCACCCAAAAGTCGGCATATGGTGTGCCTTCAAACAAAACTTTCTGAGAGAGATCTGTACGGAGATCAAGCAGGTCTTCATCTTCCGTGGGTGAATCGATAAAGGGTTGCAAAACCCAGGTATTTGCTTCTAGATAAGAACTTTGTTCTTTTGGAAAGTAATTTTCAAAGTTTTCTTGTAGTAGCTCCAAATGTGCCAGTATCAGTGGTACCAGATCAGTCATTACAGATTCTGCAAAATCTTCTTCACATTCATCAATGAAATTATCCAACATCGGAAAATCGGAAAAATTCTGGGTACTTATGGGTGATCTGTCACCACTTTTTTTTATGTTAATAAACCTAACCCTGTACACTCCCTTCCAGTGTACACTGCCTTCCAAACTCATTTTAGGCTTAAACATTATATATACAGTTAAATAATAGTAATTTAATACCTGGTGAAAAAAAGTGGTGACAGATAACCCACAAGTACCAAATTTTGTGACTTGACCCTTTTTTTCCAGAGAGGAATTTTCAGTTTCAGAGCATCAACTTTACTAGTGCTTTTAAAAACATCGCTGTCTTTTCCTTGCAGGCTGATGTTGAGTTTGTTGAGGTGCTCAAAAACACACGCCATGTAAGAAAGCTTTGCTAACCACAAATGATCGAAAAATTTTGTAGCTCGTTGATCTTTTTCCTCCAGAAAAAATGCTCCCAATTCTTTTCTTAGTTCAAACACTCGACTGAGAACTCTTCCTTTTAAAAGCCAGTGAACCTCACAATGAAAGATCAATATTTTATGTGATGCTTCCATTCCTTCACAGCTTCATGAACATCCTGTGTTTTTTGGCACGGCCCCTGATGTAATTCACCATACTAATGACATCGCCAAGAAAACTTTGAAATACAGCACTCAATTCATTATTAACCGTTCCTTTCAACTTTTTTGCAACTAGTGCTTCTCGGTGGATAACACAATGGATTGAAATGCAGTCTGGGGAAACATCTTTTACTTTTGAGACAACATCATTAATCTTCCCTTGCATGGTGGCAGCACCGTCTGTTGTAACCGACTTACATTTTTTCCAACTGAGGTTGTTTTGCTTGAAATAATCGTCAAGCTTTGAAAAATAGCTGTAGAATTTGCATTCACCCCTAGAGGTTGACAAAATAAGTAATGCTCAGAGATTTTGTTTAGTTCAACATCAGGAAACCTACAAAAAACAAGTTGCTGAGCTTCTGAACCTACATCTGTTGTCTCATCCAACTGAATACCAAAAGAAGGAGCTTTTCTCAGTTTAAGAAGTAGCTGATTTTCTAAGTCTTCTCCTATGCTTAAGGAGCGACGATAGACTGTTGTGTCAGAAACTGGAATTTCTTCAACTTTAGCAACAGAATTTCTTCCTCCATGAATTAAAGCTTCGGCAATTTTGAGGCACAGTAGGACTACAGTCTGTAATTCAGTATAAGGTCGCTTGGTTTTCAATAGCACATGAGTCATTTGGAATGAAGCCAAAGTAAGTTTTTCAGATACTTTTTTGGTCACTCGTGCTTCAAAATCACGTTGTTCTTTTACATATGCAGCTAGCTTTGATTGAAAGAATTTTTGAGACTTATGTTCATGTTCGGGATGTTGGTTTTTTAAGTGGGAAAGGAGTTTCGAAGGCACAAGGTTCGAGTTGGCATATTCCACAAGGCAAAGTAGGCATTGAGCTGTGGGATAAAGATTGCTCTGCTCACTTTTTGGAAGAAAAAAGCCATACTTAACATAGTCGTCTTTCCATTTTCTACGTTTTTGTGTGGAAGAGGGCAGTGACTGATGGTTTCTGCCAGCCATGGCAGTTTTTTGTGTGGAAGAGGGCAGTGACTGATGGTTTCTGCCAGCTCAATTTATTCTGCCAGCCATGGTTTAATCTAGGGATGTGTTACCCAAAATAAAGGTATTCTCCAAAAAAAATAAAAATAGGTCATCACATACAGTTGAGCAAATTTCCAGACAGCCAAATTATGTCCATTCCAGACATATTCAGAATTTTTGGGACACATGGTGTAACATATGTAAATAGCGCCACCTAAAAGAGCACCCATAATGCCTGCATAGCAACATACATGTGCTTGTTGCTATGATAGAACAGTTCGATTATTCATTGTTGTTGTTGTTATACAGTTCAATAGATGCTTGTTAGAATAAGATGCTATGCTGAGAACTAAGGAATAGAGACGCGGTCAAAACACTACATGGTGTCAGAAGATTACTTTCCTATACTGAAGAAATTAACAGAAGACTAAGTTAGCCTATTTTCAACCTGTTTGCTATCAGCGATGACAGAGTTCAAAAGCCCAAAGGAGATGTGCTTCTCCACAGCCAACGTATCAGAGGCTTGGCGTAAATGGGAACTAGCTTTTAGAACCTACTATGCAGCATCAGAACTAGACAAAAAAGAAGGGGCTACCCAAGTCGCAATTCTATTGCATTGTGCCGGCATGGAGGCACAGGAAATTTTTCTCAACTTTACATTTAACGAAGATGAAGACAAAAACAAAATAGAAGATGTTTTAGCAAAATTCAAAAGGTTTTGCGAGCCAAAGAAAAATGAAATATATGCCACTTACAAGTTTTGGAACCGCAACCGTATCCCTGGTGAGAATCTAGAAAAATGGATTAATGATCTTAAAACCCTAGCTGCTGATTGTAACTTTCAAGACCAGCGCACACGCCATATAAGAGACAAGATTGTTCTCAGCCTAGAAGATGACTCATTGCGAGAACGACTGATTGAACAGGGCACTTCCCTAACTTTAGACAAGTGTATTGAAGCATGCCAGACAGCGGAAACCAGCAAGGCTCGAACCCAAGCAATGAAGTCTGTCATAAATGTGGTTAAATCAGACATACCACAGCCCTTGCGTCAACCAGCACATAGAACTTTCAATAGAAGTACACAACCATCGACAACTAGACCACGAATCCGACGCAGTTGCAAGTACTGTGGCAGGCATCATGAGCCCAAAAAATGTCCAGCATATGGCAAAACTTGCAGCTTATGCCACAAGCTTAATCATTTCGCTTCCGTATGCCAAAGTCGCGATTCACATTCAGACGCACGAAGACAAATTCGCAACATTCGTCCGGATGATGACAATATGCGCTCTGATGCCGATGAAATGATGGAAACACTACGCATTTCAACTATTCACCAAGATGAACAGTCTACCAGCACTATTACTCCTGTTCGATTCTTAGACGGTAATGACAATAAATGTCCAGTTATGTGCAAATTAGACACTGGTGCTGATGCTAATGTTATTTCGATTAATGTGTACAATTCTTTGTGTTTAGGCCCATCGCGCCCATACAAAATCAAACTTTGTGGTTTTGGCAATAGCAAAGTTAATCCTATAGGTGTTGCTACCATAAGTTGTTTTGACAAATTTGATAATTGCTTTACCTTCGATTTTTTTATAACCGATGTAATTGATTCAGTTATTCTTGGTGCCAAAGCGTGCTTTACCCTCAAATTGTTAAAGCGTATTGATGTGCTCAGTCAGAGCGTCCCTTTAACCCTACCCCGAATTTACTCTGAGTATGCTGACATATTTACGGGCATTGGCACGTATGAAAAAGAGTATCACATTCGTGTTCAGGATGGTGCCAAAGGTGTTGTACAGCCACCTCGTAAAATTCCTTATGCTATACGCCCTCAATTGAAAACTTGCCTAGATAAACTCAGAGACCAAGGCATTATTGCTGACGTAGACGTCCCAACGGACTGGGTTAACAATTTAGTCATTGTCACAAAGAAAGATAACTCTTTACGCCTATGTCTTGACCCCAAACCCCTTAATGCAGCAATCAAACGTGAACGTCATATGATCCCCACACCCGCCGACATACAAGCTCAACTTAGTAGAAATACCATTTTTACAGTCATTGATATGAAAGACGCATACTGGCACGTGAAGTTAAGTGATGCCTCATCATACTTGACCACTTTTCACACGCCATGGGGTCGCAAACGTTTTCTCCGCATGCCATTTGGAATCTCATCGGCTAGTGAGATCATGCAAAAGAGGAACGAAGAAATTTTTGGTGACATATCTGGTGCACACGTAATTGCTGATGACCTCATCATAGCGGCATCCTCTGAAAAGCAACACGATATCATTCTTAGAGCCGTTCTTGATAGAGCTCGTGAAAAAGGTGTTCGCTACAATAAGGACAAAATTCAATTCAAAGTTGATGCAGTTGAATATATGGGAAATGTTGTCACTCATGAAGGTCTAAAACCAGATGACAAGAAAATTGAGGCCATTGTAAATATGCCGCAGCCCAGCGACATTCCTTCCTTACAAAGACTTTTAGGCATGACCAAGTATTTGTCTCAATATATACTTAATGAATCGACAATTACTGCCCCCTTGAGAACCTTACTGAAGAAAGGACATCCGTGGAATTGGACTTCTGCACAAGATGAAGCTCTTGCCCAGCTCAAGAAAATTTTAAGTAAAGCTCCGGTATTGACTTTCTATGACGTCAACAAACCCGTCACAATCCAATCCGATGCTTCTCAATCTGGACTTGGAGCCTGTTTAATGCAAGACGCTAAACCTATCGCTTATGCTTCTAGGTCGATGACGTCAGCTGAAAAGAACTACGCTCAAATTGAAAAGGAGATGCTATCAATTGTTTTTGCAGTACAAAAGTTTCATCAATATATTTATGGAAAATCTTCCATTGTAGTCGAAAGTGATCACAAGCCCATTGAAGCTATTATGCGCAAGCCATTATGCAAAGCTCCTCCTCGTTTACAACGTCTAATGCTAAAACTTCAACCGTACGATTTACATATTACATATGTACCTGGTAAATATATGTATATGGCCGATACTTTATCCAGAGCCTACCTTAATGTTCAACCTGATGACGCTCTCAATGACGAACTTACCTACGTTATTCACACTCTGTTCACTAACCTACCAGTAACACCCGCCAAGCTGGCAGAATTCAAGCATGCAACTACAAACGATGCTGTCCTGCAGAAAGTTTCTTTGTATTGTCAAAAAGGTTGGCCACTCTCTGCTACAAATATCCCAGCTATGTTACGCCACTATTGGAATATCCGTGATGAATTACATGTTTCTAATGGTATTGTCTTCAAACTCGAACGCATAGTTGTTCCTTCTTCGCTACAGCAATCTATGCTAGAGCTGATTCATGAAAGTCATATGGGTATCGAAAAGTGCAAAAGCAGAGCACGAACTCTTCTCTATTGGCCTCGAATGATTTTAGATATTGAAGATACTGTGCGCAATTGTAACGTATGTTGCAAGTACAGGAATAATCAGCAAAAAGAACCCTTGATCCCTCACTCAATTCCCGACGAACGCTTTCAAAAAGTTGGTATTGATATTATGACTTTTCGAAACATTGATTACCTCGTTGTTGTGGATTACTTCTCGAAGTTTCCTGAGATTGCCCAGCTTCCCGACAAAACGACAAAGTCTGTTGTTGAGCAATGTAAGAACATTTTTGCACGCCATGGTATACCTTTGGAGATCATTTCAGACAATATGCCCTTTCGCTCTAAAGAGTTTTCCGAGTTTACTCATTCATGGGGTATTAAATCCACCACCTCAAGTCCTGAATTTAGTCAAAGTAATGGTCAAGTTGAGCGTTCCATACAAACCATAAAAAATCTGTTTAGAAAAGCCCATGATGACAATTCTGACCCGTACCTCGCACTACTAGAGTTTCGTAATGCTGCTATTACCGGTCTAGAATACTCACCTGCACAAATTTTGATGAGCAGACGACTTCGCACCAAACTTCCTATCTCATCTAGTTTGCTCAAGCCTAAAGTTGTTGATGCTTATGATGATTTGTGTGCTCGTCAGTTGCAGCAAAAATTATATCATGATCGTTCTGCAAAACCGTTGCCACCTTTGAAGAAGGGTGATAAGGTACGATTTAAAAAGCATAACAAATGGGATGATGGTATTGTATGTGGTCCGACTTCTGAACCTCGTTCGTATGATGTACGTTGATTGATAACCGCATTGTATTTTTACGCGTGCACAATACCTTTGCTTGAAGGAAGGGGATGTAACATATGTAAATAGCGCCACCTAAAAGAGCACCCATAATGCCTGCATAGCAACATACATGTGCTTGTTGCTATGATAGAACAGTTCGATTATTCATTGTTGTTGTTGTTATACAGTTCAATAGATGCTTGTTAGAATAAGATGCTATGCTGAGAACTAAGGAATAGAGACGCGGTCAAAACACTACACATGGCAACCCTATCGTAATCACCAATCACCTTAATTTGTTTGCAGGCCTGCAGTTGGACCATGCTGCTGTAGAGCATCTTACCAAGGGCACAATGGTACTTATCAAAAAGTTTACGGTAACCCTTCTGCTGTCAAAGGGATTTTTACTCAAACGCTCATGTCGGTTTTTAAACTTACAATCATCATATGACAAAAGAATTTATATGGCAAGTGGAGTGGGATGATATCAAGACTTTGACACAATAAAAACCTGTGACTACATGTGACCCACAGAGCGTATGAAGCATAGCTTATTTACAACACGCTGTATGGGTCACATGTGGTTCACAGGTTTTTATTGAGTAGAATACTTTACATCATTACATTTTATTTGCCAAAGAAGTTAGTCTGCATTACTGCCGCTAATACTCAAGAAAACGTGCCATTTTGATCAGAAACTTTTTTATTTAATTTGTATGATCACTTATTGCTTATAAATTATATATTTTTTTTAGAGTCCAATAATTGTATAACCTTTTATGAATCAAACTCACTTCAAAAACTTAAATTGAATTTTTTGCTTTTACTTCCAAGTGTTTCCTTTATTTTATTGTCTCTTTTTTAGTTTTTGTTTGTTTAGTGAAAATCAGTTAGTTTTATTAATCATGCCGTTTTTGTGGTTATTTGGTTATAAGCTTGTTATTCAAATAAAATGGACAGATAATTTTGCATTTGAAAATAAATTAGCTTTACTTGTAGTGCCATTTTGCAAGTAATAATACTTTTGTTCTTTTCATTGTAGCTTTGCAATTACTTAATAAAGTGGAAATTTCTGTCATTTTCATTCGAAGTCCTGCATTACACTGCGCCACAAAAAAATATGACCCGAAACTTACTCTGAACAAACCATCTGTTCTAGATGAAATTTGGGTTGCTGATTCCGAATCTGAACTCCGTTTTGCTCTATCACGTCAGGATTTTAAGTTATTTGCCTTTTTTTGATTTTACCGATTTGTATGATTTTGTTACAGAAATGCCAAAGCTAAGCTTATGCAGTATGGTTCAAAGACGTTTCAACAACATTCAATATACTCGCAAACACAACAAAATCAATGAAAAATATTGTTTATTCAAATGAAAAGTAAACCACCAATGAAGCTTAGACACATCAAAAGTGTTGGGGGCATCTTCGTTTTCTGCGGTGGTCTTCATCCGTGTCTCTTTGAAGAGACCAACAAAAATCGGCCATCATGGCAGGGCTGAGATTTCCCTGATATCTTCCTTCGATGATTTTTATTTCCTGGTGGAATCTTTCTCCATGCTCATCGCTAACATCTCCATTGTTTTCCGGAAAGAAATCTAGGTGCGCATGCAAAAAATGCATTTTAAGTGACATGCGTGCCCCCATTTCTTTGTAAGCATCAGAGACGTAGCAGCCGCCCCCCAAACCCCCCAATTGGGGGGGGGCCCAAGTTAGTCTGAAATTGCTTTTTGGCTACGTGACTATTTTCAGTTCAGCAGACTTGTTTACAACCGATTTAAACTGTAGGAAGAAATTGGCTTGTGACATCGTAAGTGAATGCTACGTCATTTTATCTCGCAGAATCTAGAATATTTCGATTGATTTTCTGGTAGAATCTTGAATATTCGATTGACGTAACAATGCCGTTGTTACGCAACAATCATAGAATGGTCTGGAATTCTGTTTGGCTATAAATACCGGGACAATATATATACACTGCAGAGTGCAGATAAAGTATTTTATTGACATTGTATAGAATGAAACGTTCAAAAAGTGGTGCTCAAAAGAGAAAAGAAGCAGCCACTGCTCGAGATGCTGTAGCGAAATTGCCCAAGATGACAGATTTTCTCAAGATTACTGAGCAAAGTAGACCTGGCACTAGTACCGAGAGGGATGAAGAAAACTATAGTGTACAAGAAAAAGAAGACTATGACGATCAGCATCAAAGTGATTGTGAATTTCCAGAAAATGTAAGTTGTGATTTACCTGCCAATACGCAACCTTCAATATCAAAAATATCTGAATCTCAATTTACCCCTATCTCTGATGACCCATGTAAATGGCCTGAAAGTATTTCTGATGCTCAACGATGTGATATAGTAAAGCGTGGACCACATCAACTAATAATGAATTTTCCATATAATAACACAACTCCAAGGCGACGTTTTTCCTCCAACCATTATAAACGTGTGTTACCTAATGGTGAAAGTGTTTCACGGTCGTGGCTAGTTTATTGTGGGGAATCAGATCAAGTTTTTTGCTTTTGTTGTAAGCTATTTGGAAAAACACTAAGCCCCTTTTGTAGTGGTATAAATACATGGGAGGGTTTTTCGAAAAAACTGAAAGACCATGAAAAGGGCATTTCCCACCAAGAATGCTGCAGTCAATGGATGTTGCTAGCTGAAGGGATAAGAAATTCATCCACTATCGACAAACGCGAGATGAATATTTTTTTCAATGAGACGTTTTTGGAGAAATGTTTTAGAGAGACTTATCGACATTGCCTTGTTTCTATCGGAAAGGAATCTTGCTTTTAGAGGATCTGAAGAAGTCTTAGGATCTCCTCACAATGGAAATTTTCTGGGTATATTTGAGCTTTTGGCAAGAAGAGATCCGATCCTAAAAGAGCTTCAAGACAGAATCAGGAATAAAAACACTAAAGATCACTATTTGAGTCCTACCATACAAAATGAACTAATTGAATTGCTAGCGACAGAAGTTGAAAAAGAAAATTTACAGCAATTGAAATTGGCAAAATATTTTTCTATAATTTTGGACTGCACTCCAGATATGTCACATCATGAACAAATGTCTGTCATTCTCCATTATGTACTATGTAATGAAGAAGCTGCTGTTGTTAAAGAAACATTTTTTGGCTACTTGAGAATAAGTGACAGTACTGGGAAAGGCTTGTTGGACGCTTTCTTAGAAAAAGCGACCGAACTGCAACTCGAATTGTCTGATTGTCGAGGTCAGTCATATGATAATGGTGCTAACATGAAAGGAAAACATTCTGGGGTCCAAGCAAGAATGCTAGACATCAATCCCAAAGCTGTTTACGTGCCCTGTGCAAACCATACCCTTAACTTAGTTGTTGTTGACAGTGCTAATTCATCGACGGAAGCATTGACATTTTTTGGAGTACTTACAAGGTTGTAGGTGCTGTTTTCTTCCTCTGCTCAGCGTTGGGAAATTTTGAAGAAACATGTGGAGCTGTCCATAAAGTCACAATCTGATACTCGTTGGGAAAGCAGAATTAAATGCATCAAACCTCTTCGATACAATTTAAAAGAGGTGTTGCTGGCACTGAAAGACTTGGAAGCCATTTCCATAGAAAGAAAAGATGGAAGAGCTGCCTCAGAAACAAAATCATTGATAGCTCATTTATCAAAATGGAGTTTTCTTTTGTCGGTGTTTATTTGGTATGATATCCTATTCCAAGTCAATAAAGCAAGCAAGATTCTTCAATCGTATGGAGTCTCCCTTCATACAATGGAAACGGAAATCCAGGCAACTGAAAAGTTTTTGCAAAACTATCGCACAACGGGTTACGACAGTGCCGCAACATCTGCTGTTGAAATAGCACAGGAATTGGATATTGATCCTTCTTTTCCTCCGTCAAGAAGTGGAAAGAAAAGAAAATTGTTTGATTACCAAGGTGAAGAGGAACAACGAGCTACTCCTGAACTGAAATTTAAAAGCAACTTTTTCTATCCATTAGTAGACCAGGCTATTATGTCAATAAAGGAGCGCTTTAATTTGTTACGTCAGGTTTCTTCCGCCTTTTCGTTTTTGTACACACGAGACAAACTTTTGCTTGTGCAACAAGAAAATGCTCTTCTTACTTGCTGTAAAGAGTTCCAAAAAAAGTTCGGTGACATTGATTCTGATGAAATGAGCGCTGAGCTACAGCGGTTTGTTTTAATTTTACAAAAAAAACGCAATCTCAAAACGGCTCAAGACTTTCTAAACTATCTTCTAAAGACTCATTTATTTGAATTGTATCCGAATGTGTACATCGCACTTCGAATCTTACTAACTTGCCCCGTGACTGTTGCCAGCGCTGAAAGAAGCTTCAGCAAATTGAAACTGATCAAAACTTTTAATAGAACGTCTATGACAGACAGTAGACTATCTTCATTAGCCATGTTGTCAATCGAAAATGACTGCGCCTGATCTCTTCATTATGACAATGTCATAACAGCATTTGCGAACAAAAAGGTTCGCTCCAGACTATTCAAATGATACTGTGTTTTTATAACTTTTTCATGTTTTTCAGTGTCATTGCTTTCGTTTCGCAGTGTCTGCATAAATGTCCTACTGAACTCTGGCATCGGTGCCGAATTTTTTATGACTTGCACCTTCGGTATCGGCATGCTTTATTCTGACATTAGCCTGTTTACTTATGTACAAATTGTGGTGTATTTTCTTAATGCAGCTTTTCAATTTCACACCTCTAAAGTGATATGACCTGTGCGCAGGGGCTCTTGCGCTTACTTTGGGGGGGGGGGCCGAAGTTGGAGTGCTACGGGACTGGTAAGCATAAAGCATTTTGTCAATCTCTTCTTTGTGGTTAGCAGCTTTGTACTTTCCCAAAAAGTTTTGAACAACCGACTCAAATGCATTCCAGGCAGCGAGTTCATTTGGATTTAATTTTTCTCTAAAGTTTTCATCTTTTAATAGTTTTCTTATTTCAGGTCCAATAAAAACTCCTTGCTTCAGCTTTGCTTCTGTTTTGTTGGGCAAAAGTTCACATATGTGCTTGAAGCCTTCACCTGAGTGATCCATAGCTTTCACGAAGTTTTTTATCAAGCCAAGCTTGATATGAAGTGGAGGTAGAAAAATATTTTTGGGGTTGACAAGTGGCACATGCATCACATTGAAACTGCCTGGAGTTAGATTTGTACGAGCAGGCCATTCAGGAGTACTGTAATGTTCATCATCTGCCCTACTATTCCACAAACATAAGAAGCACATGTACTTAGTATATCCCATCTGCAACCCTAGCAACAGTCCAATCACTTTCAGATCTCCACAGACATGCCATTGATGAGTGTCATAACGGATACATGCTAACAGTTGTTTCATTTTCTCATATGTTTCTTTGGTCTTGGTGCAATAAGCAATTGGAACTGAAGGTTTTCTGTTTCCATTGTGTAGCAGAACAGCTTTCAAGCTGGTTTTATTTGAATCTATAAAAAGTCTCCATTCGCTTGGTTCATATTGCTGATCCAAAGACTGCATGAGACCATAGATATCAATGCAGTAACAAACATCATCTTGTTTGCTGAAGAAGGAAGCCAAATCAATGTGTCTTTCTCGAAAAAACGAAATGCTGACACCTTTTTGCAATAAGTTCCATTGCTTCAGTCTCGATCCAAGTAATTCAGACTTTTCTTTTGATAAATTTAAATCTCTCGATAAATCTTGCAAATCTCCTTGGGATAAAAAATGGTGCGTTGTATCGGGATTTATTGATGCTCTTTCGTCGGCACAATCTTCAAATTCAGAAGCACTACTTGTTCCCACATCCGTGCTTGCTTCTGATTCGGAATGAAATGGCATGATTTCAGCTGGAACTGGATGTTCAGTGTTGTGAGGCATGGGCTTTATAGCAGAGGAGCAGTCAGGGTATTTGATTTTTGATTTTGTTTTCTTCGAAAATCCAGAAATTTTGGTCATGCAAAAGTAACAATCTGTAAAATGATCTTTTTGTTCACGCCAAACCATTGGAGACCAAAATGCCATCTTCTTCTTTTTACCATTAAGCCATTGGGTTAGGAGAGAGTAACAAGACGAACAGCTTACATGTGGGGCCCAGGATTTATCTTGATCGCCCAATTTAACCTTGAAATACAGTTTGTAAGCAAGTTTCAGTCTGTCAGTAATAGATTTGCGAAGATCTTGAGGGGTAAATTTTCCACAAATGTAGCAGAAGTTGTCAGCATCATTTACACAGCAGCGTTTACGTTCACTCATTGTAGTGGATACTGTATCTTATAAAATATAAAAACTATATCTTCTAAAATATATGAAATTGAAGGAGCCGACGTAAGCTTGTTTAAGATATTAACAACAAGAAAGGGTTAGGCTAGAAAGCTTACTGAGAATGAATGCTGTAAAAATCCGGTCTTGTGACTATAGTTTCGCGGTTTACCGCTCATCAGACAAGCTTGGATTTCAACCCGCGACCTCATGACCGGATAATTTGCAGTTAAAATTCATTGCATTCGTTAGAACCTATAACTTACGTAAAGATATGTACACAATAAAATTAATAAGACAAGGGCATTCGCAGAAATATGTGTCCTCCGAAAACTTGATAAGTGCCAATTCTCCTTATTTTAAAAAAATTGAAAAATGCAAATAACTTAAAATCCTGACGCGATAGAGCAAAACGGAGTTCAGATTCGGAATCAGCAGCCCAAATTTCATCTAGAACAGATGGTTTGGTCAGAGTAACTTTTGGGTCATATTTTTTTGTGGCGCAGTGTTATCAGTCAGGCGTACTGTGGTCACATATGATGCGCACACATTATATTGAACCTTTCCTGAATCGCCTCATCTCATCTAATGCTCTATACTCAAAACGATTTTAATTTTATAGCCATTTGAAAAAGTATGCTTGTGTGCACCACATGTGGTGCATGGGACAGCGAAAAGGCTAAGAGCATATGGTTGTAGTCTGTATACCAGTGTTTCTCAAAGTGTGTGTCTCGACACATTGGTGTGTCGCGAAAAATTTGCAAGTGTGTCGCGAGTTTTTTGAGAAATAATAAAATGTTTTTAAAATAACATTTGATTTATTAGTTAATTATATTTGTTTTACTTTACAATTTATTTAATTTAAAATTTGTTTCAAATTCAAGTTTTATTATTGAAAATCAAAAATACTTAATTGAAGTAAGTTTTTTAATATTTATTATAGATTTTTAATTTTTTTGTTTAACAATTGGACTTTTTATTTAACCATGGATAAGTTTTTAATGAAGAAAAGCGGGAAAGAAAATAAGCCAAGTCAAAAAAAAGGAAGTAAGCGAAAATTTAATGAAGATTATATAAAGTATGGATTTATTGCATCTGGATCTGAAGATGTCCCACTTCCGTATTGCTTGATTTGTAAGAAAAGTTTGTCAAATGAGTCTCTGGTTCCAAATAAACTGAACCGACATTTGCAGAATAACCATCCAAATGTTAAAGCCAAACCAAGGGAATATTTTGAGAACTTAGCAACCGAAATTAATCAACAATCGAAAAAGATGACAAACTTTTTGAAGGTACCTGAGAAAGCTCTAATTGCAAGTTACAAGGTTGCTCAGTTGATTGCGAAACGCAAGAAAGCACACACAGAAGCTGAAGTACTTATCGCGCCAGCACTTGGTATTATTGTCGAAACGATGCTCGGATCTGAAGCAGCCAAAAAAATAAGAACAGTACCACTGTCAGATAGTACAATTTCAAGAAGAATTGAAGAAATATCATCCGATTTGCAAGATCAAGTTTGCGAACATTTTGAGACACCTGAGGATAAGCTTTGGGCACTTCAAATTGATGAATCCGTTGATATAAGTGGAAAAGCTCAGGTTCTGGCATTTATTCGATTCATCAAGGATGAAAGTTTTGTGAACGAATTCTTCTTTTGCAAAGATTTGAAGACTACTTCAACAGGACAAGATATTTATGAGAGAGTAAATGAGAACGTATCACTATTCAACTTTGAGTGGAAAAACTGTGTGAGTGTTTGCACTGATGGATGTCCATCAATGCAAGGAAAAAAGAATGGATTTGTAACACTTGTGCGTCAGAGAAATCCCAATATAATTAGTGTCCATTGTATGATTCATAGAGAAAATCTGGTATCCAAATCAATTCCGGAAGTTTTAAGATCTGTTATGAGACAAGTAATCCAAGTAGTGAATTTTATTAAGTCGCGACCTCTTCAATCACGTCTTTTTGCTCAACTTTGTGATGCTATGGACTCAGATTATAAAAGTTTGCTATACCATACTGAAGTTCGCTGGTTGTCAAAAGGAAAAGTGTTGAATCGACTTGTGCGCCCTAAAGTGGAAGTAACTTCCTTTCTTGAAAATAAAGATACTGATTTTGGATTTGATTTGAATGACGAGATCTGGTGGTTAAAAGTTAAATTTCTTTCCGATTTATTTGATAAATTAAACTCACTAAACCTGAGTCTTCAAGGACCGTTTGAAAATATTATAACATCAAAATCAAAATTGAAATCATTCAAAGAGAAAGTTTCCTTGTGGAAAATGAAGGTATCAGAGGGAATATTTGATTGCTTTCCAACTGTTAACGAATCTCAGTACAAGAAGAAAATTGTTTCAGAGATTTTAATTTCACTCACTGAATTACAGTCGGCACTTCAATTTTACTTTCCATTACT
This sequence comes from Trididemnum clinides, assembly GCA_963675345.1. Taxonomy (NCBI): domain Eukaryota; kingdom Metazoa; phylum Chordata; class Ascidiacea; order Aplousobranchia; family Didemnidae; genus Trididemnum; species Trididemnum clinides. The sequence goes on from OY776295.1 coordinate 13,425,079, forward strand.
TAATATTGATGATTATGAATGGGTGATAAATCCATTTACGATTAGCAAAAAACCTAATTTGACAATCGTAGAGGAGGAACAACTGATTGATTTGAGAAATGACATATTTTATCAATCAATATTTACTCATATGAATTTAAATGAGTTTTGGCTCAAGGTGAAAAAATCTTTTCCATTAATTAGCCTGAAAGCTGTCAAAATTTTGTTACCATTTTCTTCTTCATGGTTTTGTGAAACTGGCTTCTCGGCATTAACTGAAATCAAATCCAAAAAGCGAGAAAGACTTCTCAGAATTGATGATGAAATGCGAGTTTGCTTATCATCTTTGAACCCTCGATGGAATTTAATTTGTTCTCGGAAGCAAGCTCATGTGTCACACTGAATAAATTTTTATTATTGTTGTTCTTGATTTTCGGCCCAGTTTCCTTCTGTTGTTACTTTAATCTGAAAGTGTCGTAACGTCATTGTAAATTATTATACCTTCATTTAATAGTTTTTTTGAAATATTTGCTTGGTGGTGTGTCGCGGAATTTTTCTAATGTAAAGAGTGTGTCGCAGCTCAAAAAAGTTTGAGAAACACTGCTGTATACAATAAAGGTTTAAAGTGGAGAAGTAAACTGGTGAACGTGATGTTTCATGTCTCATGCACAGCTTTAAATTCAATGTCATCACTTAATGCACGTAAACATAAGTGTGGTAAAAATAATGTTTATTAGAAAGTATAAATTGTTACATCTATATAAGCCTATAAATCAAAAACTTGCACCATTGATCACGCCTATCTATAAACGCAACGAAATGTATAGAAATGAAATGTTGAAGACAAAACAAACACACATGGTTCTTTTATTTGCAGATTTTTGATACTGATACTGTACTAACTTTTTCGTTTCATTGGACACATAAAGCATCATGCCTAGGGCACGTCGTAGTGCATCACCTGTGCGGAGACCCGCTGCAGAAAGATTCTCACCTTCCCAAGCCAGACAACCTGCTCCAGTTCCACCACAACCCTCTGCTGTTCAAGCTACCGCTCGTCAAGGACCAGGACTTATGGGCCAAATGGCTGCAACTGCCGGAGGAGTTGCTATTGGCAGTGTTGTGGGACATGGTGTTTCAAGTGCACTATTTGGAGGGGGAAGCAGTAGTGAACCTGCACCTCAGCCTCAAAGTCCACCTCCTCAACCACAGTATCAGCCACAACCACAACAGCAAGCACCACAAGTGTGTGGTTGGGAGTTGCAGCAATTCTTGACCTGTGCTCAAAATCAGCAAGATATATCTCTTTGTGAAGGATTCAACGAGGCCTTGAAACAATGCAAAAGAAACAATGGCCTCACTGCTCTCTGATAATTTAGCTGAATCAATATGTAATAAACGCTTGTAATTTTACATTTATTGGAATGTTTGTATGGCGTGAAAAATCAAAATTATTTCCGTGCAACTGCGATGTACAATGTAAAAAGCTGCAGTATGATTGAACTACAGACCAGTTGACCATAGCGTATTTTCAGTTCGGAGCACATTCAATTTCAAATATTGAATTTATCATTAAGCAGTACACTACACTAAGGCAGTGGTTCTCAAAACTTTTTTGCAATGGAATCTTTTTACATTATTGGTAATATAATGGAACCCTTATTTACCATTAATACAATAAAAAAATGTGTATTTGACAAAGTTAGTGTCATGAAGATCTTTTTTGTGATTGATCGCCTTTCGACATGCAATCGTAGGATATATTTGTAAGATTGGTAGCTATGTTCGAAATTCATTACAGAACCCTTGATCTTGCGTCGTGATGTTATATTTCAAACAGTTAATGTCATAAGACTTTTTTTTGGAGATCTAACGCCTTGCGACATGCAATCTGGGGGTATATTCGCAAGATTAGCAGCTATGTTCGGAATTCACTGCAGTATTTTTTACGGAACCCCTGATCTTGCTTGGTGGAACCCACTTTGAGAATCACTGCACTAAGGTGACGACAAGTAAATGTACTAAAGTGACGTTTAGTATGAAAATAAAAATTCAGAATTTTGACAAAACTACAGCAGATTCAACACGAGATTATGTACAGCAGAGCTACCAAGCAGTGAAACATCAAAACCTAGGTTTTTAAAAAAAATAAATTTTAGCACCAACCAATGCACAAGTTCTTAATTCTGCATAGAAAATGTCTTCAACCTCGGCTGATGTAAACCCAAAATGAATTATTGACCTATGGCTCTGTTCTGGTACTAATCACAGTCGACCAGGTGGTCATGATATATTTTAACTGAAAAGAAGATTTATAATGCATTTAACTGAGCTAAAAGTTCTTCGCTACTGCCTGCTTTTGGTATGTTTGATGGTGGTCTGTTGTTCTTACGAGATTTAGCTTGAGTGGCCTCTTCCATTGAGCTAAATACAGTTCTCTTTGTACCACGATCATTCGCCGGTGACATCGCTAGGTCATCAGCGGTGAGGGAATCAATTGATATGTCCGTAAGAGTGGTGTTGGATGTTTCTAAAAGCCGCCGAGAGCGAGATCTCTCAATTGCTCGAAAATTGCCACCTGTTTTAAACAAAATATATATTAGTAGAGGAAATAGTTTTCTTAGCGTAAAAATTCAGAAATAGTTCGTAAAACATAATATTGCTGTTGGGCAATGAACAACATCTTCTCAGTCGAGTTGACTAGTACCTGGCAATTAACCAAACAAGTTAATTAAATAGCGATATTGATACCGTTTATTACATTTCCATGACACAAAAACACATTTAAAGCCAAAGTTAAACATCAACCACCAGTAAACAGTGTGTCCTGGGCATTTAGATCGGAAGTCATCTTGCATAACTAGAAACACAACTATGATTTAGTCGCTGCATATACATAGTATAGAAATCACATTGTCAAGAACAATAGCACTTAAAATTAATTACGCGAACAAATATAGTCGTTGCAAGTAACAGCACACATATTTATAACTTAGTTCATTTTCAATACTCAGTGCATCTCCTAACCTTTTACGTGCACTGCCAAATATTAACTACGATACATGAAATAATAATTAAGATTATAAGGCAATATAAGCAACTTTAATCCATTAAAGAAAAAAGCGCTACATTCAAGATATCATTTTTCCACATTTGCCTGCTGCAAAAATTAAACAAAACCTCATTACTTCCACACTATTCAGAGCATAAATCATTGAGTAGTAATTTCATGCAGCTAAATCACAGATAATATAATTAACGCACAAAGTAACTACACCCGGGGGTTGGGCACTGAATGTGTGGTGCCCTGAAAGAGTCACAGAGAAACAGTGCACGACGTGCAAAGCTAAGACCAATGTACCTGTAAATCAAAATCAAGTAATTGGGTTGAAAAGACTTATTTTTTTTATAAGATTGATTTCCATATTAAACTCTTTGAAGCACTACGTTTGACAGTTAAGGCGATAGCTAACCCAATCTAAGCGTGGAGTCATTGCATAATATAGAACCTCGAAATGCTTTTGATGAAGGGACTTATGGAAAGTGCAGAGTTGGGACGCGGGACAGTGTTTATAAGAGAATGACTAACACCATTCAACAAAGTACGTAGATTTACATACAGTAATTACAGAATGCATAAAAGAAATAAATCTACTGTTGAAAACATAAGGAATACATAAATTAAACAATACAAAAAATAAGTAATTATGTTAAACATTCTACACAGGGCTGCGAAAAAGCAGATTGACAGTAGAAATTTGATCGTAATAAAGCAGAAACTTTGATTTAATACAGTTCACTATACACTTTCGTACATATTTAAAAAAAGCAAAGCAACGAATTTCAAATATGTCACGGTCTACGTTCAACTAAATCAGTAGTGCCCAAAATGTACTGAGCATGCTACAATTGTGCCAATAGAAAAGATCTTTGCAGCTCTTGACTAGTCTAATAGATCGAGCAATCTGGTTTGCTATTTGTAAGAAAAATCAACTAAAGCAAAATAGATCTGATCCTCAAACGATTTTCACATAATGTTGTAACAGAGAGCGTAGGTAGAGAAAAATTACGGAGAATTTTCTATGCTAGATCATATTTGGTAACTACTTTTTCAAAATTCCAAAGATTTTGGTAAGACTCGGGAAGTATTAAGAGTTTTAGTAATATTTGTTGAGGTTGAGTTTAGGTAATGTTTAAAGGGCACCTAAACATCCTGTCCAAAACAAAGCTTTGATAAATTTTATAAAGGGGTTTGCTGCATCCTGACTACCCCCTAGATAATAGCCTTGTTCATACACACCCTCAACACATAAAGCACTAAAGTGCATGGCAATAAAATCTTTGCGACCAAACAATAGTGTGCGTGTATATAATCCAACATTAACCTATCACTTCAATTTATAATATAGATAGTGGCGTAACCAGCGGAAACTCAGGGAAAAAAGACGTGGCAAATTTATTTTCGTTCGATTCAAAAACATTCAAAGTCCACTTAAAGGTCGTTCAAGAGCACGGTCGAAAACAGAGCATTTTAAAAAATTCTAAAAGCTCTTGGTTATAGCCATTTTTAGACAAACCAAAAATTCTGTATTGGGGTTAATTATGAAACATTTTCAAGAAAAATTGAAATTGCATCGTTCGTCACCTCAGCAAAATCAAAATTACTGGCGTTCGTACAAAAATGTGGTCCATTTCAAAAATTGTGTGCTTCAAGTAAATCTAGCCTAAATGCTATATATCAAAGCAGTAGATTCGTCGTGTTCCTTTGATTTAACTTCTAATCAGCCACTTCTATTTGCACAGAGGGCAGGTTGGAAGTATCAGGGGATATAGCAGCCAGAAGACTAGTATTTTGTCCTTTCGCTCGCTGTCGGTTTCGTCCTGTTACGTAATAATAGACTGTGTCACTTAAAGAGCATCGACAATTGCGCAATTAGTGATATTAAATATCTCATGAAACCTAAGATTTTCTTCTAGAGTTGAACGTAGATTTTAGCTCTTTACATACTTTTTACGTTCTCCAATTCACACTCTTTGTGTATTGATATTAGTTTCGAACTTCGACACGAAAAGCCGCAGATCAAAACTCCATTAAAACACCATCAGTATTCGTCAGGAAGGGCATCCGAAATTTAAAGTGCTACGTTGCTCCAGCATAAAGTTTGATTGAAAAGCGAGTTGATAGTGGCAAACATTCACTGTCATGTCAAACATGCATGTCTAGTACTATAAATTTAGCATGCAAAAGCAGACTTTAAGTACGTAAAATTACTTTTTTTTAACCATAAAAACTTCGCGTAATATTAACAGCAGCAAATTTCTCTGCATATAATATCTATATAGCACTGTAGTTAATATGCATATTGCACAATCAAAAAATGAAAAATAAAAGTAACATAAATCGAAACGTATCTTTATATCCAACAAAACAAAAACATCACCTTTTCTGTGACTTGAATAGCATACATGGCAGAATGAATGGAAAACATGCCTCTGTCCGACAGCACGATGAAGTACACTAACATGCAACTTGAACAGATATCTGACTAAGATTGCACTGACAAACCGCATACTTCTGCCCCAAACAAAGTTAAAAACCTCAGTTTATTTTGAATAAACTTACCAGCTGAGGCAACCTAAATCATTCTAAAAAAACTTCCTTTCCTGCTGCTTCGTAAGCTCTAACGCAGCTTCCACTTATTATAAAAAATATACAGCTAAGCGCTACATTTGCACCCAGCTCTCCGTTGCAATATATATATAGCTTTCATTAAACCAGTCATTTATACATATAATTGATACCAACAAGCTAATGTAGTTTTGCTAATGTTCAAAATCTTTTTAATTGCACGGTAAAAACAGTTTGCGAGTTTCTCTTACGAAATCTCTGGTTTTACCATAAAAATCAGGCAAAAAACAGCTTGCGAGCTTCTCTTAAAAGATAGCGAGGCAACTGCTTTAAGTCACTTTTAACCGATTGTTTCTAAATTTTCTCTGAACATGCAGTATAACTCAACAATAAATGAATCGGAAATGAGAAAGTACGGAAAAACATAAATGAACTCAAGATCATGCAAACTCAGATCACCTATCTTATGAAAAATTACCGATTACACATCACAACTGCTGTGTAACTGAAAGAAATAGAACGTTAGTCTTTTAACATCTTGCAATCATTTTACAGACAACCACATGATCACAAAATAGCACTAGCGGTAGCATAGTCAAAAATATACACTTTTTTTAAAGAAGGATGCTCCTAACGTTATAAAAATTCAAATTAGGTACATAACAGCGACTTAATTCGCTGTTTGAACTGCGCTTCTGCTAGTGCCTCAGTAAGTATGGATTCGGCACAAAAAAAAATTCGAGCGAATTTGAAATTGGTTGACATCACAGTTAATTTTGTTACTTACAATTAGTATAAAAATATAATAAACAAAATATGTTAGGTAAAAATCAAATTCATACAAAGTAGTTATTAAACATCACAATGCAACAATGTTTACATTGCAGTTTATCTTAAAAATTTGCAAGACAGCGACAGTGAAGCTATGCATAAGAAACTGCCCAAAACTGCTTTGGAATTGATGTTCCAACATTCCGCCGAAATGGCCAAATAATATTTACAATAAAGTACTGCTCGTTAACAAACAGAGAAAAACCATCATCCTTAAAAGTGCCTTTCCGCAAGGCAAAACAAAGTAGGCATCAAGAGATTTAAACGCGTGACCACTTGACCACAGTCACTTTGATACTTCGCTTTTATCCCGCGCAACCACAATATCGAATTCCGAAAGCACGGCAGCATAGTTGGAAGCTTGTGGACCCTCTCCCAATTAGTGTAAACATTTCGCGGCTGCCAGCCCGTTGCACGAACTGTCGCTGGCAAACTAAATGCTAAACCAGTTTTATTAGCAGCACAAGCGAGATATCAGAAACGAAAGAGCGTACCTTTTTCTCTCGGTGCTCTTCGTCTTCCTTCTTTTCTGAAAGCTTGACCAGAAGACAGAGCTTCCATTAAGCTGTCCATTACACCTTCTTGATCACCCTCTGTAAAAACATACCAAGGTCACTAGGAGCATGAAAAAAAGATTTATTCGCAACTCTTTGTAAAACATAAAACCAAAATGCAGATCAACTTTTTTGCTAAAACACTTTGCTTTTGGTTTGGAATCATCTGTCAGTCAAATTTTAATTTAGCTAAGTTATAGTAATTACTTATTTGACCGGAGATGTGTTCAGAACAATGCAAAAAGTTGTAATAAAATGTGTACTAGTATTTAGGCTTTATCCTTCATTTTAGAAAAATATCACTTCGCATAATTTTTAGGATTGAGCAAGTTGGACCTAAGGTGTTTGTTTTTTCTTGAAACTTTTCTTGAAGTGGTTTTGCAATACATTCTAAAGCCTTGCTAGATAATTTGGATTTGACATTGATTGTTCGAACATGAAGCCAAGGAAGGTGGGAATCAGCTACACCTGATCAATCACTGCAATCAATAGGCCCACAAACTAAGTGAGTATACTATGCTTTCGTAGCATGCAGGTTAACCAGTACACCTGCATTAATCACTTAGCTTAGCAGTCGAATTCATACCTGCGTTTAAATCAACTGTACCAGGCTGTCGCTTCTTTTTCCTTTCTGCTTTCTCTTTTTCCGCCTTTTCTTTGGCTAACTTCGCTCTCTTTTGCCTTTCTTCTAATTCACGACGCTTTTGATTTTCTTGGACTGCAGCCTAAACCGGGCAAACAATATCATTTACAGTCCATGTAAGTTTCCAATATGATAATGAAACAGTCTACTGTGGCATCAAAACACTGCATGCAGCCGACAATACCTTGTTCATAGACTGCAATAAATGTACACAACACGGCACAGCCTAGAAAAACATCTTTTATAAAAAAAATACATTTTTATCACGTGTTTAACTGTACGGTTAAAAGATACAAACTGGCTACATTATCTACCGTTATATTGATGCGAATCAGGAAAAACAGGCTAATTAGTAATTAGACTCTTAGTGTTCAAGTGCATCATGTCATTGATCTCGTGGGCCAGTAGTTCAATAAAACTTGGCATGCAGACAGTTGGTACGATGTTAAGGTCTCTTTAAGAGACGCGAAATGCAAGTGCGGTTCGGATGCACAAACCGCTGATTGCACCCTGAACATTTCTCACCACCCAAGATTAATCTTCTGGTTTTCAACAATGAAGCAAAAGACGGGTGCTTGAAAATCCCCAAGTTGTACGACCATGCAGATGAATTGAATCACTCCGGAGAAGTTTAACACATAATTAAAGTCTAAGGTAGGCTTAAATATAACTGGTACCGATTCCAAGACCTCTATTCGAGTTATTTTAAGAGAAAGTACAAGCATTTGGGGGTAAGGAGTTAAATCCCAATCCTCTTTCTAAATAAAGCTTTTATCACGGTAAAGTAGGACACTGTAGTGGCTAGCCCGCTTCGAAGTCAGTAAGTTTGGAGTTTAAATCCATCTTGGATCCGATTGAAGTCGGAATGAGCTTATTGTTTACAGCTTACGTCTTGCACTTCACGTTAAGAGTGAAAGGTTTTGTGAAACAATGGTTTGCATGCTCGTCTTTATTTGTACAGTAACTGACAGCAATTACTGGCTTGCAAAAGGCCTGCAAAATGTATTACGATCCACTGATGTTTGTTATGTCAAAATTACCAGATAATCCGTTCTGAAAGTGTTCATCTCACTGAAAAATTCTTCCATCGGTTTTTTCTTTATCTCAAAGCAATAGAAGTTAGCAACATTTAAAAAGAGATTCTGCATTTGCTCGAACATTTCTTCGAGGAGAACAAACTGATCGTCTGCTTTCTTCACAAACTCGTAAAGAATTCGTTAAGAAAAACCGAACAAAATCCAAAACAACACCAATAGAAAAATCTTAAAGCCTTAATTAAAAGCTGTCATTTTGGGAAAAGTCGTCCACCGAAAGTGGAAATGTTCTACCAATACGCAATACGTGGTTACTTTCTGAAAATTTTTTTATTACATTTCTTTAATTCCCATTGGTACAAATTACGATTTCAAATATTCTACATAGCAAAACGAGATTTGATTTAATGGAATTAATGGTTGTAGAAATACTTCCCTAGTACATGGAAGAACACAATTACCAACCATTATAAAAACCAAAATCGAGTTCCTCCCTGGCTACTATAAACACACAGGTAACTCCGAAGCAGGTCTGGTAAGTTGTCTTATACTTGAACTCAAAAAATTTTCCAGTGGGCAAGTAGTAGTAGTTCAATTCTTGAAATATTCAAAATACAAACTGGTGTACTGTTTAGAACAAAGGATATCGATAAAACTTCAGAAAATTTGTCTAGGGGATCTTTGCTTCCACTGAAAGCTTCAATATCTCTCTTCAAGTTTTTCAATGACATTTTCATCAAACCCATGTTTTTCTTAAGCTGATCTTCTGATACTGTCAACAAAATTTACATTTTTTGCCTATGCTAGCCGACGTACACTAGCAGTAAACAGGAATGAGTATTTACCACAATATCAATAATAAATTATTGACACTAACATTTATAAAATGCAGCATGACAAAGTTTTGATAATGTAGGAATTATCGACGCTATCATCTAAAAAATGCAGGACGGCCAAGTTTTGATAATGTAGGTTAAAACCAAGCACATAATTTCACCTATCACTTCAAGCATTGCCAAAATTGAACTTCCATAGATGGGAAACTAGGAAGGCCACAAGCCTTGCTTTTTCCAAGGCAAAAAAGCTGTTTGCAGTATCTTGAATTTTTTTATTGTTTTCTATGAATTAAGCCCACAGTGATATCACAATTGTACCTCTCACGGCTTTGGGCATCAGTTTTAAATCATCCACAAATCCCTGCACATCTGAATATTTGTCTTTCTGCTCTTCGATTATTTTTGCAAGGAACATCAACATTGTTTCCGAGTTATCAGTAGTCTTTGTGTCCTTTAACTAGAAAAAAGCATGAAACGTACTCAGCCTACCCGACGGTGTTTATTGCACATAAAAATGAAGTAGGTATTAAAAAGACGGCTTTATTGTGATTTTGGCTGTCTCTTCCTTGCAACAAACGTAAATCCAATGAGACTAACAGCCGTCTCTAACGGCGTCCTGGGTAATCAGTTTCACTATTTTAATGAAATGAACAAGTAAGAATCATTTTCGGAAAAAGGAGTTTAAGCGGCACAACAAAAACTTCCGTACATCGAATTTACACAAAGAGACATTTAAAGTGTAAATTGGGAAATAAAACCACAACTTACTTTTGTGACATAATTAATATCAAATCCCAGACTGCGAGCATTACGAGATCCAGAATTCATGTAATTTCCAACCAGCAAAACCAATGCCATAAACCGATTAAATCTGAAAACATAACATTCTGTTAATGACAACACCATCACGCAGCTTATGCCACAAACCACACATTTCCGTATAAGTGTTGACTTCAGTAACAAAACCATTAAAACAGCAGCACTTATCCCTTTAAAACAAAACATTTAGGATGGCACATTTTCAAAACACAATACATTTTGCAAAGCATATTTTCACTTAATCGATTTGACATTTTAATTTATGTAACATCATATTATGATAGCTTTAAAGCGTATTAATTATTTGACGCTTTGTTGTGTTTATAAGGCAGAGTTTATGACAATAACTAGCTCAAGTGAAAGGTGAAAGTTAAACACTGACCCACTACAAAACACTTCGCAGATTTTAAAACCAGTCAAGCAAAACTAAAGCTGCTATCAAGCAATTTAATAACTTTTCAAGGCTTCTATTTTTCGACACACTTTTTGCAAATACGCCAACCAATAAAATACAGTCGCGGCAAAAAATTTAGGACCACCATGCAGAAATTAATATTTTTGCTCCTAAGCCCACTGATTGCAACAGAAATCAAATTGATTGCATCAGATTGCGTGATTCATCTGCCAGTCGATTGTAATCACTTTTTTCTTCTCTTTCAAGCAGTAAGCATCGTCTTGTGAGTGATTTCTGCTTGTTTTTGAGCTTTAGAAAACCCATAAAAATGGGTAAAAAATCGATATTCAGTGTGCTCAAATCATGGCTCTTTACAAGAAAAGATATTCCAAACGTTCAATTAGTGAACGAATAAAGAGAAGCAAGAATGCAGTTCACAATGCAGTCGTGAAATTTAAGAAAACAGGGACTTATTCAGATGTCAAACGGTCTGGTCGTCCATGAAAAACCATACCAAGGGATGACCACATCATTAGGAGGACAGCAGTTCGATATTCAATGAGTTCCACAAGCAAGATACGGTCCGTAGTGCTTGCAAAAGGTGCGGACATTAGTTGGGAACCGTAAGTCGGTGTCTGGTCATCGACTTTGGTTTGAAAGCCCATAAACCTGCGAAGAAACCCAGGCTAACACCGGCCATGAAAGCTAAGCGTTTGGGCTTTGCTAAAAAGCACGAGAAATGGATGATTCAACAGTGGCAGCAAGTGTTTTTTTTTCTGATGAATCCGCAGTCCAGCAGTTTACTACGCGCAAGCGCTACGTCCGTAGACCCACCGGAAAGCGATTTAATGAACGGTACACCACGCAGACAATGAAACAACCCCAAGTGTTATGATTTGGGGTGGAATGTCCGTAAACAGAACGGCCGGACTGTTTTTCCTACCACCAGGAACGACCATGAATGGCCAAAAATACGTTGATTTGCTGAAGGACAAGTTGGAACTGCACATGGCCATTCATAAATGCAAGATTTTTATGTAGAGTGGTGCACCTGTCACCACTCCAAAATTGTTTCTCAGTTCTTGAAGTCAAAGAAAATTTAAATCCTGGACTGGCCCGGAAACAATTCAGATTTGAATCCCATCGAGAATTTATGGACTGTTTTGAAGGACAAAGTGTCTGAGAAACAACCAACTAATACTATGGGAGTGGAAGAAGCAATCGAAGCAGTCTGGGTGCTTGAATTATCAGCTGAATATTGCCGAAGTCTGGTGGAAAGCATGCCAAAACGTTTGGAGGCTGTAATTAAAGCCAAAGAAATACTGACTTTTCTGAAAATTCTGTGTCGAACGTATGTGATTTATATGCGGAAATGCCCTGTCATTTGTGATATTCCATAATAATCCGAATTAATGAGTTTATTAACGATTAAATATCAGCTTTGTTGTCTAAATCAGAATTTCGAGGGGTGGTCCTAAACTTTTGGCAACGACTGTAGATGGACAAATACTAACGGCAAATTAGCAACTCGTACGACTACTTTTAATTCAAATTCTAAAGTGTCCACCAAAATTGAAAGCGTGATCGAGTGAACTGGAGCGCCGATTGATGGTGGTTATAACTGCATGGTAGGGAGTTCAAGTCTCACGATGTCGGTGTCGACACGTTGCAGGGAAAAGTTACTTAGCGCCAATTTCTCCTGCTTGGTTGCAATGTCTGTTGTAGAAACGCTCTGTGCCAGAAGTATCGATAATTGCGTAGCAGGTCTGAAAACTAAAAATGCTCCTGCATAACCGAGCAAAAGGCTTTCTCGAGACCGGAGTGGTAAACAACATAAAGCTCAAAATCACCAGCACATGTAAATGAAGACGAACGTTGTGGTGGCTAATGACAATGAACTTCGCGCATTTATTTTCAATGTAACATCAAAAAATTTCATTAAAGCTAGAAACAGATGTAAATTAACTATGAAAAATATTCAGAATATAAAGCATAGTTCATACGTGTGCTTTTGGGCTTATCATCATAAGCATTCAACTGCAAAACTTTCAAGCCATTTTTTTCAAACATAATAGGCTACTCTTAATTGATCTAAACAATTTTAAAATGGTCAATCAAACAAGAGAACAACCTACCGCTCGCTTTTCAGCAAGTCTTGAATTGCGGCGGAAGCAGAAGCTATATTCGGCTTGATATCACCAACTAATTCATCAAACTGCCGCATGAATTTGATATGTTCTAGTCGCGTTGTAAGTTTTGGAACTTCGCTAATCTGTAATAAGAATAATATATGTTCTAATTGGTTCGTATTCACTTCAAAATTACATAAAATCTGTCGATGGACAAAGGACTCGCATAAAAGCATGGCTCAACATTGCTAACAGTAGCAGGTTCACCAGTTTAGTTCAACAATTGGGATGTCTATTGAAAAAGACAAGAACAAGCACTACTTTTAACGAGATATTCCAATTCTACTCTTTGCTTACCATAACAACGACAAGAATAAAATTTGGAAATTAGCAGAGACAGCTAAAATGCCAAGGCGCGCATTTGTTCTTGAGATAATGCCCCAACAAAAACGTAAAGAAACGGGCGTGAAAGCAAGCAAAAAACCTGTAACAGCTGAGAATACCATGCATTGGTTATCACTTTTCAAATTAACGCATAGAAACTGTTATGTTTCAGCTCCTAGCTTTGCAAAGCAACCCATATCGCTTGCGACAATAAATAAGACGTACAAGTACACCACCAGCTCAGATCTGGGTTTCTAAACCCTTTTTCATACTTTACCACAAAACCCAATTAACAAGCCCAAATTTCCCATCTCTGGTCTTCATAGATTTTTTAGTTATCGAGAGCGTCAACATCGTTAAAGCTGCAAGTTTTGGGTGTTTTTTCTTAAGGCTACTTAATTTTATAATACCATTATTTCTTACTGTCTCTTCAGTATTTTAAAGGTAGGTTGTCATAGACTATCAATGCGTATCAAAGACCTCGGAAATTTGCAGAATATATTTCAATTCAGCAATAGCCAGCATCAAAAAGTATTTATATATCAATGCGATTTTTGCACTTGCTTCGTTTCGCAGCAATCAATACTGGCGGTCAGAAATTTCGGATCGGTTGAGAGCTACTAGCCTACATCAATTCTGAATAGTGTTATCTTTGAAAAAGGCATATCACGACAATTTTGCTGCTTCATTGCAAATCTGAGGTGGAAATGCATTGAGCCACGAGTGACACCAACTACAAAGCGAGTAGGCGGCTATAGATTGCGAAAGCCGAGACAACCCTAAGTAGCACCCCAATATTTCAATTTATGTTATTCTAATTGTTTCGAATCAAACAAATAACTTTAGACCAACACCATTCAAACGAGAGGACTTTCTGCTACAGTGTTTAAGTGCTGCTTTCTTGACAAGTTTTTCATAAGTGTTACTCCTTAATACAATGTCCCCAGGGACGACCCCTCCCTTAGTGACGTCACTGGTAGTTAGTTCTTACTTACATCTGTAGATAAAAGATATTAACATTTGCAAAAGCCAAAATGGGTTTGAGTAGGAATTCTATCGGAACGTTCTAGCCTTTCGCAATGCGCAGTGGTTTACTAGAAAAGGATAAAACCTAGCAGGCATTCCTCGTATGTCGTGTGTAACGATATTTCAATCAGATCACTTCGTTCTTTCGACAAATTTTCTATTAAAATTTAACGTTTCGCTCCCCTTAGTTACCGGGGAGCTTCTTCAGAACACGGTAGATGTAAATAATGTGACATGTGACATATACATCTACCGTGTTCTGAAGAAGCTCCCCGGTAACTAAGGGGAGCGAAACGTTAAATTTTAATAGAAAATTTGTCGAAAGAACGAAGTGATCTGATTGAAATAAAGGATAAAACCGTTGTTTATGACGTAAATTAACAAAACCGTTGTTTATCACGTAAATTAACAAGACCTCATCATCATAAAATAATTCCTCTTGTTGTATTTAAATTTTACAAGTATTACCGTATACACTCGCAGACAGGAGTACTTTTTAAACGTCATGAATCTTTAAATTTTCGGGATGCCTCCTATCTTACCAACATCATTCTAGCTATACTTTTATATATTTTTTTCAAATAAGTATCACGGGTGAGGCTTATCTGCTGAGGCGACCTATTCGCGAGTATATACGTTAATCAAACTTACCGTGCACAGGAACTGTTCAGGAGGCGCCAAATCGTCAAACTGGTTTTTGAATTCTTTCAAGGAATCAATAATCTCTTGTTCCGGAAGTTGCTTCATTAAATTATTGACCATTGCTTCTGTTAACTCATCGTCCACCTTCAGTATCAATTCTAATAATGCTTTGTGTGAAATTTTTAAAGTTCCCAAAAAGATGGCTGAAAATAAAAATTAAAATGATACGGAGCGTCATAAAAAACTTTGGACAACACACTTCTTTCAAAGTAACCTGACAAAAATTAACACGTTGTCCAGTGATTCACAAACACACGGAACCGCTTTGTTATTCAATGAACTTTCATAAAGCCTAAACATGTCAGAATGAAAAGGAGGGCCATTAGTCAAGTCATGATGGGGACCTATTTGTTTTTCTAATTTTGATTTAGCACGTTTTTACGAGATCAATGTGTTGTAAGGGACATTTTCCACCTCTTTCGAGGAAGATGAACATCATTTTTAAATAACAACTTCTAGTAAGGAGAGTTCAGGTGTCTTCTGTAGATTATTAGATGACAATTAATGTGATTATTTTTTTTAAAGCTTCGTAATTCAGGGGATCTCATCGAACACCTGGGACGGCTTCATCGAACCCATGTCAAAGAACAACTGGTTTAGGTCACGCTTGGCCCTGAAAGCAAAAAAATTGATGTTCATATCATCCATACTCACACAAGTTTTGTGCACCCTTTGAATCCAGCACTTTTAACTCTTTCACTTTCTTCTGTGGTTTCTCGGCATTAGTGTTGACTTTCTTTGTTATTTTCTTTTGACCAAAAGAAGCCATTAAACGTGTAAATAAGTCCTGGCTCTCAAACTTTTCGTCTTCAGCTTTCACCCAGAAACTGTCCTCATTAATAACAGGAGCCTTCAGTTGGTTCCAATTTAATCGCTTCATCGTCGTCTCAGGTTTGAACGTTTTCTTTTCTTTCATGCCGCCAGGAAGAGCAGGTGCCATCATAAAGGGCACACCCATAGGTGGAGGTGGAACTCCTCCCATAGGTGGAGGAGGAGGCGGAACTCCTCCCATAGGAGGAGGCGGAACTCCTCCCATAGGAGGAGGAGGCGGGACTCCTCCCATAGGAGGAGGAGGCGGGACTCCACCCATAGGAGGAGGAGGGGGAACTCCTCCCATAGGAGGAGGAGGGGGAACTCCTCCCATAGGAGGAGGAGGCGGGACTCCACCCATAGGAGGAGGAGGGGGAACTCCTCCCATAGGAGGAGGAGGGGGAACTCCTCCCATAGGAGGGGGAGGAGGAACTCCTCCCATAGGGGGAGGTGGTGGAACTCCAGAAAGTGGAAGTGATGCGGGTACATCATCTGCTACATCTTCGCTTGATTTTGCAGTAGCGACAATGCCACTGGCAATCTGAAATAACATAAATTTTTGGTTTAATTTGTTAAAAGCTCAGCAAATACCTTTTTACACACTGACCTAAGACAAGCTGCATAGCCCATTTATTCACGATATCTGAACTTTTCTTTAATAGAATTGCATAGTTCTGTGCTATTGATTACAAAACTTCTGCCTTGTCTACAAACAGCTAGTGTGAAATTAATAAAAATTTTGCCTCATTTCTTGAAAAGCCAACTCATGATGTAGTGCAAACTATGCTGTATCCACCATGTGGAAGAAAGCGAGTGTTGCTTTCTCTTCAATGGCAGTCTACCTTGATGGAGGTGAGGCTAATTAGCAATCGTGACTGGTTCACAAAGATTGTCGCTTCCCATCACATGAATCTTGATTGGAGATGAAATGAAACCTATATGTTTCAATTACACTCTTCCCCAGTCCCCATGAATTTGTAATGTAAACAACAGCAGGAATGAGTTCAAGTCTCAGTGAAGCCACACCAAAGTTTATAAATGATATCCATAAAAAGTATAGTGTTATAGCCTATGCTACAGACAGTAACTGAAAAAGCTCGTTTAACGACACGCGTGATTATTACGTTATGCTCCAAGGCAAAAAAAGTTTATCATTGTTCAAGTGATTGGTGTAAGTTCTGAGTTCAAAATCGTACTACCAGCACCGTTTTTAAAATGATCGGAGTTGAAAGATGTAGAGGTACTGTAGTTTCAATTACTATTTCTCTTGCTGAAGTACTAAATACCATAAATAGCTGTTTTATACACTTCATGAAGTTTCTAGCGCCGCAAAAAGACAAACCTTAGCTTCCAATTCAGCAATCAAATCTTCTTTCTCTTTCAACTTTTTTTCGATTTCAGTAAATTCTCCTATCTTCTTGTTCAACTTTAATTCAGCTTCTTGTCTGGCTGTCAGCTCCTGGTCAAGCTAGAGACAGAAAAACATGGTAACAGCAGCATCACAATCGAAATTCATGACAAAATAAGTACAATCGACGCCTTTGCAGTGCTTTCTGCGTACGCGCAAAAAGGTGGGTCAAAAGTTACGTAATTACCAAATTGAATGTGAACCAACAATTAACATGTGAAAAAGCATTTGTCTATTTAGTATATGTGTCGTTGTGACCAATGTAAGTAAATGAAGATAAAAAAAAAAAAATGCGCCGGCGTTTTGTTTCGTTTTTTGTCAAGAACCGCCATTTTAAAAGAGCCACGCTTATAATTAATTGTAATGCTAAGGACTCCAATGTTACTAACTCAAGTTTACAAAAAGGCAAATTTGAAAAGCAGCTTTGGGATCATAATTGCACCGCGTAAAAACATTGATTTTTGAAAATGATGCTTAGTCAACCGTAAACAATATTATTGAGAAGCTTTTCGTGAAGCACTCATCAACGGCGGGAATCGCTTCAATTGGGAAGAGCCTGACTGAACAAGCTCTTGCATAACGAGAAAAAATTTCGCTCCTCAAAATGCGAGAGCGTGTTCAGTGAGCATTTTAACTGTTCGCGCTCAATGCAATACCACCACAACTGAGTGAGTAGCAAAATCCTTTGTGCAAAACAGCTTTTCAAAGCTGTATTAATGCTGGTTTCCATTAGGCGTAGATTGGAGGCGCAGCGTGAAACGTTTTTGTTTCTCTCTTTAGTTTTTTGCGCGGAGCGAGCGAGCAAAGGTTAACTAGATGGCAACTTAAACTGCACAAATTTTCAAATTTCATCTTGAAATTTCCCCCACTGAAATTGGGGAAATTTGAAGATGTTTCAAAGCTCCTGCTAAAATATAGTTTTATTGTAGTCTGAATTAATTCTACCTTTGTATTTTGACTGTAGAGGAGGTTTGTCTGCCCTGCGCACACCAACTTTCGGGATTACATGAGGGTGATCTCCAAAAAAAGTCATCGCCCACCAATCACTATTGCCGCAGATCTTTTACTCTACCGACTAGGTATTTTGTGCATGTATCTTTGTTTGGGTATATTTGAAGTAAATCGGGGAAATTTTGAAACTTTGTTGGGGAAATGCACTGCCAAGAATCTGGCAACACTCGTTCGCAAGACTTAGGTTTGTGGAGAATGCAAAAAGTAACCGCTCTTACACATCAAACTACCTGCTTTTGGCTCTCAGTAGCTCTGCGCTCACTTTCTTCCACTTTTTCCATGTCCACAAGTCGGTCAATAAGCGGATCCACATTCAGCTGGAATCGCTTTCGGTAACTGGGAAAGGTATTATTTATTACTCATTATTTGAAAATTATAAGCGAAGAAGGAAATTGTAAACCTTGAAACTAATTGGCAAAGCAGCATACGGGCGTAAGGGGCATTAACAATTTATTAAAATGAATATGCCAGGAAACAATAATGAGTATACTACCCAACCAATTTAGACGTCTAAATTGGTTGGGTGGTATACTCATTATTGCTTCCTGGCATATTCATTTTAATAAATTGTTAATGCCCCTTACGCCCGTATGCTGCTTTACTCATTATTTATATTATTCGGTTGGTTAATACTCAGCTGGTTCATTTAAGCCGAGTTTGTAATGGAGATGAACGTAGTCACCTCATTTAACAAAAACAATGCTACATTTCAATAAAATTACGTACTACTTCTACAACTGGAGTGGGGTTGCACTGAAAAACATCAGAAAGGTGGTATCTAAATGAAAACCACCAAAACGACTGTTTGAAGTCTGCCCAGACATATACTCCAACAGAACAGCCGTTTTTTTAAAAAAGCTGGTTAAGTTCGAAGCCAGAGGATACCTTGACAGCATTTTCACTGGCAACCACAATTTATTTTGTTCCACAATCTACATTTAAACAAATATCTGGAAAGCATTTTCAAATTCATTTTTAAGGTCTTCGCACGAACTGCAGCTTTCTGGTCAACAGCGAATTGGGTCAATGACAAAGTTTCCCTAAGTTGAAAAAATTTTGATGTGAAAGATAAGCATGAAAAATCGTTCTTTTTACGTGCTTTTGTACACAAAACCCGTAGACGGTTGATGAAATATGGGTGACATAATTTTAGGAGAGTGACAATTATTTTAGGCTCAACTATAGAGCATGCCATCTTTTGCCCATTATGCAAAAGGGAATCTAGGCAACAATTATCATCGCATTGCAGCAGCAACTAAAGGTGTTTGATAGTCATAGCTGATTAAAAACATCACTTGCGATGGCTCAAGACGCTACTAGTCGAAGTAATACTTGCACCACCCCCAAACTGATACATTGGCAGTTTCATTTGCATTTACCAGCAGGTTTACAGCGGCAAAAAAGCAAAGCAAATCAAAAAATACAATTGCTGTATTTCAAGACTTAACTAAGTACATGATAGTAGTGAAAGAACTCCACAGTAGGACATGTAATAGATATAACGTGATTATGATAACAGTGGCCTAAACTTAAAAACCAAAAATGATGATTTAATGTCAGCAACGCAGTCGTCTTGAATAACAGCAGTTCTGTCGTGATATTGCAAAACCTAACAATTACATTTCAGATTTCATTAACCTTGATTTTTTTTTTCGTTTACGGGAAGCCACTGATCAGCAAACTCGAAGAAATAATTAATGTTCGTACAGCTAACCGCTTCAAGGCAACACTCAAAAAAGTGGTTCACTGGTTGCCTAGTTGAACAAAAATAAATGACAACATCAACATTCTCAAAAACATGATTTTTGTACTTAAGTGGGTCTGCCATATCACCGCAGAGTTTGAAAAATTATTGCACAATAATGTTTTATCTAATAACATTTAACGAAATAAACATTTTAAAAACGACTTCAAATGCCCTTTCAATTTGCCGATTACCACACAATACGCCCGATTTAGGCGCGCGTACAAAAAATTAACCTAAATCCGACGTTTCATTACAACAAAATAATGAAAGTCGTGTATTGCTAAAATACGCCTCGAAGGCGCCTAATTTATAGGTATTAATCTACTTGAAATTAAGAAGATGCTGCATTTAATTAAATGTTACAGTCCGTCCGCCCCAAACATCAAACAACAGTTAAGAAACTTATATCATTTGGGAATGTTAAATATTAACCGATTGGATAGTGCATTACAAAGGTGACATAAGTAGTACAACAAAAATATTAAAGCGTGTAGTTGTGCAGTAGCAAATCAACAATTCAACTGCTGTTATAAAATATTGCGGACACTGAACACAAATTCTTTCTAATAGAAGTCTCAATTATCCTGATGTAACACCTAATATAATGGTGCGATTGTGCGAAGCAAAGGACTTTGACCTTAAAAGTGCTTGCCATACCATTAATAATAATTCCACCGCTTCAAAACAAGTATCAATCGGTCTTAACTCGTTTCCATGTAAAAGCGCAATGCAAATAGTTTAAGATACGCCATTGGCAAGACCTACCCGAAATCTGGATCCATGCCACTTCGATGGAGAACTATTTGCGAAACACATTCTTCTATCAACTTGAAGTACTGTGGCCTGAACAAAAGAGAAAATGTACAGTCATTTCATATGACACTATGGGAAAACTTTTTGTTAAATTAAAACATTTTTGGCATTGCTCCTTGATATAGGATGAAATGCTGAACTAGACTTTTATTGAACAAAAATTATCTGTAAGGGTAATCATTTGGTTTTCCGTGATATTTTTAAAAATTAGTTTTGAGAAAGTTGTGTAGAAATTTGTGACGCTATAAGACGAGTTTTGGATCTCGCACGTAATTCTAAACCTTATATTCAACAATTCAGCAAAACGAGACTGTTTTCAAACTTTCTATTTGAAAATGTTTAAATTCTTTACTGTTTATCGCTAAAAACTTTGAAATTTTCATTGAATTTTTGCACCTATTAAGATAGAACGATGCAAACCTACAAAATGTCACACCATGGCACAAATTTCCAGAAACAAAATCATTGGTGATTTCAAACAGAATGGATGAAAATGTATGAAAACAAAACAACAAAGTTTGTTCCAACATTATATGGTTACATTTGGCCAAGTAGCAAGCTTGATTCAGCCTATGTCTAAATAATTAACCATAGTTTAAACTAAGTACAACACTGCAAAAAAGTAACCTGGATCACAATCACAAACATCTTGAAGAAAAGGTGAAACAAAGTGATCACTAAGCTGCAATCAAACTATAAGGCTAAATAAATAAATATTGGACCGACTTTACTTGCAAGATCTGTGCAACGGTCTCATCAAATTTGATTTATTACGGTGCCCAATAGCTGAACGTGTGCAACGGGTTGCAAACAAATTAAGTGCAAGCATGTAGGCGCGAAACAAGCTCTGTGTTAAAACGTCCATTTCAAGATTATGATCAGAGCAGGCATTCATAAACTTTTTGAGACGCGCTCCCTTTGATAATTCCTACAAAAACCTGTGCCTACTCTTTAATGCCTAAAGACTTATTTGCTTTGGAGATTAAGTTTTTCAAAGCAATCATTTTTCCACATTTGCTTTCCCAAACAACGTAAACTTTTTTTCGAAACTCCATTTTTTTAAAAGCAGTCCTTTCTTCACTTTTGGTCTCCAAACAAACATGAAAATCTTCAATGCGCTGATTTTGAAACCAAAAGGCGGTCATGGTGCCATGGCCTGTGCCCCCCTTGTAAACCATACATACCCCCATTTTAAAAACAAATGATTCAGTGTATTAAAATTTCCAAGAGTCCGGTTTTATCTAGTTTTAAAACTAGGTTCGGACTTGTTTGGATTCGCAGTTTTTTTTTGAAGTTGGTAATTTTTCACGCATTGGCAACTACTCTTTCCCGCATCAAGTTTATTTAGTACCTTGATGCTGCGCCGAGTTAGTTCGGAAGCGATTGCGCACACCCAGCTGTTGAGGATCAAATCTATTAGTCCGTCTTTAAATACATCAGGAATGAACCAATTAAAAATAACAGCAACTATTACATGCACAAATGTAGCATTACAGAACAACTGTGGTATTACGGGACAATTTTCTCTAGGTAATAAAAACCTTCAAAAGTACAACTTGATAAACCATTAATATCTGAAGAAATAAATTAGTAACAGAATTTTATTTAATAAAACCAAAAAATGAGGACAAGAAATTAAAAGTATTACGTTTTGAGACACTACGGCATCAAACTAGATAGAGCGTTTTGAGGATAGGATTAATTTTACTACTTTGAAATGGAAGGTGCAAAATTGCAATGTTTTTTAACTAAAGCTGTTGTTATTTCATCGTGAAAAAACATCTTTTTAATATCATTGAGATGTTCTAGGAAAACAAGTTTTTGAGCTATAAGCAGACTAAACAACAAGCTGAAAAATCATCAAAAACGAACAAATATATGTTCTTGGCCAATTTTGCACTTTCAATTTTCAAATAAACTTTCAAAAATATAATTACTCATGGAATGACCCTAAGCTGGTTTATGTTTATAAGCATAAGCGGTCTCCTTAAACAATAAGCGGTCTGCTCAAACAAGCATAGGCCCACTGAGGTACCGGAGACGAGCCTCAGAGACTTTTGTAAATGAACGCTACGGAAATGTAACATCCATTAAGTTAATCCGAAAAGAAAGGTGCATCAGTTATAACTCATTTGCCGCTACAGTACAGCATGAACTGCAGCCATGTACTACAGTCCGTAAAACGATGCCTAAAAAAGGCTGTGAAGTAACAGCCAAAACTAACTGTTCGATTTCAAAGCTAGAGGAAGTATTTACTAGCAGCAGAACACCAACGTTAGTTTGCAAGCCATTTATCAATCGATGCCATCGTGCAACTAAGCTCTTCCCTTTAAAGGTATTGCAATCATTTTGATAAAAACTATCAAACGCCGTTTTTCGCTCAGATGTGAAAGAATGCATTTTCAATGCTCTTTCCCTGCTCTACGGTGACAAAACATTCGCTTTTCGGAATCGCAGAGCCCTTAACAATTGGGCATGGTGTTTCATATGCAACAACAACCAAAATTGACACCTTTAATAGATTCACAGTTTTAAAGCATGATGTACCGACCAATTATGTGTTACAGACGCATTACTGTATTTGTTAGTGGTAAACAATGGTTTTGAGTCGAAAACACTTCAACTCCAAAAAACTTTTACACCAAAGATTTTCGGAGTGCGCTCGTAAGTGACGTAATACGTCACGACAAGCTCGTGGCAAATCACGTTTTCAAAGTATCATCAAATGTCAAAAATGCCATACCTGACAAATTCGTCATCGCGAATGCTCATAAGATGTTGGAGAATAGAAAGAAAAAACGGTTCACTGGGAGAACCAGCCAACGTGTTGTTGAGGAATTCAAAAACATCCGGCGACTCAGTGAAACAATAAGAGCGAATTAAGAAAAACGATAAACGATCACTACTACTCTCGTCTAGCCAAACAGTGAGAAGCGAGCATTTTGTCCAATTTTACATTTTAGGCCAACAAAATCTCGGGGTGCTACAAACATTAACAGTGGTACGCTTCAATATTGCAGAAGTCACATATTTACACAAAAATAACCCAGATTGTAGGTTTGTCAAAACGCATTAAAACCATAAAAATTATGTTTACTTGCTTATAAATACAGAATATTTAGCAAAAGGATATTTAAACTCTTGTTTTATGTTGTCAAATTTTGATGAAACTAAATCTTCAAAATCATTATCTCTGTGTTCCTCAAAAACTTTTACTTGGATTTGCAGTTCCTCATTGTGACTGGTTTTTAAATCCTGTAAATCAAAAAATTTCACGAGGTTGTAAGTAGTGTGTAAATTCTAATGTTAATTTAGACGTCAAATTGCAAAAGAGGCATCTCAAAACAATGAGTTGCATACACCAGTTTAATTTCTAAACTAATTGCTACATCGCGCTGCTGGCAATGACAGAGGGTAGCGAGAATCGATCAAAATAACAATCCAAAAACATGGCTTATTTAACTGAAAAAACTATGAAACAAAGTCTTTAAAATCATTATTTTTGCGTGTCTAGAAAATTTTCTTTTGATTTTCAGTTCCTCATTGTGGTTGATTTTAAATTCCGTAAATTCAAAAAATTTACAAGTTTGATTAACAGCAGTGAAGATGACAAGAGGGTATTTTAGCCTAAATGTATTGATCAAAATACAAATCCATGAATTATGGCTCATCCCTCTCTATACTGCGAAGAAAATGAGTATGAGCACGGTTGCAGCCTAATGGTGTAAAAAGGCTGCAATCTCACCCTAAGCTTTGCTCTTTTACTTTAAAATAAAAGTAAACACCTTTTTGAAAGAAACTTAATAACTATGTCATAAACGTATCCGTAGACCGTTTTAATTGTGGTAGGGCTCCTTGTCCTTCTTACTCAAATTTTGACTGCATACTGGAGTGTCACTTCGCTAAAATAGTAACCACAAAAAAAGCAAACACAGCTTTCTGAGAGTTTATAGAAGTTTAGCTTCGTTTTCCCTTGAACACGTATGCACACATTAGAGCCATAGTAATTTCATGTTAGTGTATTCAATCTCCTTACTTCTAAGATATGTAGCAAGCCTGCACGCATTATTTCATTACGAAGGTGTAATCGAAAATCCAACTCTTCAGGTGTCCAGACTAGCACGTTAACCAATTGAAGGCAAGCAACCCGCAACTGCGGCCATTGCTCGCTGTTCCTCAATCCATCAATAATAGGATCAAATCGAGATGGACCGACTGGCAAAACTGCGTGAGCTTGTTGCTCTTCGGAAAGAATGTTTTGCTGCTGCAGTAAAGTATTCTCGTGGCAAACGGTCAAAGCTTCCAACACTTTTTCATGGCTATGAAAAAAATTGAATTATAATTCATACATAAATGCTAAAGTGGGACTGCTGCCTAATGCACTCTATACTTTACGATCTTTTGCTCCAACTAATAATTTGAATGGTTCAATGCACAATTGCCAATACAGTAGAAACAAGTGATCTGTAATTTAAACTGCGAGTCCAGTCTAAGTCATTAAAATATGACTTGGTCCGGTCTGAATCCGAAAAATAGGTTAAGCAGCAGTCTACAGTCTTACTTCAGTTCAAGTGTATAAAAAACTTAAAAATTGTTGTTAAAACAATGGTTAAATGACTATAAATAGTTGTGCAATGATTGCAACTTTACGTCAATTGCGATTTAATTTACCATACCAACTCTACTATAACACCAAAATAAACACAAAATTAGGGCATTTAAAGGTATGGTAAATTCTGACTACCAGTCTGGGACCAATTCAATCCAATACTAAAGGCTTAGTATGGCTCCAACAAAAAAAACTGCCTCAATACGGCTCTAGTCCACGCTTATCTCTATTTTACAGCCAACTTGAAACATGAAATGAAAACAATGCGCAAATGCAACACACCCTTCTCCCAATAAACACACAGCAGCCACTATCTTGACAGTATCAATCATCATCAATTTATTATTAGGATCAATTGCTCGGCATAATGTTACAATTCCGTTTTCCTTGTCGAACATGTCTTGAATTCCATACTTAAAATAGAATATAAAGTCATTAACAAGCTAAATGTTTTCCGTTTAAACGAAGCTTACATATCATTGAGACAAGTACCTAAAATAGGAAATTTTATCCAAACAAATGACAGTTATGTATCCGTAGTTTAAAAGTACGAGATTACAGTACGTGGGAGTGACCATACACAACTGCACCTTAGTCTCTATGCACTGAAGAACATGGTCAAATGAGTTGAACCATACTTTACAATGAAAATGACCATGCGTTTAAACCCCACGATGGCTACGTTGTTGTGGAAAAGAGGAAGGAACTTGTGTTGCAATTTGCCATGCTTGGCTGCACTGCTTATGGTAGAAATGTACTGTGTCAGCAGTACTGGCAACTCTAAAGCCAGTTTGAACAGAGTCATTCCAAGCATAAGCGACAAAAAATATTACTTTGACCACAAGTAAGAATAGGTGATCATTCAACAAAAAATATGCTACATTAGGGCAAAAAGGTATGCCAATCAGGTTAAAAGTGTGAGATGGCTTGCAAAAACCAAAAAGGACTGAAATGTAGATATTACATGCCATGAATGTGTGTTTTGACTAGAACAGTGTTTCCCAACCAGAGAGCCCATCAGTGGGCCATAGCGTGGTTTCCAAATGGGCCACAGAACAAAGTGAAAAAGTGTTTACAATCGTTGTGTTTTGAATACTTAAAAAAAGGATCGGTGAAGATGACTACTAATTGTTTCCACAATTTTCTTTCCTAACATTTATAAACGAAATCACTTTCTTGCTTGTGTAGTACACAAAAACAAATCTGCGCCTTCGTGTCAAAGTGACCTAAGCGACATTTTTATCAATTTTTAATTAATATCCTTTTATGGTAGTACATAACCCTAGCTATCTTCCTGAGAACCGCATTCTCTCTCGTGAGTTACTAAAAGATGTTAACCTCACAATGAAATCTGTCCAACAAAATAACTGTTTTGTTTCAATAATGAAATGATAGAAAGTTTTCATCGCTTCCTGCAAAAATTATTTTGTCGCTTAGGTCATTTCGACACGAAGGCGCAGAAATATCCATTGTTTTGCAATAATGATGTTTCTATCTCTGATTGCTAATTCTACTTCTATAGCAGCGCAACTACCTGCATTGCTAAAGCCTAAAATCAGTTTCTTAGCAGTACGAAAATTTTAAGCAAAAATTTTTGCAGATAGCTATATTTTTCAGATAGAAAATGGCTAAAAGGAAGCTTAGTGATTATGTAATGGATTTACATCAATTTTTGGAAGTGGAGAAGAAAAGGGCCAAAGTGTTTTGTCTCACAAAATTCTTGGTAATCATTCTTTGAGGCCGCCAAAGCTAATGCTTCACCCTGAGAAGGTAGATCCCGAACACAAACATAAAAATGCAGAGTTTTTCAAAAGAAAAGAAGCTTGTGTGAAGCAGCATTAGCGCTTGGATGCAAGTGTAGCATTTCGACAATTCCAAACACTTGTTGAGGCTTCTTATGCAGCCAGTCTAATCATCGCAAAGCAAATTAAACCGTTTACTATTGGAGAGACCCTTGTCAAACCTTACGCTTTAGAAATGGCTAGACTTGTACTTGGGCAGGAAAGTGAAAAGAAGCTAAGGCAGATTCTCAGTTTATGGTGTTGCAGATACTTCACAAATACTCACATAAAAGAAGAGTTTTATTTTGTTCTGCATTAGAAACAAGTACGAAGGCAGTAGATGTTACGGAAAAGATATTAGAATTTTTAAATGCAAGAACCTCAAGTGGAAAAACCTCTGTAGTGTGTGTTGTGACGGTGCACCTTCAATGTTAGAAGCAAAAAATGGTCTCCAAACACTAGTTTGAAATCTTTTACCTGAAGCCATCACTGTTCACTGCATGATACACAGGCAAGCTCTTGCTTCGAAAACTCCTCCAGAACCTCTCCACAATGTTTTTAAAGAAGTTATCAAAACAGTAAATTACGATAAGGGCGGGATCTTGATCACTCGAATTTTCAGAAAGCTGTCTGCTGATATGCGATCAGAACCTTTCGACCTACTTTATTATACAAAAGTTCGTTGGTTGTCAGAGGGAAACGTTGTGGCCAGAGTCTTTGAACTACAAGAAGAATTAGAGAAATTTTTAATCATGCAAAAACAACACGAACTGAGATCTAAGTTTAAGGATAATGCTTTCATATCCAGACTATCCTATCTTGTTGATATTTTCGACCAGCTAAGTCTCTTAAATCTCAAGCTGCAAGGAAAGGGAACGACTATCATTGACTTCATTGATACTTTGAACGCCTTTGTACAAAAACTTGAAAACTGGACAAGAAAAGCTGAAAAGGGAAATTTTGCAGCGTTTGAGATCCTTTCAACTGTAAGTTCTAATGATATGGACGATGCTTTGTCATCTGAAATCTTGGTGTACCTTACAAGTCTTCAAAAAGAATTTTCGAGGTATTTTCCTGAAATATCGGAGTCAGATTTGAAACTGGTGAGGAAACCTTTTGGAGTACCAGTAGAAGTCTGTGATGACCTACAGGATGAACTCATATACCTTAAAAATTATTCTACTTGTAGAGATATGTTCGATACTTTATCAATCTGTGAGTTTTGGGCAAAGATGTGCAGTTATACAAGCGTGTCGCTAAAGAATGCATCAGAAAGCTGTCCCCTTCAGTAGCACATATTTATGCAAATCAGGGTTTTCCCAGTAATGTAGATGAAAAAATGGAATCAAAACCAATTAGTTAGGGAAATTGGTTTTCGATGTGCACTTTCTTCAATGCGTCCAAGAATCAAGAAACCGATTCATTGCTTTCAGCAGCAGGTCTCTCACTGAAGTGTATTTTGGAATAAAAATAAATTCTTTAGAGTAATGTGTGTTTGGTTTATAACTAAGTAGATACTAGCTACCACAACGTAACCAACTCTAACGAGATAATACTAGTGGGCCATGTCGCTTTTACCCAAACTCACTGTGAGCCATGCAAGAAAAAAGGTTGGGAAACACTGGACTAGAACATATACCATCCACTTCAACAGTGCAAGATTAGTAGCAATAAGACTACCACACTACGAACATTTCAAGATATGTACAAATTAAAACACAATGATTAACAATGGCTAAGACGTAAATAATGTTCACCGTGTAAGTTAGTTTATGTCAAATACAACATATACATTGCGATTTAAATCGCATTTCCAATGTCACAGAAAAAATCATAAAAACAATTTGCACCATGCACAACAACAGTACCTTATTGTTCATAAATGCTTTTAAGCAGCGAATAATTTCATGTCGAATTTTATTGTCAACTTCTCCATGACGATTGTGATCATATGATTCATTCAAAATGCGCAACAGTATGTCAAGACCTTCGCGTCCAAAATTCTTCACCCAACTGTATAAATAAACACCAACTTAACAGATACCCCTACCAAGCTGAATATTTTTGATACAGTTGACAATAATAAATACATGGCTATAAATGACGGTTGTGAGAAGATGACAAAATCAATCTTCCAGTATGAGCTAAACAGTACAAAATTACACTTGATCATAGAAAAATGCTCCGATTTTAAGGCAGATCACTAAATCAACAAAAAGTTCACATACAAACAATATTCATCAATAAATTTACAATCGTTATTTCTGAGACATTGTGTTCATAATCACTGCAAAACCACCCATTAGTGAAAGTATATACTTACCTTAATGGATTGCTATTCAATGAGACTCTTAATGACTCAAGTACTTGCAAAAGTTCTCTATTTCCTTCACTGCGAACAATCTCTTGCTTTGCAAATAAGTTTTGCAACGTAAGTATAAACTGTTGTGGAGTCATAGACTGCTCTCCCTAAAATAATTAACAAAACAATAGAAAATGACTTGTGACAAAAATTTGGATGGAGCACAATTTTGATAATTTTTGCTTACATATCAGACAAAAAATTTAGGGCTATGCTGTGCCTTTAAACCAACACAATCAAAAACAGTGAAACAGTTACCACAGCTTTCAACCATCAAAAACATACCCTCACAATCGTAGTTTTGTTTAGCCACTGTCCAACCATATTTCGTTTCATTCCAAAATCTTTTTGTCGCAGTGGTTCTTTTTTATCTTCACTGAGATTCATGTCATCCTAAAATGCAGACTATTGAATTACCGATTTAAAGTTAGAACAATGTAGCAAGGTATAAAATACTTAACCGATGAGCTCCCAGGTAACACCAATGCTTATCAATAAAGTTGAAACCACTCACAAAGTACAACTGTGACCCTTGTCTGATGGAATGATTAAATTAGTATATGACCTCAAGTTGAAAACAACTTATCATTAACAGCTTTGTTCAAAGGAAATTATGTTCGCCCACTACTAAAAGACCTTCAATCAACAAGAAACATGTTGAGAAACACTTAGCAGTTGTCAGAAATACTGAGGAAGTGCATTTTTACTACTAACAGTGCAATTATGCAAAAGAAAACTCTTTTTAGTGCTTCTTTCAAGCACAATGCCGTGCAAAACCTAAGCAGATATAGAACTCAACACCTCAGATTGCTAGTCAACACCATATCTCACTAAGCTTTCTCCATAAGTCCACAAAAACTCACAATAGACCAACCGATTTATTTCCTCATACATATCAACTCGTGCTGTGTTTGGTAGTCTTCAATCAGACTAGATACCATGACAGACAAAGGTGGATGTACTTAGTATACATTTCTGTATGATTTTGTGCAATTTTTGTACATTTTTCTTTTCTGCATTTTTGTTCAAAAATATTCATTTACTTATGATGTGCTTCACAGTGTACGTTGTCGTGTAAACATCTGGTTTGCTCTCCATAGTATGTACTAAAAGCTTGCAAGAAAACTGTGCAAATAGGGATGGGCAATTAAGAATAATATACTATTCTAGAATAGTTAAACCGAATGCAGAATCTGAATCCAAATTTTTTTTTTGCAATTAGCACAATCAACATGAAAGCATTTATTACAAGTTTACAACAACAAAAGCACAATCAGAAAACAAGTTTATTGCAGTGTAATGCATTTAAGCTTTCTACATGTTTGCCTGTGTGGGTAAGTTAGTTTTTGAATCATTGCATGAATTAAATACTTTTACAAAAAGAAAATCTGTGATCAAGCAACGTGATAAAGCTTGTAAGCGGGATATAAACCAAATCCTATTATCCAGTTTGAATTGGCATTTTGGATCCAGATAGTTTGGGATTCGAATCCTTGGGATTCGGTATTCTGAATTGCCCATCTCTATGTTCAAAACACTTTTGGTATGTACTTTTTAGAGAAAACGTGATGTATCGACAACAATCTATACTGTGCAACATCATATAACTAACCCAGAAAATCAAAATTTTTGTACAAAAATGCATAGAGAAAAAGATACAAAACCAAATATAACCACACAGAAACATATGGTGTGTTGTACATCCACCTTGATACTGCTTGGCCTTGCCACCTCTTTTAAGGTGGGGAATCTCATTAAGTGCATTCATTAAGGACATAGCAAGCAAACTGGCTGCATTCTTCTCTAAACCAGTTGTTCTTGACCTAGGGTCTGTGAGAAAATTTCACAGGGTCTGCAAACGCTTTTACTCAATTTTGATAAACCTAAAGGCAATGAATTAACTTGATATTTTGTTATATTTCTTTTAATAGTGAGCATGATTAAGCATGACTGCTGTTGCCAAGCTAAGGGCTGCAAACCTAAGTGGGACCACATGTGGTATGAAAAGTCTTGATTCCCAAAAAAAATCTTCATATTTATCTGTCAAAGTTTCATTGCTAATCCACACCTAAAAGACATTGATTACTAAAAAAAAAATTTATGCATTCACATGAAGAAAATTTATTATGGTGTCTTTCAAACAAAATTTAGCTAAGAGTTCCAAGCACTGACAGCTACTTTAAAGGGATCCATAACTACAAAAAGGTAGAGAACCACTGCTCTATACTATTCTATTTTGACCTGAGTGCCAAACAAAAAAGTGTAAATATCAATTAATCATATCACATAAATATTGCGCTCATGCTGTGTCAAATAACAATGCCTTTCCTTACACTTGAACTACCAGAACCAACAAGAGATACTGCTCTACAAAAATAAGCTACACTACACAAAATAAAAACATTACTTAATGTATCAATACAAACCAGCATTTTTTCAAATAATGTGACCAATTCATGTTCAGAAAGTTTTGATGCAACTGCATTTAGAGCAATGGCTTCAGTACTAGGTTCTCGTTTTTCCAACTTCTTGTCACTTTTTTTAGATTTTCCAGCATTTGAAGTAAATCGATCAAGCTGCAATAAGAAACAATCAAGTTGATGAGTTACAATCACAGGTCATATAAAGAAATGTATTCCAGGGAACTCGAGTAAGATTTTTGTCATGAATTGGCAGTCTCTTAAATTTTCTGTTTATCTTGTGATCAATGAGTTGAATATATTATTTTATTTTAAGCATAAAATAAAAAGGGTCTTAAGGAAAGTGAAAAATGCTTCTTTTACCGGTACTTTTAGGAAAACATGTTGCTCGGGTATAAGTTTGCATTTTGAGCCTGAACTACAGCTTATGTTGACAACATTAAGCCTACAACAAAAAGGTTTGAGTGAATGCCAGCTGACCAAATTGTAAACACGTAAAATCACACACAACACAACAGCAAACTTTTTATGTGTTGTGTGAAATAAACCAAAGTACCACAGCTTTCAAACTTCATATTACGATAACATTTTGGCAATGGTTATTTTACCGTCAATGGTATTTTAAACTTGGAGACTGTTTTGCCGTCAGACATTTGTGATCAGTCAATTTTAATAACATATTTAACATGTGACTTTTGTCCATTTCTGATTGGTCAATTTTTATAACAAATTAATAAAAAATTGTAGTCTCTGTGTACACTACCCAAAACATTCACATACCGAGCCCCACCTCTAGTGTACACTGCCTTTGTTTAATTACCATCCCATCAAAGATTCAAACCCATAACCGTCACATTCTCTGGCAGCCAGTGTTCCCTCCAACATTTTAGTAAGTGCGTAACCACCGGCGCGAGTGTGAAATCACTAACAAATGTACGAAAACCACCGGAGAAGTTTTGGCGAACATTGCTAAACAAACGGTTACACCAGCATCAGTAACATATTCCAAAGGTGTAAAAAAGATGAATGCGGTAGCCTACTGCTATTTAGTCAGAGTATATGCTAAGCTAACTTTGCATACCTTACAGTTTGCCGATAACGGCACCCTTCATTTTTTCTTCAGGCATATTTTGTTCGATTATGACACTCTTTATCTAGTTCAGTGCTTTTCAACCGCGTTTGGCATTTGACCCATTTTCGAAATGCAGAGAGGCATGTGGCCCGGTTATATATCTTTCTCATTTTTATGAGTGATCTCAAAAAAGTTATTAAAGTAAATTTCAGGGGTGTTGACTTAATTGCACATGAAAGATCTTCGAAGATGAAGATCTTCTAAAAACAAGCCCAAACACCAATTGCATGGGCATAAGCGCCAAGTTTTCAAAATTTGCGAGGGGAAGATACAAAACTATGATAATGCACTTTGGTGACACAATAATTAGGGTGATTATGTGAGCCTTAAAAAGTTCAAAAACAAGCAGCCTATTGGTTACTAAAAGACAGTGGCGAAACACCTTGCTATTTCTGTTAAATAAGTTAATTTAAATTAAATTTGGTCACTCAAACTCTGCCGCCCTTGCAAGAGTAATTGGTAAGCATTTCAGAATGTCAGGTTTACAGTGCACGTAAATAAAATCAATCCTTTGCCAACGCTCCTCAAGATCATGAGAAATATTACTTTTATGAAATAATGGGGTGCGAGGTAGGTTACCACGACTATGACACAAGAATAAAAATTACTGGCAAACTTCAATTGTTGCTTAATTATGGTAAGTAATTTAACTAGTTAAATTTCTCTATCGTAATCAATTTAACAACAGGCCTTTGCAATTGCAAGTAAACTTTTGATCTAAAATTGGAAAGTATCTGATGGCCAAAGCTGCGCAACTTGAAAGAAGAAAATTAAAATTTTTTATACAATGCAGTAGTCACCATATCGTATTGCTTTCTTCGTAAAACGTATCTCAGAAAGCAATGTTATTAACAAATAACTATAGCTT
This sequence comes from Trididemnum clinides, assembly GCA_963675345.1. Lineage (NCBI taxonomy): Eukaryota > Metazoa > Chordata > Ascidiacea > Aplousobranchia > Didemnidae > Trididemnum > Trididemnum clinides. Next base: position 13,459,000 of record OY776295.1, read on the forward strand.
TTACCTGAGTCTTGTCAACTAATCTCACAATCTACGCAGGAAGAGTGAACTTTTATGAAGTTTTGTCTCAGATGCAAAACAAACAGTGTAACACTATTATCTGACCAGGTGTTATTAGGAAAGTGATGGTAGGTTTGAGACACTTCTGAAGCCTGTTTACAGAACCCTTGATGATAGTAGCAATAGCACAGCAAGCTATTTTTTTGCTCTTATAAGTTTTCATTCACCATGTACAGAATGCGTGAAAAGAGGTTGCAAATATTTGATATGAGATATTTTATTTTTGTAAAAAGCATTTGAAACGTGACCGAAGTAAAGGAGATGAAAAATTCATAGACGTAAATACATCAGAGTTTGGTAAACACAGCTTTTAAGTCTAGTAGAAAAAATTGAATTGCTAATATTTGTAACTACACATAAAACTACAGGATTTTACTAAGAGGCGCTAACTGCAAAAATATTGAGGTATATTCTTCATGTATAACCACATAGTTTTATTGCCTTTTTGAGGGGGCTGCCCTCCCTAAAAAAAATTTTTGGTGACTCTGCCTACTTTACTTAGCGCCACTGTATACAGGTAAAAGACTGCAATGTAGTCGCACACACAATTACTCTTCACAAAAAGTTTTCTTTAGACAATGCACAACCTTATGTTAGTTTCTACTATTTAATACTTTTTCTTTTTATTGGTAAACCAGATTAGATAATACACTTCAATATTGAATCAAAAGACAATTTTGAAGTGGTACATAGTGAACGGCAATTTTTTTGAATGCCATTAAGTCATTCGAAAATTTTACTGTATTACAAATTACTTTTCCAGCAACTAAAAAATGGCTTGATTTCAACATAAAACTTTTTAAAGAAATTGAAACTGCACTTTACATTTTCTTCTTCTCGTTTCAAGGCATATTTCAATAAAGACAGGTAAGCTATCGCAGCACACAGCTGTCAGCTACATTTTATTTTAAAAAATCTGGAAGGGATTTAAAACTAAAATTGATTAGAAGTCAAATTACTAATACTTCTTCTTACTTTTAGTTTTCATAAATAGCAAGTGAGAAAAGGTTATTTATTTGGCAGTGACTATTTGGCTGTCAACAGCATTTTACCCTCAGAGACTATTTTGCCGTGAGTTATTTGTGATTGGTCAATTTTAATGACGTACTAAACATGTGACTTTTGGTCGTCTCTGATTGGTTAATTTTAAAAACAAATTTAAAAAATTTTGCACCCCCAGTGTACACTCCCCCACCCTGTACACTCCCTTCCAGTGTACACTGTCCCGTACATTTACATACCAGGCCTGGCCCTCCGGTGTACACTGCCCTTTCTTTCAATGCCCTGCCAGCTGAGATTTGAACCTGCATTCATAGTATCTCAACACCAGCGCACTAACCACTACACCAGTGTCACTGGCTGAAGCGTAGCAAATATGGCAATATAAGCACACGTCAATGATTACGGCAAAATAGTCTCCAAGGGTAAAATGCCATCGACGGCAAAATAGCCACTGCCTATTTATTTCCAGTTTACAAAAACTGAACGATTCCTTCAAAAAATGGCATTTTTGTGCTAAGCTGAAACCAAGGGCTATGTGCTTTTTTATTTTAACAAGCATGATTTAAATTGGCATTGAAATGTAAAGAGAACATAAATAAGTTCAGCAATTCCAACTTGGCTTAAATGTCCCTCGAAAACAAATATCTTGTGTGAAAGTAAATTTTGAGAGCTATTTGCTATTACTGCTCTTTAGCTACGATAGAAATTGGCAGCATTACTTTATGTTAATTGTTTTGGAGTTGATTTGTAATAAAAAATAAGCGTGATAATAGCGTGCGCAATATTTTAAGTTGCTGATGTTTATACGAGACATTGCACTGCCCTAAAAAAAGCATCAGTCCAACCTTTGATTTGTATGCACTGTCTCCCATGCATTAAACAGTTGGTCAAAGATTTTGCTAGCCAAATTGCAAAAATTTTAACAAACCGAAAACTGCCAACTTTTTTTACGCACTGTTGAATTTTAACTGCAAATCCATGGAACATAATTTTGCAAATTTGCACTTTTTTTGCATTTAAAGGGAACATTGCTGGCAGCTACAGTATACCATAGCATCACTACCAAAATTATAGCAATCATGCCTATTTAAATAGGCAGTGGCTATTTTGCTGTCGACAGCAATTTGCCCTTGGAATCTATTTTGCCGTAATCATTGACGTGTGTTTATATTGCCATATTTGCTATAATTACACCAGTAACACTGTGGTGTAGTGGTTAATGCACTGGTCTTGAGATATCATGGTTGCAGGTTCAAATCTCAGCTGGCAGGGCATTAAAAGAAAGGCAGTGTACACCGCAGGGGCAGGCCCGTTATGTAAATGTACGGGGCAGTGTACACTGGAAGGGAGTGTACAGGGTGGGGGGAGTGTACACTGGGGGTGCAAAATTTTTTTAATTGGTTTTCAAAATTGACCAATCAGAAACGACCAAAAGTCACATGTTTAGTATGTCATTAAGATTGACCAATCACAAATAACTCACGGCAAAATAGTCTTTGTGGGTAAAATGCCGTCCATCATTGTTCATGCGTATTTAAATGGCAGTGGCTATTTTGCCATCAAAGGCATGTAACCCTTGGAAGCTATTTGATGTTAGACATTGGTGATTGGTCAATTTTAATGACCCATTAAACAAGTGACAACTGGCTATTTCTAATTGGTCAGTTCAATCACAAATTTTAAAAAATTGCACCCCCATTGTACACACCACTGTTCATTCACATACCGGGCCCCCTCCAGTGTACACTGCCTTATTCTAAGTATCCTGCCACTGAAAATTCAAACCCTTAGCAAACGCATTTCAACGCAGGTGCACTGCCTACTACACCACAGCATCCTTGTCAGAGTTATAGCAAATGTGGTTATTTAAATACACATGAAAGATGACTGAAAAATGGTCTCCACGGTAAAATGCCATCAAATGCAAAATAACCACTTCCTTTCATAAACACACACTACATGTAAATCAACAAAATTTTTTCCAAGCAACAGTCAACAAAGCAACTAAGTTTAAAAACTTACAAATTTCGATTTTGCTCTTTGCCTTGTTATTTCAGACATATTGCAGTGATAATTTTGCAATTATTACAGAAAAATTTTATTGGTTCTACATTTATCGCTCGTTTAAAAACCAGCTAAATTTTGTAGCCTAAGGCTGCAGGATACAATCTCCTAAAAATACCAAGAGCATTACTTCAATGGGTGATCCCGTACTTTAGCGCGGTAAATTATTTAAGCTGAAAAGGCAGTGTACACTGTAGGGCCAGGCCCGGTATGTAAATGTACGGGGCAGTGTACACTGGAAGGGAGTGTACAGGGTGGGGGAGTATACACTGGGGATGCAAAATTACACTCCCTTCCAGTGTACACTGCCCCATACATTTACATACCAGGCCTGGCCCTACAGTGTACACTACCCTTTCAGCTTAAATAATTTGTGTACATAAACAATAGATGGAGCATAGTTGACAAACGCCATTTCATTGTTACATTGATCGCAATGGAAGTTATTTCGAATGGAACTAACGAAATCGCGGACTCAAATAGTCCGCGGACTGTCCGCGGACTGTTTCGAGTCCGCGGAAAAAAGGCCTTAATCAATAGCATAAACAAAATGAAGTTAACCCGATCAAACATAGTTAAACAAAAAAGAATTTATTGAAAAAGCAAACAAATGTTTAAATGAAACAACCTACATGTATGACACCTTGCGCAAACTGTTGCTATGACAACAGAGAATGCTAAATCAATACTGTATCAAATATTGCAAAGTTAGACAAAAAAATCTGAATCAAAATCATGTGACGGCTTGTGCATGCACAATCAACATCACATGTCATAGCACAGTCGATGGAGTATCGGAAATCAGCGTTCAAGTACGTGCACAAGCCGTTGCTATGGCAACAAAACACCCTGATATATCGTTGGTTTGTGGAAGAAATCCCTATTTGAATGCACACTCCTCCTGATTTCGATCCCTGTGACGGCTTGTGCACGCACAATCAACGTCGCATCTCATACCACAGTCCATGGTGTACCGGAAAACAGTGTTCAAGTACGTGCACAAGCCGTTGCTATGGCAACAAAACACCCTGAATTATAGTTTGTTTGTAAAGAAAATATCTATTTCGATGCACACTCCTCCTGATTTCGATCCCAGTGACGGCTTGTGCACGCACAATCAATGTCACATATTATAGCACACTCAATGGAGTATCGGAAAACAGTGTTCAAGTACGTGCACAAGCCGTTGCTATGGCAACAAAACACCCTGAATTATAGTTTGTTTGTAAAAAAAATATCTATTTGGATGGATACTCCTCCTGATTTCGATCCCAGTGACGGCTTGTGCACGCACAATCAACATCACATATTATAGCACACTCAATGGAGTATCGGAAAACAGTGTTCAAGTACGTGCAAAAGCCGTTGCTATGGCAACAAACACCCTGAATTATAGTTTGTTTGTAAAGAAAATATCTATTTGGATGCACACTCCTCCTGATTTCGATCCCAGTGACGGCTTGTGCACGCACAATCAATGTCACATATTATAGCACACTCAATGGAGTATCGGAAAACAGCGTTCAAGTACGTGCACAAGCCGTTGCTATGGCAACAAAACACCCTGAATTATAGTTTGTTTGTAAAGAAAATATCTATTTGGATGGATACTCCTCCTGATTTCGATCCCAGTGACGGCTTGTGCACGCATAATCAATGTCACATGTCATAATACAGTCGATGGTGTACCAGAAATCGGCGTTCAAGTACGTGCACAAGCCGTTGCTATGGCAACAAAACACCCTGAATTATAGTTTGTTTGTAAAGGAAATCCCTGTTTGGATGCACACTCCTCCTAATTTCGATCTCAGTGACGGCTTGTGCACGCATAATCAACGTCGCATCTCATACCACAGTCGATGGTGTACCGGAAAACAGCGTTCAAGTACGTGCAAAAGCCGTTGCTATGGCAACAAAACACCCTGAATTATAGTTTGTTTGTAAAGAAAATATCTATTTGGATGCACACTCCTCCTGATTTCGATCCCAGTGACGGCTTGTGCACGCATAATCAATGTCACATATCTTAATGCAGTCGATGGTGTACCGGAAAACAGCGTTCAAGTACGTGCACAAGCCGTTGCTATGGCAACAAAACACCCTGAATTATAGTTTTTTTTACAAAAAGTCCCCTATTTGGATACACACTCCTCCTGATTGCGATCCTTGATCGCTCAAATCCTTTTTCTTTGATTATAGTGGCTCATGCAGACATCTTGATACTGCCTATTTTTGGATACAGGTTGTGTAAACGTTTTGATTTCGAGTGTCTTCTACTTCGGATCAACTTGCGATCAAAGCAATGAGAACATCAACAAGCTTCAAATCAATTTTTCTGTCAATGAAATGCGTATCAATTTTGAACTTTTTGTCCTTTTGTACTTTTTACCGATAGTATTTGGGAAATATTGCAATAATTGTCCCAACTTGCTTGTTTATACTGTACAATGTACCGTACTGTGTTGTTCTAACTTGAAGTCGTTGTTTTATAATTTTTTTGTTCAACAAGCAAACTTCGCTGTGGTTGAATCCTGCTGATAAGCCTAAATTTAACTGAAGTCTCACATGATTTTTTTCTCCGTTAATCATTGGATTCGTGTACAAAGTTTTCATTTACCCAACAGGTGATGAATGGTTTGATGGAACAAAATTATGATAACTTACAGACTAACTGACTTTACTCAAATGAATTACCGTATTTGCCGGTGTATAAGTCGACCTTTTTCGATCAAAAATCGACCTAAAAAAATCGACCTCGACTTATACACCGAGTCATGAAATTCAACTTTGTATTATCATAAAATCGTAAATTTCCGTCGAATTTTAGGGGGTCGACTTATACAACGAGTCGACTTATACACCGGAAAATACGGTAAGAATTAAGTTGTTTTGACGATGACAGATTATAGAATTCAAAGTTTTAGAGAAAATCGAAATAAAAATCTAGAATAATGCTTTTAAGTCTACATGTAACTAAAGTATCATATGATTTATTCTCTACATTAGTCATTGAATTTACATATAAAGTTTTCATTTATTCCGTTGCAAATGAATGGATCGATGGACCAAAATGAGAATTTTACACAAATAAATGAGAATTGAGTTGTTTGATGATGGAAGAAACCGTAAAAGAATATGAATGAGGAAAACAGGGAATATATTTATCTATCAAAATGTTACTGATTCCCCTTTTAAAGTACACTTGATTTTGGAACAGTAATTACTTATATCAAAGAACCATTAACTTTTCATTATTAATCTCAGCACTGCTACTGGTATGATTGAAGCTGGCACAACGGGCTGAACTTGTATTCTCTACTATGACGTCACTGATAGGATAATAAAATGAATAAACTGCGCTTTTTATATTGCGAATGTAATTTTTAACAAAATTTATTTGACAAAACTTTTTAGAAAATTTTTCTTCTTCGAACGATTTCGGTAATGTGTCTTTTACCCAAACGCTATGAAGCCACCGTAGTTGTGTTTTGTAGTAAAACTGTACAGGCTAGTGGAACAACTGACCTCTTTCCTACAAAAATTTTTCCCCGGATGTGCTACAAGTGAACCAAAAAATTTCATTTAAGCGCATCTTACGAAGAAATACTAGAATAGGCCTAGCCATGATTTTTATTAACATGATATTGCAAAAATTTGTCCCACTTGGAAACATTTTAACTGTTGGAATCATCTTTTAAATGACGTAAAATTTTGGCTACGTCGTCACAGTGCTAAAAGTGACGATCTTTTAGTCTATCGAAATCACATTTGGTCACTTCTTAACTGCGCTTCATACGAAAAATTCAATGATTTAGAAAGACAACTTAAAGATACATGGACCAGAGCATTTTACGATTACTATGAAAGTCACTTAAAAATCTCAATAATCAAACGATCCGGTCGATGGCTGCTTGAAAAGGCAAATATTTACAGTAAAAGTAGCGGAGCAACCACAAACCCAGCAGAAAGTTTTAATGCTCAATTGAAAAGAGCGATTGGACATTCACAAACGAAGTTGCATGATTTTATGCTCACTGTTTATTTTTTGCAAAACTTTGAACTCCGGGAAATGTTACGTGGATACTGTGGTATGGGCGACTGGCATGTGGTGGATCCCAAACTTGCACGTAATATCGAAGATGTTGAATTTCCATCGGATGCTGTTGCTCCAGATCAAATTGCTGAGTATGTTAAAAATGGAAGAAAAAGTTGCCTTCTGAAGTAAAAGAGGAATCGTACTCTGTGGAAGGAATGGCAAAATACTTTTGCTCGCAACATCGAGTCAGTCTGGATACAGCTATGCATTGCTTTCTTGTACGAGGACTAAACAATCGACTGTATACAGTCCAACTGTATCCAGAAAAATGCTCCTGCGGCTCTTCAAAGTCATGTAGGCACATTGAAGCCTGTAATATCGCTGTAGGAAAGCCCACTAACAAGCGAAAAAAAATGTTTAATTTGAGCGTTTTGAAACGAAATGCTCGAGGAAGAAACAAAGCAGGTAGAAAGTTTCCGAGAATTAACTTTGAATTTCAATACACCCCTGCTGCTGATTCTCACAGTGCGTCAGAAAGTAAACATTCATTTCCTTTATTTACTTCAACGCCTAAGAAAAATCAGTCACCAGAAATCACTTCAGCAAACAAGCCATCATCTAGCGCTATTGAAAATACTGATGAATTAACTTTTGTAGTCCCCCCCTGGACAGGATTTCAATTTCCAAAAAATATAACCGATAGCAGTAAACCAATATGCATGGTTGGTGGATATGCTGTGAAAAACAACGATCTGTTTACTCTGCTGCCCCAGAAATGGGTAAATGATGTAATAATTGACTCATTTTTGCTAAAATGCAGTTATTCCGAGTACTTAACTTCAAACTATGTAAAAGTTTTGAGTTACAGCACTCATTTTGTGGAATGGCTGAAATGCGGATGTACCAGCCCATCTATGTTTTGGAGTTGGATTTATCAACAAAAACCTATGAATCATCATATTTGGATTATATCTTCAAACGTAAACAATTCGCACTGGGTGGTGGCCATTGTTGTTTTAAAACTAAAATTAATTGTATATTTGGATTCTCTCCACGGAATAAACCGCAATCTCTTGAGAACTATTTTAAATTATGTCAAGTCGCAGCACGTTTCTTATTCCACGTCAATGTTTGAGGAAAAAGATTGGGACATCAGTGCACCTACAGACCTGAACCTTCAGAGGAATAGCTATGATTGTGGAGTGCATGTTTGCATGTACAGTTTTATGGTATGCAACGGTTGCTTCTTTGATTGCAACAATTTGGATTCTAAATATGCAAGAAATTGGATTGCAACTAATATAATATCTGAACCGGAGGAAAAATTAAAACATGAAAAACTTGATTCCAAGCAACGGAGTTCAAGTTTCCCGACGACAAAATGGAGCGAGAATTTTGTGGTAAATCGCAAAAGTCCGAGAGGATTTATATCATCTAAAAACTTTGTAAAAGCTGTCTCTTCCTCTTTGTTAATTGGAAGATATTCTTTATGTGCACTTCAAAGTAGCTGCAAGAAACCAAGTAATAAAGAAATGATTTTTTGCAACGGAGACTGCAGAGACTGGTACCACAAAGAATGTTTGTCTATATCATCATCCCATGAAACATCCGATTCATGTACTTCATATACTTGTCCACGTTGCAATTAATCCTATAAATCCACGTGTATCTTTTCTGCTTTTGTGATAACTAATTAGCCAACCGCTTCCGATAACTTGGAACATCACGGAGGCTAAGACAAAAAAAAGCTTTCTAGTTTTTGATACAAGCTAGGGAAATTGTAATCCCATAACTTTCAAGAAATGAAGGTTAGTAAACAAATTAACATAACAAAATTTGAACTTGTAATTCAGGGTGTTTTGTTGCCATAGCAACGGCTTGTGCACGTACTTGAACGCTGTTGTCGGATACTCCATCGACTGTATTATGACATGTGACGTTGATTGTGCGTGCACAAGCCGTCACAAAGATCGAAATCAGGAGGAGTGTGCATCCAAACAGGGATTTCCTTTACAAACAAACTTATAATTCAGGGTGTTTTGTTGCCATAGCAACGGCTTGTGCACGATCTTGAACGCTGATTACCGATACTCCAATAATCGTGCTATGGCATGTGACGTTGATTGTGCGTGCACAAGCCGTCACAAAGATCGAAATCAGGAGGAGTATGCATCCAAACAGGGATTTCCTTTACAAACAAACTATAATTCAGGGTGTTTTGTTGCCATAGCAACGGCTTGTGCACGTACTTGAACGCTGTTTTCCGGTACACCATCGACTGTGCTATGACATGTGACATTGATTATGCGTGCACAAGCCGTCACTGGGATCGAAATCAGGAGGAGTGTGCATCCAAACAGGGATTTTCTTTACAAACAAACTATAATTCAGGGTGTTTTGTTGCCATAGCAACGGCTTGTGCACGTACTTGAACGCTGTTTTCCGGTACACCATCAACTGTGCTATGACATGTGATGTTGATTGTGCGTGCACAAGCCGTCACTGGGATCGAAATCAGGAGGAGTGTGCATCCAAACAGGGATTTCCTTTACAAACAAACTATAATTCAGGGTGTTTTGTTGCCATAGCAACGGCTTGTGCACGTACTTGAACGCTGTTTTCCGGTACACCATCAACTGTGCTATGACACGTGACATTGATTGTGCGTGCACAAGCCGTCACTGGGATCGAAATCAGGAGGAGTGTGCATCCAAATAGATATTTCCTTTACAAACAAACTTATAATTCAGGGTGTTTTGTTGCCATAGCAACGGCTTGTGCACGTACTTGAACGCCGAGTTCTGGTACACCATTGACTGTATTATGACATGTGACATTGATTATGCGTGCACAAGCCGTCACTGGGATCGAAATCAGGAGGAGTGTGCATCCAAACAGGGATTTTCTTTACAAACAAACTATAATTCAGGGTGTTTTGTTGCCATAGCAACGGCTTGTGCACGTACTTGAACACTGTTTTCCGATACTCCATTGAGTGTGCTATAATATGTGATGTTGATTGTGCGTGCACAAGCCGTCACTGGGATCGAAATCAGGAGGAGTGTGCATCCAAACAGGGATTTTCTTTACAAACAAACTATAATTCAGGGTGTTTTGTTGCCATAGCAACGGCTTGTGCACGTACTTGAACACTGTTTTCCGATACTCCATTGAGTGTGCTATAATATGTGATGTTGATTGTGCGTGCACAAGCCGTCACTGGGATCGAAATCAGGAGGAGTGTGCATCCAAATAGATATTTTCTTTACAAACAAACTATAATTCAGGGTGTTTTGTTGCCATAGCAACGGCTTTTGCACGTACTTGAACGCTGTATTCCGGTACACCATCGACTGTGGTATGAGATGCGACGTTGATTGTGCGTGCACAAGCCGTCACAGAGATCGAAATCAGGAGGAGTGTGCATTCAAATAGGGATTTCTTCCACAAACCAACGATATATCAGGGTGTTTTGTTGCCATAGCAACGGCTTGTGCACGTACTTGAACGCTGATTTCCGATACTCCATCGACTGTGCTATGACATGTGATGTTGATTGTGCATGCACAAGCCGTCACATGATTTTGATTCAGATTTTTTTGTCTAACTTTGCAATATTTGATACAGTATTGATTTAGCATTCTCTGTTGTCATAGCAACAGTTTGCGCAAGGTGTCATACATGTAGGTTGTTTCATTTAAACATTTGTTTGCTTTTTCAATAAATTTTTTTTTTGTTTAACTATGTTTGATCGGGTTAACTTCATTTTGTTTATGCTATTGATTAAGGCCTTTTTTCCGCGGACTCGAAACAGTCCGCGGACTATTTGAGTCCGCGATTTCGTTAGTTCCATTTCGAATAAGTCCCATTCAAGCACAAAATAACACCCACTCACGCTTTTCACGAAGCTCAAACAAAGTCTGGCGTTTTTAATTTACTGCGCTAAAGTACAGGATTACCCTTCAATGCTACAGCTACCTACACCTTGTTGTTAAATTTTGGTTTGAAATAACTGGCACATGACGTAGCAGAACAATTAAAAAACATCGAACAACAACAACCCAAATGAAAAATATATCATTGTTTAACAGAAGCATAAACTTGTCAATCTATACACCTGCTGGACTAAACCATGCAACTGCAATACATCCCTTTCCTAGACATTTCTTCACAGAGGTGCAAAACTTTGTCCAGCAGTAGTCCTACCGGAGTACATATTCTATGTAATCTTAGTGCTAAGACAACACCAGTACTCCACCCAAAACCGGCAGTCTTTGGACAAGATGGGCTGCTTTTAACAACAATCTACTATATTAAATATTAGTTTGCTTTTCCGCCGCAAGCGTTGTCGAGATCGATCCGCTCAGTTATTTACCTTTAGTTGTTCCAGAGATAACTTTTTTAACTGTTCAAATAGTATATGGCTGTTCATATCGTTATTCAAAAACACAAGAAAACGTAACCTGTTAGCAATTGCTTGCTTCGATTAAAATGTAGGCCTATGTCATGGTTGCTTGTTCAGACCTTATGAAATGACTATCTAAATAATGTCAATCAATCAATCATTTACATTATTTTGCGGACAAGTTCTGACTTATAGGTCTGTTTATTAGTTTTAATTTAAAAGTGTTTTGAAAAAGTCTTAAAAAGTCCCGTCCCAGGATTTTTTGGAGAAAAACCTAGGTTGTTCAGCGACACTATAATGTTACTGAAATGACATTAATTACTTGCTATAAATTTAATTATAGTTACGCCTCTGTCTCCTTCAAGAAATTAGTTTACAAACGAAAACGTAACTATTGTGCTACAAATAGCTACATGTAAGCTAAGGTTTAACCATCCGGTATTGGATACTATTATTTGCCATCAAATTCTCTTATGACTTGTATTTGTTTTTTCCAATGGCTGTCCACTTGATTTGCACTCGCAGAAATCAGTCATTCTATAGCAGGGGCGGCCAAACTGCGGCTCTTTTGACTCATATTGTACAGTATTTGTGAACAGCGATGTATTGTAGGTGTGTGCAACCAGCTGTGCGCCACGTCAAATCTTGGAGTCAGTGTAAGGGTGCATGCTTTATTTTGTGCTTTGAAATTGGTGGTTTCTGCAGAAGAAAAAGATCAAGGTCCTCTATTTGGACGGAAGATGCGTCGATTCATGCTAAGGATTGCGTCGCGGCTTTATCGTTTTTGGCTCTTTATTACGGCAATGTGGCCACCCCTGCTTTTAATAACAGCCAAAAACAGTTAAAAAAAACTTTATGTCTAGCTTTTCTCACTAAGCTATTAAAAATTTAGCGAAGATTTTACCAGCACTAGTCATGCAATTACACAGCTAAAAGTTTATCGAATTGATCAGCTCTGATCACACAATCGCTTTTTCTAATTAGGCTTGTTTAACCAAAATCTTGAGCGCGAGACAGCTCTAAATCAAAAAGGGGGCCTGCGGTGTAAAGCTAAAATGTTAAAAAAATTATGGATTGACCCTGAAGTAAAATGCTGAAAAAAAATTGGAAAGAATTTAGAAAAACTGTTACGGGCTCTACTCGTGATAAGAGCAAGTTCTACTGAACCAGAGAGAACATTTTCTGCTATGGGCGTTTTTGCAGTCATGATTACAAACAGGCTTAATGACGACTCTTTGAATTCTATGAATGTCATGCAGTAATTTTACAGAAATTAAATGTATTGTGTGAAGTTAAAGTATTAATGAATTTTATTATTTATAATTGAAGCTCAAAATACCATTTTGAAAAACCCAGGTTTTTAAAATATAGTACCGGTACCAAGTCGGAGAAACTCATTTTGGCACATTTGATAAAACAAAACAAAACTAGTTAAATTATTTATAGGAAAACACGGGGAGTCTGCAAAAAACTTTACTTCTAAACGAAATCAGCTGCCCAACAAAGCTGGTTATAGACTGTTTTACAAACAAGCATGCCATTAAATAAACAAATTTAGCAATATTATCTACCGCAAACAACAAGTAAAAAAAGTTGGAATGTCAATAATCAGTAATAAGAAAACGGTCTCACATTTTACAAATGACATGGTATTATCAATCTCCGGTAGGTGTGTTCAAGAAAATACATGTTTATTCTGCCTGTATTGCCTTTTTTAAAGTAGATTTATTTGTAGATTGTAGCCTATAGTGCCGATTGGACTGATAGTCAAGCACTGCAACAACAACTCAAAACACACAAGATTTGTTGAAGAATTGTAAAAATTGTATTGGTTTAATAAATCGCTTTTGAAGAGTTTGCTAAAGTTATGAAAACTCACAGCTTCAAAAGCTATTTATTTTTATATTTCAAAGTTGAGCGCCATTGTATTTTATGGCATTTACTGCTATGGTGGCGTTAATTGATGGAACAAAGTGGGCTGATATTGTTTTGCCTACTTTTGGAGTTGTAATGATGAGCATTTTATACTGTTTTAAAGCAGTTATAAAATATTTGTGCCTAGGAATTCATAGCTGGAGTTGAGTCACGAAGCTTCAAGACCGAGACGAAACATCAAGGTTTCGAGACCTAGACGAGACACCAAACTTTACATTTTAATTTGCACTTACATATTTACATTTACTATAGTTGCTATGAATTTCTATTTTATTCTTGACACTAACCAGTTTTCTCGGTGTCGCCAGTATCGGTTAACAGTCAGCTATGTCGGGTTAAAAATATCGGTTTAGCCAACTCACCCACATCACATTTCTGGGAGAAGCAACATTGAATTGATAGAACTGAGGGTATCGCCTTATACTCCAAATCCTAATAGTCGTACTTTCAGTTGAGAGTGGTCTTACTCATAAATTCTCAATCGTTTCGTTAATTCTATTCGTTCCTTCTAATAAGTATAGGCCCATCAAGTCAAAGTTGGGCTGCGTTATTGTCAATATTCTACGATTACAGAAATAAGTAATTTGTTGGTATGCTTATATCACGACTTGGAGCACCCCCACGTAATGGTATTTTTGACACCACGTTCTTTGGCTGCAATCTTAGCTGCCAACTTAAAACGTGCAAAATCTCGAAAAAACGGCCAAAAAATCTCAAAAATGTCTTTTTTTTTTGCGCAAAAATCCAAAGATCCCAAAATGTTTTGGCACGTCATACGCCACACAACCAACTTTCCAAAAATTTAGATAATATTCCTCATTGAGGAGTTGATCTCAAAAAAATAGGTTCTTTACTTTTTATTCAACGCAAAATCCCAACTTAGCTTTTGTAGTTGGGTCTCTAAATAAAACATAAAGATGCTAAACCAAATTTTATAAAAAATTCCAAAAATATGAGTTTCTACGTCAAAATCAAGTGGTTTCGGCAATTATCTCTACCGAAAAATCCCAAGATTTCACCAAAATTCCCAAGATGACTTTTAAAAATCCAAAGATTTTTTCGAATGTAAACTGCGAAAAAAATTTCAAGTGGTCTTAAAAATTCCCGAAACTGGCAACTACAGCTGCAACTTTTTGAGTTGGGCTCGGAATAGAGCGTAAATGGACAACAATTTCAGAGGCGAATCCAGAGAGAGGGATGTGGGGAATATATTTCTGATGCCAGTCTTTTGTAGTCTTGGTTTCGTGAAGTTTTTTTTGTATTTGTCGAAAAAGAGTTTTCTTTAAAAAATTGGACTTTAAAAAATTGGACTTCGAGAAAGTTCACCCAAAAAAACGCCATCATTTTTAAGGATAATGATTCAATTTATATTTCTCATTTTTCCCATCAAAAGTTTCTAGATTTGCTACTGCTGTAGGCCTACCTCTGACTTTCAATCACCCGGCTGATTCCATGATCCACATTCAAAAAGGATTCACAACAAATTGCCAATAAATATTGTAAAGTCAAGATAAACTTTATTCTTGGCATCATTTGGCTACGAAAGTCGTATATTTCAACTACGTTAAGTGAACTTGTTTTTTTGCAAGACGTGATTATAAATGCTTGTAAAATATAGAAGGTCGTCATTATTTATGGTATATTACCAAGTTTTCCAAAAAACGCATGTTTTAAGAAGGGTTTGATGATCGATGAAACTGTAAAAATGGTCCAATGAGCTAAAATTTTGGTTTCGCTTTCATTCTGAAACATTTAAAGAACTTAACATGTATCCAGTGAAAAAATTTTAAGTAATTACAGTCAAAAAATTTTCAAAAAAATAGGTTTTTACCCCCTTTTTCGAGTTTGTTCCCTCTTTTGAGACTATAGCCGTTTTCCTATGAAACTCAAATTTTTGTGCAATGATTTTCTCATCATGTGGTGACTTCTTCTAACTACCCCAATAACAATTTCACAAAAGTTAAAAAACTCCACCCTAGTTCTAGTGACCAGCTTCAATATTTAAGTCCAAAAAGCACCAACAATGCGTTCAAGTGGGTTGGAGCGTCGTTCGTCATGACGATAATTATTTGTTCGATGCTACGTTGTAGCGCTCTTGGAAAAAAGTTACTTTGTGAGCCTCTATCTGCACAAAAAATCCAAAGCTTTGGCGCAGGTGTCATTAGCAGTAGCGAATGAAATGAATTATTTTGCTTATTATAATAAAGTCCAATCGAGCTGTTATAGCGCAGTTGGTGAGTACGTTTTAGTTTCTCAGATATTTTAGGCGATTTCGCTGTAACTGAACAAAATACAGATAGTTAGCGCCTACTTCTATGTTATTCCAAAAATCTTGCAATAGTTAGTCTCTACAAGTTTTATAATTTTGAGGCTCTGCAGCAAAAAAATATTTTCTGTTTACTCTGGGTTAGGCAAGCATTTTAGGATGTGGGCCAAAGTTGTTTTACACGTACAAGCGGGCCAGAAGAGCGAGAAAAAGCGATTTATTATACCGATGCCATCGCACTAATGGAGAACATGACGCAAATATACAGCAAAGGATACTCAAAGATAGTTCTTTTTTCAATGTGAACAATACAATTGGGTAGTTTCCTTCACAAATTCTTCCAAGTTAGGTGTTACTGTGGATATGGCAATTCTCAGAACAGATCGGAGACGTCTTTCATGAGTTTAGATTTAAACATTGAGGAGGTGCAATCAGATTTCACATTAAAAGCTCTAGTTATCATCACTATGCCTATTCATAACTACCGGAGGGGGGGGGAATGAGCACAATTAAGTCAAAATGTGACTCCTTTTGCACATTACCCTGTATACTCATGGCTTATTAGGTGGATGCATTCAAAATTGCAACCTGTTTATAACGGAATGCCTACAAAAAGTTACGATCTAACAAAGGGGTGGAAATAGGGGATTGCACGCAAGCTATTCGACCCTACAAGTAGCAACTTAATCAAATTACTAAAAAACATACTGCTCGTACGAAAGGCTGATTATGTGAGTTGAGAAATGTATGCACACCAGAATATTTACAAACTTTTCAAATCAAAAAAATGTGTAACTAAAAAGAGGAAGTAAAAGGAGTGCTGGCAGTTTTTGATGTTTTTGTCAAGGGTTCGCACAAACTTTGCAAACTAGAAAACATTCGAACTTATGAAAGTAATTTTTAATCTAACCTAAAACTTTCATCTAAACAGCTGGTTAGAGGGCTGCACTTTCAATCTACGCTAGATTCGCCCTGGATTAATGTTAAAAGGCTGATAACTTATACATATGATTATGAAAGGGCTGCTGGGGAAATACATACCCCAACGTCTCGCTCCACCGCAGGTCACTGGCCCAAACATTGGCTGAAATTTCCGATTTACAATCTCTTCAATGGACGTAATCCCAAGAGCAATACTAAACATACTAACATCGCACTGTACTAATACTAACATCAACGCAATACTAAACATCGCACAGTCAAATTGACTACTATCAGCTTATATTCGCGTTTGGTCACACGTATCACCAATAATCAACAATTTCAGCAAAACGTTCCAGAGCAAAGCAAATAATACTAAGCATATGCAAGAGTTATACGCTATTCAAAGGTACCAGCTGATGGTCCAATACAAGGCAAGACAATAGAAATTTCCGGAGTCGTAATATGCTTCACACGAAGTCAACTGACAGAGTTTCAATAACTTTAAACCCCAATTTTATCAACTTTTATATTCAAATAAAAACAATAGGGCCAGGAAATATTAGAAACTACCTAAATGGAAAATTATCATCATGCGTACGTGCTCTGTTTGCTATTCTACAGCCACCGCGACAGATTAACCGCTCAACCCCACCCACCTGTCGGCCACCTAAAGATGGAGGCGACAAATTCAGGAGGGAAACATGAAGGTATCATGTGAAGTGCTTTCCCAAGGTAACAACAAACTTTTGGGTTTTTTATTGACATTACCCCTATCGTGCTGAGTGCCAAGCAGGGAAGCTGTGAATACCGTTTTCAAAGTCTTCAGCATTAGTCGAAGCGGAAGTTGAACCCAGGTCTACCAGCTGCGAAGCGGACGCTTGTAGTCTAACTATAACACCACCGCACCGGTGACGGCAATGGTCTTCTTGATTGGCTCAATGCTGGCAAAACACGGACAGTGATGTGTGATACTAATTTGTTACCGAGAACGCAAATTTCATTCAAAGACAACCGATGGGAACATACTTTTTAAACAAATACTGATTGCAAAAAATCCAAAAGTGCGAAGCACAAACAAATGAAAACTGAATTTCACTTAACATTGATTGTAAAATTTTCAAGTAAAGATAATGTAATTAGCTTGCGACTGATTAACGAGTACGCAAAAACAAATCAGCAGCTGAAGATCAAAGTCTAAACGAACGATCAGCAGAAAACAAATCTCCAACACAACCACACAAAACAAAGTGTGGCAGATAAACTGCAAAACTACTTTTTGCTTTCGTGTGTGTGTATGTCTCAAAATATATTTGTGCTCTTTTCGACAAGTAAAACTGATATTGAAAACGCAAGATACAACCTCAGCTTTCCAAAAATTTTTCAAACAAATTTGCTGCTGTTTCAGGCAGTAGCTGTGCAGATGCTAAATTATCGCAACAATTATAGTTTAGTCTTACAGTAGATACATTAGGCAGAGTTTTCACTTGTATGGCCATTGAATATGTAACAGGTTTAACGAAAATACAAAGGGTATTTTCAGACGCACACACAAGATCAAGGCAAGTAAGCAACCTGAAATTAATTAATTTCAGTCACCTTCATGAGCTAACTGGAAAAAGGATATCCGAAGTATACCTCAGAAATAAAAAAAACTAAGAGATAAACGCGATGAAAAATTAAGCGACACAATACGCATCTTTATGTACAGTTAACGACAAAAATTTACTTGCAAAAAATAGAATGTTCTGGAACAAGCATTCACATCTGAAACACAAAAAATAAAAGCGAAGGTATCAGAAACGGTTATCTACGAAAATTTTTTTGATGACGAATACGTACTCTTCACCACGGCAAGGTATGTAACGGGAATATCGAGGGGCAACCCCAAAATTAGTTGACAACCTGGTCAAGTGGTTTGGAGTGCCGTTCATGTTAAGATAATTACCCCTTTTCTACCTCGGCATAGAGGTATGGCATGAAACGGTTATATCATAATCCGGTCCATGCCGCAAATCTAATCAAGATCACCTCAGAGGAAAACTGCAGGTTATTTCCAACCATTCATGAATACAAAATGCAAATTGAAAGCCCCACCACCAACAAGGCAAACTGGTGAGGTGGGTACACGTAATATAATCGTCTGCTACGACGCGCTGAATGAGCAGCTTCACTATTCTCACACGACATAGCAATCACACAGCACCGTTTACAGCGGTGATGATCGTGTGTTCTGCACCAATCAACAGCCGGGTGCGAAGAACTAAGAAAGAAGAGTTGATGTGTGGTGCATGCAGGAAGTAAGATGGAAAAGCCAAAGAACTCGTTTTGTGAGTACTTTGGGACGAAGGTATAAACTGTTGTAGTTAGGAAATGATGCAGAATCTAGAGGGGGGATTGCTAGAGTTCCGTGATGAAAGAGAGCTGTGCGTGGCAAACACTTGGTTCTATAAGGCAGACAAAAAGAAAATAACTTATAGCGCTGGTAAATGTGAAACAGAAATTAATGTTGTACTTGTGGGGTAAAAATGCAGAAAGTATGTAAGGCATGGGTCACGGGCTACCATTTGGATACTGATCATGGCGGGGGCGCACTTATCGCAAAGTGCGCAAAATCTCAGACGTTATGTCACTCTGTCACGAATTGGCAGGAGATGCCATTACCTTGGTTATTGAAGTTATTCGCCCAAAATGGAAGTGTTCTGCCCCAAAAAAGGTCATTACTTGTTTTGCTTTCCCCAATCATGGTTCTCAGGGTAAGTTCGACGGAATCCATGTGGCCAGTTCAGACGAATGGGTCAGATTTGCTAAAATCCCGGACACGTCAGGGAATGTTCAGATCCATCAACTTTTGAAATAATTTTGAGAAAATTTTAAAACAGGCTGGCGGGCACATCATATTGTCTTCAAGGGCGACCTGGTGCCCGCGGGCATACGGTTGGTGACCCCTGATGTAAGGGATGTGAAAGTGATTCCACGACAACTTCAATACAGGCTGGTAGTCGTAGATCCCAATAAAAAGGTTCTAAAAAGGATTGTGAGAAAGGAGCGAATTATCAGAAGAAAGATTTGGAAGCTGAATGGCAAGCGAATAACAGTAAGATTTCAAAATAGAGTAAAAGAACTAGAGAAAAGTACAGACGCGTCTGATTTGTGAAAAATTTTCAAGAGTGGTGTTCTAAAGACATGTGATGAAGTGTGTTGAAAAAAGATGACTACGAGAAATCGAGCAGACATGTGGTGGTAGAATGAGGAGGTAAAAGATATCATACCAAGAAAAGATCGGCATTCAAAGAGCTGTGCATGTTCCCATCAAAAGAAAATAAGACTCAATAGAAATGTTTACGAAATCAAACGAGAAAAACTATTGCTAGAGCTATGAGAAGGTAAGCTGAACAGGAGTTGAATGATTTATATCAAAATTCTGACAGTGTGTTCTGCTTCCTTAGAAGAATGAAAAAGAGAAGGATCTGGAAGGAGGAAGGTGCTTAAAAGGAAAAGACGGGCTGTTGGGTTTTATTGAAGACAGTGCAAAAATTTGGAAGAAACACATGGAAAAGATCACGAATGAAGAAGACGAATGGGACCAGATCTGCACCAATCAACAGCCGTTGTGCAGTGCAATGCTGCACCTGCTCCAAATGGGTCCATCTAAGGTGCTCACAGCTTTCCTCTCTCCAAATTCAGAGCTCTTGACAGCTCTCACTCTTGGAGCTGCCCCCTGCCGAATCACTGTGACTCCCTCTTCGGACTCCTCCAACATGTATACCTCCACTGTACAGTCTGGTCCCCCTCTGCTAATGCAGCACTATTGCCCCACCCTCGTCTCCAAACCTCTTATTCCCCATTTTCCCCTTCTATATCTTCTCCCTCTGCCCCTCACCACCGTCCCTTGCTCCTGCCTGACCTACTGCGCCTCCTCTCCTCCCCTTGACTCTCTCAGGGTTCTCTAATGGAACGCTGGAGGTCTTCCTACTACACTTTCTCTCGTCACATCCTGTTGACCTTATCTGTATCCAGGAATCCAATCTTAACTCATCTTCCTCTTTCCGAACTCCTGGATTCTCTGCTCTGCATTCTCATCGCACCCACTCCCGGTCTGGCATTCTCTCTCTTGATGCCACGCATGCTAGCGGCAGTGTCATTATTTTTGTCAGACAGGGCCTATCCTTTTATGAACTTTCTACCTCCTCTCTTTTTTTGCTTGATCCCTACTCTGATTATGTAGGGATCAACATCTCTCTAAACAACTCCTCCTCGCTGTCATTTCTTAATGTGTATGCCCCCCTATTTGCTCCTCCCCAACGGATGGCAGAACCGATTCCTTTTCTCCCTCCACTTACCTCCTCCAGAAATCTCTTCATTCTGGGGGACTTCAATTGCCATCACCCCCTTTGGGACTCAAGAGGTAGTTCTGACCCCCGCAGGGAGAAAGCATTCAACTGGGTCATCTCCTCTGACCTCCTCCCCTCAATGACCCTGACACACCCACCCTTCTACATCGCTCCCCTGGCAGTCGCTCCTCTCCTGACATCTCCTTTGCCCCTCTTCTCTTGTCTTTTCTTGCTCCTTGAAGGTGCTTCAGGACCTGGACTCTGACCATCTACCGATTCTTCTTATCTATCCCTCTCTCTCCGGTCTTTCACCCCAACAAGCGCCCCCTTCCTTCAATTTTCAGAAAGCTCGCTGGGATGGCTTTGCCTCCTGCTTTGACTCACACTGTCCTTCTGCAGAGGAATACTCGTCTCTTTCTCTTTCCTCTGCTGCTGCTCTTTTTACTTCTCTGGCACTGAATGCAGCCAAATCTTCCGTTCCTTTCGGCCGCATCAAACGCCATCCTAAAGCCTGGTGGTGTGCTGAGGTGGAAGGTGCAGTTCGTGAAAGACGCAAGGCTTTCACTGCCGCTCACAGATGTGATGAAGATCACCAGACTTGCATCTCCGCTTCTCGACGTGCCTCGTCAGTCATCGCCAAGGCCAAAGCTGAGGCATGGCAGACGACTTGCTCTTCTCTTTCACCCAAATCTAACCCTAAACCTGCACTCTCTTCTTCGCTCTATCGCTGGCTCTCCTTCCTCGTGTTCCTCCTCTCCTAACTTTCCTAACTGTTCTTCTCCCAGGGAATCGGCTTCGGTCTATGCCGCTTACCTGAGATCCCACTTTTCCGTTTCTCAGCCAAAGGCCCTGCGTAGCAGAGCCAGAGGCTACCTCTTCGAGCTCTGCCGAGCCACGTGCCCTGTGGAGTCTCACTCGTCCTTTTGCTCTCCTTTCTCTCCCGATGAACAGCTGCCTCCAACCTTTCCTCCTCCACTGCCACTGGCCCAGACAAAGTTGCCTATCCCATGCTAAAGCACTTTCCTCGCTCTGGCATGGATTTTCTTCTTCACATCTTCAATCTCTCCTGGTCTTCACATTCCTTTCCTTCCATCTGGAAGACATCTTCTAATATTCCCATACACAAGATGGGAATGCCTCTCGATTCTCCTGCTTCCTTCCGGCCTATCTTTCTCACCTCCTGCGTATCAAAGCTTTTCAAACATCTTTCTATCCCGTCTACTCTCTTTCTGGAATCTAATTCCATTCTCTCTCTCCCCGTCAGGCCGGTTTCCGCCCTGGACGGTCTACCCTAGATCAAATTCTGTACCTTTCTAAGTCCATTTCGAATAGGTGTAACAAACCCAGACCGGGCTCTCGGACGATCCTGTCTATTATCGATTTCTCGATAGCTTTTGACTCTGTCTGGCATCCCGTCCTTTTCCACAAACTTATTTCGGCTGGCCTCCCTCCTTGCTTTGCTCGTTGGACTCAATCTTTCCTTTCTGATAGGCGCACCTGTGTGGTTTATCAAAATCACAAAAGTCGTTCCTTTCGAGTCCGTCAAGGTGTTCCACAAGGATCCGTTCTTGGCCGTGTCCTTTTCTCTCTCTTCATCAATGATCTTCCGGCTTCTCTGCCTTCTTCCGTCAGCTGTTCTCTTTACTCTGACGATCTGGCCATTTGGCCTTCCTCCCCCTCGGTCCCCACTGCGGTGGAGGCCACACAAGGAGCTCTGTTTCGACTGGAGCGCTGGTCTGAATACTGGTGTCTTCCTCTCAATCCAAGCAAATGTGAAGCCTTCTTCTTCTCAGTGGATTCCCACCAAGCTAACCTCCAGCCCAACCTCCTCCTACTTGGCTCCCACCTCTGTTTCAATCCCTCTTCAACTTTTCTCGGGGTCACCTTTGACAGCACTCTTTCCTTTTCTAAACATGTATCTTTGCTGAAGGCAAAATTCTTCCCACGTCTCAAGGCCTTATCCTGTATCTTTGCTTCCTCATGGGGCCCGTCTAAGGAGTCCCTCTCTGTTCTGTATAAAGCTTTTCTTCGACCCCTTCTCACTTACGTTTCACCCGGATAGTTTCCTTTCCTAAGCGTTACCAATTCCACCAAATTGGAACGCCTCCATCGAGCGACCAGTCGCGCCATCACCAGCTGCCTCTCGTCCTCCCCTATCCCTCTTCTTCTGTCCAAGGCTTCTTTACCTCCCCTACGAGTCACCCTGACTCACTTCACTCTTGCATCTTATGAGCGGGCCTCCGTCTCCCAACCTCCTTTCCTATTTCAGGTTTGGCCAGACTAGGAGTGAAACCAAGACTCTGCAGATCGTTCTGGAGAGCTTTTGCATCCACTCACCCGCTCATGCTTCCTTCTACTTGTTCTAGAGAGGCTCTTCTTGCTTGCCCTCTCTTTCCTCCTTGGAATCTGCCTTCCTTCAACGTGGAGTCCACCCTTTCGTCTCGATGCTCCCGCTCTGATCCTCCTTTCTCTTGCCAAGGTGCGGCTCTCGCTCACCTTGACTCTCTTTCTCCTTACAGTCTGGTGATCTGGACAGATGGCTCTGTTCCTTTTCCCTTTGGCCAAGGCTACTCTGGCGTACTTGCCAACTGCTTTCTTTGGGGCACTGAGGCCACCTTCTCCTTTTTGGCAGGCCCAGTATGTTCAAGTTTCTTCGCTGAAACCTGTGCCATTCTGCAAGCTCTTTGCTGGTCTCGCAAGTACAAACAAGTCTGGCATTTCTCTTATCTTCTCCTCCTATCTGACTCTCGCTGTATCTTCGCCACCCTATCCTCTTCTACGTTTTTTCTTTGATCTCAATCTTTCTTGCAGATCTGGCAGGAACTGTCTTCTCTTTCCTCCTGTACTATCAGGCTACATCGACTCTCTCCCCTACTTGCTACTTGACTCTCTCCCCCCTCATGATCTGGTACTCTGGACAGACGGCTCTGTTCCTTTTCTTTTTGGCAAGGGCGGCTCCGGCGTTCTTGCCAACTGCTCTCTCTCTGAGGCCACTCTTTCCTTTTCAGCAAGCCCAGTATGTTCAAGTTTTTCTGCTGAAGCCTGCGCCATTCTACACGCTCTTTGCTGGCCTCGGCAGCACCAACAAGTCTGCCACTTATGTCCTCTTCTCCTATTATCTGACTCTTGTTCTGTCCTCGCCACCCTGTTTTCTCCTCCATCTTTCCTCTTATCTCAAACTCTGTGGCTGATCTGGCAGGAGCTGTCTTCTCTCTCCTCCTGTTCTGTTAGACTACAATGGGTCCCCGGACACTCGTTTCTACAGGGAAACGATGCGGCTGATGAGCTGGCCAGACGGGGTGTGCTACTTGCGCCCTCCGCAATCCCTTGTAGTCTCTCTCCTCTTATCTCTCGTATCCACACTTCTCTTTTCTCGGACTGGAGGCAAACTGTTTCATCGAAATTCTTTGACACACAGGTTCCCTCGATTTCCACTGAGGAACTTGTGCTCCCTCGTCATACTCGCTGTGTCCTCTCTCGTCTTCGCTGCAACCCCCACAGCCTTCGTTGAGGTTCCTATTTCTCTAGGATTGGCAGAATCGAGAATTCTTCCTGCAGCGCCTGTGGACACTCGTCCCAGGACACCTCTCATCTCATTCTGCACTGTCCAGCTACGGACTCTTTGCGCCGCTCACTCTTTGGCGACTCTCTGTCTCTCTACAACCTCTGATCCAGACCCTGGGGAGTTGCTCGGCTTCTGGGGCTCCATGGTCTTTCGCCATGCCCCCATCCCTCGGCAGGGGTCGGGTAAACAATAACAACAACAATGGGACCAGATGGTGGAAACTGATGTAGAAGAACATTAATCAATTTGAATAAAATGCAGTTTGGATTTATGCCAGGAAAAGGAACAGTGGATGCGTTATTCATTGTCAGGAAAATGCGGAGTTTGTGGGAGGAGAATAAAGGCCTATTCAGTGTTGTGCACAAAATGTGGAAACTGGGTTCATGGCAGATGATTATGCATTTTGTTTGCTGAGGATGTAAAGGAATAATGGAAGGAATGGAGGATTCGATCGAGAAGTTGTGCGATGAAGTGGAGACAGTAAATGGATTTTGTTGTTTGGGAGAGAGACTCAATTCTAGTGGTGGTTGTGAAGCGACAATTACAACAAGGGTAAGAATTAGTTAGGAAAGATTCAGGGAATGTAGAGAGTTATTGCTTGAAAACAGGTTTCTTTTAAGAATCAAAGGTAAAGTTTATGGCTGTTGCATAAGATCAGTAATACTGTATGGAAGCGAGGCAAGGTGTTTAAAAGAAAATGGAAAAGCAATTCTAAAGAGAACGGAGAGAACTGTGGTGAGAGCCATGCGCGGTCAAAAAGTTGTTGACAGAAAGACGACTAAAGAACAGATGGACATGTTGGGGTTGAAGGAAGCTATAGACCGGGTAACAACACCAAACGGAGTTAGATGGTATGGACGTGTGCTAAGGAGGGATAACGATAGTGTTTTGAGGGTTGCTCTGGATCTTGAAGCGAGTGACAAGAGAAAGCGAGGACGACTGAAAAAGACTTGGAAGAAGCAAGTGTAGAAGACAGACAAGATTGGTTTGAAAGATACCCTGAATCGAGCAAAGTGGACAGTCGGAGTGCGAGCAATTGTAGAAAGGAATGAAGCGAATCCGGCATATCGGATAAAAACTGAATAACTACTACTATTATTAATATTGCCAGGAAGAAATTTGACTGACATGAAATAGCTAATTCTGTTCCAAAAGGGTCAAACGCAACGCTCAGGGCACACGCTATTTCGTTACCAACATTCTTATCAATTGTTGCCTAACATCCTACGCTGCTTAAGATAAAACTGTATTAGATTTGTCTAAAAGTCAAGCACACATCTTTGGCACTTACTTTTACCGACACACAACTGCGCAACGCACCTTAATACAACACCATCATCCTTCCATTCTGCCGCTCTTCAGGGCTCATATCAAGCAACTTCCGAGCTTGAAACCAGTTCACGAAGCCTTTCATAGTGATGAAGACAGCTGTAACAGAAAATAATAACAAAAGCAGCTATTATGTTAATTGCAGCTATATCTCAATTCCACTGTCAAATGCCCAAACAATTTTTCGTGCTTGACCAAGTTTCGTAGCTAGTCACCCAAAATGATGCAAAGGCTATTATGTGCCGGTATATGTGGTCTACATGAACATTGACAGTGTAGCTTGTGATCAACGCATTGGTGTTATTTCTCTTTTCTTTCATTGCTGTTGATCACACACTAGACTTTGCCTATTATTGGGTACCCTCAATTATACGAGTACCCTACAATCTCGTATCTTGCATCGTTGGGGGTGAAGATACCAATGTGCCTTGTATTTATCACTGATTCGAAAATATGACAGCAGCTTTACTCAAATCCATCGGTCCTTAACCTTTTTTCCCACTTTTCACTTCTATAGCGATATAATTTACTGGATCTACGGAAAAAGCTCAATTGTTTAAGTCAATAGCCTTTTTTTTGGCCACAGTTTGTCGACCATTGGGGCAAAACAAAGAAATTGACCCCCTAATAATAAACAATGCTGCCCGTAGTAGTAAATTCACTCCAGATTAAAACATGTTCTAACCAAAATGTCTTGAATTTGCTTGCTTATTATAATGGTTTGGTAGATGCACGATTAGACAGTGGAACCCCTCACCTATTCCAAGGAAGAGAGTAATCACTATTACAAATACAACCGGACTTTCAGCAGAGGCAAAACTAATTTGTAAAACCCACCAGCAAAAAGGAAAATCCACCACAAAAGAATCCGTTCTTGCGTCATGACGTTGCTATCATCGTAGTGCAAATACTGCAAAAAAATAACACTTTCGGCAAAATGAAAGTGGCGAAAAAAGTTGAATTGCATATTTTTATCCAACGGTCATGGGAATAACCACAAGTTGTGTTGAATCGCAACGAAGTTACCAGGAGAGTGCATTTCAGCACATACAGGAAAATTTACTGCTCCCTCGAAGAAAAGCACAGCTGTGGTGAGATTTAATCGCGAAATCATCGCCGTCACCAAGCAGCGATCCAACCCATTCGGCCTTGTTGCCGACAACCACTGGATCATGTTACAGACAAATCAAATTAACTAGCAGGTAAGATAATTTCTTGAACCTGCAACCAATATGACGTGTTGTGTTATGAAATTTCCAACCATATTGATCAGAGACCGGTTACGCTATTCTTTAAGTGGGCATTTTGTTCCTGTGTAAAAAAATTCAGGCCTCTAACAGTTTGCGAAACAAATCTGAGTGACTACTTGGAGCTACCATAATTACTTTCATCATCATCAGACCAGGCTAACTGAAATAAACTGCTTTTAATAGGGACATGCTTGAATTAATGTGTTGACACAACAGTCTTCTTTTTAGTTTGACTCATTGTAAAAATAATCTTAAGTAAAATCAGAATTCAAAATGCCAAGAACAGTAAATTTAATAGGGCTATAGTATGTAACTATTCTCTTTAATATTTAACCTATATTGGAAATAACGCTATTCACCTTTACGTAAAACAACCAATTGATGATTGAAAGCCCTAATCCTGACATCGCACCATAACGTCCTGCTAAGTTCATGACAATGCAAAATCCAACGAAGAACCCAAGCCAACTAAAGAAGAAGGAGAGAAGAAAAGTGAAAATGAACATGCAATCGGTTCCAACTGCAACTCCATCAACGCAGATCTCATCCTGATTAGCCTGATACGAAAAAACTTTAAATTACATCAAAGTTTGAGTTTGTTTAGCCGATGGCAGTGGTCGGCAACCTGCGGCTCTTTTGCCTTTTTTTAGAACATTTCTGCTAAGGTGTAAACCAGGTGAGTTGTCTTGAAATTCATTTTTTGTCACTAATTAAAGGTAAAGACCTCTCTTTTTAGAAAGCACCTCTGATTTGGTGGGCTATGTATGTCACACATATTTGCCCAAATGCAGTCTTTCTGGCTCTCGCTGTTCATTTTTGAGGGAATCGGGCTCAAATGGCTCTTTGCTCGTAAAAGGTTCCAGACCCCTGGCCTAGGAATAGCGTGTAGGGCCGCACCTCAACATCTTTTGCGGTAATTGCATATTAAGCTAGTTACAAACGCTTTCAGGGTGAGCGCTAAAAGCAATCTCTTGAAAAGTATGGTTTTACATGTCGGAAGAAATCCAACCTCCTGTGCTTCTTTCTGTCAACAGCTTAGGCTGGCTGGATTCAGCAACTGCGTTTTAACGATATTATCAAACACTAACCAACATCATCAAAAAGATGAAACAGTCTACTTAAATATTATAATCAGTTAATCACACATCAAAGCCTGATAGAAGTTGTAAGATAACTCATAATCTAACAGCTGGACAAACAACTTCAATACCAAACAGATGACAAGTAAAAAAACTATTTACAAGTCTACATACATTGCCGAATAACATTTCTACGACTTCACTTCTTGCCTCATCTTCCTTCATTTCTTGAACATCTTCGTAAGTTGGCAATGTAGTTGCAAGTTCGTAAGACGGCAGCTGTTGAGATTTCTTTCCATTTACCCTTTCGCTGTTAGGTAGCTCTGTCACTGCCAACAACAATTCATGTTTCAGTTATACAGAACAGTATAGCTCTTTCTTAATTTTCAAGTTGCAAAGAATAATTCCACGTAAAATACAAGAACACAGTTATCGATAAGTCAGAACTTCAGCATTAGTTGATTTTATACGACAAATTACCGAGTTCCACCAACAGGCTCTTGTGTTAACTGTGATGTGGAAACCATGCTAATGGCGTGTATTCTTACATTTAGGTTTGTTTCACCATTAAACATAATTGTTTTGAATAAACACGTTTCTTTTACATTATACCGATGCAACATTGGCCAATGGTGCATAAGCCGAACTAAAAACACTAAATCACACTGAAAACGTAACCAAGCTTTATACTGGTAATTGTGCAATCAAGCATTTACAATTGTCGGTCTGCATTATTACGAAAACTCTGCTAGTATGCAAAAAATGTTTATACCTCGACCAGTGTTCCCTCTAAGAAAATTTTGCGCTGAGCAAATATTTTTTTAGTGAGCATGAATATTTTGAAGCTGAGTGAGCGAAATCCTAAATGAACGACAAACTTTGTGAATTATTAGAATAAAGTTAATATCTTATCGAAATAGAAACAATGTAATGTACACATTTAATTCAAATTGCTTTTCCTTGTTTTTATGCTTTTCCAGTGTTTGTACACTTTGTCCAGGTTTATTGCTGAATCAGGATAGGTAGCTGATTCATCATCACTGTCATCCTCTGTTGTTTCTGACGTTGTAGTCAAGACAGATTTGACCATCATAAGTTGGTCCAGATGATATGGCTCCAGCCTGCATCTGTTTTTGGTTTTAATTCTGTTCATTATGCTGAAGCCTATTTCACAGTCAGCGCTGGAGGCTTGAAAAGAAGAACATATTTGAAGGAAGCAAAGGAGAGTGGAAAACTTTTCATGCCTAAAGCAGATTCCACCCAAATCATTTGAGCCTACGTTGCCACCTGCTTTAAATGTTTCTTTTGCCAAAAACTTGAAATCATTATAAGCATTTAGAGAATCGCTTTCACGTCCAGGGCCATAGCAGTGAAAGAAGTAGCTGAACTGCTTTAAGAGTTGTTGTAACTCGTTTAAGCCAAAATTGAAATTGGATTGTTTTAGGCAGCTGTAGTCAAATATACACCAATTACACAGTTTGTTATCTTCTGGAAATCGGTCTTTTAAATGAGTACAGTGGCTTTCAATAAAGCTGCCTACTGGAGCCATTTTGTCCGTAGTTAATGCTGATTTATTATTCAAATTTTGAACAGATACACTCTAGTGTTTCTGTTCACCCAAGTACTGCGCCTGGAGCTTGGCAATCTTGCTGCGAGCGACTACTTGTGCTTCCATAGGAGTGATAGCGCTCTTTTAAAATGTCCTTGATAAATCTGAAAGTTCTGTTAGGATATCATCTAGGACAAACAATGCAGCTTAAATTTGCATTGATTTCAGTTCGGCGACGCAAAAAATTGCCACGCGTGTTGCTTGTTCTTTGCAGTAATCAAGAAGTACATCACAGTTTCGTATTAGGGTTCTATACCAAAATAACGAGACAGCCACCTCACATCATGTACGGCTTTGAAAGAGATTAGGTTGTGACCAGATGCTTGAGCAATAACCTGCAATCCTTGCTTCTTAACTGAGGATCTTCTAAACATAGTATAGACGATTCTTACTAATGATTCAATGTCTTGCATAAGGAATACTTTTGACCACGCATCGTCGATTCCCAGGTCTTCTCGGTGAGCTACGCAGTGCTGTTCAATTATATGCGGTACAAAATTCTTAAATGATTTTGCTACACCATTTGTTGTTGTTGTTGTAATTACCCCTCCTCTTCCTCGGGATGGAGGTGCGGCACAAACGGCAATTCTACACCATTTCGTTTACCAAGCATGACAGCAGAACCATTACTTGTAAACATAACCATTTTTTGAATATCAATATTAGGAGAGTAAAATTTCTTGATTTCTTCTAGAATAGAATAACCGTCATAGCGAGCAAGAGGTATAATCCCTGCAAACACTGTCTTAGCCATTAAGCGGCAATCATCTGCAGTAGGCCTGCAGTACTTTATGTACAATATCAGCATTTTGGTTGATGAAATGTCATTGCTTTCGTCAATAATTAGGGTATGACATGCTGCTTGTCTTATGCTTTGCATGACTTCTTCCCTGGCGACAAAATCGATGCTTTTCAAAAATTCAAAGCCGTAATTTTTTCTCCGCCATGAACGTGGCAATTTAGTGTATTTTGACATATGGTCATTTATCACTTGGCAGGACAATATTGATGAATTCAGCTAACACTAAGCAGAACACTATCTATAAGAGGCTTTACTTCTCTTGACGGAGTTTTCAAAGCTTCGCTCTCTTCTGCAGTTGACATTGCCGAAGAATAGCTCGAGCTACCTCCTCTTGCTTCAAGATTTCACTTCTGAGTCAATGTACTTAGTGCTTCACTCTGATTTTTATGATGCAAGTGGCGTTTTAGGTGGTCCACCTTCCATTCACTCCATGATTTGCCTTTTCCGAAATCACTATCAGGTGTATTCATTACAAACTTTGCAGATTATCACATTCTTTGATGTGGAATAGTTATTGAATTTGGATAGTTTAGCAGTTAGTTTTTTTACCTTTGTGTATACCGGTAGCATCATCACGAATTATTATCTCACACTCCACTGCTGTATTAAGCCATTCCACTCTAAATTGCGTTTTCTTTCTTTTAGCTTTGTTTCCTTCAATAGACATTTTACTTGAACATCAGATAAAAAGGTTATTATATTGCTTGTGGTCAAAAAAAAACTTATTCTTAGTCGTCTGCAAAATATAGGAGCGCTTACGAATCATTTTCAAGCTAAAAATTTGTTGAAGAGTAATCATAAGTAATCATTGCAAATCACTTTAAGAGTTTTTCCGACAACATTCTAAATCATAGGTTACTTACTGTCAATTGCAGTATAAATAGCTGATTATCTTAACGCAAAACGACTGACTAATAGTAGTTGTTATTTGACAATCTTCTCTTCAATTTTAAACTCCTGCTTTCTTAAGGGGGGATATGGGGAATTTGCAAAAGAGACGCGTTTAGCATGCTAAGATCGATGTTATGTGACAGGCTGAATACTCGCACAAAAATAAATCTGTCACAATTTTTTTCATTTTTTTGTTGCCATGGTAACCAAGATGTTTCCTTTGCCATGGCAACAGACGAGGAAACTTTGGCATGCATATCTCGGCCCCTACACGATGGAAGTGAAGGATTTTGGTGCAACTTGATCATCGAACACTACTCTACGCAATCACGTAGCAACTTGTACATAAATTTAAGCTGTCATAATATACTGGGGTTTGTCAAAAATACCATTTTTTTTTTCAGTGAAGTTTTCACATATTTTCCAACAAAAATATTTATAGCAAAAAAAGTACATTAGTTAGCCCATTTTCACTTCGTCATTGCATTCATAAGTCTATTAGCTAGCTTTATGCGAAATTTCAAAAGATTGACCGTACGAATTCAGAATTACAAAAGCCAGAAAGTTTATAGTCATCATAAAATCGCGATTTTGAGAAAATCCATCTAAAAGTGCACATACACCGATTTACACTTCTAACCTGAAGAATTATACATTTCTAAGGTTTCTATATTTAAAGTAATATTCAATCAGCTACTCCTACCCCATTAACGACTCCTTCTTTTTGAATTAACAATTCTTCAGGATTAACACTTTCGCTACCGCGTGAATTGCGAGAAAAATGTCCGCAAGATGGCAGAGCGAAAAACTGTCATAATTTGTCATAATCAATCATAATTAATCATCATAAAATACCCAAGTTTGTTTGTAAATCATTATTCAGCTGTTTATTTCTACATTAAGTGTAATATATCGTTGAAATCTCTATTTCTTGAAGATTTCAAATATAATAAAAACAAAAATTTTTGTTTTTGAATATGCAAATTAGCCCCCCCCCCCAACAGGTGCTGAGTTGTCTTCAAAGTTAAAGTAGTACCCTCACCTCAAAGATCACTACAGATTTTATTTTTGTACCAATTTCTTTAGAAATGGTCGCTAGATGATGCTAAGGTCATAAGCTTTCAAGGTACATCACTCAAAACTTACCATAAAGCCTAGGTTTTCTACAGTTTGCTACTTTCTGAGGCCCATGACCTTTTTGTTGACCGGTACTGACCGGTACCAAATTTTGTTAGTCAAATGTAGTATCTAAAATATGATCAGTTATTATCTGCTAGAGGTTAGCCTAAACCATGTAACATTAAGTATTTTTGAACAGGGAATTTCTTCAAGATTCAGAAAATATCAAGTTTAAATAGAATATGCTGTCATTGACAATGAAACAGTAGCTTGTTTACACCCTTCCCATGTGTTGAGAAACAAGGGGGATACAGCAAACTTTGATTTAGAGAAGCCAAACTTCTGCTAGCTTTTAAACTTGTATTTTAGTTTCTGTCTCCTTGGAAAGTTGATACAAAATGTCAATTTTAATGGTGAAATGTTTGCAATTTATTTCATCTTTTTAAAGGGTGTAGTTTTTTTTTTAATTATAATTTAGTGAAGGTATGTCAAAAAATTTTGGGGGTTTTAAACTGATATGATGTACAGTACCCATTTTTGATCAGTAAATATCATATATTGCTTAGCTTGAACTATTTAAAGTTATATATTGCTGAAAAGCAAATTTTCTAAGCTTTCAAATGAGACCAATATTTAGCAACATATCATATTTTTTATGCACTAAATCTACTTCTGTTACTTACCCTACAAATTTGTTTGGGTGGGTTTTGAGACCCCTAAAAAATTTGAAAATTTTTATAGCTAAATTTCATTAATATTGCTTAAAATTTTGTCAAATGATGCTCCAAAAGAGTAGTTTTCAGACTGTGTCAATGATAAAGGGTTTGGTTTCGTGGTAAACCAGGTATCTTGATTTGAATTCAAGGTAGTTGGCTCTTGCACGAGTCTGCTAAAAATTTTACAATTTTTGTTGTCTGCAACTGGGTTCTTGGTCTTTTTAACCGTTTTTGGGTGTGAAAATCCAAGAATTAGAACACAAATTGTACATCTTCCGATGTGTGAGGAATTTAAAGATACCATTTTTGTTAAAAAAAAATATGGCCAAAATTTTCGAAAAATGATAAAACGAACCCCATATTCCCCCTTAAGATAAGTTATTATAGTGGAGTTTCTTTCCTTGGTAAATATTGTTATCATATTACAATAAATGCCATTAAATATTTTGTGCTGTTTTGTCTAACTCCCTGATGTAACCTAGAGTGACTGTCCGTGCTCTATATACATTTCTCTTCATTTTTGATGTAGTGGTAAAGCAGAACAATTCGCTTATTTTACTTTTTGAGTTAGTGCTGATAACAACTATCTTAAAGCCTGAGTTACTTTGTTGTAAGTAAATGCAGTTTTATGACGAATAGCCACTAGACAACTGCTAGAGCATTGTTGTGTCAAAATACTCAATTGTACTGTAAATGTCATATTGCTACTACATAGCAATTCAAGGCTACAAGTCGACTCACTTCTAATCGGCTAGCTAGGTTACGACTGAGAACCACATTGCGAAGAAGCAAATTGATTAACCTAATTTAATTCACATTAAAGATAGAGCAATCCAGATCGCAGTAATTTAGAATATCAGGAGTGGGCTTTTCTGGATTTAATGCAACACAGATAAAAAATAATTCAGGTCACGATAATTTAAAGAATGCACAGATTGCATCTGTTAGATCTATCTATCGAAAAGAAATGTTGATGATCGTTTACTTTTAAATTTGGAATGTTTCAAGGCGCCATGGAGAGATTTCACTGCGCAAATGATATGATGGTACTGCGCAATTACGCAGTTGCGCACCTTAGAGGGAACACCGACCTTTATTAAACTAAATGAATCTACACCATAATACAGCAAGTTAGTGCCGCTATGTAACAAAAACAGAACACGCATAATGCCCCCACAACACTTAATTAGTGCATTTTAAGTAGTAACTAACCAATAAGTATGTTTTTGAATTCTAATTATCAAATTTGTTGAGAAAATACATGTAAATTACCAAAACTATCAATGATTTTCTGATGTTGAGATGCAGTAACCTCTCCCAAAGTGCAAACCATTAACAAATCATAGAGGTTGACAACTTAAAAAAAGTACAGATAAACATAAATAATGGAGCAAGGAAAGCATTCAGTTTTTTGAAAGAATACACTAGTATTTCATAGTAAGAATTCAGTAAGCAATAATTTTCCATTTCAAAAAGAAGAGTTTCTAATTTACAAGAAACTTTAGTAGGTATGCATGTTGATTGCTCATACTTTGTGTTGAACTATTGCAATAGATATACAAATGTTGATTGTAAATAGCTAATAGGCTATACAGACCAAAGGTTCAAGAACACAAAAAGCTTGGCTTCACTGCGACTATTCGCAGTAAACCACCTCTTCACTGCAGCATGCTACAAACCATAGTTAGCAGTATTGTTATTCTTTTCAATAGGTAAGCAACCTCTTTGGGCTTATACCAACTTCATCTGAGGGCATAACGTTTTCACACGTCAAGTGCGGTTTCTTGTGATGCTCTATATGAAATGCCTGATATCAAACACATAAAAATTTGTACTTCAATCAAAATGTAGTTTCTTTTTATAATAAAACAACCCGGCTCAGCCAGCGTCCCCTGGCAGGGCTACTAGTCAGTTATGGTCAGAAACATTGTTTCAGCAAGCTTTACTCGAATAACATTTCTAACATGAAGTTGGTATTAGTGGGGGTATCACCCCTAATTCCTAACATTGGACACTGAATTATCAGAGGTCTTACAAAGACTCTAACGTTTCACAAATTTTATGTTTGATTAACTATAGGGGCACAAAGTAAAAAATGGAAGTGAGAGCCATCGTGGTTTTCGTTTTACCATAACAGAAATAAATTATTTGGTGGTAAGCTATTTTATGACTGGATGAGGCCCCATTGTAATATTTGTGACATCATGTTCCTTGCTCCAAGAACAGAGCAAATGGTGCTGTACTTCCCCCAAATGTGTTGCATAAAATCGTCTAGTTTGTCTAATAACCGATTTGCAAGAAAAAACTACCCTCCATAGGTAATTTGTTGTGTTGTGATCTTGGAGTCGAGATCTGATATGATGCAGTCCATCTGGCTGACAATCACTATTCCGGACCCAAGTTCTAGTCTTACATAACGCCGAGCAGTCAATCAGCATACAGTAATATTAGCAGAAAACACATTTTAGTAAATTACCATTACCACCTTCAATTCGTTATTCAAATAGATTCAATGAGAATAAGGAACTGAAGATGGTGATGCTAATTTACTGAAATATATTTTCTGCTAATATTATGTTGATTAATTGTTTGAAGTTATGTAAGACTAGAACCTCCATGGACAGGTACGATAGTATATTTGGTGACTATGACGTCACACAGTAATGTAGATTTACTAACCTACTTTTTCTTTCGGTTTCCCCCCAAACTTTGGATTTCATAACTATACTCATAATAACGACCTCCTTGCTAATAAATTAAGACTGTACAAATGTATGAAGAGCAAAGTAATTTCATAAAACCTCTGCGTTTGTTTGACTAAATGCTTGGGGTCACGAATTCAAAGAAGTGGAAGGACGGTGAAGTGACTGATCTACTTAAAGCAATTAAGTAATGAAGCAATAAACATACTACTTCAACTTTTTTGTAATTGTAGGCTTGACTATAAAACTAAAGCCTGCAGTTGTGCGCCCATCTTTCATGCTCCAGCCATAAATGCAGCCAGAGGAGAACAAAGTGACCCGAAGTCCAGAGTGCAACATCCACGGTTAAGTTACAGCTTAAACGGATAATCTACCCGAACAGTTTTTGGTGCATACGAGAAAATTTTTTTCTAAATCCTGCAAGGCTTCCCATTAAAACATGGTACTTTGTTCCACTTGGCTACAAGTGATAAAAATGTCAAGGGGAAGATTAGTTAGATGCACAACATCATGGTACTACAAAGGTATTCTAACGTGAACTTAGGGATGGGCAATTCAGAATAATTTACTATTCTAGAACAGTTAAACCGATTCCAGAATCCGAATCCTTTTTTTGCAATTAGCACAATCAACACGAAAGTATCTATTACAAGTTTACAACAACAAAAGCACAATCAGATAACGAGTTTATTGCAGTGCAATACTTTTACGCTTTCTAAATCTTTGCTTGTGTGTCCGATTTAGTTTTTGAATCATTGCATGCAATCAGTGTTCTCTTTAACGCGAAAAAAGTGCGAATTTGCGTAAACATGTCCAGCGGATTCGCAGTTATAATCCGAAGATACGTAAAAAAGTCCGGCGGTATTTGTTACTTTTTTCGCAGTTGTTAAAATTTTTGGAACCAACTGTTTCACGTGAGAGAGTGAATAAGAATTTAAGGTTGAACCGACGCTTTTTCAGAGAAATGTAACGTCTTGCGTAAACAACGCGTAATTCTAACGCAACAGCGAGTGGCGACGACTCATATATCTTTTGTATCGAAAATTATATCTCAAGTAATTGACACAAAGTAAATCAAAAAGTTTTTTTTTCTTTACATTTTCCGGTCAACTTCAATCGTAGCTAAAAAGCAATAACACCAAAGAGCTCTCAAACATCAGTCTAACACAAGACATCACTTTTTGAAGGAAGTTCGAAGCTGGAAGTGGTTAAAATGGGTATTTTTTTCTTTACGCTTCAACGCCAATTTCAATAGTGCTGGATAAGATAAGAAAGCGCACAGCTCTCGCTTTCAATTTAGCACAAAAAACACCATTTATTGAGGGAATGATTCAGTTTTTGTTAAATACTAATAAATAACCTTTTCACACTTGCCAATTATGAAAACTAAAAGTAAAAAAAAACACGACTTCTAATCAAGCCCTAAAATGTGAAGCAAAAAAAATGGATTCTAGTTTTGATCCCTTTAAAACGTTTGTATTAAATTGTAGCCTTTTTTATGAAAATTACTTGAAAGGTAATTTGAAATACATTAAAATTTGCCTGCAACTTTGGGGATCGTAAAAAACTGCTGTTCACGATTGACCATTCCAAACCTGTCTTTTGATTCAATATTAAGGTGTGTCATCTAATCACATTTACCGGTATGAAAAAAATTACTAATTAATCAAATTAATTAATCAAATCTTACAGAAAGTTTTGCACTGCAGGAAGAGGTCTTACTTTCAAAGTGCAACTGTGTGCGCGCGGCTATAGCAGTCTTTTACATTTGCCTGTACAGTGGCGCAGGGTAAAGTAGGCGAGGTCCCTCAAAAATTTTTTTTCTAAGGGCAGCCCTCTCGCAAATGCAGTAAAACTACGTGGTTTTAAATAAATACACCTTCCTTTTTTTGCTGTAAGCGCCTCTAAGTGAGACCCTGTAGTTAAATACGTAGTTACAAATATCAGCTTTTCAATTTTTTACTAAACTCGAACGTGCGTTTATCAGACTCGCGCATTTTCACGTCCATGAATTTCTCTGTTTACTTCGGTCAAGTTTCGAATGCTTTTGACAAAGATAAAATTTCACGTATCAATTATTTGCGAACTCTTTTCAAGCATTCGGTCAATGGTTAACGACAACTTATTAAGAGCAAAAAAAATGAAGCCAGCCATGTAACCGCGATTATCATCAAGGGTCCCGTGAACAAGCTTCAACCGTGTCTCAAAACTACCACTACTTTTGCCACAATACCAAGCCAGTTAACAAGGTTTCGCTATTTTTTCGCATTTGGGACAAAACTTCCTGAAACTTAATTCGTTTGTTTTCGTGCCTGGTTTGTAAAAGTAGCTGCTGACAAGACTCTAGTGAAATTTGTTATCGCATATCAACAATATTGCTTTTTGAGATACCTTTAGGAAAGAAAGCAAAACACAAACAGTATTACTACTACATAGTACAAAAATCTTTATCTTCTCCTTTTATGACTACTTGTAAATCTTTTTTAGGGCTGACATAATTACGCGAGTTATTACGTCATCGCAGAGCAACGTCACAGTTGTCATTGAAGCACAACTTATATCTTCTCTCCCCCCAGAAATTTTGAAAACTCTGCGCCTACACCTATAGAGTTGTTGTTTGGACTTGTTTTTAGATTATCTTTAAAGATCTTTAACGCGAAGTCAACTCCTGTTCTTGCTGCGAAAGACGTAACAGAGTAAACAAGATACAATTCGCAAGCTGGCGTCCTAATGGATTAAAAATAAAAATTGTTCGTGACAGATGATCATGGCCTAACTAGAGATTTTCAATCGGCGGACCACGGTCTT
Organism: Trididemnum clinides; assembly: GCA_963675345.1. NCBI lineage: Eukaryota > Metazoa > Chordata > Ascidiacea > Aplousobranchia > Didemnidae > Trididemnum > Trididemnum clinides. The sequence goes on from OY776295.1 coordinate 13,497,893, forward strand.
CACGGGGCCAGTACTTTATTTACCCTTCTCATTGAGTGAAATTGGAAAATCTTCTTGATGACTTGTTTTTTATTTTATTTGGACAACATTCCTGAAATTTACATTGACAACTTCTTTGTGGTCGCCTATAAAATCGAGAAAAATTAATGATCGGGCCTCGTGTCTCGGTGCGTTTTGAAAATGGGCGAAATGCAAAAAAACGTTTGAAAAGCGTTGAACTAGGTTTAACATGCCATAATTAAAAAAATACGACTGAGAGAAAAACAAAGAGTGCGGTTATACGCAAATCAACGTTATAGGTAAATTTTAAATATCCGAAATACTGGAATTCTGCAGGGACTGAGGGAAACGTTACGTTATCAAAAGCAGGTTGACATCATAAATAAAGCCATTAGACTAATTCTACTGCACAATAAAGCGTGGAAACAGTGCGCGCGTAGCTTGCAAATCGCTGACGCTTAACTGCTTTCGAGAAAATTTGGGGCAAAACATTGGAGAACTAAATTGGGGTAAACGACATCTTTTATTAGCTTAGCGTACATACTTACAGCAGTACGCTATCACAAACATGTTTCTTTACAACTTTAAAATAGGTTACTTGGGCTGGTGTAGCGGTTTGTTCAGCAATGCCCACCAACGGCGGTTTTTGTGCATTTAATAGCAATTTCGCACTTGCGCCGACGGCTATGCACTTACTGAAATCTTAAAGGCAACACTGCATGCAATTGATACTTTTACAAAAAGAAAATCTGTGACCAAGCAACGTGATAAAGCTTGTAAGCAGTATACAAACCGAATCCTATTATTCGGTTTCAATGGGCTATTTGGATTCGGATAGTTTAGGATTCGAACCCTCGGATTCGGTATTCTGAATTGCCCATTCCTACGTGAAGTCCACCTACGGCAGGGGTGGCCAAGCTGTGGCGCATTGCATGATTAGAAGTGGCGCATTGTAACCTTGTGGTAATAACACGCAGCTTACAACCGCGAACAAATCTTTGTTTTTGTAAACAAACGCGACATGGGAGGGAAATACTTGCGCCAGGATTTATGGAGATTGTGGCGCATCTGAAACCGTATAATAAAAAGTTGACGCATGGTAGGTAAAAGGTTGGCCACCCCTGACCTACGGTTTAGTTAAAATAAGTTTTGCACTTGCCATTGCATTATTGAAAAAAAGATTTAAACAATTATGTTAATGCAGAAATAGATCGTTATACTTGAACGGGCAGCATATGAGTAATAGGCTTTACCGTTTAAGTTGGCTTTCAAAAAGACAGTGGATATAAAGTGCAGCCAATGCCTGCTGCTGCTTTCACTGAAGAGGTGCCAGGCAGCAGCATCACGTCATTTCACTGAAGTTTGGTCAAACGTGGGACTTTACAAGTGTATTCTAACTTGAAGTCTACCTACAGTTTAGTTATTATAACTTAAGTACTTGTTATTGCATTACTGTATTTAAAAATTTGTGCCTACAGCGTATTTCTTTAATAAATATTAGTTTTGGCAATATCTCTTCTATCTGTAAATACTCAATAAAAAGCTAAAATGTTGGATAAAGTTACCAAACAGTTTTTCACCTTTGCAAAATATAATGAATCACAAGACTTTTACCAAAACATTGGTCCACATACGAGGTTAAAGAATGATGAGCATGAAATAGAACTACCAATTGACTTAAAATTTCAAAAAATTTTATGCTATTGACCAAACAAAATTCGGACTTCATAAATTAATGTTTACTTGAGTGTTTACACAAAAACAAACATTCAATTAACGAAAACATAAAAATCCTCAACAAAACTTGCAATGCGTGTGAATTATATAATAAGCAGCCAACTATGCAATCAACAGGTGTAAAAATTGAAATGCAAAATCATATACTGTTTTACATTTTCGAGATTAAACTTTTTGCCCTTGGCTAGCAGCTTTTGCAGCATGGAAAAACTATTTATTCAGAAGCAGTTGTGGGCTGAGAATGTTGAAGTAAACTGTAAAGAGCCAGTGAAATGTCTGGTCTTGCCCTATCAATTTAAAAATGTCATTGTTTTGCATTGTTTTAAATGTAACAGATAATGCTACGAGTGTATTTCCCAAAATCAAGTTCTTGAATTGCTTGCACCGCTTCTTTGTCTACTTGGCACTTTCCATCGTTTCTATGTGCTGAACTAAATTTCATATTGATATTTCCTTTTGAGAAATTGAGTAGGTAACCAGTTGTTTTACAAGCTAACTTTTGTTTGAGTTGCTAAAATACGAGACCCTTTAAAACTCTCCACAATTGGTTTCAGTTTAGGTAAATTCTTTGCATAATATATGGCAGCATCTAACTAGCTTCTCCATCTTCTAGCAACAGGCTGAGGTTGACAACCGATAGTAACGAATTTGGCTTGTCGGGTTTTGTTCTTAACTGCAGCTTTTTCGACTTTTGCGATTAGCTGATGAACATCTTAATAGCGAGATTTGACTTTCATAGCACAATTGCGCAATAAATATGCAAGACATGTCACATGGAACAGCTTAGGACACAGAGATTTTAGTATTGCACCTGCAGCTAACATATAGTTGGCAAGTTGGCAGCCTAAGACAATAAAAGACAAAAATCATTTCTGTTGATCCCAAGACATTAAATACTATCATCAACTGCTTGAGCAATGCTGTTGCTACTTGGCGCACATGATAGAGATTGACAGTCATACATATAACTGAGGTGAGGTGTTTCTAGGCTTCCAACTAGAATATTTAACTATTGCAAGCCAAATAGAGTGCTCTCATCAACAACCACAAAAATTTGTCACCTATCGCATTTCTTATCCGCTGCAACTCAATTGTGCTCAATTGCAGGACTGTTTTTAGACAAGTAATTTCCGATGGCAAATTATGACCAATATCATGAAATAGGCTATTGATGTGCTTATTGTGTAGCTTGTACAAAGGAATATCAGAAGACAAAAATACCTTGCTTACCTTTTTTACAAAATCGGTGTTACTGCTCCTCAAAAACATTTGCGAAGTGCATGGGATTAGTAGTTGTGACCACCTGCCTAATGCTTTTTGGTGTTTGGTTGTATTTTGATGACAGCCAACCAAAAAGTGCTTGTGGGAAAATTCCGTACAGCGGCACAAAGTGCAATATAATTCGTTGAAACTTTTCATGAATTCTTCAGGGAGTTCTTGAAGTACGGATTTAATTTAAGGGATTTTGGTATCTTTAACTTTTGGAATCATTTAAAAACCTAAATCACATGCTATAGCAAAATATAGATAATGTATGTCACGTCACTCTTTTGACAGTAGATTCCACTGTAGAATTAATTACCATCTGTTGGTGAGCTTGCACACTACACCTGTATAAATAAAACTATTCGCTTTTTCTTGATTCACCTTAAATGATGAAAATATAATCTAAAGTAGTATTGTAGATGCCTCTTCGCTATACCACAAACATTTTTACCTGACAAATGTACAGTGTTGTGCCTTCTAATTATCGCAACTATTCTATTGTGACAAGTAGCAATTTGTACTATAGTATCAAAAATCAGTAAACATTGCAAGTTAAAACAAAAAAGTTAAATAAGTTTTTTCACAGTTATTGCTTTTTCTCACCAACACAAAAGAAACATTTTGACCAATTGTGTTAATCATAAAAACCTGACTTTATAACACCAAACAAAATGGCTTAATGGTAAAAAGTGACTTTTTATTAATATGAAACTTACTTTATGTATTCAGAATTCTCACAAAAAACCACGCCGCTCAAGTTTACTACCAAAAAATTGACTTTGTTGAAAAAACTAGTCCTATTTATCACAAAGAAGAATGGGAATTGGGTTGTGAACAACTTCAAAAGAAGTGCCACAGTTATTAACATCTGAAATTCTAGTGAAAATAACCTGTCCTGTCAAGCGGAATAGTGGTAGGAGACAATTCATCTTTGTGTGCTCACAGATAGCTAGAAAAGGCTATCGACAGACGACAGTGCTGCCAATATCCATGTGTTGAAAGACAGCAAACAGCATAAGACTTTTGTCAGTCAAGATATGACAGATGCTGACAGGTCTGTTTTGATGCAATAGATCTCTTCATGGCACCCATGTCAATGAGAACGACACACAAGCTAAAGTACCAAACGAATATAGGATTACTCATTAGGGCAGGGGTTGGCAAACTTTTTCCATGGAGGGCCACATTGCTGATATTTTAAGGACCCGCAGGCCAAAGTTGACTCAAAATAAGTTGGAAGTGACGGTATAACGTGTTATGTTGCCCAAATAGTAGGCGATCTCCAAAAAAAGAAAAAAAAGGTCATCATTTTTCTGGCTGTCACCAACTATGATGCTTGCAATCAAATTGATTGGATCAATGTGGCTCTGTCAGGGAAACACCATGCCATGAATTTATTTTGCAATAATGAAGAGAGCTTCGCAGGCTGCACTTTGCCAACCCCTGCATTAGGGAATAGGAGATAGTCCCAAAAACGTTTTCCATTTGGGGTACATAAGCAAAGTACCACAATAACATTTTCCAACTTTTGATCTATTCCCTGCTGAATGCAGGGGAAACACAAGAATAACTGCTGATGCATACATGGTTAGGGTAGTTACAACTAGTGAATTTGAAATTCTACTGTGGAATTTGATATTTGACAACAAGTAGCGTGGGACATCAAAACCTAAATATTTGTTAATAATAGCAAATAACAAATGTTTTCAAGTTACAGAGATTATGTAATGACCCCTCCACAGTTTGTTTAGTGATTAATGCTCGACGGTTTCATAAGCAACTTATCTAATTTTATGGTCATCAGATATGAAAGATAGAAAACTGCTATTCCCAATAATAATTTTTCTAGACAGTATTTCAAGGTCGACAAAACTTGACTTTGAGATAAAAAAGTACGTGCACTTAACTTTTATATCCGATTAAAGTTTTAAAAAAGTCACTTTTACAGAATTGCAATTTCATCTCTAAGGTGTTTAATCACACCATAGCAACATACAACTGCTGTTGTTTCAAGTCATGAGCTTTAATGTAAAACTACGCAGGGTCTTCAAAAAAACAAAATGAGCACCCAAAGAGTACACCAAGGAATCAGCTGTTTTGCTGGATTTTCTGAATTGGATACTGCTGAAACACAAAATTGTGAATCAGTGTGTGGGGTAGAAATTAGGATTAGCTGGAACTAGAGTTAGGGTTAGTTGGAGTTGGCAATAGGATTAAAGCTACTTTAAGTAATCCAGCTGATTCTTAAGTAGACCCCACCAACACATCTGTATGTATAGAAAAACTAACCTTACCAATGCAGAAGCATTTACTTATTAACAGCAAGATAAAAACTACATTAGTAGATGAAGACTTGAACAGAAATACTGCAATTGACCGAAAAATTAGATCACAATAGGAAACCATTTGAAGCATTGAAACAAAATGGTAATAAAATTTAACATAATTACCATTTCTCCAACAATAACAGTATGGTAACCGAAACCTTATGTATTGACATCAGTTTTTCATCAGACTAGCAATGTGTGAAAGATTGTGTAATCTCTGCATTCAGGCTTTTGTGTAGTTGGTTTCTTCATGTATTCGTGAGCAATCAACACTCGAATCTTTTACAACCTGCCTATAGTTCTTGCAGACCAAAATAAATCAGATTTGCAAAAAAACAGACTTAAAACAAACAACTAGTATGAATACTGCCACATAATGTTTACATCAGATGCTTAGCTGCCTTTGCAAATTTTAAACAAAGAACCCAAGATCTGAATTGGGAGACGAAATTTTTCACTAGCTTAGCATATCCACTGAACAGCAGTAGGCTATCAAAAACAACTTTTTTTTAAATATGTTTCCTAGGCTGGTATCATGATTTGTTCAGCAATGCTCACCAAACTTTCTCGAGCGATTTTTATATTTTGCTAGCAATTCTGCACTTACACCAGTAGTTATGCACTTACTAAAACCTAAGAGGCAGCACTGCTTGTAATTTATTCAATTACTAAGTACCTAGGGTACACTGAGATAATCTGGGACAAATTAATACTTTTTAATTTTTATCTAGTGTAACAATAATAATCTCAGGAATATTCATATTATTATCCCGTGTCGATGTAGTTTTTCTGTCTTGGTCAATATTTCCGGTATTTCCCTGTATACAAACCGTCGCTTGTGTATTTAATTCTCAAAGCAATTTTATTGGTAGTTATTTCCTGCTCTCCCCCCCCCCCCCCCCCCCCCATAGACAAGCCTTTTTAATTGATTTTATATGTTCTTTTATTGGTTGTTCTTTGGGTAGCAGTTTCCAGTATTCCCCAGTGTTCAAACCTTTTCTTGTTAATTTTAGTTTCTAGATTTGTTTTGATTAGCTAAAATATTAGGAAACGATGTTTTGGTTACGTTCGAATGGGAAGTATATATGCGGGTGGGTCATTTTGAACACTCGGAGAGAAAGACAAAAACAAACAGACGACAGAACAGAGAAGAAAGAAAAGAAGGAAGAAGGGTGAAGAATTAGAAGGCAAGGACCAAGTACTACTAGAAGGAAGGGGGACTATCGGCTGCTACAGTGTGGTGTTGGTGATTGTCGGAGTGCAACCGCTTATGCATTAATATAAGTTGTGGTGTTAAAGAGTGGGCTGCAACTTAGCTTCATAAGCGTGAGTCCTTAGGCTGAAGGATAGGGCATAGAAGGTAGTCGTTGCACTCTACCGAGCTATCTTCTAATCGCCGAATCGTCATCTGTCGGTCACTAGGATGCAGGGCAGGTGGCCTAACCATATTCGGCAACATCTAGTAAGTTCAATTGCATTTGCAATTGAAACTTTGATGTTTTTTGAGCATTTGCATATTTATTTACCACCTTGCAGCACCACATGTTTCAGTAATTTTTGGATCTGAAAACATAGATTTTTAAATTAAGCAGATCTGCTGTCACAAATAGCCCCATAAATAGGGTAATTCAGGACAAGGATAAAAAGCTTAAAATGTTGAAAGCAATTGAAGAAAATGTTGTGATAATTGAAGATACTGGTTTGATAACATTGTGGCTTGATTTGCAAATTGATTCATTCCATATCCAACTATAATCCATAGCCTAATTCCCAGCTATTTTCATTAGTTTCATTAAACCCATGATGAAAGCATGGCTACGATGGTTGCACATCATCCAGTTGTGTCAATATCAGCCAGGCATCACTGCATGCACGATTAAATGAAACCAGCCTAGTTAGAAGCGCAAAGATTGCTAGAATGATATGAGGTCAAAGTCAATGCGTTTGCATGAATTATGTGAAGCATGGCTTAATTTATATTAACCTGTCCTGAATTACCCCAGTATACCTTAATGATGTAAGGCACTCTGCACTGACCAGCTATTTTTATTAAATAACAGAGGCAGGAAGAAGATAAAGAGGAAATAAAGCAACTTTCCAGAGCACAAAACCACATAGAAAATATTTCAGAAAATTCAGTATGACTGAATGTGAAACTGCACATTAGCATTAGGATTGGGGTTGGAGTTAATTAGTTTGGGCAAGGAATTTTCATGATTTTTAGGAGTACGCCAATTCAAATAAAGACTTAGCTGCAATGTTCACAATAAGCAGCACTGTGCAACTGATGATCTGTGAACTATTCCAGATAAAAAGACAAAAGTTTACCTTCAGTAACAGCTGCTGCAGATGAAGACGCTGCTTCATAAGATGGAGGCAGTTCTGCATCATCTTCAACTTGGTTGACCTAAAAAAAACACCACAAACTTACATTAAAAACATATAATGTGTTGAGCATTTAAAACCAAGCCAAAACGTTTTGATCTTAATAATAAGTAAGCATATTCTTTTGTTTTATTAATGTTGTATGTTGTGCAATATGAATGACACTTTAACAATAGAGTTGGAAGCCAAGCACCATTACCTTTCAACCCTATGCTTTTTACTCTTTGGCTTTCACTATTTATAATTACTAGGAAGTGGCAATTTTGCCATCAATAGCATTTTACGTTTGGAGGCTATTTTACTGTCACCATTCATGTGTGATTAAATAGCCATGTTTACTAGAATTTTGGCAGGATACTGTGGTTTAGTGGACAATGCAGCTGCCTTGAAAAGCGATTGTTACCTTTGAATCTTTACTGGCAGGACATTTTGACAAAGGCAATATACACTGGAAGGAAAAGCTTGGTATGTAAACATATAGGGAAGTGTACACTGGGGGTACAATTTCTTTCAAATTAATCACTAAAATTGAAAAATCAGAAACGACCTAGTCACAGGTTTAATACATCATTAAAATTGACCGATCACAAATGTCTGACAACAAAATAGCCTCCAAGGGTAAAATGCTGTTGACAGCAAATAGTCACTGTCTTAGTATTATTATTACCATCATTAAATACCACATTTAGCATAATAGTGTAGTGTGTCACACCTTGCACTTCATCAAGCTGCCATGCCAAACATCTTTTTGCCTTTTTAAAAAATTTTTTTAATTTGTCTGCACGAGCTGTGTTTGCTATTTTGCAACTTCGTGCATCCCCAGTTTGACACTCAGCCAGTGTACCATCGCTGGTTTATCCAACGATTTTACTGATGAAGTATCTACTGTCAGGTTTGTAGCCACTCAGGTATCTCCACTTAAAGAATATCGTGCTCCTATAGTTCGCACGTCTGGCAATGTAACCTCACACCACGAATCTTAGCCTGCTTGGCTTTCCAGCAATCTAGCCGTGGACTGATATCTGCTATGTACTTATGATGACTGGTTTAAATAATAGGCCCTGTAGCTGGTGACTGGAATACAATTATTTGCAAAAGTATCGGATCACCTCAAAAATAATTGTATTTGGTAACTTAAGCTAATTATTGCATCATAGACAATGACAAAGTACTTTTATACATTTCAAAATTGTCAGTTCTTTTCTAAAGTGCAGTGCATTAAATTTATTTTGCAATCACTTGCAGTTTATCTACATTTTTTAGTGTTTCCCATATTTTTATTTTGCAAAAAAATGACCAAAAATTTGTATCACACTGAAGTAGAGTGCGCTGAAATTGCTGTTCTTCACAAAAATGGACTAGCACAGTGCCAAATAAGTGAAGAGCTAAGGATTAGCAAGTCATCTGTTCAAAGAGCAATAGCTAAATTTAAAACTGAAGGAATTCATGGCAAATGAAAGAAAAGTGGTAGACCCTGAAAAACAACCTCTTGAGACGACACCTTGATGAAACTCACAGTAGCTTGGTCCCGAACAAGCTCTTGTAAGAAAATCAGATCCAATTTGTTTCTTAAAGGAATTAATGTTAGTTTTAATACAATTTCATGTCAACTCAGCAAGGATTTTGGATCGAAATCTTATAAACCTGCAAAGAAGCCATAGCTCACTTCCCAAATGAAAAAGAAGAGGTTGGAGTTTGCTAAGAAGCATGTTGATTGGAGTGTTAAAGATTGGAAGAAAGTGCTTTTCTTAAATGAATCCATCTTTCAACAATTTACAGTGAGGAAAAATCATGTTTGTCGACACGTGGGGGAAAGATTTAATGCAAAATACAATATCTCCACAGTAAAACATCCCCCAACCCAAATCATATGGGATGCCATGAGTGCTAATGGTACGACTGGTATTTATTTCTTGAAGCTTCATACTACCATGAATGGTGCTAAACATGCTGAAATGTTAAGGGATAAGCTACCAACACATATGGCAATCCATCAATCACTCATTTTTAGGCACAATGGTACACCTTGTCATCAGTCACAAATTGTCAAGCAGTTTTTTACAGAAAATCACACCAAGATTCTAGATTGGCCTGGGAATAGCCCTGAACTAAACCCAATCAAAAATTTATGGACTAAAATGAAGGATTAAGGGTCACAAAAGCAGCCAGGATTTTCTTCAGAGTTAAAGTGATTAAATAAGTGTGGGTCAAATAAGTTTTTACAAAATATTTTAAATCCCTCATATACAGTATGCCTCATCAATTGCAAGCTGTCATTGATGCTCGTGGAGGACACACAAAGTACTAAAAATGAATGCAATTAGGCATGAAACAAAATGATATATATGTTTCCTTTATTTTTTTACGATTTGATAGCAATTTACTTTGTTTTTTTCACCAAAAAATTTTTTGTAAACAACGCAATTTATATTGAAATGGTCCGATACTTTGGCAAATGACTAAAATTGTCCAGGCTGGCTTATTGGTGCAAGGTCCCCTACATAGACTAGTTAAGCACAGCAACATGAAGTTTTACACATTATTTTTAAGGCAGTGGCTATTTTGCCGTCATCCAGGGATATCTAGAACATCAGGATGTCCAACTCACTACAGCCACTGACAACTGTAGGGTTATAAAAAAAGTTTAGAAAGCACAAATTTAAAGCAAAATCAACCTGTAACTTGTCAACACTTATGTAGCGTTTCGAGCCACGCACCTCATCGAGCTGCCATGCCAAACACTATATTGTCTTTTTTTAATTTTTTTGTTAGTTTGCTTTCGGCGGCTTAGCACTTTGCTCCCGCCAATGTATGTGATTCTAGGTGTTTACTGTAAGAGCTGCGTTTGCTAGTTTGCAACTTCGTGCGTCCCCAGTTTGACGTCCAGCTCACGCACCGTTGCTGCTTTACCTTACAATTTTACTGATGAAGTAATATCAACTGACGAAGTATCTACCGTCAGGTTTGTAGCCGCTCGGTTATCTCCGTATAAAGTATATTGTGCTCCTATAGTCTGCACTCCTGGCGATGTAACCTTATGCCAGGAATCTAAGCCCACATGGCTTGGCTTTCCAGCAATCTAGCCGTGATATTGCAATGCGTATTTGTTTATTGTTATTGTTTGTATCAAAAATCACACACATTTATTTTTATTTTCTTATCAAGGCTAGATATGTTTATGTTTTTGTCCTCTCGTGGTAGCTCGTTAGTCAGCTTGCCTTTCCCACCATCATGTTGTTTTCGTCCATGTGACATGTGCAATGTTCTGATTTACTTAGGCAAGCACTGATTAGGCGTGCAGTGCACTGATTTACTTAGGCATGTGCAGCAAACTAGTTTGTGGTGACATGTGCAATATTTTGTGACCGACCATGTGGTCGGAAATTTGTGCTCTCTTTCCTTATCAATTGCTGTGGCCGATGGATGCGTTCTAGTTGTCTGTCATTTCTCATTCGTTGTTGATCATAGTGGCAGAAGAACGTGATTTTTGATTATCTGCCACAGCGCGTGAATTGATGGAATATAATATTACTGTCGTGCTTTCTTCCTTGTGACTGCCGTAGTTCTCAGCAATTGGGGTTCAGTCAGCACGCTTTTGCTCAAGGAACTTATTTCCTACATGAGGTACAATATCTCACATCTTGCCAATTACAAATAGGCCCAAATTTAGTAGCTTATTACAGTGGAGGCTTACTTTGATAAACTTATCAAGCAACCAATTTTAACCTTAGGCTAAGCTTAATTTTTGTCATAGGTACTAACTGTAAATTTAATTTTTTCAGCACAGCCTTTTATCTACCAGCACATAATATATTTTGCATCAATTTTGGCTTTAACGACACTTATAACACAAATACCTTTGTTCATTCAATTACTAAACTGCTAATAGCCCCATGCGCTATAGCCCTACGGTTGGCACTACAAAGTCACGTGATCGTACTGATTGGACATCCCGGTGTTCTAGATATCGCTGCCGTCATCGGCAATTTACCCTCAGAGACTATTTTGCCGTGAGTTATTTGTGATTGGTCAATGTTAATGATGTACTAAACATGTGACTTTTGGTCGTTTCTGATTGGTCAATTTTAAAAACCAATTAAAAAAAATTTTGCACCCCCAGGTCTCTATCCCCCACCTTGTACACTCCCTTACAGTGTACACTGCCCCGTACATTTACATACTGGGCCTGACCCTTCAGTGTACACTGCCTTTCTTTTAATGCCCTGCCAGCTGAGATTGGAACCCGAAACCATGGTATCTCAAGACCAGCGCACTATTCACTACACCACAGTGTCACTGGTGTAATTGTAGCAAATATGGCTATATAAACACACGTGAATGATTACAGCAAAATAGATTCCAAGGGCAAATTGCCATCGACGGCGAAATAGCCACTGTCTATTTTTAATCCACCCATTGAAGTGTGACAAGAGTTGATTACGATTATTATGGCACCAGGTGTTCATTTATTATTACTGCATGTGTCTAAAATCACACACATTCATTTTTTCTTTTTTGATTAGGGCTAGATAGTGTTTATTTTTTTCCTTTTCATGGTAGCTTCATCGGTTTGCCTTTCCCATCGTCATTTGTTTATCTGTTGTTTTTGTTCATGAGATGTGTGCAGTGACCTGGTTTAAATAGACGTGTGCAGTTTTTGGTTTTGTGTGCAGTATTTTGTTACTAACCATGCGGTCGGATATTTTTGGCTCTGTTTCATTACTGAACTTTGTGACAGACAGACAAGATTTTGATTGTTTGCCACAACTGCGTTAATTGGAGTCTGAACATCAATGCAATAAAAACATTACTGTTGTGCTTTCTTCCTTGCGACTGCCATAGTTTCCAGGAATTGGGGTTCAGTCAGCACACTCTTGCTCAAAGGAACATATTTTCTACAATAGCAACAAAATAACTTCTTACTGAAATATATCCGTCGCTTCTTGTAGGTCTTACATCATTCTCCTGATCAGACATTTTTATTGCATGACACACAATGACACAATAATTAATTATATAAGCTAAGTTTAATTTGTACTGACTTAACTGCCAAGCCTATAAACACAGATTTACAAAACAATTGAACTTTTAGATACCCAACACACAACAATCATATGAAGTAACTCTTTTTCTTAAAGTATACAATTGAATTCTATCTAATTTTAATTACTAACTAAACAGTTCCTTAACGCGATTATTCTATAACAGTTTGCACCACGAAAAATCGAGGAAGTAGGCTAAATTAAAAAGTCAAAATCTAAAAATAAACAGAGCAATTTTGCGAGATCAGATTTGGACGGAATGGCGGATTTTATGTCGTCGTTGTCCTCACAGATCCAGCAAAGCTGATGACTACACATCAGGCAGCAGCACCGTGTGGCGTTTCACGTCACAGGCGATCTTGCTACACTGTAGTTATTTAATTCTGGTTATCGTTTTGTCTTTTCCACTGAGTTAGAGTTGTAACATTTATTTCGCCAAAATTCCTTATTCCAGAATGCTTTTAAGATAACTGTTTTTGGTTTTTTTAAGTACAAAATCTATCGTCTTTTGATCAATTGCCATCGAAGCCATTTTTCTGTAAAAAATCAAACCGTTTAATTTGTTTGGAAGTTTAAAAGTCGTTTCTATTGCAATACGTGCTGATAGAATTTAGAGTTTTTTGTGCTAATGCTAGGCTTACCATACGTCCCGTTTTAGCTGGGACAGTCGCGGTATTTAAGGCTTTGTCCCGGTCAGATAATCTAAAGTTCCGTTTTTTTGCACTCAGTCAACCAGCATAACCAGACCTATCATGCGTCCCGATTTAAACGTCCGTCCCCAGCCCGACAATGATTTGGACTGGGAGTGATACTATAGCTGCTGTAATACCGGTAATGACTTTTGTTTTTTTGGAGGACACCTTGATTTAGGAATAAACTATAAGGTCAACACCTGATCTGCTACCGCTAAGTGCCGCACCTTACCTGGTCAACTATAGCAAAACTCTTTGATCTGGCCTGTTGTTCTGGAGTGTCCCGTTTTTTAGGGTGACCATACGTCCTCTTTTTGAAGGACATGTCCTCCTTTTAGGAAAAAGTAATTAGTCCTCGGAGGAAGTTTAAAAATGCCTTTTTTGTCCTCCTTTTTAATAAAAAGTAATTCAGTCATCCAAAGTCGTTCAAAAATTCACTTTTTACGTTTACCCTGTGATTAAAAATTTATGTCACTACATATTAGTTCAAGTGATAATAAGTTTGATCGGTAAGGAATGATAAAAAGGGAGTTTCCTAACGGTCTGCCTCAGACTGGCTGTTGCTTTAGGTTTGAAAGAGTAAGATTACATGGAAAACGGTACAAATACCGGTAAGTTTCCAAACTGCATTTCTTGTAGGCTATTTTACGCAGCGGAGATACGGAGATAAACTTTGCTTTGTTGTTCTGGTCGATTGATCTAATTTCAAAGAAACTATTTCGGTACATATTTATTTTAGTTTAAAAAATCAAACAATATTTTCAGTTAAACTGTTTATAATTATCATTGCTGTGATTTTTGAAAAATAAAACAAGAAGCTAAAAAATAATTGCAGTAAGCCAAAAAGAAAATCAAAGTTTACTGAAGAACTTCAACAGAAGTATCCATTTTTTAGAAAAGGACGAGATGAGTTCGAAGCAAAATGCATTACTTGTGGCTACAGAACTTGTGTTTCTGTAGCAAATAAAAGCAAACTTAGCTTAGACATGCATGTAGACAGTTCAAAGCATAAAAATGCTGTCCAATTTACATTTCTTTGTTCATTGGCATAATAAATTAAAAAAATAAACTGCTGTATTTGTACTAATTATCAAAATCTAATCATCAAAAGCGGTCAGTGTCCAACAAATGTCCAGAAAAATTTACCAGCCTTGCAGAACAACTTTTAGGGCGGATAATAATTATTATCAAAAAGTGTCCTCCTTTTTGGCAATGAAAATGTGGTCACCCTACGTTTTTTAATCACCAAAATATGGTATTCCTGGTTAAGGCATCCGCGGTGGTGTAGTGGTGATTAGAGCGTCTGCTTCGCAGTCGATAGACCTGGGGTTCATTCTCCTTGTCGAGTCATACCAAAAGACTTTAAAAATAGTATTCACAGCTTCCCTGCTTGGCCCTCGGCATTTAAGAGATGTTGTGGAGAACAAGTCGGCAAATTCGCTTGTTGTGTCCTTGGGCAAGGCACTTAACGGGACGCCCCCATCTTTATGTGAACGAAAGGTGGCCCAGACACCTCGGAAATGGCAACTTTCAAGCAAGTGCTGACGTCCCGTCCAAAAGACAGCGATACAATTTTATTTTTCGTGAATGGAGGATAAACTTGGCAACGCATGCAGTACCGGTACTTCTGTTAGAGGTAGGCTACGTCACAAGGATTTTATTTTTTCTCTATATACTACCGGTATATAAACGCCTCTCGCCACGTGTTTGCCCCTTTTACCACGAGAAATGTGCATTGGACTTCGGAAAACTATTCTGCTTCGCACAGCTAAATTATACAGTGACGATTTTTTATAATTGGAATGTTAACCAATAAAACAATTTTTTACACGAAATTAACGCGGTACCAGATTTGTGTTACCAATATTTCTGACCGCAGTGGTAAGGATAAGCTTAGGCTACGGCCAAACCTTACTCTCAGAAGCTGTTTCTAGCAATCAACAAACGGACTTTGACTTCAACCGCTTAGTAGCTACAGTGTAAACTCATTATTAAAATCAATTAAAACAAGTGTTTCATGAGGGATACAAATAACACCTAGTAGATGACAACAGAGTCTACTATAGGTTGCCAGGAAAACCAAGTACCATTTACACCCAACCAAAAACGGCCTACAGTGCGCAGCTCGAATTCAAAAAAACCTGACCCAGATAGGTTTTCCAAGTCCATGTCAAAAACTGGGATGTTATTAAGTCAGATGTTACGTGAGTGGCAACGATAGGAAAATCCTTCATTTGGTCATTTTTTTATTATAGAGCTATTGTTGTTGTTTACCCGACCCCTTCCAAGGGATGGGGGCATGGCGAAAGACCATGGAGCCCCAGAAGCCGGATAACTCTCCTGGGTCTGGTCCAGAGGTCGTAAACAGACAGAGAGTCGCCAAAGAGTGAGTGGCGCAAAGAGTCCGTAGCTGGACAGTGCACAATGAGATGAGAGGTGTCCTAGGACGAGTGCCGCAGGCGCTGCAGGAAGAATTCTCGATTCTGCCAATCCTAGAGAAATAAGAACCTAACAGAAGGCTGTGTCCGTTGCAGCAAAGACGAGAGAGGACACAGCGAGCATGACGAGGGAGCACAAGTTCCTCAGTGGAAATCGAGGGAACCTGTGTGTCAAAGAACTTCGATGAGACAGTACGCCTCCAGTCCGAGATAAGACCAGAGTGGATACGAGAGATAAGAGGAGAGAGACTACAAGGAATTACAGAGGGCACAAGTAGCGCTCCCCGTATGGCCAGCTCATCGGCCGTGTCGTTCCCCGGGAGAAACAAGTGTCCGGGGACCCATTGTAGTCTAATAGAACAGAAGGAGAGAGAAGACAGCTCCTTCCAGATCAGCCACAAAGTTTGAGATAAGAGGAAAAATGGAGGAGAGGACAGGGAGGCGAGGACAGAACAAGAGTCAGATAGGAGGAGAAGATAAGAGAAATGCCAGACTTGTTGGTGCTGCCGAGGCCAGCAAAGAGCGTGCAGAATGGCGCAGGTTTCAGCGGAAAAACTCGAGCATACTGGGCCTGCCGAAAAGGAAAGAGTGGTCTCAGTGCCACAGAGAGAGCAGTTGGCAAGAACTCAAGAGCCGCTCTTGCCAAAAAGCAAAGGAACAGAGCCGTCAGTGCAAAGCACCAGATCATGAGGGGAGAGAGTCAAGGTGGGCGAGAGCCGCACCTTGAGAGAGAGAGGAGTGATCAGAGTAAAAGCATGGAGTGGAAATAGTGGACTCCACACTGAACGAAGGCAAATTCCAAGGAGGAAAGAGAGGGCACGCAAGAAGCAATAGGAAGCATGAGCGGGTGAGTGGACGCAAAAGCTCTCCAGGACGATCTGCAGAGTCTTGGTTTTACTCCATGTCTGGCCAAACCTGAAATAGGAAAGGAGGGTGGGAGACGGAGGCCCGCTCATAAGATGCAAGAGTGAAATGAGTCAGGGTGACTCGTAGGGGAGGTAAAGAAGCCTCGGAGAGAAGAAGAGGGATAGGGGAGGACAAGAGGCAGCCGGTGATGGCGCGACTGGCCGCTCGGTGGAGGCGTTACAATTTGGTGAAATTGGTGAAATTTGCTTGGATTGAGAGGAAGACACCAGTATTCAGACCAGCGCTCCAGTCGAAACAGAACTTCTTGTGTGGCCTCCACCGCAGTGGGGACCGAGGGGGAGGAAGACCAAATGGCCAGATCATCAGCGTAAAATGAGCAGCTCACGGAAGAAGGCAGAAAAGCTGGAAGATCATTGATGAAGAGAGAGAAAAGGACATGGCCAAGAACGGATCCTTGTGGAACATCTTGACGGACTCGAAAGGAACGACTTTTGTGATTTTGATAAACCACACAAGCGCGCCTATCATAAAGGAAAGATTGAGTCCAACGAGCAAAGCAAGGAGAGAGGCCAGCCGAAATGAGTCTGTGGAAAAGGACGGGATGCCAGACAGAGTCAAAAGCTATCGAGAAATCGATAATAGACAGGATCGTCCGAGAATCCGGTCTGGGTTTGTTAAACCCATTCGAAATGGACTGAGGAAGGTACAGAATTTGATCAACTGTAGACCGTCCAGGGCGGAAACCGGCCTGACGGGGAGAGAGAGAATGGAATTAGATTCCAGAAAGAGAGTAGACGGGATAGAATGATGCGTTCAAAAAGCTTTGATACGCTGAAGGTGAGAGAGATAGGCCGAAAGAAAGCAGGAGAGTCGAGAGGCTTTCCCATCTTGTGTATGGAAATATTAGAAGATGTCTTCCAGATGGAAGGAAAGGAATGTGAAGACCAGGAGAGATTGAAGATGTGAAGAAGAAAATCCATGCCAGAGCGAGGAAGATGCTTTAGCATGGGATAGGCAACTTTTTCTGGGCCAGTGGCAGTGGAGGAGGAAAGGTTGGAGGCAGCTGTTCATCGGGAGAGAAAGGAGAGCAAAAGGACAAGTGAAACTCCACAGGGCACGTGGCTCGGCAGAGCTCGTAGAGGTAGCCTCTGGCTCTGCTACGCAGGGCCTTTGGCTGAGAAACGGAAAAGTGGGATCTCAGGTAAGCGGCATAGACCGAAGCCGATTCCCTGGGAGAAGAACAGTTAGGGAGTTAGGAGAGGAGGAAGACGAGGGAGGAGAGCCAGCGATAGAGCAAAGAAAAGAGTGTACAGATTTAGGGTTGGATTTGGGTGAAAGAGAAGAGCAAGTCGTCTGCCATGCCTCAGCCTTGGCCTTGGCGATGACTGACGAGGCGTGTCGAGAAGCGAAGATGCAAGCCTGGCGATCTTCATCACATCTGTGAGCTGCAGCGAAAGCCTTGCGTCTTTCACTAACCGCTTCTTCCACCTCAGTAGACCACCAGGCTTTAGGAGGGCGTTTGAAACTGCCGAAAGGAATGGAAGATTTGGCCGCATTCAGTGCCAGAGAGGTAAAAAGAGCAGCAGCAGAGGAAAGAGAAAGAGACGAGTATTACTCTGCTGAGGGACAGTGAGAGTCGATGTAGGAGGCAAAGCTATCCCAGCGAGCTTTCTGAAAGTTGAAGGAAGGGGGGCGCTTGTTGGGGCGAAAGACCGGAGAGAAAGGTATAGATAGAAGAATTGGTAAGTGGTCAGATCCAAGGTCCTTAAGCACCTCCCAGAAGCAAGAAAAGGCAAGAGAAGAGAGGGAAAAGAAGATGTCAGGGGAGAAGTGACTGCCAAAGGAGCGATGGAGAAGGGTGGGTGTGTCAGGGTCATTGAGGGGAGGAGGTCAGAGGAGATGACCCAGTCGAATACTTCCTCCCCTTGGGGGTCGGAAGTGACTCTTGAGTCCCAGAAGGGGTGATGGCAATTGAAGTCCCCCAGAATGAAGAGATTTCTGGAGGAGATAAGAATGGAGGGAGAAAAGGAGTCAGTTCTGCCATCCGTTGGGGAGGAGCAAATAAGGAGGCGTGCACATTAAGAAATGACAGCGAGGAGGAGTTGTTAAGAGAGATGTTGATCCCTACATAATCAGAGTAGGGAATAAATGCAGATAAGGTCGACAGGATGGGACGAAAGAAAGTGGAGTAGTTCAGTGCTCCTGGCTCGAAGACCTCCAGCATTCCATTGAAAAACCCTGAGAGAGTCAGGGGGGTAGTGAAGGCAGGAGGCGCAGAAGAAAAGCCAGGAACAAGGGACGGTGGTGGAGGAACAGAGGGAGAAGACATAGAAGCGGCAAATGGGGAATAAGAGGTTTGGAGACGAGGGTGAGGCGAGAGAGCATCGTTAGCAGAGGCGGGGCTAGATTGTACAGTGGAGGTATACATGTCGGAGGAGTCCGAAAAGGGAGTCACAGTGTTACGGCAGGGGGAAGCTCCAAGAGTGAGAGCTGCCAAGAGCTCTGAATTGGGATCAGGAAAGTTGTGAGCACCTTAGATGGACCCATTTGGAGCAAGCGCAGCATTGCACTTACTTGCTCCACCAGGTCACATTTCCAGTGCACACAGAGCAAGGAAAGATGGGGCCAGAGTTGGGATGAACGTTACCGCTCATCAACAGAAGGAGGAGAATGAGGAGACGAAGAAGGGCAAGAGAGGGGCAGGAGAAAAGAAAAGGAGAAAACAAGCGACCGATTTTAAGGAAGCTGTGTGCTGCCCTTCTGCGGTCGTTTAGGGGGCAGCATAGCGAAAAAATGAAGGGGAGTGCCCGGGGTAACTAGGACCCTCGGAAAGGCCAACAGCCATTTCGACCCAACCCAAACGGGACCGGGGACCGCACCACCACGTTGAGGCGGCTGTTGATTGGTGCAGTATTATAGAGCTCGTTCACATTAATGTTACTAAAAATTACAAGTTATGCAAGGTACTGGTTTTTAGAGTAGCATGATAATGCTGCCATTTTTAGTTTCAAACAGGGATACCATAGGCATTCCTGATTTCAAAGCGTGAACCACAGTATTCCTACAAGTTGTACAGTATTGGAGAAATATTAAATGGTAAAACTGATTCCAGTAAACCATTAGTTTAAAATGCAGAATTAAATTATTTCATGAAGAAATAGAAAACAAATTAAATATTGGTGAGAACATTTAAAACTTGAAAAATATTTTAAATAACATAGACTAGGCTACATTAGTTTATTTGCCTACATGCCCAAAATCTATGATTTGCTGATATTGGTCTCTTGAAGAAAGTAAATAGACTAGAGCAACAGGGTAGGCCTACCTTGTCCAAAGAAGACCCAAGACCTATTAAAGCCCACCCCACTATAATTCCAAAATCAAACTAAAACAATTAAGTACAGAAAAAGCGAGTTTGATTTTAATGACTTTTGTAATCACATAAAACGCGAAAAATTTTGTAATATCTTAAGTGACCTCGTTTCAGTCGAACGTGATCATAAACTTGTGGGAGCAATTTGCAGGGGTAAAATTTTCTTTAATGTTAAAATCAGTTGGCATATTTTGCTAAGTGGTGCTTTTTTCTTTGTCATAGATTTATAATATCGTGAAGACCTTAGGCTTAGATAATACGCATGGACTTCAAGCATTACGTTTTTAAAGTGAGTTGCGCTAAACCACAATGTGTCAAGTTTTCTTTACCTGTTAAGCGTCTTTGGCGGTTTATGCTCTTTCCGTTTTTTTTCCACCACTTCACTCAACTGCATATGCCGCTCTCAACTTTGAAAGCTACTTTCGAGTTGTTCGCGACCTCATATGACGCTCATACTCATAGAAAACTATACCAGTACGAACATCATCTGGCAGCAATCTGAGTTCATCTCGAAGTTTGTGGCAACTTTCACTCGCTCGTGAAAATGTAGCAACGAAACGTTTGCAGTACGAGGCGAGCGTTCATCAGATAAGCAGGCTTGTTATTCTATAACCAAGCCACCTTTTACGATAAGCCTATCAAAGAAATGATAAAACAATAGCAAATAATTTCATAAGAAGTGAGTAGTGGTAAAAAAAACATACTGAAGCTGAGGAACGGTGACGCACGCAAAGCGCCAACGGTCGCAGAAGGTGAAGCTCAACAGGTTAATTATAGGCCTATCAAATTCAAGTATGGACATTACAAGTACGTATTCTCTCGAGTTTTTCCAAAAGGCTAAGTTTTACGTGCGGGAGAATGATATTTTGCACTTGCAGAAAATGATCTTTCTGACACGAGTTAGTGAAAATTGGGAAACTCGATATCACAAAGGTGACCATGAATAGCTCTGATGTGATGGTGGCATTTAGTGCTCTCTCAACTGTTTTTACTTCTGATGAAAAACGAACTTACTAAAATGATTTTGTGCCGCAATTATTTTGATAAGGCAGCCATAACATGTAAAAAAATGTTTGCAAGACTTTTTCTCTTCAATTAGGAGGTGCGTGGGGTGCTTATTCAACTTCAGCTGAGTCAAATTAGAGCAGTAATGCCCTCTTATGGCCCGCTTAAGAAATTACCAAATCACCTTTTAATTTAAAAGTTGTACTTAGAATGGCCACCGAAGTCACTTTTAGAACGGCCTTAGAGATATTGGAATGCAACATAACACAAATGGGAGGCCTATGCTTGCATTTTCAATTGTAATAGTGAAGAAAACAAACTGGTGGTCCTTCGAGGGACAAACTATCTACAGTATCTAGATATATTTTTGATAAATATTTAGTCGATTTTAAAGTAAACCGTCTTGATGCATTTGTGATGAAGTTAGAAGTTAAAATTTCACCCCGCTCATATAAAAGGGCTAATTATTGCTCTTGTACATGGCACTGGTGAAAAGCAGCTTTTAACATTTTTGCTCAGAAAAATTGACCATTTTTGTGTGTATTTCTTTGCAAGTGCACTTTTGCATAAAAGAACATTTGAGCAAGAAAGTATTTTCTTTTTGCATAAAAGAACACTGGAAAGTTTAAATGTAAATTAATTGAGTTTGACTAAATTAGCTGCTGTCTGCGACTCAAAGTACAGTACTAAATTTTCGAAAGACCAACTTTTTCCATTCGGTTTTTATTTTTTTGTTAAGTCGCTTTCAAAGTCAAGTTGAACAATACCAGCTTGGCGAGCGTGCTTCATTGATTGCCTTGATACAATCGCAGGCATGAAATTTTTGAGATCAAAATAAGAATTGTCACAAAACGCAGTGGGTGTTACGAGAAGAACCCCTAGTTTCAGAGCAAGATGTACAGTGGGCATTGCCTCAAGTATTTCACAATATTCGGGAAAGTGCTTGTTTGCTGGCATTATCGTTGAATTTTGCAACACACATCTTGGCAACATTAGATTTTGTTTCTACAACTGCGCATTTTGCCAAATCCAAAGGAGGCTTAACCATCTTTACATCCAAAAAGTTGTTGCATAAGTTGAAGCGCAGAGACAGCTGAATACAGTTTTAACTTTCGTTGGCCAAGACGTAAGTTCATTTTCATTGTAAACATGATCCAATCTAACATATAATGAACGATTCTGTTTCTACGTGTGTATGTACGTGCGCTTTAAAACACCTTAGAAACTACTGGGCGTACAAACATCAAATTTATGCGATTGATCACCTCTCGGTGTAAGTGTCACAACGGAGTAGGTGACGACATGATGATATTTTTTCACTTTGCATTTCATGACAGAGGAAAATCGTTTTTGGCACAAACAAAAGCCAGCTCCAACCTTACAAATAATTTTGTCCTTTTGGAAATATTAGCAAGATGCTTTCGATAAAATAAACTCTAAATCAATTACAGCTCAATTGACGATGCAACAACCGATTTATTATTTAAGCATTTTAAACCTAAAACTGAGCATGCTTCTTCTCTTTTTTCCTGCACGCTTCAAACTCGAACAGTGATGTCACAATGCTGTGTGGTACGGTTAACACTTTCGCCAGCAGAAATCATTTGATGATTTTTTTCAAAAATTTCAAAATTTTTGCAAAATCAGTTTACTTTATTCAAAAACTAGTTTGTGACCTCTTTTTCAAACCGGTTTTCATAACTCTTTTAACAAATTGATGTTTGTTTCAAGGCAGTTCCGATAATGTACAGAATGTGTCTTTACTATTTGTTTTCATACCAAAAAAATGATCTTAAACCAGGAATGTGGAAGCGGCTATTTCGTCAACCACTTCCGCTTCCACACCTATCGTTTCCACTTCCACTAACAAAAAACGAGAAAACGACCGTGGACCGTTGACAATTTTTTAGCTTTTGTGGTTCTGTAGCTTCTTCTCCTACACTTTATCATTTTGAGGAGACAAAAACCTGCATATATTGCTATTACTTTACCTACTTTGCTTAAGATTATTGTTCCGAACTACTCTGTGTTTCATTTTCTTAGATATTTGAACTTGTGTTGAATATAGAACAGTGCTCTTCAATCTTTTTGTCATCGGGGAACCCCTGATGTACTTTCGCGTTTGTCACGGAACCCCCACTAACAAAAATTTAGAAGTCACAAACTGCTTGCAAAAAATCAAATATTTCGTTACTGCAATTCAAAAAATAATTAAACACTTCAACAAATAAACAGTTATTATAAGTTCCTATACTACTTACAACCACTTTTACAACAGTTAACTTAATGCTTCTCAGATCTAAACCGTATGACCACATATTACAGCTTTTGACAATAACCTGTCGTCACAACAACAAATTACACGATATAGCGCGGATTTTCCCTCTCTACCCTTAACTAACTCTGACTTTGAATTAACGTTAACTCTAATCACCAAAACGGACTTTCTGTTCGTCTCCAAACACGTATTGACTCCGATCTTTTTGGATAGCGAAGTGCGAAATTTCTGTCGCATATACAGTATAAAGTATAAAGCGAGCAAAATCAAACTGCACCAATCAAGAGCCGCCTCAACGTGGTGGTGCGGTGCCAACCCCATTTGGGTTGGGTCGAAATGGCTGTTGGCCTTCCCGGCACTCCCCTCACACAAACCATTTTTTTGCCGTGATGCCACCTGAATGGTCACGTAGGAGAAGGGAATAACGGTGATGAAGAATGCATGGGCAGACTCGGATTGCGGAAGAAAAATAACAAAGGACAAGCAGAGGTGAATTTTGCTAAGAGAATAGAACTAGCGTTCACTAACACCCACTTTGTAAAGAAACCAGCACACAGAGTCACCTACAACAGTGGCGGAGGCAGTCCGCAGGTAGATTATGTCATGGTGAGAAGACGAAGGATCAAGGAGGTGGTGGATACAAAGGTTATTGTCGGTGAAAGTGTAGCGAAACAGCACAGAATAGTAGTCAGTGCAATAATCGTCTGGACAAAGTGGAGGAAAGCACCAAAACCA
Source organism: Trididemnum clinides (assembly GCA_963675345.1). Lineage (NCBI taxonomy): Eukaryota > Metazoa > Chordata > Ascidiacea > Aplousobranchia > Didemnidae > Trididemnum > Trididemnum clinides. The sequence continues at coordinate 13,522,038 of OY776295.1, forward strand.
GTGAAGTGAATAAAATGGTGGAAGCTGAAAGACTTGAAAGTGAAGAACGAATTCAAAATAGAAGTGATTAAAAGCGGAATACTTGGTGGATAGGAAGACTGGCAAAAAGTAGCCAAGACGATACGGAGCATTGCCAGAATGGAATTGGGTGAAACATCGGAAAAAGTTGGCACGGCAGATTGACAGGAGACGTAGTGGCGGCTCCAGGAAGTCCAGGAGAAACTGAAGGATGAGAAAAGAGCAAAAAAGGTGTGGGATGCCATCAGAGATGATGCAAGCAAGTTGGCCTATAAAACTGGAGAAAACAAGCTAACAGAGAAGTGGAAAAGGCAAGAAACAAGGCATACGAGGAACTGTACAAAATGTTGGAGACAAAGGAGGGAGAAAATGAGTTGTTTAAGATAGCAAAGCAGAGAAACAGAAAAAGCAAGGATGTACAACAAGTAAGAGTAATCAGTGGTTAAACTGGCGAGAAGCTGATGGAAGAAGAGAAATTGAAACAGAGATGGAAGGAGTATTTTGGCAACTTACTCAACCAGGAAAACCCTAAAGAAAGAAGAGAAATGATAGCAGAAGAGAGAGAAAGGGACGTGGAAGATATCTCTGTAGAAGAAGTCAGAACTGGGTTGAGGAAGATAAAGAAGGAAATGGCTCAAGGCCCTGATGACATATCAGTGAAAGCATGGATCGCAATAGGAAATAAAAGTGTAGAATTTCTAGTGAACTTCCATAGAATCCTACGAGGGGAGAAGATGGCAGATGAATGGAGGAGGAGCGTCCTCGTACCTTTGTAGAAAAGTAAAGGAGGCATCAAAGAATATGGAAATTACCGGCCTATCAAGTTGATGAGCCACACTATGAAACTGTGGGAGAGAGTAATTATAGAAGCAAGGATAAGGAAGGAGATGACGATCGCTGAGCAACAATTTGGGTTCATGCCAGGAAGATGTATCACCGACGCAATCTTCTGTTTGAGGATGCTGTTGGAAAAGTAGACTAAAGAGCAAAAGGCAGTGCACTGTGCCTTTATTGACTTAGAGAAAGCATACAACAGGGTATCCAGAGAGGAACTATGGGAATGCTTGCGGTTGGCTGAAACATCAGAGTTCTACCTAATGATTATTAAGGACATGTATGACGGAGCGACAACAACTGTGAGAAGTGCAGCAGGGTTGACTGAAGAATTCAAGATAGACGTTGGACTTCACCAAGGCTCAGCACTCAGCCCATTTTTTTTTGCCATCTTCATAGACAAGATGACGGAGGACATTAGGAAGGACGCACCATGGAATATGCTGTTTGCAGATGGCATAGTGCTGTCTAGGCAAAATCACAAGGAGCTAGAGGATAATCTGGAGATGTGGAGAAATGCACTGGAGAGAAGAGGCATGAAAGTGAGCTGGAGCAAGACCGAGTATTTGAAGACTGGAGGTATGGATAATGGAGAAGAGTTGAAGCTGCAAGGAGAAAAGGTAAAAAGAGCGAAAAACTTCAAATATCTGGGTTCGACAGTTAGTAGCGATAAAAAATGTGAAGAAGAAGTGAGGAGAAGGATCCAAGCAGGCTGGATGAGTTGGAAGAAGGTGTCTGGAGTTCTGTGGGACAGGAAGTTATCAGCAAGGGTTAAGAGTAAAATGTACTAGAGTGTAGTTAGACCAGCCATGCTTTATGGAATGGAAACGGAGGCAGTGACGGAAAGACTGGTGGGTAAAATGGAAGTTGCAGAGTTGAAAATGGATAGATGGGCACTGGGAGCAACAAGAAAGGACAAGATAAGAAACGAATACGTGAGAGGAATTGCGACAATGGCAAAGCTAGGAGACAAACTTCGGAATGCAAAGCTACGCTGATATGGGCACGTGAAAAAGAGAGAAGAAGGCTATGTGGAAAAAAGAATGATGAGATGGCGGTGCCAGGTAGAAGGAAAAGAGGAAGGCCAAGGAAAAGGTAAATGGATTTGGCGAGAGAAGACATGGAAAGGGTTGGAGCTAAGAAAGGAAACAAAGTCAATTGGGAGAAATGGAGAATACTTTTGCGCTGTGGCGACCTCGAATAGGGAGAAGCCGAAAGAAGAAGAAGAAGAAGCTGCCGCCTGAACAACTGAAGAAGGGCAGCACGCAGCTTCTTTAAAATCGTTTGCCCGTCTTCTCTCTTCTTCTGCTTTCTTTTGCCCGTCTTTGTCTTCTCATTCTTCTCTTTCCCCTGATGAGCGGCAACGTTCATTCTAACCCTTGCCCCGTCTTTTCCTGTTCAGTGTGCGCTGGAAATGTGACCTGGCGGGATAGGTCAGTACAATGCTGCACCTGCTCCAAATGCGTTCATTTAAAGTGCTCACTACTCTCCTTCTCTAGATTCAGAACTCTTGGCAGCTCTCACTCTTACAGCTGCTTTCCCTGCTGCGTCCCTGCTTCTTCTAGAAGTCTTACACCTACCAGCACTGCGACTTCCTCCTTGGACTCCTCCAGTTTGTATACCTCACAACTCAATCTGGCCCATCTGGCCCTCTCTTTGCTAATGCAGCACTCCCGCCACACCTTTAAACCTCTTATCCTTTTTCCACCCACTTCGTATCTTCTCCCTCTGCACCCTCACCACCGTCTCATGCTCTTGGCTGTTTTTCTACTGCTCCTGCTTCTTCTTCTCGCCCCTGACTCTCTCGGGGTTCTTTAATGGAATGCTGGAGGTCTCCGAGCCATGAGCACTGAACTTCTACACTTTATTTTGTCTCATCCCGTTGACCTTCTAACCTTAATTTATTTTTCTCTTTCCGGATCCCTGGATTCTCTGCTCTGCGTTCTGATCGTACCCACTCCCGGTCTGATACTTTTTCTACTGATGTGACGCACGCTAGTGGCAGCGTCATCATTTTCGTCAGACAAGGCTTATCCTTCTCTGAACTTTCTACTTCCTCTCTTTCTTCGCTTGGCCCCTACTCTGATTATGCAGGAATCAATATGCTCTCATTTCTTAAGGTTTATGCTCCCCCTAATTGCTCTTCTCCGACGGATAGGAGAACCAATTTTTTTATCCCTCCATCCTTCCCTCCTCCAGAAATCTTTTTGTATTGGCGGACTTCAATTGTCATCACCCTCTTTGGGGGTTAAAAGGTACTTCCGACCTACGTGAGGAAAAAGCATTCTACTGGGTCATCTCTTCTGTCCTCCTCAATGACTCTGACATATCTACTTTTCTTTGGCAGTCGCTCCTCCCCTGACATCTTCTTTGCTTCCTCCTCTCTCGCCCTGTCTTGCTCGTGGAAGGTGCTTCAGAACCTGGGTTTTGATCGCCTAACAATTCTACTAACCGTCTCTCTTTCTCCGGTCTTTTGCCCCAACGAAGGTCTCCCTTCCTTCAATTTTCAGAAAGCTCGTTGGGGTGACTTTGCCTTTTTACTTTGACTCTCACTGTCCTTCTGCAAAAGAATACTCGTCTCTTTCTCTTTCCTCTGCTGCTGTTCTCTTTACTTCTCTGACACTGAATCCCCTCGTTGCGATCTAATGCTCTTGACAGACGGCTCTGTTTCTTTTTCTTTTGGCAAAGGCGGCTCTAGCGTACTTATCAACTGCTTTCTCTGTGGCACTGAGGCCACTCTTTTTTTTTCAACAGGCCCAGTATGCTCAAGTTTTTCCGCTGAAGTCTACGCCATTCTGCAAGCTCTTTGGTGGTCTCGGCAGCACCAACAAGTCTGGCATTTCTCTTCTCTTCTTCTATCTGACTCCAGTTCTGTCCTCGCTACTCTGTCCTCTTCTCCATCTTTTTTTTAACCTCAATCTCTCTGGAAAATCTGGCAGGAACTGTCTTCTCTCTCTTTCTGCACTATCAGGCTACAATGGGTCCCCGGACACTGGTTTCTCCCGAGTTGCTACGCGACTGATAAGCTGGCCAGACGGGGAGCACTACTCGTGTCCTCAGCAATCCCTTGTAGTCCTCTTCTCTTATCTCTCATATCCATTCTTGTCTCTCTCGTATCCACTCTCGGACCAGAGGCGTACGGTCTCATCTAAATTCTTCGACACACAGGTTTCCTCAACTTCCACCGAGAAACTTGTGCTCCCTCGTCACGCTCACTGTGTGTTCTCTTGTCTTTGCTGCAACGGACACAGCCAACTGTTAAGCTTTTGTCTCTCCAGGATTGGCAGAATCGAGAATTCTTCATGCAGCGCCTGCGGGTACCCCTCCCACCACACCTCTTATCTCAGTGTGCACTGTCCAGCTACGGACTCATTGCGCCAGTCGCTCTTTGGTAATTTTCTGTCTCTCTACGACCTCCGTTCCAGGCCCTGGGGAGTTCCCGGCTTCTGGGTCTCATGGTGTTCCCTCGTCAATCCATCCCTTGGAAGGGGTCAGGTTACAACACCAAAACTAAAATTACAGACCCACTATTACGTAACAAAGGGAGTTAGCAAATTCAAACGTTGCTAAAATTGTAAACAGAATTACGTCACAATCTGCAATTTGCTATCACAAGATTTCATTACTATTTATATACACGGAACACCACTACATATAAGAAATCAAAACACTGAAATAAGAAATAAATACTAGTAATAAACGAAGAACCTTCGCGGAACAGAACTGCATGGTTTGAGAAATCCCTCTTGAAGAGCACCGATGTGGACTGATCAAATTGTTTCCGTCGTGAGTAATTGTTTTTTTAACATTTTCAACCCCCTAATCAAGATTAGTTAAGTTTAATCAAATCATCATTTTATTGGCTACGTTTCATTGTCCAAACTACCTATTTCTTATCCGTAATCGATATAAAATGTAATGCTAGTTATACTTTTTCTTGTTCTCTCGAGCCACTGATATCGCACGTTCATTCAAACTTATAGTGCAACTTCACCGTTTAATACACATCGGGAAATGGATAAAACTTTTTAGCCAAGTTACTTACAAGTCAAATAACTTATGTGGAAGCGGAAGCAGTAGAATTTTCGCGCTTCCGCTTCCACAGAAAAAGGATCGCTTCCACCGTTTCTGCTTCCAGCTTCCGCTTCCACATCCCCGTTTTTAACACCGGAAGTGTAACTTTTCACCTTTGCAAGAATTGGTAAGCTGAGTAAAAACAAGTAAGTTTAATACACAAGGATTATGATAAAGTATTAACAACTAGCATCGCCTAAAATCTTAGGATAATTGCTTTCCAGCAATATGTGACTCCCATTAGTTAAGAATTACTTGATAATGGCTGATTGAAAATTGGTTGCCATACATTATTTTCCACTTTCAATTGAACAATAATTCTACCAGACCTAACAAATTTTAAAGTTTTTAGAAAAAGTGAGTTTTTTGGTAAAATTTGATTGTTTTTCCTCGAAAGCATGATTGTTTGGCATTATCTGTCAAAATTTTTTAAAAGATTCATCAGCAAATGAAATCTGTAAAAATTAAAAAATTAACCTAATCCAAGGAAAAATATTGATGATGCTCTTACAAAAAGAGAGGGTAAAGATGTTGGTGTTTTTTTTTTTAAAACAAAATATTAGTGTCGAGCTATATATCTAAATGTTGAAGCAATTTCCTTTTCAAAACTACAAAATTTTGCATAGCACCGTATAAGTGTTATTCCATAATGATTGATGAAAATAGTAGACGCAATAGGCCTAAATTGTCTTCAGTGCCAGTCAAAAACACTTAAAATTTTAGTGGCTGTTTTTCACAAAATTGCAGTTTCTAGAAAAACTAAGTTTTTGGTATATTTTTATCATTCTTCCTTGAAAGCATGGTTCTTTAGTATTGTCTATAAAAATTTTCAAATAGGTTTATCAATAACAAGGCTCGCAATGTTTTACATTATAGCCTTACTCCAAGCAAAAAGTTAGTGATACCCCTACAAAAAGAGGGGTTAAAATTGTTCTGCGTTATTTTTTAAAACAAGATATTAATGCCGAGCTACATATCACCTCAATGCTGAAGCCATTTTCCTTGCAGTTGGGTGAAGCCGGCTGATTTGATATTTTACTGTAAATCCCGACATTACTGGTGGGGTCCTGCAACTGTGAGTGCTTCATTTTGAGCTACTTCGCTCTTTTCGTGGTACTTCTTTTATCCGGGACCAAGCAACATGCGCTCAACCGCATGCTTTAGATCATACAAATAGGCATACAATCAGGAAAAATCCCAAAGTAGTAATTTTGATATTTAATAGGTTATTCCTGAAAATACACATTAATTACCTTGCTATCCTACCCACAACTTTTAAATTATGGTTCCATGGGCTTGATAAAATAAACGAATAAAACCATTTGAAATCTTTGGCTGTTTCGATTGTAAGCAAGTCCACTTTCTAAGTACTAAACGGAGCAAGCAAGACGTTGCCAGGAACTCCAGAAAAGAGAGAAATATGACGGCTGTGCGCAACCCTCAATAATGTTTTTGTAAGCTAAATCGATTTTCATAAAAAAAAGAGCACTTTTGATTACGGAACGAGAATTGGCTATGTCAACAGCACGTTGATCTTTTATTACTGTTCTCACAAATATCAATGGGGCGAAGCCTGGAAACCGGCTGAACTTATTATTCTCAATTTCGACATCAACTGATGGCAGCCCTGCTTTTGTAATAATTTAACTGTGAGTGCTTCATATCGGGTTAGTTTGCTTTTTTGCATGGCTGCGTTTATGCTAGGGCCAAGCAATATTCACGAAGCCAGAGGCGTCAGTCCATACACGTACCCCTACAGTTTCAAAAAAATCGTAAGCATTGATCCTAATACTTGATAGCTAATTAATCCTGAAGATACATTTCAATCACCTTGGCGCCCTCCCACAACTTTCATGCACTTGCTGAATATAACGGATAAAAGCTTGTTTAGTTTATGGACGCCAATGGTGAAAACAGGGCGAATAAGACGTTTCCAGTAACTCGATAAATTTGGAAGACATGGAATGACTATGCGCAATCCTCCATAATTTCTGTTTTGTAGGAAGATTGCAAACGGTTTTTACTCACGATGACAATTCAAAAATTATTCACTGCAAAACGGATACACTTTTGTGGTTCTACTTCGCAGTTTTTGGTTGCACTGGGCCTCCTCAGACGGATAGACTACTCGACCCCATTAGGAAATAAAAGTTAAACGTCATTCCCCAAAACACAACAAAATAAACATCTTGTTTGGTCGTGATATCAGCAAATGCTTAATCAACCACCCAACGACACCAACTCGCCATCTATGTTGCTGACTCGCTATGCAGCCACTGCGTTTTGCATTAACTTTACAAAAATTTTGTTGTAAGTATTAGCTTACAATATCACGCAAACTGTAGTTTACTTCCACTATTTGCCTTTCTCCTATAAAATTGTCTTGAATTTCACAAGAAATGCAAAATCCGAATTAAACATGCACACAAAAAAGATGTCTTAATCTTCCTTCTTGTTTAAGCGAGATGTTTCGTTTTTGGCAGATACATATGGCCTTGCTCTCTTTGCTAGTCTTTACTTAGACTGGGCCACCACGACAGGTAGACTGCCTGGCCTGGCCATCTGTCTGCCTCATACAAATGAAAGCATCGTGTTAAAGTCTCCTGCCCAAGGACACAACAATCGAACTTGCCGGCTTGTTCTCCGCATTATCCTTTTAATGCTGAGCGCCAAGCAGGGAAGCTGTGAATACCATTTTATTAGTCTTTAGGTATGACTCGAAATGAAGCCTAGGTCCACCGACTGCGAGGCAGACGCTCTAATTACCATACTATTGCGCCGGTTGCAACGCCGCTTATAACCAGCGCGATGGCCTAATGGTTTGAGCGATCGCTTCTCAATCGATTGCCCGGGGTTTCATTTCCCTAGTCGAGTCATACCAAAATGGTATTCACAGCTTCCCTGCTTGGCGCTCAACACGAAAGAGGTAGTGTGCAGAACAAGCAGAGTAGTTTGCCTATTGCGTCCTTTGACAGGCGCCTAACAATATGCCTTCTGTCTACTCGTTCCAGCAATAGCCGTTGAACTTCTCCATAGCTTCCTACCGTTACAGATGCGCCATCAGCGACTTGACCGAGTAATTTTCATGAAGTAAAAAAGCTTGTTTCCATTAGGCGTAGATTGCGGGCGTGGAGTGAAAAATTCTTTGTTTCTCTCTGTAGTTTTATGCGCAGTGCGCCCGTAAAACTGAAGAGAGAGACAAAGAGTTCTTCACGCCACACCTGCGATCTACGCCTAATGGAAACCAGCCTTCAGTCTTGCCATATCGTGTTCTGCCAAAATCAAGTCAGTGATTGATTTTGCGTCACCAAAATTACTGCTCGATAAAACCCAAAACACTCCTCTACTTTTAACGATTGCTCGTTAAAATAACAAAGGACAATGGAGTTCTTACTGGTGACATTAACTTTGATCGCATACGAATATTTTTCAATTTCTTGCTTAATATCTACGGTTTCTACTGAGCACATAACAGCAATAAGTTTTTTGCAAATCGGGGCTTGTGTACATTGCATTTCGTCAGATAGTTCTAATGATTGCACGTAAACGCGAGTCTTTTTCAGCGGTGTCATTACACAACTTAAATACAGTAGAACGCCGATTATCCGAACTAATTAAAACCAGGGGTGGTTCGGATAATCGAACATGGAATACAGTCAAACCTCGGGTCTCGTACACAATTCGTTCGGCCATACATCAGAAGAGTACAGTCAAATGTCGGTTTTCGAACGTGTCGGAGTTCGAACAAAGCGGTTTTGGAACAAATCAAGGGACGGAATAACCTGAATCAAAGAGAAAGCGAGGTTTGGTCGCACACGCCGTGTAAAAAAGGGCCATTGGTAGCTTCCGCATTTTCCGTCCGACAAGAGGGTGTTGACCTTGTTTTATTTTTTGGAGACCACCTCTGCCACGCGGTTGATGTGCGGTTATAATGCCTTTTTGTTAAAATCGTGTTCGGCTTCTTGTTAGGGACGTGTTCGGATAATAGGCGTTCGGAAAATCGGCGTTCTACTGTATAATCCTTTTCGCTGTTGTCTTTATTTTTAAATGAATCGGTTTTGCCTCTGATAGTTGGCCAAAAAAGCTAGTACATCAATTAGTGTCAAAACGTGGTAGAGATTTTTTTCATTAGTTTTTATGTTGACCATTGAGCAATTTCCTAACCCATTTAAAAAGTTGATTTTTTTTATTTCCACGTGCTTTAGCATGCCAAGTGTTTTTTGGAGGCAGAATGTAATGTAATGTATGTACATGTGTTGTTTATGTTTTTCCTCCATTCACGAGAAGCGAATTGTATCGCTATCTTTTGGACGGGACATCCGTACTCGCTTGAGAATTGTCATCTCCGAGGTGCCTGAGCCACCTGTCTTCCAAATAAAGGTAGGGGCGTCCTGTTAGGTGCCTTGCCCAAGGACACAAGTGAACTTGCCGACTTGTTCTTTACAACATCGTCTAATTGCCGAGCGCCAAGCAGGGAAGCTGTGGATACCATTTTTTAAGTCTTCCAACTGCGAAGCAGACGCTCTAATCACTTTACCATCGCGTCGGTTGAATGTTTGAAAAACCATCTATTTATTTCAGAAGCATGTTTCCAATTACGTTAGCCTAGTGGTTCTCAAACTGTGCGTCGCGACGATTTAATTTTTCAAGGGCGTCGCCCTATCATTCAATTTTTTGCCTTAATTTGCCTATCGTCTTTATCCTACAAATTTGTTCTGAAAGTAGAGTCATTTATTTTACTTCAAAAGTAGGCCTGTATTCAATCGCATTATTGCAAAATTGTGGCAATTATGTTAAAATTGTAATACAGTAATTGACTTTCTCGCTTAATAAATACATTGCACACATTTAATTTGTATTGGCGCCGAACAAATGAAGGCTGCGGCAGTCAGTAAAATTAATAAAAACAGGAAGTTGGTAATGCATTTCGATAATTAGCAAAATTTACGATAAAATGAAAGCTTTAAGCAAAATTTCCAAGTACATGTGCAGCTGTTTCAAATTTGGATCACATTTTATATCGCAAAATGGCAAGAAAAACCTCAGCTTGTCGTCAGCTGCGTCGCAAGTCTGGCGAAGTTTTTTAAGTGCATCGCATCGGAAAAAGTTTGAGAACCACTGGGTCAGCCTTCAGTTATAGTAGTCAGTTCACAACGCATTACTCGAAAGCTTTCAGCAGTTTTAGTATCAAATTTACGGCACGCAAAGCAAAAAGTTGCAACAGATTTGACAAAATATTCTAACCAGTCTCGCCTGCTATATCATAAAGCATTGAAGCATTTTTCCTTTGCTTTTAACTTGCTTACAGCGTAAGCATGCACCCTAATTTGCTTTAAGCCATCACCTCCCAAATCATTACCATCCGAAGATTTTCGTTTACTCAGAAGGCCTACTTGCAGCGGTTGCAGGTGCACTGTCGCTGGCGGACAAGTTGAGACTTTACAACAGGCAGAGCTTTCAGGCAATCTCTCAAATTCAGTTTGCGTGTTCAAATATCAAAACAAAGAGCAAAAAGAAAGTGTCTACTGCACTGCAGAGAGGTTCACTGCGTCACGTTGGTCAACTGCGCCACAACTGTGCAAATGATTGGCAACGTCCCAGAAAAATGTTATCTCAGCGTTGAAAATTTGTATCGACCATCATTTATTTTGCAATGCCGTTTTAACTTTTTTCATACTTTGGTATTGTCATGCGGTTAAGCTCAAATAAAGCAAGAAATTTAGAATAGTCCCTAGTAATGAGCTACAAGAACGCGTCCTAGGAGACATGGGCTCCTGTACCGACGGCACAGAGGAGCTTAATAGAAATTACTCGTTTCGAGCAAAACTTCAGTGCATACTTTCATTTGGCGCTTATGTGAATAACGTTTTTCGGTTTCACTAAAACAGAGTTTTCACCAGTTTTGAACCCTTGTACTACCAGGGCAATTTATAAAACACATCTCCACAGCCATGCTCTAGCAAGATTTGTTTGGACTCTCTGAAAGCAGTTTCGCTCAACCTGGTTGTTGTCTACATCAAGAAAAAAAAGGCCTTCGTGTGAAAGTATCCCTGTATGTTTTAGGAAACCCTGTAGATACCTAAGCATTTCGGCAATAGCATTGTGGACCACCAGTTGGAAACCGCTTTACTAGAGCAACTTCGTTTTCAGACCTGCGGCGAAGTTACTACTACTGCTGCTACACCACATTTAAATGGAAAGAAGTAAATCCATACTATCTGGTAAGATTTCGTAAAGTGCAATTTTCCAGTCAAAACAACCACTACCGATGCAGATTAGAGCCCAAATTTTTAAAAAATGCTAGTTATGCTACCCAGCCAAAATGCTCAATATATCAAAAACAGTTGTCAAGCTTAACAAAAGCATTAATGGAATAAAGTAGGGTAGTCTATAGGCAAAGTCATGGTCTGCAACAGATTAAACCAATCGTGTTTTTAGCCTACTGAATGTTTTTTTGAATGGTGGTATGGCCGAAGACCATGTAGCCCCCAAAGCCCAGGCAACCCCCCATGGCAAAGACCAGAAGTCGTAAATGCAGGTGGACTTGTTGCTTTACCTGTCACATGATGGCAGTCGGCAACATAAAAGAATGATGCGGCACGGAACATTTGCTTCAGCGCTAGCAAAATTTATTTCGGGAGGAATAGGCCTGCCAATTTAACCGAACTTGCAGAAACCATTGTGTTGAAAATGATATCTGAGGCGAACGACATGATTTTGACCAAGGAAACGGAGTGCTTTAGTTTGTTTTATTTTGCCATCATACTTTGTTTTATATCTACTAAAGGAAAGTCCCAGTTTCTTAAGCATCATAAGCTACTGTCATTTTTCGCTATCAGATCTCTTACGTTGTGATGCACAGTGAAGCGAATTCTATTTTTTAAAACGAAAAAAGCTGCAATAATAAATCGATTTTGGCGAAGTAAGAAGCAAAAAGGTAAAAAGAAAAGTTAAAAGTACATAATTCTAAAAAACTTTTTTATCCGCGCAGCTACCCATCTCCTTTTTTCTCTTCTTCGTTTTCTTGATGGCTCGCAAGCATCTCGCCAGTAGCTGTTGAATGCATAAGATCATGAAACTTAGCCATAAAGTCAACACTATTTTCACTCATCAAGCACTGCATTTGCAAGTCGGTTTCCGCGTCTTCAAAATTTAATTCATTTACCACGTCGCCTGCTGCTCGCGGTCGCTTGATAATGTTATAGATGACGCTGTCCATAGAATCCCTGAAAGTAAATTTTTCTTTAGTCACCAAAAAAAATTACATAAATCACTTTTGCTTTGAGAATGCCCGTCCAGACAGGCTTTGAGAATGCCCGTTCAGACAGGCTTTGAGAATGTCCGTTCAGTTCGTTGTGTTACCCTCTGAAAGACAACAGAAGGCCAGCACGCACTTTTTCTAAAAATCTGTCGTCTTTCTTCTCTTGTTTTGCTCTCCTTCCCCCCGCCTTCTCATTCTTCTACTACTGATCAGCGGCAACGTCCATCCATATTCTGGCCTCATCTTTTCCAGTTCTGTGGGGGCCGGCAACGTGACTTGAAGGGGCAAGCTAATGCAATGCTGCTCCAGCTCTAAATGGATAAATTGAGGTCCTTCTGTCTCTCCTACTGGGAGTTTAAATCTCTTTCTAGCACTCACTCCTGGAGCTGGCCTCCCAGCTGCTCCTTGGCCTCTCCTAGGATCCCCAGCCCACGCACACAATGCCATCTTTTACATGGTCCTCCAGCACGTATACCTCCACTCTACACCATCCCAGCTCACACTGCTAATGCAGCTCTCCCTCCTCACTCTCGCCTACAAACTTCCTACCCTCCTTCTTCCCTGTCACTAATCCCTCCTTCCCTTTGTTTCCCTCGCTCCTCCACTTCTGGTTCTTTTTCTATACCTTCTGCTTCCTCTGCTGACTCGGTATAGATTCTTTAATGAAATGCAGGAGTTGTACGCGCAAGAAATGTAGAACGCCTATACTTTCACTCTTCCTGTTGTTGTTACCCGCCCCTCGGACCATGAAGCCACAGAAGCCGAGCAACTCCTCAAGGCATGGACCAGAGATCGTAGAAAGACAGAGAGTCGCTAAAGAGCGACAAAGAGTTCGTAGCTGCACAGTGCAGTATGAGATGAAAGGTGTCCTGGAACGGATGTTAGCAGACGGTGCAAAAACGATTCTCGATTCTAGAGAGATAAAGAGTTTAACAGAAGACTATGTCCGTTGCAGCAAAGTCGAGAGAGGAAACAGCAAGCGTGACGAAGGAGTACAGATTCCTCAGTGGAAACCGAGAGTATCTGCGTGTCAAAAAATTTAGGTGAGACGGTAAACCTCCAGTACGAGAAAAGACAAGATGTGGATACGGGAGATGAGAGAGAATACAAATGATTGCAGAGAGCAGGAGAAGTGCTCCCTGTCTGGCCTACTCATCAGCCACGTCGTTTCCCGAAAGAAACGAGTGTCCGGGATCCATTGTAGCCTGATAGTAAAAGAAGAAAGAGAAGACTGTTTCTGCCAGAGAGCGTGAGATAAGAGCAAAGACGAAGAAGAGGACAGAGTGGTAGGGATACAGCGAGAGTCGAAGAAGATAGAAGATATGGCAGATTTACTGGTGCTGCCGAGATCAGCGCAGAGCCTGCAGAATGGCGCAGGCTTCAGCAGAAAAACTTGAACATACTGGGCCTATTGAAAAGAAAAGGTGGCCTCAGTGCCACAAAGAGAGCAGTTGGCAAGGACGCCAGATTTGCTTTTGCCAAAAAGAAAAGAAACAGAGCCATCCGTCCAGATCACCAGATCGTGAGGTGGGAGAGAGTCAAGGTGAGCGATAGCAAATTTTGGCGAGAAAGACGAGGATCAGAGCGAGAGGATGAAGAGGAAAGGATGGAATCCACAGTGAAGGAAGGCAGGTTCCAAAAAGGAGAGGTAGAGCAAGCAAAGAAAGCCTCCCTCGGAGAAGTAGAAGCAAGAGCGGATGAGTGGACGCAAAAGCTCTCCAGGACGATCTGCAGAGTCTTGGTTTCACTCCCAAGTCTCGCCAAACATGAAATGAAAAAGGAGATTGGGAGACGAAGGGTCCGTTCATAAAAAGACCGGGCAAAATGAATTGGGGTGACTCGTAGGAAAGGTAGAGGCGCTTCTGAGAGAAGTGGATAAGGGGAGGGCTTGAGGCAGCCGGTGATGGCGCGACTAGCCGCTCGGTGTAGGCGTTCCAATTTGGTAGTATTGGTTATGCCAAAAGGAAACGATTTGGGTGAAGCATAAGTGAGAAGGAGCCGAAGTAAAGCTTTATACAGAAGAGAGAGGGACTCCTTAGAGGGGCCTCATTAGAAAGCAGAAATACAGTGTAAGGCCTTGAGACAAGCGAAGAACTTGGCCTTCAGCGAAGGTGCGTGTTTGAAGAAGGAAAGAGTGTGGTCAAAGGTGATCCCAAGGAAAGTTGGAATGGGATTAAAGCGGGCGGGAGAGTTGAATAAGAGGTGGGGCTGGAGGTGAGCTTGGTGGGGATCCACTGAGAAGAAAGAGACCTTATATTTGCTCGGATTGAAAGGAAGACACCAGTACTCAGACCAGCGATCCAGTCAAGTCAGAGCTCCTTGTTTAGCTTTCACAGCAGCTGGGAACGAGGATGACCAAATAGCCAGGTCGTAAGCATAAAGAAAACAGCTGACGGAAGCAGGAAGATCATTGAAGAAGAGAGAGAAAAGAACAGGGCCAAGAACGAATCCTTGCGAAACACCTCGACGGACTCGAAAGGAACGACTTTTGTGATTTTGAAAAACTACGCAAGTGCCCATTAAAAAGGAAAGAATGAAGCCAACAACCAAAGCAAGGAGGGAGGCCAGCAGAAATAAGTTTGTGAAAAAGAGCGGGGTGCCAGACAAAGCCGAAAACTTTGGAAAAGTCCGAGAGTCCTGCATGAATTTGATAAACCCATCTGAAATGGACTAAGAAACAGAATTTGATCGATAGCAGACCGTCCAGAGAGGAAACCGGCCTGGCGGGGAGAGAGAACGGAGTTAGATTCCAGAAAGAAGGGTAGAAGTGATAGAATGATGCGTTCAAAAAGCTTTAAGACAAAGGTGGTGAGAGAGATAGGCCGCAAGGAAGCAGGAGAGTTGAGAGGCATTCCTATCTTATGAATATGAATTATAGAAGATGTCTTCCAGATAAAAGGGAAAAAATGCAAAGACTAAGAATGATTGAAATTGTGTAGCAAAAAAACCATGCCAGAGCGAGGAAGGTGCTTTAGCATGGGATAGGCTACTTTGTCTGGGCCAACGGCAGTGAACGGAGAAGTTAATGGCAGCCGCTTGAAATTTATCGGGGGAGAAGGACTGGCAGAAAGAGGAATGAGACTCCTCAGCGCACGTGGCTCGGCGGAGCTCGAACAGGTAGCCTCTGGCTTTGCTACGCAAGGCCTTTGGCAGGGAAACAGAAAAAGGGAATTTTAAGTAGTCGGCAAAGACCGAAACTAACTCCCTGGAGGAGGAACAGCTGGGGAAGTTAAAAGATGAGGAAGGCGAGGAAGAAGAGCCGGCCACAGAACAAATAAGAGAATACACATATTTAGAAGAGAGAGATGAGCATGTCGCCTGTCATGCCAGATAGCGGAGATGTAAACCTGGCAATCTTCGTCACTTCTATGAGCGGCAGCAAAAGCCTTCCTTCTTTCACGAACCGCTTCTTCCACTTCTGGAGACCACTAGGCTTGAGGTTGGTGTTTGACGCGGTCAAAAGGAATGGAAAAATTGGTCGCGTTTAGTATTAGAGAAGTAAAGAGAGCAGTAGCAAAGGAAAGAGAAAGAGAGTAGTATTTCTGTGCAGAAGAACAGTGTGAGTCGCAGTAAAAGGCAAAATCATCCCAATGAGCTTTCAGGAAATAGAAGGAGGAGTGTTTGTTGGAGCGCAAGAGCAGAGAACGAGGGTCAGTTAGTAGAATTGGTAGGTGATCAGACCCCAAGTCTGAAGCATCCCAGGAGCAAGATAGGACAAGAGGTGAGGGAGCAAATGAGATGTCAAGACAAGAGCGACTGCCAGAAGAGTAATGGAGAAGAGTTGGTATGTAAGGGTTATTGATAACAAGGAGGTCAGAGGAGATGACCCAATCGAATACTTCCTCCCCACGCGGTCAGAAGTACCTTTTGAGTCCCATAGGGGGTAATGGCAGTTGAAATCCGCCAGAATGAACATATTTCTGAAGGAGAGAATGGAGGGAGAAAAGGAGTCGGTTCTGCTAACCGTCAAAGAGCAAATAGGGGTAGCATAAACATTAAGGAAAGAAAGCGAGGAGAAGTTGTTTAGTGAGATGTTGACCACTACATAATCAGAGTAGAGGTCAAGCGAAGAGAAAAGGGAGATAGAAAGTTCAAAGATAAGCCCTGCGTGTTTAAAATGATGCCTTCGCTAGTGTGCGGTCACCAGGAAAAAGAATGCCAGAAAGGGAGTGAGTGCGGTCAGATCGCTGAGCAGAGTATTCAGGGATTCGGAAAGAAGAAGATGAGTGAGTTAAGGTTGGATTTTTGGATACAGATAAGATCCACAGAATGAGACGAGATAAAGTATTGTAGTTCAGCGCTCTTGGCTTGAAGACCTTCGGCATTCCATTGAAGAACTCTGAACGAGACAGGGTAGAAAGAGAAAGCAGGAGGTATAGAAAAACAATCAGAAACATGAAGGGGTGGGGAGGGTGCATAGAAAGGAGATACAAAGTGGGCAGAAAGAGGGTAAGAGGTTTGAAGACGTGGGCGGGAGTGCTGCGTTAGCAGAGGGGTGCCAGATGGACCAAGTTGAACAAAGGAGGTATACAAGGTGGAGGAGCTCGAAGAGGAAGACATAGTGTCGGTAAGTGTGTGACCTCCAAAAAAAGCAGGGACGCAACAGGGAGAACCATTCCAGGAGTGAGAGCTGCCTAGAGTTTTGAATTTAGAAAAGGAGAGTACTGAACACCTGAAATGGAACCATTTCGAGCAGGTGCTACATTGCAGCGACCTACCTTTCCAGGTTACATTTTCAGCGCACACTGAACATAAAAAGACAGAGCCCAGGGTTAGGATGAACGTTGCCACTCATCAGGACAAGGAGAAGAACGAGAAGATTGGCAAGAGAGAGCCAGGAGAAGAAGAGTAAACAGTCGACGGATTTCAAAGAAGCTGCATGCTGACCTTCTGCGGTCGTTCAGAGGGCAGTGCGGCGAAAAAATGGTTTGTAAAAGGGGAGAGCCCGGGGTGACTGGGGCCCTCGGGAAGGCCAACAGCCATTTCGACCCAACTCAAACGGGATAAGGGACCCCACCACCACGTTGAGGCTCCATTCTTCCTCGTCGATGTCATCTGTACCAAGGAGTTCCACCTCAATTCTCTTCCTCCTATCACCCACACTCTTGCAGCGGTGTAGTCTTTTTGGCTAGACAGGGCATATCCCTTTCCAAACTGTAGCCACCTCTCTTTCCTCGCTTGACCCCTACTTTGACTGCGTGGGGTCAACATTTTGCTGAAAAACTTTACCTTTCTTTCTTTCTTTAACATTTACGCTCCCTCTATTTGCTATTTTTCTGTCGACTGTAGAGCAGACTCCTTTTCTCCGTCTGTTCTCCTTTCTTCAGAAATCTCTCTTGACTTCAACTGTCATCACCCCTTTAGGGACTCAAAAGGTGTTTCTGACTATCGTGAAGAAGTATTCAATTGGGCCATCTTCCCCTCAATGACCCTGACATTCCTACTTTTATATTGTTCCTCTGGCAGTCGCTCCTGTCCTGACATCTCTTTTGCCCCTTTTTTCTTGCTCCTGGAACAAGCTATAGGACTCTCTCGCAATTCTTCTTACAGTCTCTCTCCACTTTTCCGCCCCAATGAGCGCCCTTGTTCCTTCAATTTACAAAAAGCTTGTTGGGATAAATTTGCTCTTCATATCGACCTTCTACTGAAGAATAGTTCTCTTTCCTCTGCTACTGCGCTTTTTATCTCTTTGGCAGTAAATATGGCCAAATCTTTCATTCCTTTCAGCCACATCAGACGCCAACCTCTAGCGTGGTGGTGTTTTGAAGTGAAAGAAGAAGGGAAAGTCGCGAGGCTTTTGTTTACGCTCACAAAAGTGAAGAAAACCGACAGGCTTGCACCGCAGCTTCTCAGCATGCATCGTCTGTCATCGCGGACAAGGAAAAGGCAAAGGCATTACCCGAGAAATGTTGGTCTCTCTACTAAATCTGATCCTAAATCAGCCTCTTATTTTTATCACTCTGTCGCAAGTTCTGCTTCTTCTTCCTCCTCCTCCCCTAGCTTTTCCAACTGCTCCTCTCCCAGGGAGTCGGCTTCGGTTTAAGCCAACTACCTGAGATCCCTCTTCTAAGTTTTTTAGCCAAAGGTTTGTGTAGTAAAGCCAAAGGCTACTTGTCTGAGCTTGGACGAGCGTCCTGTCCAGAAGTTTCATTCCTCCTTCAGCTCTCCTCTCAACTCCACTTAATTTCATGCGGCTGCCGCTAACCTCTTCTCTTCCAACGCTACCGGGTCGGACAGAGTCCCCTATCCCATCCTAAAGCACTCCTCTCGCTCTGGCATGGATCTTTTTCTTGACACCTTTAATGTTTTCTGGTCTTTGCATTCCTTTTTTTCGAATTAAAGTATTCTATTATTCCACCCACAACATGGCAAAACCACTCGACTTATCTGCTTCCTTCGGGCCTATCTCTCTGTCCTCCTTCGTGTCAATACTACTTGGTGGTGTTATTCAATCCAGTCCACTCTTCTTTTTGGAGTCTCACTCCATCCTCTCACCTCGCCAGGCCAGTTTCCGCTCTGGTCGGTCTACTTTATGTCGAATTCTTTATCTTTCTCAGACCAATACGGATGAGTTTAACAAATCAATCGGCGGTCTCGGAGGATCCTTGCTGCTATCAACATTTCCAAGGCTTTCGACTCGGATACCTGTTTGGTATCTCGTTCTCTTTCACAAGCTTATTTCGCGGACTCCCTCCCTCCTTGGTTTGTTTGGTGGGCTCAAAATTTTTTTTCTGTACAGGCGCGCTTGCGTGGTTTCTCAAAATCACAATGGATGCTCCCAACCAGTCCGTCGAAGAGTTCAGCAAAAATTTGTTTCTGGCCCGGTTCTTTCCATCAATGATCTTCCTGCTTCTCTACCTCCATCAGCTGTTCTCTTAATGCTGACAACCTGGCTACCTGGTACTCATCCCCCTCGATCCCTGCTTCTACGGAAACCACAACTGTAGACCTGCTGCGACTGGAGGGCTGGTCTGAGCCCAGGTGTCTTCCACTCAACTCGAGCACATTTGAGGCCTCCTTCCTTTCGGTTGATCCCCATTACGCTAACCTCCAGCCGCACTCCTCCTATTCAACTTCCCTCGCCGCTTCAATACCACTTCCACTTTTCTCGGGATCACCTTCGACCGCACTTTCCTTTTCGAAACATGTATCTTCGCTAAATGCCAAGTTTTTAATTGTTTCAAGCCTTGAACTGTATCTCTACATTCTCGTGGCGCCCCTCAAAAGTGTTCCTTTTTTTCGGCACACTATCAGCTGTGGTTTTCCTTCTCAACGTTATCAACGTCACCAAGTTGGAACGCCTGAACTGAACTACCAGCAGCGCTATCACCGGCTTCCTCTCGTCCTCCGCTATCCCTCTTCTCCTCTCTGTGCCCCAACTCGCCTACGAGTCACTCAGACTCATTTTGCACAGTCATCTTATAAGCGGGCCCTTCGTCTTCCAACCTCCTTTCCATTTCAGGTCTTGCCATACTTAAGAGTGAAACAGAGACTCTCCAGGCCCTCCTAAAGAAGCTTTGCGTCAACTCACCAGCTCATCCTTTTTTCTTCACCTCGCAGGGAGGCTCTTTCTGCTTGCCTTCTATCTCCTCCTGGGAGTCCGCCATCCAGTGATGTGACTGACCAACTGACTGTGAATCTTCGACCTTCTTTTTCTCGCCAAGATGAGGCTCTCGCTTACCTTGACTCTCTCTCATCTTACGATCTCTTGATCTTGATTGGTGACACTGCCCTTTTTCTCTTGCCAAAGCAGGCTGCGACGTCCTTGCCACCTGCACACTTCATGGGGCTGAAGCCATCCTTTCCTATTCTGCAGGCCCAATGTGTTCCAAGTTTTTCTGCTTAAGCCTGCGTCATTCTAAAAGCTCTCCGCTGGTCTCGGCAGCACCAACAAGTTTGTCATATTTCTTCTGTTCTCCTCCTTTCAGACTCTTGCTACATTTTCTTATCCTCCGTCTTTCTTTCTATCCCACACTCTCTGGCATTTCTAGCAGGAGCTGTGCTCTCACCTTTTTTACTTTGCTACAATGGGTCCCAGGTCACTTATTTCTTCCGGGCAATGACACGGCCGATAAGTTCAGACGAGGTTCAGCCGTCTACAGTCCCAAATCGACACTCTCTCCTCTCGTATACCCTCTTCTCTTTTCTCCGACTGGAGGCGTATTGTCTGATCTAAATTCGAAACACAGGTTATCACAGTAACTACTGAGAACCTGTGCTTTTTTGGCACGCTCGCTGTGTCGTCTCTCATCTTTGCTGCAAACAACACAGCCTGTGTTCAACTTTTACCTCTCTAGAATTGGCATAATTGAGTCATTCACGCAGCGCCAGCGGTCATCTGATCAAGGACACTCCTCATCTCATTTTGCAGCGTGCAATTACGGACTCTGTGCCGCTCGCTCTTCGGCGATTTCTTTTCGATACCCCTCTGGTTTAGGCATTGGTCAGTTTCTAGGACTCTACGATCTCCCACCATGCCTATATCTCTCGGAAGAGGTCGGGTAACCACAACACCAGTATACACGATCTACATTCTTATACTACGACATTTTAAATTAAAAAAAAAAGACAAAACGAAACATTTCTAGAGCATCGGCCTCCCTCCACCACTGAAATTGTTTTCTACAAAAGGTTGGCAATGGTTGAATTCTGAAGATACATCTCCTCCTGAACTTTCTGTTTTATTTTTGTGTTTTTTGGTAAGCTCCAAACTGCATACTAATTAATCCTTCGTTTAACTTGTATTCTATTTTAAGCACAAAATAGGTACTCTGTATCGCTGGGTAGAATTCTTTGAGGAGTGTTAAGTGGGGAAAATCCACTCAGTCCATCTCTGCTGTTACAGTTAATTGACCACGGATGAATAGGGGAGGCTATTCGTTTTTGAGGTGTTAAAGGAAGATCTAATGCTGGCATCGTTAAAACAGGAGCATCTCCATCAGGACAATTCTAAAAACAATAATGTATACATATATATTACAGCATAAAAATAGTCGTTCGACCAAAGGCTTTCATAACCCTCTCATTATTGGCAATTCCGCCACCAATGGAAAAAGCTGGGGAGAACGCGTACTCGAATCTCAATTGCAATCAATTACTCAGTGCTACCAAAGGTCTTCACAAAATTACCCAATTCCTATTCGAAAAAGTCGCATCGACTTAATCAAGAAAATTTTTTAGATCAGCAATAATACTTTACGTCAATTCCAAACAAAATATCTTTGTAACGCAGCATTCCTACATCAAAACGAACTACTAATTGAATCTACCTTTAGATCACAAGGTTTTTAATCGAGAGCTACTTGGATCACTCTGGGAGGAATTATTAATTCCTGGGAGTAAATTTGTTTGAGGAATTGGGGAAAAAAACAAAGATTCCAAGTTCATGTTTTAAGAATTATACATGTACTCTAGTGCTTCAGTAAACCGTTACTAATCTATTGATATATGGAAAAAGATAAAAGTGTTTATCTTTTTATGGATGAAGATACATTTCAAACTTTAAAACGTATAGGTCTCCAAAAAAAAGGTCTTCACCTTCAATTCGCATTGACGAGACGTCACTCCAGACTTCAAAAACATCGATCACCAAAAAAAGGTTCAAAGTGGACTGAAAACATCAATTCAAATTCTGAAAGTATTGCCGAACAATATTTATAGAAATAAACGCAGAACAAAGAAATAAACGCTGAGAACCACTGTTATAGGTCCCACGACCTGTTAATAGCAAGGCTGGAATTAATAGCCTAATAAGTATCGAGGCTTTATGGCCTAAAATTTGAATGCTCTCAACATATTCCTAAAATTTTCTGTCACTTATACAGAGAAAGTACCATCGATTACTTTTTTTGTGACAATCTTGCCGGAAGGCGTCAGGCAAAAAGCTTAGCAAATAAGAACATGCCATTAATGTAATCTTCATAATCTAGCAGTATTATGCTGCACATACATTTTCGTTGGCAGTCGATGTCGCATAAGCATCTCGTGAATTGCTTACAAAATTGAACATGTCTGAAATAGAATCTCCGCTTGGGGTGGGCGGTCGAACCGGGAGTATAACGTCATCACCGATCAATGAGTCCTGGCAAGCTTCTGGCGATGAAGGGCGCTCGTTTGATTTGTTATCAAATGCTTGTAAAGGTTCTGCTGGCAAGTTCTCATCGTCTACTACATTTATCTTTTCAGGCCCGCCATCAACTGCTGATATGTTTTCACTTATAGCGGTGCTACTGACAGCAGGAACACCTGAGATTAGACCAGCTTCTTCAGCTGCAAGGGCTACCACGTTCGGTTCCTTCATCGTCGAAGAGTTTTCAACACCAGACTGTTCCAGGTCAGCTGTTGTCGTTGGTGGATTTGCTGACGTAGAATTTCTCATATTCGTATTGGACACATTTGAAATAGTGGCACCAACTGCTTCGAGTTGAGGCTCGCCATTGCCACCAAGAGTCTGGTTCGAGATGGGAAGAAAACCGACTCTGCTAGCACCCATCGAATCGACGGACAGTGTCATCATTTTTCGCACTGATTTAGCATTGGGCATCATTGTTCTTTGAACGATAAAAGGTTTCCTCATACTGCGTGTACGATTGTGCGAGCGAAACAAGTCGATTCTACGGTTCAATGCGTCCATTTGCTTCCGAAATTCAACGTCGCTCAACCGAACTTGACCGCCCTGAGGCAAGCCTTGAATGTTGGAAAGAGCACTCTTGCTGGCAATTGTGCCTTGAAATATATAAATTTAAATAATTAATGGGAAACGCGTATATTATCTAGTATATCAAAGCAATAACAATGGTTAAAATAAATGACCGGTAGCGTAAATAGAGACAGTTGTCGACACCAAGGACGACTTGAGAAAGCGTCTCCTCTAAATAAAAAAATACCTCCAATATCAAAAAATTTGACTTCTGGAGTGCTTTATCTAATAACTTGCCAGGTACTGTATTGACCTACAATTTAAATCAGGGTATTCCTCAAAATAGTGTAGCCTAAATCGTATTCCCCCACAGAAACGCCAGTGCAAATAACGCATGGCCAAATGTCTAGATCTCTTTCATCAACGAAAATCTTAAATCTCTCTCAATATTGCTTCAATATTTACAGCTTGTTATCAGTCAAGAGGAATTCTCAAAGTTACTTTTTGTAAAAAAATTACAAAACGACTGATTTACTTTGAAAAACTTTTGTTTTCCAAAAAACTTGTCATAATGCTCTGGCAAGTCGGTGAAGCATTAACCGCACTTTACAATAGAAAAACTACTGGTTTTAATAAAAAAGCAAAACAGATTTGTTAAATTCGGTACAGTAGAATTCGTCTAATTCGTCTTTGCTTAATTCGTCAGTTTGCATAATTCGTCACATTTTCGTCAGTCCCGGCAGAATTCTTATCTTTTACGTGCATTCCAGTTCGTCTAATTCGCCACTTCGCTGAATTCGTCACCTATTTATATCCCCGAAAAACCTTTTGTTGGTCTTATTCGTCATTTGCAGATTCGATTCAATGTTAAAGCTGTATTCACAGCTTTGTTGGCTACTATAGGATAGATGAATTCACGCGGTCTCAGTGGTTATTTCAACACGCGTGAGATCTCAAACAACAAACAGTCCTTATCGGATTAGATTTCATTATTTTCTTTGTACTGCATGATTTGTGTTCCGTGTAAGTGCATTGTATTCAATAATAAACGTAACAAACTACGTTAGCAACAAAACAAGCCCCTTGTATACAAGCCATTATAGAGTTTTTACCTGTTTGCATAATTAGTCAGTTCGCCTAAATTGTCACTTTTTTCTAATCCCCTTGAGGTGACGAATTAGGCGAATTCTACAGTATATTGAAGATCTATTCGCTTACTCCACCCTCTAGTTTGTGTCCTATTTTCCCCTCTGCGCAGGGCTTAAACGCGCTGGTCCAATGTGTGTCCATTACTATTCTCTCGCTTTGAACCAGATCGTACTGGAGCAATACAGCAATTCAAATTCCGGGGTCTTTGTTCCAACAAATGTCAGTCGGAAGATCTCGTCTGACAGTACTATCTACTTACTCTGATTCCTTTTCTTTCGTGGTGGCATATTCGGAATAACGAAGGATTCTTGCGATTTTAAATTCGATAATGAGGTGGATTTTTTAAAATTCTTACTCTGTTGTGCTTTCTTGGAAACTGCGTTCGAAAAATTTGGAACCGACTTCCGATGCAGCTGTGTACTGTCCTGCAAAAATATATGGCATTGATTGCAGGGTGAACTGAAATAAGAAAAAAATATCATAACCAACACTAAATCAACCGAACACGCAAATTTCGCCGGCGAGTCATTGGCAAACTTTGAAAAGCTATTTTTTAAAATGAGGTATGCGAAATGAAAAAAATATATTTTGTAATGACGAACACTGCAGGCTAGAATTGCACAATGCTGATTGCCTACGCTTTAACGACATGCTTTTCGTTCGCGAATATAACCCCGATCCAGTGAATTTGTGATGATTTTAATAAATCACTAAATATAAAAAATAATAGAATAAGGCTTCTGAAAAAAACTGACAATGTCCTGCTGAGAAGAAATTAATGTTTCTAATAAATATGATGCAACAGATTTTGAAATTAATATTTGTATTGTAGCTTGGCTCTATCTCAATTATGGGTAAAATTACATAAAGCTCCTTGAAGTGCAATCAAATCAATTATGGATAAAATTACATAAAGCTCCTTGAAGTGCAATCAAATCGCGCAACACTCAAGGCTATACCAATAGTGAATGCGTTCGTATTAAATTTGGAAGCCCAGCGATAACTTCGCTATGCAAAAACTTTTCATCTTTTTGCATATTGGTTTAGTATGCGCCTTAAGATACTGGCACATATACTATACAGGGTAACCGGTTGATTACCATTTTGAACTTTAGTATTTTAGCCCGTGCTACTCCCATTGCCAACTTTTAAAAGCATCTAGCATTTACGCCAATGCTAACCTTCATAAAGTACCAACAAGTTTGTTGTAATAAGCGAAATTCGCATGCCCGTAAATAACCTTAGGGAATTTCTAACATGCGAAATTCGCGTGTTCGGTAAACGTAACAAGTCCATAGTAAAATATGCAACTCCAAGTACCAGACACAGGAAAAGCTGGAAAACCAATTAACCAATAACGCGAATAAGCGACCATTCCAGAGGGGTTGCTATGTCATTGAAACTAGGTATAATGCCATTCAACCGATAGAATAATATTCGAAACTATGACACGGCAAGACCGCATTGCCGTTTCGTTCGAGCCTATTTTAAAGCAAGCTTCGTCTTGTTTTATTGGGCCGAAACATGGGTTTGAGAGCAGAAGCACTGAATGCATACTTCTACGCCATGAAAAAAAGGATGCTTCAGATTACGCACTGACCTCATGTTTACAGAACGATCTTTTTAAAGTTGCCATGATACAACGGTTGTAGCCAATCGTAGTTTCGCTTTTCTACCATCACGTCGGTAGCATTAGCTTGGCCAGATCAAGCACTGTACTGGCGATGTGGCGTGATAAAGCGAGTTAAATGCAACGAATTAACGTGGCTGTTCAAGTCGAAAGAACTTCTTACGGCAATTTTCCTAGCTTAGTCGCAGGGTTAGCGGAAAGAATGCACTTTGAGTAGGCACTACCGACGACTCCAAAGCAGGCTTAGACACAAGTTGATTCATAACCGAAAAGTTTTTTCTGCGAGCACGAAGGCTATACGTTTCACAAGATACAACAACAACAATAGGTCTACCTCTTCACATATACTGCATTGAATTCCGATACTCGTCTTGGAAGAATGTTTTTCTTCACTTCTTTTATCTGCTTCTATAGCAGTCTGATTCGACTTTGAAGTTTCAATGGAAGTTTTTTTCAATTTCGATAGCATCAGAGATGCATACTGAACTAGAGCAGCAACGCCGGTTGATATTTTTTCGTTGCAAGCTTTTGAAGGCTCCAAAGAAGTGCAATCATTCTCATTTCCACTTTTTAAATGATAACAAAGTTTAAAAGTGGTTGGCTTTCCCAGCATGAGATAGATCTCGGCTATTGAAACATCCCCGACGTTTTTCTTGCTCCAGGACTTCTGTATTGCAAGATTAAGGGAAGAAGGCTTCGTAGGAGAATTAGATTCAGCCTCAAGAGGAGGATCAGGATCCGGTGCATCCACAGGAGTTGATGGTTCGGGAGGTAGGTCCCGAGGCAAATGCATTGCTTCGCCATTTTCAAGGCTACTCCCATGAATAGCTGCAGATTCAAGTGGAACGTAGCAGTCTGTAAGCGCAATGGTTTTGGTGACGTCGGGACAATACGAACATGATACATCAGCATTTTTTTCTTTACCAGGTTGGATCGTATTATCCTCTTTTTTCTTCTCTTCATTGGTCTCAAAAGGCAAATCACTATTTTCAATAGGGTTGCTTTCGTTCGAATCGGTTTGATCTGCAACATTATCTTCAATATGCTCCGCAAAAATTTCCGTTTCTTGAAAAAAGGAGTCTACAACTTTTACATGATCGATATCTGATAGGATTTCTTTATCGATAAAATTGTTTGAGGGCAAAAAAGTGCTTTCCACAGCACCTTCATCGCTATCTACATCATTTAAAGCCTTTGCATCCTCTTCCTTTAGATCATCGATAGGAGTTAAAGATCTTGCACTCCCGGGGTTCTCCTCTGCATCTGATAAATGATCGACAAAAGCGCTCTCGTCTTCTGAGCTGTTACAAAGTTCACCAGAAGCAACTGGAATACAGTCGGAAGCCTCGACCTCTTGAAATCGCTTCTTTTTTTTCTTTGAAGATGTAAGTTGCTTGCCAGTTTTGTGCATCACATAGGAAACAATACTGTGCGTTTTGGTGGTCATAATCTAAACAAGCAGATAGTATTGACACACTTCTATCAATTTCCAAAACATTCAATAATGTGATAAAAAGATAACAAGGGAGTACAGGCAGAAGCAAAATCAATTTGCGTGTGAAAATGCAAGTCTCGACGCTAGAAGTACAATACATTTGTCACTGCTGAAAAAACAACCAGCAAAACAGCCTTTCGGTGAGATTTAAATGACATGGGTTGTACACCGGACGTATTATACTTTTGATCTACCCCAATAAAACACCAAATCCCCCAAATAACTACCGACAGAAAATTGTACTTTTCCGCAGTATGCGACATGGGTGAGCACAGCAACGGTGCGCTACTGAATTCATTGTTCGGATTCACACTAAAGATAGATGTACATGTACAACAGCGCTCTTCAACTTTTTTGGCATCACGGAACCCCAGCTACACCTTGCAAATGTCACGAATCCCTCATTACTAAAGATTTATGAGAACTGCATCGGCCCCTGCATAAAAGCATTGTTTTCATACCAATTTTAAGTCATAATACGAGCATTACAACTTGTTGCGCAAGTAAGCAATTACTGCAGCATTTCTTAACCTGGAATAAATTTACCATCGAGAATGAATTTTTTTACTATAGGGTAACGGTCATCATAAGAGACGTGAGACCTTGAGAGGGGCGCTCAGTAACTCAAACAAAATAGTTGTATCTAATTACTCAACAAAAAAAATTTTTCACTTTCAAATTGGCGAATTCAGGATCAAAACACGTCAAGAGTCACGAGTTAGCAAAACAAACGGTTTCAAAGATTTAAATTAAAAAAAAAAACTTTAATCTCAAATTGGGCAAATTCAGCATCAAAAAACGGCTTGAACCACAAGATTGGGCGCATGTCTTAAACTTCGTGTATTCATAAATTTTCAAAGTGAGCCGCGAGATAAAAAATTATGAATCACTAGAAGAGGTGGTATATTTTTTTAATGTTCCAATAATCAACAAAGGTGAATCTATAGACTAGACCAGTGTTTCCTAAACTTTTTCGTCTGTTGGCACAGCAAAAAAGCTAAACAAATTTCGCGGCACAACAGTCAAATGAATCAATTCATGTTGGTCGCGAGTAGCATTACAAGTGACAGCGAGAAAAGTGATGACCATTTCTTTTTTTTGAAGATCACCACTTTTTCAGGCAACATAGCACGATCTCCGACGTTATTGACCATTATTCATGGCAGCACTTACTCAAATTTTTGCTGATAAATATTAAGTATTATAAAATTAAGTATAAATATTGAGTAAAAAAACCCGCGGCACACCTGCAAATCGTCCACGGCACACAGTTTGGGAAACACTGGTCAAGACGATGCATAAAAAGAATGTAAAATCAAGACGATTTTTTGTTTTTTTTGTTCAAAATTATTTTGGGGGAGGAAAATCAAGCACTGCTTTACCCAAATTGGATACGCAGCCCTTCTTTTTGAAGATCAACGTATATAGCTCTAGTCAAAAATGATTAGGGTGAATATCCAGTAAATTAAGCTAGGGGTAAAACATGGGAAAAGGATTAACCACAGAACTAGTCGCATTCTGCCGTCATTTCACAAAACCCAACAACTGCTATATTCAATTGTCCGAAAAAATCAATTTTGGTTTGGTTGTTGTATTTGTGATGCAGTAGCAATTGAGAGTAAACAGTTGCGCGTAAAATCAAACAAAATGCGGAATTAGGGTAGTATTATGTGTCTAAGGCAGAGTGGTTTGCGGTCGTCAAAATATTCTCGTTTAATTACAAAAATGTCATGCCGCAGGAAAAGGAGCCTTCAAAGGTTACGGAACCCCTGCTGAAGTGCATTGAAGTACAGGATACGTGTTGGTAGGGTTTTGTCGGTGTTCGTATAATTTTCTCTCTTGTCCATTTTTGCATGGAAATTTTCATCCGCTCGGTTACTTATCGTGTTGCATAGCATATTTGTTGTCTGAACATCTGCTTTGGTCCGCTGAGTACGTGCCAAAAAGCGTTTTGTACGCTTTTACTCGAAAAAACGTTTACGCTTTTGGTAAGCACTTTGCCAACCAAATCGGCCTTCGGACAACAATGTATGTTGTGAAGCTTAGCGATGAAAATTCTCATACATAAGTGCATAAGAGAAAAAAACGTACAAAAGATGTACTGAAAAAAAAACACCTTTACGCGTTTTTGAGCGGAAATTTCTGTCCGCTTGGCTACTTATGTGATGCTGTACAGTGCACACTGTTGTTTAAACGTAAGATTTTGTCATCAAAGTACGAACTACAAGAGTTTTTTATCTTTTTTTCCGCAAAAATAAATATGCTTTTGGTACGTGTCTGGGTTCAACACTGAACGTTATAACAACAACGTTCACTGTGTAACACCATATGAATAACAAAATGGATGAAAATTTTCTATAGTAACACGCACAAGAGAAAAACGTACCAAAATTATATTGTTTACACCCACATTAAAGCTTGCGCTGACTGTAACGACCTTTCAGGGTCTGTCTCAAAGATTGTAAAGTGACTACTTAGTCTCAAAACGTCTCCGTTAATCTTGTGTTTATGCTTTAATTAAGTTCCTTTATCAAAATTGCAAACCTCATGAACTTGAAATTTGGCTTTAATCGTCGCCTCAGGTGGGACATGGATTTCTACCGTTGTTGAGGAATGATTTTGAAAGTTGTGTGCGTTGAAATTAAACACAGAGCTGATGGAGTTTCCTTGCGCCACTTGAAACATCTTGCTGCTAAGTGACTGCCATTTCTTGTGAAGAAATGACAAAATGCATGAAAGTTGGCAATCAAGAGGAACATTAAACCTGACAACATAGAAAATGTTCAGCAAATTCAAATTGTAAAGGTCGTATTAAGGAAAAAAGTCTGAGAAAGAGGGCAGTGTATCCAAACAAACTAAGACATAACTGTTGCATTAAACTTTCCAAATAAAAGTAAGGTCCTTTTATCAGTTACTCCTCTAATCATAATTAACTCTTAAATCATTTTCCGTAATATCACACACCCATAGCAACATAAAGGGCTTTTGATATGAGGGACGAGTGGGATTCATAAGGGCGGCGCGAGGCAATGGTGCTATGACTTCCCCCACTAGTCTCAGTTGCATGAAAGTCTGTCAAAATCAGCACTTTGAAAAAGTTAATCTTTAAAAAAGAAAAAAGATCTTCGCGATGTATTGGAGAGCACATGTGAAAAAGACAGCTTTGAAAAAAACTGACCTGCAAAAGAGGTCTTTACGTTTTAAGGGAAGCGTGGGTTTTTGATGGGATGGTTAAATAGGCGAGTTTGAAAAAGTTTAAAAACCTCTCATATAAAGCAAACTGGTAGCGCGGTAGAAGGAGTTAAAGCGCTGCTTTATGGCGAAAGGTCATGCATTGAAACCTCACAATGACCGCATTGCTGTGTCGTTGCAAAAGCACTTTGTGATGCTTCCTTCTGCAGATTATAACTAGCAATAAATTTATTGAAAGCAATATTAAGCAATTAAAACGAGTTCAGAAGAAGAAAATGCTATCTTGAACAAATAGATAAAATACTGTGGCTTTGACAAAGTTTCAAATCAAATGGTGAGTAGTTCGGCAGCCATGCGAAGGCTTTTGCTGAAGAATTTGCAAATTGCAGCTGTAATATTTACCGAATTCTTGGATTGTGTGCAAGCAGATGAACATGGTTCCACGAACTGATTGAGAGTGGATGCAACTCCAGATTTACTCTTAGCGGGAGTTTGATTCGTCGAGTTTCAAACACATTCGATTTTTTCGCAGCACCTTTTCAAAACAAAAGAACCACTAATTAATGAACAAAAGTACCAGAAAATATTTCAATATTAAACCATAATAAATCTTTAAATTTACAAATTCAAGACAGCCCTATACAACACAGCAAGACCATTATTTTTTGGCCAAAATTTATGTCTTTTTGCCGTGTTCTGCAGGCTCAGAGGTGCTGAGTTTGTCTAAATTTACCACCACACACTCGCCTTCGAATCAAACTTTTTTCCGGAGCAACGCAGCACTTTATATTCCAGATACCCTTCCTGACAAATACCAATGGTGTTTTTATAGAGCATCAAATTCAAGGCGTGTCGTTCCAAAGTCAAGAATGATTGCATTGGCTGTGAAATTCGAAGGTTGATTCGTAAAATACAGGATATGCAATAAATGGTAGCTAACATAATATATTACTACACACCTTCTAAATCATGCATTCGTTTGAGAGCTTTACAGGATGGTGTTTTTATGCGATAATTTTTTCCTTTTACTCTTACGCTGGTAGAACCATAAGTGATTAGTTCATTGAGCTTCATGATGCCTTTTTTCTTCAAAATACCTAAAATTTTGTGAAAATGATATTACATCTGGTGCAAAAGTTTGGAATTGAGGTAAAAATGGAACACACTTTCACAAAAACATTGCCAAAACCATTTCAGGTGAAGAAAAACGAGTTCTTGGGCAATATCATAAATGGTGCGTTGACTTCCCTTCAAGTGTAGATAATGAGAAATTCAGTAGTAAAACAAACGAAAAGTGAGGAAAAAACGAACAATGCTCCAGTTAATACTTTTATAAACGCTATAGTTATTAAATATAAATTAAAGCAACTGCATAATATATTTCAAATAAGCACACTTACAACCACCAAGTTTTTTTCTCAATTCACCGTAGTTTATCACTGCAAGCAGTTCCTGACTTCCTTTTATATTGTGACTTGCGGAAGCTGTATTTAAGGACAACGGCATTAGGCTTTAATTAATTATAGTTCTTTGCAAGTAAAAAGCATTACTTTTCTTTAATTCAGCACTTTAAACAAGACAAAATGCTTTGGAATGAAGGAAATTTAAAACAAATACTGATAAAATTAACAGGTAACTTGAAAAACAAAAAACAACAAAGCTGCAAACTAATTTTAACACAAAATTTCATGACATGACGAGATGATTGCAATTGTTCCATTAGTGCGTATATACAAGTTTGCCATTACTAACCTTCATGATCCAACAATTTGCTAATGGTAGTCCATGTTCGATAATACAAATGTCGAACTTGATCTTTAGTCTTTATAACACTTTCATCACCTCGCTTTTTATGCTTCTGTGCAATAGCTTTCTGTATCGCTTCAAAATCTTTACCATGCTGAATAATTGTAGCATAATGTTGTAAGTCAAGTACAATGTCACCTACGTCCGATGAGATAAATCAATTACTACGACCATAAGTATTAACTTTCAAACAAGAAAAATAGACGCAAGTGCCTAAATTCCAATCAGTGCAGTAATAAAAATCTTTGGCCTTAAAGTACAGTCAAAAACCAAGAAGCACTAAGTTTACAGCAAAATATAGTCTATTAGCAAGCACAGTATAGATCCATTCACTCATACTTACAACTGCAACAGCTTCAAAAAAATGAGTTTTGTCTTCAATACTCCATTGTTCTCTCACTCGTTTTTTCTTGCTGCTTGGTTGTGTTACATGCGATGTGTTACTACTGGTTTGTTTTTTTGTTTTGACTTCTGTTGTTGCATTCTCATCGTTGTTAATTGACACCACCTGCTTATGAATTGTAGCAGATTGACTAGGGGGATTAGCTGGAGCTGACGCTGAAACAAACATATTTGAAGTAGGTCTAACTATTCTTCAAACTTTCTAAAGTTGCATCACGCTTTTCAGTCACCATGTAGAAATGTACATGCTCTGGACTATACACAATCAAGTTTTGGGCATAAAATTGCAACATGTTTATTGCTTCTATCGGATTGCTAAAATTTTAAAGCTTGTTCAAATCCAGATTGTTGAAAGTGTAACTGGCTACTCTGAGATGCTCAGGCAAATGCCTAATTTCTCTATTGCTATGGTAATTGAAGCCGGCTGTAAAAGCGAACAGTAAACGGTAAAATGTAGATAAATCACTCATTATATGAGTTTGCATATGACATATTGGCATTCAATTTATCCTCGGGACTTGCACAATGACATTAAGCATAGCACAAAACAAAACTTTTTTTCGAGTTTCCAAATTGCAACATTCTGTTTGAACCACATCGTATTACTTCAAATAAATTTACTGCTGTTAGCATTAACCAAGCGGAAGCAATCACCGCACAGTGCCTTCTGCAAAGGCTTAACAGTGCCATCATAGTGAGGTTCAAATATACGACCACTTATTCATTGTCGAAAAAGCATCACTTGAAGTGATTGCAAATAAAGTAAATACAGCAACACAGTAAATGTTTGAAGATGTTATGGAAAGAAAAATGCTAAAAAAGCAGTAGATTCACTAGCTACTGGTTGCACATTACACAACATTGTGTCATAATGTTAATGCTAAAAAAGCAGGAAATCCACAAAAATGCCAAAGAGATCTAGTAGATCCACTAGCTACTGGTTGCACATTATGCAACATAATGTCATAACAGCATAACACCTTACTATTCGCACCTGTAGAATTCACTTCGGGAATAAACCTTTTGACAGGTTTTACAGTAGCACGTAGGACTGGCCCTTCAGTATTTTTTCTTGAATTAGAATTACTATTGCGCCAACGCCATACTCTTCCTTTTTCTGGAGTTGTACCAAGCTTTTCATCTGTTAGTTCACTGTCATGCTCAGTGATGTTCTTAATTTCTTCAGTCACTTCACATAACATGGCAGTGGTTGCATTATCACCACAATCAATTATAACATACTCATCAATCAGGTGCAACAATTGGATTAAATAATTAACAAAACTCTGAAGCAATTGTTGCACTAACAACATAAACAAAAGAAGAATAACCTACTCAGCTAGCAGCATCACAAATTTTGTAATAAATAATTAGGACTTAAAAGAATGAGGTAAATTGCCGAACTATCTGTATTTCAATTTAACAGCAATGCTTTCCTTACCTTTTTTACTATCGTGCAGGCCCAAATATCTTGGCTATACACTAAAGATTTGAATAGCCAGGGCAATGCTGAACTTTTTTCTTCAATGAAAAGTATATATAAATAGGGAAGTGACATAAAGCTCACATAGGCATTTGACTTCTATAGTTGTCGTATGTCAACATATCAAATCTGTTTTTGTATATATTGTTTGGCTTTTCTTCCTCTATATTACAGGAGCAATACTGCTGACAAAATAAATAAACTGAAATAATACTGTTTTAAATAAAAAAAACAATACCAACTACATATAAAGTGTCAAATAAAGTATCTGCTGTACTGCCTCATGTATGAAATTGGTTACTACAAGCACTTAAAGGTGGAAGTTCCGTTGAATTGCAGATCAGCCTTGAGAATGGGGTTTAAGCAGTTTGCCCATTTTTGAAAAGACCCCATATGAAATCTTGTTAAGTACTTCTTGAAATATCAATTTTGAAGATCTTTAAACTCTATTCAGACGACCAAACTTTAAGGCAATGACTAGGCTAGCTGATGATTATTGGGCAGTTTTTCATCACTTTAAATATTGATAAAAGTTGAAATCTGGGTCTAGTGAAGTCACACATTAAAAGCACCCATGCTAAAGAGCTATAAAAAGTTGTGGTCCAACTCTAGTCGTTATCACAAAAATATTGAAGGACATGCTCAACATGAGTTATAGTGATCAGTTTTTCATGAAAATATTGAAATCAAAAAACTTAAACATTTTAATCTAGCTCATTAAATAGCTACTTTTTAAAGATTTTGCTACTCCTCCGCCCTCACAAATTTTTAGCTGACTGCACCATCTGGCTTTTAGTTTTTGTGGAATAAAATTCAAATAACATGAAGATCTAAGTTTTCTTTTTTAGAGATTAATAAACATTGATTTGATCAAGTTGCTTCACATCTTAACTACTTCTAAACACGAATGAACGTTTTATCAAAAGCATCAGACAATACTCAAAAAATATATTTAAACAGACGAACAACAAAAAGTAGTAATTACTAGAATTAGGCCAATGTGTCTGCACTATGTGAACCATTTCGATCTACCTCACTGGATCTCAACTTTATATTAGCCATCTTGCACTTAAAAAAAAATCAACTTTACTCTCCTTCCTATCATAATATGTATCACCATAGATAGAGTTTAAAAGCATCACTCCAAAATAAATTTTTTTCAAAAAAGATCTTCAACCCAAATTTATAAGATGTTCTTCAAAAGAAAAAAATCATCAATCTAAATGAAGGTAACTCTCATCAAGAGTCTTCTAAAAGTAATGTCATCTCCCAATGTAGTGTCTCCTGCAGCAGAACCTTTTTTTTTAGTGATGCCATTGTTTGCACCATGCATGTAAACCTTTAACTTGGTCAAAAAAGGTAAATTAAGCCACAAAGTGGTTGAGAAGTATACATCTTCAGACACTCTTCTTGTATCCTATGAGGTGTGAATACTTTAATAGAGAACCATTGCTATACAGAGATACAGGACAAAACCAATAAAAAAATGAATCCACTTTCTATTTGAACTACAGTTGTGACAAAAGGTTTAAGACCACCAATGACTTTTCACTATGTTTGCACTTTGCCTCTTCCTAACTCATTTTAATTTGTTGTATGCGTTTGATCCTTTATCTATCTATTGAGACTTAACCTGTCAAACAAATGATACACCACAAATGTAACAAAACATTGTTTATTTATTATTTTAATATTTTGCAAGGCCTCCTCTGTTTTTCAACACAGCAGCTATTCTGCAGGGCATGCTATCTATAAGATTGCAGCAGTATTTTCATGACATTTTCTAAGTCCATTCAATTTTTATGATGGTCTTTATTGATTCCATACTGGTAGGATGCTGATCTGCTACTTCATTCTTCATCACATGCCATAAATTTTCATTCGGATTTAGATCTGGATTGTTTTCTGGCCAGTCCAGGATATCAACATTCTTCTCCTGAAAAGTTTTTCACTGACTTTGCCCTACGGCATGGAGCATGCATCCATGAAAACATTGCAATCATGTACCATCATGTGCATCTCTAACTTATTGTTGAGTAGATCTAGATATTTTGCATGATTAATAGTGGTACCTGACTGGAGGAAATACATACCAGCTGTACCATGCGCAGACATTGCTCCCTAAACCATGATGCATGGAGGGTGCTTCATGGTTTGGATGGTGTAGCAGTCCTTATATCTGGCATCAATTGGTCTTCTCACTAGTTGCTTGCAAGATGTCAACTGCTGCACAGTTGACTCATCAAAAAATAAAACTTTCTTCCAGTTTCTAGTGGTCCAATTGAGGTGAACCTTGGCAAAAGCATATCTTTTAGCTTTCATGGAAGGGGTAAGCTTAAGTTTTTTGGCAGGTTTGTAAGCTTTTAGCCCAAAGTCATCAGTCAAGCAAAGTTTTATGGTGGTTTTACTGACAACTGTACCTTTGAGCAACAAAGCCGAGATAATTTTTTTGCTTGAACTGGTAGGTGAACACACTATCATTTTCTTCATCAGGTGATTATTTTTTGGGGATAACCCTGGCTCTTCCAGACCTGTACAAATCCTAAATAATTCTTCCTAGACTTGTACAGACCTGTACAAACTCCAAAAATTTTAAAATATGATGATTGCCTGATGGATTGCTATTTTGCTAAACTTTAGTTTTTTGATATTTGCCTTTCTAAGTACCCCTCTTCATTCAGAGTAACAATTTTTGCCCTTTCTACAACTAATAACTCCCACATTTTTCCCAAATTTATAGCATTAAAATTTGAGAAAAACCAAATGTTTTTGCTTCCAAAAAAAAACTTTACCCAAAATCCCATCATTTAAAGGCTTCACCAGGAGCATTTGTTAAGTAGCAGCGTTTTTAGAACATAAAAGCTAATGTGACACACATTAGCAAGAGTTTTGTCATTTTCATAGAAAAATTAAAACTTTATGTAGGTGGTCTTAAACTTTTCGGTGTGACTGTTTTTGAGTAGTTTGATTCTCGGCTACTTTTACATTTTTACTCAAGAAAAAATACCTATCATTGCTTGTATCTTTTACTTTATTATTTTTTTAGTAAGTAGCACTACTTTGCTTTAGTAGAATTTTATGACAACTCTAAAATGTGGAAATTTACATAATTACAAAAAATCTTACTAAAACATAGAAAACACCCTAATTATGGAAATTGCCTAATTATGGAATGTTAAAAGAAATGCTTAGTTTAACTCAATGTGATTATCAAATATTAGCCAATTGGGTGGTTATACTTATAGTTTTTATAGACTTCTGTAAATTTTTTTAATTCTGCAATTTTCTTACTATTTACATTAGTACAAGTAGTTTTTCCATTTTCCACAAATCAATAATCCTTTTTTTTTCTGAATTTCAGTAATTTCGTGTTTAATATGAATTTTAGTGATTCTGTGAATCAGTAATTCCATAATGCAATATGAATTACCATATTTTAATAAATTTTCATATTTTAGTGCTCTCTAAATTTTAGACTACTTTGACCACCTCAGACAATAACCAATGAGAAATAACAAAACATTTTAGTAGTTTAACTTTGTTCAAAGTTCTGTTAATTTAATTAGGTCAGATGCGTGATGAAAGTGCAATTCTAATAACAGATTTAACTGTTAGCTGCTACTTGAGAATATTGCCGACTAGCAGACTGTATTAGCAAGTAGTTTTGACCAAAATAAAAAGGCATAATGATTATGGATTCTGACTGTCTGATTGCATTTTACTACACTAGTACCAGTTAACACTTCATCAATTACCTGTATTTTGCTTGATTTTTGCCTTTTTTGTCACCCAGAACTGTTAAACGCATTACATATCATCTGTACCTACTGTAGATAATGCAATCACATACAAGTCAAACAATGTATGCAGTGCTTCCAAACATAATTCTTCTATTTTTCCACTTAAGAAAATTAGCCTATTTCCTATGATTTCCTCATTTCAAAAGCAAATTTTTTCTTTACTTTCCTCTCACACTTTCCTCTAAAAAACCATTAAGATATGAATCAGTTTTTACACTTCTCTGAATAGGCAGTGGCCATTTTGCCATCAACAATTTATTACCCTTGGAGGTTATTTTACTGTCATACATTGGTGATTGGTCAATTTTAATGACATAATGAACATAAGACATTTGGTCGTTTCTGATGGATCGATTTCAATGATAAATTAAAAAACTTACAGTCCCAGTGTACACTGCTCCATACATTTACATGCAGGGGCCCCCCTCCAGTGTACACTGCCTAAGCACTCAGCAAGCCATAATTAAACCTGTAACCATCGCATTTGAACATAGCTGCAGTGTCTACTACAGCACAGGATTACAGCCAGAATTGAAGCAAATATGGCTTTTTGAACACACATGAATGATGATGGCAGATAGCCTCCAAAGGTAAAAAGTATTGACGGCAAAATAGCCTTCAAGAGTAAAAGGCATTGATGGCAAAATAGCCACTTCCTTCTAAAAAACTTTCATGGCTTCTAAAATACAATTGTTAATGTGCAATCTAAAATCCATACTTTTAAGAACTTGCGAAAACAACGCTTGCAAAAACTTGTGAAAACACTGCAATCAAAAATAAGCAGTAAAGTAACTGTGTACAGCAATATTGAATATGAAATAAGCACTAAAACTCGCTGGTGCCTCATGATATACACATTTTAAATATATAGGACCTAAGTGAAAGGTTTCTACACTGAAAAAATCGACTCACAGTCAAAGAGAGACGCCCAACTTGCATAGCCTACACTTTGTTGTTGATTTCTGCTTGGCTCTACTTTTGCATACTAACAATCCCAAGCTAGCAAAAATAACTTACTACATCAAAGTTTCCTGGACAGATAGGAATGAAAAAAGACTTAAATCACTGGTAACGTAGTAAAACTTTCTGGTTAAATTTTCAGTAGAGTATATACCGGTAATGAGAAACTTATTCTTTTCTACAATTCCTGCACTGAAACATAACATGCTAAAATATTTTTGATTATCTTTTTTGCCTGATTTCTTCCTTATCTCCTCGTTTTGAGCATTTCCTCTTTCATAAATGTTAGGACTAAACTTCCCCAAATCAGGAAATTTCCTTTAAAATGGAAACTCTTCGTATAGGGTAACCATTAGAGGTGTCCAAAGTCAAAAATTTTGAATCCGGCTCCTAATCCTAATCCGACAAATGTCAATCTTAATCCAACTCCGACTCCTGACAAATCAAAAATTATAATCCAAATCCGACTCCCAATCCTGAAAATCAAAAATTTCCATATCTGCTTCTAATGATCAGGGATACTAAAACATGCCTGCTGATGCTATAAATTAACGTCTCTTTTATCCAAGTTGTAAAATCAAAATCCGAATCCGAATTTTAAAATTCAAAAATTTACAATACAAATCCGACGAAAAAAACGGATAACCCTAATTTTAAAATCCGGATCCGATGAGCAGCCCTGGTAACCGGTGGTACTCATCCACAAAGATGGGAAAAGCTTGGAGCTTTGCAAAAATAGGATTGGATAATAATGCAAAGGGCTAGCGATGCACTTGACAAACTGCAGACAGTGAAACTGTTTCGAACTATCAGGTCTCCTCAGTGCAGTTGGTGGCCGACAAGAAGCTAGAGGCTTTTAGTAAAGCATAGTTTTGACCGTCACACCTGTGGGACCTATACTAGGTCCACTGTAATGGATGGTCGGTCTGTACTCTGCGAAGCCGCATCACTCGTGAAAGAGTGGCGGTTGTCGCAGGTGTACTAAGTTGCTAACAACTGCTAGAACAATAGTGCTGTCACAGCCTAGTGGTCACAAGCTCTTATAGGTAACCAACTTCGCTAAAGAGACATGATAGATCGAAGCAGTGTCACTGTCTGCAGTTTGCTAAGGATTGGATAATTTTATTATGAAGATCACACGCAGTCAGCCAAAACTGAAACCTTGCAAAATCACCTTTTACACGATAAGACAACTGGTTGTCTTTGCTCCGTTTTTGCTTGTTGTATTGAAAGCAATATTAAAAACAGCGTCAATATTATTTTGACCTGATCCATTTCACAAAACAAACAAAATGTTCTGATCTTTGTTGCAAACGCGACCAAATAAATTGGATATACCGAAAGACTCTACCGGTAGGCCTGTAGCTGCTTTGAACATGTTTCTTATGTTCCAGTTTTTTTGGGAGTTAATTAACGTAATTACTTAATGCAAAAGCACATCTTTATTTGTGTACCTGCGTTTTAAGTTTGTGCAGTTATAATGTGTTTCTGTTGCATCCGTTAATAAGTAGATCGACAAAAAAAGCATTGGTTTACCTGACGTCTGCGCCAGATTTAACATAACAAATATTTGTGAAAGCATTTATCACCACTTGTTGTAGATGAGTGTCGTCGTCCTTGCAGGTCTTCCTCCCATGGAGATAATTCTATAATTTTGTCTCTTTTAGTCAAAAGAACAATCCACTTTAAGCATCCGCCCTGTATGGAGCCACATGTAGAAACCTCCTCAACTTCAACTAAAAACCACAAATAGAAACTCACAAACAACACTTGGCTTTATAAATGGAACGCCATTTACCCATAGTAGCTGTCACTATCGAATTTTATTTTAATTTGGATCACAGTCAAATGCCGGCCCTTGAGCTACAATAGTGACCCTCAAAAAAAGCTGCGTCTTCCCCAATGTAGTTGGATGGCAGAGCCTTCAGTCCGGCTGCTTGAGTGGCCCAGATGGCATGTGACCGAACCAGCCGAACTGGAAGGGTAACCCCTCACCCCATAGGCGTAGCCAGGGGGCCAAAGAAGCCATGGCCCCCCTGAATTTTTAGTCAAATTACAAAGCAGTATCAAAAAAATAAAAACGTAAATTGTTTTGCGCCTCTGCAGATACATTAGAGTTTATTGCTGACGTTTAGCAAGCGGGTGGGGAGAGGGATGGGTCGGGCGTGACTTTTTAGGTTTTTTAACTTTCAAATGTTATCAAACAAGATGTATACATTTTACACACTAAATATCGCCGAAGTTTTTCTTCTATGTCGCATTCGAGTGATGAATTGATAATCCAAGTTATGGTAATTGCAAGAAATAAGCGTCTCGCTGAGCGCTTCCTTATTTTATTGCGATGCGGTCTACTACAAAAACGCTTCATTTATCAGAACGTTTAACCTATCAGTGAAAGTGGTTTCCTTGAAATTCCTTGAATAGTGCGTTATACGTCACAATTCAAGTTGAACTATTAAAGCCGTTCTTGATAAAACGACATTAGATCAGTGAAATCGCATTCGCACTTTCTCAGTTTTGTACAGCAATTTTTGTTGCAGCGACGAGCATAGTTCACGAAAGGCAAAATGCCGTTATAAGTAAATGACGTCACATTAAAAGTTGCAAAATTTGGCCCCCTCTCAATTTTTTTCTGGCTAGGCCCCTGCCTCACCCACATATTCAGCCAGAGCCTACTACTCGACAAACGCCTTTTTCAGGGCGGGGCGATGTGCCCCTGTCAGGGCACACCGTCAACAAGTTCCGAAGGCCAGCAGTCTTGCAGCTAAACATCGAAGGCCTCACTGCAAGCAAGATGAATGTGCTTCATCATTCCCCCGAGCAGTATGAGACGCTCGTCATTCTTCTTCAGGAGACCCACTGCACTTGTGCAGAAAAGCTAACAATACCAGACTTTGCACTAGCTGGGTCTTCTTTTAGCAGGAAGCATGGCATTGCTACGTTTGTCCATGCCCGGCTAAAATGGATCCTTGTTGATTAATCTCCAGCTACATCGGAGACCGAGTGGTTGTGCGTGGATGTTGGTGGTTATAGAATCGTCAATGTCCACAAACTTCCACCTACGCGACTGCAAGCGTCTGATCTCTCAGTGTTCCCTCACCCTGTTCTCTATGCTGGTGTAGCGTGTCGCGCCTCGCACTTCATCGAGCTGCCATGCCAAACATCTTTTTGTCTTTTTTTACATTTCTTTTATTAGTTTGCTTTCAGTGGCTTGGCACCTTGCTCCCACTGATGTGTGTGATTCTAGTTGTTTAATGTAAGAGCTGTGTTTGCTAATTTGCAACTTCGTGCGTCCCCAGTTTGACGCCCAGCTCGCGCACCTTTGCTGTTTTACTTTATGATTTTGCTGATGAAGCAATGTTAACTGACGAAGTATCTACCGTCAGGTTTGTAGCCGCTCGGCTATCTCCGTTTCAAGTATATCGTGCTCCTATAGTCCGCACGCCTGGCGATGTAACCTCACGCCAGGAATCTAGCCTGCATGGCTTTCCGGCAACCTAGCCGTGATATTGCAACGCGTATTGTTTGTTATTATTGTATGCGTCTAAAATCACACACATATATTTTTCTTTTTTATTAGGGCTAGATTATGTTTATTTTTGTCTTCTCTTGGTAGCTCGGTGATCGGCTTGCCTTTCCCGCCATTAGGTTGATTATCCGTTATATTTTTTTGTTAAGTGACGTGTGCAGTGTCCTGTTTACATAGACGTGTGCAGCAACCTAATTCCTGGTGTCGCGTGCAGATTTTGTTACCGACCATGTGGTCGGAGATATTGTGCTCTCTTTCTTCGTCGATCGCCGCGGCGGACGGACGTGTTCTGGTTGTTTGTCATGTTTCT
This sequence comes from Trididemnum clinides, assembly GCA_963675345.1. Lineage (NCBI taxonomy): Eukaryota > Metazoa > Chordata > Ascidiacea > Aplousobranchia > Didemnidae > Trididemnum > Trididemnum clinides. The sequence goes on from OY776295.1 coordinate 13,564,620, forward strand.
CGTTCGTTGTTGATCGTCGTGGCAGAAGGACGTGATTTTTGATTATCTGCCACAGCTTGCGCGAATTGATGGAATAAAATATTGCTGTAGTGCTTTCTTCCTTGTGACTGCCATATAGTTCCCAGCAATTGGGATTCAGTCAGCACGTTATTGCTCTAAGGAACTTATTTCCTACACTGGCAATTTTAATTGTCCACATGTCACCTGGAGTTATAGAACTAGCAGTGCCGACGGAGAGTGCCTTTTTGATTGGGCAAACCTTAACGGCCTTGCCCCTCTCCACGACCCAAAAGACGTGGCCACCTTTCATTCTGGTCGCTGGAACACTGGCACCAACCCTGATCTCACATTTGTCAGTGTTGGTCCAGACAGCCGGGTACCTGACAGACGAATCTTAGAAAAGTTCTTTTGGTCACAACATTGACTCTCGCTTATTGTTTCATCAAGACTTGCTCTGCCTGTTCCGGGAAAGCCTGTCAAGTGGATGGAGTTTCCGCAAGGCCAACTGGAGCCACTACAATACATTGACCAACAGACTTGCCAAGATTTTGTTGCAACCAGATTCACCAGATGTGAATCAGGCCTACCAGGACTTCTACAGTGTCATCATAACAGCAGCCAAAAATTCTATCCCACGCGGTCGTCGAAATAAACACATACCGTGTTGGGATGCTGAGCAGGATCGCCTAAAGGAAGCGATTCTAACGGGGCTGCCATTGCCCTGCTCCTCAGGTTCGATTCGTTTGAGACCAAGAAGAAGGCTGGTGCCGCGTTGGTCCATCTGACAGCTGCTTACGATATCGTCTGGCACCATGGTCTCACCTGCAAGTTGCTTAGGCTTCCACCGGATAAGCACAAGGAGCGAATGATCATGGAACTTGTCCGGAATAGAAGCTTCACGCTCACTATTGGTGACAGCAAGCAAAGCAGGTTAAGACGTTTGCGAAACAGCCTCCCACAGGGATCGGTCTTGGCCCCCTCCTTTTCAACATCTACACATACGATCTGCCTTTTATGACTTCTCAAAAGTATGCATATGCTGATGACTTAGCATTGCTGTATGCTCCTCGAGATTGGAAGGCTGTGGAGGACACTTTAAGCCAAGACATCACCACACTTTCAGCTTATCTCCAAACTTAGAGGCTAAAGCTTAGCAATACGAAAACGGTGACGGCGGTCTTTCATCTTAAAAACAGTGAGACAAAAGGTGAGCTTAATGTTTACAACAAGGGCAGCCTATTGCCACCCTGTCCAGTCCCAAAATAACTTGGGTTAAAGCTGGATAGGTCGCTGACTTTCCGTCACCACCTCGAGGCTTTGCGCAAAAAGCTCTCCACCCGAGTCGCGCTGTTGAGACGACTTGCGGGATCCGGATAGGATGCAGGTGCCAAGACATTGTGCATCTCTGCTTTTTCCTTGGTCTACTCCACAGCTAAGTACGGCACCAGTTTGGTGTCGTAGTTCGCATGCTCGCCTCATTGACAGTATTCTCGATGATGCTTTGATTATTGTCACTGGATGCTTGCGTCCCACATCAACGGAGGACTTGCCTGTCCTCGCAGGCATCCAGCCAACTGAGCTCCACCGATTAGGGCCGACACTCTCCTTGGCGAATCGTGCTATCCATGACCCCGACCATGTACAGCACGCATAGTTGGTTGGAAGCAGGATGCGCACCATGCGAGACTTAGATCAAGACGCTCATTTGTACCTGCTGCGTGCAAACTATAAAATAGTTTGTCTGAACTGGACATCCTCGTGAAACAGTGGGCGAAACATAAATGGAACGCGGACTACTTGGATAGTACTTCAAGGGTCCGTGCTTTCATTCCCAGGGTCAGTTCAAGGCCACTTGGAATGAGTCTGCCCAGAACATCTCGGGCAAGGCTCAATCGCCTACAGACTAGTGTAGAACGTTTTCACTCGTCCATGTACAAATAGGGTCTCGCTCCATCACCGAATTTCGAATGTGGCGCCACCGAGCAAATTGCTGATCACGCTATATCTTCTTGTCTCATATATCATGGATCAAGAGGAACGCGAGGTCTGCAGGTTTTGGATGACGCAACTGCAGGTTTCGGATGACGCTTAACGCCACCACTGCCAGCATGTAATCTGGGCAGCGCAGCAATCCGGGGTGGTAAAAGGATAGACCCTCGGCTCTAGCCTTGATTTGTGCTGGCCCGGTTTGAGTTTGGGTGCCTGACCAAACGACAACGACGACTAAGCAGCACAAGCCATCATCAAGTCGCAGAGCCCAAACGCCAAGACCGCCTTCCATTTGATGTCTTGGCGGGAATCTCACTTACTTCGGTGGGCAAGCCTCGCTCTCTCAACGGTTGCTGGGTAGGCATGTTGCAGCTTCAGCGACTTCCTTCGTTCCTACACACGTCTCTGCTGGCTGCGCGCGCTTGATGAGGGGAATGGTGTAGCAACTTCAACTACAAACCACAAACAGAAAGTCACCAACAACATTTGAATTTATACATGTATATGGAACACCATTTATGTTTAGTAGTTATCATAGTGGAAGTGATTAATCACCGCATGGGGTACACGCATTTTTATTCGGACTATAGTCGGATGCCTGCCGTTGCGCAACAGTCAGTCTTAGCTGCTTTATTTTGGTTTTCGCCTAACATTACAGAGGAGTACCCATAAAATTCAAAGGGGCGGGCGGCTTTCCAAAACCTATACAGTTGAAACTTTTGGTGGAACAAGTTTTTTCGCTTGTATCAGCTTGTGCAGGTCTTGGCCTCCCATACTCTGCGTTTTGTTACATTCCAGCATTTAATACTTTGATTTTCATTATATTGATGCAGCTAGACCCAGATCTGGGCACTGCAAATTTAAACTCAATTCTACAACCGCAAATTTCGCAAAACTGCAAGAGGTGTTCCGCAACCGCAAATACGCAAGTTTGCGATAGGTTTGCGGTAACTTTTTGTACTTCCGCAACCGCAAATGCACATTGCACTTCCGCAATCTTAGACCGCAATATTTACTGTTATTTTGTCTTCCCATGATGATCTTTTTGTTTTGGAGGTCAAATTTTGCCGTCGACCAGATGTTGACCTCCAAAAAAAAAAGGTCACGAACACCCGGATGTTAAACCTGCAACCTAGGAAATAAGGTCATTCACTTCTCAAACGGATTTTCTAGCGGGACATGCAACACTGCCTATTGCTTTGCCGTAAATTTCAGTTTTTTCACCACAAATCCGCAAATATTTGCAGTAGGAAATTAGGTTCGCAAATCCGCAAATAGAAACGGTAGTCCACAATTTGCAGATTTGCGGAAGTGCCCACCTCTGGCTAGACCTTTGGTAGCAGAGACGTAGCAGCCGCCCCCCAAACCCCCCAATTGGGGGGGGCCCAGGCCAACTTTGGGGGCCCAAGTTAGTCTGAAATTGCTTTTTGGCTACGTGACTATTTTCAGTTCAGCAGACTTGTTTACAACCGATTTAAACTGTAGGAAGAAATTGGCTTGTGACATCATAAGTGAATGCAACGTCATTTTATCTCGCAGAATCTAGAATATTTCGATTGATTTTCTGGTAGAATCTTGAATATTCGATTGACGTAACAATGCCGTTGTTACGCAACAATCATAGAATGGTCTGGAATTCTGTTTGGCTATAAATACCGGGACAATATATATACACTGCAGAGTGCAGATAAAGTATTTTATTGACATTGTATAGAATGAAACGTTCAAAAAGTGGTGCTCAAAAGAGAAAAGAAGCAGCCACTGCTCGAGATGCTGTAGTGAAATTGCCCAAGATGACAGATTTTTTTCAAGATTACTGAGCAGAGTAGACCTGGCACTAGTACCGAGAGGGATGAAGAAAACTATAGTGTACAAGAAAAAGAAGACTATGACGATCAGCATCGAGGTGATTGTGAATTTCCAAAAAATGTAAGTTGTGATTTACCTGCCAATACGCAACCTTCAATATCAAAAATAACTGAATCTTAATTTACCCCTATCCCTGATGACCCATGTAAATGGCCTGAAAGTATTTCTGATGCTCAACGATGTGATATAGTAAAGCGTGGACCACATCAACTAATAATGAATTTTCCATATAATAACACAACTCCAAGGCGACGTTTTTCCTCCAACCATTATAAACGTGTGTTACCTAATGGTGAAAATGTTTCACGGTCGTGGCTAGTTTATTGTGGGGAATCAGATCAAGTTTTTTGCTTTTGTTGTAAGCTATTTGGAAAAACACTAAGCCCCTTTCGTAGTGGTATAAATACATGGGAGGGTTTTTCGAAAAAACTGAAAGACCATGAAAACGGCATTTCCCACCAAGAATGCTGCAGTCAATGGATGTTGCTAGCTGAAGGGATAAGAAATTCATCCACTATCGACAAACGCGAGATGAATATTTTTTTCAATGAAAGACGTTTTTGGAGAAATCTTTTAGAGAGACTTATCGACATTGCCTTGTTTCTATCGGAAAGGAATCTTGCTTTTAGAGGATCTGAAGAAGTCTTAGGATCTCCTCATAATGCAAATTTTCTGGGTATATTTGAGCTTTTGGCAAGAAGAGATCCGATCCTAAAAGAGCTTCAAGACAGAATCAAGAATAAAAACACTAAAGATCACTATTTGAGTCCTACCATACAAAATGAACTAATTGAATTGCTAGCGACAGAAGTTGAAAAAGAAAATTTACAGCAATTGAAATTGGCAAAATATTTTTCTATAATTTTGGACTGCACTCCAGATATGTCACATCATGAACAAATGTCTGTCATTCTCCGTTATGTACTATGTAATGAAGAAGCTGCTGTTGTTAAAGAAACATTTTTTGGCTACTTGAGAATAAGTGACAGTACTGGGAAAGGCTTGTTGGACGCTTTCTTAGAAAAAGCGACCGAACTGCAACTCGAATTGTCTGGTTGTCGAGGTCAGTCATATGATAATGGTGCTAACATGAAAGGAAAACATTCTGGGGTCCAAGCAAGAATGCTAGACATCAATCCCAAAGCTGTTTACGTGCCCTGTGCAAACCATACCCTTAACTTAGTTGTTGTTGACAGTGCTAATTCATCGACGGAAGCATTGACATATCCTATTCCAAGTCAATAAAGCAAGCAAGATTCTTCAATCGTATGGAGTCTCCCTTCATACAATGGAAACGGAAATCCAGGCAACTGAAAAGTTTTTGCAAAACTATCGCACAACGGGTTATGACAGTGCCGCAACATCTGCTGTTGAAATAGCACAGGAATTGGATATTGATCCTTCTTTTCCTCCGTCAAGAAGTGGAAAGAAAAGAAGATTGTTTGATTACCAAGGTGAAGAGGAACAACGAGCTACTCCTGAACTGAAATTTAAAAGCAACTTTTTCTATCCATTAGTAGACCAGGCTATTATGTCAATAAAGGAGCGCTTTAATTTGTTACGCGAGGTTTCTTCCGCCTTTTCGTTTTTGTACACACGAGACAAACTTTTGCTTGTGCAACAAGAAAATGCTCTTCTTACTTGCTGTAAAGAGTTCCAAAAAAAGTTCGGTGACATTGATTCTGATGAAATGAGCGCTGAGCTACAGCGGTTTGTTTTAATTTTACAAAAAAACGCAATCTCAATACGGCTCAAGACTTTCTGAACTATCTTCTAAAGACTCATTTATTTGAATTGTATCCGAATGTGTACATCGCACTTCGAATCTTACTAACTTGCCCCGTGACTGTTGCCAGCGCTGAAAGAAGCTTCAGCAAATTGAAACTGATCAAAACTTTTAATAGAACGTCTATGACAGACAGTAGACTATCTTCATTAGCCATGTTGTCAATCGAAAATGACTGCGCCCGATCTCTTGATTATGACAATGTCATAACAGCATTTGCGAAAAAAAGGTTCGCTCCAGACTATTTAAATGATACTATGTTTTTATAAGTTTTTCATGTTTTTCAGTGTCATTGCTTTCGTTTCGCAGTGTCTGCATAAATGTCCTACTGAACTCTGGCATCGGTGCCGAATTTTTTATGACTTGCACCTTCGGTATCGGCATGCTTTATTCTGACATTAGCCTGTTTACTTATGTACAAATTGTGATGTATTTTCTTAATGCAGCTTTTCAATTTTACACCTCTAAAGTGATATGACCTGTGCGCAGGGGCTCTTGCGCTTACTTTGGGGGGGGGCCCGAAGTTGGAGTGCTACGGGACTGTTTGGTAGTTTTTGCGTTTGCTCAATGCTGCAGTTTAAAGCTACACTATATCTATCTCGGACTCCAGTAGTCCATATCATAAAAAACGTTAAAACAAAAGCAAAACACAAACTCACACACAAGCAATCAATTACACCCATATAGTTCCCTCCCGCTGTAAAAGTCCAGTGGTGCAACCAGTATAAGCTTTATAAATCTGTGCAGTGGCATTTTATGATAACTCCTACCAAACTTATAAAAGAGGAATTGAAAGATGTGCTATATACCGAGTACTTTCGAGTTATTGCATTGGAGATGAGGGACTGTTGGCAGCAGGCACAAGCCTATTTGAGAAGCATTCTGAAAAGAATGCAACGAATCAGACACTTGCTCTTTCAGCTTTTTAAAAACACTAGCATGGTAGACTGCCGTTTTACCATATCACGGTAGCGAGAGCAATCACACAAAACTCTTTTAGACCCAAATCCTTTTAATATTGTAGTAGATTGGTCACTAACATCACTATTTCACTTGAAAGCAACCTAAAAGGACGTTATGCTTGTGCTAAGGAATTATATTGTCTTACATTACACGAATACGGTACATTAAGCTGATTCGAATACTGTTTTATTCACACAGTATAAATTATGAAAATGAAATATGAACCAAAACTGCTAAGCTACATCTACAACTTTGCATTTTGGTAGCCTTTCAATACGCTTGTGCTTTTAGTTTTGTCAAGTATAAGCTGCTAAAGCAACACTATCTTGAGATTGAAGTTTGCATATGAATTATGATGTTGTATGTAACCCGAACGCGAAACAGGATTGTCTAGGAGCAGCTAAAATCGCACGACTCTAACTTCGCCCCTTGCAAAAAATGGCTAACCAAACAGCCTATAACAATAAAATCTTGCTGTTAGATAAGAGTAAGTCTCACGTTGCTGGTACCGTGCTGATAATAACGACCAAAGTTAGAGGTTGACGTATATAATTTAAAACACTACACGTTGGGATATAATAACAAAACCACTGCAGGTGTTTCGCCGAGCGGCTCATTAGGTGGCAACTGACCATGACCTATTATGCAGAGCTGGGCACCGCAAATTTACACTCAATTCCGCAACCGCAAATCCGCAAGTTTGCGATAAGTTTGCGGTAGCTTTTCGCACTTCCGCAAACTTAGACCGCAATATTTGCTCTTATTTTGTCCTCGTGATGACCTTTTTTATTTTTGGAGGTTAAATTTTTCCATCGCCCAGACGTTGACCTCCAAAAAAAAGGTCATCAACACCCGGACGTCAACCTCAAACCCAAAAAATAAGAGCGTCCACTTCTTCCAAGCGTTTTACTGCGGAACAGGCAACACTGCCTATTGCTTTGCAGATTTGGGGTAAATTTCAGTTTTTCACCGCAAATATTTGCGGTAGGAAATTAGGTTTGCAAATCCACAAATAGAAACTTGAGTCCGCAATTTGCAGATTTGCGGATTTGCAGACCGATTTGCGGAAGTACCCACCTCTGCTATTATGTTTATTTACTCAAGAACGTAAAAATCTTCTGTATGCACTTCCACACTGATTAGGTTTTAAGTGTGCCTCAACGCTTCTTTAAAAAATTCTGCAGCCCCCTTGCAGCATGTAAACAATCTGTTTCTTGGGCTTATATTTTGCAATGAAAAGCCCCAGCGCCCTCCTACCCCGTGAGTTCTCCCCTGCATGAACAGTGTTATTAAACTCAAAATAAACTGGATTGGGCGGACCAAAACGCAGCTCAAACTGCGATCAAACCTCTTACACCATTTACCGTATTTTCACAGACTTTCCATATACCGGTAGTTTCTTTTTTATCAAGGAGGGCGGAGAAATTGGTTGCTCAACTTGTTTAGATATTCAATTAAAAAGTTGTAATAAAATTTTTGATAAGGAATTTTTGATTTAAAAAATTAAAAATTTTACCGTTTATGTTCTTTTTAAAAAGACAGTTTTGTGGCACAAAAATATTTTTTTATTTTTTGGGAGGGCTGCAGCCCTGAAGCACTATTAGACAACCGGCCTCTGTTTCTACTGCACGTGGTGAGAAGGGAAGATTGAAGAAGATTGGAACAGTTTTTCCGTAAAAACTGAAGCGTGACAGCAATAGTGGTTACAAAATGTTTTTTGAGAATTTTGAGAAAGTTTAGGATTTTGCAAAGCTTTTCTGAAGGTAACATCGATCTCCTTATGACACTCACCTAGGGTTAGTGTTCAATTGTGTCAAGTTTCATGTTTGTACACTCAATAGATTTGAAGGCGTTCATACCCACACAATTGCGCTTTATTATAGCGTCGATGTTACAGCATTAGAATATTCACAAACACAAAATAGAACACTTAAACGAATACATATGTCGTTTTGGCTGCACAAAGGTCCAAATTATGCATTGATACGAACAATTATGTCCCAAACAGCCAAAAATTATTATTAGTAATGTTCGTTTTTGTGCATTTATCAGATTTTGCCCAGTAAATACGGTAACGTTTTGAAGTAAAAGTCAGTCATCATCACTAATATTTTAGGCTAAATCTATGTTAAGTTTTATTGGTTAGAAATTTAATAAAACTTAATAAAATTTTGAATAAGCTACCAAAAAATGCGTACTAATTTTTGTCTGTTTTGTGTTTTTACGCAGAAAATTGCTTTCATTTTTTATCATATCATTCAATTCAGGGGTTCTTAATCTTTATTCTCTAATTTACCACTTGGCAATATTCAAAAGTAAAATTTACCCCCCAAATTTTTTTATATTTTCACTTCTAGAAAAGCCTATTGTAATAGGTAAAAGTGCGAATTGTTTTCAAACAAAATTTACTCCCTAGGCTGGTCAAATTTACCCCGATTGAGAATCCCTGATTTAATTCCTAGAAGAAAATTACCATATTACGACCCAGCATACCAAGCTTCTATGTGAAGGGATTACGGATGCCTTCTTGCAAGAAAATCAATTCAAGAACTTGTTAAAGTCACACGAAGATCGATGTCAAAGTGTGATCACTTTTTTTGGGGAATTCTACAATGTTGATGTTATCAAAAATTTGATACAATATTTCTGATGGTATTTTTATGATTTTTTTTTGTTCATTTGAAGTTTTGGTTGGAAACTTTTTGCATTACGTCATTTTAATTTAAAAGAATTTCAAAAATTCCAGTTGATACCGGTGTTCACTTGTAATCACTACTGCTTGAAGCAGCAGCGGAAGATTTTGGGCTGTTGGGAAAAGTTTGGAAAACTGACGTGATACAAAACTTTACAACCAGAATTACATTTTTAATTGAAATAATGGAATTTATACCAAAAACAAGGTAAGCAAACTAGTTATTAGCTTATCAAGGCAGGCTATATTTTCTACTTAAACATGTATAGACTTATAGACCCACCGTATCTGTCTTTCTCATATTTTGTTTCTATGAAGATTTTCACTTTAAACTATGAAGGTGTCGGCGATTTGATGAGCAAAGTCCTTTTGCTGTCTTCTTAATGTGCAATGCAACTATGTTGCAAGTGTAGGCCTCCTGAAGTTGTGTTCTCTTTTGCAGTAATAATGTTACATGATCTTCATTATTATTGCTGGTAAATTTTGCCTACCACTGTGTTTATCTAGTAGACTCCCGGTTTACATGTTCAGTTCCCACTGTTAATTATTTACTAACATTACATGACTGAAGTAGATACACTGTTTTGCATTTATGTGGGTGATAAAACTAATGCATCCTTACCTGATGCTGTCCACTGGTCCTTTTGACTGTGCTACAGACCTTAGCCCATTGACTTGTAATCTATATCCTAGGCTTGTGGTCAAAGCTTGGAATCGTTTGGTACATAGTGCAAGTAATGAAGTTTTGTTGCGTAAAAATAAGGCAGTGGCTATTTCGCTGTTGACTGCAATTTGCCCTTGGAATCTATTTTGCTGTGATCATTCACGTGTGTTTATATAGCCAAATTTGCTATAATCGCATCAGTGACTCTGTGGTGTAGTGGATAGAGCGCTGATCTTGAGATACCATGATTGTGGGTTCAAATCTCAGCTGGCCAGGGCCAGACTAAAAATAAAGGCAGTGGCTATTTTGCCGTCTATGGCAATTTACCCTCAGAGACTATTTTGCCATGAGTTATTTGTGATTGGTCAATCATAATGACGTACTAAACATGTGACTTTTGGTCGTTTCTGATTGGTCAATTTTAAAAACCAATTAAAAAAATTTTGCACCCCCAGGTCTCTATCCCCCACCCTGTACACTCCCTTCCAGTGTACACTGCCCCGTACATTTACATACCGGGCCTGCCCCTTCAGTGTACACTGCCTTTCTTTTAATGCCTTGCCAGCTGAGATTCGAACCCGCAACCATGGTATCTCCAGATCAGCGCACTATCCACTACACCACAGTGTCACTGGCATAATTATAGCAAATACAGCTATATAAACACACGTAAATGATTACTGCAAAATAGATTCCAAGGGCAAATCGCCGTCGACGGCGAAATAGCCACTGCCTAAAATAAACTTTCATGTGGAGGTCAAAACCATGGCGTGACTCTGATTCGGAAATTCAAAGCATGCTTTGGTTTCATTTAAAAACATTATGAAAACAACATGTGTTATGTATAGGCATATTGTCTTTCTGTTTGTGAAGTTTTGATTAGCAGCTGTTTTCTCTTCTGTATCTGCAACTAGGGATGTCTAGGTCTATATGTGAGTGTTTTTTTTATTTCAAAAAATATCCTAAAGATTTGTTTTTGTTATGTTTATCACTTTGCTTCAGCAAAATTAAATCAGCTTTTAAATTCTTAATTACTTAAGGCGATTTCATGTAACTTTGGTAAAAGATATAACCTTTGAAAGTGGCTCTGGCTGAAGCTGAAGTGGTATATGCTAGATTACTTCAAACAGTTCATGCTTTTGTTTCAAAAAATTTATCCTGTTTTACTACTTTTAGTATGTGTATATAACTTTTCATGTGTGACTTTCTATTGGGTTGTATTTTCTATTTTTCTTAGTCCAATTACCAGTCAAAAGTCATCATTTTTACTAGTCCAATTCTTAGTTTTATTTTTCTTAGTCCATCTATTCAGATGCCAAGTGTAATAACTTTGCTGGAGCTTCAGCCTCTGGCTGGAATTGAAATTCTGTGGCTGGAACTTCCAGCCAAAATTTTGCCACAGTGCTTCACTAATGTTTAGGCATAACTGCAAACAAGTTATTAGATCTCATCAGTACATTTTGTCAGTGACAATTTTCAGTTGCTTTAAAGCAAACAATAGACCTAGCTTTTGATCATGCAAGTGTGAAGTTCTAGGCCTACTTTATGTTAAGGTCTCTGATGCATTGATTACTAGCAACCATGGTAAGTCCTGCAAAGGCCCTATAGGCCAGAGGTGTCAAACTCATTCAGTGCTGTAGATGACCTTTACATTACCTGGATTTTATGCAGGCCAGACTATGTTGTAAAAAAACTCAAGCGAGTCAAACTGTTATATTTAGAGATGAATGATTTCAACTGCGGTTTTCTTGCATTTTTCACTCAATAGCTACATGAAAACTTTTTTTGAAAATAAATGTTCTCATCAAAGAAATTGCTGCTGTTTTCACTTAATAAAACTTCAAGATTTTTTCTCTTGGAAAACCATTTTTCAAAGACAACTTAGAAGGTCTGGTATTTGCACTGGGCCATGACACCCCTGCTGTAGGCAATGTTTGCAGTTACACTCAATTGAACCAAGATGTGAAACATTTTACAGTTAACAAGCTACAAAATGCTCTAAAAGCAAATCAGGGACTATATAAAGAAAATTGGCTAATAGTGTAGTGGATAGGCAACTCATTTGTGCACTTTGTGATAAAAGCATCAAAATTTGCATGTACATTCCACTTGGACCAAAGTTTAGTTTTAGACGTGGAGGCATCAAATTTTTAGACCTGGGGGGGCCTGGGACTCTATTTATGGTACCCCCTAAGATTGGGCATAATTGCTAGACCCTCAAACTTTGAGAAGCCATATCTGCACTTCCTGCAGTCCAATTTTCATAAATTTGATGTCAAACTGTTCAGAAAAGAGAGATCTTTCAAACAAAAAGAAGCAAAAAATTGAGACAAAGTACAATGGTATAACATTTGACTGTGCACCCCCAAGATTAGCAAATTCAATTTGGCCATTTTTTTATATGACATAATTTCATTTATAACCAAAATCGATGTAGAACCATAAACGAGAGTGGTGTTTTTATAAGAACAAAATGCAGAACCATCTATACATAGGGGCAGAAGGTGAGGTTGCAGAGGGTGCAGTCGCATCCTCAAAGAGAAAATTTTGTTGGTTTTTTGGAGAAAACAACTATGAATTAGGGCAAGAGTTGAGAAATTATAAATCTTTTCAACAGCAAAATGAAGCAGACAATATTTTTTAGATTAGCATGAACTAATTTAGAACATTAAAATGAAAATTTAACATCAAAATAATTCTGGCAACACAAGCATCCTATTTGCATTAATTATTAGTTGAAATATTAGAAGATGGAGCACAATGGGACATAAATTGCATTTTTTCTCCACATTACAAGTACAGCTAAGCTAATACCTGTACTGATAAAACGCCCTAACATAAAATTGTTAATCTATGTTCCTTTGTGCCAATATTTCCAGAAAAATGTAAGTATAACCACCAATTTGCTGACATCAAAATAGTTGCATACATGACAATATTCCAACTTTGAACCTCCTTATTGCTGCAGTCTCCTGAGCACAGACATAATGCAGTGCACTTCAGTTCAGCTTTCACACATTTACAATGGCAAATGCAGCCTTGTTTGCACTGGCAGCAAATAAGTTCATGATATGATATAGCAACCTCAGCAAGTGTTGTCCAAATGGGGTGCCATTTTCCTTCCTGATCCATCCCCAGTCAGAAGGGCTTTGCAACTGAGGATTCTGAACCAAGGCCTAACTCCAGCAACATGCTTGGTAACTGGCACGTTTTATATGCTACTCCAATGCTGCTTTTGTTGGTGGAATGGTCTCCAGAGTTCTTGACTTCTGTATGAATAGCTGCTTTCTAGCCTCATTTACCTCAATGCATTCATTGGTTCTGTCATACATCAGAACAACGAAGTGTTTCAACTGTATCATGCATGCATCGTGCATTTCTCCTCCAAGAATGTTTGTCATCTCCAAGAATGCATCACTGACCTCAGGAAATACTTTCCATGTTTCCCAGGTTGTTTTTTTCCTTTTCTTCCAAAGGAAGACACAGTGTCGCAGCCTGTGAAAGCATGGAATGCTGCAGGCTAGAACATGTCTTTGGAGTTAGCAAAGAAACAATTTCATTAATGGATATAAAACAACAGTTCTTTCCAGTGCTGAATGCAATCCACATCTCATTGGGTTTCATCTGACAAAAGAAAGTTGCAGCTAATACCACGACATCCATATCCACTGTGCAAACAGATACCCCTTTTTTTGCCCTGTGCCACTGCATCTGCCACATGTAGTATGAGATGTGTATCAGCTTCCTCCTGTGAGCATGGGGTGAGATTGCGAAGTTCTGCCTGACATGTTGAGCTTAAAACATCTTGTGCAGAGGTTGCATACACTACCTTGCCTTTGTCGATTGTTAGACAGGTGAGATGTTGAGCAAGATATTTGAATAGCTCTGTCTTATTGTCATCAACACAAAGAAAGTCTTTCCAGCTCTTGGGTATCGCAGTAAATGGGGACACACGTCTTCTGACACCTTTACCTCTCTTTTGTTTGGTTGTCCCTTTGAGACTGTCTGGCAGATACACATCCCAGACCACATTAACACGGCTAGTTTTGTCAATCTGGGAGGATATATATGGTCCAAACACAAAATCTGCATACTCTTGAAATGTTTTTGCTGTACCAGGATGTAGCATATGAACAACAAGAGCACCATCAAGAATTATTGCATCCACTTCAGGAGTACTTTGCAGCTTTGATACCATGCATAATTCAAAGCAGTGTAGTAAATCAGCCCTAGTCCCAATTCGTTGTTTACCTCCACATGATAGAGCTGGGGGGACTGTTTGGATCTCATTAGAAAAAACTTGATCCAGATCCCCACTCCTTGTTTGGCATGCAATGTAGAGTCTCATGAAAAGGTCACAATTCTTAAATGCTGCAAGCTTTAACTTTTCCTTTGAAAGAGACTTTATAGTAGGATGACTGCACAGAGGAAAGTTGTTTTTAGACAGAGTTTCTGTTATTGGCTTCAGCGACTGCTGCAATCTCTCTTCCACAAATTTCTTGTATTGCTCCAATCCAAGACTTAATCTTTCTGACAGTTTCTACCACAGATACATTCATCATATTCTTTATGTCAAGAACTAGGAGATCATGGCTTTCTTCAAGGAAGGGATTTTCCATATCATCAATTTTTTGTTACCAGGGATGTGACATCTTTCAAGAAATTTTGTTGAACTCTTGGCTGCTGGTCATGGTGCTGTTGGTTGGCTGTAACAGAATGTCCTCTGTCACCTTCAAATTCTTTAGTGATTCAAAAAATTTCAGGCCCTGCCACAGTCCATCTTCTTAGTGCCCCAGGGTTTCTGGTTAGGCCAATTGCTCCCCCAGAACCTTTAACGAGAGCATTATTTTGTTCGTGGCATTGGTCTATTGCCATTGCAGAAAACTTGTTGCTAGTTTTGTAAATGACAAATTTCCCTGCTTTGAATTCTGCCAGTTGTTTCTCTGACAGCATCATCATGTCATGGATGTGTACAGACAGCCACCTTGAGTAATCAAACAACCTCTGCCAAAGATTCCATCTACATGTCAAAATTGCCCTCATGGAATGATCAAATGTACACCAATAGAAGAAGCTGTAATGACAAGGTCTTCATCCAATAATCAAAGTAAACACTTTTATTTGCTAGCATTGAACACCACTCTTAAAAAGATAAAGCAACTTCCTCATCAGCCTCATTTTGATTGGGAACAACAGATGTGGAATAGTCGGCATAGGCATGCTGAAAAAGTGCGTACAGACATGTCCAAAAGTTCCAGGGCTTGCAATTTCTACTTGCACAGGACCACTGGTCTATCTGCTGTCCTCAAGCTAGTGTTCAAGGAGCTAAACTAAAAGTAAAAGTGACCTTTACTGTTAACTAAACAGAAGACAGGCATAAATTAATCTGATAAAGGGTTACATAAACGTGGCTCACCTTCAAGACAGCCATCTCAATATGCAGAGCCCCAAACATGATCACAAACTGGTCTTCTCCACGAGTAGAAAATCTCAAGTTATCTTTTTTGTTTTTCAGCTGTTGCCATATGTTACAAAAGCCTACACTGTGCTCTCAAGTATATTATAAAATAAAATCTCAAGTTATCTTTTTACTACATGAAATGCGCTCTCCTTTTTATGCAAAGTGTCGATGTTAATTTTTTGTTTCCATGATGTTTACTTTTGCAAGAGTTAAACATGTTTTCGCAAGAAATTCATAGTGCTCAACCTATTTGCCATCAGTGGCGTATTTTCCCACTGTCTTCAAAGACTTCGCTCAAAAAATAGCAAAGTAAATCAAGCTCTAAATCGTATTGTGCTTTAGCAATCCATGCATAACCTGCACGTTTATGAAAAATAATGCAGGTTACATAGTTGATTTTTAGACACATGGTGCTGAACATCCAATTGCTGCATCATCGTAGGTGTCAGAATAGTTATCATTCCCCACGCTGACATGATTGATTTATCCATTTTCTGAGGATTGACTCTGATAGCTCTTCTTCACTAACTTCTAAGCATTGCTATAGCTTTGGAAAGAAAATTAACCATTCTCCTGTTTCCAGTTTCTGAACACTTGTTCCTCTCTTGCTAAGTAGTTTCACTGTTTTCTTTCTCGTTTTTGTTCCCTTTTATGGGATTTGATGTTTAAGAAGAGTATGATACACAAAAATACAGTTGTTTTATTCAACAAAAACTTATTACCATGTGTGGCTTTTGCTAGCCTTCAACAATGCACTTTGGGCCAGTATTGCTGTGTACCTAATGGTGACATTCGGATGGGGTCTAAATGGCCCCAACGTTGCAAGATGCTACTTTTTTTGTCATACCTCACCCTATGTGATTTAGAGTTGACCACAGTTGATTTACCAAATCTCACAAACTTGAACATCATACTTCAATTTCACGTAACTGCGTGGGCTGAGGTGGTCCATTGATGGTAAACAGAGTTAATAACCTTGCGGTTCCTCATTGCTCCCAGGGTTTTGCATCAGCAGAAATGTGCTGGTCAATGATTAGGTGAAAATTTGAAGCACTAAAACCTAATAAACTGTTTCTTTCTCTGGCCTTTTATGGGACTTTTTTCTATAATAATACAGAATTTGATCTACATTGTTTTTGTGCAAACTGGTAAAATGGAAAAATTTGCTCAAAAATGATCGCCAACATCATATGGTACCATACATCCCTCATGATAGTAGATCATCTGAAAATTGCTCCTTAGCAGCTAGCAACCTCTATATTTTGTAACTGGTAGAATATGAGAAGTCAACTGATCAGACTCCTTAGGGATGGGAAATCAAAGTGTTAAACCCTTTGTGTTGCCTCTAAGCTGTGTTGCCAATAAAAATTTTGAAAGTCGCGCTAATTTTCCTAGGAAGAAGATTTGCAAATGTCCATGTCTTAATTTCATTATAAGACAAATACAGCACCCATGCTATGCCTTATTAACCTGAACTATAGTTCTAAAGCATGCCAACATTCTGATATTTTCAGAAAGCCTCCTGGTGGTGAGTGCAGTAATATATTTGGTGAAGCTGAAACGGTTGTCAAAGTTTCAACAAGGCCAAATCCCAGCCTTCAAAGTTCTATATTTTCTGATGAAACATGTAAACCGGTTCCATCAAAACCAAAAACTAGTGAGTGTCACTTAATATCAATTGTTAAAGCATTTCTTTGTTTCAAAATGTTGGTTTGTATGATATGTAAGAAAGTTTTTTGAAATATGTACTGATTAATCTTATTCTGCTTTTAATGTCTTAAAAAAATAGAAAGCTGTGTTGTATAAGCTCGCTTTCAAATAATGAAATTATGTGACGACTTACTTAACGCTGCAAACGCATGAAGATTGGGGAGTTGGGGAGACTGCACAAGAATCTTACGGTCTTCAACTCAGCTGCCACTCATATATTATATGTCGTTGCTGTCGGCACAGCCATAGTGTGAACTTAAAATTTGAGCTCTAAATCAAATGCTGGTTCTGCCCGGCCGTGCCATATAGTACAATACTCTGAGTGGACAACCAACAGTCTTTTGATGTCAAGTCTTACATTCTACCCATTGCGCCACGTCTAAGGAGCTATCGTGCTTGTCCAACGTCTACAAAGTCGTGTAATTAAGAGTGTGAATTCTGTTCAAGAGTCCTTGCCTAATTAACTGTCTGTTACTGCAACTACAAGACAATGATATTAAAAGATATTATATTATCAAACAATGCTTAATTTACTGGCACAACCACATTTTTTTATGATGTAAGTATGTAAATTTCAGCTCGACGCGATCCCATTACTGGAGAAATCATAGAGGCCGCTGAAACCGAAGCTGATACTAATAAGGAGTCTAAAAATGTAAAGTCTGATCAATCACCTACTGAAGAGCTGGAATCGAATAATCCTCATCTTGGTCCAACTCGCAACACATCTGGAGTGCGTTGTGCCCAACCGCCTGGTGGCAGGTCTTCTGTAACCTTGGGATGAAAGAGAAGCCAGAAAAATGAATTGATCGTCGCAATTTCCTTAGCACTTTTTCCAAAACGTATCAATATGCTACCCTAAACATCCAATTTTCAGTCTGAATGTGCGTTTAATGTAGTATAAGCTGTTTTTGTTAGTTTTTCATCCAAAAAAAATCATGTTAACGGTGCTTCGCCTTTTTTAAGGATATGCGTGGTACTTGCTTTCATATATTTTTTTTGTGCTTTATATTCAGTAGCTTGTAGTATATTGTGAAAGCACTGAACGCAATTAGTTTTTGTAATATTTTTTTGCAGTAGTGTATCGTGAAATCAAGTGTTTCGTTAAGTTACCTTAGTAGTAGTTGCTTTTTGTAATATTTTCTTTTTGCAGTAATGTATCGTGAAATCAAGTTTTTCCTTAGTTACCTTAGTGGCAGTTGTTCTTTTGTAATATTTTTTTTGCAGTAATGTATCGTGAAATCAAGTTTTTCGTCAAGTTACCTTAGTAGTAGTTGTTTACCGTTATGTATTTACCTTTAATTGTAAGCTAAATATCAACATCTTGATTGCGTTTGCTATATCTTTGAAGTGTTTGTTAGCAGTATTGTTTTGAATACCTATGTGGAGATCTTCAATCTTGACTTTCGTTTTGGTGGCCAACTTTTGTGCAACAAAGTTATATTGCAGTCAACTTCAATCTGGCTATTTTTAAGCGTTTTGAGTTCGTTGTGAAAACTTCATGTGTTGTTTTTGTGGCATGCATTCCTGATACAAATAAAATCTTACCTACTCCCGCAGTCTGCCTAATCCTGAATTGGACAGGGGTTTCCAACTGATAGTAACGAGGTTAAGTTTTGAAAGGTACGCCTTAGGAAATATTTAGCTGAGTACTATAGGGAGTACGAAGAATTCAACAACATCAAAGGTGTTCAGACAACGCAAAAGTTTGAGAACTGAATTGGGATCAGTTTCATCTCCGCTAAATTTTAGATGTTCTGATTGGTGAACACTTGTTTACACAGACTCTCTTAAGTTTGACTAGGCGCGCTGTTGAGCTTTATAAATATCTCTGTTGCTCTCTGTACAGCTGGCTTTTTTTCTTTACTGAGTATATTTTAACAATGCTTTTATTCACGTGCACATTTTATGCTATAATTTTCGTGCATCTTGTGGGTGAAATCATAATTTTCTCAAAAAGTGACTATTAGCTCGTTTTTGCTTTAGCGAAGCGACACTGGACAAACAAAAAATGATTTTACTGATTCAAAAGATTCAAAGAATATTAATGCGATTATACTTTTCTTTTATCGTACACACTACACATCGTCACTCCATTGACGAGAAACCATGATGGTGGTAACGCATGCTTGGGTATTCCAATCAGGGATGTGCAAGCGGTAAATTATTTTCCGGTTCCATTGCAGAAGTTCTTGCTCGGTTATATTAATAGTAAGCAATATCAAAAAAAAAAGAAAGAACTACATTGTCTAAGTGTGTTTACAATCACATGCCATAGCAAATTAAAGATGTATATGAAGAAATTAGGTTACATTTGCAAAGCCTCCAAGATCTTTTAAAAACAATGTGCATAGATCACTACTAAATTAAATTGCATAATTACATGTTTCTTATCCAAATTAATTTATGAAAAAGCGTCAGAGGAGGCCTATAGTTCAACTGTTACTTTTCTAAACTGCATTTAAAAGTGATCCTCTTTTGCAACTAGCCAATCTCTTTTGAGTAGGCTGACCAGACGGATAGTTTTAAACGGGATAGTCCCATTTTTCGGCCGTGCTGTCGTTTTGTAACAAAAAAATGCCATAACTGAAAAACAGAAGCGCGGTTTTTTTCATACTAGGTTGCGGTTATTCTCTAGCTTGCTACGAATGCATTTCTTTGTTATAGGATTTATCTTCCGCATTTTTTTTTATTTGCCGTATTTATCCTCCATTGACGAGAAAGCGAATTGCATCGCTATATTTTGGACGGGACGTCCGCACTCGTTTGGGAATTGCCATTTCCGAGGTGTCTGGGCCACCTGCAGTGGCGACTCCAGCTTTTTATGGCTACTCAGGCTCATCACTGACAGAGTCGCAAAATATTGCAAAAACAGTAAATAAAGCAATAAAACTAGCGAGAAGACAAAAAATAACAACAATTTATCCAGCCATTTAATTATTGTAAACACCTTTATTTACGCAGTTATAACAAAACGCGTGCTTTTATCAACTGCGCCCGATTTCATCAACAAAATTAAGCATAAAAGTGTCTGAAACAACGCATTAAACGCTCGCATTGTTAGAGCTCGGGCAACTGCAATCAAGCCCGAGTTAGATTTGATTCAAAAAAATGCTTGAAAATCTTAATCTTTCTTGTTATTTCTCTGCACAGCGTGTCTGGCTATTTTCCTTAAGCCCGAGCAAGACAAAACGACAGTAGACGTGCTTGTAAATTACTCTTATCTACCTTTTTCTGATTGCAACTCTGGCTATTTCTCGCGGGCCCGAGTTCATCAACAAAATTAAGCATAATAGTGTCTGAAACAACGCATTAAACGCTCGCATTGTTAGAGCTCGGGCAACTGCAATTAAGCCCGAGTTAGATTTGATTCGAAAAAATGCTTGAAATTCGTTATCTTTCTCGTTATTTCTCTGCACAGCGTGTCTGGCTATTTTTCTTGAGCCCGAGCTAGACAAAACGTTGAGCACAAAAAGCAACTGCCACCACAAACTCTGGTGGTTTACACGATGTCCGGCTTCTTCTTTGGACTTAATATAAATTAAGTTAAAAAGTTTTAAACTTGTTTCGCAGAATTTAAATTTAACAAAGTCTTATCTCATTTCGTAACTCAGGCCCAGCCCGAGTGCCAGAGTCGCCACTGGCCTCCTGTCTTCCACATAAAGGTGGAGGCGTCCTGTTAAGTGCCTTGCTCAAGGACACAACAAGCGCACTTGCCGGCTTGTTCTCCACAACATCCCATAAATGCCGAGCGCCAAGCAGGGAAGCTGTGGATACCATTTTTTAAAGTCTTTTGGTATGACTCGACAAGGGGATTGAACCTCAGGTCTACAGACTGCGAAACGGACGCTACGCGCGCCGGTCGCACAATTCCGCATTTATTGAGGTAGCCAACAGCTTCTGTTAAAACAGTGGTTCTCAACCTTTATTATCTCATGCACCCAGGGGCGGTCCAAACTTTTCTGCTGCCCAGGGCGAGTTTCTGACAATGATGCCCCTCACACCTAGCTTCAAAAATAATTCGCGGGATAAACTAATTATAATAGATGTTGTTATACATGAGAATGAATAAATTAAAGCTCAAATAAAAGTGGGATGTTTGTATTATTAATTAAATCATCAAACTAAGCAACAAACTCACATGTGCAAGATCAAACTCATTTATTAACAAAAAGCAAGCCACTTATTGCGATGTCCAATTGCTCCTTTGCTGTCAACAAATGTCTGAACGACAGCTTCTTTCACCTCGCTTGTCAGGAATTTCTTTTCGATAACTAATCAAAGGTAAACTTGACAGGCGCTGATTTGACATCGAAGACCTCAAATATGTTTGTATCTGTTTCAACTTTGAAAAAGATCGTTCGCAACTAGCAATTGAGTAGCCAGTTGTGAGTAATAAACGATATGCAATGCACAAAGTTGGAAAAACATCCCAGCCAAGCTCAACTAATGAAGCAAGAAAATCTTTCGCATTTTTTGGAAAAGCTCTGTTTCCACTTCGGAAAAGCGTAAGGCAATCAACGATTTCTTCGTAGAGGAAAGATGAAATCACATCAGTCTCAAAATGGTTAGCAAAATTCTGGCACTGTTGTTTTAAGTTTTTCAAATGTTTCATCTTTTCAACATCAATAGAGTCCAGCTTTACTAAGAAGGAAAACTTGTCAGCGAGCCTACGAACGCGGCCTGAGCGTTGTGAAAGTTCGGTCTCCAGTCTGTTTGCGATTTCATTCATTATTCTTTTCATTTCTTCAATTGGTGATAAACCATCATTTTTCACACTCTCTCCAGGCATCATTTTCCTTCGCCTGACTCTTGCCAAGGGTACATTCCACTTCTTACAGTATTCTGATGCTGATTTGACTGCATTCTTTATAATATCTTCAGATTTCAGGTCAATAATTCTATTGAGCCCATCAAGATCATCACTTGCTTGAATTAAATCAATCTTGGGATCTTGTAAACGTTTTGTCACTCTCATCACGGATGACAAAATAGGGCACCAAAATTTTAAGAGAGAAACAAATGTAAATTGCTGCAACGAATGGAGAAGTAAATAGGCATCAGATTTTGTCTCACTTGAAAATTTTCCACCTTCAAAATGCTCAAGACAAGATATAATTTCGTCAAAATTTTCTTGAATGACTACAACTGCGTTGTAATGCGAACTCCATCTGGTCTCACAATGTTTCTTGACTGTTTTCTTAACCTTGGACTTCAGTACTTCCCAACGTGATGTAGAAGATGAAAAGAAAACAAAAATTTTGTCCATAATACCAAAAAAAGTAACCACTGTTGGATGAACTTCAGCTGCATGAACACACGCCAAATTTAAGCTGTGGTTTTCGCAATTGATAAACTGGGCCTGAAGATTGATTTCCAAAATTCGTTTTTGTACTCCAGTTCGTACACCACTCATAACAGCCGCGTTATCGTATGCTTGTCCTCGACAATCATTTAAGTCAATTCCATCATCACTCAACTTCTCAATCACCGATTTTACTAAGCTTGCGGCATTTTTCTCAGAAACTTGAAAAAACCCAAGAAAAACTTCTTTAATGTCGACATCCTTATTCTCATTGATGTGAACGTATCTCAAAATCTCCGCAATTTGATCTTCACGTGATACATCTGGAGTAGAATCTAACATCAGAGTGAAATATTTGGCTTTCTTTATTTCGGAAACAATTTTCTTCTTAATCATACTGGCAATAAGATTGATTATTTCATTCTGACTCTTTTTTGACAGATAATTGACTTTGTTGGGCTTATTCCTCACATTCTGTAAATGTTCAAACAAAACAACCTCATAATCTGCCAATAGTCTGATTACCTCCAAAAAGTTTCCAGAATTGGTTTCATAAGGATTATTGTTGACCAACTTTGAAACTCCTTCGTCTCTATGACTTCGAAACGCAATATTCTGTCTTGCAAGGAGAAAAACAACATCGACAATTCGTTCAACAATAAGTCGCCATTTCTTTTTCTCACTTACAATATGCTTTTGGAGTTCACAATCAATCACGCGTAATTTTTCAAGTCTTGCTGCAAAATCCAAATATTCACGCATTGCATTTCTGTGACCAGGACTTCTTCCATGCTCATGAATTCGAGGATTCAACTTTTTCCAGGTGCTAAATCCATCTTCGTTACAAAAACTTGATTCACATCTTGAAAATAAAAAACAGACAAAGCAGAAGGCTGCTTGTTTGCATGGTGAATATATCAGCCATTTTCTCTGCAAACGCTCTCCATTACTTGACAAAGTTTCAAACCAATGCTTAGAAAGAGATCTTCCTTCTCTTTTAGCAAAAGGACCTTCTTTGTGTTGGAAATTTTTTGGTCCTTGCTGAACTAAGCATTTCACTAAATGTGAGGAAATCGGCTTTCTTAAACGCCCAAAGTCGTGGTCACGAAACAATTCAAAAAAATCTTCATCGTTATTGTTACCTTCAGCGTCATCGTTCAAAGTGACAGTACTCGCCTCAATATTAGCACTCACCTCAGCAAAATTATCAGCGTCACCTGGAATCGATTTTTGCGACGAATTTTCATCCTGATTATCACCACCAATGTCAAGTTCTGTGTTAACTGGATCACTGACACCATCTTGGACGACAGTCACGGGTTCACGATTTTCAGCATCCGATTGATCTTTTGCCACATATTGCTTTTTCACCCACACATCTAAAGAGCCTCTCATGACATTATCTTCTACTTCTCTGAGTCTTTTCTTGCGGCGATTTTGAGCCCCGCTTGGTTGTATTCGCTTCATCCGTGGGATCAAATTAGGAGAAATCAACTTACACAAGAAATCAAAACCGAAAACTAGTATAAGTAAAACCAACCGTCGTGTTCAGCGGTAATCGTCGTACAGAAATCAAGCATAACCAATTGGCAGCCTCGCATGCACGCAAGTAGTGCGCGCGCGTGACACCGTCGTCATAACAAAGAAAGCGTCATCGACTGCGCTAAATCACGCAATGACCAGACGAGCACATTGGCGGGAAAGAGCAGTCAGCCATTGCTAACTCACCATCACCACAATCAATCACACAAGACTATACACGAAATGTCAGCTTTTACTTAAATAAAAGCACATCGAGAAAAACATGTGTAATAATACCAACTCTACTGCTTGGATCTGCTGCCCCCTACAGTGTGCTGCCCGGGGCGGCTGCCCCTATGGCCCCCCCCTAGGCCCGCCCCTGCATGCACCCTTTTAATCGTTATTCACACATAAAATCCCCCCCTTAGAAATATAGTTTGTAAAGAACACTTTTACATCGGTATACTAAGAAAAGAATCTAAACTCTTCTCAATTGATAAGCTCTGTAGCCTCTGATATAAATTAATACAAATTTATTTGTAATTAACTTTTCTAAATAATATTTTAAAATGAAAAGAATATTTCAAAACTCAAAAAAATTTATTGTATGCATGATACGAACTTAACACTCAGTGGGATACTTGTGATTGTTTTTTCTTTGACAATGCATGGATGCGTGGAAAAGTATTGGAAAGGGCACAGCGCAAATCATTTTCCACATCCAATCTGTTTCTTTGTTTTGTTTTTATTTGCAAGAGCGTTGAGAACCCAGATTCGCAAAGATATGTGGAGACAAATGGAAGGATATCTTGGATAGCTTTTTTTGCCACTTTAGGATAGGAATCGCACATCAATGGCCAAAATTCAGTGATTGATTTTTGATTGAATAAATCTCATGCGAACGAATCAGCTTTGAGTTCAAACAATTCATCCTGCAAGCTATCAAGAACTTTTTCAACTGGAAATATGAAGGGATTTCGTATAAAACCAAGCTCATCGTCATTAATATTAGGAATATATTTGATGAATTCTGATTCTAGTGCTTCCAAATGTTGCAAAATCGATTCTTTTTCTAAATCCGAAAGCACAAGTTCTTGGTCATCAACTTTCAGAATTGATAATAACTCTTCAAACATTGCAACATTATCCATTCTAACTTTTCTTTTCCAATTATCGAGCTTGCTCACAAAAGCTTTCAAAGTATCTTTAAATTGTATTATATTGGTGTTTTTCCCTTGCATCTTCAGGTTGAGTTTATTCAAATGGTCAAAAATATCTACCACATGAGCAAGGTATCTTATGCATCTATCATTCTTCAGCAATGAAGCAAATTCTGTTTTTTTTTCAATCTCAAAAAATAATTTAAGTTCATCGCTTAGCTCAAACACTCGTTTGGTGACATTTTCTCTTGAAAGCCACCGAGTATTTGTATGAAACAGAAGCACGTGGTGGTCTGCATCCATATCAATGCAAAGTTGCTTAAACAATCGGGAGTTTAGAGCCCCTCCTTTAATAAAATTTACCATTCGAATCGTTTGATTAAGAACTTCATGTAATGGAGGAGGAAGCGTTTTGGAGCCCAGCGCATGGCGATGAATCATACAATGAATGCCTTTTGTGTTTGGATATTGCTTTTTAACATAAGCTTGAAATCCAGATTTGGTCCCTAACATAGCTGGGGCGCCGTCTGTGCAGCACCCACACAGGTTTTCCCACAAAAGATTTTCTGATTCGAAGAAAGAAGAAACTTTTTTGAAGATGTTGATAGCTTTTGTAGTTTTTTCGAGACGGGAACAAAAAAGGAGCTCCTCTTTAAAATCATTTAAATGGACAGACTTTACAAAAACCATTAACTGGCAACATGATGCTACATCAGTAGATTCGTCCAGCTGAATTGAAAATAAGCCAAATGCAGCAGATGTGATCTCTTCTACAACTTGATCCCTAATGTCTGCAGCCATATCTTCGATCCTTCTCTGAACTGTACTGTTAGATAACGACACAGCAGCAATTTTCTTCTTCTTTTCATTTCCCAGCATAAGTTCAACTATTTTCAGGGAGCAAGGTTTTATCAAATTTTCACCGATTGTATGCGGTTTTTTCTGCCTAGCTATTTCCAGAGCAACATAGTAAGAAGCTTCAATTGCATTTTTATTTGTTTCATGATATGTCCCTTTTGAATCCAGTCTCATCTTTTTCAAAGCACTCGCATGACTTTCAAAAAAGCCTCTGCTTTTGTCCTTGTGCTGTTGGTGAACATTTTGTAAATGTTGTTTCAACTTTGTTTTTTTCAAAGAATCATTTGACAGAACTTTATTGCATATCACGCACTGAGGTTTTTCCTCGCCATTATTAATGATGCATGTGAATCCGTATTCAATGTATGAATCATTGTATCTTCTTTTTTTGACACTCATGTTGAGTAAAATTTTAATGATTAAAATTGCTTTTTAACACTCCTGAGGTATCTAGCAAATCAACTTTGTTTAAAAATATTTAACCTGTAAATTAATGCTAAAAACTTAATATGGGAAAGATTTGCAACTTACAATTAAAATAAATGTGAAAACAAAAACTGAAATATCATTGACAATTCTCAATCTCTATCTGCACATCAAGCACTATCTATCACGCAATTTCAGGCTGCTGCTGCTAACTATCAAGCAATTTCACACTGCTGCTGCTAACCTACAGTAAAAGTTTAGAAAACGCTTTCCAGTTTGACCGCATTATATCACAGAGAGCGCGAAAATTTATAGTTACTTTGATGTAAAGACATAACAGACTTTATTACTGTTTCAACCATTACGAAATATTCGCAAGCTGCGGGTTGCACATGTCTGCTGTGGCGGAACGCGGAGACGCTTCAGTGCCATTGACAAAAAACAATTAATAGACTTCAAGAACTGGAAGCAACTGTAGTACAAACTTAAACTATTTTTAAACAAAGCCTAAAACAAAATTCCCCCTTGGTGGGGAATTCCACCCCGGTTGAGAACCCCGGTGTTAAAAGAACATTTTCTATTGGGAACACTATTTGGTTAATTGAGAAATTCAGACC
Organism: Trididemnum clinides; assembly: GCA_963675345.1. Lineage (NCBI taxonomy): Eukaryota > Metazoa > Chordata > Ascidiacea > Aplousobranchia > Didemnidae > Trididemnum > Trididemnum clinides. Next base: position 13,591,641 of record OY776295.1, read on the forward strand.
ACGCCTAGAGTTAATGAAAGCAATGCTGATTGCAAGATAATTCTATGTATAAGTCTAGAAAATCAAATTAGCTACACGTGACTTCTTTATCTAATTTGCTGCAAAATATTGATGGCTTGATTTACAGTAAAGAAACCTGATAAATAAAGCGCGATTCTGTATGCACGTGTGTACGTACTTGCGCTTTAACTCCTCCGAAGTTGCTTGACGAACAAGCATTAAGTTTTGCACAATTGATCACCACTTCGGGGTAGGTGTCATAGGGGTTTCGTGACGTTGCAATCAAAAAAATTTTTTTAATTTACAGTTCTTGACAGAGCAAAACCGTTTTGTGCTCAAACGAAAGCTAGTTCTTAATCTATCACTTAAACAAAAATTTTATAGCTTCTCGGTTTAAGATGACGTGACAATTAATGCTTGATTGCGCATTTTGTTCCCTGCATTTTCCTAAAAACCACTGGTTGTATAAACGCGATTTAACGGTTTTTCATCTTAGGCCTTCTAAGCATGCTTCTCTTTTCTATCGCAGACTTAAAACTCCGCTTTATGATATCATAATACAGTCTGGCATGATTAACACAGTCTTTTGCTGCCAAAGACCATACTATTATGTTTTCAAAAATTGCACCATGACCTCATTTTTTGCACCGGCATATCAACAACTACACAAGTCTTTTTTTCATTAGTGTGTGGATCCTTGAGAAAGGGCATAACTTGACCACTATGAGCATTGCTGTAAGATATAATGGTGATGAAATTTGTGTTGTTTTATGACCGACATTTCTAATCCAAAACCTTTGCAACTCCTATTATATAGCACTATAACGATACGATTTTTCAATAGTGCTGCAATTGGTTCCCAACATTAAAATCAGACATTGCCAAATTAACTTCATATGCCATAACTGTTGTACATACAATATGAAAGCTTTATCTTTTTAAATTATAATGACAACTACAGGACACACGTAATTAAAAAATTGCAGGAATGAAAATTTTATCTAAACCATGTAACAATGTAAGCAAATATTTAACGTACTTTTTTTCTTTCTGGTACATTTTACCCCACATCATATTGCGGCAGTAACACTGTAACATTATGTGATGTGCTACTGTGACATCATAACCAAGACACAGTTTGCGCTCTAAATTCGTGAGTTCATTATTCTTGTTATGTCGAGCTGTAAACAGACTTCGCTTTGTTAGATTGTGTGTCGGAATATTACATGGTGTCAGCGATGTGGCAATTCGAGAATTAGCAGCAAATTATGAGTCAACTGCACACACCCCGTCAACTAAATTTTAACGCTGAAAACCTAGCAGGAGAGTGACGACGTTGGGTAAAGTCTTTTAAGATATGTCATGCTGCTGCTTAGCTCCGCTCAAAGACACTTACTATGCAGGTAGCCATTCTGTTAATTTGCGCTGGTGAAGCGGCTAGGGATATTCTAGATAGCTTTGGTCTTGCGCTTGATAGTGAAGACACTACCTGTGACCCTGTCCTCGCCAAATTTAGAGATTACTGCAATCCCAAGCGAAAGCCCGCCTTTGAAAGTTATAAGTTTTGGCTGCGTCAACAAGGGAGGGTGAACCTTTTGATAAATGGTTAACTGAATTGAGAATTATTGCGAGCAATTGTGAATTTGGGACGTCTACGTATAGGCAGTTACGTGACAAAATATTGTTTGGCACCAACGATGGTACAGCCAGCCAGAGAATGTTAGAAGACAACCTTACTTTAGCTAAGGCTATTAGCATATGTTGTTTAATGGAAGCTACGAAGGCGCAGTTGCTTGCGCGTCATGACGACACGTAGTGAGACTGATATTGTTACGGTTCACGAACTTCACAACGAATGTAAATCTACATCAGTAGGTCCATCCCGTTTTGCGAATAGCCGAAACTGTGGCTCTACGCACCAGCCAAGGCAATGCCCGGCATACGGTGAAACATGTTACAAGGGCGGGAAACGGAATCATTTTGCCGCTCTGTGTAGAAGCACCTTTATTACTGGACCTAATACAAGGCAAGTCAATGAGGTCACAACCGGCACTACATCACAATCAGACCCAAGCGTTCTACGACTACATTCCCTTTGTGGGATGAAAAAACGGAACTTCGTCGGGTCAAAAATGCCGTCAACACTACAGGTAAATGGTACTCATACTTGCACCTTCAAGTTAGACACTAGTGCCGAAGCAAATATTCTGCCGTTTAATTTGTACAAACAAGTGTGTTCATCGCTCTTACGTCCTACATCCACTGCGCTGTGCGGTTTTGGCAACGCTGTAATTAAACCGTTGGGCTCCATAGATGTTGGGGTATGTGACAGAGATAGTCGTGAATTCCCACTATTGTTTTATGTCACTTATATTATAGATCTTCCCATTCTTGGTGATCATGCATGTGATCTTTTAAACTTAGTCAAAAAAGGTCGATATCATTGACGAAGCTAGAAGTTTAACTTTGGGTAGTATCACACGCACAACTTTGCAGCTGTATTTACTGGTAGAGGTCTATATCAAGAAAAATATCATATCACCTTGAAAGAGGACGCCAAACCCGTCGTACAACAACCTCAACACATAGCTTATGCACTTCGGCCAAAATTGAGAAAGGTTTTAGATGGTCTAACTAAAGATGAAGTAATAGCAGATGTTGATTGTCCTACAGAATGGATTGGTAATTTGGTGGTGGTGAGAAAAAAGACAAGAGTTTACGTTTATACCTTGAACCCAAGTCCTTGAATGCAGCAATACTGCGTGAACGCTATGTTACTCCCATTCTTGCAGATGTTTAATCACAGCTGACGGGCAAGCGGCTTTTCTCGGTGATTGATATTGGCATGTAGGCCTTAGTGAAGAATCCAATTATTTGATCACGTTTCACACCCCTTGGGGAAGAAAACGATTTCTTAGAATGCCATTTGGGATATGCTCAGCCAGCGAAGTTATGCAAAAGCGCAATGAAACCGTTTTTGGTGATATTGATGGTGTGTATGTGATTGCTGGTGATATAATTGTGGCTGCGAAAAATGAAAAAGAGCACGATGCAATCGTGCTCTCATTACTCAACAGGTCAAGGAGAAGGGCTTTTGCTTCAACAGGGAAAAGATACATGGGGCATCTTGTCGCAGAAGACTGACTCAAGCTAGATGACGAAAAAAATCAATGCGATTGTAAATATGCCACCCCCAACTGATGTATCCTCTTTACAGCGCCTACTCGAAATCACGAAATACCTCTTTCAGTATATGCCAAATGGATCCACAATCACAGCGCCTTTACGCGAACTACCAAAAAAATGCCGAATGGACATGGGTGAGCAAGCACGAAGCAATCGAACGTTTAAAACATGCCCTTGCCCTTACAGTTGCTTGATATAACAACAGTGTCGATAACATTTGATTGATCAATATCAACGCACTTCTTAATTTTTTCCAAACCTCTTGTTTTATGGTAACAGCTTGCACCTTCAAATGGTCAATTTTCGTTTAACCTTGAAGCTCCTAAATTACAAACAACGTCCTCCTGCGCTGTAAAATAAAAGTTTGCTCTATTTGTTTTATTCGTACTGTTTCATCCCTGGTAGAAGCCGTTTGTTTTGTCCAGACGTCATCGAAAGACTCTATAATCGATATTATTATCTCGATCTCACTCGAAAGCTGCTTTCAACTTCCCGCGTATTTCGGAATTGCACAGTCGCACCTGTGAACTGCCAAGCACCTTCTATCTCTTGCTGACTACTTGCTAGCGACATAACTAGGCTTACCATACGTCCCGTTTTAGCCGGGACAATCCCGGTTTTAAGCGTGTGTCCCAGTTAGAAAAATATCCCGGTTTTTCACTCTAGTGGAATTATCAATATTAACTGTAGTACGATGATGAATTGTGCCGCGACCAATACAAGAGGCGGCAGCAAAACGGGTGTTGACCTTTTTTTAGGAGAACATCTTTGTTTTGGGTAAAATGTTTTGGTGTCCAAGGCGAAAACATTTGTCAATCATCAAATATACCCGTACTGATTGCCAGCACATGTAAATGTAAACATAGCCGAAAGTGCGTCCAGAATTTTGCCTGATCAGTTATAGTAACCCTTCTGATAAAGCTTGTTGTTCTGAAGTGTCTCGGTTTTCAATCACAAAAATATGGTAAGCCTAGATATCACTACAAAAAACTTCTTATCTACTTTGGTATTTGGCGTTTGCATGGTCACACCTGCGAGTAGCCCAACTTTTCCAATGTCAACCAAGACTCAGATTCGCTGCTAATCAAAATTACGTCTCAATTTTGATTGTTGTAAAATTATTAAACGCATTTTCGTTTGGAATGGTTCGACACAATCAACATAGAAATAAACACAGTGTAAAGACATTTCGAAGTATACCAGTGCTCTTAAAGGTCTTTTGGTTTTGAGATCAGAAGACCAATAAGAGTAGAGACCAAGACCTCAAAAAAGAGGACTAAAGGCCTACTTACTGCAAAATATTTTTTACTTTTTTCAAAGTTCCTCATTTAATAAACTGGAACTTGATCGTTGTTTTTTCGAGTTCGAGTTTAGAAATTTTTATCTTTTAAGTTCGAGTTTGGCAAAAAAGACAGAGTTCTTCAAGTTGGAGTTGAAGTTCGCGGCCACAATACGAACTTTACTTACTAAACGAAATGTGCAAAATGATATATACAATGTTGTTTGCTGGTAACAGATTGCTACTCTCTGAATATTATTAATATCAGCGGGAGAGAATGTGGCGACATCCTTTTCCTTTGTTATTGGAGGTGGCACTGTTGAGTTTTCCAATACGATTTGTTTTCTGATTCTGAGCATCAGTTACATCTTGAGCAAAATACGTTATGAAGACCCTTGTTGTTGTTGTTGATTACCCGACCCCGAGGGATGGGGGCATGATGGAAGACCATGGAGCCCCAGAAGCCGGAAAACTCCCTAGGGTTTGGACCAGAGGTCGTAAAGAGACAGAGAGTCGCCAAAGAGTGAGCGGCGCAAAGAGTCCGTAGCTGGACAGTGCAGAATGAGATGAGAGGTGTCCTAGGACGAGTGTCCGCAGGCGCTGCAGGAATGATTCTCGATTCTGCCAATCCTAGAGAGATAAGAATCTAAAAGAAGACTGTGTCCGTTGCAGCGCAGACGAGAAAGGACACAGCGAGCATGACGAGGGAACACAAGTACCTCGGTGGAAATCGAGGGAACCTGTGTGTCAAAGAATTTAGATAAAACAGTACGCCTCCAGTTCGAGAAAAGAGAAGAGTGGATACGAGAGGTAAGAGGAGAGAGACTACAAGGGATTGCGGAGGGCGCAAGTAGCGCTCCCCGTCTGGCCAGCTCATCAGCAGCGTCGTTCCCCGGGAGAAACGAGTGTCCGGGGACCCATTGTAGCCTGAAGAGAAGGAGAGAGAAGACAGCTCCTGACAGATCTGCCACAGAGTTTGAGATAAGAGGAAAGATGGAGGAGAGCACATGGTGGCGAGGACAGAACGAGAGTCAGATAGGAGGAGAAGAGAAAAGAAATGGCAGACTTGTTAGTGCTGCTGAGACCAGCAAAGAGCGTATAGAATGGCGCAGGCTTCAGCGGAAAAACTTGAACATAGTGGGCCTGCTGAAAAGGAAAGGTGGCCTTAGTTCCATAGAGAGAGCAGTTGGCAAGGACGCCGGAGCCGCTCTTGCCAAAATAAAAAGGAACAGAGCCGTCAGTCTAAAGTATCAGGTCATGAGGGGGGAGAGGGTCAAGATGAACGAGAGCCGCACCTTGACGAGAGAGAGGGGGATCAGAGCGGGAGCATGAAGAGGTAAGAATGGACTCCACACTGAAGGAAGGCAGATTCAAAAGGGATAGTGGAGGACGAGAGGCAGCCGGTGATGGCGCGACTAGCCGCTCGGTGGAGGCGTTCCAATTTGGTGAAATTGGTAACGCTTAAGAAAGGAAACCATCCGGGTGAAGGGTAAGTGAGAAGGGGCCGAAGAAAAGATTTATACAGAACAGAGAGGGACTTCTTAGAGGGGCTCCATGAGGAAGCAGAGATACAGCGTAAGGCCTTGAGACGTGGAAAGAACTTGGTCTTCAGCGAAGGTACATGTTTAGAAAAGGAAAGAGAGGAAGACCCATTGTCTAATTAGTTGTTGCTTGCATTGTGACTCTGGCATTGCAACCTGCTACTTTGCATAGACTACTGTCGTAGTCTAATTCGTAACAGCTTTAGCATACTGTATTATGTTCTTATTGTCTTCAATGGCGCTGGTCTGCATCAATTTTGCTGAATTTCAACCAAAAGTTGATTTTAGATAATTTGAAGGTGCTGATTCCAAAAATGCAATTCGTTTTTCCCTATCATGTCACGTTTTGCCGCAAAATGAACAACAAAATAATGCAAATAATGCTTTTTAAAGAATTTTTAGCGTTGTGGTCACAAACAATTTCATTGCTTTTTATATCTAAGAATCAACATTTTTTTATTGTATACTTTTAAACTTGAACCTAACATCAAAAACAAGCTACGCTTTTACGATCTTTAAAAGTTTAGAATTCTTTCATCCCATTTACCATTTGGATATTGAATGTAGAGGTAGTCAGTTATTGTAAATGTGCAAGTTTTAAGCTGAACAGTCCGAGTCCTCCAAGCTGTTACATTAGGGCTACATTGGTTCATAACTTGTACAGCATTAAATCTTTAATCACAAATAACTAGAATATTATATGAAGATTTTTTTTGTAGATGTATTTTGAAGAAATTTTGTTATGATAGCTTGGCTTTTTGTAAAAGTATTGCTCTGTTGCTTAAATTGCGAAATGTTTTTCTGATATCAATGGCAACCACTTTATCTTCACAAAGAAAGCGCAAGCTTAATTCATCCTTTTTTTTGCTATATCCGCGGTTCTTTTACAGTTTCTAAACAGAGGCAAGGAATTCAGTGTGTGTGAAAAAAGCATATTTGGCATACTTCAGCGTTAAGTTAGGAGATCAAGACAAGAATTGAGCTCCTCACCAGGTTTTCAGGACATGTGTTGAAAATTTATGGCAGTGGACAAAAAAAAAAAGAAAGTGTATAGGATTTGCAGATCCTATCGTCTGGAGGGAACAAGCCAATCACGTTGATGATTGTTATTTCTGTATGACCAATGTTACTGGTTTCAGCTCTAAAAGCAAAGGCAGCATCAAGTACCCAGACATCCCATCAGCAATCCGGCCTATAACTCACTATGCTGATCTTCCTCCACCTTTGTTTACGTCCTTGCCTGAACTAGTCGATGAACCAGTAAGTAGTACATCAGAGGAGAGTTCTTCAGAAGACCATTGTTATAAACGCTGGCTGACGACAAATCCCCAGTATTGATTGCTCAAGCCTTTTTGAATGACTTAGTTCGTGACCTGAACCTGCTAAAGAAGCTGCCGAACTTCTTGGTTCCAGGTTACAACACAACAACCTTCTTGCTCCAAACACAACATATTCCTGGTACAGGCAAAAAGAAAAAGATTTGGTACAATATTTTTCTATGGAGGAAACATTTGTGTGTTGTCACAACGTTGCCGGTTTTCTTCAAGCAATGGGCTGTATAGCCTATATGGCCCAACAGAATGGCGACTATTTATTTACAGTTCAAAAGCCAGCTTAAAGTGTGTATTGCTGCACAATGGCAATAGATATGCTTCAATACCAATTGACCACTTCGTTCATCTTAAGGAAACTTATGAAAATATGAATATGCTACTAATGAAAATAAAATATAATGAACATAAATGGATGGTATGAGGAGACTAGAAAGTTTTAAGCATGTTATTGGGTTAACAAGGGGGTATACCAAATACCCATGCTTTTTGTGTTTATTGGACAGCAGAGCTAAAAATGAACAGTGGGTTCGCGAGAAATGGCCAAAAAGAAATGAGTGTACAGATGGAGAAAAAGATTATTCTTAATTAAAGTCTACTGTCTCCTAACAAATTATTTTTACCATCGCTTCACATTAAGCTAGGCTTAATGAAACAATATGTAAAAAGCTTAGACAAAGGTGGGGAATGCTTCAAGTACATTTGCCAGAAGTTTTAGTTTTTAAGCCATGAAATAATAAAAGCCGGTGTGTGCTTGATGGACCAAAGATACGACAGCTGTTGAAAGACAAAGAGTTTATTGAAACAATTAGCTCAGTGGAGAGAAATGGTTGGATCGCTTTCAGCCAGGTTGTAAATAACTTTCTGAGCAATACCAAATCTTCAGAATACAAAGAAATTGTTAAAACTTTGCTTGATACCTTTCACAAACGTGGTTGTAACATGAGCGTCGAAGTACATTTTTTGCACAACCATTTAGAGTATTTTCCTAAAAATTTAGGAGCTCTGAGGAAGGAGCAAGGTAAGAGATTTCACCAAGATATTAAAATTATGGAGAAGAGATACCAAGGCAGATGGGACGTTCACATGATAGCAAATTACTGTTGATGCCTCACGAGGGATGAAGAAAATTTTGAACCCTCTCGAAAATCTAAAAAGCGAAAGCTTGTTCCTTAACGGTGAAACTAACCTTGCATGCTCTTAGTTTGTGGTTACCCCTCCTCTTCCTCGAGATGGAGGTACAGCATGAACGGCAATTCAGGTTCATGCCGCCAACCTAATTGAAATTAGGCTAGGGGAAAGATGGCAGCCCATTTCGAACCAGTCTTCAGTGACTGGTAGCCCCACCACCAACAACAAGGCGGACTGCCACTGGTGGGTACCCAAGAGTCGTCTTTTACGACATCCTGGGTTAGCAACTTCACAATTGTAATCCGATGAAGTACGGGTGGGCCACCTGTCTGCCATATAAAGATGAAGGCATCCCCTTGAGTGCCTTGCCCAAGGACACAACAAGCGCACTTGTCGGCTTGTTCTCCACAGTATCCCTTTTTTATGCTGAGTGCCAAGCAGGGAAGCTGTGAATACCATTTTTTAAAGTCTTTTTGGTATGACTCGAATTAGGGAATGAACCCCAGGTCTACCGACTACGATGCGGACGCTCTAACCTACACCATCGCGCCGGTGACTTTGCATGCTCGGCAAAAAGTCTTGATATATCAACGATGTGTTGCTAACAGTATGTAGATATTGTATAGAAAGGATAATTAACTTAAAACAAATTTTAAGTACTTTTCTGGTGTATATCTAATCACTTAACAAAGCAGAGTGTACCGCATTCTGTAATTATGACTTTCTTTTAAAGATTTTACTGTAACTTCTTTTATGAAAACAGACAGTAAAAACAAGATTTTACTCTAAATCTGTAGAAAATTAAAATCCTTTTGCAAAAAAAAATGTGACGTGATGGGTAAAAACAAATTTAGGTAAAATGCATGCTATGTTATGAATAAACTAAATAATTTTTATATTTTTTTTGAAAGAAATCCAGTGAATGCTTTTATTTTACGAAAAGATGGTTTGCCAAAGTTTCAAACCTCTATATGAAAATTGTTTTGGTGCAAATGTTTTGTTAACTCTGGCATGAAAATACATTTGTATTACACTGTAATTTGTATTAGCTACACTGTATTGGCTAACCTATTGCAGTAATTGAGTGGTTTGTTGATTTTAATAAAATGTCCTTAAATACTTTTGGTGGTTTATTGTTACAAAGACGATACGTAAATTTTCTCAACTCAAATATACAAATATCTTCAACTTTCAAAAATTTAATTGTTTATATGTCAGCAAAAGTGATGTGTATCTGCTTTTACTCATAATGGTACGAATGACAATGTTCTGTCACACTTTAATTTTATGACAATTTGAGTTGGGCAGACTTCTGTACCGTTTCCCAAGTTTTGGATTTGATATTGATGGATATAATCACCACTCCTTGAAATTTATGGTCGATAATACTTGCAAACCGGTTACATTAATCTGTCAGATGTAATTTCGTGAACTTCATTTTTCCATAAACAATTTTTGGACCATTTCCTCGGCTGCTGGACCAAGTAGGCCAAGAATAATCAAAAACTTGGGATATCGGTAGCAATGATCTGATTTTGCTGATGTACCTACTGGTATCTAATTGGCATAAAGTTATTTTTACTGAGGAATAAATAATATTTAGGTGATGTGGAAGATAAGTTCGTCGAGGTCACCAAAATTGTGGGAATCGAGTTTCCACAGCACGTCTGAGCCTCGTACAAAGTCTAGACTAGCCAGCTGAAAGGCCTGATCTTAACCAAATCGCTTTTGGTTAAATCCATTGGTTTCCCAGTCACTAACTAGTTATAATTCGTTACAATTTTTAATCAATTGTTTGTTTTCAAAATAACATTTATAGTTGGTGTTCGCCCTATTCCTCTCCAGCATAAATTACAGCTTTTGGTCAGCCACTTTTTTTCGCGCCAAACTCTTAACGTCATATTAAACCTTTGTAGCGCAACGGCAGGCATCCGACGGCATTCCAGGTTAAAATGAGTGCACTCCGTGAGGCTACTAGTCACATCTATCATGATAGCTACTAAACGTACATGGCTTTCCGTATATAAAGCCACGTGTTGTTGGCAACTTTCTGTTTGTGGTTTGTAGTTGAAGTTGCTACACAATTCTCCTCCTCAAACACGCGCAGCTAGCGGAGATGTGCGAAGAAACGGGGGAAGATGCTGAGGTTGCAAGTTGCAACATGCCTTCCCCGCCAACGTTGAGAGAGTGAGAAGCTTGCCGACCGAAGTAAATGAGATTCCCGTCAAGACTTCAATTGGAAGGTAGTCTTGACGTTAGGGCTCGGTACCGGTATTCGACTGAAATCTAATTAAAAAGAAGTGCACTCCGTGTGGCGACTAGTCACTTCTATCATGATTGCTACTATACAGAGATAGCGGTCCATATATAAAGCCACGTGTTGTTGGTGACTTTCTATTTGTGGTTTGTAGTTGAAGTTGTTGAGGTTGCTATACTCTCCTATAGGAAGGTTGCATGTGACGTCACGGATTTCGCGCCAAAAAAAGTGGATGACCAAAAGCTCTAATTTATGCTGGAGAGGTATAGGGCGAACACCAACTTTTGGGGTTATTTTGAAAACTAATGAAAAATTAATTAAAATTTGGAATGAATTATTGCTAGTTGGATTCTCGGAAAGAAATAAATTTGACCAAAAGCAATTTGGTTGAGATTTGGTCTTTCAGTTGGCTAGTATAAGCCTAGCATAGTGGGCTAATTTTTAAAAAAATGCCCCTAAGAGAAGTGTCATCTAACTACCATTTGCTCCTCACTTAAAATAAACAATACCAATTAGATACTAGTCGGTACATTATAAAAAGCAACCATTATCTGACCATTACTACCGGTACGGTAAGCTTGCCGGTAAGCTTACTTGCTGTCTCCATGAGCAAGGCATTTAACGGTATGCCTCCATCTTTATGTGGCAAACAGGTGGTGGGGCCAAGCAGTCTACCCGTCGCGGTGATCCAGTGTGACAAAAGACATGCAAACAGAGCATGAGCTGTACGCATGAATCAATAAATCGGTACCGTAATTTTTGTATTACCCTTGGTCCAGCAGCCTAGGTAATAGCCCAAACAATTGTTTAAAGAGTGGCTAAGGTCACACAATTACATCTGACATATCAATATGATTGGCCTGCAATTACTATTGACAAAAAATTTCAAAAACTTACTGATTTTATCCAACAATAACTAATCCAGCATATGTCAAACGGTACAGAAGTCTGCCCCGTCATTTAGGCTACAGTATAACTTAAGTTTTCAACTTTTCAGAATGCTTATGCCACTAAATATACTGTATAAGTTACACATTACAATTAACTTAAACTCATCATTCCCAAACACGCTGATTAATCGAATATGAAACTCTCACAGAAGCTGGCTACAAATAAGCCTGCATGTTTAGCCCATAAAATTAGCCCAACTATTAGCAATAACAAGCAAACCTTAGCACCTCTTATCTTACTTTGACCTTAGATTCATTCCTTAACATCAATAAAACAACATATTTAACGTGCATTCAACAACTGTCACGTTTCTTCATTTGCTTTGCAAAAAACGATATCACTCCTATTCAATTCAATGCAAAAACACTGACTTTGGTCATCCACTTTTTTCGAAAGCGCATTTTGATGACGTTTGATCACGTGCGTGCAACCTTCCTATTGAGATCTACCTAATGCATCTTTGTTATCGAGTGGTAAACACTCTATTAATAAAAAGCCCATGTATATTACGCTGCAAGTTATGCGGCTAAGATATGCAAAAACCCAATACCGGTACATATTAAGTTTGAAATGACTGCTTAATATAACAATTTTCGAAAGAGCAGTTTCGTCTAAATTTCTAAAACATTACTACAGAATAAATGTCACTGGTTTTAACGACTCACTTTTTGTGGTCTTTTACCGCTGTGTTTTCTGTGTGACTTTTCTTTTTGCGGCAAATAGCTGTCGAAGAAAAATAATTTTACGATTGTTTGAGAAGACGATACGTAGAGAAGAAATGTCTATTGAAGAAGAAATCGGTGACAATTTCACAGCCACAAATATTGATTTATTGTTAAAAGCAGGTCAGATAACGTCAGCTTATCGGTGGAATGCGATTGTTTTGTATTTCCCTGATAACCCGGAAGTTGGCATTTAAACTGGTGTTTATCTTTCTGGTATTAAAGAATGATAATTGTACTGCTACAATAGTGAAGTGGTGCAAATATCCAAATGGATGTATTAACGTATGTGTTATGCTGACATATATTTATCATTAAAAGATACGTTTTCTGAAACAGTTCTCGTAACTATAAGCTGTGCATTAAAGTAAGATAGTCTGCCAACCATGATTGCTGTAAATTTGTGATCTAGATGGCACGACGAGATGCTTCCAATTCAAATTTAGTTTGGTGTTAACTAATTCAAGTAGGCATGTTTTATTCTACATCGTTTTTCCATGTCCTCTTTTCAGTTGCTGCTGTTTGATTTTGGTTTCTGTTTGGCTGTTTTTGGACGAAAGTAAATTGCTGCTACTACTTAGTTGCCAATGATATCTGACTTTGAACATTTCGTATCACAATAAAAGACAAAACCCCTGGTGTAATTATCACACGGTTGGTCATACCTATAAAGTTTTTACGATCCTAGGGTTGGGATTAATTTTTACCAAATTAAAAATAAAACGATTGGTGTCATAATTATGTGTGGTTGGTCAAACCTTTGAAGTTTTTATGATGCTATGGTTGGGGTTCATTGCAAAATGTTCAGTATGAAATGTTCTGTGCACGAAATCAGTGCTATTCTTATTACTCTTTACCTGTAAATCCCTGTGGGAGTATGTAGTCTAGCCCTATAGGCCTACTTTTTGTAACTTAATTACTGATAATTTCTGTGACAATTTTGTAGTGTGTAAATAATTTTACAGTTGAAGCAAGTAGTACTGGCTCATCTCTCATATCAGCTTGCTCATTAAGTGAGACTCATAAAGATGATGAAGTCAGTCAAGTTTCTTTGACAAGAGAACAAGGTAAATTAAAAGGGAAGAAATTAAAATGCTGCAATCTATCAACAATCTTTCATAGACTAAACTTCTACTGAAACAGGGAAATACCCAGTGCAGATTGGGGTTAAGATTAAGATTAGGGTAATCCTTAAGTTTAGCATTAGAAAGTCAAGTAAAAATTTATTGTAATCAAAACACTTACTTTATTAAGATCAATCATAAATATTGTAAGTAGTGTGCACACTACCCTGTACATTTACATACCGGGCCTGCCCCTCCAGTGTACACTCCCTTTCTGTTAGTGCCTTGCCAGCTTTTAGCATCAGAAACTCAAGTAAAAATTTATTGTCATAGGAGCAGTGGATTTCAACCAGGGTTCTGCCAGAAGTGACACAAATTTTTATTTGATTCTATTAATTAAATTAAATGCTGTTTTTTTGCATAAGACTATTGAATTTTTGCACAGGGGTTCCTCGAGCCACTGAAATATTTTTTTGTGGTTCCACTCCAGCAAAAAGGTTGAAAACCACTGGTTTAGAGTTAGGGATAGGGTTGGTTAGAGTTAGGTAAAAAGTTAGGTTTAGAGTTGAAGTTAAAATCACAACTAGGATTTGGACTAGTTCATGGAAATCTGCAAAATTTCTTCATATTAGTGGTATCCAATTGAAAGTCAACTCCACTATACATTGTGTATGCTAAGCTAACTAATATAATTTTCACAAAGTTATACAATTTCCGACTTGCTAGAAGTGTCATTCTTTTTTTATCACAGCAACAATTGATCCTTTGCATTGTTTTTTAGGAAACTACTCAGAAACTCTTCCAAATGCTGAGGTGAAAAACGATGGAAAAAGTAATTGTTTGCCAAGAATTAGTTTGCCAAATGAGGTGGCCGAAGATAACAATATTTCTACAAGTAATGAGGAGGCGAGTTGAACTATTTACATTTATTAATTATTAATTTAAGCAAATCTTTCAATGTTCTTATTTATTTTGGAATCAAATCTTTATTGACTTTGTGATTTTAATAGATATTAAAGATAAATTTTTATTTATAAAAACTGCATTGTATTAGTCTTAACCACATCTTAACTGTTAAGACAATAATGCACATGATAATAGGTGAAGTTAAGCAACTGAAAAGATGATCTGTTTAACATTATCTCACAGAGGTCTTGATATTTATTCAGGTGGGCTCTTATAACTTGTCAGATAGAATTTGTCCTGCTCCTGTCATTGAACAAGAAGTTGAAGTCGTAGTTGAAGAAAATGATCTTCAAATATCTCGACTTGCAAAATTACTGTCCACATCACCAAAACAATGGTCTGAAGATGGTGTGTTTGCATGGATGCATTACGTCATCAACCAGTTCAACTTGGATGCTACTAATGTAAGCACTTCCATTTTTTAAAAAAGTTGATATGAACTACATTGCCTGTGCAGTAACACTCTAGCTTGTAACTATAAGCTGAAAACCTTAGATAACAATAAATTAAATTTTCACACAAAAATTGTAAAGAGACAAAAAGCTTTACACCTAAATATAAGTCCATGGTCCTGACCGAAAAGATTGGTGAGGCCAAGCCTACAATCCATGGAATGGCTGGGGTAACAGATTTGGCTAGGTTTCCATGTCAACCCTGGCCAGAGCTCAAAACACTCTCAAGTGTGCATGCATGTGCAATGTAACTAGAACTTTGCTTAATCCTGTCCATATCTGACATGCTGCTCTGCAAAGTAGAAATCGATTTCACATTGTCAATTTTGTTATGCAAAGTAACTGTTCTCATCATTCACCTGCTTTCAACCAATTATTACCAGGTGCCATGTCAAGGCAAACATGCATTCATTGTCAGATACACAGATAGCTTGTGCATCGTAAGCACTTAAACATCGGCACAACAGCTGCAGTGGGCAACACCTCTGCTCCAGCCATCTTGTAAGCTTGCTCTGGCTGGGGCAAAATGGTATCCCTGGCTGGAGCCAAGGCTTGGGATGGGGCCCCAGTTCATCCCTACTACTACAACCTCTTACTTTGTTATACTAATCAAGTGTGGTTAGTGAGATTTTATCATAAAGTGAATAAGACTGCAGTATAAAAAGGAGAAGAAACAAATGAATTAAACAAAAATAAATAAACATTTACTATTATAGCATGCAGACTTTGGTATTGTAAACTTATTGATATATTTCAACAGTAGTTCTCAATGTTTTCCCGTATTCTTTCTTCACAAAATCCAGGTACTGTTGTTTCCTCTTTACTGATTAATTCACATTTCTGTCCAGAAAAAAGCAAATCTGTGCTATAAAAACGTCACTCTCTTGTCACTAATGGTTTAATTTTTAGTTAGCTGATAGTTTTAGTAACTGCCATAGCTGGGATGTTTCTCCTAGCAGTGACATGGCTGACTGAAGGGAAGTTAAAACTGGAAGCAGCATGAAGTGATAAAATACTAGAACTGTAAATGCACATTGTGACGCACAATGTGGTTATGTTGCATCTGCAAGGGTTGTGGACAGCTAGGCAAAACAACTGAAGTGTATATTGATGATATTATAAAATCTAACTACTACATATCAGATGTCACAAAAAACCTTGGCATTTTTTTTCGTTTATGTGAAACCACTGATCTGCAAGAGTGAAGAAATAATCTTTCTATGTTTTACCGTGCTTCACTGGTTTGAAGAATAGTGAAGCTGTTTACCCAGCATGTCGTAAGAGGCAACTATTGGGTACCTACCAATTGCAGTCTGACTGTTAATGGTGGGGTTGCCAGCTCAATTGCTTGGTTGGACCACCCATGTCAGAAAACTGAGGTTGAGGGTAAGCAAGGGCATGCTCCCTGTAGAAAAATTTTGCTCCAACAAATCCCAATGACCAGAAAAAGTGTGCAATTGGCCCCCAGTCCCTTGCAGCTCTTTAATGGGCAGGGGGTATGAAGAATTTCCGGGTTTAAATCTGAATGTCATGGGATAAGATTTGGTACATTAAATATGGGAAGTCTTTGTGGAAGGAAAACGGAAGTGTGTGAAGAACGGAGAAAGAGAAAAGCTGATGTGTGCTCAGTGTTCCCTTCAAACACAAAAAAAGTGCCAATTTGCGAAATTATGTCCGGCGGATTCGCAGTTAATTTTCAACAGTGTGTAAAAAAAGTCTGGTGGTTTTTGGTAACTTTTTCACTTTGTTAAAGTTTTTGCAATTTTGTCAGCAAAATCTTAACCAACTGTTAAATGCGTGGGAGACAGTGGAAAGAAATTCAAGTTAAGACAGATGCTTTTTTAGAGCAGTGCAACATCTCACGAAAACATTGCGTGGCTGTAACGCAACATCAAGTGACGGCAACTTAAATATCGCACACGCCATTGCCACACTTTTTTCTATAATAAATTATCTCTCCAGCAATTAACCTGAAGTAAAATCAATTTTTTTGTTTACTTTTTCCCAGCCGATTTCAATCGTAACCAAAGAGCAGTAATAGCAAGCAGCTCTCAAACTTCAGTTTTAACACAAGACATCATTTTTCGAGGGAAGTTTGAAACTAAACTTGTTTAAAAATCTTTTGTTTTCTTTACGTTTCAATGCTAACTTCAATCGTACTTGTTAAAATAAAAAAGCACATATTTCTCGCTTTCAGTTAAGCACAAAAAACAATATTTTTGAGGGATTCTTTAGTTTTTGTACTTTACAAATAAAATAACCTTCTTTTACTTGCCATTTATAAATACCAAAAATAAAAAAGAATACAACTTCTAACCAATTTAGTTTTGAATTCCCTTCAAATACTTTCCGAACTGAGATTGAAAGTGTGCTTGCAATTGCAAAAACCTGTTGTTTAATTGATTATGATAGAGCAATGCAATTTATCTAATTATTTACTGTAATCAAGCAACAGTTAAAGTTCGCAAGTAATTTTTGTTGTGTCATAGTCGTAATAACCTACCTATCATCACATTACTTCATAGAAGTTCTATTTCTCATGCTCATGTTGGGCGTCGGCGAAGGGTTAATTTTATTTCCGTGCATTTTTAATCTGTCATTCCGAAGTGCTTATGAATCACTGTTGCAAAGGCTGTAAAGTTTGAGACCAAATTTAACCACAATTAACTTACTGAAGAAAAATAGCCAGGTATTTCGCTGCCGTCTTATAACAACCGATAGGCTACCTGTTTGTGAACATTTTGACGCCGACGTAGTCATGCTAGTTATTATGTCACCGAAGCGCATTGTCACAGTTTTGACTTTCCTTTCCCTACAAATTTGTCTGGCAGTTTTCGTACATTTGCTAGCAATTTCGCACTTGTGCCAGCGGTTATGCACTCACTAAAATCTTAAGAGGGAACACTGTGTGTGCTGCATCCTGCAAGCAATTCAAAGAATGAAATCACGAAAGGCAACTGGACCATATAAAGTAAGTGTGGAGATGATAGTTGCAAGTGGTGAAATCGGGGTTAAAGTGATGTTGGAACTATGCCAGCGTGTACTGGATGGTAGAGGAATGCCTGATGAGTGGAAAACAAGTGTGATTGTACCTATCTTTAAAGGAAAGGGTGATGCGATGAGCTGTGGATCATACAGAGGAGTGAAACTGCTAGAACATGTCATGAAAATTGTTGTAAGAGTGCTAGAAATGCGAATATGGACGCTAGTCAATTTAAATGAAATGCAGTTTGGATTTATGCCAGGAAAAGGAACAGTGGATGTGATATTCATTGTGAGAAGAATGCAGGAGAAATATCAAAAAAAGGACAAGAAGTTATATGTGTGTTTTGTTGACATGGAAAAAGCTTTTGATAGAGTGCCAAGAAAAGTGATGGAGTGGGCCATGAGAAAAAAGGGTTTATCAGAAGTAATAGTTTGGGCAGTTATGAGCCTGTTTGATGGTGCAAAGGCAAGAGTGAGGGTGGGATCTGTATATTTAGAGGAATTCAAAGTAAAAGTTGGTGTACATCAAGGATATGTGCTGTCGCCACCATTGTTTGCAATAGTGGTGGACATTATTACAGAAAATGCAAGAAAAGGTGTGGTTAATGAATGGCTAAATGCAGATGACCTTGTTATCATGAGTGAAGACATGGAAGACTTGAAGGAAATATTTTGGAATTGGAACGATGCACTGGAAAGTAAAGGTTTAAAGGTCATCTTCAGAAAAACAAAATTGATAGTAAGCAGGTCAGAAGGTGAACTATTCAAAAGCAAGATAGATCTATGTGGAGTTTGTGGGAGGAGAGTCATGGCCAATTCAGTGTTGTGCACAAATGTGGAAGCTGGGTTCATGGCAAATCTGCAAAAATAGAGAGAGTTACTGCTAGGTTGGCAATGCATTTTGTTTGCTTGAAATGTAAAGGAACAATGGAAGGGATGATGGATTCGATCGAGAAGTTGTGCGATGAAGTGGAGACAATGAATTGATTTTGTTATTTGGGAGACAAACTAAATGCTAGTGGTGGTTATGAAGCGGCAGTTACAGCAAGAGCAAGAATCGGTTGGGTAAGATCCAGGGAATGTGAAGAGTTGTTGCTTGGAAATAGGTTTCCTCTGAAGATGAAAGGTAAAGTTTATTGTTGTTGTGTAAGATCAGCAATACTGTATGGAAGTGAGACATGGTGTCTAAAAGAAAATGAAAAAGCAATTTTGAGGAGAACGGAGAGAGCAATGGTGAGAGCCATGTGTGGTCAGAAAGTTGTAGACAGGAAGACGACTGAAGAGCAGATGGACGTGTTGGGGTTGAAGAAAACTATAGACCGGTTAGCAACAGTGAATGGAGTTAGATAGATAGTGTGAACATGTGCAGAGGAGGGATGACAATAGTGTTTTGAGGGTTGCTCTGAATCTTGAAGTGAATGGCAAGAGAAAGTGAGGACGACCAAAGAAGACCTGGAAGAAACAAGTGGAAGAGGAGACAGAGAAGATTGGTTTGAAGAAAGAGGATGCCCTGAGACGAGACAAGTGGAGGGACGGAGTGCAAGCAATTGCAGAAAGAATGGGGTAAATCCAGCCATCTCTCCTAAAGGGACAACACCGGATAAAAAACTGAATAACTACTACTACTACTACTACTACTACATGTACAGTTAATATGATATAGGCAAGACTGAAAGAAAATAGTTCAGTAGTTTCTTTGTTGAACAATACTAATGACCAAAAAATTTTTCTTAAAAACTTGAACTTGGGGTTATTAGGCTTTACCATATCACGGAGTGTGGTTGTAGCTGCTTAAAGGTTTGTCATGCAATCATGCTACTAAAACTTTTAGTGGTGTGATGACTACCGGTAATTATTCTGCTCATAGTAAGCAAAAATGGTGGCAAGTCAGACAAACAGGCAAATTGGTTCTACACAATGTAGTCAAACTTGATAATAAAGAAAGCTCTTAGGTCAGACCATGCAATATGTGGTGAGTAAGGCAAACTGGCGACTCAGCCAAAGGTGACTTAGGTGAGTTTTATTGCCAGTGTTGGGAATGAGTCACTTGAGTTCAAGCCTCAAATCAAGCCGTGAGTCATTGATGTTGAGTCTCGAGTAGAGTCGAGTCATTTAATCCAAATGACTCGGGTCAAGTTGAGTCTTTTTTTACCACAGCTCAAGTGGACTTGAAACTTTCCAACATTTCATTGCCAGTGCTTAGTTTTCTGTGATATTTTTAATAATTGCAATCAATTTGTTCAACATTTGAATAAAAATATGATAGCCAATAAACTAGTAAACATTTTATTTCAAGACTTTTTGCCTCATAATTGAAAATGTTTTTTTTTTTCAAATTTAACTAAGCCTAGTAGGTAACATGATATTTACCACTGATGATGCTTTGAGTATAAGGCAAAACGTTTTGAAATAAAATGTTCACTAGTGTATTGGCTATCATATTTTTATTCGTTTTCATGCTCCTTGTTCAGCATTGTTTGGTAGATTCATATTTTGTGCTCCTAACCTAGGCTTACCTAAGCTCTGATCTCGGAAGTTTAAAGCTCACTTTTAATACTATGTCAGTACTAGTAACAATAAGTCAACTGCTTTATCAACTTTGGCTGGCAAGGAAGTCGAGCTGGTTTTGTACATGTTGTTTAAAAATGAATTTCAAGAAATGTTAGGAATGCCTTATTTGAACCTACATACACAGCGTGCAAGGTGCAAAATCTCATACAACAAAGACCTTACAGGCTTGCAGTACAAAATGATAAAATGATTTGAAAGATTTTGATGGAATACCAGAATTGCCTACTGGGCAAGGGAAGGGGGCATGCAGAAAATTTTTGTGAGGGGTTGCAAATTGGCCTATTGTAATTTGCTGAAGGCATGAATTTCCTAGGAGGTTTAAGGGCATGCTCCCTGGAAGAATTTTGTAAAATTACACTGAAATATGCATGATTTTAGTGCTTTCTGGAATCACTTTTAAGGTAATTGTTGTTTGAAATTTGTTAGTCGTTGTTACAGCTGTTACACCTAAGAAATTAGTAACAGCTTGCTTTTTTACACTTACAACAGACATGCTGCAGCTGCATAACTAGCTTTTCGAAGAGCCCATCAATTAAAATTTGTAACCTAAAATGATCCTACTTGTAATTCATATTGTTTCACGTTGTATAATTACCACATTACCTTGTATGTCATATAACAGGAGTGGCCAAACTGCAGCTCTTTTAACTTATGTTGTATTTGTGTACAGTCATGTGGTGTAGGGTTGTGCGAGCTGCTGTGCACCATGTTAAGTTTTAGGGCCAATGAGTCCCTTATTTTATGCTGTGAAAACGACGGTCTCCAAAAAAAAGTCAGCACCTTCCATTTGCATGGAGAATGTGTCAATTTTTGGACTGGCCTCTATCGTTTTTTGATTTTTATTGTGGCAAGTGCGGCCACCCCTGTCATACAGCTTAGGACCCTAACAATCACTCAGGCAAAGTTGCATAAAGTTCTATTTTTATCAGCAAATTTTGAGTGATTTATCAAAAAGAATTATGAATAACATGAAATAAATAATGCTTTCCAAGGCCTTAGACTTTTAAACTGATTCTGTCTCTTTAGAGCAGGTTATTTGTTTGTTACTGTTACAAGCATCTTCTCCTTTTGGCTTTATTTCCATTTATATGGAATCGCAGGTGTGAATTTTAGCCCTCCTTAGCGCTTGATCTTGTGCATCTTCTCTCATCAATCCCATTGCCTCCATATCATTCTTTATGCAATCTTTCCATCTTCTTTTTGGTCTACTTCTCTTCCATTTTGCAATTTTAACTTGTTGGACTATTTGACCAGCATAAATATCTTCTTTTTTGGAGATGTGGCCTTTTGATCTCAGGTGCCATTCTCTCAACATGTCTTGCAAGCTTCCAACCTACAAACATAATGATTGAAAATAATCTTTAGTGTTTTCCTGAGAAGAGCACAAGCATAGAAGAGCCCCCTTCTGTGTGCCACTGGTTGACAGCATGCAAAAATTATTTTTTAATACACAAATATTCAAGGTACAATTTTTCAGAAATCAAACCTTCTGAGACAAATTTTTTTTCATACAAATAATTTCATTATCAGCAGATCAGTCGAGTCTTGACTCAAGTGTCAAGTCATGGTATTTGAGTCTTGAGTCAGTGACTCGACTCTCCCCAACAATGTCTACTGCATCATAACTGTGTAATAAAAAGTTCAACGTTGAGATGAATTTAGGTTAAGTGCTAAATCACAACTAAAGTAAGTTTTTAGTGTCTATAAATTAATGTCAATATAATCCATAAAAGACATTCAATTCAAAATTCTCTTCAATTTTTCAATGATTACTTCTCCAGGTTGTGAATTCCTCATTAACAAACCTAGTGGCTCACTTTGAAAAACACTTTAATGAAAGACATTAATACGATTTGTGGCAAGAATTTTATTAATTTGTTAGAAAATATTTTTTAAAGGCTTTAGCTAATTTTTTTAGTTTCTGTGTTTTAATTTTGAAAAAGCAATTTTGATGCTTAGTTGCAGTGCTCACGGTGGAAGCATACTGTGTTGGCGTTGCTAACAACTCATTTTCCAAGCCTATTGAGTTGCAAGCATTTTGTCTTGTGTCACCATTTTCAAACTGTGCAAAGATCTATATCTTATTTTTTACCCTTGTTATTTCTCTTGATTTTGTGATTACATAATCATTATCGCCAATGATAGTGCAGTACTATAGATTCTGGTGCTTTGATTGAGAGGCCGCAGGTTCAATGCGTGCATGGGATTGGTGTTGCATTACATTTGGAAAGAGCATTTTGCAAGAGTTCTATCTGCTGAGTTGAAATGTACTGTTCTGACATTAAAGGTTGTTTGTTTGTGGTTACCCCTCCTCTTCCTCAGGATGGAGGTACAGCATGCCGTCAACCTAATTGAAATTAGGCTGGGGGAAAGATGGCAGCCCATTTCGAACCAGTCTTCAGTGACTGGTAGCCCCACCACCAACAAGGCGGACTGCCACTGGTGGGTACCCAAGAGTCGTCTTTTACGACATGCTGGGTTAGCAACTTCACAATTGTAATCGGTGAAGTATGGGTGGGCCACCTGTCTGCCACATAAAGGTGGAGGTGTCCTGTTAAGTGCCTTGCCCAAGGACACAACAAACAAGCTTGCTGGCTTGTTCTCCACACTATCCCTTTTTTATGCTAAGCACCAAGCAGGGAAGCTGTGAATACCATTTTTTAAAATCTTTTGGTATGACTCGACTTAAGGAATGAACCCCAGGTCTACCGACTGTGCAGTGGATGCTCTAACCTACACTATCGCACTGGTGACATTAAAGGTACTGGGCAGAGCTGGTTGCAGGTTGGAACATGTTATACTGTGTAGAATTTTAAAAGTTTTCTTGTTACCATACGATAAAGCATCACTGAATACCATTACTTATTCAGTATACATTTGTGCATATATTGCGTCTATGTTTGTGAATTTAGAGCAACAAGTCCAAAATACTAAACTAAAGTTTGATTTCTATACTACACTGCTTCACTTTATAATTCATCATTTAGCTAAAGAATCTTCACATCAACGGCAGAGAGCTTTGCATGTTCAGCCAGTCTGAATTTGAAGAAAAGATTCCTCATGGTGTTGTATTGTGGGCACATCTTCAACTTCTTAATGCTGCTTATCGACAGAACAGCGAGGAAAAAGAAACCCTGGAACATGCCAACACCACATCAGGTTGATTTAAGAAGATTCTAGGGTACTCTAGCTAAAGATACAACTTGCTATTTCTTGGTTGCTAGTGCAGTCTGAATTTTGTCTACCCTTCATTGTTTTTTGGTTTATGATTGTTTCAGTGATTGAGTGGTAAATACTCAACAGTGAGCATGGCGTCAGATGCAACAATTTGTGCTTCCAATTGCATTCTGCTTTTTGGTGGTAGAACTACAGGTCCATGTTTACAACTTACGACTGATTCAAATGGCTGACCCAATCAACATGTTTCTACTTACTAGCTGGATTGAAATTGGTGTATAAACTGGATATTCAGTTTTGCACTTTATATTAGGAGTTAATTGCAATTGACGTTGTAGATAATGCCAATGAAACAGATAGAAGTTTATCACAAAATAGAAAAAATGCTGAATGTGAATCTTCTGGTGAAGTTGATGGATATTTGTTAAATAATGAACAATCTTCTCTGCGAAAAAAAAGCCGATCTCAAAGAGCTTACTTAAACTATTCAACTCGTGGTTCAGGTTTGTGGACTAACTGCTTGCCATATTTGTTTATGTGATACTTTAACAGAGTACTTTAGTCAAGTGTGAGTGTATAGTAGAAAATAAGACTGTAGACCAGAGTTTTCCAACTTACTTTGAACCATGGCACATATCTTGCACTAGAAAAATTCCAAGACAGACTACCAAACAAACATGTCACAAAATCTTTAGATATCAACTAAAAACAGTAGTTTTAATGTAACGACGCAGTGTGGTATCTGAGCTTGTTAGTTGAACACTAGACCAATACACAGGTTAATTCTAGTCACTGCTGCCTACCCATTGCCATCTAGCAAAACGTATTTAATTGTTCTGCTTGCCACTGAGAAATGCTGCTCACTGAGAAAGAAAAATAAAGATCCATTGTTCTTTCACAGCACACGCGATGATTCTTTAGTGCAGGGATGACGAGCCTTTTTCATTAAATGGGTCACCAATGGGATTTTACTGTGGAAAAAGGGAAAAGTGGGTCATAGATTCCACAATTTTGTAGTTGATACCCCAAAAATATGGCCTTCACTTCTTACTAACCTCGATTTTTCCAGCTCTTGCGGCTGAATCTTTAAAAAAAGGTCCTCATAGCGAAAATTTTAAGAAACTGATACTGTAGTAACAAATCTACTTGTGGGTCATTGAAATACTGGTGGTGGGTCACATTGTGACCCGTGGGTCAGTGGTTCGCCATCCTTGCTTTAGGGCTTCATAAGTGGAGCTTCAAGTTGGTTAGGAAACTCTGCCCTAGGCCTTGTAGTATGCTGTTTCCCAGCTTTTCACAATCTGGGACGACTTTATTGGTTTTGAGCATTGAATCTGTCAGTGGTTCCTCAAGGTGTGCTTGCATGTTTGATGGAATGTGGCTTAGTTGAACTAATGCAATGTATCTTAGTTGAACCAATACAAAGTAGTCTATTGAGGATTTCTGTGTTCAGTTGAGCAGTTGTACCCACATATCATATGGCGTTTTACAGCCCAGAGTAAATGTTTTGCTGGTTTAGACCAGCCGTGGCACAGTGAATGGATTTAAATACTGAATCACTGTTATCAGAAATTTACTCTACCTAGGATTATTAGGTGCTAGAAAAGGTACCTGAATTGCTCCAAATAGCATTTAGTCTTGATGAAAATCATTCTCTTGTAATCACGCATCGCACTAGAATCGTTTGTGTCCTACTGTAATAGTTGCATCCTGGCAAATCAACATCTGAATAATATTTTGCATTTTTACTCGATTTTTGATTACAAGCAAATAATTTTTGAGTGTCTTGCTTTGCAGGAAATTCCTATTTTTTATGGGAATTTTTACTCGCTCTTCTGCAAGACCCGCTGACTTGTCCTCGTTACATTCGTTGGATCAATGTCACAAAAGGAATATTTAAGCTGATCAGTTCAAAAGTTGTTTCTTGGCTTTGGGGTCAGCACAAAAAGAAGCCAGAAATGAATTATGAGACGATGGGCCGGGCATTGAGGTTTGTTGTAAGGATTGAAATAATGTTGATGGGAGTATACCATGGTGTGCAGAACCTAAAAACTACCTTTTTTAAAAATTGTGTTGAAAGATTTTTATGATTTTGCCATGTAGTTCAAAACATAAAATTGATTTGGATTATTTTAGTAATTTAACAGGTTCTACTGCTCATGACTAACAGGGCAAGATTAATGTGCAAAAATTTTTTGTTTGTTTTTATTATACGCCTTATAATGCAGATGGTCCAGTATCAATTTAATTGAGCAATAGGCCAAATCAATCTGGTCCCTATAAATTTGAAGTTTTAACAAAAATTGTAGAGGACCAAAGCAGTTTTACGCTCAAGAAAAAATATTGCTTAAGAAAAAACACATTTAAACTGCTTATCAATCAACAGTTTAATGTTTGTTGACTTACTACAAACCAACTACTGCAGCCAATAAATTAAGTTAAAAGAAAATATTCTTATGCATATGGGCTAAACCCACATTTTGTCAATGTCGAACAGACTTCCAAATAGAAAAATCATCGATGACCATCATTACACAATAGACTTGAGACTTATATTTGATGTCTACTACGATTGCACGTAGACTGCAGTGTACAAGAAAGCGAATTTCAGTAAGAAATACTGTCATTGTGTGACTGCTGTAGTGGATAACATTAGCTCAGGAAAGATAAGGTTGACTATGCAAGTTCCGATCATTGCAGTAAATTCTATCCAAATCGGCATCTAATTGTCACTAAATTAGCTAAAATATAGTCATACCTTTCCCACACCTAGCCAGTGAGCTACTGCAGAAGTGATATCAAAAAATTATGTCGTCATGGCTTAACACATTAAACAGTAACATATAATAGAAAAACCTCTAAACATTTTCTGGAAAGTACTCCTCAGTATTGCTTTGTCGTATTGCAGTTGTTTGTATGCATCGTGATAAACAGGTGGAATATATTTGAGAAGTTGCACGAC
Organism: Trididemnum clinides; assembly: GCA_963675345.1. Lineage (NCBI taxonomy): Eukaryota > Metazoa > Chordata > Ascidiacea > Aplousobranchia > Didemnidae > Trididemnum > Trididemnum clinides. Next base: position 13,618,216 of record OY776295.1, read on the forward strand.
ATCATTGTACTTCGGCCATTTGATTTTATTGCCACCAGAATATGCAATTTCAAGATCAGAAAATGCTTTTAACGACACATCGCATGGTGACAAATCAACACGCCATGTAGCTTCAGTCTTGAAATCATAACGAAAAGAAAACCAAACAAGACCTTCATAGATCATTTCTAAGATCAAATTGAATTTAAATGTCCCTCCATCTTCAACCACTCGCTGGTTGACAAGGGATTCCTTCAGCACATTAACGTTAAGAACATCCATTTTTGCATCAATGTTACATGATTCTTATTCTTTATGAGCCTAAAGTACTCGTCAGCTGCATAAATCCCGAAGACTTCCTTCTTCTCAATGTGGCAAAAGTCGGTATCATTTGGTACATAAGAATTGCCACTCCACAGAAACCTGTGCGAGATTTTCCTAATATTGTTGCTGCTGTCATTAACAACAGATATCAGAAATGCTGACATTGATTTTGCAATTTTGCCCACGACACATATCTGACCAAAGTATCAACTCTTCAGCTCAACGACTTGTTCACCAGTAAATTTCAACATGCAGCTTACGACTTCCAAACTGTTTCTCTTTGCTTCATCTTCGGTCCAACCACACATACATTCTTGATTCTTGAAAGTTTTTTTAGACCCTTCATTGCACAGCCACCACCGTCTTGAATAATTAACTTTATTCGTTTGGAGATCGGCAAAGGCTGCTTTTTCTGCATGTCAAAACAGACAGTATGTGGCAATGCAGAATTATCCTAGAATTGCTGTCCTGCCTCTGCTGCTTGCGCATGCTTGTAGCTCATCTTCTTTGCTACTGTGCCTTAACTCATCGCAAGTTGAACAATCTATGGATGGTCAGGTGAATTTTTAAATTTAGTTTACTTTTCTAAAAACCTAAGAGCCATTCGTATGCAAGAAAGCTTCCAAATTATTTTCCAAAGTTTTCTCTCCTTGTATTGTGCACGTCAATTTTTTTATATTCGAAGCGAAATATCTCTGGCTTGATTGCTCTTTGTGGTGTGAACGATATTTTAGGATTTTGTTGATGAGCAACATCAAGATATCTCGTACATCTTTTCCGTTTTATAATGATTTCCATGCTTACCTCGCAAGCCTTTCTCCATCATCACTGCAGCAATCTTTTTTTTAACAACCTATTTAACCGACCAGAGCTTATTCGGTATTTATGCAAAAACACTTCTTTGCAAACTCTTGTCATTAGTAGTATAGTAAGCCTATTTCTTCGAATTGGTTTTGCGTCGAGATTTTGAAGAACATGATTCAGTTTTTGAGTCTTAGGTGTTACAGTATCATGCCGAGCCAATTTAAAACTCTGCGTATCAAAATCACCCAGCTCCCAAAATTTCTCAAAAATGTTATTCCTTTCTTCATGGCTGACAAAATTGCAGTCAGTGTTGACACAGATGCAGTTGTAGTACAAAAAAAAGTTATGATTTCAAACAGTTAAATTAGTAACAAGTGCTGAAGTTACATTTTCAATAAAATATATTTGTCGTTTTGCTATATTTTTGAGAAAATCCGTTAAAATGAATACGTCGATGGTAAACCATTACCAGCTTACTTGCATAAGTCTTGGCCGGCACAGTTACTACTCCTTTTCTTGTCATAGTTTTATATTCCTCCAGAGTTGCGCTTGGCTCTTTTACTTTTCTCATAATTTATGCTATCTGACTTTCTTTTTTGTTTTAAACATAATACTGATGAAATATTTTAGTACTTTAAAACCACAAGTTTAAACTCAGGTTTTAGAAATTTTTTACCTACTAATCACTTCAAAACTAAAATCGTAACTGTTGAATAATTTTCACCTAGTCTCTCCCCAGCGATACTAGGAAATCCTATCAACAACTGCAAACTTCTTGTGTTGGACGTATAGACTTCAACAGTTGTAAAAATCAATTCCAATCAACAAAGAAATAAATTTAATAACGGATTCTTCAAATTACGAAAACAAATGATTAAGTAATGAACTTGATTTGACACAATTAGGATTTGTTGTGGTATGCTTTTCTTTAAATCCACGTTTCTAAAAGTAAAGAAACCACAGTCACTTAACTGCAAACAATTACAATAAGCAACTGTCACATACCAGAACTATTTTTCAGACAAAGAATCGAACACGTTACTTATTGAACTTCCGGGTAAGACACCTTTAACAATTGTTCACACTTATTGGCAATTACTTTTCAGTTGTCTTACTTTACAAAACCAATACTACGTTGACTTATTACTTATGTAATACTAAATTTTTCCATTCATATGAACTCATTAATAACAATTCGATTTTCAACTAAACAAACTCTAGCGCCGTTCACTACTACTTTGCATGCAGCCGCGTTTGCATTTGACATGAACAACCAAAAAGCGAGAATTTTGGAGTGACTACGCGTTGATTACGCGTCAGCAAAAATAAACTGTTGCACCTTGTAGAGTTCCACAAAACACAGCAGAAGGTTTACAACAAAGATATTTAACAGTAACTGACGGAAAGCGATACATACCTGTATATAAAGTCATGACTTTGCATAAAGTTGCTATTCTCCGTCGCATTTTTACTTTCTACTTCATTTTCAGTCTTAATCACATCTTCACTTTCCACTTCATTTTTAGTCTCAATCACATCTTCACTTTCCACTTCATTTTCAATCTAAATTGCATCTTCACTTTCCGCTTCATTTTCTTTCTAAACACAACTTTACTCTCTACTTCTCTTTCAGTCACAATAACAGCTTCAATTTCTATCTGACTGCCATTTTCTATTACAGCTTTACTTTCCTCTTTGGATTCAGTCTGAACAGGCTTCACTTTCAAACTCATTGTCAGCCTCAATCCTGTCTTCACTTAGCGTCATTAGCCGCTTCTTGTGTTAGCATATTTTTGGCTCCTAGCTTCTTGGTTTTACTCATTACTCCTTCCCTTTTCCATTTTTCTTTGAACAATGTGAACCTGCAACTTGTCCCAAAATAAATTAATCTGTATTCTGTAATAGGTGACTCGAAACCAGGTTGTTTTACAGGAAAACAAACCTTCTGTAGCTTTTGAATATTCAAGTCAATAACTTTTTTGAAGTTTGGTGGATTTTGTTGATTATGCTCTGAGTTATACTTTTAACAGTAGTTCATTGCAAACCCATTCACCACAACGCCTATTCCATCCTGTGTAATCAATTAAAAGTTTTGCCATGACCGTGTTTTCTTATTTTAGCTTGATAGGCAAGATTGCTGGTTTCATTAGCGCGTATACCAACTTTTCAGTAATTGTGCAGCTGTCCATAAAATCAATCAAAACCTCTTCTTGAGAATTCACCTGTTAATTGTTATACCATCTATTGTATGTAGTTGCAGACGATTTTTTTCATGTTATATCCAGTTTTAATTTAAATTTCTTAACTTTCTGTAACAAAATCACTACATTATTTTGTGAAGTGATGCAAGTTAAATGAGCGGTAAAATATCCAACATGAGTTATTTTGCATCACCTGATCCTGTTTTGATGCCAATACTACGTACCACTAAAATAATCACTAGTCCATTATTTACCAACTGTTTCAGTTTGGTTCGAAAGCGAGAAAATAGGAGCAGACACACGGAGCCAGCAGTGTCCCAAGCCCAGCAAAAGCGAGGAAAAGGAACATAAGATCGTGCTCACGCTATCAACAATGTCTCGTTGGAGTGGATTAATGTACACTCGTGGTGGCAACAAAATCTTTACATTTATCAGCAAAAAAACTTTACATGAAAAATTTGCACATGGATTTAACTTGCGGTTCCCACCAGAAATCGTAGGTCCACAAATGCGTCCATCTGCGTTATTCGGTTGTATCAGGCAATGTGTCACCACATATCTGTAGCTCAAGGTGCCACTCGTTCTCGATAGTCTTGGTAAATTGTATGACCCTGCAACCGTATGATGTTTTGTATATTTTGAAATTTTGAGTTGTAATTTTTGTCTCACACAACGCAATGGGTATTAAGAGGCTGTAAATGGAAAAGATATCTCGTCTTGCTTGTGTATTCTAACAAAGTGACACTCAAGATTTCTCTTCCGTTGTGTTTACTGAGATAAAGATTGCAAGAATTCAAAATTTAAAAAAGATACTATTTGGCTTCAGGAACATGCGAATCACTAAATTGTAAGAAAAGGAGAGGCATGTTGAGCAATGGCTACGTGGTGAAAAGCATTGTCTAATACAGTGACGACTCCGGCACTCGGGCTACTCGGGCTGAGCCTGAGTTACGAAATGAGAGAAGTCTTTGTTGAACTTAAATTCTGCAAAACAAGTTTAAAACTAGCGATGCACATAGCAAAACTGCAGACAGTGACACTGTTTCGACCTATCAGGTCTCTTCAGTGCAGTTGGTGACCGACAAGAAGCTAGAGGCTTTTAATAAAGCATAGCTTAGACCACCACACTTGCGGGATCTATACTAGATCCACTTGGTGGAAGGTCTGTCAGTACTCTGCGAAGCCGTATCACTCGTGAATGAGTGGCGGTTGTCGCAGGTGCACTAAGTCTAGCAACTGCTAGAACAATAGTGCTGTCACAGCCTAGTGGTCACAAGGTCTTACATGTATAGTAATGCAAGAGGCTAGCGATGCACATAGCAAAACTGCAGACAGTGACACTGTTTCGACCTATCAGGTCTCTTCAGTGCAGTTGGTGACCGACAAGAAGCTAGAGGCTTTTAATAAAGCATAGCTTAGACCACCACACCTTTTTCTTGCATTACTATACATGTAAGACCTTGTGACCACTAGGCTGTGACAGCACTATTGTTCTAGCAGTTGCTAGACTTAGTGCACCTGCGACAACCGCCACTCATTCACGAGTGATACGGCTTCGCAGAGTACTGACAGACCTTCCACCAAGTGGATCTAGTATAGATCCCGCAAGTGTGGTGGTCTAAGCTATGCTTTATTAAAAGCCTCTAGCTTCTTGTCGGTCACCAACTGCACTGAAGAGACCTGATAGGTCGAAACAGTGTCACTGTCTGCAGTTTTGCTAAGTTTAAAACTTTTTAACTTAATTTATATTAAGTCCAAAGAAGAAGCCGGACATCGTATAAACCACCAGTGTTTCTGGTGGCAGTTGCTTTTTGTGCTCAACGTTTTGTCTAGCTCGGGCTCAACGAAAATAGCCAGACACGCTGTGCAGAGAAATAACGAGAGAGATATCGATTTGCAAGCATTTTTTTGAATCAAATCTAACTCTAGCTTGATTGAAGTTGCCCGAGCTCTAACAATGCGAGCGTTTAATGCGTTGTTTCAGACACTTTTTTGCTTAATTTTGTTGATGAAATCGGGCGCAGTTGATAAAAGCACGCATTTTGTTAAAACTGTGCAAATAAAGGCGTTTTACAATAATTAAATGGCTGGATAAATTGTTGCTATTTTTGTCTTCTCGCTAGTTTTATTGCTTGATTTACTGTTTTTTCAATATTTTGCGACACTGTCAGTGACGAGCCCGAGTAGCCATAAAAAGCTGGAGTCGCCACTGGTCTAATACAAACTGATCACGCATGAGGGTTAATTTGTTGCGCAACAGTTTTTGGTGAGAACAGCAAGTCAAATTCAATCGCAATTTTTTCATAGGTAGTTTTTTTTTGCCTCCACTGTGGTATATCACTTTCACACACAAGCTCGATTTTGTGTCTTTTCTATCAATTCAATAGGCTGTGCCTGTCACTATCCATTCGCTTTTGAACCAAACCTTTCTTGATCGAAACTAATAACGTTTCTATGGAGTTTAGAACTCCAGGTCTTTTGTTCTGAAAAAGGAACAATGACCACCACACCGCTGAGACTGCTACATACAGCCTTCTATAACAGCAAATCTAAATATTTTTTGACCCATTTTAGAGTTTGCTCCTTTGCAACTACTGTTAATACATCACACGGTGATGGACAGTAAAGGCCATCTAGCAATAAAAAATTGTAACCATCTTCAAAAATCACACATATTAGGATGGAAAAAAAATTAAGCACTTTGCTGCTATTGCATAACAGCTGCTTTTGCTGCAAGTTGCGCAATTCAATAAAACGCTGCACTTTCACTTTATTCTTTTGTCGTCCACGCAACTTTGTTCACCATTTTCTATCAATTTGTTTAGGTGCATGGAGCTGGTAATTCATTGCAACCCTCCAACGATATACGTTGCGTAATTTTTTCAATCTGGTAATACTTCTCTTTTTGTAGAATAGCACACTGAAATGTAAATCACATTAGTATCACTATGTAGCAGTAGGCTAAGTTAAAACATGCATTTCTAACAGATATCGTAAATTCTCATCAAAGCTTTCATCATTCTTTGTAAAAAAAGAAAAGGGAGTAGAAGATACTTCTCAACTGGAATTTTGAACTTTTAAGGAGTTTTTGAGTCAGTTTATTGTAAATAAACAATTACAATTGAAATGATTCGTGGACAAAATAATGGTGTTCCGTGGACCATCTGCATAGCTAGATGTAAAAAAACGTTGGCAAAAACCAGTAGTGAAATAAATGAATTTGGTCCATTTTAGAGTTAAGCACAAGATCTGTGGACCAAGTACACTTGGTTCAGAAGTTAGTTTTCCCTGGGCTTCAAAAAGTTTATCATACCAGCTTCTGCCTAAACTGCATCAGAAAATACAGTTACCAGAAAATTGGACCAAGTAGACCTGGTCCACTCTTTACTTAGTTATCCCAATTATGATTTGTCCCCTGCCTCTGCTTAGTGTTCTTACTGGCTGGTCCAGCAAATGACCAATTTATTTATTACGGGTAAAAGTAGTCCCATAATTGGTAATGGGAAAGTTACGGACCATATTTTTGTGAGTCCCTGGAGAGAGGAGAGGGGCCAAGTTCTTTTCTATCAGCCGCGTTTGACACAAATGTATATTTGTGTTAATGCAGCGCTCGGCGCAAGTGGCGAGCTGTTTTCAAAATTACGACGCGGCTGGGAATTGAACTCTGGTATTATGCATGCAAGGCGAGTGTCTTAACCACCTCAACATCGAGCTCATCGCTAGTACAAAACTTGAATATGAATTTCAAAAAAGTTGTTTCATCAAAGCTTCCCAGCTTTATGGTTTTAGTTGGAATGCACATAACTACTAAACACGAGAAGTTTTTTGCAGGTATTATTACCAAAAGGGAATTTTACGTAAAATAGATGGCCATCGGCTGACATACCAATTCCGCCAGCTGCCACCCACTCTACAAATGGTTGAAGCTTCAACAAATATTACTGGACCCAAAGAAAGCGAATCACCGTTAAAACCAGAACAAGAAATCTGGCCAGAAAACCCCAATTGTGATAAAACGTTTATCATACCCAATGTCCCTCCCTTATCCGAAGGCGCCCCCGCCATTGCAGCATTGGCAAGAGATTTGCCTGGAACCGTGACAGTAAGACAATTGAAGTCGGCTCACTATCAGCCTCATATCGAACAAAAGCTCGTTCACGTGACACCAGATGGAACTGTTACCGGGGTCACTCTGGGAACTGGAAGTGTGCTTCACCCATGTACCACTGAAAACCACCAATGGTTTCGTTTAGAAGCAGTAACCAACGATTCGTCTAAAGACTCGCGGCAAAATTTTGTATTGTCAACAAACAACGTAGAGAGTGCAGCGACATCAACTGATGACAACGAAGCGGCTGAGTTCAGCATTTCAGATTCTGAAATGACCGTTTTGGAATTAGAAACGCCTGCGTTTCAAGACGGCGATGCTTTAAAGCAATCAGACTTGCTCAATAACGCCAGCGTTGAAGTGTCGCTAGTGAACGATGAATTATCAATGCAATGTGTTGAAAGCTGTGAAGTTGTTAGACAAAACCAAGGAATTTTATCAGTATCACAAGCTCCAAACACGAGCATTTCCAACTGCAAAAAACAAGTTATTAGATGTACTCACACATGGGTAACGTAAAATTTAATTTATTGATAGTTTCTACACTACTCATGCCAAACTATAACGCAACATATTGTTCACTTTTGGTCGTATTTTTTTATCAAATTTTTATTTTGTGAACATGCCAACTTCACCTCGGGAAAAAAAGTTTTCAAACAACAGCAGGTGCACTTTTTTGAAATTATCTACCTCTGCTGGCATTAAAAACATTAACTGTTTGCTCTTCGACAGAAGGGATCTGCACCAATCAACAGCCGCCTCAACGTGGTGGTGCGGTCTCCGGCCCCGATTTGGTTGGGTCGAAATGGCTGTTGGCCTTCCCGAGGGTCCCAGTTACCCCGGGCACTCCCCTTCATTGTTTCGCTATGCTGCCCCCTGAACGACCGCAGAAGGGCAGCACACAGCTTTAAAATCGGTCGCTTGTTTTCTCCTTTTCTTTTCTCCTGCCCCTCTCTTGCCCTTCTTTGTCTCTTCATTCTCCTCCTTTTGTTGATGAACGGCAACGTTCATCCCAACCCTGGCCCCATTTTTCCTTGCTCTGTGTGCACTGGAAATGTGACATGGCGGAGCAAGTAAGTGCAATGCTGCGCTTGCTCCAAATGGGTCCATCTAAGGTGCTCACAACTTTCCTTATCCCAATTCAGAGCTCTTGGCAGCTCTCACTCTTGGAGCTCCCCCCTGCCGAATCACTGTGACTCCCTTTCGGACTCCTCCGACATGTATACCTCCACTCTACAATCTAGCCCCGCCTCTGCTAACGCTGCTCTCTCGCCCCACCCTCGTCTCCAAACTTCTTATCCCCCATCTGCCCATTCTATGTCTTCTCCCTCTGCCCCCTCCTCCACTGTCCCTTGCTCCTGGCTTTTCTTCTGCGCCTCCTGCCTCCACTCCTTCCCCTGACTCTCTCAGGGTTTTTCAATGGAATGCTGGAGGTCTTCGAGCCAGGAGCACTGAACTACTCCACTTTCTTTTGTCCCATCCTGTCGACCTTATCTGCATTCAGGAATCCAATCTTAACTCCTCTTCCTCTTTCCGGATTCCTGGATTCTCTGCTCTGCGTTCTGATCGTACCCACTCCCGGTCTGGCATTCTCTCTTCTGATACCACGCACGCTAGCGGCGGCGTTGTCATTTTCGTCTGGCAGGGCTTATCTTTTTCTGAACTTTCTACCTCCTCTTTCTTCGCTTGATCCGTACTCTAATTATGTAGGGATCAACATCTCTCTAAACAACTCCTCGATGTCATTTCTTAATGTGTACGCCCCGCCTATCTGCTTCTCCCCAACTTATGGCAGAACCGACTCCTTTTCTCCCTCCATTCTTCCCTCCTCCAGAAATCTCTTCATTCTGGGGGACTTCAATTGCCATCACCCCCTTTGGGACTCAAGAGTCACTTCCGATCCCCGCGGGGAAGAAGTATTCGACTGGGACCTCCTCCCCCTCAATGACCCTGACACACCCACCCTTCTCCATCGCTCCCCTTGCAGTCGCTCCTCTCCTGACATCTCCTTTGCCTTCTCTACTCTTGTCTTATCTTGCTCCTGGGAGGTGCTACAGGACCTTAGTTCTGACCACTTACCAATTCTTCTATCTATCCCTCTCTCTCCGGTCTATCGCCCCAACAAGCGCCCCCCTTCCTTCAATATTCAGAAAGCTCGCTGGGATGGCTTTGCCTCCTACATTGACTCTCACTGTCCCTCGGCAGAGGAATACTCGTCTCTTTCTCTTTCCTCTGCTGCTGCTCTCTTTACCTCTCTGGCACTGAATGCGGCCAAATCTTCCATTCCTTTCAACCGCATCAAACGCCCTCCTAAAGCCTGGTGGTCTGCTGAGGTGGAACAAGCGGTTAGTGAAAGACGCAAGGCTTTTTGATGCAAATATGATGCCTCTTTCTCAGTGGATCCCCACCAGGATAACCTCCAGCCCAACCTCCTCCTACTCGGCTCCCGCCTCCGTTTTAATCCCCCTTCAACTTTTCTCGGGGTCACCTTTGACCGCACTCTTTCCTTTTCCAAACATGTATCTTCGCTGAAGGCCAAGTTCTTCCCACGTCTCAAGGCCTTACGCTGTATCTCTGCTTCCTCATGGGGCCCCTCTAAGGAGTCCCTCTCTGTTCTGTATAAAGCTTTTCTTTGGTCCCTTCTCACATACGCTTCACCCGGATGGTTTCCTTTTCTTAAGCGTTACTAATTTCACCAAATTGGAACGCCTCCCCGAGCGGCCAGTCGCGCCATCACCGGCTGCCTCTCGTCCTCCCCCATCCCTCTACTACTCCCCAAGGCTTCTCTACCTTCCCTACGAGTCACCCTGACTCATTTCACTCTTATCTTATGAGCGGGCTCTTTGTCTCCCAACCTTCTTTCCTATTTCAGGTTTAGCCAGACTTGGAGTGAAACCAAGACTCTGCAGATCGTCCTGGAGAGCTTTTGCGTCCACTCACCCGCTCATGCTTTCTTCTACTTGTTCTAGGGAGCTCTTCTTGCTTGCCCTCCCTTTCCTCCTTGGAATCTGCCTTCGTTTAGTGTGGAGTCCACTCTTTCCACTCCATGCTCTCGCTCTGATCACTCCTCTCTCTCTCTCTCAAGGTGCGGCTCTCGCCCACCTTGACTCTCTCCTGCCTCATGATCTGGTGCTTTGGACTGACGGCTCTGTTCGTTTTCCCTTTGGCAAGGGCGGCTCCGGCGTTCTTGCCAACTGCTCTCTCTGTGGCGCTGAGGCCACTCTTTCCTTTTCGGCAGGCCCAGTATGCTCGAGTTTTTGCGCTGAAGCCTGCGCCATTCTGCACGCTCTTTGCTGGTCTCGGCAGCACCAACAAGTCTGCCATTACTTTTCTCTTTTCCTCCTGTTTGACTCTCGTTCTGTCCTCGCCTCCCTGTCCTCTCCTCCATTTTTCCTCTTATCTCAAACTCTGTGGCAGATCTGGCAGGAACTGTCTTCTGTTTCCTTCTGTTCTATTAGACTGTCACTGTCTGCAATGGGTCCCCGGACACTCGTTTCTCCCATGGAAGGACACGGCCGATGAGCTGGCCAGACGAGGTGCGCTACTTGCGCCCTCCGCAATCCCTTGTAGTCCCTCTCCTCTTACCTCTCGTATCCACTCTGGTCTTATCTCGGACTGGAGGCGTACTGTCTCATCGAAGTTCTTTGACACACAGGTTCCCTCGATTTCCACCGAGGAACTTGTGCTCCCTCGTCATGCTCGCGGTGTCCTCTCTCGTCTTTGCTGCAACGGACACAGCCTTCTTTTAGGTTCTTATCTCTCTAGGATTGGCAGAATCGAGAATCCTTCCTGCAGCGCCTGCGGACACTCGTCCCAGGACACCTCTCATCTCATTCTGCACTGTCCAGCTACGGACTCTTTGCGCCACTCACTCTTTGGCGACTCTCTATCTCTTTACGACCTCTGGTCCAGACCCAGGGGAGTTTCCCGGCTTCTGGGGCTCCATGGTCTTCCACCATGCCCCCATCCCTCGGAAGGGGTCGGGTAAACAACAACAACAGAAGGGGTGTTTTTGGGGGGGCATATTAGCGAGCATTTGGAGTAAACCACATAGCACTAGGCCTACTGGTAACTCATAAGACGATGTTACAGTGTAATTAACAACAGCTTTTCTCGTGAGAGGAGAATAAAAATTCTACAGCTGATTATCACTGTATTAAAAGTCGTTTATTCCCTTAGTAAAATTTTATTTCTGATTATATTTCCTTAAGTATTCATTCTATGCTCCTCGTTCCTATTTTTACCAGCCTAAGGATTGATGAAAGTCATGCATTACTTAACCCAGAATTAAACGGAGCTCATTGCAATATTTTCTGATAATTCTATTGCTATCGAATTTGTGAAATTACATGTATTAATAACTTGTCATCATTTTATGGCATATGTTTGTAATAATGCAAATGGTTGTTCTGTTGTGTGGCACCTGGTGTGTAAACTATTTGAATGCTTTATTATGGGACTGTTTCCAGCGAATCACGATGTGAATCTTAATTTAGATTCCAGAAGTTCAACGACAAGTGCCCAATGCAAGCAAGTTCAAGAAAAGTCTGGTAAGTTCTTAGAATAATATTACAACCAGATCGAGTCGTTCTTTCGACAAATTTATTGTTCAAACTTGACGTTTCGCTCTCCTTATTTACCGGGGAGCTTCTTCAGAATACGGTAGATGTTATCAGTGTAACATATAAACTGTACAATATGATAATATAAAGATAACCTGTATTACTAAATACGAAAAATTATTTACCAACAGGGCAGGCAATCACGTAATAACGAAAACATTGTTACATGATAGATACAGGAGTGGGCACAAGTAAAAAGTGTTGTAAAATACATAAGACATTTAGCAAACTGCAGACAGTGACACTGTTTCGACCTATCAGGTCTCTTCAGTGCAGTTGGCGACCGACAAGAAGCTAGAGGCTTTTAATTAAGCATAGTTTAGACCGCCACACTTGTGGGATCTATACTAGATCCACTTGGTGGATGGTCTGTCAGCACTCTGCGAAGCCGTATCACTCGTGAATGACTGGCGGATGTCGCAGGCACACTGAGATAGGCTGTGACAGTACTATTGTTCTAGCAGATGCTAGACTTAGTGGACCTGCGACATTCGCCACTCGTTCACGAGTGATACGGCTTCGCAGAGTGCTGACAGACCATCCACCCAGTGGATCTAGTATAGATCCCACAAGTGTGGCGGTCTAAACTATGCTTAATTAAAAGCCTCTAGCTTCTTGTCGGTCGCCAACTGCACTGAAGAGACCTGATAGGTCGAAACAGTGTCACTGTCTGCAGTTTGCTAAATGTCTTATGTATTTTACAACACTTTTTACTTGTGCCCACTCCTGTATCTGTGATGTGACAATGTTTTCGTTATTACGTGATTGCCTGCCCTGTTGGTAAATAATTTTTCGTATTTAGTAATACAGGTTATCTTTATATTTATCATATTGTACAGTTTATATGTTACACTGATAACATCTACCGTATTCTGAAGAAGCTCCCCGGTAAATAAGGGGAGCGAAACGTCAAGTTTGAACAATAAATTTGTCGAAAGAACGACTCGATCTGGTTGTAATATCGTCACTCTCGACAAACGAGAAATGCCTGCTATACTTAGAATAATTCACAAAAGCTGTAATTAATGTCAGTAGATTGGCGGGAGATGTTCAGTCGGGTGGCAACCACATCATGCTATTCGATTTGTTCCATCTCCCACCAGTAGCAAATTCTTCGCTTTCAAATGTGTCACTCTTGTAGTAATTGCTGCTGTGGCATCGATCCATTTCGCACAAGTAACTTAATTCATCTCACACAAGATGATCGTAGGAGCAGCCACCTTACGTTTACGAGTTCGCAGCCACCCGTATTTTGTAGTGGTTGGCGCAAGGCATTTAAAACCTGAAAAACGACGATTCAGTTTGGCCCAAATGAGGTATCTCTCATAAGCGCTCAGTCTAATCTTTCAGCTACGAACTTAAGCTGTCTAGCAGCGAAGAAACTAACCTGCGCAGTTTGTCTATTGTTACTGATATTGCTTTACCTTTTGTGTTTTTACAGTTTGCAGTTTCTCCTGTTAATCAACCGGCCAAAAGATTTTCTGCCTCTGGACCGTCGTTAAAATCTTCGACTAATTCTAGCAAAATCTCTGACAAACCAAAGTTACTATCTTCCAAGCCGCCAAATTTTTTTGAAGTTGGTCTTGATGGGTCTATGAATGAGAAACCACAAGCAATTAGTCTTCCACTTTCAACCACTGAAAATGGTCATCAAATTATAACATTGCCTAAGTCAACTTTAGACTCAACGGATTTCAATTCATTGGCTTTTTTATCGGAAATCAACGGCGTTTCATATGTGGTGACTTTAAACGACAATCAAATAATTCTCACTCCAAGAAAGGACCAAGCGAAGTTGTTAAAAGTAAACGAAGAACGGCAAGTTGGCCGAAGTGCTCAAACTATTGTAGAATTGACGTACGACGATTGACCAGGCGTTTGTAGCTAAAATTTGTACTATTGTCAGTAATATCAATATTCGGGCATTCTCACTTCGATGTTCAATATGCTGTAACGTTCGTATTCTTCATGTTTGTTTTCTATTGCAAAATCTAATACCTTACATCTTTTACTGGTGCCGTACATTGAAGATGTGCTCTGAGGTTGCAATCGCTGGTGTTTATCGAAAAGTGACACCAATCAGTTTGATAAAGCTAAGATTTTCATGATTTTTGAAAGTTTATTAGTAGACACATCTTTACCACCAATAACATATATAATATCACATAAATAAATCACATAGAACTACTGGGTCGTGAAGAAAAGCGGGCATCTTTCATAGGGTAGCCGTTGTTTCCAGGAAAGCATGAGCCACTTTGAGAATGCATGCGAATGACCCGGTTGCACTTGGGACATGAATCATCGTTACCAAGATATAACACCTAAAAAATTATGAGTGAATTAGCATTTTAAAAAGTTCAGACGAGCAACTATAAGTGCAGGACGGGGTTGGCTGTACATGTCTTAGCTCTGATCAACAAACAGCTGCTGAATCAGGCTTTTGTTTGGGTAAGTTGCTTTCAAATTTTCATAAGGCTTTCCTAATAATGCTTGAAATTCCAAAGCTATCCTAAGGGCTTTCGCATTCAAATTGCGTGGTATTCATTTGCGCTGAAAACGGTGAAAAATTAAACATAAGACTGGCCACATGAGCAACCAATTCAAAATGATAGACCATATCGCATCGCCCCACAAAAACTTGAAAGCAGAATGTCTTCGATAGAGTTCATACTGGTTTCGGCCATCTACTACTGCACTTCGCGTGCAGTACAGCAAGGGTCAAAGGTTTAAAAAGCAGCTGACACATATTTGCTATTAGGCCTAACATGCTAGCGTAATTGCTTCTTTACCTGGCAATTAATAGCACGGTGACGTAATTCTTCACAGTTGTTTTCCCTTGACGACCAGATTTCAGTCTTAGCAACGACTACCCCATGGACACATAGATCACTCAAGCATAACGCAGGCAGGCCATGGCAAGAACGGGCATTTGCTAAAGTGGAAAACACCTAAAAAACAACGCATTTCTATTAAACAAATTATTGTCAACTATGCGGCACTGTCTTCGGTACTTTCCCTTCCAGCGACCCATGGGGAATAGGCCCACACCATGGTCTTTCGCCATGCCCCTATCTAAAAAAGGGATCGAGTAAACGAAAAACCGGATTTCAATATTATGGCATATTGCTACAACTAGGGTGAGGTTGCACAGATAAAACAAGTTTAAAACATAAATGACATAAAAGCAGAGTCTTCTCGAAGTGTCCAGAAGATATGAGCCCGCGAAGCCACCTAGTATGAGGCAGAGTGTTTTGAACAGCATCTTTGCTGGCATCTCTAGAAGAGATCACATAAAAACTTTAATAAACCAAGAGATGCGTATTATAGCAGCTTAAATCTGAATAACCGGATCTATCAAAAAGTTGTTACTTGCTTCTATTAATATCCTAACGCCAACATAGTGAAATGGCGCAATCCCATCTTTAAAATAACGAGAAACAGCAGGTAATTCCGATTACCTTTGTTAAGAGTGACAATACCGTATTAAAAAAATATGAGATTACCTATAGCAGCCATTGAGCAGTGCAAAAGAATACGATTCCGGTAGAGTTTCTTCTTGACTTTAGCACAGCTCAGTGGCAAGTATAAGCGACTTCAAAGTACGTATTAATATCAGAGCTGTTTTTGTATACCTTTGTGACGCTCTTTTTCGTCCGAGTCAAGTCAGTTATGCCTCCCAATTCGTCAGGATGTACCTTTTTCCCCATTGCATGTATTGACACAGACCAATCATCGTAGATTTTTAACTCCCGAAACACACGCTGACCGTCTCGTAAGAGCTGCCCTTCAAACAGCACCCACTCGATATAATTTGACGGAACTTCATTGTTTAGTGTAGGGGTTAACGTCCAACCAAATCGGTGAGCGTCGCACATCTGTTGAAAGTACGTAATGAAAATATCCAGTTCTAAACCTTTTCGAAAGTTAAAGGTTCAGCAGTTATTTTAGCTGTAAAAGGCGCCAAAAGTTAAGAAGCGGTGCGTATTAGTTTAGATTGTTGTGGGCCTCAGTCGACATCGCGGTGTAATCGGTTTTCGGCAACAATTAATGGCAGCGCCAAAAAGACCTTACGATGACTGCGATGCTGCGCCCTTGGAAGAAAGCATCTAACGAAGATTTCCTCAGCTTGGCGGATTCTAACAAGCCGCACATTTACGAAAAGTAATGCGAAGCAATTCAGCAAAACGTAAAACTTGAAAACTTTAAGCAAATCTGGACAAATTTTTTTGTTATGTGTCGATGTGCTACGAGTCTGGAAAACGAAATTGTAAAACTTTATTTTCGACGTCTGTGTTTAGCGAAGTCCCATAAACAATTTATAGCGAAGCAAATTACTTCAATGATGTTGAAAGCACTATATTGATTCAGAAGATCTCATCAGAGCATTTACGTAACGAGTTGAAAATCCATTCTCGATACTATAACCCGTCATGGCGCAAACTACACAGCTTAAAAAAAGTTTTCTGTTATTGGTGCCTCACAAGCTTTTACGTCAGAAAATGCCTCTCAATTCTCCATGCACTCTCCACTACATGCAGGAGTGCATGAAAAAATTGCTTTGTACGCAGGTCTAGGGAAGTGCATAGACTATTTGCTGTTGAGCAAGTTCTGTCCACGTCATTCTTAATGAAGAGCGTCAAACACGTATTTGGCATGACTTATAAAGGACGTTCAATTCAAATTTACCGATTACATATACTACTGATAGCAAGTAATCCTACACAACGAGTTGAAGCTAAAACTGCACATGTAAATTAGCATTGTCCTGAGTCCACAACTACTTTCTTCTGCCTTGGCTTACGTCAGTGTTTCTTGAGCCCAAGGCTGCATACTCAACGCGGAATGCTTTGGGTAAATCCACAAGTCCAGTTTCGCAGTGGTTATTGTATATCTCACAATGCAGCAGCATTACCAGATATTGGCATTCGATATGCGCTGCGTACCATTACTTTCAATTTTGACAAATTTGTGAAAAAATTTTTAGGAAAAGGTTCTCAGTTCACAAAAAAAATGGTTTACTTTATACAGTATTAGTCAGCAAATACTTGTGCTGGCGCGGAAATAGTCTGCGGCCTGCAAGGAGTGCCAGAACGTTGTGGGCAGGGTGGGGCAAGATTTTGTAAAGGATTTGTGATCGAGGAGCAGTGGTGGATTTTCCAAGATCTTTTAGTGAGGTAATTGCAAGAGAAGGATTGATGAATAAAATTTTGTATGCGGATGACTTGGTTTTTATGAGTGAAAGTATGGAGAATTTGAAAGAAAGTTTTTAAAATGAAAGGGGCTGAAGGTGAACCTTAAGAAAACCAAAGTAATGGTAAGTGGTTCGAAAGGTGAGGTACTCAAGAGTACAGCTGATCCATGTGCCAAGTGCGGCAAGAGGGTGATGTGCACTAAGTGTGGTAAATGGGTACATGGTAGATGCGCGAAAATGAAGAGGATGACTTCAACTCCGGCAAAAGGTTTTGTTTGCAAACTATGCGTTAATACAAAGGAATTGTGGAATCAGGTAAAGAAACATCATTTTTTGACCAGGTTGACTTTGTGAAGAGCTTTTGTTGTTTGGGAGACAGGTTGAACGCCTGTGGTGGAAGTGAAGCAGCGGTAACAGCAAGAACGAGAATTGGATGGATAAAATTTAGAGCATGTCGGGTGTTACTTTATGGGAGAAAGTTTTCGTTAAAAATGAAAGGAAGGATTTAATCAGGGTTGCGTAAGATCAGCATTGCTGTATGGAAGCGAGACGTGGTATCTGAGGGAGAATGAGATGGCATTTTTAGACTGAAAAAGCAATGACAAGAGCAATGTGTGGAGTTAAGATGATTGAGAAAGAAAGGAGCCAAGAACGCAGGAGTTTGCTGGGTTTAAAGGATACTTTGGATGGACTAGCCAGGGCGAGTGGAGTACGATGGTATGCGCATGTTTGGAAAAAAGATAATGGTGATGTTTTGAGAAAAGCGTTGAATTTTGAAGTGGCGGAAAGAAGAGGGCGTGGGCGACCGAATATGACTTGGAAGAGACAAGGAGCATCCCGATCACATTGGACTGAAAAAGGAAGATGCCATAGACAGGGCAAAGTGGCGTGATGGTGTGTACGAACCATCGAGAAAATGAGGTGAATCCGGCCACCTGCGTTAACGCAGACAAAACCCAATTTAAAAAAGTGAATCTCTCTCTCTCTTTGCTTTCTGTTGAAGATCACCACTTCGAAAGGTAAAAGTAACCTATCCCAAATTAGAGTAAAGACCCCCCTTTTTTAGGAGATCACCATTTTAAATCGCAGAACAAAGCTATTTTTTACTCCGAATTGAAATGTTTACTTTTTAGTTTGGAGGTAACATCAAGTCAAAGTGGGAATCGGCCCCCTTGGCCACCCTAGAAAAAAAGTAGGAAGCAGTAGCCCCCTTACTCTTCGTTCCGACACCACTGGCGGCCTGAAACGGTTACGTAATAAAGTACGAAATAGTTGGCCATCTAGCCCACTGTGCTAAGCTATCACAAGCCAATTCATTACTTCGAAAATACCACTTTGGTTGTTCTTAACACACCAACAATCCATTTTCAAACACACATCCAAGACTGCAGACGAGGAATCCGCGCCGCAGAGCGCTCGCGGTAAAAAAAAAAGCGGGGCCAAAGGTAGGAAAAAATGAAATATTCATGAAAAAGTATCTAAAAGGAGACGGAGGGAAGAGATTTAACTTATTCAAATGTTATATTTCTATATTGATCGTCACTCCTCTATATATGAGCCTTAAAGCTGAATACTTTTTTCAGGACGTTTCCCGTTGATTTTACTCCCTTGCCCCAAAAAACAATTACAGTGTAGCAGAACATGTTAAACTTACTGATAAATCTTCCCATTGGAGTGGATTAGAGGACTGATGAGAAGGCACCGAGTTGCCTTGAGCACCGTTCAACATTTGTAAGGAGCTCATAGAATTGGAGCAAGAGTCAAAAGCAGAACTAGAAGAGTCATTTGGTTTAACAAAGCTTTTAACTCGCAAATCGTTGTCAACTGCTTGGACAAAAGAATAATTAGTTGAAGAGTGGCTACTCGAGTCGCAGCTCGATCTGCCATCGTTAGGTCGGTTCAACGATACAGCAGATTTCTTTGCGAGCGAGCTTTTGTCTGTGAGATTGTCACTGGGACTATCAACGATCCTACTTTTGGTAGAAACACGAAAATCTTGAGCTTCGTCCAAGCACTGTTCAACCTCCATTTCAGCAGCAGCGCTATTAGGTTCGTCCAATCCAGGAGCCAATTCAGCATCTTCTCTTTTCAGTTTGTTAATTTGCGCCTCAAGATAAGAGGTCTTAAGTGAAATTGGCAAAGTTTTCCGACTTTGCTCTTCATTGCAACTTGAATCTGGCAACGACTCATCTTCATTTTCTTCAGCTTGCTGATAGGGCATAGTGTTAGCGAAATCGTGAGAAAAACTGGCTGAAAAAAAGTCAATTGGATTTCTTTCGGCATTGAAATCTTTTATGGAATAGCCTTGCTGGGAATTCGGTGATGGGATCGAGCCAGACAACTTTCCTCCGACATTGAAAGCATTTTCGTCTTCAGAGTGAAAAGATTCAGTATCTGTGATTACCCTTGCTTTGTGCGACTCGCCGTTGCCTTCAACAAGACACCTAGCTTCACTTAAAGTATCCGGATCAGATGAAAACTGGCTGTAGGGGTCAATGTGTTGAAATTGGTTTCCTTTCGTAATTTGAGAAATAGGCACAAGCGACGGTCTGCTGCTTAGAGTCAAAGAAGGTCGAAGCGGAGACAGATTTTTTCTCGATCCTTTCCAAATGTCATTTTCAGTATGATCTTTAGGCCGAATATTGTGGTAGATCCATTCTCTTTTTCCACCTTTTAACGACCTAAACAGCGAAACAGTTAAGTGCTTTGCATTAAGGCTTGCACAGTTTGCCAACGCACGACAAACTCTTTTGAAACAAAAGAAACAAGTAAAACCAGCATGCGATCGGTATTAAATCGCGCAAGAGCTTTATATTTAGCAAATTTCGAAGTTCAGTTGCAATTTGAGCCCCTCAACCTCGTAGCTATTGACTATAATTTGTTACTGTCAGGTAAATTTCGGCTTGGAAAAATCTTTCCAAGGGCTTTGGGGTAAACAGATTCCCAAGGATTTTTGTCAGATGGACTAATCAAAATTACTATGATGTCGCTAAAAAAAGATCTTTCAACATCTTCTGAGGTGCATTTCTGGGAAATTTGTTGAACGCCTCTAAAAAAATTCACTTTTTGAGACGAAGTTTCAAGACCAAGGAGGAAAAGCCTCCGTCTCCTTAGCTTCCCTGGTTGCGTCTTGGGAGTAAGAATCAGAGATATCAACCAAATTTTAGGTGTAAATCTGAAGTGATAACTTTTTTTAAAAAACATCCACATATTTGATCAAAAACCAGTGAGTTTGATGAATTAGAGAGGTTTAGACATATATTTCTAGGGAAAGAGTATGCCCCCTTCGCCAAGCCATGGCTGCAAAGTCACATGACATTTAAAACGTTTTCAGTCTGTTTCCGCTCGCCTGCTCTACAAATAAATTACTGCGCTGCTTTTTAAGTACGCATAACAGTATTAATTTAGTGTTAGAATATATTCTAATTACGGTTGAGTGAAATCGGTTTCATATCTCATCCTTCACATTACTCTTGTTGCTAAGCGCCTCAAAAGGAGTTCAGTCAATACCAACTTTAAAGTCTTTGAAACGACTAGGAAAATGAACCCAGTTCTACCAGCGTACAACTGATATTTCTCGTTACTTTTGTTGAATATGTTCATAACAGCAGGCGCTTTTTAGCTCAAATGCCTCAGCGCACGATTACGTGCCGGTAGAAACTGGCCTTAACGTCAGAACTAAACCGAAAAACAACGTAATGCAACGCTCAGTCGGGCACAAAAGACCGTGTCACTGATAGCAAGCTGCTAGATAGACATTGCAAGCACAAGCATATAACATCGACAATTTAAACAAACAAAGCTTCAGCATTACCTTCTTAAATGCCTTGCATGTGGAAAGACTTGTTTTATGATGCGTCCGACTTGACTTAAATATCTGACCTCTGTCTGTCGACCTTGATTGTACTTTTTTAGTACATTTAAACTCTTGACAAAATACCCGTCTGCGTATTCGTAGTTGTCACGGAGCCTTTGAAACAAACAAAAAGTTGAAATGGCAATTCGAATTATTGAATTACTGCACAATAGTACAATAGTTTTTAGCGCCGCCGAGACATTTTTTTGAGTTTGGCATTGTGCAGTATTTTGGCGCCTCTCAAATGCAATAGTTTTTAGCGCCAGGAAATTTTTTGATGAGTCAGCAAAGTAGCAAAATGGAGTGCGAGCAATTGCAGTAGGACAGGGGTGAATCCGGCCATCTCCGCTAAGGGGACAATACCGGATAAAAACTGGACAACTACTACTACCTCACTCCAGTTTGTGAACGCCAAGTAGATCTGTGAATTCCGTTTTTAAAGTCTTTTGGTACATTAGACAAGGAAATCGAGCACAAATCTATCTACTGCGAAGCGGATGCTCTAACCACTACGCTAAGCAAACTCTAAAGAAACGCGAACTAGAGACTTTGTTTTTAAGTTGGCGGAAAATGGCAAGCCGTTCGCACTGCACGCTCGACAGAAATGCACTAACGAACACTTGCAAAAAATGCAAGTAAGAATCGGGCTTTGTTTTTTTCAACCTGTATTTTTATCCCCCAATCATCGGAAAACCTTTCGTGGGTTATGCTGAAACAGCGTTGTGTTCAGACCCGCTTCAGAGGTGCGGTATTGCTAGAATGGCGCATTTCTACCACAAGGGCAACCAAGCAGAAAAAATTTCTGCGCCTGTCCCAAGTGCACAACAACGTAACCGCTGTGAGGTTCGAACAAACGATTGTCATTCTGAAGGGTGCTCCAACCCATTCGAACACGTTCCCAACAGTTCGCGATCGGCTTCACAGCAAAATTAAAAAACAAATAGTCTTTCGCACATTCGGTTCACTTTCGCACATTCGGTTCTCTACAGAAATGCGGATAAAACCAACGTCAGTGTCGTCTTTTGGTGTAGGCGGTATTTGGCAATCAGTGGAAGGTTTTTTCGGGTTCACAGAAAGGCAGAACACAGATCATGAAGAGATGGATCAATAAGGTCAACAATCAAAACTAATTTGAAAAATGAATTTTGGTCGCGACTCACCACTGAATAATACTTTCATCATTCTTCGGCGGAGATCGTTTTAGTGTTGTTGGGAATTTGACGTTGGTTTTACGAAACGTGGATCCACTGGCAAATCTTGGATCGTTTGGATGAGGATAGAGAAGCTTGTAAAGGATTCCGGAGTTCTTGCTTTGCTTTCTTTCATGATACATGGGGTTTAGCTTAAGATTTTTCTCCAAAGACCTATGAAAACAGATTGCAGCTAAGAGCTTCATCTACTGCCATACTGATCGCGAGTCAACTACAGTGTTGAAAAAAAACGACTTTTTCACGGATAAAATTATCGGTTACTATTGTTACTAAAACTATTTATTTAGTGCCCCTACACACAAACTTTCATGGTCACATGACAATCAAGCACGAGCTTGCCAGTAGAATGCTTGACTTGATCTATAGGAATATTAAGTCATTTAATGTGCCAAGGCAAGGTTTAAAGTCGCTATCAAAAGGTTTTGTCAATATCACTGCCTTAAAATAGTCTGAAGATATCAAGAAAAGCCATCCCAAATATAAATATGGTTTATGTGCATTTCTGCTGTGGATCGGCTTCAATACGCTGTTACTTGCTCGGTAAGGTTGAAAAACTAGTTTTACGACGTCAGTACTATTATTTTTCGTGCACACTCACCCCTAAAACTGGGGTCAAACACCACCCGATGGTTTACAAAGATGTTAAGTACTTAAAAAAAGCCTCTGTAGACAATTTGACATCGTAACATTGGTGAACTTCCTTAATGTTTTATTCCCCTTTCTAACATAAAAATATTGCTCAGTTCAACTATAAATTTGAAAACATTGATTACATGGCACAATCACATCATGCTCATATTCCGCCGTTTTCTTAGCTTATTTGGACAAGAATTATCAAATCTAAACCGTAAATTGACTTCGTAATACATACCATTTTCATTTTAATTACTGGTACTACTCGAACAAAATGATTAATAAAACGTCAAAAATAAAGTCTTTGCAAAGTACACAAAACTCTCTTCAATCGAAAAGCTACCGAGAATTAATTCTACCGAAAATCTGCTCAGCATAAAAACTCAATTACACAATAATTGCCGCCAATCTGAACTGAACAAAGTAATGTGCATTGCTTGGCTGCTGAATTTTTTAATATAACTGCTACGATTATTCAATTCATTTACTTGGGTTGTCTTTCGTTAGTAGAGCCGTCTTCTTTAATATCGATCGTGTTTGATACACGTCCTACAAACAGCATCATTAATGCATTAAAAGCAAATACGCGCCTACGTTCGTACGACTCGTTCTACTACAGCTGCTCATACAAACAAAGTTTTACCCTAACCTGCCTAGAGTTTCTTTAACGTATCTTGTCAGCGAAGCGACCGTTCCATATGAAGCGATGCCACAACAAGTTAGTAGCCTTGTGTGTAAAAAGGAAAATGAGAAGCTTCAATGAACAAGGAAGCCTCTATCAAAAGCAGGCCTTGTAACTGTGTTTACCGCGCTTCCTGTCACAATGGCATAGGTCAAGCCACAACTCAGCTGTACTTAATCGACCAGCCAGGCAAAAACGGAAAATCAAGCCAAGCAAAGTTAATAGCCGCGCTTGAAGTAGCAAATAAGGAAGAGCTTTTCATCATTATGACAAGTCGAAAGGCCAGGTTCAATAAAACAAAAATAGACCTTCAAATGTGAAGTCAGGTTTTACCCTCAGTAAGTACAGTGTAACAAAAACACTTTGAAAAGACTAAGCTATTGATAGACAAATCATACCAAGATTCGTTGATTAATTATTTAAGGTTGCAAACTGTAGACGCTGTTCACCTTTTGTAGATGAGTTATGGTGTAAATCCATCTCAGCTGCTGTACGTGCACGTAAATGCTTGTACACCCCCACTCGTTTGCCGTTAATGGTGATCTTGCAACGATGAAGATCAGGAAAAATTTTCCGCAGCAATTGACCAACCTGTCAAATTAGAACCACGGCCAAATATGCAATCGATTGTCGTTACTTTTCCACACTTAACGGGCAGTTTTGACTACTATTCGTCACATGCTTTTGCATCAGACTGCAGAAGAAACATAATTATTCACTCCAGACATTTTTTCAGAGGAACACCGACAACGCTTGCGGTACGATTTGAGCCTCAAACTAAATGTGAAACTTGAAAAGGAATACAATACAGTTTGGTGGTATTTTCAACTGAAGCACTTTTTTGTGCCAGGGCAATCTCAACTATGAAAAAGTAAATTTGCGCAACTTGTTTCTTCTCATTGTTCCTGACAGTAAGCGGTAAACAGAAAGTCAGTCAACAAACCATTTAAATTCTTTGATGGGACTCAACAAGGAATTTGTACCTCAGTCCACCGACTGTAAAATTTATATTTTATTCACTTATCCATTGCCCAGTTCAAATGGCTTATCTTGCAAAATTATACATAAGCAAATCTAACATTTCGCAACAAACATCAGTGGCATTTGTTAAACAGAAAAGGCAAAACATGCCGAGCCGCAGTCCAATAACGAAATCGAACGACTGGCCCAATTGACCTATCCTTGTAGCCAAAGCAACCAAGAGTAGCTAAGTCTAACAGCCATAGTCTTATTTATGCTGTGACCTTGCTGTAAGGCGTTCGTATGAAGGTTAAACGTTTAACCAGCTCACAAAACACAAGTTGCAATACAGCTAACACTGACTAAAATTACGGTTTGTTCAAAGCAGAAGTTAGTTTTGCACTTGCAATAGCAAGGTTTGTTTCAAACCTTGGTTAGGCCAACTTAAAAAACATACAAATAATCATTAATGTAGTAATCGTTAGTACTTGATAGGTCTCAAGTTTAGAATACCTTCAGTGCAACGGTGTAGCCTGTCTTAGCATAACACTAACATTGGTTTTCGCACAAACTTCACTTCATCGCGCATTGAATAGAAACAGTCACGTGATTGTATTTAATCGGGACAAACAACATCTTAAGGGATTGATTTTCGTTTTGTACGTGCCTACGTATCCCCTTTAATTTATACGGTAAGACTCAGGGTCCATCGTCACTAGAATATTACAAATATGACAGATCTCGACAGGCCTGTTGCGATCTATAAGATTTCGTTTGGGCACCTACGTCAACAAGAAGTAACTTGACTTACACCTCTTGTAGCTTATATGGTTCTAGCTGATGAAGGTGCCCTGAAGAAATCTCAGATCGAAACAGGTCTGTCGGCATTTGTCATACGATTGACTCGAGCCTGCCACAGCTCTGTCTTGTAGGTAGCCATGTTGATAGCCGTTTCCTACTCTCTGTGAGCATAAGGAGACAAACTGTCTGCTACCACTAGTCGGCTACGAAGGCCACGAAACATTCGCTATATTATAGAATTTCGGCGCTTTTTTACTGCTAAGATTTTATAGCACTAGGACAACTTTCAATAACAATTAAGTTTACGCCGTTCTAAGATCCATTCTCCACATCACTGTAGAGTGAAGAGAGGATTGACAAATATCCCCATTTTAGTTCTTGAGGTTTTTATAACTGATCCAGCGATTTTTCAATTACTTGTTTATTACTGCATTTTCTATCTACATACCTGATAGCTGTGCAATGGGCAATGCTCTATATCTTTATATTCCTTTTCATACAACTTTATAATTTCTGAGGCAGAAGTGTAAGCATTTTCGCTCATAATAAATCGCCTTTCCAACCTGAAACAAAACTAAACGTCAAACCTTGAAAGCAAGCGATACGATGAACGCATTATCTATCTCACTGAATCATCTGATCACTTGTTTGTGTTAGATAAGTATCTAGTTATTACCAGGATGTTATAGATGGGCTTGAAAATCGTCGGCTTTTATCTGGCAAGGCCGCGGCAAACGTTGAGTTTTCTTTCGGCTTATCAAGCAAACAATCAACAGTGGTATCGGCATCCTCGTTGCAATTTTCCGTCTCTTTTTTCTCTGGCTCATTATCTGCATTTCCCTTCTCCAAGCCACAATCTCTACCATCTTCTGATACGATCGAGCCAGCCGTCATTCCTTCCTTCTCGTTCATCGCCGTAATAGAATCTGATAATGATCGCTGCATTTCTGCACCATCGCCTGCAACCAACGTAAAGATCAGTTTACAGCTCCATTTCAAACGAGATATGATCATCATTTGGCCCGTCCAAGTACAAAGCTGATCACAAAAAACAAAAAATCAAAACAGCTTTGAGCGCTTTTTAACTCATCAGTTTTAACCGAGTAAATCTCGCACAACTTCATTCTATATATTCTATTATCCCTAACGTTGGCATCAAGGAGGAGATACGCAAACATCACTTCTAAGGGCTTTGGTATAATCCGACAAAAGAATGGTACCACGCAGGTCTACAGAGTGCAAACCAGGCGCTCTAACCGCTACATTATCCCGAGTGGAGTTGCGTTTAAGTTATGCCTAAAAATTCATATTTTTCACAACTTGTATTTAGCAAAGACATCAAACTGCTGTGATGGTGTGATGAGAACTTAATCAACTCATTGAAACACAAGAAGAACGGAGAGGTTATGAGATTGCGCAATGACCTTAAGATCTTGGAGTTATTTATATTTATGCGTATGAGCTCATACTCGTTTGCATGTCTTTCGTCAAACTGGGCCACCACGACGGGTAAACTGCTTGGCCCCGCCACCTGCCTGCCACACAAAGATGGAGGCATCCCGTTAAGTGCTTTGCCCAAGGACACAGCATGCAAGCTTGCCGGCTTGTTCTACACACTATCCCTGTGTGCTGAGCACCAAGTAGGAAAGCTGTGAATACCAACTTTTAAAATCTTTTGGTATGACTCGACATGGGGAATGAGCTCCAGGTCTACCGACGGCGGACGCTCTAACCACTACGCCATCGCGCCGGTTTTCTTCGAGTCAGCAGTAACCAATACATGTCGTTGCGATCGCCAATACACGGCATTTGAATCCGAAACGTGAGCTTTAATGCAAACGCTAATTCTACTCGGCCATGCGGCACACATTGCAACGCTCCGAGCGCTGAATCATCAGCCTTTCAATGACAAGGCTGACAATCAATCCATCGGGCCACGCTGCAGTAATTTTCAAGAAAACAAACAAACAAAAATACTACAGCGCTCCAACCCAAGTGAGATTGCAAATTATATTTTAATTGAACCAGCGTGAAAATTATCCAAGCTGCGATGAAACGACGCAAAACATATTAACACAGCAGTCTCTCATACGCTGCGCCAAGAACAGCACTGGAAACGTGGTTTCAAAAATTTAACTCATACTCAGGAATTCTAAGTTCAAATCTCGACGGAGGCATCGGATTTCGATTTACATGACATTTAAACCTGCTTAGGACCGCAAAGAGTCTATTTTAATAGTTCCGCTTTGCAGCTATAATTGACAACACAGTATATGGCTGCTTCTCTGCACTGCAGTTTGCTAAAGAAGCAAAACGAAAGCGCTTGAGTTTCGCATCAAATTTAAATAAAAATCCCAGCAATTCTATCGTACTGCTTCAACCATACATTCTGTAATTGCAAGACCTGTACCGAAGCGGTACAATACGTTGTCAATCCCAATTTTTTGTAGCTATACTCAGCAGGCAACACGAAACAGAAAGAATCAAACTCACAGAATAAGCCGCAAAAAATCTCACTGCGAGGTTTTAAATTTTAGCGTTTTGAAAGGGAAGCATTCGTTTAGAATGACCGATTAAATTTTGCCCCCTCGCTTTGTAACTTGAACTTTACTGAACACATACCCTTCTAACTATTATATACAAAGCTTCATCAATACGCTAGTAAATTGTTATTATATCATACCACAAGAAGATAGATCACTTTTATCCAGCGCCCAAACTTGTTGTGGTTTCGGATTTTTGGATCTAGGCATTCCAAATAAATCCACAAAGCCGACTTTCTATTTCAAATAACAATCATTTACATGAACCGTTTTGCGCCCACATGCAGGTAGATGCTAACACACTGTGTGACATAGGGCCTGGCAAAAACAGTAATTTAATGAACGTGCACACAATTAAGTCGTGATAGTTTGATTACATTGTTTAACGCATTACGATACGATCAAAAACATATAATGATCGACTACCTCAAGTTTTTAAGCTTACAACTTAATGTTTAACGTGTCTGCCTCCATCTCAGACTGTCCTGGCCTATTAGCTCGATTAGACTGACATGGCAGCCTTCTAATTTGCCGTGCTTGCGTTACTTTAAATAGATGTGATTAGACCTGAGTCAGCTTGCTTCTAAAAAGAACGCCGTTGCATGCGCTAATAGCGCTTTGTTCAATTGAAGCCAGGCAGGCCTACCGAGCGCTTTCCTGTAGTCAGACCAACGCAAACCACACACAACGCCTTGTCTACATACGCATCTAGAGCCTGGACTTATGCGACGCTGGCTGGCATGAACGAAGCGCGCTAGATTTCCTTATTGTCTTTAAACGCATGCGAAGCGTCACGCTTCAACCCGAACACACGGGCACAGCTGTCACCGCCATCTGTCAAGCCACTCGAGCGTTGGTCTCAGACCGTACAGCTTTCGTTTCAAGCCATGTTGGACGAATGCCCACGCCTACAAAGCAGGGCCTTATCGGATTGCAACAGTACAACGAGCTATGTCAAGAAAGAAAAAAAGACTAGTCAGGCCATTAATATCAGCAAATCGATCAGCCACCCTTTACCTAAAGACGCGGCTACGTTAATTGATCGCATTTCTGCCACTGGGCCTTGTTGAAACTTGAAAATTCAAGTAAGCTACCACGCCGCTATCACTTTGGTAAAGTTTTATCAGGACATTAATTATGCCCATCAAAAACTTTTATAACCTGGACATCTATTATTTAGAAAAGTGCCGGATTTTTATGACAATATTAAGATGATTTCAACAAACATATTATGGTTCGGCAAATACCAATCTAGAAATCCTTTTTTAAAAGAAAAGTGTAAAAATTCAGGTGCCATATTATGGTGCTTCGCCAACATCATGTCACAAAGAAAAAGTAAAGCGTCATTGTAGATCTAATTCCAATAATTTTCGCAATAGCGTCCGTAGCTTACCAGATCATGTTGGGGGGCTAGGCTACCCCTTAAACGTTTGGGTAGCCGTCTGACAAGCCAAAAGTTGAACGACCTACTATGACTGTCGAATCGTTGTTTTATCTCTGCCATGACGTCTGACGTCGCTGCTTGACCGGAATACTGTATATTTAACTGAGCTCTGCAACATCGTGATCTCACGCGTTTGGTGAAAATTCTGATGTAAACAAACCTAAAAATATCAAGAGCATGCAGGTTTAGCCCATCTACCAAGCATCCTGCGCTTTTCTGGCTCTACTATTTCAAGCCGTGTACACCTAAGCGACCTAATTCTTTTATTGCAGCCTATTGTTGCCCTATAGCGTAGCTAAGAGAAATTTTCGGGGGACAGGAGAATTGGTTTTGGTATTCTAAAACAAGACTGACCAAAGTAATGATATAATTGATATTCGTGTTCACAAGTTTTTTGGTAAATTTAACATCCCGAGTTGCATCTAGCTTAATTTTGATATTGTTTCAAAGATATTTGGGGAAGGGTACCCCTGATGCTGTCAACCAGGCCACTAGCTCAATTGACCTGTTGACCACTTTTGACCACCTTGACCGCCTGTTGACCTCAATTGCCACTTTGGTCAATTCACACTACCAATATGCATTAATTCAGTTGAGAGCCAAAGCAAATTCAATCAGGTGTCGTGGGCATGCTGACATTGTCAGTGATCAGTAATTTATTGGATCTATGCTATCAAAGCTGAATTATCACAATAAACAGGCAAGCTTTCAGTAACGTGTCGTGGTGCTACTTAGCACTTACAGACTTTTGCTTTGCCAAAGTCAAATTTCTTTACTTTGTGTTGGATTAAAATCATGTGCTTGCTTTGCGTACACCAACCATGGCTGGAGACAGACCACAACGTCTTTGTTAAGGCCACAGTACAATTGCAACACCCAGCGGCAAAAAGAAAATATGTTAAAGAAAAATGTGAAAGCCGTGACTCTGATCTCCTACTTAAATCGACCAATAGTGTTAATATTTGCAACTGCACAAATTCGCAATCTTGTATCTATAAAAACTTGTTTGCAATGAATCATTATCTACCTGGTTTGCTTTGCAATTTTCTGCCTAGCTGCTGGCGCCTTCTATCAGCTTCCTTTATAACATTGGGTTACAACTTAAAAGATCTAACAATTGAACACTGCAAAGCTTTATAATTCACTTATTTTACAAAACTAGATGAATCTACAAACAAAAACATTTAACTCTGAAAACAATAAAAATAGCAACTATCCAACAGAAAATTGTTTTTACAATAAAAATAACAACCATCTGACACAAAAAGTTGGAAAATCTTTAATTTGATGGAAAAAGTTAACCCTACTCTTAACAAACGCAAAAATAAAAAAAAATACAAAAGCACAGGTACTACGTAGAACGGAGATACTAAGCAGTATATGTAAGCTTATACACATGTAATTCCTTTAACTGCGAATAAACAATCACACATGAAAAATAATTCATTCCAATCACTTCACAAAGAAGACTAGTATTTCTAACAGACTCATAGGTCTCAAGTAAAACTTAAACTATCGCAATGCAGTACAATTTAGACTTCCTTTCTACAATAACATGACAATAAATGAAATAATAATAAAACATAAACAAATTTCTTTGAACACTTAGGTACTATATTCAGTCAAGCAGTTATCATTGGTACATTAACATTTAATTAAAGGGAAACAGGGCAAATATGACTATAAAAAAAGTTAAAAAGAAATTCAAATTTCTGTAGGATTTTTCAAACTTCTTTTAACATTTTTATAGCCATATTTGTCTTCTTCGCCCTTAATTACATCTTAATATGCCTATGACACACGTACACACACATGTAGATACACTACGGGAAGCCATACATATTTAATTTATTCTTCTGAGTATTTGTAATCCTTTTTTGACTCTTGTTTAATTTTGTAATCATTTATAGCAGCCTTAACAGCATCTTCTGCCAACATAGAACAATGCAGCTTAACTGGAGGCAATGACAACTCTTTGGCAATTTGCTTGTTGGTAATCTTTCCAGCATCATTTAAATGCTTTCCTTTCACCCATTCAGTTGCAAGGGAACTTGAAGCAATAGCAGACCCACAACCAAACACTTTGAACTTAGCGTCAGTGATTTTTCCTTCATCATTCACTTCAATCTGCAAGCGCATGACATCACCACAGGCAGGAGCACCAACTAAACCTGTCCCAACATTTTTTGAATTCTTGTCTAATTTTCCAGCATTGGGAGGGTTTTCAGAGAGGTCGATCACCTTTTTATGATAAGCGCGAAAGAGACATCGAACAAGATCAACACAATTTTGAGAACTATTGGTCAAAATCTTTTGTATAGCTGTCATTTTCAGATATTTCAACACATTCAACAAAAGTCTTGTAATCTAATTAACAATAAAAACAAATAGCAGAAATTACCTAAATAAATCTACTTCAAAAAAAATTGCTCACAAAAAATTAATGTGATAAAAAATAGTCACTTAACAATAAAGTCTGTCCAACTGATTAATCTACTAAGCAGCAATGCTCACCTTTAAAGCTTAAACAATCAAATTAAGTTGTACTGTTGTGTGTTGGATATCAGTTTTTATGCTACAATATTCATTCGATTAAGCAATGAGGACAAGAAAATCAGATTAATGCAAAAATGGCGGAAAAAAGACAATTTGTTCAGCAAGTTGAAATGTTTTCGTGAAATTTCAACACCTACATTTCCTGGTGTAGTGTGAATCTTACTTTACTGACTAATAACAAACGGTAATCAAAGCCTATTCTTGACATTTCAGAGTATTCTATGTGAGCTGATGGTGAATCTGCTCTTTAGCTAACCTTTTCTGTTCAGAGATATAAGACCGATACAAGAGTGACAAGAGGGTGCACTGTGGTAGCAGTATATTTTTTCAGATGTTAAGGCTATATGGGCAAATAGTAAACTAAAGAGTAACTGAATGGGTTCAAAACTTTGTTACATTACTAGCAGGTACTAATAAACCAGAAACAATTTTATCTTAATATTGCAACAAACTGCTTTCATTTTGTCATTTTGTTGCACTTACTACCACTCAGTACGCACAGCAGAACACATTTATTATCAGCAAAAACTTAGCCTGAACGCAGACATCACCGCTCACAAGAAGTCGCAATTAAAAAAAATTTAAGATGTAGATGGCCAGAAGAATGTTGAAGACTACAAATGAAAAAAAGGAACTTGCCAATAAATCTTGCAACAACGCCGCTTTTACTCAACTTTCATTTTTTCTTGAATTTTTTTCTTGATTAAGAAAATAAATAATTGGACATACTTCAAGATTCTATTACTGTTATGATGTTAAAACGAACCAAAGTCTAGACCAGGGTGGTCAAACTAAAATAAGTAGAGGGCCACTTTTCCTCATCCTAATAGAAGTGCGGACTGTAACCTCCCAAAAAGTAAAATTAAAAGTCACACTTTTGTTAAATTTTTTCAATTGCTATAACGTTTAATTTCTGTTCTAATTCGTATCTAAATAATAAATAATCTACATTTTTTTTCTTTTTTATTTGTCATATTTATCCTCCATTCACGAGAAAGCAAATTGCATCGCTATATTTTGGATAGAACGTCCACACTTGCTTGGGAGTTGCCATTTCCGAGGTGTCTGAGCCACCTGTCTTCCACATAAAAACAGGGGCGTCCCGCTAAGTGCCTTGCCCCAGGACACAACAAGCAAGCTTGCCGGCTTGTTCTCCACAATATCCCATAAATGCCGAGCGCCAAGCAGGGAAGCTGTGGATACCATTTTTAAAATTTTTTGGTATGACTCGACAAGGGGATTGAACATCAGGTCTACAGACTGTGAAGCGGACGCTCTTACCACTACGCCATTGCGCCACTACGCCTTTTTTAGAAGTGATTACGTTCTTCTCATAAATGAAAATTTTTAAAAATAAATTTTTTTTGAAATGACAATGACCTTGCGAGCCGCATTTTAATGGTGTGCGGGCCACATGCGGCCCGCGCACCGTATGTTCGACCATCCTGCTCTAGACTAATTGTTAAGCAACGGTTATGACTTATGGATGTAGAACATGACTCAACCGTAGCATTCGGCCATCCGAACTCGAAGGATAATATATTTAATTCTACCATATGACTTAACGGGGCGTCATTACTTTGGCTGCCCCGCAGACCTTACGACACAATAAATCATTATAAGGGATATTCTAGTATACAATATCAATTAACAGTACCGTACAGTTTGCTGTAGCCTACGGTACAAGATGTTACTGAATTAGCCTGTCTAAAAATATGCCTTAAATTTTAGAAGTGATTACAAACAATCCGTGTTACACAGTAATTTATGCAGCGCCGTTAAGAGAACAGTCCGGGCCCGGCACCAACATTAATTCCGGGCCCCCTTTTACAAGGATCTGGTAAAGTCTGAAAATTCTGAAAAAATTCTGAAAATTTTTCCAGAGAAGGGTCGTATCTTGAGGGGCTCGTGGTTTCATGATCATGAGACAAGACTTCATAGAGGGTCCCTATTGGCCAAGTACTCATCAAAGGCCTTCGTTTTTTTCTTATTTTGGAGATTTAATCTGTTTCGAAGGTCTAGAACTGGGAAATTTGTAGTAAATCAGGGTTTTGGAGCTAAAGTTAGAGGTTGTATACCTTTTTTTGGAGATCACACTTATTGAGGGGTCTACAAGCAGTTTATCAGACTTGTCTGGAAGAGTAGGCTCTATCATTCATGAAAGAGTCCGAGGCAGCGGCCTCACCCTAAATTCCCCACTGTGCATAAAATTGTTAAACAATGGGATTAGAAGACTCAACCCAGTTCTCACAAATGAGCGTTGCACATCATTGATGATTGTACTTTTTTTGCATCTCCTCTCTACGCTCCAAGAGTGAGCCAGATTTTGGCGAACCACACCATCAATTCTCTACACTCCATCCAAATTGAGTGAGAGTTAGCCGACCATGCAATCTATGTTCGTGCACTTGGCTTCTCCTCTAATCCGATATTGCGTCTATAAATTAGGATTGTCAAAAAAGTCTTCAAAGTGGTGATGATTGGCCGCTGATAGTGATGAATAAATTTTCGACAACATTCAGAATCGGAGAGACTTGAGTCAACGACTCGAATGGAGTGTAAAAGAAATACTCGACTTGAGTTGAGTCATTTGCACAAAATGACTCGACTCGGAGCTCCACGTTGGATTGCCTCCTTGTCGTGGTGTGGAGGCTTGAAGTACCATGAATCACCAATGGGAAACTAAGAGTAATTCAAAACCCAACGTCCGAACTAGAAGAATCTTCTACTCTCGGACCCATTCCACCAAAAAATGGAAGGTCTACCGATGAAACTTCATGCGGATCAGTCGCCGCCCAGAATAAAAAGGACCGCGATACTGTTGCCCAGAATGCGACAGATTCGAAAAATCAGCGAGATTCTAAAAATTCAGAAAGCCTTATCTCGGATAAACAAGAAGACATGCAGTTGGAATTTGAAATTATAGTTTTGTTTCTGAATGTAGAAGGTCTCTCAATACCAAAATGTAAATATCTGAGCAGACTGCTGAAGAAGCATGACATGGATGAACTGCACCTTTAGGAAACCTATCTAAGAAAAGAAGAAGCTTCCTCAAGATATGAAATCCCAAACTACACCCTTGTTGAAAACCTGAACCATAAACAATATGGAATAGCAACGTATGCAAAAAGTCCAGAACTAATTATATTAGTGAACTCAGAAATTACAGACGAAAATATTTTTCACATCAATATTCTATATGGAAACCTGACAATCATCATCGTATATAAACCTCCAAAAACCGACTGGCCTGACCTTCCCCTACCGGACCGCAAACGTCCAGCAATAATAGCAGGACATTTCAACAGTCACTATACAAAGTGGGGCTACCGCACAAATGACAAAGCAGGAAAAACTAAGCAATTGGGCAAATCAAAACAACCTCCACCTCTTATACAACTCACAAGATAAAGAAACCTTCTTCTTTACTCGATGGCAAAAAGAATACACACCTGACCTGGTATTTGTAACAGGTCAAGAAAACAGAAGCGCAATGCAACCAAGGCTAGAGGTACTGCATATTTTTCCAATCGACATCGGCCGATTCTAATTACCACTGGACTAAAAATTCCAGTCATCAATTCCATACTTTTCTCGAGGTGGAATTTCCGAAAAGCAATTTGGGAACAGTATAAAAACTACATCGAAGCAAACTGCAACCGGATTCCTACAGCTCAGGAAAATATCGAAAGATTTATCGGCCTTATACCAAAAAGCTCCAAATTAAACATTCTAAGGGACACAGAGGACGACATATCTCTTGCTGGAAAAAACGTTCTGAAGAACTACTGAGGGAATACGAACAAACCCAGGACAATAAAGTGGGGAACAGACTCCTAGCATTCCTTCAAGAAAGCAGACAAAAATGATGGAGAGACTATGGAAAACATGAACTTTAGCCGATCTAGCAGACATGCTTGAAATTTGCTGAAAAACTAAATCCTGAGAAATCCAAGAAAATAGAAAAACGTACAGTGATATCAGCAGACACCGTGGCAAAGCAAATATAGGAAGAGGGATGCGCACATCGAGAAACAAGTTCAAACAAACGTCAAACATGAATTTCAGAAGCTCTATCATGAATGTCCTGATGCTGACCCCCTATTGACAGTCTCAGCAAGGACAAACGAAATAAAACGAGTAATAAATGAAATCAAACCAGGAAAATCTGCAGGGGCTGACGGCCTGGAAATGATAAAAAATCTCAGGGTCAAAGATCTTGTCTGGCTGGCTGCAGCAATGTCTGACATAATTAAAACTTCTAAATACCCGGAATCATGAAAACATGCGAAGATAATTGCAATACTGAAACAGAAGAAACCAGCTGACAATCCCAATTGCTACAGAACCATATCTTTACTCAGGTGCATATACAAATTAATTGAACGTATAATCTTCTTTCGTATTGGCCCGATAATTGACCAAATGCTACCAATCGAACAGGCAGGCTTTAGACCGGCAGAGATACTACTGAACAAGTCCTGGCTCTGACTTCTTTCGTAAAAGCTGGCTTTGAAAAACGACTTAAAACAGGCACCGTTTTCTTTGATCTGTCTGCTGCATATGACACTGTGAGGCACAATGGACTAATGCTCAAACTAATCAAAATTATCAAATTCAAAAAGACCATAAAACTGCTTAAACGCATCATTGGACCAAGAAATTTTACTGTATTAGTGGAAAGTGACCTAAGCAGGACGAGAACAATTAAAAACGGTGTCCCACAGGGATTGGTGCTTGCACCTACATTCTTCACGCTTCAGACCTAACAGACACAATCTCTCAAAAATTCACCTATGCTGACGACCTTGTGACGGCATACCAAGCTCGAGATACAAAGAAAATTGAGTAAGTATTGGAATCTTATTGCCAGACAATATATAACTACTTCAATAGATAGTACCTGGAATTGAACACCACGAAAACAGTAACCATTTTTTTTTATCTAAAAAATCATGAAGCTGATAAACTCTCAATATCAAAATAAACTGTCAGGGGTCGCAGCTCACACACAGCAAAAATCGACATACAACTCCGTCAGGCACTGAGAATCATAACAGGCACTCTGAAATCCATTCCACTTCCTTGACTATGAACTCTAAGCTCCATTGCGCCACCACACGTTAAAAGAGAACTGGCAACAGAGACAGCGTAATCGGCTAAACTCCACTGAAATCGAGACCCCATTGAAACAAACAATAAAGGAAGTCCCAACCGCCACCAGACTAAAATCGAGACGACCCTTCTACTCTACACAAACTAGCGATTTTAACCTCCAAGAGAAATAGAAACAACAATGGCAAGAAAAAATCCCCAGGGGTCGAGACCTTGTTGAGGATCCAGCCAATCCACAGCCACGCTTCCACTCACGAACAAGAAAACAATGGACAACAGCCAACAGAGTCCGAATACGGCATGGTAGAACAGCCGCAAACCTGCATAAATGGGGCTATTGAGATTTTCCCACATGCTGGAAATGCCACGACGCTCCACGAAACATGCACCATATAGTACTCTACTGCCCAGGTACATCTTTACCAAAAGGATATGCAGCGATGCACGAAGCAGAAGTGGACTTCATCAACTGGCTAGGTGACACTGGTTTGGAGGTGTAAAGGAAGATCTGCCATACGTTATTACTACTACTACTACTCGGAACTCGACACCAGTGACCAGAGTTAAGACGGGACTGGTCTGCTCAAAATGAAATTACTGGCATGAAATAATTTTTAAAATGTTACAGCAAGGCTACTCAACCCGCGGCGCGCGAGGTTGTTTGAAGTCGCCACCGATATAATAAGTTCGTAAGCAGACTTTAAAAATTTACTAACATTTTTAATATGCTCAAGTATATTTGTCGTAACAAATACCAAAGTTGTACCAGTTGTTTGTAATATAGGCTTACTAGTCAAAAACTTTTATCCCAAACGCTTTGAAAATAAACCAATTTTTTTAATTTGGCAAAAATATATACCAGTTGGCAATATCTCGGGCGCTAGTGATTCATTATCATCTGTTGTTATCGCACAATATTCATCAAAATCTGGTTTTGTTACGTCACAACGTTTAAACTTTTTAAATCGCCGATCTCGGACTTCATTTGCAGTTATCGTCAGTTGGGTGAGATATAGTTCCGAGCACAGAACAAATATTAGCAATCAATTTAGCAATAATGAGTATACCTATAAGCCGGAAGCGTAAATATTGCGACGAGAATAGAGTTTTTAATAAGCAATGGACTATGCAGTTTTGTTTACTGAAAGTAATGGAAAGCTTTTATTCTTGGTCTGTCAAGAAACCATAGCTGTCTTGAAGGAATATAACCTCAAACGCCAATATCAAAGCGAACATGAAGTCAAGTACAAAACGATCAGAAGCCAAGAACGAGAAGACAAAATGAAACAATTGACGAAGTTGGTGCGCCATCATATAACTTGCAGGAACTGATGATTGTGTTAAAGCAAGTTTCATTTATCAATTACCCGTGCATTATTTACCAAGCAAATTTTTACGCAACAATTTTACGATTTGATGCCGTCATGAAGGTGGTTAATGATGTTGTAAGATTTATTCGAGCAAAGGCGTTGAACCATCGTCAGTTCCAACATTTTCTAACGGCCAAACGCGAAGAGGATCATGGCGATGTGATTTGTTATTGCGGTGTACGCTGGCTGAGTCGTGCTAAGGTGCTTAAAAGAACTGCTGAATAAAAAGGCGCAATCAAAGAATTCATGTTTATAAAAAATAAACCAATTTTCAAATTTGACGATCCCCAAGTTATGGCAGATTTTGCATTTCTCCCTGATATATGTTGACATCTAGCCACTGTCAACCTCAAAGTGCAACAAAGAGGCCAGCTAATTGATGCTCTTTTTAGCCATGTAAAAACATTTCAAGCTAACCTGAAGCTTTTCGACCAGCAGCTTGGTAACAAAGATGTGAATCATTTCCCAGTAATAACCCACATAAATTGCAAAGAAAAGGCGTCGAATTTTGTGAAGTGCATTGCCTGAATTGTAAAGTACATTTAATGACCGCTTTCATGATTTTCGTTTGCAAGAGCAAAACATTTTTTACACAGTCTTTTTCTGTATATGCGCCTACCGAGCTTCAAATGAAACTAATCGACAGACGATCAGACGAATTTATCAAAAAGAAGTATTACGAAATTCCGCAATTATTCTATCGCAATTATGTGCCTTCTGAAAAGTTTCCAAAGTTGAAAAAGAATGTTGCGCGGATAATTTTTTTATTGGGTAGCATGTATGTTAGCTAACCGATGCTTTCTTGAATGAAACATATAAAAAGCTATAGTAGATCTTCTATCTTCGACGGTCATTGCGAACAGCTTGGCCTCTACATATTTAGAAGCTGACATTTATTTTTTAGTTTGAGAAAAACAAAGTCAAGAAGTTCATTGACATTAGCTTTTTTGTAAATAAATCTGCCTCTTTTGCATTACGTAAATTCGTTTTCCGTAAATTGTGCACAAAAACAAACTCGAAAACATTGTACATGAATCTGATTACTAATTAGTTTTAGTGAACAACGGTTATCGCCCACAATAACTTTCTTCACATCAAAGTGGCCCGCGACACTTAAAAGGTTGGGCAGGCCTGATTTAGGCTATAAAAAATACCAATAAGTAATTTTGTTTTGCTGCATTATTTGGAAGTGACAACAACTAAAACGTTTATGAGACGAAGTCAAAAAAAAGGTTAAAAACAGGTAACTATGTCATATGGAATAGCATGGTCGAATTACTTTTGATCCACGGGCCACTTTGCAAAAACGTGACGACTTGCGGGCCACTTCAAACAAAATAATGTATATTTACAAGATTAAAAATTAAACAAGAACAAATTCAGATTCACAAGTTCTTTATACAAAGAAAAGATTCACAAAATTTGAAACAAAACAAACAGCAAAGTGAGTGCGAATAGCAACTCTTTATCAGTGGAATGCATGTGGTCGAGGCTTCTATGATGCTATAGTTTTTACATCAATACAAATGTTAGTGGAGGCAAGACGAAGCCAGTCGCCGGTGTTTCGTCTACCATTTGATTTCTGCATTTAGATTTGATCAGCTTCTTTGGAGAAAATGAACTCTCACACACGTATGTGCTTCAAACATCCAGTGCATTTTTTTGTGAGAAATCTTTCAATTTTGGAAATTCATCTTTACTGAAATTTCCAGTTCTCTTGGATTTCGTTTTTCATAGAAAGCAAGAATCGGTCGCACTGAAGCTCACGGAATTCGAGCTGAAATTCTGGTAGCTATCTCCACATTAAGTTCCAAAGGACTGTTATATAAATAAAGATTGGGTTTTGGTCAATCAAAATTTTTGAATCTATTCTCAATCTCACAAGATAGTCTCAATATCTTCTGCAAAACAAGAGCACTCCACTTCTACAACATCTGCCAAAAGCTCGCGGAAAAAATCGAAGTGTGAAAGATTATTATTTTTTAAACACGTAGCAAACAAGCGCAAATTCTTTTTGAAAGTTTCAATGTGCCCAACTAAATATGAAATATTTTGATGTTGCTCCTGCAACCTCAGGTTCAACACATTCAAGTACATTGTCATATCTGTATAGAAAGCAAATTTGCAAAGGAAGTTTCTCTCACTCAACTGAGTCTGGTACACATGTTTTACTCAATTCTTCTGCTAAGAAATGTTGCAGTGCTTTACCAGCATTAAGCCCCCAAACTTTTGTATACAGTGTTTGGTCACTGAAATCTGCATTTAACTCTTCCAAGAAAGTAATAAAACGCCTGTGTCTGTGCGCCTTGTTGCCGCCTCTAATCAAATTCACTATTTAGACCACTGTCTTTATGACATCACTCGTTTGTAACATCTCTCCACGAAGTGCTTGCTAGCGGATGATACAATGTAGTGTTATACAATTTACACCATTTTTCTCAAGCAAACCAAGTAATCCGGTGTTATTACCGGTCACAGCTTTTGCGCCATCAGTTACGATACATGAGCTTTTTTCAAACCCTCCATGATCATGAACAATTGACTCGAAGGCAGCTCAGATATTTGAACATTTTATATTTTCATTCAAGGAACACATTTTGACCAGATCTTCTTGCACGGTAAAGTTCTCATTACCAGTGCGTATGAATACAAGCTGGCTTGTGTCACTTACATGTATATCCGTTCTCTCACATAGTGCCAATGAAAAATATAAGCAGTTTTCTACTATACTCTTTGGTTTTTATGATACATGTTTGGTAAGATCACTTACTGTTCTCGCAATAGTCTGAAAAGACAGTGATACAGCTTCAAATTTTCTAGCAACCTCGTCGTCCCCAAATACATATGCCATTTTTATCGTACATTGTTTTACCAAGTTGCCATCCCTAATTGACCTAATTTTCATTGACAACATCACAACAGTTTGATACGACGCCACTGTACTTGTTGTTTGTGGTTTTTATGAAATTACTTAGAACTTTTTCTTTATCTGATATTCCCTCTTAGGACGGTCAGCAACATCGATTCATTTCTTCCCATAAAATTCTTCACATTGCATTTTCTGTAGCGTTTCACAAGGTCGCTTGACATTATATTCCCTCATCACTGCAATTGTTTGCTTGCAAACCAAACATAATAGCTTGCGTTATCTTTCGTCATATAATAATTTCGCAACCACTTTTTATCAAATACTCTGCTTTCGTTAGCAAGCTTTCTCTTCTTGCTTACTTCCAATTTAATAGTTTGTTCAATCCTTTTCAGCAGATTTAGAATGTTTTTGAATAACAGTTTCGATTATGGCTAAAACTTTAATTCCTTCTTTCAGATTATTTCATTACAAACATTGGAGTATTACTAAGGCTGTTAAGCGTCTCCTGTGGAAAACCAACTGCCGTTTGTATCGCATCGATTTTCTTTTTTCTCTTCAGCTTCATGCGAAAAACTAGTTATCGCAATCTATTTCATGGCTGGCAGCGGTCCAAACTCTGAGAACAACTAAGTCGTGGACGACAGTTCTAAGTTAAAAAATCAAACATCAAATCAATACTAATTAAGTTCAGGGGCCGCGAAAATTCTGTCCGCGGGCCTGTTATTAGACCACGCTGCTACAGAACATGAAACTATGAATGAAAACCTTCAGAGATTATAATAGCTTCTGGGAATTTTGAAGTATTAGTGTCTTTATGTTATTGCACGTAACTTTGTTAGTAAACATAGGAAAGTTTATAAGTGACACTCCATAGCCTATCTTGATTAGGCTGTAATCGACAGTGGCTGGCGCCGCAGCTTCATGCGAAAAACCGCTGACGCGTAACATATGACGCAAATAATCTCACAGGCTTTGCGCTGTTTTGCTCTTGGGTAAAATATTTTTTGGGAAATTTTCCTGCTTCGTTGTAGCGAGGATGAGGCAGAAATGCTCTGAGCTAGCAGCATTGGCTACTCCAAAGTTGGTTTCAACACAAGTTGCTCCATGCATAACCACAAAAGTTCTCCCGTGATCTGAGGATGAAAACGCCATAACTATAACAAAGTGGAAGCTTTGACCGAAATGATAAAAATGTGCCTTGATAAAATGACTGAAGTAGTTTTCAGACACATACCGAGATAAAGACTTAAGTGAACCTTGTGAATTAGCCTCCATGGTGTAATGACATATAGTTAGAAACTTTGTAAAACTTACATTGGCATGCTTCAAGAAAGACATCTGGAATTTGATATGCTGCTTTGCTCCAGGAAAATGCGAATGCATAGTAGTAGACACGCACTGAATTGGACCTTTGTAGCCCCTCAAAAAAGCAGAAAAAAGACCGTATCTTAAATGATAATAAACTCGGGATTGGCTACTGTTTTTATTGTAAATACTTAATGTACTTGACTATAACATCAGCATTTGCATTGATGAAATAATACTCGTCAGATTTGAGGTGTACATTGTCCAAAACCGACGAGTAATCTATTGACTTTTTGATTGACAAGTAGCCTAATTCATTGATTTTTGAAAAGTTGGTTTGTAGTAGGCCTATGGCGACCTTGCGAGATACAGACTTTGGATCATTGATGTTTTGCTGAAATCATGTGGGTGACTCATAACATTCTCGTTCTGTTCGTACGCTCGTTTTTGTACTGTGTGTTGTTGTTGGAAATCATTCATTTGCCTCAATTTAAAATCATTCGTTGGCCTACAAACGGTCATAAAAGAATAAACATAGTTACATATCATGCTGTAACAATACTGGGTGACTAAGCCGTATGGCCTGGCGTGGTTCCGTCTGACGTACGGCGAAGTGACCTAGTAAATAAGCATATAAAAAAAGGCATCGTTATTTCAATTCATTCGATTAAATTCAAAATTAAATTCATTGGATTCGATTGGCTCAATACAAATTCGATTTCAATTCAAATCAAGGTTCGTGCTTCCGACGTTGTGTTTATGATAAAAATATATTCGTTCTGTAGAGTCAGACTTGCTGTGGGAACTACAGAAACTCGGTCCCCACAGGCCTACAAAATTAAAAGATTGTTTGAAGTATCATTTTTCCAAAGCTTTCGTCTCTGTCTAAGTATCTAGTCCATTATTTAGGGTAAACCGTCGTAAAGAAAATTACAAAAGTG
The DNA here is from genome assembly GCA_963675345.1 of Trididemnum clinides. NCBI lineage: Eukaryota > Metazoa > Chordata > Ascidiacea > Aplousobranchia > Didemnidae > Trididemnum > Trididemnum clinides. The sequence goes on from OY776295.1 coordinate 13,661,731, forward strand.
GACTGTGTTTAATAGAGTAGCTAGCTACTAACCTCCTCTGAAGAAAATCAAAGCCTCTTTCAAAATCATAGCATTATTTCAAAACAGCTTTCTCTCTGAACAGTAGGCATGGATTAAAAGCTTCGGAAATATGATGCTTCTAAAAACATAAAATTTTACGTTAGACAGCTCCGATTTTAATTTTATTTGTTTTTAAATTAAAAGTTGTAAATCCTGGTAAGAATGATTTTAATTTACTTTCATTTCTGTAAACGTGTAGGGACCCTGGTCCAACAAGATGTTGTACGCAAGTTTCTCTTTTCTACTTTTAGTAGGCCTGTTGGTTAGGGGATTGGGTACGGTACAGAATTGCGGTTAAATTTTGAAGAAAAGTACGGTACGAAATTACGTATGTTATTTTCTGACATACTACGATGTGGTGTGGAAATACGGTGTTATTTTTTCTGTACCGTTACGTACTCTTTACGGAGGCCTAATCTAAAGTCTCGAAAAGACTTGGTTTGTTGAAACTAAGTGACACAAAGTTGCGACTTCACAAAACAAAAATTACATTATTATAGCCTAGAATTCAATTTACTGCTACAAGTTCGACCTTTCTTGAATTTATTGACCTAGAACTTTCTTGAACTCTGGAATTTTATGACGTAACAAACGTGTTGTGAAGTAGGATAACTCTGGAGAATTATCTAGGAGATTCATTCTATGATGTAACTATTGTGTTTTGTTAGTATAGTAGGGTGGAGTTGAAAAAACTTTTTTTGGAAATCGAAAAAACTGTAGCCTAGTTCTCAAATCCAAATGGCATAAAGCTCTCTTGGAAGGTGGTTAGGGGGCGTTGCGACTATTTTCCAGCCGGAAACCCCCAAAATATCCATGCGGGGGTCAATTTTTATATCTCCGCAACCACTAATGGTAGAAGGATAAAATATAGCTGAAAAGTTGCAAAAACACCGTGTATCTATCTGTGCTAAAAAGAATGTTTTCTTTATTTTCAGCACAAAAAAGTTATTGCCCAACAGCTAAAAAATGCAATTTTTTGAAAATTTACTCGTTTGGGTTACCATTATCAACTGCTCTATCAGTCCTAATTGTTGTTTAAAAAATCAGCAAACCAAGTTTGATAAAATCGATTTGTAAGTTTCCTATTTTGTAAATAACGAATAATGTTGTGTTACATTTATAAGTCGCTAGCTGTAATTAATTTTTGTCAAGTGTCTGCTGGATAGTTATGAAGACGAGATAAAAAGCAAAGAAAACTAAAGTTTTGCATAGTGGGGAAAGTTTCACCCGTAGGAAAATTTTTCCACGTAGTATGCTACCCAAAAAACGGCAAGTATTACAAAAGATCATCGATTTCCAGAACTTTCGAACAGCTGATGCAGCGAGTGATGTCGCAAAAGAAATTTACTACAGATGGTTGTGGAGCAATGTATATCCTCTCCTCCACTTGACTATAGCCAGTAAAGTACAGACGTTAGTAGCATGTTTCTGTAAACTTGATTGGTGGCCTAATCAAAAGCGATGTGCTGAGTTCTTTTTACAGAAAGAAACTGAATTTCTCTTTAAGTCGATATATTGTTCGACGTTATTTGCTTCGATGGTAATCAGCGAAAACGCTTCGGAAAAGAAGCATAAATTGCGAATGATTGAGGAGTATTATGCATTCTCTGAAGATCAAAGAGGACCCTGTGTAGCAAAATGTTTGGACGTGGTTGTGCCCTTAAGCTCTTAAGATCAAATGTTTATAAGGCGGTCAGAAAAGCAACTAAATGCAGCAACTGTTGCCTGTTCTCGAAATATGATAATCGAATCACATTTTGGCAATGCATCAGAGCCTGAATCAATTGTAAGCACAAATATTTCACAGTCGTCTGAAGCCTCTGATTTTTACCTCATTTATCTGCTAATGTTATATCATCAATTTTGTTGGAACAGAATCGAAGAAAATGGCCAAATTTAGCCAGAACGTGCGAATGTTACCAACCGTAAGATAGATCAGCAGGTGCAGTTACCAACAGCATTTTCGTGGATGCTGGATTGCTCACTAATAATGATATTGACAAAGTTGGATCCTTGATTGTCGCAAATTACGGGAAAGGTCGAGAACGAGAACAGGAAAGGTGTAGAAAAGAAATCCAGGAAGAAGAACAGCAACTTTTCAGTATTGTAAATGCTTTTTACTTTGATGGACGCAGATGCAACACAGTTGGTTGCTAAAGGCCAAACGACAACAATACTGATATGTTCATCTTGAAGAACACTATACTGTAGTTGGTGAACCGGAAAGTTACTACCTCACTCATTTTTCTCCTGAAAATGGTAAAGGCAGAACGATAGCGCAAAATCTATTTAATTCCAGCCATGATACAGAATTTGAAAATATACTCGCTGTGGTTGCTACCGATGGTACTACTTCCATGACTGGAAAATACAATAAGTGTTTTCGAGGTTTGTAAGAGCTGCTGAATAAACCTTTTCAATGGGTAGTGTGCCTGCTACATACCAACGAGCTACTGTTGAAAATGTCTTTGCAAGTCTTGACGGTTCAATAAGTGGTCCAGATACATTTTCAGGACCCATTGAAAAGATATTGCGTAGATCTGCATCTAATTGGCCAGTCACTAACTTTAAACAGCCATCAGTGCCACTTTCGTCCTTTCCAACACTTCCTCCCCACGTTGTGATTGGCTTGACTATAGACCAGTTTTTTGTTTACAAATTATATCGGGCTGTAACACATAGAAAGGTAGATGATGATGTGACGTATTTGGAAGTTGGTCCAGTTGTACATTTAAGGTGTCTGACTTTGGGCTGCAGAGTATTAACCTTATTTTGTGTCTCAGGATGTCCCTCCTTTGAATTTAAGCACATTAGTTCGCTTTTGCGTTAGAGTCTATTTTCCGACTTGGTTTGAAATCAAATTAAAAAACCAGACAACACATAGGTCCAAAACTTTTTCAATTTGGTTCAGAGAATTGTTAAGTCTTTTGATAAAAACGTTTGGAAAATCAACGAAACAATTTCTTTACTCATCCAGAAAATATTTTGGTTGCTGTGTTGAGAAGTAATGATGCAGACACACGAAATATGGGCGTAGCAAAGATGTTTGCACTTCACCAGCACATCGCTAAACAGAATGAAGAAAAAAAATTGGGTTATTGTTCAAATGCAACGAGTTAGTTGACATAGAGTCATATGAACAACAACCTCCAGCACTTGAGAAACTGAAATTAAAATTGAACTGAAATTGAAGAATGTCTGATGAAAGAGTTTATATCACCCATGCCACTATCAAGTCGTGGAGAGACGCGCTTAGTTGGTAACTGAACCATCTGCTCAAATGACAGGATATGAAAGACGAGACGGACTGACTCGTTAAAAATTAAATCTCGCAAACTTATGAAGAAGTTAGACACAAAAAAGCGTTTCAATTGAATGAATTTGATCAATTGACGTGAATAATGTTTCGTATTTTCAGTTAAAACACTCACTTGTTGCTTTTTTCACCACCGGTAGGCTGTAGGTTATGCATATTCGGCTCATTAAGGCGTTGATTGCTATCCGAGTGTATCACAAGCTTGCTTTGCAATACATACCGTATTAATAAGGTGCAATTATTGTGTTCTACTTGATTTGGATGTTTGTGACCTACTATTTACTGAAATTTTGCCTAAGCATACTATGTGGAAAAGTTTTTCGAGGTGATCTTTGAAAGCTCTGGAAATCGATAATTCTTTCCAATGCTTGTCGTTTTGTGGGTAGCATACCATGTAGAAAAGTTTTCTTGCTGGCGAAACTTTCCCACTGTGCAAAACTTTAGGCCACCGATCAAGTGTAACGAATCCCTAATTTTATGAATTGTGTAGTTCTGGTCTTTCCAGCGCCATAATTTTTGGCCAGATCACTGTCCGAAGATATGTCGCTGTCCATTTTAAAAAGTAGATCTCATATACTGAATGGCTCGTGTTTTCGAACATTACAAACTTAGTCCATGGATAAATAATTCTATCAATTTCATCTCATTCTTTTGTAAAAAAACTAGTAATTCTCTGAGTCTCACAAGCATCTGTACAATTCTTCCTATGATTCCTCTGATATAATATGTTTCTTTGGACTGTTTTTTTCACCTCGATCTACATTGATATCTATCCTACAGGAGAAGCATCAAACAAACTCATCACCTTTGCGACTTCTAGAAATGAGCGGGAAATCTTTCAGCCACTTTTGTTTAAATCTGTGGGTGCACTTTTTTTTAGCTATCGGTGACTGATTTATTGATGTTTTATTCACTTGGTCACCTCGAACATGCTTTCCTTCGAAAGAAGCGATATTAAAACACCACTATATGTTAAACTCAGTGGTGAAGCTGGCGTTGAAACTTTACCCTTTCGGTGCCAAAATGAAATACGCCCCAAACATATTTTTGAAGCTACCATTGGAATAAACAGCATTAGAAATCAACGGCTTTGTATCACAGTGATATAATCACTCGCAATGCTTCTTGCCACATGATAAAATTTCACGCGATTGCATCATTCTTTGAATTATTGTGTTGTTGTTGTTACCCGACCCCTTCCGAGGGATGGGGGCATGGCGGAAGACCATGGAGCCCCAGAAGCCGAGCAACTCTCCAGGGCCTGGACCAGAGGTCGTAAAGAGACAGAGAGTCGTCAGAGTGAGCGGCGCAAAGAGTCCGAAGCTGGACAGTGCAGAATGAGATGAGAGGTGTCCTGAAACGAATGTCCGCAGGCGCGGCAGGAAGAATTCTCGATTCTGCCAATCCTAGAGAGATAAGAGCTTAATAGAAGGCTGTGTCCGTTGCAGTGTAGACGAGAAAGGACACAGCGAGCATGACGAGGGAACACCAGTTCCTCGTTGGAAATCGAGGAAACCTGTGTGTCAAAATACTTCGAAGAGACAGTACGCCTCCAGTCCGAGAAAAGACAAGAGTGGATACGAGAGATAAGAGGAAAGAGACTACAAGGGATTGCTCCCCGTCTGTCCAGCTCATCAGCCGCATTCTTCCCCGAGAGAAACAAGTGTCCAGGCACCCATAAAAGCCTGATAGAACAGGAGGAAACAGAAGACAGCTCCTGTCAGATCTGCCAGAGAGTTTGAGGTAAGAGGAAAGACGGGGGAGAGGACAGGGTGGCGAGGACAGGACGAGAGTCAGATAGGAGGAGAAGTAGCAGACTTGTTGGTGCTGCCGAGACCAGCAAAGAGCGTGCAGAATGGCACAGGCTTCAGCGGAAAAACTTGAGCATACTAGGCCTGCTGAAAAGGAAAGATGGCCTTAGTGCTACAGAGAGAGCAGTTGGCGAGTATGCCGGAGCCGCCCTTGCGAAAAGGAAAAGGAACAGAGCCGTCAGTCCAGAGTACCAGATTATGAGGGGGGACAGTCAAGGTGGTCGAGAGCCACACCTTGGCGAGAGAGAGGGGGATCAGAGTGGGAGCATGAGAAGGAAAGGAAGGGCAAGCAAGAAGAACCTCCCTAAGAGAAGTAGAAGGAAGCATGAGCGGGTGAGTGGACGCAAAAGCTCTCCAGGACGTTCTGCAGAGTCTTGGTTTTACTCCAAGTCTGGCCAAACCTAAAACAGGAAAGAAGGTTGGGAGACAAAGAGCCAGCTCATAAGATGAAAAAGTGAAATCAGTCAGGGTGACACGCAAGGGAGGTAAAGAAGCCTCGGGAGAAGACGTGGGATGGGGGAGGACGAGAGGCAGCCGGTGATGACGCGACTGGCCGCTCGGGGAGGCGTTCCAATTTGGTGATATTGGAAACGCTTAAGAAAAGGAAATCATCCGGGTGAAGCGTATGTGAGAAGGGTCCGAAGAAAAGCTTTATATAGAACAGAGAGGGACTTCTTAGCGGGGCCCCCATAAGGAAGCAGAGATACAGCGTAAGGCCATGAGAAGCTGGAAAAACTTGGCCTTCAGCGAAGATACATGTTTAGAAAAGGAAAGAGTGCGGTCGAAGGTGACCCCGAGAAAAGTTGAAGGGGGATTAAAACGGAGGCGGGAGCCGAGTAGGAGGAGGTTGGATTGGAGGTTATCCTGATGGGGATCCACTGAGAAAGAGGCATCACATTTGCTCGGATTGAGAGAAATACGCCAGTACTCAGACCAGCGCTCCAATCGAAACAGAGCTCCTTGTGTGGCCTCCACCGCAGTGGGGACTGAGGGGGAGGAAGACCAAATGGCCACATCGTCAGCGTAAAATGAGCAGCTGACGGAAGAAGGCACAGAGGCCGGAAGATCATTAATGAATAGAGAGAAAAGTACACGGCCAAGAACGGATCCTTGCGGAACACCTCGACGGACTCGAAAGGAACGACTTTTGTGATTTTGAGAAACCACGCAAGCGCGCCTATCTGAAAGGAAAGATTGAGTCCAACGAGCAAAGCAAGGAGGGAGGCCAGCCGAAATCAGTTTATGGAAAAAGACGGGATGCCAGACAGAGTAAAAAGCTTTAGAGAAATCAATAGTACACAGGATCGTCCGAGAGCCCGGCCTGGATTTGTTAAACCCATCCGAAATGGACTGAGGAAGGTACAGAATTTGATCAAGTGTAGACCGTCCAGGGCGGAAACCGGCCTGGCGGGGAGACAGAATGGAATTGGATTCCAGAAAGTAGAGTAGATGAGATAGAATGATGCGTTCAATCAGCTTTGATACGCTGAAGGTGAGAGAGATAGGCCGGAAGAAAGCAGGAGAGTCGAGGGGCATTCCCATCTTGTGTATGGGAATAATCGAAGATGTCTTCCAGATGGAAAGAAAGAAATGCCAAGTTTAGGGAAGATTGAAGATGTGAAGAAAATAATTAATGCCAGAGCGAGGAAAGTGCTTTAGAATGGAATAGGCAACTTTGTCTGGGCCAGTGGTAGTGGAGGAGGAAAGGTTGGAGGCAGCCGCAAGAAATTCAGTGGGGGAGAAATGAGAGCAGAAGGACAAGTGAGACTCCTCTGTGCACGTGGCTCGGTGGAGCTCAGAAAAGGTAGCCTCTGGCTCTGCTACGCAGGGCCTTTGGCTGAGAAATGGAAAAGTGGGATCTCAGGTAAGCGGCATAGACCGAAGCTGATTCCCTGGGAGAAGAACAGTTAGGAAAATTAAGAGAGGAGGAAGACGAGGAAGATGAGCCAGCGATAGAACGGAGAAGAGAGTATACAGTTTTTGGGTGAAAGAGAAGGGCAAGTCGTCTGCCATGCCTCAGCCTTGGCGTTGGCGATGACTGACGAGGCGCGTCGAGAAGCAGAAATGTAAGCCTAGCGATCTTCATCACTTCTGTGAGCGGCAGCGAAAGCCTTGCGTCTTTCACTAACCGCTTGTTCCACCTCAGCAGACCACCAGGCTTTAGGAGGGCGTTTGATGCGACCGAAAGGAATGGAAGATTTGGCCGCATTCAGTGCCAGAGAGGTAAAGAGAGCAGCAGCAGAGGAAAGAGAAAGAGACGAGTATTCCTCTGCTGAAGGACAGTGAGAGTCAATGTAGGAGGCAAAGCCATCCCAGCGAGCTTTCTGAAAATTGAAGGAAGGGGGACGCTCATTGGGGCGAAAGGCCGGAGAGAGAGGGACGGGTAGAATTGGTAAGTGGTCAGAACCAAGGCCTTAAGCACCTCCCAAGAGCAAGAAAGAGATGACGACGCAGCTGCTAGCGTGCGTGGCATTAGGAGAGAGAATACTTGACCGGGAGTGGGTGCGATCAGAGCGCAGAGCAGAGAACCCAGGGATCTGGAAAGAGAAAGATGAGTTAAGATTGGAGTCCTGGATATAGATAAGGTCAACAGGATGGGACAAAAGAGAGTGAAGTAGTTCGGTGCTCCTGGCTCGAAGACCTCCAGCCTGGGAAAGTGAGGGGAAGGAGAGGAGGCAGGAGGCGTAGGAGGACAGCCAGGAGCAAGGGACGGTGGTGAGGGGGCAGAGGGAGAAGATACAAAATGGGCAGACGGGGATAAAAGGTTTGAAGATGAGGCTGGGGCGGGAGTGCAGGATTAGCAGATGAAGGGCTAGTTTGTACAGTGGAGGTACACATGTCGGAGGAGTCCGAGGAGGGAGTTACAGTGTTACGAAAAGAGACACAGCAGGGGGAAGCCCCAAGAGTGAGAGCTGCCAAGAGTTCTGAATTCTGCCAAAGGGAAAATTGTGAGCACCTTAGATGGACCCATTTGGAGCACCTGCTGCATTGTACTGACTTGTCCGCCAGGTTACATTGCCAGCGCACACTGAGCAAGGAAAGATGGGGCCAAGGTTTGGATGAACGTTACCGCTCATCAAGAGAAGAAGAAGAACAAGGAGACGAAGACGGGCAAGAGAAGGGCAGGAGAAGAAAGAAAGAGAAAACAGGAGACCGATTTTGAAGAAGCTGTGTGCTGCCCTTCTGCCGTCGTTCACGGAGCAGCATAGCGAAAAAATGAAGGGGAGTGTCCGTGGTTACTGGGATCCTCGGGAAGGCCAACAGCCATTTCGACTCAATCCAAACGAGGCCGGGGACAGCACCATCATGTTGAAGCGGCTGTTGATTGGTGCAGTTGAAATATTGTCGTTTAGTCAGACCAACTCAAAAGTTATTTTTCAAGTATTGAATTTGGCTTGTCAGGTACCGCTGTGCCAAGCATGTTTTACCCCATACCATAACTGAACTCATTTACGAAGTTTTTTTGAATGTCTCTTGTTTGAGTTTTAGAGTTGTTTGACTTTTTCGTTAGCTTATTGTTGTATGATATTTGTACGTTGAATGTTATTGGGACATATAATCCCAATAATCCAAAAAATACCCTTAAGATTGCGGAAAGTAATACATTCATTTTCTCGAAGCTTTTCGTCTGACTCGTCTTCAGGAGAAATACGTGAGAATGAAAAAGATAGAAGTGTTACTCGCTTATATAGAGGAATACTCTTCTATCTTTTTCATTCTGACGTATTTCTCCTGAAGACGAGTCAGACGAAAAGCTTCGAGAAAATGAATGTATTACTTTCCGCAATATTCAAGTTTTGTACCACCAATCAACCCTTAAGATTATATGTCCCAAAATATTTAGTCCCCATTTCTTCTTTCAATCGTTGTGAAAAATAAAAATTACATTTTTAATGCTTATTTGTCTATTCTGCAAGAAACTAAAAAGAAATAAATTTATTGTCAAAAAAAAATTTTGGTGGTGAAAGGGTAAAGACTGTTGTTGCGTCTCAATGATTAACAATGATTGCTCATTAGGTGAAAAACAAAATCATTATTCTTGACAACACAATGTTGAGAGCCAAGAGATATGAAAAAAAAGGACCAACGAGAATAATAAAAAATGGCTTTAAAACTTGATAACTTCTAGTTAGCAAAATGAAAAATTTTTAGCTAAATTGGGAGAAAATCTTTAAATTGGGAAATTTGACAGGCTTGCATATTGAAAACAGAAAATCTTTGCAAAATATCACAGTCCTTTGTAGTGAAGACTGGAGTCGGAGTTCTTGCACAATTTTTACAAGGGAAATCGAGTCCTAAGAAAACCGGTCTCGAGTCTGAGTGCAAACTGGATTCATTACCAATTATAATCTGGCTTGATATATCATAAAGACTGCTAGCCAAGCAAATTGATAAGTCCCAGTTCTAGGCCTATGATTTGAAACTGCAACCGGCGACGGAGTTTTATATTCCTTGAGACATAAAGGAGCTACTTATTAGTTGTCGTTGTTCCCAGGTCACCTTTTAACAAGGTGTAGGACTAGTAGCCCACCTGATACCTCCCCTGTTAGAGTTACAGGTGCTCACGAAAGTTTTTTTATTTTTGATGAAATTGTGGTTACTTGTGTTGGCCTATATTGTATTTGCTGTTTTTTTCTTTTTATTGCGTGTTTTACTATTTTTTAGCTCGGTTACAGGAGCGATTGCCATGCCACTATCTTTGAACTTAATCAAATTTATTTCGTGTACATGCTTTTAACGTAGGCTATATCGTTTTGCCATCGTCTCGTTTTTTTGTCCACTGTTGTCGAATTTTGTTTTTATCAGGTTGATTTGGGCAAAAATAAAACGATAATTGAATTGAATTGAAAAACGTCGCGTTGATTCATATGGTAGAATTAAGCTTTTTCAATAGCCGAGGTGAGATGCCCAATGTGAAGGCGCTGATTCTGAATTAAGTCATGTTGTGCACCAATAAGTCATGACCATTGTTTGACGGTTGGTCTAAATCTTGATTCAAATTCCACCACCAGCATTGCTTTTGACAGGCTGAGAGTAATGAGACCTGCGGTAGATGCAGTCACTTCCTCTCTTGATACATTAATAAAATATATGATCCCAATAAATAGTGATTACTTCTAAAAATTCAAGGCATGTCGCTAATCAAGCTGATTAAGTAATAGCTTGTAGCCCCGGCAACAGAAAACTGTATACTTTTGAACTTTTTGTTGCAATTATTTTACACTCTATGGCTGGCAAAAGAAAACACAAGTGGACTATGGAATGTGGAATAATAATTATGGAATATTGGCGGAAAGTGAAAGGCATGGATAAGATAATTGGTGCTGGAAAGTGCTATCTACTATATCACGGAAAGCAGGTAGCGAGGGTAGGACGCGAGAGCAGGAAGCAAGGGTAGGACCCGAGGCAGGATTTAAGATATATGAAAGATGAGTTCCTTGGCTTGTGGTAGGAATAAATTAATTTTAACTTGTTAACATAGTGGCAATACATTTAAACGCAGAATTTTGTAGAGGGCATTCCATAGAATTTTAATAAAAGTACCGGTAGTACCATAATTTTATGGAAGTGGCTAGTTTGTTCTCTGTGGCAAAATACACCATAGGCTATGTTGCCATATACGATTGGTGTGTCTTTCAACAGGCACATTTGCAAGAATCCACTCAGTATTGCTGTAGTGTAATGGTTAGCATTGCTGAATTCAAACGCCATGGACGTTATTGGAAAACGTTCTGCTTAGAGTGTATGTAAATATGTAAATAAATTATCAAAAAATGAAAAGTAATTTTATGTTGTTATGTAGTTTTGTTTCCTGGGTTTTGTGGTTTTAGTTGAAGACCAAAAAGAATGCAGAGAGAGCAAGGCAAAATTTGTTTTATAGGTGTACTCCTATTTATTAGATATACCAATAAGGAACTGTTTGAATGAAAGATTTTATTTATTTGATTTCTCTTAGTGCAGCATAAATTTTATTTTATTGCACTGAGCCTTGTACATATTTAAGGGATTGCTGGTTCCATTTAATTTGCAAAAATTTGGAAGCAACTGTGCATTTGATCATGACCTGCAAGTGTTGCTATTTAGGAAATTTTGTAAAGGAAATTGGTAAATGCAGTTGGGAATGCATTGTATAAATAGTCATGCATGATTTTTTGGATATTGTAGTTGAGCTAATTGTTTAATTCTTCTTTTGTGTGAGGGCTCATCACAGGTTTTGAGCTAGATGTTGAAGCTAGTTTTTTGTATCATTGGCCATGTTAGTGAGGTTCTTGACGGTGTTAGGTGGATAAAGAAGATTGCAATCAAACAAGAAGTGCTCCACATTTTGGGTGACAGCTCTGCATGCACACGAGGCTGATGTTCTGAGACCCCATGCATTTCTGCACTAAACTGCCCCACTTTAGTTCTAAGGCAATTTAGGGTAGCCCACAGTTTTTATAGTAAGCCAAATCCAGGTGGTGCGGTGGTATCCAGGGTTAGCGTCAGCTGTTTAAGGCATTGGTGTTTAGTCCACTCTTTGTTTCAAGCCTCAATGATATCGTGGTCGCAGTTATGGTATTCTGCTGCATGACAGTAGAAGGGGTGACGTTACATCCAGACATTAAAGGCATAGGCTCTGTGATCTGGCATCAGACAGTGTTGTGGATGTTCTTTGTTGGCTCATGTGTGGTAAGATATTTTGTTGGTGACATAGTTTCTTCTTAGCTTGGCTGGGCAATTCCTGAGAGTACAGGAAGGAGATTTATGGGTTTGGGTTTTATGCAGTCTGTTATGATCCTCATGGTATCATTCAAGGATACTTCCAGCTTTTTGGTATAGGAGCTTTGGCTCAATACTGGAGTGGCATACTCTACGCTGTTGTAAACAATTGCAAGGGCTGCTGTTCAGAGGGTTGTAGCATTTGCATCCCAAGTTTACCCAGACAGACATTGGATGAAGTTGTTTCTTGCAATTACTTTTTCATGTGGACCTTCAATGTGTTGTCTATATGTTTGCTGTCTATCCAGGTTTACTCCTTAGGTATTTAGGGTGTGGGTTGTGAGGGAGCGTGGTTCCATAGATGTTGATGTTTAGTTGCGATTGTGCTTCATGGTTGTTCAAATGGAAAGGGGTCGATGTTGTCTTTGTTGTATTCAATTTTAGTCTCCAGGTTTAAAAGGAGTCAGCAAGGTCTGTCATATCTCTAAATAGCGTTTTTTTTCAACTTTTGGCCAGTGTTTGTGGGAGTAAAGAAGTGCCATGTCTTCTGCATAGCTGCACTGGTGGGAGACAGTTGTTGGGATGTTGCTAATATAGATGTTGAATAGGATAGGAAACAGTGTGGAACCTTGCGGTAAACCATTCTTGAGTATGCATAGTCGACTTGATTATCCCGCACTGGTCTTGGGTTTGAAACTGCAGTTTGATAAAATGTTCATGATGAAACACACAAGATGGCAGTCTGAAATAATATGCAGAAGCTCTAGGGCAAGGCCCTGGTGCCAAACAGTATTATAGGCAGTTGTCAGATCCACGATTACTGCTCCGGCTTTATATCCATTCTCGAAACTTTTCTTGATCTCACACGTGAGTTTGAGTACTTACTGTACTGTTGAGCGACCTTGTCTGAGACCTGCCTACTCTGATGGTAGTTGGGGTTTGACTATGGAGTTGATTGGCAAGAATCAGTCTTTCCAAAATCTTATAGGGAACACATAGCAATGAAATTGATTTGTAGCTTTTGGGGTCGTCTGTCAGTTTGTTGGGTTTTGGGATGGCCACAACAGTGGCTCTATGCCAAATCTTTGAGATAACTGTGTGCTCAAGACAAAAGGAGTAGAATTCATGCACTCATTCCAAGCATTTTTTACCACAGTGCATCATGAACTCTGGTGGAATGTTGTCTGTGCCCTGGGCTTTCCCACCCTTCAGTAGTTTTATGGTCGCTGAGAGTTCTGAGGTAGTGAAAGGTATGATCAGGTGGCTACCAACCCCAGGCACCCTCCACATCATTATATGCTGCCTCTTAACAGAGAGGTCATGCTGTTTATCAGTCCCTCTGAAACGCCCACTGGCTATCAGCTGCTTTGCAATGAAGTTGGTTGTAATTGGGCATTGTTTTGAATCAGATTTGTGCCCAGTGAGGTGATTAAAAGTTTTCCAGGTTTTCCTGCTTGAGTGGGTGAAGTCTATTCCCTTGACTGTTTCTTTCCATCATTTGTTGCGGTTCTTGTTGAGGTGGTCCATCAGGTCTGCAGCCTTGGCATCAGCTGATTGTTTGTCTTCAGCTTGGACGAATTTTTTGTAGTGATGATTACATTCATTGTCCCATGTTGGGATATACTGTTGGTAGCAGCCACATGGTATGGTTTCCTTTGTTGATTGGTAGAGCAGTTGGCAAAAGGCTGGGTATGCAATGCTTGCGTCAAGGGTACAGGGAGATGGCGGCATGCCAACCCCAGATTTCACTAGGTGTGCAAATTGTTCCCATTTGGCCTTGCGGAAGTTACATCTCTTAACATTCTTTGTTGGAATAGGTTTAACTGGGTTATATGGGATAATCAGTAAAGGTTAGTGTTGAAATCTAGCAAAGGGGTCCAAAATTATACATTGTGGTAAGGTACTTGTTAGGTTGGTGAAAGCCGAGTTGGGGTTGGAAGTAGTGTTCCATCTGCCAGATCTAAAATTGTCTGGTTGGTCTGGATTATGGAGGAGGGTCACATCAGCAATGGATGCCCAGTCCTCTAAGAGGCAGAGCCGTTAGGGCTGGTTGCTTGGTATCCCCATGCAGAGCTGTGGCAGTTAAAATCTCCTGCATAGATGTGTGGTTGGAGAAAAATAGGATGTCACTTTTGTTGAGGACACTCACAAGTGGTTTGTATATATATTGATGATTGTAGTGCCTTCAACCTTAACAGCCGTCTAATTTAGTATTGCATCATGTGGACAGGTTGTGGCTACCTTCCACTAGAAGGCATTTTTAACAAACGTGGCTGTCCCGTAGATGTTGCTTTCAGTATGGCCAGCAAGCTGGTATCTGCTTGTTTTGAGGCGAGAGGTGTCACTTGCATGTGCTACTTGGAGTAGTATGGCTGTTGGGTTGTGTTTTTGCAGCACATATTCAATGACGTTGATCTTTGCCTTTTACATTGAGCTGTAATAACGTGACTCCTACAACAAAGGTTTCTGCTCACCCTGGTAAGGGTGCTTGCTCATGGTCGGAGTCAGATTGAAACAACTGGGTCGTCATATAGATGGTATTACATGATAGCTTCACATGATGTGCTGGTTGCCATCAGGTTCACCCAAGAATAAATTCACTGGTTACCAGGGTACACCACGTGGAGGTTTTTGACAGATTGAGATTAGAAACTGACTGACTTGACCCCTGTTAGAAGTTAGAGACAGTGAGACAGTGTTAGAGGTTAGAGACATATTACAGATTGATTAACTGACCCTTGTTTAAATGTAAGAATATTGCACGATTTTAGAACTTTGGTAATATCTTTTTCATGTGATGAGTTAAATGCTAAGTTAGTTACTTTGCTTACTGTTGTTTGAAGTTTATGTACTAATGTTTTATTGCAGAAGGACTATGATAAAATGCAATATTGCAATTGACTTTGAGCTCTGTTGTGGTAGAGAATACTAATATGAGTGATTTGAGGTTAAGATAAAGTTTAACTTGTTTAATACACCAAAGCTTATCTTATGTTTATTTAACTGCAACTCCATTTGTGATTTTTGGGTTAGAAGTTTCTAAACAATGATTCTTAAAAATCCAACTGTTATTGTGGTACTTTTTCTACTGCACAGCCTTATTTCTTGATTTGAGATCTGTTGGGGTTGGCTTACTCTTAGAGGTTTTAAGTGTGGTTTATTCAATTTTTTAATGTTTAAAGCTAAACCTATTCACAGTGAGCCAAGAATCGACTTATTGTACATGTTCATTTACCTTTTCATACAGTTTGTGTAAATCACCATTGAAGAATATATTTGTTTCATCTGCAAACATTATAGATTGCCCTCTATTAATATGTTTTGCAAGGTCATTAGTATATCGTAAAAATTACAACTGGCCTAGGATAAAGCCTTGAGGAACAACCAAATTAACTAGTGGAGGAGGTTAAAGTTTTTTATTTACCTTTATTCTCATAAAGCACTTTTTTGAATAACTGCTAAACCAATTGCAAGATAGTAAACTAAAGAAATCAAATGTAGACAAATAAACGTGCACTATTGCATAAAGTGATTACAGTAACTAACACCCAAAAGCACTGGAACATAAAAACCAAGTTTAAAATTCCTACACTGAGATTAATGTTATCAAAAGCTATTGAGAGATCTAAGAAGACATCCATAGTGTATCGTTTATCTTGAAATGATCTTGTGATATTTGCAATCGCGTTAGTAAGAACATTGTTGTTGGAATGATTTTTCCTAAACCCAAATTGGTGTTGGTAGAAAAGTGTGCGTCATTTAAAAAAGAAAATGTTTTTTTTCTCGATTTTCTCCAAAATTTTTTACATTACAGGTTACAGGAAGCAACCTAATAGGCCAGTAGTTAGTTACATTGATTTTGAGACTTTTTATGCACAGGCATTACTTATGGTTTCTAAGTGTGTTTATAAACTTGCCTTGGACTAAAGAAAGATTAAAAATATGGTTTAATACATGCAAAAATATTTTCTAATGTCCGTTTTACAATAAACATTGGGATTTTATACAAACCCCTGTTATTTTTGATTGTAGCTCAACTAGTATTTTTTAATTTCAGAAACCCGAGTGGGATTAAAGTTCATGGAGTGCAAGCCTGGGAAATTAGATATTGCTTAATATTGTCACTAGTTTTTTTCAAATCTTGACTAAGTCACTGCCAGCGTTTACAGAATGGTTGTTGAAGTAATCAACAGTTGTTGCAGAATCCATAGATAACATGATATTAATATTTCATGCCAAATATTTAAACTTTACCGATTTTCGTAAATAATTGTTAATAATTTGTCGTGTATTTTTTATGTTGTGCTGTTGTTTGTCAAGGAGTGATGCAGAGAGAGCTTTATTTTTGTATAAAATGGAGTGAAAGTATTTATTTGTAGCTTCATTTGATCTAGCTTTGACTGCAATAGTTTTTTTGTTATAATTAAATATTTAAACAATTTATTGTCTTTCTGCATTAACTTCTGAAAATCTTCTAACCATTTGTCATTATTTTTGCATGGCTTTACGTTTGGCAGTGGCCATTTTCTCATGACTGTAAAATAAATCTTGTAGTATATTTTTATGTGACCTAAAAAACTTTGGTGAGCAATTTGTACGTGACTGTAAGCAAATTTCTTAAGGTTAGTTTTATGTGACCATAAAAAAATTTCTATAAGCTTTTTACATGATTATAGTAAGCATTGTTTTCGTGTTGTCTGCTGAGAAATTTGTTTTTATGTGTGAGTGACCAAAGTTTAACAAAAGTGATTTTTAAGAGATAGCTTGTGTTTATCTGCCATTTTTTAGATATACCAAGAGATCATCTGCCATTTTCAAAGTGTTTCTTAGACGAAAGATTGTGAGACATGATTCAAGGCTTGCAGCAGCTTAGCTATTTATTATTGTATGAATTCTTATCAGTGTAAGTATTCCCATTTTTTTCATTAAGTGTAGTTCTTGTAATAATACAACTTATGTCTAAACCATGAGTGGGCAGTATCAGGCTTTTGTAGCCCACGAAATAAAACTATCATTTGGTTAAGATATACACCAATGATATTAGAGAATTTATAGGTATACAGTGATTGTTGTGTAAGGTGAGATACTGTACTGGTAATGCATATTCATTTTGTTGAAATCTTTTCGAGGTTCTTGTTACCCTACCCTTTTCTTGGGATTGGTTCAGAGGGAAATTTCCTCTAGCCTTGACCAGAGGTAGAAACAAAACAAAAAGTTGCCTAAAAGTGTATGATGCATAGACTCCATACTAGATCAGAGAAATGAAAAGTGTGCTAAGTGTAGTAAGCACAAGCACTGCATGAAAGATTCTCAATTCTGAGGCAATAAATTAGTTTCAAATAAAAGGTTTTGTCTGTTGCAGTGATAATGGGAGAGGGCATAACCAAGAAGCAGGAATTTTTTGGTAAATACTGGGGAAACTTATGTGTCAAAAAATTTGATTAGTTAGAACTCATCATTTACAAAAGAAGTCAGTGGGTGAGTGAAGAGAGTCTTAATTACTGGATGGCTGAAGCTGTGGATCCTGTCTGGCCAGCTCCTTCATCGTGTTTTTATACCTGTAAGAAATGAGTGTTTAAAAACACATTGCTGCAGTACGCTAGTGAGTGCTCCCCCTTTTAATTTCTACTCATGTCTAGCGCCCCCCAAAAAATATTATTTCAAAAATTGGATTCCAAAAAAGTAGATCTGTGTAAGAAAAACTCTTCTTTAATTTCAATTGAAAATACCTACATTTACACTATAAAAATATTAAATTTCAAATAATAGGTTTTTATCTTTATTTTGGATTAGAAATAGAGATTTCTTCCCTCCATGTTACACCAATACCAAAATATGGAACCAAAGTAACTACCAGACACCACGTTTTTTTATGGTGATGTAAAAACAGCTGGTAGAAATTTTTTTGCGGCCACTTAAAAATAGTCTACAGAAATTTTTCTTGTCATGTAAAAATACCCACTACTTTTTAGGTTTACTAGGAGAAAACAGTACTTAGAATCATTTGTATTTTTGTCATCAAATAAGATAGAGGCCGTATTTTGGTTAATGCAAAAAAAATTAACATCAATTTTCTTCAACTACTGATGAAATCTTTGGGTGTTGAAATTGATTGAAGGCTCTGATTTTAATTTCTTGTTTTTGATTTGTCTCTTTTGTTTACAAGCACATCAGCTCTGGTAAATGATCATAAAGATGATAGAGTGGTTTTCATGTCACTGGAAAATTCATTCAAATATGATCAAAAAGAGTTGCACCAATGCTTGTAATTTGAGTTGTCTAATTACTAAGGTATAAAGGCAGTTATCAACTCTGGCATCCAGAAAATCATTTACAATGTTGTTATCATTTTGAAAAAGATCATAATTAACGTCTCCAGATATAAAACAGTTATTGCTGGCCGTTATCAGTTTATCAATTCGAGTGATTCTTTTAATATACTGGTAAAAAGCTGATGTGATTCAGTGTTGCATGAAGGTAATCTATGAACTGTGCCACAACTAATAGTTTTATTTTATATAGGTAATTTGGAAAAATATAGATTTGAACATTTTTTCTGGGACGATTTTTTTCTTCATTCAAAAATTTTACCCTTAATGAAAGAAACCGGAAAGAATTTTGTTTTGTTTGAGGTGATCTTACTAGAATCCCATTTTCCTTTGTCTTAGGTATCCTTACTATCAAGACAATGACAAATACCTGGGTAATCTCTAGCAAGAGTATTTTTGACTTGCATATTATATTTTGGCATAAAGTACTGTGAGTGATAATCCAGTTGACACCAAGCAGAGGGCTAGTATCAAGTATTATGTGGTAACCTTGGTCAATATTTAATTACCGTAGTTATATTCAGGCTTGTAGTGAATTTAATAAGGTAGTGAAGACTTGTTTCTGCTTGTGATGCACAAAGACTCATATTCATACCTCGGTTGTTTTATCACTTTAAAGATTATACGTGTAGACTTTTTTGTTTGGTATTTTCACGACTTTCATGGTTTAGTTTATATTTTTTTCTATTTCTGTAAATCAGCATTTCCATATTTTAGTGTTGGTTATTTTGAAAAGTGATATCTTTTTTTTTTGATGAATTAGCAATTGTTAATACTTGGGCAGCTTTAATCTTCACTTGGTAGTTATGATTTTTACTGGCTCCCACCAAGTTGTCAGAAATGTGGTGGGAGCATTGCATAGCACATAGCATATTTTAATTTTAGATTCTTAAAACTGTCAAAAATTATGAACTGGTGGGTGGCTGCTGACTCAAGACTACCAAGGTTATTTCACAGTTGTTAACTTCTCCATTCGTATTGTCTTCCATGGGTTGAATAAATTGTCATCGCATTGGCTGAAAAAAATTGTAAGAAAGTATCCTAGTCATAAGCTCTGCTAAGATAGCAGATGCTTTCAGGAGCTGGTCATCTTATCTAGTGATCAGCTGAAAATCTAATTTGTTTTACAGTTATATTGTTATAAGATCAAAAGTGGTGTAGTTTTGTTGCAAAAGCATTAGGAAATTGGCATTTAATGATGAACAGTAGTTGGGAAGAAGCTTGTTCAACTTTAAGAGAATGGCGAGATTCTAATGTGAGAAAAAGTGAAGAAGTTGTGGAATTGGGAGAGCGGCTTGTGAGAAAAAACTCTTCGAAGCTGAAAGATGAACTTTGGCTTGTTTGTGAACAAGTCTATATCGCCGCATTAGATATTAATCGTTTTGATGTGGCTGAAATGTGTCTTGATAAACTATTTGAAAACTTTCCTGATAGTGTAAGAGTGAGGAAGCTAGAAGCTATGAAATTTGAAGCATTAGGTAAATACGATCAAGCGTTGAATATATACGAAGAGCTGGAGAAAGAAGATCCCACTAATGCTGCTGTAAAAAAGCGAAAGATCGCAATACTGAAGAACAAAAATCGTGACAGTGCAATTAAGCAACTAACAGTTTATTTACAAACGTTTTCAACTGATCAAGATGCATGGATGGAACTAGCCGATTTGTACATCGAACAAATGGATTATAGTAAAGCTGCCTTTTGTATTGAAGAGCTCATTCTAGCCAATGCTTTTAATCACATATATCACCAGAGATTAGCTGAAATAAAATATACACAAGGTGGCGATGAGAATGTTAAGGTAGCACGACAGTATTTTGCCCAGGCTGTCAAACTGAGTAGTAACACAAACATGCGTGCTTTGTATGGTTTACTTCTTACATCAACGAAACTGTGCAAGTCCAAAGATGGCAATAATCGCCAGTATGCTAAATGGGCTGGTAAAATAATTTCACAAAAATATAAAGAAGTGTGGGCTAGTGACGATGAGAATCGAAATGCAGCCGGTCTTTCCACAAAACTCGCTCCAAGCGGTGATATGCCCCAACTTGTAGCTAGTGTAACCCAAATGCTTAAACAGGTCACTTTTACCGAAAATAACTCGTGAAAACTGATGCATTTTGTGCAATAAACTCTATAGGAATGTTTTGCAATGCACTGGAGGCAACATTTTTTTAAATAATTGTACGTTAGTTATTGAATTACAGTGTAAATCCGTGCTGTGAAATGACGAAACCTCATTAAGATGTAACGATTACAAGTACTAGGGAGAAACCGAAATGTTGATAAAGATACTGTCAAAGATCATTGTTAATTTGATGTTATTCTTGCAAGCGTTTTTTTAAAGTTGGTATTATTTAGTCTTCAGCTAGGAAAGATTGGTGGTACAGTAGTAATAGATATATCTGAGTTTGCTACATTTTTGCTCATGTCATTCTGCCCGTGCTGAAATATGCAGTGAGATAACTTGAATCGTTAATGTGTGCAACTGTGCATGCATGTGACTGAGTATAGTTTGCTTTTTAAGTATAACCAAGAGTTTAAACTATGTCCAAGTAAGTATATTGTGCGTGAAACTAATTATTTCTTTGGTCTGTTGCTTTTTTTTACTAGTTTAACATTTTTCTTTCTGAAAAACGTTAATATGGCAGTAGGTGCTTATTTCATTTAAGCAAGATGATGCTTACTACTTTGTCTCAATAATGATGCAACATGCCCATATTTACAGAAATTTGTTACTGTTGCAGCTTAGGCTCTTATTTTGGTTTTGCTTATTGTCACACGTCTGTTGGCATAAAAGTTTAGAATATTGCGTGATTGCTTGTAATTAATTGCCGCACATTGAAGATTAAATGTTTTGCTACGGTAGGATTCCCAAAAATCTCATTTAGTACAGCTATATTATCGTATTATTTGCTCGTGTAGCGTTTGCATTTCCCTGGAATTTTTCTTAAATGTGCCACAATAATATGTTTTGCTTACTAATTTTATGTTACGTCAATGTTGTAATAAACGAATTTTATTGTATTTTTAATCGTAAAATAGACCCTATTGTATTATTAATTACAAATTGAAGATGATGTGATTATGGCTGCGATGGAAGATGAAGATTCGTGGCTCTACGGCGGCAATACTGGTAAATGCATAAAAATAGTTAATTGATGCTACGTAGTAATGTAAAAAGCTCTTAAAAGTTTCAGAAAGAAAGGACTTCTTCCAGCTTTTAGGAATTGAACAGTATTGAAACAGCACTGCAGCCCGAATAGACTACAGTCCTTCAAATCTCCAATGTGAATTTATTTTTCAGATTTTTTTGAGTTAACTAGAAAATCGTCCTCATAAAGTCTCCGTACACGTGGACGTAACTTTAGCCCGTTTATTTGGTCCTATTATTTTGTGTCAGAGAGTTTCTGTGACCCACATCATCTCTTGCGCCGTCTTGTCAAAATTAATAGAATTGATATGGGAGATGAACTGAGCTTTTCTTGTATCGTTTATATCAATTTGATGAATGTGTCTCGAGAAGTTTTTAGCAAGATAGCTTTTTTAATACAGCAGCGTTGTTTCTATGGTTTTTGAGGGGTTAGTGCAATGTGATCAAGAATCATAGATACTTTACATGGTGATCACTTACTTGGTATCTACGTGATAATTTTTAAAAAAATACTTTTTAGCTCAAGAAAATTCAACTACTTCAGCCACTAATGAACCTGTAAAGTAAGTTTTTGATGAAAGTGTTTACCTCTTGGATAAATTGAAATTGAACTTAAGAACTGTTGTTGCTAAATGAACGTTAAAATACTCTCTTTGGCAGTAATACATGCGGCTAGTAGTTGATGTTGCCTAAAGCAAGATTAATAATCAAAGATACTGCATTAGAAATAAAACTGAAGTCGCTGAAGCCAATAAGGAAAATGCTAAAGCCAGTGACGAAGTATCCAAAACAGATGAAGTTTTACAAGTCAATGGTACAGATACCACTGCCATTACGGAAAAACAATCAGGTACAATCTATTTGTGTTGATTTTTCTTCTCGACTTCCAATGGAGACGTGATATTTTGTTAATAGTAAGCGTATTGTTCTGCTCATATCTCTTGAGCAAAAGAGCTCTTTGCGGTAGCAGTCCAGGTGGAGCTATTTTTCAGTTTTAGAACCACAGTTTCATGTTGTTAATGGTCTTTTTCAAGATTTTCTACTAGTCCATAGCAAATTAAGCCAAAGGCTGATTTAGTTGTCTTGAGTTAAAGGGAACGTTAGAGTGTGAGCGTGCATTGGTAAAGTGAGGTAGATAAGTTTTTCAAATTGGTTTTACAATGGTGTATCGCTAAGCCCCTTTGACAATACTTCGCAGGTTACTTTACTTCTGAACCCATCATTTAGTGCGTTCTTTTATGATCTATTACAGCATTTAAAATTTTTTTGGCCTCTCAGAACCTATAACAAATTATGCCGGCGTTACGAAATTTCATTCAATAAAAATTAAAAAGCTACTGTTTAAAACCAGAAAGAAAACGATATATTTTGCTATCATATAAACCTGATTTGTGCCCGTGTGCTTGGCTTCATGGTTTATGCACATATGGAAAAATTATATTTGCTAAATATCTAACTCAAATCTCAAAAAAATCCTTTGGAACCCCTGTGAGAGCTTCGTGGAACCGTGGTTGAAGAGCTCTGATCTATTGTAAAACTCCGTGCTTTTACATTGGCTGAGTTTATAAAGGTGACAATATTTTACAAGGTTGAACTTAATAACGCTATTTGGTAAAACGTTTTCTAGTGGCTGTTTTTGTGTTCGAAAATTTATAGAGCTACCTGCAAACGCTGAGAAGCCTAAGCAAGCTGATGGTGGCAAGAATTCTGATTTAATTGTGGTGGAAGATGATGAGAAGAGAAATGGAGCTGCAGATTCCGATGATGATTCTGACGATGATGTTCAGGTGATTACCGATTCGGAGGAAGCACTGAAGTGCTCTGCTTGATACACCAAACCGGGATTTGCTCGCCTTGTTTTTGTTGTTATTGTAGAGTAGACCGTCCAAGTCCAATAATTTTAAACATTTTCATGTGCTCCCCTGTCTGTAAGGGGGAGATACATGAAAAATTAGAAAACGTTTTCTTTGTGCCATTTTGCTTAGTGCCGTAAATAGAAAATGTTTTCAAAACTACATGCAAAATAAGGTAGTATTTAGCTGCATGTTCTTTAGCCATGCCCCCATCGCTCGGAAGGAGTCTGGTAACAACAACAACAACAGTAGTCGTATGCGACTGAGCTATTGCTGCTCATACGGTTCTCGTGACATAGGTGCCCCAACGAGACTATGTAGATTGAAAGAGGGCCGTCTGCATCTGTGACATAAATAATGCCTGTCTTTAGCAGACAATTTTTTCTATCATACTTATAGCTTAAAGTTAGGATTCTGAAGTAATTTTGTTTTACAATTAGGTCACTATTGGGACTATTACTACGAATGCGAACGAAGGGGGTCCTGCAGGAAGTCGAACTTTTTATCGTAGTCCAGTTCAAGCTGCTGCTACGTCCGCAACTCCAAAGAGTCAGAGCAGCAAAGTCGTAGATCTAACTGTGCCTTCAAATGTGAATGGACAACATATTGTTGATTTCAGTTTAGAAGCTCTCGAAGACAAACCTTGGCGAAAGCCAGGTTGGTAGACATTAAATTAACTTTGAACTAGTCACCTCACTGCATCAGTGCCTCTAAAATCGGGTTTGTGAGATCCAAAGCATACTTGATGCGAGAATAATTTCTTTTGTATCGACTTCTTGGCAGATTTCATGACATTTTTTTAAAAGGATTATTTCATCACGCTTAAATTTTGGTAAAGTATGTTTAGGTGAAATGCAAATCAATATAATATAATACTGTTCGTAATAGGTCTGTTAGTTTGCATCCAAACGAAAGGCGTTCCTTTTGAAATGTAAGTTTGCTAAGCGTCTCCGATTGATGGAAAGCGTAATTAAATATAGTTTTTGGCGCAACAGACCGAAATAGTCGACTTAGACTTTCAAAGTTCTGTTGCAATTTGTTATACTTAGTAAGCCAATTACTTTGTGAACAAGAAGTACCTCTCTTCTAGCTTTTTGTTCATGTCTGAATCAACAGTGCAGCATTCTTATTGTGACTTTCACAACAGGTGCTGATATCTCTGATTATTTCAATTACGGTTTTAACGAAGAAACATGGACGCTTTATTGTGATAAGCAAAGGCGAATTCGAAGCGGGATGGATATTCCATTTGTTTCTCAAACTATGGTCCCGTCAGCGGTAGCTGTTTATATTCAATAAGATATTTTTAATTTTTTTTGTTTGTACCTATCCTTGGGAGCTGTATGCTCATCGTTCACGATCAATATAGCAGGTGTAATACTGGCTTTTTAGTGGTCATGAACTTGGTCTAAGTCCGTTAGTATGCCTTCTGTACTAGGATGGTGTTCTCACTGGCTGATTCAGGGAACAATCTTAATTCTCGGTCAAATTTGCTAGGTTTTGCTTATCTTGCAGACCCGATTTGATGAGTTAGGTCTATGCTACCTTTTTCTACCATTTAGAGAAAGCCTTTGCGGTTACACTCGGAACAATTTACTCAGACTCGCTTTGAAGTTACCACTACTGTTTGCATGGTATCTTTACCACAAGCATCGTAACCGAGTAGTGTTATTGTTGCATTGCGACTTTTTCCATAACTCAACAACGCAGAATGTAAGGATACTTGAAGTAGCAACCTTTCGAATATGGGAAGTGTGATTCACCTTGCTTGGCCGTCGTTTTAAGTCTACACCAACGATAGTTCAGATTGGCCCAATCTTGTAGCTCTCGTTTGAAAAAGTTTTATTTGCGTCCAAATATCACGGCTTTTCTGAAAAGGGAACTCATATGCAACCGATATCTAACTGTAAATGACAACGATATTTGTCTGTCAAGCACATTCTCACTTCACTTTCATGAGACAGCGAAAGTGAAAACATGACTTTAGGGTGGAACCGAGCAGCTATCCTGGGGTTTAAACCCAAACTTTTGGTTGCTGGATGTTCTCACTGGTAAGACTTGGTTTTAGGAAAGAGCATCAAGTGTTGTGTCATCTATTCTTGCTAAGTATGACGTCCGAAATCGTTTCGGTGTATCACCGGCCGTTGCTTCGCGCCCTGACGCTGTTACACGGCCTGTGTCTTCCATATCAACGTTACAATTCACTCGTAGAAATGAAAGTGAAACATCGTTATCTAGCATTGCCAGTGCACCGGGGTCTGTCGCCTCTTCTATTTCAACTGTCTCGCCTCTCACGCAAACCACGTATGTATTTTGTGCGAGTAAGAATAAAAGCTTTACAATAAAAACTGTATAATTGATGTCCATTGGTACGATTCATAATTTTTGTAATTATATATTGAAATGGCTTTACGACTGCAGTCAGGGTCGTATTTAGAAATTGGTTTTCATTGTTCAGTCTTATGAAAATTAAAAGTGAATACATTATCAGAAGGCGTGTTCCCGTGAATCCCAAACACGAGCTTCATACGAATTTGCAAACAAGTGGCTACATTTTTCTTACTCTTATTTTTATGTTACAGAACACCGTTATACACCATTCCTTCTCTCAATGGCCCAGCACTGCCTATTCAGTTTGACATAACTAAGCCACCACCTCGTTTGCCGATAGGTATACCGCCTCTTGGTTTTCCAGGTACTTAAAGTGCTTTCTACAAAAGCTAGATTATTGTTTGTTTTTCCACTCGCAGACCAAGACGTGCTGTTTTAATGTTGGTCTGCTACTACTCCGTGTCGAACCACCTTTTATGCACGAACAGCATAGCACTTTAAATTCGGGATAATCTTCGTGGCCAACAGCCTTAGTGTTGTGAAGTTTCCAATGCTTTAGTTCCCAAATTCGGTCAAATTATCACTACATGAGCGCTGCTGTCGAACATTTTGTATATTCCTTGCATTTTGTTTCAACATCAATATGTCTTTCAATTTTCGTTTCGAGCTATTTGTGTAACGGTTACATTAACCGCTTCCTTACGGCTATAGCCGCGCAGCGTTTCTGTGACATAAGGACGGAGAGCGGATATAGCCGCAAATTGTTCTTGACCTGGTGTCGGAAAGCGTTCATGCCCGCATATAGCACGTGTTGATGCGATGAATCACTTAAAGCAGCGATTCCCAAAGTATGGGTCGTGACCCAGGGTCGCAAAAGGTAAAAAATGGGTCGTGCCGAAGCGGTACCGCAAGGGAGTGGTTTAGAGTGTTTTGAATTAAGAACATAAAGCGCAGGATCATTCTCTGTCGCAGCAGCTTGAGGTTTGCGTCAAAAAACGATCGTAATTTAAAAGCTGTTGCGGACTGGTGGTTAATGGGTGATGGTTGGGATTTACAACATCATCTGCTCTCTACCTTACGTTTGCTACTTAAAGTTGATCTAAAACGACATTGTATATTAGTATTTTTGTTTTTATAGTGTTATGTTTCTTTTTACTTACTGATATCAATCAAATCAGACGATTTTTGAGCGATATATCACCGTAGGCTACGAAAGTCTTTCTTGACGAAAACTTAATGTTTTAAGCAAGTTTCGTTTTTTTTTCTTCGAAAATCTGGAACAGTTACCGCTGCATTACTGCGTTTCTGCTTTCTTTTTTGAATTGGTGTTTTATATTCTATTACATTATTTGTATTATGATACTGATGATTGTGCACTAAACGTTTTTTTACAAAACTGCTGGTTAAAACTTGTTCGATCCATAACTTTCCGTTTTCTCGCAGGCGCACCTCCGCTTCTTCCTTCCGGCGTTATCCGGCCTCCAGGAACAGAGTTCATCCAACTTCCTCCTCACATCCCTCCTCCGGGAGCCTTCATTCAACCTCCTGTTTCCCAACAGCAGCAGCAGATTGGTTACTCTCAGGATGAAAGCGAAGAAAATATGAGCCAATATGAAAACACGAGAAGGTATGAACCAAATCAGAAAACATATAATCACCGCAATGATTTTTTCCTTCGTGGCTGAATGTGGAATTTGCAATCAAATGGTGGTAGCAAAGTAATGAAAAAAACTCGTAAGAATGTATCTTCGTTAAAGAAGACCTAATTTTTCTGAGAAAAACAAACAAATCAATGTTGCCTGGGCCACGTTTCAAATTTTTTTTCCGTGGAAAGGGAAGGTTGTTGAAAGTACGGCACAAATTTATGAAAGCTTGATTATTATTTTGGGAGATAAACCCCTATCCCTCAACGCCTATCCAAGTTGCCGCTCGAATGGCGGTTTGTGTTGATAAATGACTTGAGCTACTCATTCCATCATCATCTGCGTATTTTGCGAAAACGCTACTTGGTTGGCACCATAAATTTATGAAATGAACGTAATAAAGTTGATCATTGGTTTTCTGTTTACTTCATAATTTTGTTATAGAGTTTCCGTTTTAATCATCGTGATTTTAGACTTTGATTCGATTCCTGTTATTTGCTTTTTCACCTTGGTTAAAACCAGTTATTATTTTGTTTAGCGATGACGAGCATCGTTATCGTGATTATCGTTCAAGGAGAGATTATGATAGAGATCGGGATAGGGATCGGGATCGTTACAGAGACGATCGCTATTCAAGACGTGATGTCAGGGACGATCATCATGAGAGGTAAACCGATTTTGCTCGTAATTGGATAGTTTGGAAAGGTTTGATTTTCGGGCAACGTTAGCTCACAACATTAAGGCGCTGGTCTTGCAGTCCAGAAGTTTTAAGTTCAATGCCTGATTGGGTTTGCTATATAATCTCCGTGAAGAAACTTCACAGTGATTTTCCTCGCTTAGTTGTAAAGCAGTTGTGGGTTGGTAGTAGTAATGCTGATCGAAGAAACGTACTAGCCAATTATTGGCACCCATACGATTCTCTGACGATTGAATTCTCAATATGTAATGATCTATTCACTCTAGCTCTTCGTAATTTAATTCTATGCAGCCACTAATGAGAGCGTCACAAAAAGCTTCTAGCAAAGCAGCTGTTTCAAAGCTACATTAAGTTTCTGTAATATTTTTTTTTGTTTTTCTTATGTTTTCATGGATGCAGTTTATCTTTGACATGTATGCGCGGCACAAAGCGTCGCGTGTGCGCCCATCAGTTATGGCTTGTCATATAGCTGTGATAGCAGTTGCCTGTCCAATTGTGGTCGTTTGGCGTATGCGTGGCGTGCTGTGCTCGTGCGGGCCCATTTTTTTTTCCTTTTTGTGGTTACGTATAAGCGTTTTCATTACCTTGCATTTGCCCTGAATTTCTGCACCACCAAGAAGCGATTTTGTGTTGAAAACCTCGGGGTTTTTCCTTGCTTCCTGGTTTGACTTACATGCTTACTCACACTTTTTCGGAGTACTGGGATGATAAACATTTTGCGTGTGTTGTACTCGGTAAAATTAAAGACAATAGATCAATTAGTACTATCAAAAAAGTATTTACTGTCAATTTCTTGACAAGGCGAATTCTAGCGAGTTGCGTATTAATAGAAATTCATACCAAGCCATTCAAGCATAATGTTGAAACTTAAACGCTACGCAACAGTCCTGAACAATTATTGTTTTGTGCTTTGCTCCTCTGTCGCTGTTTTTCGAGTCTAGAACGCAAAAATACTTTAAAAGCAGTGGAGTGCTGTTACTGCAAAGTTTCCCATGCGTGAATGATTTAGTGCTCGTTACCACTGCGTGCGGTTTGAGCGGAATGTGAAGCAAGCTTTGTTTCGTTATGTTGTAACACACAACGCACTGATCGCGCGTTTCGACATAATAAAACGAAGCATGCTTTCGACTTCGTTCGAACATCGCCCTAATGCAAACGAGCTTAATGTGGAAGCCGAATTGTTTACAGAAGCCGGGACCGAGATAGAGATCGCGACCGGTATCGAGAGCGAGAGCGTGATCGAGACAGGGATCGGGATAGAGATCGGGACCGGGAACGAGACCGCGATAGCCGTAGACGAAGGGAGGAAAGTCCACGGCATAAAAGTTCTAGAAGGTAAGGATTAAATGTTGTTAAAATGAACAATGCTTTGTTTTAGGAGGAATTAATCAGCATGTTGGCAATTTCTATGGGCTGATGCCAATTTATTATCAGGGAACATGCATTTAAGTAACACAAAACACTAAGTACTTGGACGTGTTTGTCGTTTTTGGAAATTTGGTGACTATTTGTCGACAGCGTGGCGGGATGAACTGATTATGAGACTTGTCATCAAAAGATTGAGTAGAGCGTTACGTTGTTGCGGCGCCGCTACGTAGAACCAGCATTCAAGCTTACCTTTCAAGTGCCAACTATGGCTTGCGGCCACCGTGAAGACATGTGTTGGTAATTGGTGACGTAAAGACCGTGAACTTCACCCGAAGACCACGAATTCGACTCCGTCTAGCATCTCGCTTTTTTCCACAATCTAAGTTTTACTGGCCTCCGTCCTTACTCGGTTCGTTGAATTTCATCTTTTTTTTGTGACAGTGGCGCTTTCGTGGTTTATCAAAATAACCAATGTCGCTTTTTTCGATTTCGTCGAAGGTTCCGCCGGGATCATTCTTGGCCTTGTTCTATTTATCAATCTCCGAGCGTCTCCGCCTTCGTCAATTGCTTTTATTATGGTCATGATCTGGCCATCTGCTCCTCTTTTCCCTTTGTTTGCGATGCTGCGGAGGCCTTACAAGGAGCTATGGTGTCTTCCTCTCAATCCTGAAAAATGCGATGCCTCTTTCTTTGTTGTGAATCCCACTTAGTTGATTTTGAGCTCCACCTCTCCGCTTCAATCCTTCACCTATTTTGTTGCCATTACCTTTGACCGCCCTCTTTTTCTACCCATATCTTCGCTAAAGGCCTACTTCTTTTTTCGTCTCAAGACTTTACATTATGTCTCTGCTTCCTCATGGCGCCCCTCTGAGAAGCCTCTACAAAGATTTTCTTCCGCCCGTTCTCACCTGTGCTTCACCCAAATAGTATTTTGTTCTTAGCGTTATTAGCCATGTTGTTGTTAGCCGATCCTTTTCGAGGGATGGGGGCATGGCGGAAGGCCATAGAGCCAGAAGCCGGGCGACTTCCCAGTGTTTGTACCACTGATCGTAGAGAGACAGAGTGTTACCAAAAAGGGAACGACGCAAAGAGTGCGTAGCTGGACTGTGCAGAATGATACGAGAGGTGTCCTTGCAGCGAAGACTAGAGAGGACACAGCGAGGGTGACACGGGAACACAAGTTTCTTTGTAGAAACCTAGGGGACCTCTGTCGAAGAATTTAGGTGAGACGGTACGCTTCCAGTCCGAGAAAAGACAGGAGTGGATACGAGAGGTAAGAGAAGAGAGACTGCAAAAGATTGCAGAGGGCAGTAGTTACGCATTCCGCCTGGCCCACTTATCAGCCGCGTCGTTTCTCGGGAGAAATGAATGTCCGGGGGCCCATTGTAGCCTGGTACTAAGGAGGAGAGAAAAAAAGTTCCTGTCAGAAAGTCTGAGGTAAAATGAAAGCTGGAGAAGACGAAAGAGCGAGAGTTGGAGAGGAAGAGAATAGAAGAGAAATGGCATACTTGTTGGTGCTGCCGAGACCAGCGGAGAGCTTGCAGAATGGCGCAGGCTTCAGCAGAAAAACTTGAACGAACTGCGCCTGCGGAAAAGGAAAGAGTGGCTTCAGTGTCACAAATTGAGCAGTTGGCAGTATGCCAGAGCAACCTTTGCCATAAGGAAAAAGAAACGGAGCCATCAGTCAGGATCACCAGATCGGGAGATGGGAGAGAGCCCGGTGAGCGAGAGCCGCACCTTGGCGAAAGAGAGGGTGATCAGAGCGGGATCATGAGAAGGAAAGAGTGGACTCCACAGTGAAGGAAGGTAGGTTTCAGGGAAGAAGAGGGCATGATAAGAAAACCTCCCTAAGATAAGTAGGAGGAAGCGTGAGTGGGTGAGTGGACGCAAAAGCTCTCCCGGAGGATCTGGAGAGTCTTGGTTTCACTCCCAGTCTGGCCAAATCTGAAATGGAAAGGAGGTTGGGAGACGAAGGGCCCGCTCATAAGATCACAGAGTGAAATGAGTTAGGGTGACTCGTAGAGGAGGTGAAATTGCCTCAGAGAGGAGAGGAGGGGTTAGATAGGACAACAGGCAGCCGGTGATGACGTGATTAGCCGCTCGGTGAAGTTGTTTTAATTTGGTAATGTTGATAACACTTAAGAAAAGGAAGAAATCATTGGAATGAAGCATAAGTGAGAAGGGGTCGAAGAAAAGCTTTACACAGAAGAGAAAGGGACTCCTTAGAGAGACTCCATGAGGAAGTAGAGATACAGCGCAAAGTCTTGAGAAAAGGAAAGAACTTGGTCTTCAGAGAAAATACATGTTTAGAAAAGGAAAGAGTGCGGTTGAAGGTGATCTAGAGAAAAGTTGGAGTAGGACTGAAGCGGAAAGGGGTGTTGAATAAGAGAAGGTTGGGCTTGAGGTTAGCTTGGTGGGGATCCACTGTAAAGAAGGAGGCCTCACATTTGCTCGGATTGAGAGGAAGACACCGGTTCTCCAGTCGAATCAGAGCTCCTTGTGTAGCCTCAACCGCAGCAGGGACCGAGGGGGAGGAGGACCAGATAGCCAGGTCGTCGGCATAAAAGAACACCTGATGAA
Source organism: Trididemnum clinides (assembly GCA_963675345.1). Lineage (NCBI taxonomy): Eukaryota > Metazoa > Chordata > Ascidiacea > Aplousobranchia > Didemnidae > Trididemnum > Trididemnum clinides. Next base: position 13,693,572 of record OY776295.1, read on the forward strand.
AGAAGGCAGAGAAGCAGGGAGTTTACTGAGGAAAAGAAAGAAAAGTACAGGGCCAAGAACGGATTCTTGCGGAATACCTCGACGGACTCGAAAGGAGCGACTTTTGTGATTTTGAAAAACCACGCAAGCGCGCCCATCAGAAAGGAAAGATCGCATCCAACGAGCAAAGCAAGAAGGGAGACCAGTCGAAATAAGTTTGTGAAAAAGGGTGGGATGCCAGACAGAGTTGAAAACTTTCGAGAAGTCGATAGTAACAAGAATCGTCTGAAAGACCAGCCCGGGTTTGTTAAACTCGTCTGAAATGCAATGAAAAAGATGAAGAATTTGATCGAGAGTAGACCGTACAAGGCCGAAACCGGCCTGTTTTGGGAGAGAGGATAAAGCTAGATTACACAAAGAAGTGTAGAAGCGATAGAATGATGCTTTCAAAAAGCTTTGAGACGCAGAAGGTGAGAGAGATAGGCCGGAAGAAAGCAGGATAGTCGAGAGGCATTCCCATTTTATGGATGGGAATAATCGAAGATGTCTTCCAGACGTATTGAAAGTTTGTCGGAGCATTTCATGTCAGAGCGAGGAAAGTGATTTAGCATGGGCTAGGCAACTTCGTCCGGGCCAGTGGCAGTGGACGAGGCGAGATTTGTGACAAGCCGCATGAAATTCAGCGGTGGAGAAAGGGAAGCAGAAAGAGGAATGAGACTCAACAGGGCACGTGGTTCGGCGGATCTCGGACAGGTGGCCTCTGGATGCGCCACGCAAGATCTTTGGCTGGGAATTAGAAAAGTGAGATCTCCGGTACTCGGCGAAGACTAAAGCCTACTCCCTGTGAGAAGAACGGTTGGGGAAGTTGGGAGAGAAGGAAGATGAGGGAGGAGAGAATACACACATGTAGGGTTAGATTTGGAGAGAGAGATGAGCATGTCGCCTGCAACGCCTCAGCCTTTGCTTTGGCGATGATAGACGAGGCATGTTGCGAAGCAGAAATGTAAGCCTGTCGATCTTCATCACTTCTATGAGCGGCAGCAAAAGCCTTGCGTATTTCGCTGACCGCTTCTTTCACTTCTGGAGACCACCAGGCTTGAGGTTGGCGTTTGACGCGTTCGAAAAGAATGGAAAATTTGGCTGCATTCGGTGCCAGAGAGGTAAAAGAGAGCAGCAGCCGCAGAGAAAAGAGAAAGAGAGGAGTTTTCCTCTGCAGCAGGAAAGTGAGAGTCAAAATAAATGACAAACCTTTCAATGAGGTTCCTGAAAATTGAAGGGAGGAGGGCGGAAGGGCGGAGAGAGAGGGATAATTGGTAGTATTGGGACGTCATCAGAGCGCTAGTCCTGAAGCACCTCCACGAAAAAAAGATGTCAGGAGAGGAACGATAGAGAAGATTTGGGATGTCGGGGTTATTGAGGAGAAGGAGGTCAGAGGAGATGACCCAATCGAATCTTTCCCATGGGGGTCAAAAGTAGCTTTTAAGTCTCAAAGAGGTGATGGCAATTAAAGTCCCCAGAATGAAGAGATATCTGGAGGAGGAAAGAATGGAGGGGAAAAGGAGTCGGCTCCGCTATCTGTGGGAGAAGAGCGAATAGGGAGAGCATAAATATTAAGGAATGAGAGCGAGGAGGAGTTGTTTAGTGAGATGAAGAGCGAGGTAGAAAGCTCAAAAAAGGATATGCCCGGCCCGACGAAAATGATGATGCACTGCTAGCATGCGGATCATCGGGAGAAAGAATGCCAGAACGAGAGCGAGTGCGATCAGATCGCGGAGCAGAGTATCCAGGCATTCGGAAAGAGGAAGAAGAGTTAAGGCTGAACTCTTGGATACAGATAAGATCCACAGAATGAAGCCAGATAAAGTGTAGTAGTTCACCGCTTCTGACTCGAAGACTTTCAGCATTTTATTGAAGAACCCTGAGCGATTCCGGCGAGGAAAAGGAAGCGGAAGAAATAGGAAAACAGCCAGTAACATGAGGGGAGAGTGCAGAGAGAAAGATACGAAGTGGGCGGAAGGAGGCTAGGATGTTTGTAGGCGAGGGTGGGTCTGGAATGCTGCATTGGCAGAGGGGGACCAGGTGGACTAAGTTGGACAGTGGACGTATGTAAGCTGGAGGAGCCCGAAAAAGAAGTCACTGTGTTGGTAGGTGTGGGATCTCCAGAAGCAGGGACGCAGCAACGAGGACAGATCCATGTGTGAATGCTCTCTTTAGCTTTAAATTTAGAGAGAGTAGTGAGTACCTTAAATGGACTCATTTGAAGCAGATGCAGCATTCCACCGTCCTGCCCCTCCAGGTCACATTTCCAGTGCACACTCATTAATAGGTAAAGACGGGACCAGGGTTAGGATGAACGTTTTCATTCATCAGGAGAAAAAGGAAAATGAGAATACGGGCAAAAGAAAGGGAAGAGAAGAGGAGAAAAAACAGTCGACCGATTTTGGAAAGACCGGGAAAAAATGGTTTGAATGAGGGAAGTGCCTGGGGTAACTGGGACCCTGGGCAAGGCCAACAGCCATTTATACCCACTCCCAACATGTTCGGGGACTGCACCACCACATTGAGGCGACTGTTGATTGGTGCAGAAGCGCACTCATCGCGCGACTGGCTGCTCGATGAAACGCATTTATCGAGCGACCAGTCGCGCTATCACAGCGCTAGCTATCATCTATCAGCGCTATATATCTTCCCTATCCGTTTTCTACTATCTGAGGCGTTCCTATCTCTCCTAAGAGTCACCCTGACTCATTTCACCCTCTCCTCTTATGAGCGGGTCTTTTATTATCCTCTTTTCCTGTTTCGGGTTTGGTCCCACACATCAAGCAAAATCTTGGCTTTTTAGGACCTCATGGAGAAATTTTCCGACCACTCATTCGCTCATGCTTCTTTTTTCTCCGGGAAGACTTGTTCTCTGCCCTCTCTGTCCTTCTTGGACCTTGTTTTTTTTCTGTTTGGAGCTCACTGTTTTTACTTCACTCTCTGGCTTTGGCTCGTTTTGCTCACCAAGGTGTGCTTTGGCCCACCTTTACTCGCTTTTTTTGCCATCTTGTGATTTTGACTGATAGCTCTGTTCTTTTACCTTTTGGCAAAGGTGATGGCCAACTGCTCACTTTGTGGCACTCTATTCTATTTAACAGGCCCAGTGTACTCAAGTTTTTCTTCTGAAACCTGCGCCATTCTTCAAGCTCTTTGCTAGTCTCAGCAACACCAGCAAGTCTGCCTCTTTTCATCTCTTCCCAGATTACCTACTTTTGCTATACTTTCCTTTTCGCCTCTCCTTTCCTTCTTTTTCACACCCCCCCGGCAAATCTGGCTGGAACTGTCTTCTCCCTTTTTTTCTATCAGGCTACAGTGGATCTCACATACTTATGTCTTCCAGTTGATGTCATCTTGCTCGCTGTGTTCTCCCTCGTCTTAGCTGCAAGGGAAAAAGTCTTTCGTTAAACTCTATCTTTTAAGCATTGGCAAAATTGAGAATCCTCTCTACAGCGACCGCGGTCATTTGACTCTGGACACTTTCATTCTGTTCTTTCCGGCTACGGACTCTTTGCGCCGCTCGCTCTTGGACAACTCCTTTTCCTCTTTTGGGCCACCATGCCCCTATCCCTCGCAAGGAGTCAGGCAACAACAACAAATACATGAAGTCACTTCACAGTGTCCCAAACTCGCTGTTTTTCTTTTATTTGATGAGTAGAATAAGTTCTCATCATTTGTTTTGAAGTTCGTTGCATTTATTTCCTGGCCAGAGCAAAGATTTTTGCGTGGTCCCTGTGTCCTGCAGGTTACGTCAGTGTCATTGACACACCGGTCATTTTCGTAGAACGATGTTTGAATAACTGATGTTTGTTGACAGAAAATACGACGATGAAGATCGGTATAGCAGCAGCAGCAAGCATAAGAAGGCGAAGAAGCACAAGTATAAAGATAAAGACGACGACCAATTACTGACCGAAGAGCAAATAAAAAAAGAGCCAGTTGAGTCGTGATCTAGTTCGAAAATGCTCTTCGATCTGCCGCAGAGGCTTTGAGTTGATGTTTTAATTGACATGCGATTTGCTTCTCTGCAATGACTTGCCGTGGCTAGGGTACACTGTCCAGTTTTTCAAGTATGCCTGGATCTTTGCCTGCTTTGAGGACTGTGGTAACGAGAGACCACATCATCTCTGCTGAATGAAGGACAGAACGTAAATACTTAATTTTTTGTGCGTTTTTTTTTGTTGAACTTGTTGACAAGCGTGATGCTGAATATAAAATACAAATGTTTGTCAAACGTGAGTGGTTCAATCGCTGTAGAATTGATAGCGTACTATATCAGGTCTGCTTACTGTAGTACATGACTTACGCTATCGGTGTACTTCCAGAAGTGGAGGTTGAAACTTAGCGAAACGATATTGGTAGCCTTTTACTTGGTCTAAAGGCTGGTTTCCATTAGGCGTAGATTGCAGGTGTAGTGTGAAACAAAGAATTTTTCGCGCCACGCCTGCAATCTACGCCTAATGGAAACCAGTCTTAACCGAAAGGCCAGAAGGGAAATGCAAGTTCAAGTCATTGATAACTCACTGCCGTTTGGCTCTGCCCTAAGCTATTTTTGTGTAAAGTAGGACAGAAAACTCGCGTCATCTGCTACTTTTAAGCATAGCTGAAAAACTTGCCAGACTCATCGCACTAGTAAGCTGAATTGTGAAATCTGGTTGGTGGGCTGATGCGAAAACCTTTCGTAGTGTTGTAGTAGCTCACATGAAGTTAACCGTCTCCCCGACAGCGTAATGACGCATTGGGCATTGCCACTGATTGCTTGCGATCTATACAAACGTTTCACCTGTTTTTGCTGGCATTCAGTCTTCTGGAATTTCGCTGCTTAGGAGCAACTCTCTCCCAGGCAAATCTAAGCACAAGCAATCCTAACCACTTACTGTCTGGTAAGTTGATCAGACCACTGAATGTATGGAAGGAGACACTGACTCTATACACACAAGCACAGTATTGTGCAGTCCGCCGCAACCCAACAAAACTTCTTCTTTTCCTCGCAGTGCGAACGACTTTGTCACTACTGGAAAAGAGTCGCTTGAAGTCGAGTCGAGTCATTTCGTGCAAACGGTTTGGAAACTGAAGACTCAAGCCTTCCCAACGCCTACTGTCAAGTTAGGTTTCCTGTAATTTATTTATGATCGTTGTGGATTAATTTCCGCCTAGTCTCTCCTCAGAAAAAGCTTAGGCAAATCCTATCAACAAATGTAGAATCCTTGTCTAGTACTGATAGACTTCAACGGAGTTATACAATTCGAAAACGTGAGAAATAAATTTAATGACGGAAAATTGATGATTCGGTTTAATTCTACCAATTACAAAACGATTGATTGAAAGATGAATTTGGGGTTTTGCGCTTTTCCTTATAAGTCTATAAACTTCCTTAAACGTCCGTTTCTAAAAATAAAAAAACCACAATCACTTAACTGCAAAACAATTACAAAAACAACTATCACGTACCAGAACTATTTTCCAGACAAGAATCGAACAAATGACCACTTGAATTTCTGAGTAAGACAACACTTTTCAATTGTTTATACTTATCTCGGATCAAGTGCATAAATTTCCCCATGTGGGGAAATTTATGCACTTGACAAGGATTAAAATTTTCCCCCTATACAATTTATTTTTCAGGTCCCTTCCAGTGTACACTGCCCCGTACATTTACATACCGGGCCTGCCCCTTCAGTGTACACTGCCCTTTCTTTCAATGCCCTGCCAGCTGAGATTCGAACCCGAAACCATTAAATTAAAACAAAAATAAAGAATAAACTTGATAATTACCTGGGGAAAATTTTGCACTTGTTGTTGTCTTGGGGAAAATTTTGCACTTGTTCCCTTATCTCAATTACTTATCAGTTGTCTCACTCTACAAAGATCAATATAAAGATCAATATGTTGACTAATTAGCTATGTGACACAAAACTCAAAAAAAGCAATTTGATACTTCAACTAAACAAACTCTAGCGCCGTTTTCTATTACTTCGCATGCAGGCGCGTTTGCATTTGACTGGACAACAAAAAGTGAGGATTTTACCGATACTTCGCGTTGACTGCAGCGTCAGAAAAATGAGCCAATAGGCAAAACAAATTCCACAAACTCAACAGAAGGTTACAACAAAAATATTTAACAATAGTAGTTATGAGCGTGGGCTTTTGGAGCAGTGTATTTCTACCACAAGCTGTACACAAACACTGTATACGGTCGTTAAATGTCTTTTTCAAGCACAACTACGCAGAACGCACGAGGTCTTTAAATTCGCAGCTCATCGGTCACAGACAAGGCCTTGTCCCACTAAGGCAGTGATTCCCAACCTTTACACCTTGGAGGAACCCCTGTAATAATTTTTCATATTCCAAGGAACCCCTATATATAGTATTCTAATTTATATATTATTTTTACGAAAAGTACTTGAGCAATATGATTCATATAAAATCTAATATTACATCAAATGAGAGTTCACACTAATAAGTCAGTAATGTTATGACTTACCTTGAGTGTGACACTTGGGCTTGTTTCTCTCTGCGTATCTGTGAAATTCTTGGCCGAATTTTTGACAGACACACGCGCAGTTCTTCCTCGACAGACAGAAGACGATTTCTTGATTTGCTTTTAATGATGGTCAGGCATGAGAATGCTTGTTCACAGAGGTAAAAAGTTGAAAAAGGGGGAGTAAAACATTCAGTGCTTTTACTGAGATGACAGGGTACTCTCGCTTTGCTGAAATCCAAAACTTGTCAAGTAGTACTTCATTAAATTTCATTTTCAAGGTTCGATCGCACTGTAATTCACTCAGTTCTTCTTCTTCTTGCAGACTAAGTAGGTTTTCTGTACTTGGTGAGAACTCAGTAAAGGGGTTTCTCACCCAGTCATACATACCTGATGACAAGGAGGGGAAATACTTATGAAGCTTTTCTGACAGTGATCCCAAATGACTTGTAATTAATGGGATGACATATTCATATTTAGTCTGAGTTTGAACTTGAAGTAGGAGTGGAAACATTTCGACGTTTCCTCTTGAAAGGTGCTTTTTCCAAACAGAGAGTTTATTCTTAAATGCAAGAAGTTTGTTTGTGGAAGTCAGAATGCTATCCTTTGCACCCTGCATGCTGGTGTTCAAGTTATTTAAATGCTGATAAATATCTGCTAAATATGCTAATTTCATTTGCCAGTTTGTAGATTCAAGACACTCACAGAAACTGGCTTTATTGTTCTCTTTGAAGAAAAGCAGCAGTTCCTGTCGCAGCTCAAATACCATTGACAAAACTTTACCTCTCGATAGCCATCGAGCCTCTGTGTGCAGGAGAAGCGTCACGTGGTCTTTTTGCATGTTTTCACACAACCTTGCAAACATGCGAGACTTCAGAGGGCGCTGCTTTATAAAGTTGACCATGTTCACAGTTATATCAAGAACTTGTTTTAAATCATTCCCAATACTTTTTGAAACCAGAACTTCTCGGTGGAGAAAACAGTGAGTTGTTATGACTTCAGAGTTTTTTCTTTCACGCGTGATACAAAGTCTTGTACTGAACCAATCATTGAGGGAGCACCATCAGTGCAGATTCCAACGCACTGGTTCCATGACAAATTATAAGATTCCAGGTAAGGTGACAAGATGTTGAAAATGTCGTGGCCTTTGGTAGTTTCTGGCAGTTCTTTACAGCATAAAAAATTTTCCATTATTTCACCTTCATTTTCAAATCGTACAAATGCCAACAGCTGAGCTTTACCAGTTATATCAGCTGTCTCATCTACTTGGAGAGCAAAGTTGTTATTCTGCAGTATTTCTGACAAAATACCAGAAATATTGTTGGACAGGTCATCCACACGCCTACCAATTGTATTATCAGAAACAGGAACCTTGCTTACTTCACATTCAGCTTCTTCACCTAGCATTGTTCTCACAATTATTTTACAAGCAGGCATTATTAGACTTTCTGCGATAGTGTGACTTTTCATTTTCTTGGCAACTAGCTCAGCCACTAAATAGCTTGCTTTTTGGGCCTTATCACTGATGGTTACCTTCCTTTTAAAAACTTTTCTTTGTTTCTGCTGTGAATCCAAGAGTCTTCGAAAATAATCCACGGTTTTGTTTGACAAGTGGCTGTGATTAGTACTGAAGTGTCGCTTTAACTTGGCTGGGACCATAGCTGTGTTAGCGAGCTTTTTTCCACAAACAATACACAAGGGAAGTGGACACTTTTCTTCTCCAGTCCATGTAAAGCCAATGGCCAGATAACTGTCATTGTAAAGGCGATTTTTTTTAGCATCGCTCACTTTTCCTTTACTCGTACTTGGCTGTGGTATTTGTGACTCATCGTCACTGTCTTCCTCTCCACTGCCATGCTTTCTTTTCAAACATTTCAACATGCCGCAGTCTTCTAAATCAGTATCAAACTAATATTAACTGGTGAGATTAATTAACACAACGTTTCACTCGGTTGCGCTGCTCAAAACTGACTGAAGGAATAGGTGTGAACGGCTGGGCTGGGGGTCGTGACACGTATGATACTCGTACCGGGTTGCGTCACCCTCCTACCGACCCGTCACCAAACTAGCGGAGTAGGAATGAAGGGCGTATCCCGCACCGGTAATAACACTTTTTTTCCCTTAATTCTATGCATAGCATTTGCTCTCATTACTGGTATATACATTGTACTGACTGACACGTACGAGTATGTTGGTGTCTGGAGACTGTTTGTGACGTGTTGTTGAGTAGGAGTTACGAATTATGAATTAAGATCACTGTCATATTGGAATAGCACATAATTATTTTACAGTTTCTCGCGGAACCCCTGGTGATGGTCGGCGGAACCCCAGGGTTCCGCGGAACCCCGGTTGGGAATCACTGCACTAAGGTATTGTTGTCGACAAAGACTATGGCCTTCTAACATGATTATTGCTTGGTTTTTACCATACACCAAGGTCCCCGACTTACATTGACTTCCGATGCGCTAATCCCATCGGCAAAATCAAACAAGTCACTGCAAAAGTTGACCCGAGTAAAGTCTAAAACGGGAAAAAAGCTCTCAAACATAGATAGACTCCCAAAAGTGGTCATGAAATAAACAAGTTTATTTAGAGAAAAAGGCATTAAGAACGTAAGCTTGCGATGCTCTTGCATTCTCAAAACGAAATTGTAACCTGTTCTTTACACAAAGCTATTATAGTTGGCGCTTGTGAAGCACTAGCAGCATGACAAATAGAAAACTAATTGTTTGCCATCATTTTATCAGTAATGGAAACTTAGGTCAGAATATTGTAAAGAAGTATCTTGTAGACCTACCTACTTTCACAAAAGTGAGCGTAAATTATTCTCATTTTTGTAAGATTTTACATCTTTTAATTTAAAAAATCAATTAAGTTAAAATTAAAGCTATCGACCTTAAAATGTTATAAAGTTCACTTGAAATTTTCTTGAATTAACATGCTTTTAAAGATTTTTGTTTGTGAATAATTTTGTAGTTAAAGGCTGTTCTAAGACAAGGCTTTTCTCTAATTTTCTTCAGGCGTGGAGGTAGCTATTCTTTAATAGATAACTTCAGAATGTTTTTATGAGATTTCTTATGTGCTACATTAGAATGTAACTACATTGGAATATAGCACATAAGAAATCTCTTATGGGAATGCATTTAAAAAAATTTTTTATATGCTGCAGTAGGCTATATCATGTAAAAATCAAAATCGTTTGCAGTGCTACATGATATAGTTTATAAGATACAAGAATATTGCTAATTACCATTTTTTTGTGTTCCACTTCATATAAGATCGTTAATTGTTTACTTCTTGAGTAATGTAAGGATGTGCTATTTACCATTACCACATTCTATATCCGAGGTTACCATCTGCGTTGACCAAAAAATAAGACGTCTTGAAGAAGCATTGTTTGCGCTGAAAATTTAAAGCGACGACCTTTTTTCGGAGGTCCACATTTTGTGGAAAAAAATTTTAAGACGAAAGCAATTTCTATGACATAAAAGTAAGCACGCAAATAAAAAATAAGCACGCTTCATGGAAATAACAAATTTTTTGATATTCCAAGGCAGTATTCCTGAAAATAAGCACAAATCTAAGAAGTAAGCGCGAAATGATAATTATGCCCATGTCACATGGAAATCGAAAGGTAAAAAATTTTTTATGCAAGCGATTTCAGTCGAAACCAGTGGCGTAGCCTGAAGAAAATTTTGGTAGGGAGTCCAAAAATATGAAAGTTGTTGGATGATTTTTATTTTTAAGATAAACTTTTAGAAGAGGGGTTTTCGAACTGGAGGGTTCGTCTTCTTAAGGATGTGAAAGGCTCACAAAGAGCGCGGAACTAGAGTACTACGGTTCTTCCTAAAAAGAATTAAAAACATTTGTAAAAATTAGCGTTTTTAAGATATTGATCTTCAAAAAGAGTCTCCATGTGGTTTGGGGTGCAAATAATGACCGCGAGGAAGAATATGATCTCCAGAAAAACGACCTCCACGCTGCTTTGGAGAGCAAATATGGAAAAATGACTACCGCTCGAAACAAGTCATTTCGAAAAACAGAATTTCTGGCAAATTGGTGGGAGAGGGATGGACAAGATTTTTTTAACACAATGTAAAAAGCGCGTCGCAAAAAGTTTAAGAACCACTGCTTTGGAATTTTCTGCCCCAAACTGAAACTTTTTGAAGGTGACTCTTTTTCAATTTTCGGTCCAAAATACTTTCATATCTTCATTCCTTCATCGGATTCAAAAGCTTTGAGAGGAAGGGGTGGCATGGCTTCGGATACCCCCTAACTACGCCTATAGTCGAGTAGAGTCATTTTGTGCTAATGACTAAAATCAATTCGAGTTTTTTTTTACGGCTGCTCGAGTGGACTCAAATCGACACACCAGACTCGAGTCTGTCAAGCTCTGTTTATTGTGAAATGCGAAATGAAGATGTTGGAAAGCAAAGCTACCAGTGCGCCGCAAAATTAGTGTACATGCAGAAAGCAAAGATGGCTTTAATTTAACTAGATAAGAAGTCATTTGAGTATTCTTGCTGACAACTTACCGTACAATGCATGTTGCCAAACTCATTTAGAGTTGAACGCCTATATCCAAGAAGGCCGCCAAATCTCATGGTTTCTCCGCGCTTTAGCAACCCATTTAAAATGCCTTTTTTTGTTGGAAAACTTCTTGCTAAACGAAGGTAATCTGCTACGGTACTTGAAACTAACCTGCAAAAAATTTTTTTCAGCCATAAGCTTTATAATAATTCTGCATGTCAACAAAATATTATTAAAAGCCTGAAATTTTGTTTGCAATGGAAATCAATTTATCGAGCTACCAAATGTTGTAATCAGTTATGTTAATTTAAAACGTGCAATTGCATTATATAAATGGCAGCTAAAAAAATGAGACAAAAAGCAACCGAAAAAGTGAAGAATATGACAAATTTTTACATGAAACAAGCATAAAATTTGACTTTGGGAGATGATCTACCCACAGAATTTTTGTTTGTTGCAAGCCAAGGCAAAAATGAATAAGTAAAATCGAACCATATTTCTTTTCACACAGTGCACAATAGCGATGGCTTCTACAAAAAGAGTCATACGATAACAAAGAAAAATAACTGATGTAAGCACAATTATGTAGGCAAAAACTTGATGGTTTACTAGCAGCAAAAATCTGTTCCTATACTGTCCTTTCTCTAATAATGTGTTTTTCCATGGCCACTTGCGTTCATCGAGTTGATTGTTGAGTCCTATTCAAAAGCTATAACTAACAAAAAACACCTTGACCAAATATCTGAGACAAAAGTATAGTCATTTCAAATATGGACACCCTTATTTCCTGTATCAGATACGATTTCGGTAGGGTACTTTTAATTTAGTCATGCTGGTTTCATGTAATTTTGAAGTAGATTATCCTTCCCTTTCGTGCTTAAATCTTGATTGTTATTGCTGTTAATGAGAAGGCAACAAAAACAAAAAAATTGAGCTCATGCATTCGCTATTTGCTGAGGTAACTTCATGCTGTGAGAATTGTTTTTTCGAGGCAACGTCGCGAAATCACATTCAAGATAAAAGTATTTTTTCTGGCAGAAAAGGAATATTGCAAAGTCGAAAAGAGCAATGCCTTCCAATTTTTGGAAAACTTTCTCATTAGAGGAACAATAATTTTTTTTTTAGAGATCACCTGAAAAAAGGGATGAGGTTTATTTCTACTTTAGAGATCACTTGATCAGAAACTTCTTTACTGGTCATCTCAGGAAAAAGTTGTCAAAATTTTAAGATGAAACTGCGCCTTGGTTGGGCGGTAAACGTTACCGGGAAAACATTTCCCTATTCCACACACTTCGCAAATTGTATCTGACCATCACCAGCAGCGTTGCGTGATGGACTAAAGATCAAACTTGTTGTCGAAGATCTAAGAGTTTAGCGCTCAAATTGTTACTTTCTATATGCGGCATGGCAGTGGACGGAACGTTCTTTGTTTTTAAGTTTATGGTTTGAATCCAAACTATGGCTTGCTCGAACGTATTGATATTTAGATGATTATTACAAACTAAAAGACGATACTTTTCAGTTTCTTAAACTTTCAGACTCTTGATCTGACGATAAAGCAAATTGTCACTGCTTTCACTCTGCTCATATCAACAAAACTAACTTTCTGATCACGAACCTCCGCATTCCATAACTTGCAGTATCGCTACCCTCACTTTGGGAGATTGTTCGCAATTAATTCCACGACACCAATTTTCTGATGTCTTTATAATACTTGAAACCGATCAAAAAAATCACTCACCCGTCGTCCAAAATGCGAAATTCCGAAAAAAATTCAACAAAAATTTTGCTACTCTAATTGTAACTACGCTGTAATAGTACGTGAAGCTGATTATTAAATTTCAATGTCAAGTACAGCGACTGCAGTGTAAGTGCAACATCTGCTTCTGGCTTAAAAAGTGAGGTGTAGAACTAGGTTTACGACTTCATCTAATCTCTTGTAGGAAATTGTTTTGGAAGCGTGCTTTGGTTTAATGGAATTGGGTTTTTGGCTGAGGACATTTCACGGTTTGCCAGCATTTTAGGCAAGTTGAAGTCCGACTTTACTGCAAATGTTCAAGTCCGACACAAAATTTTACTCATATACCAGTGATTCCTTAAACTCGAATCTAATACACTACTCATTGACGTTGAAAATGCATCCTCATCATTAACAAAAACACAATACCGGCATTGCGGCAATTCAACGTGTTTGAGGAAGAGAAAATTCGCGTTTGCTGATCAGTAGCTGCACACAAAAGGAAAGAAATCAAGTTGTTTATGAAATCTGAAATGTTGTCTTTAGGTTTTGCAATGTCACGGCAGAATAGTCAAGTCAAAATGTAGTCACATATTAAGTATTATCAATCACTATGTATGTTACTTCATGTTGAGAATAAATCTCTATTGGTCTACCTTTGTTAGCGCTCCAATTAATGTAAAACCAATCGACGGATGTCAAATTTAGTTGTCACCTTGTTGCCAAACTACTAAGAATAATAACACATTACATATAATCAAGGAGTTAGAAGATGTAGGCTAAAGCCTTTCCTAGCTGAAGTATCACTTCCCTGAATGCAGTAAAAAAGCTAAACTTATGGAAGTTATACCCAATTGGTATGATAATGAGTTGGACTTTTCTGGAAAAACTGGAACGAGTCCAGATCCGCAAGACCAAAAATATCAATTTCAGTGCGAGTGGTGCAAAGATAGCGATCATTTTACATTACGGTATATCAAATCCATTTAAGATTGCGCAAACGAGCAATGAAGTGGTTCTCAATATTGTGCCCTCAATCCTGGCTACTATGTGACCCGTCTTTTGCAAAGCCAAGGAGAAGGCAAGCGATAGAGGTCACACCTAACCCACAAACAAATTTGTGTACCCCATCCTGATGTTGTCATTTTTAGTTTAAACGAAAGCTCACTTCAATAAAATTCACCATATTTACACTTAACCACTTAAAGCATTTTTAAGTGTTAGCTGCTGTTGGATACGCTCTCTTTAAATGCTAGAAATATCTGCAGGAATCGATTTAATTTAGGAGTATTAAGCGTGAAAATGTGTTCAAATGCAGCAATTAAAATTTGGTATCTCTATTTTTGTGCTCTCAGCTCAGTATCAGCTTTACGGGATCGGTTTTCTTCGGTGGCAATAACCATCCAAAAAGATGAGGATGATATTTTATTCTTTTTTTGGAAATCAATACCTTCATAGCAACATTTGAACCTTATCTTTTTTGGAGATCGGTCAATTCGAGAAGCCATTGATAGGTTTTCTGTCCACACCCCTGTTATACCTTCTTGCGTTCGAGGAAAACACTCAACAAAAATTTTCCCGCCTGGAACCGGCCGAGTATTACCGTAAGCAATAACAGTACGTTGTGCCAGCATCACAGCCATACTAGCAACGTGGAAAGGGGTTTTGACAAAATTTTTTTTATTTACAACCGCAGGTGATTTTTCCATGACAGAAGCAAAAATATTATACCACACGAAACAGGTACATTCGAAGCATTTTAAGCGCCTACAAGTACGTAGCAGTGACCACTCAAAAATTATTCCTTTTCTACTTTCAACCGGTGTGGAAATACAACTCACTGACGTTATTGAACACAGTAGTAAGTGATAGCATAAGCAATAGCCCTGGAATTGGGCTAAAAATCTGAGATAGCTTTAGGATAACTGCACAGGTTGCACGCTGATCCGGTATGAAGAGGTGGTTCATTTTCTCCTAAGGTAGTGTTTGCTATAGCATAGCTTGTATCACTTTCTTTGCAAATCTAGGAGAGCAAATCTCGAACACAAATAATAAATTAACGAGTTACGAATTGAATACCAATAAAAAGTAAAGCGAAATTTGCTTGCCAGTACTTATTGCAAGGAAGCTAATTAGTGGTTTATTGTCCGCCCTGTTTTTATAATGCTTGTTTTAATTATTCTTAAATAGAAAATTAAAGCAACTAAAACATAAAAAGCATCAAAATGTAGGTCTACAAAAAGATTAGTCTTGTTGTAACAATTAAAGACGATAGTCGCAGCCTTAATGTGCATTTGATATGCACTCATTTAAACATCTCTATTGATGGAGTGTTCCCAATGAATTGACATAAAAGTAAGGCCGGTCAATCAATCATCGCCCATTGTAGACCTTGAATAGGATTTTAGAGGCCACATGGTGCTACAGCTACGCTTACTTGTGGCAGTAATCACAGTTAAAGTGGCCAAAAGGATGAGCAGTTTACCAACACTTGAGAAACATCGGCACTGCATGCAATGAGAGCATTAATCGCGTTTGTCCGAAGATTTTAAACTTTTGTGTGGAAGAGTTCGACTTTAAATTAGGAAGCTTTTCCTGAGTAATGTTTTAAAAAGTTTCCATTTCTTTGGTTTCGAAACCCGGACAAATTATCTCTTGGCCTATATAACGGCAGCTTCTGAACTTGCAAGCTTTTTGTCAGGGGGCGTACGCAGAAATTTGTTGAGGAGGTGGGGGAGGCGCGAAAATGCCGTTATGGCAATTTCATGGGGCATTCAGGGTGAAGACCCTTTTTTGGTGATCAATATTCTCAGAGCTATGTCAGGGGATGTATCTGTTACCGTTACCAGCATACTGGCTGAAAATGATTTTTCACATTTTCCTGAGGAGAACCTGAGAGGGGGCGCATAGGAGTTTGTTCCGTACGCCACTGCTCCCTACATTAACCTTGTCTTTAACCATCCTTTCATGCCATTTCTTAAATGTTTTCATTCAGAGTGTTTTAGACATAAAACATATAGCTCAGAAATTATTCTTTCACGCAATAGTCATCAGTTTGCAACAGCAAAATGACTGTAATTTAAAGGTTCTTGCTCTCAGGTGGATGAAGATGGGCATTTACTCCAATATCTTACCATTGTCTCACTTATGTTATAAAAAGTGGACCTAGAAAGACATTGCACATTAGTATTTTGTGTTTCTTGAGAGATAGGGTGGGGTCCATTTTTTCCTCTTCATCAAACTTGGACATGCAAATACCACTAATCCACTATATTAGGAGTTATCAACCTTTACTCTCTTATTTACCCCTTGGCAAATTTCAAAAGTAAAATTTACGCCCCAAATTTTTTTTAATATTCTCACTTTACAAATGCCTATTGTAATAGGTAAAAGTATGATTTCTTTGCTAACAAAATTTACCCCCAAGGCAGGTCAAATTTACCCCCGGTTAAGAACTCCTGCACTATGTGTATGTCTACCACTGCCCCTGCATCCACTCGCATTCAAACCACACTTTTCTTAAACCAAATATTACTGTATATTCCGGTTTCCCCCAAACAGCAATGGTGTTTTAAAAAACTTCCGGATTTTTGTGGATTGCCGCGTTCAATAGAATTTTGGTTCTATCTCAGCTTTAATTTTTTCCTTAAAATTGAGACGACTTATAAAATCGCTCGAATAATTAAGTCTGGCTATAGCTTAACTGCTGGGTGAAGATTGGCTTCTACTAAGATACTTGAACCACGCACTTCTCAATTAAGAACAAAACAAATATATTGACGAAATCCCTTGCAACTTTTAATTCCTTCGCTCGTCAATCACAGAAACTAATGCACTTTAATATATCAATCAGAAACCAACCAAACTAAATCACCAATTGACCGCCTGATACTTATCACGCTAATAATCCGCAACAACTCTCCACAGAACAACACACTTTTGTTAGTCTCTATACACTTCCTACTCTCTTGCTGTTACTATTCTTTCTTCCTCTGAAAGCATAAAAAATCTCGCCGCGTTATACAGTAGAGGCCGCTTAGCCCACGGTTTATGAGCTCACCCGCATATTAAACCCAAATTCGTCCTGCCCGGAATTCTTTCATTTGACTGTGTTTTAACAAAACTCGCTTTATACGCCCAAAAACCCGTTTTGTAAGCTTAAATTTTCTACGTAATTCTTTTAAATTCGTCTAAAAAGCTTAATCACTAACAAATTTCATTACGTAATTCTTCATTTTTTGCTCTGTATGGATAATGTTTTGTATTAAACACCGTTTTTGTGATAAATTGATGCTGTTCTTTATCCAAAAAGATAAAAACTTTGCTATTGTAGTTGTGCTTTTAAAGTGTGTCAAGTTTAAAGGAACCGTCAGTAACAGCGCATGTAGTGCAGTAGTTGTAGTGCGTTAATTGCGTGCTAGAATAGATACGCAGTCTCTTTGATTTTAAATATTAAAATTTTTATAATCTGAATATGCATTTTCTTAACAAATTTCTGTGTACAATGTAATTAGCTTTAAACATTTTATCTTTATTACAGTTAGCCACAAATATTTTAGCTTAAAATATTTAGAAAAAGTCGTCCGTCGGTTAACAAGCCCACCCGCTTAAGCAAGTTTTTTGAAAACTTTGCACGTAGGCGTATAATCATTTATGGCAAGGGTGTGCAAACTATTTTGCAGACGAGCTAATTTCACAGTAGCGGAAGATTAAAAATTTTTTTAAATGATTATTGGCGTAAGACTGCGTATTTTCTGTGCAGGGGCCACGATATCTAAGAGCTAGGCGAGGTGGAGCTCCCAACAAAATTTTCCAAGCGCCTTTTTATACATTGATTGCTTTGTGATTTGCAATTGTGTTAACCCATTGATGCTGCGAGCAAAGCAAAAACTGCGACATAATATATTTATTACGATCCTGAGCCTCAAAGCCAAACTATACTTTTCAGTGCCCAGAGGCACAGTTTTTTAAGGACCCCTATTTTCAAACAAAACCTTTGCAATAGGATATGCACAAAACACTCAAGTTTATGATGAAAAAAACAAACTTTGAAATGTTAGATAAAAATAATTATTGCTGATCTTAATAGGCAATGTAATGATTGACAAAAAAACGATGAAAATTTCCTCCTTTTTTATATGCAAGTTACCACGTAAGGCACTTACAATATAACAATACGCCTACTTCACGTGTTTTTTTGCTAGCAAAGTTATCTTATTGGTCAAACTTTGATTTATAAATATGAGTAGTTCGCTTATAACTATCGATATCACCAACTGATTCAAACGTTGTTGTGACATGTTTGATGATCTAACTAAATTGATATTTTGTCCGTTGCGTCATCCTGAACGACCGCTCATGGCTGTACTTAGAGCACATCAAACAAAGATTATACGCATATTAATAGCCGTGTACGGAAAAAAGGATAATAGTATTTTTTCCTCAGTAAGACAATGGCTAAAGTTTCAAGTCGTTTCATCAAAACACTTAAATACAAGATATTAGTTATTACTAGGGCCCGCTAAAGTCAATAAAGTCAAAATTTTTTCAGGACCTTGTTACTTGATCAAACGTGTACTAACGTTCGTTTCAGGTCTTCAGGAGTCTGTTTTGGTAGATTTTATGAGTCAAAATAAAGTCAAAGTTTTGCATAAAGTCAAAACTTCTCAAAATTGTCTTCATCAAAAATTCCCTTAAAAAACGAACAAATTTATATATTTTTTATATTTTTTGAATTTTTGAGCTGTTATTAAAATTTTATGCGCAGTTTTATTTGATTTTAAACTTCTCAAATAGTTGCAATGGTAAAAATGCGTGCGGTAATTGAGAAGGAAATAGCACTTATTATGCATCAAATCGTCATTGTTGATGCATAAACACATAATTCTTAAACAATTAATCTATTCCTATAAAACCTTTGCACTCTTTACACGTGGTCTTTTTAAGTCGTAGCTTGCAAAGCAAAGAATGCCTAAACAAGCCAAATCTTCTACAGCGAAAGTTAGGCAAATTTGCCAGGAATATCCGGATGAGTTTTCGGCAACTCCTGCCCGCGACTTGCGATGCAACCTTTGCGACGTGTTAGTCAAATGCGACAAAAAGTTTTTTGTGGAAAGCCACCGAAAAAGTAAGCAACACCAAAGAAAATTGGAGACGAAGAGCAAATCCCAAAGTAAGCAAACCTTTTTACAACTCGATCAAGTAAACTTCAAGGAAGAGCTTGTCTCTTTATTCTTAGCTGCAGATATCCCACTTTATAAACTGAACCATCCTTCTTTAAAATCTCTGTTTGCTACAATGGGAAAAGTATTGCCTTCAGAGACTGCAGCCAGGGCATGTGCTGCTAAATTAGCATCCCAAAAAGAAGAACAAATTCAAGAATTACTTTGTGACAAAAAAATTTTTTTAATTGTGGATGAAGCAGAGATTGCTAAACAAAAGTATATTAGTGTGCTTGTGGGCAGCTTAGATGCCCCAAATCAAACATTCCTCGTTGATTGCCATCCACTTGACAGTGGTAGCAATGTTGATAGCAGTATTATTCTGCACACTCTGGATGACATATTGCGACAACTTGAAACAAAACGCGACAATTTTTCATTGCTCTTGACTGATGTTGCTCGGTACATGTCTTTGGCTGGAAAGACATTAAAGGAATTATACCCTTCTTTGCTGCATGTCACCTGCGTTGCGCACTTACTACATATCTACGCTATGCGTGTGCGTGCTCATTTTAAAAATATTGATGAAATAATAGCAACGATCAAGGCAGCAACAATCATAAAGAAAGATCGCAAGAAAGATATTCATGATGCTGGTCTGCCATCTCCTCCTGACGCTGTAATTACAAGATGGGCAACTTGGCTTAGAGCTGCCTCATATTACAGTGAGAACCTTCCAGCTGTTTGTACCATTGTCAACAATTGGACAAGTGCAGGCCTCTTAGTCAGCAGAGCAAAAGACGCTATCAATGTGGAAGATTTGGTGCCGGACTTGGTTGAAATAAATCAATACCGGACTCTAGCAGCCAACGTAGAGTTCTTAGAAGGAAGTGCCTGCACGATGACCGAAGCATACGGACTGCTGAAGAATATGCAATTCGATGATGATCCGTGCGCAATTAAAAATTACATTAAAAAACGATTATTCAACTCTGATTTAGAAACAATAATAAACTGTACCAACTTGACAATCGACTCAACAAGCTACGCACTATTGCAAAAAGCCCAGCCAACCTCTGCTGCTGTTGAGAAGTGGTTTTCTATGCTCAGTAAATTACTGAGAAAAGACAGAAATTTTGATGTTGAGAACGTAAAAAAAATATATATGATGCTGTATTACAATAAAAAGTCCTGGTAATTATACTGTGTGGCTTTCGTTAAAAACATCATTGACAGACTGTTAATGTACAGTACAGTTGCGATAACAAAGCATTTTTTGTATTACACACTAATTGATACCGGTACACACAATGGCTCGTTATCCTAGGTTTTGACGTCATGCGTCGCTTTGTTGCATTAGCTTTAAGACTGAGTGATCGAGAAAATGTTTAAAGTAGGCTGCCTTCTTCTTTAAAAACTTATGTAAATTGCGGATTATAAAATATTTTTAATCAAAAAAGTGCAACAAGACATAAATAATAGGCGAAAGCGGTTAGGTCAAAATAAAGTCAAAATTTTGCTGAAATAAAGTCAAAAATATATTTTTTTAGGCCAAAAAAATGGCCCTAGTTATTACGTCATACTAAATAACCTTCAAAAGCAATGTGAAATATCAAAAGCAATGCCGAGCGCGACGACTAATGATAACTGGCGCAATGGTGTAGTGGTTAGAGCCTCCGCTTCGTAGTCGGTAGACCTGGACTTCAGTCCCTAAGTCGAGTCATACCAAACGATTTTAAAAAATGGTATTCACAGCTTCCCTGCTTGGCGCTCAGCATAAAAAAGGGATAGTGTGGAGACCAAGCCGACAAGCTTGCTTGTTGTGTCCATGGGCAAGGCACTTAATGGGACGCCTCCACCTTTATGTGGCAGATAGGTGGCCTACCTGTACTTCACCGGGTTACAATAGAGAAGTTGCTAACTCAGCATGTCGCAAAAGACAACTCTTAGAAACCCACCAGTGGCAGTCCACCTTGTTGGTGGTGGGGCTACCAGTCACTGAAGACTGGTTCCAATGGGCTGCCATTTTTCCCCTAGCCTAATTTTAATTAGGTTGACGGCATGAACCTGAATTGCCGTTTGTGCTGTACCTCCATTCCGAGGAAGAGAAGGGGGTAATCACAACAACAACAACAACGACTAATGATTTAAAAATGGTGAAAAAAAACAAAAGCAGAACATTAACAAAGCAAAAAGAGCAACAAGAAGATAATTTATTTAAAGAAGTTACCGCTGCTTCTTTTTGATTGAAAAAGCAGTGGCCCTGCTTCTTAAACAAAACATATAGCGACGCTCTTGCTTTCCTTTTTAAAAAGACGCGTGCTTTTGCTCACCTCAGCATCTGTAAAAACTGTGTAGGCTAAAACCAGGCGTAGGATAACTTACAACTGTTCTGATAGGAAGCTAGGCTACAAGTTGCTGAGAAATTAAATATCAAACGTAAGAAAAAACTCTCTGCAGTTGCTTACTCACATTACACAGTTTTTAACACAAAAAACATTCCCATTCAACACTATCCTCTAGAAAAGTCATTTTTATCTAAAAGCAATGTCCTTGTCTGGTCATTTGCGTTGTGTGGGCTAGATGAAAGATATCCGATTGGCCAATAAATACAGATATTGCTATATAATGCGCGAGTAAGCTCTAGCTAACATAAGTATTTTGATCAAAGTTGTTATTTGATCGTGTTTCATCGTAATCCTCGCTTTTTATTGTAGTTTCCTGAAAGAGTTGTCTACACATAATAAGATTTTCACCCATGTGCCTAGATTCCTCAAGCATGGCCCTACAATTTTGTGCTTAATCCCGCGTGTGGTGTATATCCTTGTGATCTTGAAGGTCCTTTGGTCTTTGTCGTGAAGAATGCTGGTACACTTTATTTTGCACGATGATCTATAATAACAAAATTATTTTTTTTAGCGTGACCAACTAAATCTTCAAGATTCAAAAGCCATTACAGAAGGTAAATGAGTTTGGGAAATGTCATGCGCTATCTTTTGCAGTTTTGGTATTTGAAAAAAATGCGTGCTTCAAGACAGAGCAAGAGAAGAGAAAGAAAAAAGCGAGAGTGCTTTTACTACATTTTGGCGGTCCCAACCAAGGTTTAACGTATTGCGCGTGATTGTGTTGAAAAAACGTTGAACAAACTTCTTATCTTAACAAGCCGTAAGATTTAGTTTAATTGCTTATTACTCGCAGCTATTAATAAACGTCACAACACTAACCACTACTTAGTTGTCGAGGACTGAATGCGCGTGATTTATGACGCACTTTACAAAATGCGTGGCATTGTATTATGCGTTTTGACGATTGTGCATATGGTCACACGCAAATAGTTATGCATTCATACAGAATATTGTGTCAGGTAATTTGTGACGTTTGTCTACAGTTACACACTAATTAGTCATTAAAATAGATGTCGTGGTTAGATCTCCCATTTCCCCACGCATCGATTCACTTTAGTTATTGCATTTTTGTCTTCCCCTCTCTTTTTTGAGGTTACTTCCGCTGTTTTAATCTTTATAGCGCTGGAAACATTTGGCTGCACTTTAGTTTGTTTCTAAGAGATGTGAAAGAGGTCAAGATGGAATGTTCTCAGGTGCAGTACTCATCAAATAGTAAGTTGAATGGCTTACACTCGTATATCGTCAAAATTGTTGAATTGATTCTGTTACCTAAGTTAACCAAATCACAAAGAATTTGCCAAACAGGAGCGTAGGGGGGAAATTGGGGAAGGTTGCCACGTCGGGAATTTGAACATCTACTTATTAGATGGTTAAAAAATTTCTTCAAAAAAGTTGAACTTCAAAACAAAAGAATAAAAAGGTCTTCATCTAAATTTGGAGCTGAAAATAGCGAACAAGTCTCACTGAAAAACTTGATTCTTAAAAAAGATCTTTACTGTTGTTTTTGAGACAAAAATATTTTCAACTCCCCTTTACAAATTTGAAAAATTTTTAAAAGTACTCGCTTTTAAATAGGCGATTTCCAAAAAGGTCTTCACCTTCATTTGAAACAAAAATGCTTTCAGCCAATAGAAAACAAAGCGTTACGCCTATGTGTGAGCGTGACCGCCAAAAATGTATCAGGAATTGTGCATCCTCAGTTATGATAATCGTAAATAAAGGCAAAGACGGGGAGTTTTAAAATGAAGACAATAATATAATTTTTTACATTAAACACTAAACGCTGCAAAGAAGGATCATGAAACGTTTTCTGAATTGAAAGCAAACGACTGATATCTCCTGCAATTCTCAGCTCCAAAACTAAAACCAATATGCTGGTATACATATTTTATTTGAACGTGTTGCCAATCGCTGTTAGCATAGTCAACTAAGAAGTGCAGCTGTTGTCTTTAAGTTTACCAACCAATGTGAAGTATAGCATTTATGACGTAACAAATCAATTGCCAAAGAAGTAAACAATAAACATCACATAATGCTAGTGCGTGTGAAACAATAAAGCATTCACTAAGAACAACAATAGAACAAATTTACTCATCAAAAAGGTTAATTCGATGTAAAGCTTCATGTTGTTTATTGTCGGGGCAGTTTTTGGACATAGCGTTTCTAAAATTCGCAGCTTCAGCCAATCATTTTCTCGAGCCAGTATAGTTAGATTGTAAAAATGATTTGTGTGGTTGGAATTTTCTCTTGAATAATCTCTTACCTCGCATGTAGATGTTTCTTAAATAAACCCATAGACACTAAATTTCACGTACTGCCCAAATGAGATGTAATGAGGGCTATTTGTCATATCTGAACACATGAATAAGTTTCCGATTTTTAACGTAGAGTAATTCACGTGAAGAACAGATTTACTTTAATTTTTTTGAAAACTGCCTAAATCATCTATCAATTTGTTGGAATGTTTTTTCGCAAAGAGGGAGGCAAAATTAGCGAATGTAGATTTTTCCACTTCTTTTTTTTGTTTCGCTCATAGGTTGATGCCGCCTATTAAGATGTTTTCTTGAATGCTTGTCAATAATCGCTGATGAATAACCACTATTCGTTTACTTTTTCGAATTCTATGTGCGGTTTTTGATAGCTGTTACAAATTTTTTAACTCCAATTCATTAAACACTTCATAATGTTTTTCTTGCACTTAAAAGAAATAAAACTTAGTCAATTGATCTACAATCTCGTACTTGTAAATTATTGATTGCTTTTTTCTAATAGTAATCCAAGAATAGCAATTAGCCGTTTTCTTTCCATGCATATGTAACTTTCATGTTCTTGTGAATATTATTGATTTCTTAATTAAATTGTTTTATTTCTTTACGATTCGAAAATATTGCTAAACAATCACCTACTCAGCGATACAAACGTTGGACTGAGCTGTTGGTTTTCAAGTTCTCACAGATGCCGACAGGCTAGTAGATACGAGTTTGGGCGGCTCTGTTGATAGCCATTTCGAAGCTGTTTATTTCAAGTTTTGGTGGTGACTCAAATCACATGAACAATTAACCGACGCGATGGTGTAGTGGTTAGAGCGTCCACTTTGCAGTCGGTAGATCTGATGTTCAATCCCCTTGTCGAGTCATACCAAAAGACTTTTAAAAATGGTATCCACAGCTCCCCTGTTTGGCGCTCGGCATTTAGGAGATGTTGCGGAAAACAAGCAGGCAAGTTCGCTTTTTGTGTTCTTGGGCAAGGCACTAAACGGGACGTCCCGGCCTTTATGTAGAAGACAGGCGGCTCAGACACCTCGAAAATGACAACTCCCAAGCGAGTGCGGACGTCCCGTCCAAAATATAGCGATACAACTCGCTTTCTTGTGAATGGAGGATAAATATAGCAAATAAAAAAAATGGTAGTACAATACTAAAAGTTCCCTTTACTACCCTGGTGGTTTGATTGTGATAATTAATGTTTAATTGTAGTACTTTTCTGTTGTTTCTTATAAAATGCATAACGATCCGATGCCAAATTGTAACCATCCACCGTTAACAATGCAATTATGCTGACTCAAGAAAATCATTTGCAAAAACCACGAAATAAAAAATCGTAGTGTATTAAAAGACTGCCGCCACAATAAACAAAAGACAAAGCTTCACATCAATTTTACCTTTTTAATGAGTAAATTTTATTTTAATTTTGTGTTTCGTGAATACTTTATCGTTTTACATGCTTGATCACGAATCTCAAAGTATGTAATAAATCAATTAATTAAATTAATACCTTAACAGGCTAACACCAGCTCCTATAATTCGTATTATAACGTAATAAAGACACTGGCTTGGCTGGGAATTAAAGCATACATGTATATCGCATCAAGCTCACTGTAGTGAGGTGCACCATATACAGTAGGCGCCGCTTATTATGACCACGGATAATTTAATCAGCCGCTTATTATGACCAATTTGGTACGGTCCGGAATTTCTCCATTTAAAATTCTCCGTTTAATATGACCAAATTTCGGATAATATGACCAACATTTTCTTCATCTTTCTTGTTGCAGTACAGTATTTTTCCCGCCACGCACTTATAACTTCGCCTTTTCAACATATTGCTACACACTGTACTAAATTTTACCGTCACCTGTAGTGTTAAAGTACTGTACTTTGTTTTACTGCCAACGTCACACTGTTACTTCGGGTAAACGATGATTTTGACGGTACTTCGGATTACTTCGGGTAAACGATAAATTGTATTTGGACTTCTTGTGGCTTTCGGCGTCGATTCAGGAGCTGTTATGGCGGCTTCGGTTTTTAAAGCCATTCGGATATTATGACCAAAATGGTCTGGTCCCAAGGTGGTCATAATAAGCGGCGTCTACTCTATAAGCTTAAAATTAACAGCATCACTTCAAAGGACCGATGATGAAGTGGTATAAAACGCATAAAGCAATTCCTGTGACCATCGGTTCAATACTTGAGTCCACCTGAAGAGTTCTAATAGGAACGAAACCGGTCGTGGAAGTGATATTTTATTCAACTGATTGCAGTTAGCCTAAGTGCCTTAACATCTATTAATTAAAGTATGTGACAGTTACTGATTTCCTCTTTAATAATTGACTTGCTACGTCATAAATGTTATACCTCACTTTGATTTGTAAAATTTTAGAGTAATCAATAGCACCATATTGATTTGCAATTGATTTATCCATACGGTTGAGTTCCGGCTCTATTTACACATCTTTAGTCAGATTGGGCCACTGCGACGCGTACACTGCACGATTCCGCAACCCGCGCGCAACATAAAGGTATAGATATCCCATCAAGTGCCTTTTCTACAGACACAATCAAAACAAACTTGTCGGCTTTTTCTCCACACTGTACCTTGCTTGCTTAGTGCCAAGCGAGGAAACTGTGAATATTATTTTCCAGTTTTTCGGTACGAGTTGACGAGGAAATTGAACTCGTGTCCACCGACTGCAAAACGGACGCTTCAATCACTACACCACCGGGCAATTTAATTGACAATGCCAACAGCAGGGTTGTGATCTTGGGGAGCTCATCCTCATAAAATAAATACAAAGCTGGTGAAGGGGGTTCTTGGGGGCCTAATTAATATATTCAAAAGTTTAAGCTGTAACTGCGTGTAGATGAACAAATTCCAATAACAGGTATTTTCAAAGGGTAACTAGTAGGAGTGCTAAAGCAACAGATCGCGTTTTGCACACCGGGTTCAATGGGTTCTTGCATCACATTAACAACTCAGCAATTCGTGGAGAACTTGGCACTGAACAAAGATTGCCCTCAGCAGTTGACAATTTTGTCTGAAGCTCTCCAAAATATGAATGCCAATTTCGTGGTGACGAATTGCCATATCAGATTCGACAGTCAATGTCTTATATCAGGGGTGACAAAATTTTTCACAGTAGAGGTACTTTTCACAAAACTGAAACCCTGACTGGCAGCGTAGAAAGATATGCAATTTTTTATCGTGGAGTTTAAATTAGTTTTTCTAGTAATATAATGTTACGTTTTTATATCAAAAACATACCTTATGATATCAACAAAAAATCTTTTCAGACTTTTTTTTTATTCAACTAGTCAAGCAGATAGATCAGAGGCAATACCTTATGCATATTAAAATTTCTCAGGGGCTACATGCACACGGCGAACCGTTACCTGCAGTCATTAAATTTCTCACAGATTCAGTTGCCTAGCATCACCTTTAAATACTAAGCTGCGAGATTAGTCGACGGCTGCAAAAAGTTCTTGACATCAGCGGTGCTATAAGCATACTTGCCCTAAATCAAACAAAACAAGCGGTACAAGAAAAAAAATATTCATTCGAAAGCGTTGTCGAGCGCAATCCTGGAAGTAAAGAATCCTCGCTCAAAACAAACATCATTTGACAAGTTCAAAAGCAAACAAAAGTAACCAGAATTACTTTGTACCAGAATGAATGACCAGAATCATTTAATACCATTTCTCATTAACATCTTGCCGGCTTTGCCAGCGTCACCCAACAGGGCCACCGGTTAGTTTCATCGGGCTAAAAATATCGCTTCAGCCAGCTGCATTGGCTTCATCTAAACAATAATATTTAAATCATCTAAATCTCGTTTCACAAATCCTGCATGTTCTTTTCAACAATGTTCGGCATACAAAATCAAAATAGAGGGGAGGCGTCGTAATGGTTTTGTTTATGCATGCAATTACAGAAATATGTTATTTGTGGTTGGCTTATATCATGACTTGGTGCAAGCTCACCTCTACATCTCTAAATAATATTTGTGAACCCAAGTTGCTTGGCTGCACTTATGCTTTATGATCGCGGAATACAGCAAAACGGGCTATACCTCTTTCCAAATGTATTGAATCTGATTACCCGGTTGATCTAACGACTTATTTTTCCCTCGATAGATACAATTGTATATTTTATGACTATGATTCCACACAGTGGTGACCTAGTGGCGTAGTTTTTTCACCTGATTTCCTCACAGACCTTGGGCTTCTTAAACTATGTTCCCTGCTCCTCGAATAAGACTGTGCTTACAAACAAACAACATGCAATTTCACATACTTACAATCCTTTGAGTAAGTGCGTAGGAGCACAAATTCGAAGTTGTGGAAAGTCGCTGAAGTAAATAATGTACTACTTCTTGTTTGTACCACTTCTTACAAATTTTTCAATATTGTAAGCGTAAATATACAACTCAAAACTTTTGCCTGCTCATATGTTTTTGCTCCTGGCATAAACGCTGTCAGTGGAAAACAAAATGACCTGAGGCCCAAAGTTCAACATCTCCAGTTTAGTTATTACCATAAGTTAAGTTGTTGCATAAATAGATATAAATTAATGTGAACAAGAAGATAATAATTTTTTAAGAATTCTACAAAGTTCTACATCAAAAACTTGTCATTTGGTTCCACTTTGCTAAACCTGACGAAAATGTCTTGAGCATTGAGGTTGGTTTGGCGCGCGACATAACCGTGCTCCAAAAGTATTCTAACGTGAAGATAATCTGCGGCTCGTTTGTAACAATTTTCTCACTTGCTATTGCATTATTACAACATCAGATTTACGGTGGCATGTAAATATCACTCTAAATCGTACTTTGACAGCCGGCATATCAGTAAAATATTTCACTATTTATGCTTGCTTTCAAAATGGCTGTAGATAATTGATACAGTTTTCGTCCGCTGCTGTTTTCGCTAAAGTGATACCAGACATCGCTACACCGTCACATAGCATTATGATGAAACAAAGCTTTTTTGAAGTATTCAAAAAAAAAATTCTTGCTTAAAAAATTGCTTCAAAGCTTGTTTGTTGCGTCATCAATAAAGATGAAATCGCTGTAAAATTGAATAGAAAACACCTTGTTCACATCTCCAGCGAAAGCTTTTAACAGCGCTTCTACGTTCAGTAATTTAATAAAAAATATTAAAAAAACTGGTTAATTACAGTATAACGACGTCTTTCAGCATAAAAAAGTAATTTTTTTAAACTCGATAAGTCGAGTGTTGGCTTTTGTTTGAGCCAAAAACCGTTTTTCTCTGTCAAGAAATTCAAATCTAATGAAAATTTTTTATGAATTGTGACTCCATCTTGACAACACCGATCCCTTTAAAATACTAATCCGGAGTAGTGATCAATAGTGCCAAGCTTCATGATTGTGCTCCCAGTAGTTTCGAAGAAGTTAAAACACACACACACACACACACACACACACACACACACACACACACACACACACACACACACACACACACACACACACACACACAGAATTGCGCTTTATGGTGTAGATGTCTTCAGCAGAATGGTAAACACTAACTCTACCAGCATCAAACAGTAAAATCATTGGAAATTTTTGTTCCGAAGATAAAGGCCAGCCGATATCAAAGTTTCATGGCTAGAGGAAACGCAGCGACTAAATGACATAATAAAGAGATTTTGCAAAAACATTCCCTTGGCAATTTTTGGTTGTTGGTAAATAATCCACTTCATGTGCAGGAAACAATAATATTACTAGGAAGTACATGATACCATTAAGTTAGGGAGGGCGCAACTTAAGTTTTGCAGTTGAACTTGTTCATAACGCAGCTACGTTCACATCTCAGCATACCTTTTGTGTCGGCGTTGTTGTTCATGCACATCAGCGCCCACCTATGAATTGGTGGAATGCAATTTGGGACGCAGCCATTGTATACGGTGGCGTGCCAGCTTTGGTCTTATGGTTATAGTATTATGCACAAAACAACAAGCAAGTGCGCAAAAATTTGCTGGAAGTAGTTGGTTTGGGTATTATGGATGAGTTTGACACAAGAGCTTTATGATTTTAAAGTTCTCTCGTTACAAAAAATATCGATGTACTGCCTTGTAGTCTGTTGGATGGTACTGTTACCTGACTCATGAAGTGTTCAAAACAACCACTTCTTTCTTTTTTTGATGTTGACAAAGCTACAAAGAATTTGCGTTGAGCGACTAAAACTTGTTAATCCCGCTGGCCCAGTAATCAGTATTAAAATAAAAGAATAAGCCTAATTAATTGTGACTGCTGCAGCAGCTTCCCAGAATTCAGAAACAACTGGCAAAAATTACCGGAAAATGACAGAGATAAAGAATACAGCAACTTAATCAATGTTGGAGCGCAGCGATTCAATGCAGAACTAAAACACGCCTGAGGCAAATAGCGCAGTGATTTGTTTAGGCTAGATTTGCCCTAGGTTTGGATTTCCCCAACGCATTCGTGGTATTAACATTATACGCAAAAAATTCTTAAGTTGCTGTAATATCGGGGATTATAAAATTTGTTTGGCTCATCTCTCATCACTATCATTTGCATTAATATGTTGCCTGTAGTTGTGTGAGTGAAGTGAAGTTTTTGTGCAGGGTTAAGTTCTCCACGTTTTGTTTCAAAATCGCAAATATCTCTCATCCGCTGGCGGGCGAAGCTCCGTATTCTCGTTATCGCTAGATCCTGAGGTCTTTGCCGCTACACCCCAGATGTGTTTTTAAAAAAATCTAGCCACCTTCAGGAAAAGTTGGATGCGCCATTAAGGGCAACTACACTGCATCTAAGAAATGGGTGCGAACTCAGCAATGTGCTGGTGATCCTCAAGTCAAACTTTTATAACTATTGATTGCGTAAGATCTCAAAACAGTAGAAAGACTTTTCAATAATTACCTTTATCGATCAAACTGTTACGTGCTACTGATTAGACAAAGTAAATAAATCGTTTTTATGAGGTAAATAAAATAAATATCGAAGCTAATAAGTACTAAATCGACTTACTGAATTATAAATTTTGAAATTTCTAGCGCTTAGAAACTTGAGCCCCGCAAACCAAAATTTAGAAGATATGCCTGACTAACTGTGATAGCAAAATGTTTGTATAAAATGTGTTCAGCAAGATACTGGTTTTAGCTTTTGAACTGAGAATTTTGGTAAATTAGCTAAAAATACATTCATTTCTTATTCTCACAAATAATTTCCATGCTTTTTCAAACAAAAAATTTGCGCATGTTCCATAGGCTATCCTTTGAGGGAGAAAACTAGACACTTTTTTGTAGACTCTACGCTGAACGCTTTAATGCTGCTATCCATAAAGATTTTAAGCTTCAATAGCTCTAGTCCGGATTCGAGTAACTGTAAATAATTACTATTTACAATTCCTGTGCAATCTAATTTATTTTTATTCAAAAATAAAAATACTCATTGATCAAATAATCTCATTTTAATATTCCCTAAAGCTGTTGAGGTAAACTTTAATATCTGCTGCTTTTATGGCATAACCTAATTTTTGTTTTAACATTGTTGCACAGGTTCTTCTTCTCCGCGATATCAAAATCCTTCAAAACTGCAAGGATCAATGAACACTGCATCAGGTCACTACGATAATAATAGTTAATTGAAGGCTACGTATTGATTTGTTTCCTTTTTGCTACAGTGACGAAAGCGTGGTCTGGTACTCGCAAAACGTGATTGCCCGAAAACAGTAATTTGCCGTTTGTTTTAGTGACAATTTGATTTCATTTCGCCTTTATATTGAAGTCAGTTTTGCATGAAAAATGCATATGTTGGACTAGGCTACATTAACTTTCACAAGGTTTAATTGAATGAAATCTAATTGCAATCGCCTCATTTTAAACCATTACTGCGTACCTTACCTTGATATATGCCTGTCCCTAAACGAGTTGTTTTATAATCTATCGCGACATAAAAATGCTACAAGAGAGTGGAGGGCTAAGCAAAACTATAATAGCTTCCTTTACCAGCAAAGTAGTTTGATCTCGCTTGAAAACTCTTCGTTTTTTTGTGACAAATGTCCACGATTAAAAAGGGCTGAAGTTTTTTCGACCTCATCGATGTTGCGTCCCTGATTGCTTAACAATGCAACGTCAGATTTGAATAAAAATTGAACCTAATTTATCTGACTGACACTTTTGCGAAATATTTTAACTTTTGTGTTTGAAGATCCAAAAGTGCAGTTCAACAGTGAAACATCAGGCCAAACCGAGGAACATCTTTATGCAATTGCAATGGCCCCACCAGGTAGAAAAGTTGTTAATGACAAGCTTTATTATCACATATGCGGGTGCAAGTTGAGTTTTGTTTTCAAAATACTGTATTTAGATACAAACAACTTTTTTAATACTTTGCGTTCGTCTTCAAGTAACCAATCAGTGGGAACTATGGAAACTTAAGAACATAATTATGATACTTGGCCTTATTAAAGTATAAAGATCTATTTCCAAGAAACCAACATCTCCAAAGGCGTTGAGTTCAACATGTCTTCGGCTAGAAAAAAAAAAGTTTTAACAACCACATCTATGCACAACATTTGATGCGCACATTGAGTTCAAAAGTGGTTAATCAAATTAAATTATTTCAATGTTTTATAGTTGATTAGCAAAATATTGGCAAATATGGCTGAACCCTTTTTTGAAAAAGTAGGAGTGAGTCTTGATCGTATTGGTAACTTAAGTGGGCGATTTGCTTTCAAGTAGTTGGTCTCGGAAAAAATAAAGATCCTGAAGTTGTGAAATTAGGAAAAAAGAAGATATGCGTAACCAAAATCGGCAAAACAATGGCTTGCAAATAGTTGATCTTTATTAGAATATTTTCGAGTTGATTCTTTCTCAAACCAAAATGCTAAGTAGACTCTGCAACTATAGCCTAAAACTTATCTTTCCTTTAAATTTGAGGCCATAGATGACTATGGGTAGCACTATTGCACAAATACCTTTTAGAAGGTAGATTTGTGAGAAAACGTTTTTATGGAAAAGGGTGCTGCAAAAGTAAAAATTGTGGCAGAAGTTTCTATTCTCAAACAAAAATGCGTCTATCGTAACAACTAGAACACAAAAAAAGGGAGGGACAAGAGCCACATATATCTCAAGAAACTTTCTCATGCTTGACTTTACTTTAAAGACAAAAATATTTACCTTGGAAAAATGTTGGTACGTTTTTCAAAATTTTTGTTCTTCACCGAATCAAAATTTTGGCTATGTGGCTAATATATCTAAATATTTTCAAGGTTGTTTTCTATAATTATTTGCAGAACAAAGAGATCCAAACATTTCAAACAACGCAGTGCACATTAACATGCAGCAAAGATCAAGTAAGTCGGCGCCTAGGCGTAGCTTTTCTCATTTTTTTGATATCGTTCAAGGAACAAAGATGTTAGCGGTTATTACCGCTGCAAAATGTCAATCTCAGATAATTGTCAATTTGTTGTAAAAAATAACAAAATTGAGGTTAAAAATGCATTGAACGCCAAGTAAAAATAGGGCAGCCCACAAACTTTGACCTTCCCCAAAAAGTTTGGGTCTGAGTACGCCACTGAGTCCGTGTTGCATGTTGCATGGAAGATGTTCTATGGTAAACATAAACGTTACTGCAGCAGATTGCTTATAAAACATCTCTTGATTGGCACAACATAACAGCCGGTCTTTCAACCACACGTTCCCAAAAGGTCACCATCTAAGATTTTGAACAACTACAGGTCTATATCTGGACACTCACTGCAGCGCATGGGAGGGTGCGCCTGTTTCTATGGTGGAGCTGTTTCTTTGAACGGCCGTTCGTTGCAAAACTTGAAACGGTTTCCCAGATTCTTCATGACAGGCATTTATTTGTTTCGTCTCTTTTAAAAATTCATTTGCACCTTTCTATAAATACAATGTTATACCCCAGATGACGCGGCCTCGCATGCCAAGTTTTTCTCACTATTTTTTATGATTATTTACTTTTTAAACGCTTTAATATCTGTCGTTTTGCTGTATGTTTTTGATTTTATGGATTCATTGATTTTAAGTAAATCAGTGTTGTTGTTTGCTCTTTGACTTGATGTTGCAAAAATCATAAAGAACTGTTCCTTCAAGCACACATCAACAAAATTGTATTTTTGTTTCAGAAAAAGCAGACGAAACTAAATCGAACAAAATTATTACCATTTTGGCTGGAGCAATAGTGTTTGCCTTATTGATAATTGTCGTTCTGGTAGCTGTTCTTGCAGTGGTAAGCCAACCGGTAAGTGGTGAATTCAGCGCTTTAAAATTGCGCCTGGTTTTAGGTTTGATGAACAGGAAATTGTTTTGTAAATAACAATGTAAGATAATAATTTTTCGCGATAATGATGAATGGATCAGTGGCTGTTGTTTAGAAAATAGGGAGTTCAAATTCACTTACCATAAATGTGTTAACGGGTCACTTCATTTTTGTCAAAATTGTACATTCGTTTGATCATTTGCAATTAAAAAAATTTTTTAAAACATTCTTTTCCGTCATGTCAGTCTTCCTCAAGTATCCATCTCCAAAAATGACCTTATATTGAGAGATCATCTCCAAAAATGATCTTATATTGAGAGATCATCTCCAAAAATGACCTTACATTGAGAGATCGTAGAAAAAGGACAACTTTACTCATTCTTTTTCAAATTCTCATGCTTTGTGGTGTTATAACTCGTTATCATTGTCACGAATAAGTAAATTTGCGTTGTAAGAATGGTTTTTGTAGCTGTAATTTTATCGCTTTGTTATACCCTATTATTTTGTTCCCTCGGCTGTTTTGACAAATGACCTTTTTTCCCTTCGCATTTAGATTTGCCACAGACACGCGTCTTCTTACTTTACAATCGTTTATGACGTAATAAGTTCCAGAGTGATCCAGTAAATCTGGTTTCTTCGAAAATTTTTGTTTGCCGGTTACGTAATTTTTTAGCGGTGCTTTTTTTCTTTTCTTCACGTGATGTTGCTCTAGCCCTTTCTGGATTATTTTTTCATTTATATACAAAGCGGCGAGATTTTTATGATTCAGTAGGAGTTGTTGTGGTGGAAAGAGAAAGAAAGAGATTGACGGAGTAAAGTAGTAATGGCAGAAAGTGGCAGAATAGAAAGAATAGTAAAAGTGCGTAGTTCTGTGGTGATTTATTGCGGATTGTTGGAGTGACAAGTGTTGACCGATAATTGGCGAAGTTATTTTTGGCTGTTTCGTGATAGTTATATCAAAATGCTTTATTTTCTGTGATCGTCGAGCAAAGGAGCTTGAAGTCTTGAAATATCATTTCTGTAAATATATTGTTGTGTACTTGACGTGGTTCAAAGTATTTTAGAAGAAGCCAATCTTTTCTTAGCTATTAAGTTGCCGCCAAACTTAATTATTCAAGCAATATTATTTGTCGCCTCAATTTTAGGAATAAAATTAAATTTGAGATAGGACCAAAAATCCTATTGAAACGCGACAATCACGGACAGCACTTGGCAACCGAGAAACATTTTGTATATTTTTTGTTGTGTCCACTCGAATCAAAATCCTAATTACCCCTCATCAAATGGATTTGTCAGCATTTATTTCAGCAGGCCTACTTACAAGCACAAATTAACAATTAAAAAACCAAATTTTACTTGTCGTATTTTCGCAGTACTGTATTCTGCTTGTAGCAAATGGTAGAAAAGAGGTTTGGCCATACATTAAATCTGCTGTACGATCTCTTGTGCATGGCTAATCAGCTTAACTATATCAACAATTTACAAAAGATTAAGTTAAACAATTAAGTAATAAAACGTCTTCTTTTTTTTAAGGTTTGCTTGTTCATATAACAATTTGGATCTTAGCATGTATTTCTCTAGTTGGACCAAAGTTATAAATAGAGCGCAATTCCTTTTTGAAAAACCGTTTGTTTTTCCCCACAATGGCAATTCTCCGTATCGAAAAACGCATTATGCATTGGGTGTAGCCAGCGCAGCTGGCGCAACTGTCTGCACCGATAATTCTAACCTAACTATACATTACTGATGAAGACCTTGCGGACGACACCCAAAGAGCCGGCTACTAAGTAATTAAACTTAAAAAATTTTCATGCTTCAATAGCAATTTGAATATTAAAATGTATACTTCTATGGCAAAATATGTATGCATTGCAATGTAGAAAAGATAACCTTGTCCAGGATAACCGGTGTCAATAAAAGTAAACTATCGATTGGTGATGAGATGCAACATCGTTTTCTCTTCTGTGATATCAAAGTAGCCAAACGAAGTTGCTATAACAAAGGAATAAGAAATAATAATATTCAAAACGTCAACACAAATTATTCTATATTCTTTTAAAAACAGCCCTAAAATGGCCGGGACTGAAATCGAATCTATAGTAGCCGTCTCAACCCCACCAGATGAAATGCATTTTGCCAGACCAGACAGATTTGATCCAAACTTTTACTAAATGGACATCAGTATTGTTAATGATATCAACTATCTTATAGTTTTCACTATTTTTCATAAATATATGAAAACTCAAAGGTTTTCTTCTACCTCTCTTTAGGAGTTGTTGCAAGAGTGAGGCCTATAGTAGATAACGAGATATTTATATAGTCCATGGCGTTCGCTGATTGGTCAAAAATTTTTTGAAAAGTTTTACCCGCGTCCGAATAAATGGAAATTATGAATCATTTTGATCACAAACGTTTCGATAGTCTTCGAATTAATGATGTGATAGTTTTGATGTGGAGACGAATTCTTTTTGGCGGCAGAGTTCAAGTTTGACAGTTTTGATAAACGTAATTTCTAATGCAGATAAGTAGAAACGTGTTCTTTCTTTGGCCAAAATGGAAAACTGTTAGTCTTCATAATGCTCAGCACATTTTTTGTTTTTTGAAAGGTGTAATCGAATTGGCAAATCGCTTGCTGGGAGGGATTGAAATATACACAACAACAAAATATGATCGTTTATCATTACGTGTGCCGCAGCGATTTCCGGTACGTTGGCCGCACATATCAAAGATTGTAGGACAAGATGAAATAACATGTACCAAAGGCAATAAGAAACATACAGGAGCAAGAACGACCTTCACTCCAACACGTTTTAAGATATATCAATCGATCCCAGCAAGCGATTTGCCAATTCGATTACACCTTTCAAGAAACAAAAAATGTGTTGAGCATTATGAAGACTAACAGTTTTTCCATTTTGGCCAAAGAAAGAACACGTTTTCGTTTATCTGCACCAGAAGCTACGTTCATCAAAACTGTCAAACCTGAACTCTGCCGCCAAAAAGAATTCGTCTCCACATTGAAACTATCACATCATTGATTCGGAGACTGCCGAAACGTTTGTGATTAAAATGGTTCATAATTTCCATTCATTCGAACGCGGGTAAAACTTTTCAAAAAATTTTTGACCAATCAGCAAACGCCATGGACCATATAAATATTTCACTATCTACTATAGGCCTCATTTTAGCGATAACTCCTGAAGAGAGCTAGACGAAAACGTTTACATTTTCACATATTTATGAAAAAGAGTGCAAACTGTAAGATGGTCGATATCATTATTCAATTGAAGTTTTATATCACCCAACAAATTAATGGCCATCTTAAAAAATTTCCTCAAGTTTATTAATAGATTCCCTCCAATAAACGCCATTTGTATCTAAATTATCTTATAGATTTTTACCTCCTTCGCTTACATTTAAGTTATGTCAAATAAAATACTGCGTGTTCTCATGAAATTGGAGTTAAAGTTGTCATACTCATCTTACTATTGGTGAAATACTCCAATTTCTTAAAGACTTGGCTGATAGCCGTAAAAAACCTGCTTGTAAGCAGCAGTTCTAGCCGCGTCAGCTCGTTTTTTTTTCACAAACTAACCGGCGTCGCCTGAGAGAGCTACTCATAAATTATACCCGGTTAAAATATGACGATTTAAGCGTTAGTGCGGCTTCACCGCAAAAACATTTGTGAGCGCAGTAACAAAAATTATTTCAAAATGAAGTGCACATTCCTTGTATCCCCAATGGTGATCAATCTACTCCTTAGCCAGAGCGATTCCAACTCACAAACAGCCTATCGTTTTACACTATTATCCGTTCCTTCCAGTAAGTGGAAGGGAAACGTAACCAAAATTGAGGTTAACACCATAATCACTTTCGCTTCATCTTGTGTACAATTATGACAACAAGTTTGCTGACTGCGTTTATTTGCCCTGGTGCAGCTTAGCGAAAAAACGGGCGATGCATTCGCCAAATGTCAAGCATCCGATCCAAGTACGCCTAAAGGAAAAACATTCCCTTTTAGTGCAGGTAGTTAAGAATTAGGGTCTTGGTTACATGCAACGAAATCTTAGCTTTGAGGGAAAATCATGATCTGAAGGAGGGAGAACAAATTCAAAGTTGGGTCGGGCGCCAAGTTGCCTCTTACTTCAATCTTTTTACACTTAAATTCAAATGATGTTATCCACAAAAAACGTGTTATTTCACTGGCATTCATTTCTTTAATTTTCTAAGTACTAGAAAAAGGGTTGGGAGGAAACAAATTGAAAGTTGGAACGGGCGCTAAAAGTCATTGATTCGTTACAGATGTAAGCAACTGACTTGTAGGCCTACTCACGATAACTTTGCAATTGCTTTTGTGACCTGAAGTTCTAGCTGATCTTATGTTTTCTTGTCCAAACATAGGCGCAGCAGAGAAGAAAAAAACTGCCATAATGTCCGGTTTACCCCAAATTCTACGCTCAGGATCCACCCTATTAGTGTTGTCAGGAAGTCTATTTAAGAGTCCGGAATCTACTGTTCAGTTGTAACAATAGCTTATGCCTAAAGTGGGTAACCCACCGATCAAACTTGTGAGCAAAGGAGGCGAATATATTTTTCCAAAAACAATACGACTTTACATGAAAATTCGACATTTAGTTCCACCTTGATACACGTGCTCAAAATGTGTTAGAAACTGAGTTTTGACAGGCATGCAATATGACTGTGTGAAGAGAGCCTAACCTGGCCTCCATTTACAGTTAGCTATTGTAATTTTTATGCTTGCTTTCGCATTACTACGAAAAACAGATTTGTATGGTTGTAGTAGTTTGATATATCAGTCTGCTTTACTGGCAGCATACATAACTTGACAATTTGCCTTCATCTAACTCTACCTTTGAATTGATAATTAATCAATTTAGCTCGACTATTAACAAAATTACTTTCCTGCAAAATATTTCTTGTACACTTACTTTAAATGTCGGTCAACAAAGGAAGATGAAATTCTTGAACATTACAGACGCTGACTTATAATTCATCTATAGTACTTGCTGGCTTTGCCGGCGTCGCCCGGCAGGGCCCCCATCAGTAATGTCGAGGTTAACAATATCGGTTTAATCAGCCAAACCGGATTCAATCATTGAATGGTTGTGAAAACAGTAATACAACGTTTGTATTTTTTCACATAGCCAAATCTCGTTCGGAAATAAAACTATGGTTTTTTAAAGAATATTTACGTGGGATTGTGCCCAGCCACTACATTTCTCCAAGTTTTTGGAACCATGGCAACATCTTATTTGCACTATTTTCACCAAAAGCGTTTTTAAAACTTCCAAACGTTCATTCGTTAAAATGAGCTAGTGCTTCAAATGAAAGCATATCAAAATTGTGGAAGGACGCTAGAGTAATTGATATGTATTTTTGAGACTAAGCTATTATCTATATTAGGCGAAATTATAAATATTAAGCTCACTACTTACAATTTTTTTCATAGCTGTTTGGGTATTTGTATGAGCTAACGCCTTTGTCTGGACGCATGTGGCGTGGTCCTAGCATAAACGCAGCCATACAAAAAGCAAACTAACCCGAAATCAAACAATCGCGGTTTAGTCGTAAAAATAGCAGCACCCTCATCAGTATTGTCGAGTTCAAGAATATCGGTTCGACTGGTTTCACCAAATTTATATTTGTGAGAACAGCAACAAAAAGTTAATTCTTTCGCGCTCGCGTGCATTGCGTTAAAATGTCCGCAAGGTGGCAGAGCAAAAGTCTGTCATAATTTGTCATAATCAATCATAATTATTCATCATAAAATACTCCAAGTTTGTTTGTAAATCATTACTCATCTGTTTACTTCTACATCAAGTGTTGCTGTTGTTAGAAATTTCAAATTTTGGCCCCATTTAAACCACTTTTTAGGTTCCATTAAATTTTCTCTATTTTTGCGTATTGAGAGTCGAACCCGCGTGTTTAGTTTTGCACTTGTGCGTGTTATGCTTTAAGTAGTAATTTTGTTGAGTACTTGCTATGCACCCCTTTTTCGCCCGGCACTTTACCCCTAATTTGTACAAAGACGTTTTTCTTCGGCACTTTGACTCTGAATGTAAAAAAAACTTAATAATTGTGTCGGTTTGTTGTTGGAACTCAATAAAGTTACGGTTGGACATATTTGCGAAACATTTCGAAATTAAAAACTTATTTGGAAATTTCATTCTTCCGTTCTTATTCAATCAACCAAATTGGTATGTCTATTTGTTTACATTTTATTCAGTGGCGACTCCAGCTTTTTATGGCTACTCGGGCTCATCACTGGCAGAGTCGCAAAATATTGCAAAAACAGTAAATCAAGCAATAAAACTAGCAAGAAGACAAAAAATAGCAACAATTTATCCAGCCATTTAATTATTGTAAAACGCCTTTATTTACACAGTTATAACAAAACGGATGCTTTTATCAACTGTGCCCGATTTCAATAAAAAATTAACCAAAAAGTGTCTGAAACAACGCATTAAACGCTCGCATCGTTAGAGCTCGGGCAACTGCATTCAAGCCCGAGTTAGATTTCATTCGAAAAAATGCTTGAAAATCGTTTTCTCTCTCGCTATTTCTTTGCACAGCGTGTGCGCTATTTTCGTTGAGCGCGAGCTAGAGAGAAGAACCGTAGACGTGCTTGTAAATTACTCTTTTATCTATCTTTTTCTGACTGTAACTCGGGCTATTTCTCGCGGGCCCGCGTTCATCAAAAAAATTAACCAAAAAAGTGTCTGAAACAACGCCATAAACGCTCGCATTGTTAGAGCTCGGGCAACTGCATTCAAGCCCGAGTTAGATTTCATTCGAAAAAATGCTTGAAAATCGTTTTCTCTCTCGTTATTTCTCTACACAGCGAGTCTGGCTATTTTCGTTGAGCCCGAGCAAGACAAAACGTTGAGCACAAAAAGCAACTGCCAGTCTGCCACCATAAACATTGGTGGTTTATATGATGTCCGGCTTCTTCTTTGGACTTAATATAAATTAAGTTAAAAAGTATTAAATTTGTTTCAAAGAATTCAAATTTAACAAAGTCTTCCCTCATTTCGTAACTCAGGCTCAGCTCGAGTAGCCCGAGTGCCGGAGTCGCCACTGATTTTATTGTTATGTAGCGACTTATTTGGTGTTAAAATCATTTATAAAGTTTGATTAGAGTATGGTAACGTCGCTGTCTTAAATCTATTCTTTAGTTAATAATTGATATTGTCTTCTAAAAAACTGGTTCAACTTCTTGATTTTTTTTCTGTTATTCTTCGCGTTAATACAATTGATCAAATAAACCGTCACAGATTAGGGCTCGTCATTCCACACGGACATCGATTCGGATATAGGACAGAAAAAAGAAACAGCAAACCGTTAGTAATTTAAAATTTTACAGTTATACATCGTTGAAATCTCTATTTCTTGAAGTATTCAAATACAATAAAAAAAATTTTGTTTGAATATGTAAATGTTATGCTAATTACCCCCCAAGCAGGTGCTGAGTTGTCTTCAAAGTTAAAGTAGCCTTACCCCAATGATCACTACAGATTTTATTTTTTGACCAATTTTTTTAGAAATGATCACTAGATGATGCTAAGGAACAAAGCTTTCAAGGTATATCAGTCAAAACTTACCTAAAAACCTAGGCTTTCCACAATTTGCAACTTTCTAAGACCCATGACTTTTTTGTTGACCGGTACTCAATTTTGTTACTTAAATTTAGACCTAAAATATGATCAGCCATTATCTGGTTGAGGTTAGCCTAAACCATGTAACATTATGTGTTTTTGAAAAGGGAGTTACTTCAAAATTTAGAAAATATCAAGTTTAAATAGAATATCTTGTCACTAACAATGAAACAGAAGCTTTTAACACTCCTTTCATTTGTTGAGAAACAAAGGGGATACAGCAAATTTTGATTTAGAGAAGCCTTACTTCTGGTAGATTTTAAACTTGTGTTTTAGCTTCTATCTCCTTGGAAACTTTATATACAACAACAGCTTTAGTGGTAAATTGATTACAATTTATTTTATCTTTTTAGAGGATGTAGTTTTTCTAAAAATTATAATTTAGTGAAGGTAGATCGAAAAATTTTTGGAGAGTTTTGAACTGACATGACGTTCAATACCAATTTTTGATCAGCAAATATCATATATCGCTTAGCCTACACTATTTAAGTTATATATATATATATTGCTGAAAAGCAAATTTTCTTATCTTTGAAATAAGACTGGTATTTAGCAACGTGTCATATTTTTTAATAACTAAATCTACTTTTTTTACTTACCATACAAATTTTTTTGGGATTTTGAGACTCCTAAAACATTTGAAAATTTTAATTGATGAATTTCATTATTATTGTTTGAAATTTTGTCAAATGATGCCACAAAAGAGTAGTTTTCAGACTGTGTTGAAGATAAAGGCTTTGGTTTCTCGGAAAACATGTATATCTTAATTTGATTTTAAGGTAGTTTGCTCTAGCTGAAAATTTAGCAACTTTTGTAGTCTGCAACTAGGCTCTTGGTCTAATTAACCCTTTTTGATAAAATACGTCGTAGTATACAAATTAGAACACA
The DNA here is from genome assembly GCA_963675345.1 of Trididemnum clinides. Taxonomy (NCBI): domain Eukaryota; kingdom Metazoa; phylum Chordata; class Ascidiacea; order Aplousobranchia; family Didemnidae; genus Trididemnum; species Trididemnum clinides. The sequence continues at coordinate 13,736,010 of OY776295.1, forward strand.
AATTTTAAATCTTCCAATGCGTGAGGAATTATGCGTGATCTTTTGAAAATTTTATGAAAATCGGATGAGAAATAAAGTCACAAATCCATTTTTAACAAAATAATTTTGTATATTTGGCGGCAAAAATTTTTGAGGGAAACGCTAAAAACACAAGATCATGTAATGATCGCAGGAACAAAAGAGTTGACGCAGCCAATTGTCGTTGCAAAATCAAAAGTACCGTTTTTAAAAAAAAAATCGATCAAGCTTTAAAAAACGCATAGTTTTTCGAGGCACGTGGTTATACATAGCCGCTATTGTTTTTCAAAAGTTTTTGGAGTTCTGGCTACATCATACTTGGCTGTGTTCTATGTTAGAACTGAACTTGCTCGTAATTACAGCAGCCAGCGATTCCAAAAAATTTTATTTGTTTAATTATACAAAGGGCATCGAAGCAAAATTTCAAAGTTATAGGTAGCAGAGGCACCAAAGTAATTTGCCTAAGTATTTTTAGGAATACTTTATTAAATATTAGGACCAGTTTCAACGACTTTTATCGTAGCTAAATGCCTATTCGTGCAGCCTAAAGCCTCTGGTTGCGCTCATGTTGGTTGGTCTCGGCATATACCCAGCTGGAAAAAACAAAGTAACCCGAAGTGATGCACCTTCAGTTAAGTTATTACAATAGTAGCCATTAGTAATGATGAGATTAAGAATATCAAATCAGACGGCTGCGTCGGTCTCACCCAATCGCAAACGAAAAGGCTTCATCATTTAGATCAGAGTTGGGATAACTACGGCCCTTCAGAGCATTTTTTGCGGCCCGCGAACACTTGTTGAAACTTCGTCATATATAAATTAAAATGACAAGGGGAGGAACGCTTGCCGTACTTAAAAGCCAAAAACTATAGAAGCCATCAGAAGGAGGGCAATTATCAGCTCCCACTGACGCATTTTCAGTCTAAGGGAAAGGCAATGACCTTTTTTTTTAAAAACACCATCTCTTTCGTGCCCTGTAATACGACATTGTTAGGAAATATCGCAAAATTTTAAGCTTACGCAATCTTTTTCATTGCATGCAGCTGTATAAGATTATAAGCACTGGCTCTCGACAACTCTTGAATGATCAATGCGGCCCTCCGACTAAAAAGTTTGCCCACCCCTAATTTAGATGATCTGTAGCTCGTATCTAATATTTTGTTTTAAAAGATAAAGTAGGACCATATTTACTTATATGTTTTTGTAAGGGGTCACCAATTTGTTTGTTTGTTTGGAGTAGGCCGCTACATTTTAAAATGTTTAGAGACTTTTTAGATATATCTTTTAGAAAATGTAGATAGCTAATGCCAAAGAAGCATACTTTTGAGAAAGAATAGTGAAAATTATCAAACAACTAACCTTTTGTAGAAATTGCAACTTTGTGAAGTGCAGACATCAAAATTTTGAGTGCTTTTAACCGGTAGGTTATACCAAAAAATGCTTTAAAATCTTCATTTTTTGGTGAATCTTTTTGAAAATTCAGATAGATAATGCCAAAGAACTATGCTTGCTCGGAAAAAGTAGTCAAAATGTACCAAAGAACCAACTTTTTTTAAAAACTGAAGGTTTCTTTGTTCTAGTAGGAAAATTATTCAACTAACAATGAAACATGACGTATGGCAACCAATTTCGATCAACCAATATAAACTAATCTTTAAAAGAAAAGAAAATCTGCTTTACGTCATTTTTCCCGCGTTTCGTAGGCTCTGACGTGCTGATTCAATTTATGTCTACCACTACACACTCGCCTTCAAATCATACATTTTACTGGAACAACAACTCCGGATGCCCTCCCTGACGAATACCAGCGGTATTTCTATACAGTTTGACAAATGAGGGTGTTCCTGACAAATACGAGCGGTGTTCTTGAACTCCACACCTTTTGCTCTGAAGCCCTGTACCAATACCACTACACCACGGCGACGGCTTTAGCCTTCACTAATTAAAAGAACATATTGCTGGAAAACAAATTTTTTCAGCTTTCAAACGACACAGAGTTAGTATCTTATCGTAACGTTTATACATAAAACTCATCTATTTTTACTCAGCTTACGATATTTTTGAGAAAATAAAGTTACACTTTAGGTCTTAAAGTTCAATTTTTTTTTTTATAAAAACCAATGGTAAATGTACATGTCATATATTATCGTAATTGCCTGGAAATATCCTTTACTTTTCTAAAAAAAGTTTAAAAATCGGTTGAGAATAAGATTGAGAATCAGTTTAGTTAAAAAGTTATTAGTTTTTAACTAAACTGATTTCGTAAAAGTGTTGCAATTTAAAAAAAAGTTAATAATTAAATGGTGATCTCTGGTAGCAAAAGGCTGTGTTAATCATGCCAGCAGCATTGTAACATCATAGAGCAAGTTGAAGCGTGCAGAACAAAGGCAAAAAAAGCATGATTGGAAAGCTTAAAATGCTTAAATAAAGAATCTGTTGTTGCGTTGCCAATTCATCACTGATTGTTAAAGAATTTCTTTTATTGAGGCACCGTGCTAAGATCTCCCAAAAAATCTTTCAATCGCGTTTCTACAATCAGCATTTTTTGCTGATTAAGAAAACAAATTGCTGATTAAGAAAACAAATTTTACAATTATTGTTATTATGTCGTCACGTGACATCGTAAACAAGTAAAATTGTTGAAGTGGGTTAGTCGGGTACTGGTTATCGTTTTCGTCAAAATCTGCATTTCTCGGTCCAAAGTTGTGATTTAAAAAAATTATCTTTGATTATGCCGTCATCGTGACGTCTCAAACCCCCTTATGACACTTACCCCGAAGATATGATCAGTTGTACTAAGTTTGGTGTTAGTACGCCTGGCAGCTTCGGAGGAGTTAAGACAGACACGTATAGAGACAGAATTGCACTTTCTGTTAATAGATTAGATTAAAAATGTACTGTGGCGTAATAAAATCTCAATTTTTGTTCTTTAAACACTACCTATTCATAAATCAAAACTAATTCTATTTAAACACCATCTTTCATTTCTTCTTCCAAATGAGCTGAAAATCGCTTTTTTAAGATCAATATTTATTCACGTAATGATCAATATAATTCCAACAATCAATTGCTCCATTATGACGTCATATTAAATCCCTAAACAAATAGATTTTTTGCAAGTTAGTCAGTTGAATACTGGCTTTTGTTTAAGCACAACATCGCTTTCCTCCATCAAAAGATACGAAAACCCTTCTTTACGACAGTCACTACTACGGACGGGGTGGTGATCAATCACACCGTGTTTCATGCTTCTATTTCCAGTAGTTTTGAATGAGTAAAAACAAACAAACAGATACACTGACAGAATTGCGCTTTATTGTATAGTCTTGAGTGAGCTGTAGAAAAGTGTCTCCATGACATCGTGATTTAAGGACTTACAAATGTGGAGTTAATTCATATAACAATGTAGCGCCACGGACGCAATTTATGATGTAAGATTTCTTACGGAAAAATATCGAGATAGAGAAAACCACTGCACATGGCTTTTTTACACATCTGGAAGGCTATCATCTGAGTCTCAGACGAATTGATCTGGTATTTGCTACGCTGCTATCGATTGCCACAACAAATAGTAAACTGGATCAAGCTACTATCATGTAGCATCTGATCTCACAAAGTCATGTTTGCTGTTACGCTGTGACATAAGAAAACTTCTCAAAAAATGTCGGGATGTATCATTCCGCTCCTTTTCTTCTACTAAGCTTGCTTGCCATAGACAGAATCACACGAAATATGCAACAAGAATCTAATCAACAGCCTTTATGACGACAATGTCCTACTTGGTAAACAGAAAGTTTTCAATCACAAGTACAACGCTGGAAGAACTGCCTCGATCATATTGGCCTCTGATTATTGGGAAACTATCCAATCCAAATGCATGTTTGAAATCGATAAAATAAAGCTAAATAAAACCAATTGCTTTAAGTATCTCGATTCGCGCCCAAGAAGTGACGGAGAATTGGAAAATGAAATAAGAACAAGAGTCAGATATTGTGGATCCAATGAAGAGAAGTTGTAACAGATTTTTTAACTCAGTGTGGGCCAAGCGCTGAATCTGTCACACGCCATTCGAAGCTTTCAGCCAACGTGTATCAAGTTTGCCCCTCTTTTGTCGCTGTTCTGTCAGTTGTGCGCGTCCATGCAACTCCTTTATTGCCAAACAAACGCGGCAGGCACATTGGCGACACAGAGCGTACTTGAAACAGGGTTTCTTTAAACGCAAAAAACAAAGCATGAATTAATCGTAAAAGGCTCTAACTTGACTGCAACAAAATAATACTGATAGAAATATTTACCCAATTATTTAACATTATAAAAAGAACTAGACCTGAGCAGTAAGAGACGCGGCAAGTTCCTCTGCACTCTCTCAAAGGCAAGGAGCAATCCTTCTAGTAACCAAATGCAGGTGAATACTGCCAACCGTTCGCTAGCAACTCAAAGCAACAACTGATACAAAGCAAAAAAACAGGTATAATCGCAGTGGCCTGAAGGCAGCCTAACGCTTAAGCAGATGAGATAAGTGCCAAAATAAATTAGTTCACTCGCCATCAATAATAGAGCAAGGCAATAGGCTTAAACTTTAAAACTCACATGTGGCCCGATCACAAAGGCTGCAAAACTACATTTTCATGTGGAACTATAAATGTTACGGTTGGTCACTTGGAATCAATGAAATCACCCGCTGTGATCAAAAAATATTTGACGCAAGTGCATGATCAGCAATCGAGAAGCAAACCAAAGCAAAAACGGCAAGACGCTCTGAATGTTGTCCTAAAATTACCCAAACTCAATTGCAACTCAAATGCAATAACGCCCTAAACAGAAAACTATGGCAACCTCACCCAAAAGAGCGAATCCTGCACCAGTAGCACATCGCCAAGATGAAATAAACACATTTATTTGAAATTTGAAGTTTTAGTAGAAGCAACGCATTTGTGATTACCTGACGATGAGGTTATTTGATGTGAAGAAAGCGTTTAGAGTTGTAGTAAAAATGTTGAATTTGTTGAGATTGTTACGAAATTTTACACTTTCAATATTCGTAGTGTTGAGTATCCCTCGTACCTAAGTGATTGTAACGTGCCATAGTTAAATTTGTTTATTCATTGGTATAAATTTTGTTTGCAAGACGTTTTTACAAAAATACAACCAGCATCAAGCCAAAAAGTGATGGATTTTATCGAGAATAATCGAACCGCTGCTGAAGTAGTGAAAGCGTTTCCGCGAAGCCTCGCAGTTGTAAATCCACTGCTGACTTTCAATTCTTCTTGAAGGAAGATAATATCCCCCGGGAATTCGCTCCGTTTTTAATGCGTTCCCCTTCACTCATTAAAAATTTTCTACTTCGGGCCCAGTTAAACTTATAGCAAATTACACTGCTAAAAAACTACACGATTATTTTCAAATAGAAAGGTACTACAGTGGAACAAAACGAAATGTCAAATGAACAAGTCTACCAAAAAGCTCTTCAGAACACTATTCAGCAAGTGGAACAATTGAAACCGGGTATGTGGTGAAATCATAAAACTTATATCTGTAACAACCGGTCAGATCAGTTTAACGCGCATTTCAAGTCAGCTGTATATACTTTACTAATGCTGTCACAGTTCAATTTAGAGTTAGAATGTCAGGTTAGGTATACAGTAGGCGCCGCTTATTATGACCACGGATAATATGATCAGCCACTTATTATGACCAATTTGGTACGGTCCGGAATTTCTCCATTTAAAATTCTCCGTTTAATATGACCAAATTTCGGATAATATGACCAACATTTTCTCCATCTTTCTTAAAACAGCACAGTATTTTTTCCCGCCACGCACTTATAACTTCGCCTTTTCAACATATTGTTACACACTGTACTAAATTTTACCGTCACTTGTAGTGTTAAAGTACTGTACTTTGTTTTACTGCCAACGTCACACTGTTACTTCGGATAAACGATGAATTTGACGGTACTTGGACTTCTTGTGGCTTACAACGTCGATTCAGGAGCTGTTGTGGCTGCTTCGGTTTTTATGACCATTCGGATATTATGACCAAAATGGTCTGGTCCCAAGGTGGTCATATTAAGCGGCGTCTACGGTACTAGTGATTGAAAAGCACAAAGTATACATATTTAGAGCACTTAAATTTTTTGATCAGATTCCTATTTAGGGTTTAGTATCTTTGACGACGGATGGGTGACTCCTCTAAACGGATTCAAGTACAAATACTTCAGTAGCTACGTTACGTGGAATCATTCACGAGTGATCTGCCAAGTTGAGGGTGGTGATATTGCGAGTTACGGAATGAGAAGCTTTGCAATCAGAAAGTGAGTTTTCGAGCAAGATGAAATTGTTTGAAACTTGGTGTTTGTCAGAGTTAAAGTTGTAGATTTGAGAAAACTGCAACGAAGCTTTACGGCGCTTTAGTTTAATGCGTTCACCTAAGTGTTATTGCAATCTGTTTACGGCGTGTTTTGAACCCAAAGCATACGCTTGAAGCCTGATTGCTGTAAAATCCAATGCCATGCCGCATATGCACTGAGCATTGACCTCACACACCTTCGAATACAAGTATGTTATTTATCGAACGAAACGCTGCCGATAATGATTCAATTCGAAAAATTTACCATTTCAGTCACAATTTACAAAACATTGGGGAAATAAAAAGCTATGTTCTTTTAGAAACGATTGCCACTGTAGTACCCATCAAAGGTCTAGCCAGAGACAAAATTTGGGAAGCCACTTTTCTTCAAACTTTTGACCACTCGTTTTCACAATTGACCAATAAAAATGATTCTTACTTATACTTTACATAATCTTTGCATTGTGCATGATCTTGACACAGTTTTAGATGATGTTTACAAAATAACAGTATGCAAGTTTTTTAAAAAATTGGAGAGATGGTCCTTTGCTATCATTAACATAAATCTATTCTAAGTGAAATGACCCAATATTTACTTCAGCAAAGCAAATTCATTTCAATTAAATTTCTGCAACTTGCAGCGAAAGCATGAGCTCTTTGTTTTGATTCTATTGTCATCTCATTAGCAATAATAATAGTAAAAATAATTAAAATTGGTATATCGCTATATCTTTAACATATGCTTCAAAACAGCCAGTTGATCGGCGTGGATATAGCGTGAAGTCGGCTTGACTGAACCAAACGTTACATACTGAGATCCGGTCCAATAGAGGCCAAGCAAATGCCAGTGTCAACTGATTACATGACTAATCTTATTCAGGTATCTGAAAAACGCGCTTCCTATCCGCAGCTCCTTCTGGATTGGGCTCAACGACCAACTCGATGAAGGCAATTGGCGATATGAAACCAATTTATCAGATACAGGATGGATTTCGGCCGACAATGGCAACACGTTTTTTGCATCTGGTGAACCATCCACTTCAAGCTCCTCCAGTTACAATTGCGCGTACGTCGAATTTGGGTCTCTATTATCCTATGATTACAGGTGTACAAGTTCGCGCTATGTGTTGTGTGAAAAGAGATACGGTTAGTTTGAACTTGTTTGTTTTTGCTCCAACTTTCAATCAAGAAGAAACTCAAAAAGGAAATTTCTATTTCAATATCACATTTTATGCTCGCTCAATGTAAAGTTTTTATTCTCCTAAATATATTTTTTGCGGTTACTTTTCGCTGTGCTTTCCTGAATGGTCAGTAATTCTTCATCGTGTTTTTTTGTAATTGTGATGCTGATTTATATTTACATTACACTCATTGCATATTTTAAAGAGGAGAAGAAAGCCGTAGCAAGTTATAAATCGTTGCTATCAGTTACAACGTTAAGCGACGCAAGTAAACTGAGATTTGACACAAACACAACTTTCGTAGTTTTTTCAAATTTGGTATTAGTAAAATGTGTATTCAATCAATAAAGCATAGTTCTGTCTGTACTTGTGTAAGTGTGTGCGTACGTACGCACGCTTAAACTCAAATAAATGCCAGCCCCCGACTCACCACCAAGATTGCCAAAGTTGTTATTTTTGGTAATAAATTGTAACATTTTGCTTGCAAGTTTGAAATTCGTTACTTTTGTTACTGCGCTACCAAAAGTTGTTACTATTTTACTTAATTATTAACATATACAGGGTGGTCCAAAAGTAGGTGGAGAGTAGTCAAAATTGGCTTATACCTAAATTAGGTGAATATTAGTAAAAAAAAGATTATTTGTTGGTTATATTTATGCAATTTTCTGTTAAAACTACGTTATTTGTGGTGTATAATTGCTATTTTACAATTAAATTTATTTTAATTTAAATATTTTCTCATTTTTTAGATTGTTTAAACTGTCCTTTTACTGTCCACCTACTTTTGGACCACCCTGTATATCAGTTTTAATAATTCAGAGTTAAACAATAAATGTAAATTACCGGTATACAGCGCAAGAATTATTTATAAAGTTGTAAATAAAGTGATGCGATTACAGTTGATATGGTTTTAAAATTGTTTAACCCTAGAAAAACCAGACATTTTTTATAGCATTGCTTACCAGCCGGGTCCATTGGACTCGTGTTGCATAAACTGCACTAAAACGCAGGACTTTCACCTGTTATAGTGAAATTTAAATACCGTAAAGCTGTTAATTTTGATTAAGAACCAAAATACAATCACTAACATCTAACTGATTGACAAATAAAAAGCTTAACTGGCAAATTTATCGAGTGGAAAGCACAACAATGTAACATTATCTTCGGCACTGACAGCAAACAACAGAAGAATGTTCTGTACAGACATTTTTGTGGTTTTGTTCGCACAAGGTTTTTTTTGTTTTTCGTACTTGAACAGAGGTAACGTCGTTTCTTCTGTGGAGGGCTAGATGGCATATCATTGTTATTACCCAACTGACAAGCAACGGTGCTCTGGGTTGCTGATTTTCATAACCTGCCAAATCTTTTCCCAAATGAATCAGCAAGCTCCTGCGCGTCAGCCTTTCCTGCTTCCAAAGGCAACTTAATTAAGGAAAAGGTACACCACAAGTGCATTTAGAGCACTACCATCAACCATGTTGTAAAATATTGCCATTGGCCACCGGCGTGTCATTCGCTTAGTGCTGTAGCTACGAACCAACTGGTCCATGGTATCGAGTGCACCTTTTGTACTGTTATCGTACAAAATTACCTCTGGCTTCGTTTCGCTTCCTACATGTACTTCCTCTCTTTTACTCAAGTGCATTGTACTCAGGAGCGTGACAACTTTTTCTGTTTTAGGGGCAGCATGACACAGTCATGCCTTCGATTGGAAGCCATAGAGTGGTATCTTTTCCTCTCTTTTCTTTGCTGTAACAAATCCTGGAGGAGGCTCTTTCCAATTTTTTCGAATTGTTCCAACAAGTGTAAACCGGTCCTTTAGTAACTTCCTACCAAGCTCCAGGCTGGTAAAGAAGTTGTCATATGTTATGTTTCTGCCACTCTTCTTGAAAGGTTCCGTAAAATGCATCACAACCTTACAGCCAAGGTTACTGTTTTGTAGTTTTTGTGGTTCTTTTCCTTTGTAAATGTCAATCTTCCGAACATAACTTGTAGCACGGTCGCATACAGTCCATATTTTTATACCATGTTTGCTAAGTGTATAGAGTATGTATTGGCGAAAAGGACATCGACCACGAAAAGCTAGAAGCTGTTTATTCACGGTCAGACAAGGGCCTGGAACAAATGTATCAAGACGTGTGTCATTCCACATTTCAAATACCTTTCAAAATGGTTGAAGTTTGTCAGGTGATCTTCTAGCGCGCCGGGCTTCATTGAACCTCATAACTATTAACTATTTCCTGGAACCGAGTACAGCTTATTATTTGGGTGAATATTAGCCTACCATTCGTCAAAAACCATAACTAGGAAATATTTTCGTGTTTGAATTGGTAAACCCTTATTAGAAGGACACCAATCAATTCTTTCAGCTCTGTGACTGTCATGTCTTTCCATCTGCATGCTAAAGTTTGCCTTCCTTCTTTGTTTGTCCACTTGCAAATGCCCTTTGAAAAATTCGTTCAAAAAAGTAAAAAGGAACTGATAAAGGCAGATGAACAAAATTAAAAAGCACGCCTGATTGGTCCCCTGTTTTCACGAACAACATTTCTGGCACTGGATATACCTTGGCTGAAGGTAATAGGTGCTATTGACCAACTTTCTTTACCATCACATGATTTCAGAGCAGATGCATCAGCAGGAAGACCTCCGACATCTACACCATCAAAGCTACTGTCATAATCACTTTCTGGATCAGAAAGCATCATGTGGACTTTACCATCATCACATGAAGAAATGTAAGATCTATCGTTTTTTCCACTACATCTTCATATAGCATCCTTCTTATTTCGTCATCTTTCAAAAGTGTCCTTTCCATTGCCCTATCTGAGAAAAGTTTCTACCACTCAATTATATTCAGAAAATACACTGCGAAACAGCAAGTAAAAATGGTAAATTTAGAAAGTTCTGTTTAGAAGATAAGTACAATCTTCAAAACAACAAAGCAAAAGAAATTCGCTTCAAACGAAGGAATTGCGTTATGACGAAATTAGAGACCGGAATTATGATTATTTTCTGGAATCAAATATTGCAGCGTTTTCAACCGACCAGTGCTTCCTTGGAATCTTCTGGGAAAGACCTGAGCTGTACTTGTGCGCTTTACGAATCAACCTAGGGCTATATTAGGTCTTTTCGTTTCGTTCTACTGAAGCAGCTGAGGGCTACAAAGGTGATTACTAATACGCTACAAACGTGATTCTTTACCGTACCACACTTCAGGCGTTATGCTGCCTGCCAAAGAAATACATGCGTATACATCGTTGGAAGTTCTTCTTCAAATATGGACAACTGGTTCGGTTACTACAGCAACAAATGAGCGTTCGTTTACTGCTCTGAGATATTTGGAGTCCTATTTGCGGTTCACAACGAAAGAAGCTCGTTTGAATGAATTGGTATTGTTGTTTGTTCACCGTGACCTCAACATTAATTTTAAACATGTGATTGATAAATTTTCACGTAAAAATCGTGGGCTAAATTTCACTTAAGTTAAATTTTGACATACAGCACCAGTAAATTTTTTTGGCTCGCCGATCGCCATTATCAATCAGTTGGTATCAGTAAATACTTTGGGTGAAATTGTGTGAGGGAAAAATTTTTTGTGCGTGAAATTGCATTAAACTTCTTTACGTTCTGTTTAAAAACCGCGCACATATCTCATTCCTTGCGCAGAAAAATCTCCATATACCTATTGTGACGAGATCCTGAGCGTTTTACCACTGCATCTGGGCTGTGTTGTTCAAAAAACTTTGGCCCCCCTTGAAGAAATCCTGGCTGCGCTACTGAGTGAGAGGGACCCTTGCATAAATTTATACTTTATGTAGTTATTAAAGTAAGTAAGAGGATGTAAATGCACCACAGTTAGAACTGAAAATGGACCACAATATTTTAATGGAGTGCTGACCCCCTCATTTTAAAGTCAAAAATCGATATCCTTTAAAAATTTGAAGTTAAGGTTTGTATCTGTGATGCTTTCAATATGATGATATATGATATCTCCGCTTTTATATGTTAGCATATAATAGAATAACAAGATACTGAGTGAGCCAGCTAATTCAAGATTTTCACTTTGGTCGGAGATATCATGAAATTCAAATAAAAATATTTGTATTGATTTGTATGACTTCAAGCACAAATTGTATAATTTAAACAGCTGTTCCAAACTATAAATGGTTTCCTATTATGTCTTTATTTTGTTAATTATGTTATGTGAGTAGACCAATTATTGGTTTCTAAATGCCAGTATGCTGCTCATTCTTATTACTCTTAACATGGACCTAATGGGTTTATAAATATTTTTGTGAGGAGCCTGTAGCGTGTCGCGCCTCGCTCTTCAGCAAGCTGCCGACGTCTTGTTCGCTACATTGGGGCTTGATTTTCTGACCCATTTTGGTCTCTTGGTCGACACCCGCCGAGGCAGGTTAGTGCTACCTGACGAGAACCCTGTTAAGCCGCCTTACGTTTTTGGAGACACGCGTTCCAGCGAGGCTGTCGCTGGCACGCCCCCTGAGATTGATTGTCCTTCGCCACCTGTTTGCATTAATAGTGAGGTCACGCCCATTCAGGACACCAAGGAGTTGTTTGATCGATACTCTAAGGTTTTCGATTTAGAGAATTTTAAGAAACCTGCGCGGCATAAGACCAAACATTTTATTAATACCCGGGGACCTCCTACCTGTCAAAGAGTGCGACGCCTGTCGCGGGAGAAGTTGGAAATCCTACGAGTGGAGCTGCAGAAGCTGCAGGATTTGAATGTCATTGAGCCGGCCAATTCCCCCTTACGGGAGCCCTGTTCATCTTGTCCCTAAGAAAGACGGCTCTTACAGAGTCACGGGCGACTTTGGGGTCTTAAATAAACAAACCGTGCCGGATAGGTACGTGTAACGGGTTCGTGAAGCAGAGACCCTTGGGGTAGTCTCCGAACCCGAGACAGATTGCCGTGAAGCTGTGCTGGTACGTAGATGAAACGCGCTTTTCTTTCCTCACGCTGATATTGTATTGTCTGCTTTTCTTGAATAAAATTTTATTATTAACACAGTACTGAAAATTGATACAAAAGACAGATGGGGTGGCGTTGTTTAGCGTTGTCTAGCGTTGTTGAGCGGTTTCAAACTAGTTTTTGACCCCAAGCACCTTCTTCCTTAACACAGCTTCCACACAATCACGATCGACAAAAAAGAACAACTTATTCAACTTTCTTCAACGATGTTATCTACAAGCTTCTCCTTTGCGATCATTTTCCAACTCAAAAGCACAGGCTTACAAACTAGGTTTCCGATCCGTCCTGTTGCGCGTCTACTTTGAGAATAATGAATCAAATAAAGTGTGAAAAGAAGACAATTACTACTGCGTCGCTTGAGGGTCAACCTTGCCAAATCTATCAACTAATCAATAACAAACGATACTTGGAATAAAACACACATAACGACACAACGCGGGTTCGACTCGCAGGTTGCCTACGCAAAAACTAGATTTAAAGCATTACATGTTGCAAGATATTGTAACAATATTTACACTCCCCCCAAATATACGACTAAAGGAAGATATTTCCCGCAAAATATTGTACAACAGTGACGATACATAAGGCCTTAAATTAGTAACAACGTTGAAACAAAATACAACAAACACATATAAACGTATTTACACTATATACATATTTTACAAACATAACATAGCAATAATACTTTCAAACGGTTGATATCCAACATGGGATATCAGTTTTACTTGTGGCTGGGACAACAACACACATTTTCGAAACGGGACGTTTCACTTCGCTACCGTGCATTTTTACAATTGCCGAGCGCACAAAACCTTTGGGATCCGGAAACGTTTTCAAAATTCGCCCCAAGGGCCATCTACTTCTAGGCGTATTTTTATCGACAAGAATCACAATGTCGTTCACCATCACATTACGTTTTGTTTCATACCATTTTTGGCGATACCTTATGGTAGGTAAATACTCTTGGGCCCACCGTCTCCAAAAAAGGTTGGCAAAATGCTGGGCATGGCGCCACTTACGGGCAATTAAAGAATCGCTATTCGCAGTATCAGTGGGAGGCATACCCGACGTCGGACAGAGCTGTAGCACATCGTTAGGTGTAAGAGGTCTCTTAATTTCTTCTATGAAGGAAACTGGAGTTAATGGTCTGGAGTTGAGTATACCTTCTACCTCAACAAACAAAGTGGTTAGACCTTCTTCAGTGAAAGTGGTTTGTGAAGTAATTGATGTTAATATCTTACGCACTGACCTGATCAGTCTTTCCCATGACCCGCCAAAATGGCTTGCCAACGGGGTGTTAAAGTGCCAATCTACTTCTTTCTGCACCAAAAACTCACTAATCTGCCTCTGATTCCATTTCCTAATTGACTCCTTTAGAACCTTCTCTGCTCCAACGAAGTTAGTTCCATTGTCAGAGTATATATGTCCAACGTTTCCTCTTCTGGCAACGAATCTTCGGAGCGCGGAAATAAACGAATCGGTTGACAGAGTATGCAGAACCTCAAGATGTGCAGCTCGCACTGTCATACATGTGAAAATACAGCCGTATCGCTTGACTAGGCTTCTTCCTTGTTTCACTGAGAACACTCCAAAGCAATCTACTCCGGTATGAAAGAAAGGTGCGTGATTCATATCTAAGCGACATTCAGGCAGATCTGCCATTAACTGAGTCGAGACTTGAGCGTTTTGGCGTTGACAAGTTGTACATTCCTTGAGCACATTTCGAATGACGTAACCTCCCCTTTCAATCCAAAATCGTTGACTCAGTGTAGAGGAAGTATGATTGAATCCAGAGTGCCCGGCCAAAAGATGATAAAATCTAATCACCAGTTTTGTAAAATGAGAATTCGAGGGCAGAATTATCGGGTGTCGGGCGTCTGCGCTGATCGAAGCCTTTCCCAGCCTTCCTCCTACTCGCACGACATTGTGAGAGATAAACGGATTTAATTTTCTAATGGACCGTGAGCACACTTTGGAACTTAAACGGTTGCCATTTTTCAGGGCCAAAATTAAATTTGAAAGATAACGGCGTTGTTCATATATAGCTACCTTTAATTCTGCTGATTTTAATTCCTCCACAGTAATATGGGACGTAGCACTCTTAACCAAGTCTTTACCATGCAATCCTGCTCGCTTTCTTTTCAAAAACTCGAACAGTCGTAAGTACCAAGCCACCGATTTCTTCAATTTATGGAGAGATGAGAAGTGCTCGATAAGACGGTCTGTAGGCGTTTCCATCGCAGGCTGAACGACCAAATTGCTAACAATCCGCATCCCTTTCTCGAACAGAGGAAATTCTTCAGGAAGTTGTTCCAAACTTTCCAATTGCTCTGGCCACTCATCTTCAGCCTGTTGTAAAAACTCTGGTCCCGACAACCACATGGAAGACTCAAAGAACGCTTGTGCCTGCTTGCACCTTGTCGCCTCATCTGCGGGATTCAACTTCGACGGGACATACCTCCAACTCTGTATGTCGCTGTTCCTTTCTATCTCTGCTAATCTGTTGGCAACGAAGACAGGAAATCTTTTATTGCTGTTGTAGATGCTAAGCAACACGGAGGTTGAATCCGACCAGAAATAAGTTTTTTCTACAACCAACGGCAATTCCTTTTTTAACATTTGGTCAAGACGCAGAGAGACGATAGCCGCCAGCAACTCTAAACGAGGTATTGTGGTCATGGGAGCAGGCGCGAGATGCGACTTCCCCATCAGGAACGAACAATGCACCTTGCCACTCTTATCGGTAATGCGGAGATAAGATACGGCACCATAAGCTTCTCCAGAAGCGTCAGAGAAATGGTGCAATTCATAGGTCAACTCTCCGTTCATATCAGAGGGCTTAAGGCAGCGTGGTATTTTCAACTCCTGCAAATAATACAGCGCTGAAATCCAAGCTCTCCATCGCTCCTCTTTCTTCTCAGACAAAGCGGCATCCCAATCATCACCGTTCATTTCTCGCAGTAGCAACTTTATTTCTACTAGCACTGGAGCAACAAATCCTAGTGGATCAAACAAGGAATGACTAGCTGACAAAATTCCTCGTCTCGTACAAGGCTTTCTTGGCATATCAACTTTAATTGTAAACTCATCCTCTACTATGTCCCAATGCACACCTAGCACTCGCTGACTTGTTGTGCGTTCCAGCGATAATTCTTTGTATTTATCGCAACGATCCTCCTCGGGCACCTTAAGAAGAGCTCTTTCACAATTAGAAAGCCATTTTCTAAGTCTAAAACCATAGCTGGACAAGACATTTCGCAGCTCGTTGGCCAAATCTGCGGCTTCTTCGGTGGTATCTACTGACATAAGACAATCGTCAACATAGAACGCTCTTTCAATAGCTTCAATTGTTTGAGATGAACAATTCTCAGCGGACAAAGCTGCAGTCTGTTTTAGACAAAAAGAAGCGCAACTAGGGGATGATGTTGCTCCGAACAAATGGACTGTCATCCTATAAACCTCTGGTCTTTTGTCAACGTCTCCATCTGGCCACCATAAGAATTGCAGCGCACTTCGATCTTCTGGGTTGACCTTGACTTGATGAAACATTGCTTCTATGTCCGCAACAAGAGCAATAGGATTGACTCGAAAACGTGTCAATACCCCTGACAGACGTGAGAGGAGATCAGGTCCCTGTAGAAGCTTGTCATTTAAAGACACCCCCATAAACCTTGCAGCACAATCAAAAACAACTCTTATCTTGTCTGGCTTCCTTGGATTCATAACTGGGTGATGGGGCAGGAACCAAGTGCAAGCATTTCGTTTGCCGTCATCTCTGACCTTTTCGGCGAATCCTTTCTCGATATAGTCTTGCATGACGCCCGCATATTTTTTGTGTAACGATTCGTCCTTCGAAAACCTACGTTTCAATGACTCCAACCTTTTTTCAGCCATTGCTCTGTTATCGGGAAGGAAGACATTCTTGTGTCTCCAAAGCAAGGGTAGCTGAAAGTGACCATTGACAATTTTGATCGAATCCTTCATTATTTTAAGTGCCAGGCGATCTTCTCGAGAATTATCATGGTCCAGACCACAACCGACTTCGTATTCGTGTGGAGGTAAGCTTGGGTCTACCTTTGCATTTTCTGGAAGAGTGACATGCATGCAAGTGTCCGTAGCACTGTCGTTCCCCACTTCAGCGCAACACTGACAGCGAAGAGCTGGGCCAAACAGCACCCATCCAAGAGAAGTTCTGATAGCATCAGGGGTTCCTTCCGGTCCAAATCTGCTCTCCAATGCCCGAAATACCACAGATGCGTCCACTCCAATTAAAATACCGATGGTCTTGTCAGAAAGCTCTGTAAATGAAATGTCCTTCAAATGCTCTAAATTATTTAACTCTCTACTAACTGGAACTTGAGCTGCCTCTAAAGGAATGGTGTCTACAACTAGAACCTCTTTAAGGCTCACACTACAGTTTTCATCAACACCGCTCACTAATAGCGTTATAGCCTCGGTATCTATGGAGGTAGGCTGAACTCCTGATGATAGCGTGCTTATAGAGATGGTCTGGTGTAATCCATTAGCGTTCAACTCATCGGCAATTCGTCGTGTACAGAATGTTCGTTGTGATCCACTATCCAGCAGAGCATAAGTCAACAGCTCTTTCCCATTGTGACATATCTTCACCGGAAGAGTCATTAAAAAAGTACCACTAGAATCTCCGTTTGAGTAGATATTCTTCGTAGCGGCGCACAGTACCTTTTCGCTATCGGCCACACTTGATGCGTTATCTTTATGAAGCAGAGTATGATGCCGGTCATTAGTGCATCCCTCTACGTTGTACCTTTGTTTAGATTTACAGTCTCGGCTTGTGTGTCCAGCACCTAAGCATTGAAAGCAACGACCTTGCTTCATTAGAAAGGCAATACGCTTGTACCTTCGCAATTTTTTAAAACGTGAACAGACGGATAGTTCATGCTTTCCGTCACAAAAGGGGCAAGTCAGACTTCCAATCTTGGGAGTAAAGTCAGAAATAGCTGTAGTGTTTAGTACGGTTGCTCCTCTCTGCCCTACATGAAGACTCTGTTTTAGGTTTCCATACACTACCTGTCCATACAATGAGTTTGCTTCTGCTGCCTCGTCTTGGACAAATCTCACCAACTCTTCAAACCTCGCTTGTCTTCCTGTAGTCTTGAACTCCTGATACGACCACTTGGCCCAGTCCTTTTGCGTTTGTTCTGGAAGTTTTTCGATAATTCGTCGGATAGTTCCTAAAGAGTTTAAGGTTGCAAAGTCTTGTACGTCCCGCAACATAGCTACGCATTTGTCCATGAGCACTGACAAAGTCTTTAGTCCCTTTGGGTCCTTCGTTTTCAGCCTTGGAGCCGCCAGAAGTTTCTGCTCACAATGGTGAGCGACAATGTGCGGTTGGCCATAGTCGTTATATAGACTGTCCATGGCTAGTCCATATCCAGATTCGGAATCGCGAGCCAAGTGTTCCAAGTTCTGTCTAATTCTCGGAGAACAGTGTTGTAAAAGGTAGACTAATTTTGCGGAATTTGAAGATATTTTCGTAGCAATGTGTGCTTCGAAACTACGTATAAAGGGCCAATAGGTTAGCGGATCTCCGTCAAAATTTGGAATTACCGGTCTAGGAGGTGGATAGTCCTGAGAGGTAAGGATTGGAATCGACGCGGACTGTCCAGCAGGAGCATGCCAGTGAGTTACCGGAAGGGGGACATTCCTTCTGTCTTCCTCATACTCCGGTTCCGCAATTTTTCTAGATCGCCTAGGGTTATTTATAGGTTGTTCACATTGACTAATCATGCCATCAAATTTTTTTACGTTGGCATAGCTCTTTGATGTAGCTAGATAATTTGTCATCGTCATGGTTTTTTTATCTTCCACAGAATAATTCTCGTTCCTAGCTACAGCCTTTTCAACGTTCTGTTCTGCCTCTTTTTCCGCATTTCTTAAAGTTTCGCAAATCGGTACTGATGAAGGCGCAATAGGTCGTCTTAATGGCATTGGCCTGTCACCCCTATCGGATAGGACTTCATCCCACGCCTTAACCTCTGAAACTTGGCCAATTCTACGTCCAATGCCCTTTCTTGTTCATTGGCTTTTCTTTCGGCCTCTTGCTTAGCTCGTTCGGCCTCTTGCTTAGCTCGTTCGGCCTCTTGCTTAGCTCGTTCGGCCTCTTGCTTAGCTCGTTCGGCCTCTTGCTCTATGCGCGACCTTTCCTTTTCCTTTTCTTTGGCAAACAAAGCCAACTTTAACTTCACAAGGCTTTCCTTACGCTTAAAGCTAGAGAGTGAAGATCGCGAGCTACGTCCTGAACATCTCGAATCGCCATCTAAAGAGTATCTGTTCGACTCGGGTGCTGAAAGAGGACACAAAGGTTTTGTGTGAATGGGTGGCGAGTCTACACTTTCGTACCAACCTTTAACCCTGGCATCAAATTCTAATTTAGCTTGTTCAACGCTAATCCTTTTAGTTTGTGTGCCGGGCAACAGGTCTTCCTCCGATAAGAAAATACATTCAGCCATTAAAGAATCGTAATCGAGGTTAATGGTAGAGATTAGGGTTTTCAAAACCTTTTTGTTCTCAGGGTTAAGCATCAGACCGTCAGATATTAAATATTTGTTTTCTAAGTCTTTTAATGTTGGACTTAGGTCACGACTGTGGAGATCCATGATCGATAAACACTTGTAAAATAATTCTACAACACTAAATTTGCGAACAAAAAACGATCCTGTTATAGCCCTAAAATAGACGTTTGAAAGAGTTCACACAATAACAAAAGTACAGTACCTTAATTGTTCTGCGATTATTGTCCAATTTCTAATTCGTTGAATCAGATAAACGATGTCCACGCTGCTGCAGAATAACTTCTTCACACGGAATTTCCCAAGCAGAATTCGAAGCACCGGAGATCAATTCAAGTTGAGCAGCAAGGGTACGAGTTCGGATATCCAACGGACCAACGGGATAAAACGGAGAAACAATTTTCTTTCTTCACTGGAACGAATTGAACGATACAAATCGGCCAAATAGTTTTGGAATTCCAACGGATCAATTAGTGAAGCAACCACTAGTTTGAAACTTTGTAACGGGTTCGTGAAGCAGAGACCCTTGGGGTAGTCTCCGAACCCGAGACAGATTGCCGTGAAGCTGTGCTGGTACGTAGATGAAACGCGCTTTTCTTTCCTCACGCTGATATTGTATTGTCTGCTTTTCTTGAATAAAATTTTATTATTAACACAGTACTGAAAATTGATACAAAAGACAGATGGGGTGGCGTTGTTTAGCGTTGTCTAGCGTTGTTGAGCGGTTTCAAACTAGTTTTTGACCCCAAGCACCTTCTTCCTTAACACAGCTTCCACACAATCACGATCGACAAAAAAGAACAACTTATTCAACTTTCTTCAACGATGTTGTCTACAAGCTTCTCCTTTGCGATCATTTTCCAACTCAAAAGCACAGGCTTACAAACTAGGTTTCCGATCCGTCCTGTTGCGCGTCTACTTTGAGAATAATGAATCAAATAAAGTGTGAAAAGAAGACAATTACTACTGCGTCGCTTGAGGGTCAACCTTGCCAAATCTATCAACTAATCAATAACAAACGATACTTGGAATAAAACACACATAACGACACAACGCGGGTTCGACTCGCAGGTTGCCTACGCAAAAACTAGATTTAAAGCATTACATGTTGCAAGATATTGTAACAATATTTACAGTACGCATTGCCGCTACTCACCGATTTTGTGGATTTTATGTCTGGTAGTAAGCACTTTTCGAGTTTGGACTTGTATAAATCTTACCATCAGATTGAAATTGCTGAACAAGATATCCCTAAGACTGCTATGGTGACGCCTCTTGGTAGCTATTGTTTTCGTAAAATGCCCATGGGATTGTGCAATGCTGGCGCCTCGTTTCAGCGATTTGTTAATGAAGTTTTAAGGGGACTTCCCTTCGTATTTGTGTATATTGACGATGTTTTAATTTTTTCCAAGAAACGAGAAGAACACATGAGGCACCTTACCTTTGTGTTAAATAGATTAAAGTATTTTGGTCTCATTTTAAATAAGAACAAGTTTATTTTTGACGTGGACGAAATTGTGTTTCTTGGTCATAGGGTGAACCGAGAGGGAGTGGCACCCCTTGAATCCAAGGTAACCGCCATTCAAAACTTTCCGGAGCCCAGTAACATGAAACAGTTGCGTAGATTTTTAGGCATGTTAAATTGTTACCGGAGATTTATCCCTGCGGCTGCAGCCACCTTGCAACCTTTGAATAGAATGCTATCCCCGCGTAAGTACAGCCGACAAACCTTACGTTGGAACGAGGAGGCAGAAGAAGCTTTTTCTGCCATTAAAACCAAGCTCGCCAGTGCGACCTTACTCGCTTTCCCGGTGTTAGATGCAGAGACACATGTAGTGGTTGACGCCTCGACATCTGCAATTGGCGGGGTCCTGCAGCAAGTTATTGATGGTCATGCTAAACCGTTGGTCTTCTTTTCTAAGGCTCTTAATTCTGCCCAAGTTAACTATTCTGTGTTCGACCGTGAATTGCTTGCCATGTACTTGTCATTGCGACATTTTAGGTACTTTTTGGAGGGTCGCGCTTTTACTCTTTTTACCGATCACAAGCCATTAGTCAGTGCTGTGACATCTCCCATGAAACAAGCTACTTCCCGGCAGCTGTGCCACCTTTCTTATGTAGCCCAACTGACAGGTGATGTGAGATATATTTCCGGTGAAGATAATGTGGTCGCCGATTGTTTGAGCCGACCACCGGATTTAAATGCTTTGCGCAACGAAGTCCAAGCTGTGGATTTCACCGCTATGAGTCGTGCGCAGCAGACCGATGATTCAATTACCACTCTATTAAAAACCGATCATTCTTTAAAGATTGTGAGGGAGTCTGTGCCTGGCTGTGACCAGCCCCTGCTTGGGGACATTTCGCAAGGAGTTTTTAGACCGCTAGTCCCTGTTGGCTTCCGAAAAAAGATCTTTGATTTGTTGCATGCTTTGCCACATCCCGGAGTCCGGGCTAGCCAGAAGCTTATCGGCCAGAGATTTGTTTGATTCGGAATGAGGTCTGACATCAGAACTTTTGTTCAGACGTGTATTAAATGCCCACAAGCAAAGGTGATAAGACACAATCGAGCATCATTGCATTCGTTTAAGTCCCCTAATAGAAGGTTTTCATACATTCATGTTGACATCGTTGGCCCCTTACCGGTTTCCCATGGTTACTCTTACCTTTTGTCCATCATCTGCCGTTTCACCAGACACGTAGAGTTAGCCCCCTTGCGTGACGTAACTACGACAGAGTGTGCTAACGCGTTCCTTTTACACTGGGTTGGACGTTTTGGCTGTCCCATTCAGATGACTACCGATAGAGATCGGCAATTTACCTCTTACCTATGGAAGGAAATGCGTGAGTTCCTGGGGACGAAGCTGTCACAAACCACAGCATACCACCCCGCTGCCAATGGGATGGTTGAACGCGTTCATCGTACGGTTAAAACAGCTCTTAAGTGCAACGATAATCCCACCGCCTGGTACGAAAATCTCGGCCTCGTTTTACTTGGTATTCACTCTATGGTCAAGGAGGATATTGGCTGCAGCTCTTCTGAGCTCACCTTCGGCACCACGCTGCGCTTGCCAGGACAATTTTTTCAGACAATGACGAAACGGTTTCGCACACAGCATATCGTCGAAGACTTCTAACTTTTATGAAATCACTCAAACCTTCCCTGCCTCGAGAGCCATGTCGTCGTAGTTCCTATTTGGAGAAGGCTCTACGCACTTGCACGCATGTCTTTGTGCGAGACGATAGTTCTGCGACGTCATTGCAACCAGCGTACACAGGACCTTTCCCCGTTCTTGATAAGGAAGACAAATACTTTATTTTAGATCTTGGAGACCGGACTGATTCGGTCTCAATCGACAGACTTAAGGCCGCACACATGTATATGCCCCAACACCAGAACTGTCAGGAAGATTACGAAGACCACGACGAGTCGGCTGCCATTGAAATCCCTTCCATTGCCACAAACGTCGGCCTTTCTGCACACCCTGAGGAAGAGCCGGCGCCCGAATTTCGTTCGCGCCGAGGTAAAACTATAAGGCTTCCGGTTCGTTACAGGAGATCACTAGACGATTAAGTTTGGCCTTGCCCCTCCAGTTTTTTTTTGGTTTAGCCTTGCAGTTATGTTTCATGTTTCATTTCTTGGGGGGATTTTATTGTTTTCATTATTAGCCCTAGTTATGACTTTAAAATATGCCTCATCGCTGCCACGTCTCGCTAACTTGTGCGGTATTAATGCGTGTTTGTATTTTATTTTCTAGCTTCTCGTACACTGATCCTGTGCTGCTGCTTTTCACCTTTTGGACGCCTGAAAGACAAGCCCGAGATCGACGACGATATCTTCCTCTGTCCTTTCGCACATCTCCGCTGGCTGCGCGTGTTTGAGGGGGGGAGTTGTGTAGCGCATCGCGCCTCGCTCTTCAGCATGCTGCCATGCCAAACATCTTTTTGTCCTTTTTTTTATTTTTTTGTTAGTTTGCTTTCGGCCGTTGTGTGTGATTCTAGTTTTTACTATGTGCATTCGTGTATTATTATTGTATGCGTCTAAAATCACACACACATATTTTTATTTTTTTATTAGGGCTAGATAATGTTTATTTTTGTCTTCTCTTGGTAGCTTGGTGATCGGCTTGCCTTTCCCGCCATTAAATTGTTTATCCGTTATTTTTGTTGATGTGACGTGTGCTGTGTCCTATTTATTTAGACGTGTGCAGCGACCTAATTCGTGGTGTCGCGTGCAGATTTTGTTACCGACCATGTGGTCGGAGATATTGTACTCTATTTCATTGTTGGATTCGTGACGGACGAACGTAATTTGATTGCTGCCACAACTGCATAAATTGAGACAATAAAGTTTTACTGTAATACCTTCCTCCTTGTGACTGCTAGTTCCCAGCGATTGGGGTTCAGTCAGCGCGTTATTGCTCAAAGGATCTTATATCCTACAAGCCTATGAATTAACAATTGCTCAACAGTAAGGTTAACTATGACCTTGCTGGTTCCCACGTGGTTTTTGTAGCAGTAGAGCAACTGAATTTTACTAATTTAATACTATCTTTTTCTTTGGCTTTGTCACATTGATATCAATACATATTTGTGGCATAGTTATTGGAACTGCTAATGCTATCATATTTATATTTCCTACAAGATTAGCTTTTAGTTAGGCAGCAATGACATAATTTTATAAATGTGACATTTGTACCACTGATAAAAAAGATGTTTCAACAATGGATCAATTACAATAAGAGTGCCATCTGTCCACCCCTTGCATGCATGACTACGCTATACTCTATAGCAGGAGCGGGCAAACTGTGGTCGGCGACGAACTTTTGTGCGGCCTGCAAAAGCCTCAAGCAAATAATTAAAAAAAAATTAATTAATGTGGAAGAACGTGATTAGGTGCATTTTTCTCATTGATAGACTTTGAAAATTAAATGTGCTTGCATTTTCAATTGAATAAAACTACTTTGATTCATTTGTCTAATAATTGTTGGTTTTTAATGTTATATCAAATTGTAAATGCAAATCAGTTAGAATGATATACCAATGTTTTCGTTAAAAAGTGCGGTCCTCAGCTAGCTTTTATGACCCCGATGCGGCCTGCAAGCCAAATCAATTGCCCACCCCTGCACTAGTTTAGAACTTTCATTACCAGTATTGTTTTTCTATGATATTACAACTAGGCATTTCTTTTTCACATACAGGCACTTTGCAAAATCAAGAAGTTTCTTTCTAGGATAATTATGTGTAGTGTTAAACGTTATTATTTCTATATATGGACGACCATGATGCATTATTACCATAATATGGAATGAGAATCCCTCCATCTGATTCATTTCGACCCGACTGTTTTATTTCATTTGGGTGAAGTGCAAATACTTAAATCGCCTCCGCGGTGGGGTAGGTCGCATCAAAGTAGCCATGATAAAATTTTGCTATTCACAACCTTAAACACCAGTGACACTGGACGTATAGCAGCGATCCTGACTTTGTTTTAAAAAGAGAAGGATAGCAACGCACTTGCTGTCGTTCTACAAAGAGAAGGATGCTTCCACACACCTCAGCATGTATAAAAACTGTGTTGGTTAATACCAGGCGTAGGCTAACTGTTCTGAAACGAAGCTAGACTACAACTTGCTGAAGAATTAAAGATCAAACGAAAGAAAAAACTCTCTTCACTTGGTTACTCACATTGCACAGTGTTTAACATAAAAAACATTCCCATTCAAGACCACCCTCAACTAAAGTCATTTTATCTGAAAACAGTGACCTAGTCTGGTCATCTGCGGTGTGTTGCCTAGATGAGAGATATCCGATTGGCAAGTAAATACTGATATTGCCATGTAGTGTGCAAGTAAGCACTAGTTAACAAATGTAATTTGATCACAGTTGTTATTTGATCGTGTTTCATCGTAATCCTGGCTTTTTTGGCTAATTTCCTGAAAGAGTTGTCTACACATAATAAGATTTTCACTCACGAGCCTAGATTCCTCAAGCATGGCCCCTACAATATTGCGCTTTATCACTCATGTGGTCTGTGTACTTTTGATCTTAGAGGTACCTTGGTCTTTGTCGTGAAGAATGCTTGTACGCTTTATTTTGCATGATAATCTATAGTGATGAAATTATTTTTTTGTCAGGATTCAAAAGCCATTACAGAAGGTAAATGAGTTTGAGAAATGTCATGCGCTATTTTTTGCGTTTTTGGTTTTTGAAAAAAATGCGTGCTTTACGACAGAGCCGGAGCAAGAGAAAGAAAAAAAGCGAGAGTGCTTTTACTACATTTTGGCGGTCACAACCATAACAAACGTATTGTGCATGATTGTGCTGAGAAAGCATTGAACAGACTTCTTATCTTAACAAGCCGTAAGATTTAGTTTAATTGCTTATTACTTGCGACTATTAATAAACGTCACAACACTGACCACTCCGTTTGGTTGTCGAGGACTGAATGCGCGTGGTTTATGACGCACTTTACAAAATGCGAGGCATTGTATTATGCGTTTTGATGATTGTGCATATGGTCACACACAAGTAGTTATGCATTCGTGCAGAATATTGTTTTAGGAACTTTGTGACGTTTGTCTACCGTTACACACTAATTAGTCATCAAAACAGATGCCGTAGTTGGTACTCCTAGTACCCCCACGCATAAATTCACTTCAGTTATTGCATTTTTATCTTATCCTTTCTTTTTAAGTTTACTTCCGCTGTTTTAATCTTTGTAGCGCTAGAAAGATATGGCTGCACTTTAGTTTGTTTCTAAGAGATGTGAAAGAGGTCAAAGTGAAATGTTCTCAGGTGCAGTACTCATCAAATAGTAAGTTGCATGGTTTACACTCGTATATCGTCAAAATCGTTAAATTGATTCAAATATCTAAGTAAACCAAATCACAAAGAATTTGCCAAACAGGAGAGTAGGGGGAAAATTGGGGAAGGTTGCTATGTATGGAATTTGAACATCTACTTATTAGATGGCCGAAAAATTTCTTCAAAAAAGTTGAACTTCAAAACAAAAGAATAAAAAGATCTTCATCTAAATTTGGAGCTGAAAAAGGCGAACAAGTCTCACTGAAAAACTTGATTCTTAAAAAAGATCCTTATTGTTGTTTTTGAGACAAAAATTGTAAAAATACATGCTGTTAGATAGATGATCTGCAAAATAAGTCTTTACCTTCATTTGAGACAAAAATACTTTCAGCCAATAGAAAACAAAGCGTTACGCCTACGCCTTCCAGCGCTAAACGTGATTGCCACAAATATGTCAGGGATTGTGTATCCTCAGTTATGATAACCCTTAATAAAGGAAAAGACGAGAAGTTTTAAAACGAAGACAACAATATAATTTTTTACATTAAACACTAAACGCTGCAAAGAAGAATCATGAAACGTTTTCTGAATTGAAACAAACGATTGATATCTCCCGCAATTTTCAGCTCAAAAACTAAAACCAATATGTTGGTACACATACTTTATTTGAACGTGTTGCCAATCACTGTTAGCATAGTCTACTAAGAAGCATAACTGTTGTCTTTAATCCGAATTATAGGAGCTGGTGTTAGCCTGTTTAAGATATTACTTTTAATTAATGGATGTTAAGGCATATAGGCTAACTGCAATCAGTTGAATAAAATGCCACTTCCACGACCGGTTTCGTTCCTATTAGAACTCGTCAGGTGGACTCAGGTATTGAACCGACAGTCACATGAATTGCTTCATGCGGTTTATGCCACTCCGCCATCGGTCCTTTTAACTGATGCTGTTAATTTAAAGTCTACTAACCAATGCGAAGTATGGCATTTATGACGAAACAAATCGATTGTCAAAGACGTAAACAATGAATATTACGTAATGTTAGTGCGTGTTAAACAATGAAGTATTTACTTAGAACAAATATAAAACAAATTTACTTATCAAAAAGGTCAGTTCGATGTAAAGCTTCATGTTGTTTATTGTCGGGGCAGTTTTTGGACATAGCGTTTCCAAAATTGGCAACTTTAGCCAATCATTTTCTCGAGCCAGTATAATTAGATTGTAAAATTGATTTGTGTGGTTGGAATTTTCTCTTATATAATCTCTTACCTCGCATGTAGATGTCTCTTACATAAACCTATGAGGATCATGCTCTTCCATTCTTGCTTATAAATTGTTAGGTTAGTCCAATAAACATTTTACACATGAGCACTGAATTTTATGTACTGCCCAAATGAGATGTAATGAGAATAATTTTTCATTTCTAAAAACGTGAATAAGTTTCCGAATTTTAACGTAAAGTTATTCATGTAAAGAACAAATATACCTCAATTTTTTAAAAATTGTCTAATTTATCTATCAATTTGTCGGGATGTTTTTCCACAAAGAGGGAGGCAAAATTAGCGAATGTAGATTTTTCACTTCTTTTTTGTTTTGCTCATAAGTTGATGCCGCTTATCGAGATGTTTCCTTGTGTGCTTGTCAATAATTGCTGGTGAATAATCACTATTCAGTTTGTTGTTCGGTTTTTGATAGCTGTTAGAAATTTTTATTCCAATTCGTTAAACACTTCATAATGTTTACCATGCATTTAAAAGAAAAAAACTTAGTCAATTGATCTACAACCCCGACTTTTAAATACATGTAAATGATGCTTTTTTCAGTTAGTAATCCAAGAATGGTATTTCGCCGTTTTCTTTCAATGCATACGTAACTTTCATGTTTTTGTGAATATTATTGATTTTTTATTTAAATTGTTTTATTTCTTTACGATTCGAAAATATTACTAAACAATCACCTACTCAGCGATACAAACGTTGGACTGAGCTGTTGATTTTCAAGTTGTCACAGATGCCGACAGGCTAGTAGATACGAGTTTGGGCGGCTCTGTTGATAGCCATTTCCAAGCTGTTTATGAGCACAAGCAGACAAGCTGTCTCATTCCTCTGGTCGGCTGGGAAGGAAAAGTAATATATACTGCTTTTCAAGTTTTGTTGGTAACTCAAATCACATGAATATCTACAAATAACGTAGTAGTAGGAGTTCCCTTTACTACCCTGGTGGTTTGATCATGATGGTAGATGTTTAATTGTAGTACCGTCTCTCTGTTGTTTCTTCTAAAATGCAAAACGATCCAATGCCAAATTGTAACCATTCGTCGTCAACAAAGCAATTACTGTACATTGACTCAAAAAAATCATCGGCGAAAACCACGAAATAAAAAACCGTTGTAAATTGAAAGATTGCCACCCCAATGAACAAAAACAAAGCTTCATATCAATTTTACCCTTTTAGTGAGTAAATTTCATTTTAATTTGGTGTTTCGTGAATACTTTGTTGTTTAAAGTAAAAGAGAAAATTTTGCTCAAAAATGATTACCAACATCAAACGACATCATACAGCAGTTTAACATGATCGGTCATGAATTTCAAAGTATGTAATAGTAACTGATTTCTTCTTTAATAATTCATTTGTTGCGTCATAAATGTTATACCTCACATTAATTTGTAAAATTTTAAAGTAATCAATAGCACCATATTGATTTATCCATACGGTTGAGTTCCGGCTCTGTTTACACATCTTTAGTCAGACTGGCCACCGCGACTCTTACACTGTTCGACCTCAGCACTCGCGTAATAGATAAAGGTATAAATATCCCATCAAGTGCCTTTTCTACAGACACAATCAAAACAAACTTGCCGGCTTTTTCTCCACGCTGTACCTTGCTTGCTTAGTGCCAAGCGAGGAAACTGTGAATATTATTCTCCAGTTTTTCGGTACGAGTTGACGAGGAAATTGAACTCGTGTCCACCGCCTGCGAAACGGACGCTTCAATCGCTACACCACCGGACAATTTCATTGACAATGCCAACAGCAGGGTCGTGATCTTGGGGACTCGAAGGGCTCATCCTCCTAAAATAAACACAAAGCTGGTGAAGAAGGGATTTGAGAGCTTAGTTAGTATATTCAATAGTTGAAACTGTAACTTGTAACATAACTTGTAACATGCCTTATGATATCAACAAAAAATCTTTTTCAGACTTTTTTATTCAAGTAGTCAAACAAATAGACCAGAGGTAATACGTTGTGCATATTCAAATTTCTCAGTGACTACATGCACACGCCAAACCGTTGTCTGCGGTTGTTAAATTCCTCACAGATTCAGTTGCCTAGCATCACCCTCAAATACTAAGCTGTGAGACTGGTTGATGGCCGCACAAAGTTCTGGTCGTCAGTGGCACTTTGAGCATACTTGCCCAAAATCAAACAAAACAAGCGGTACAAGAAAAAAATATTCATTTGAAAACTTTGTCGAGCACAATCCTGGAAGTAAAGAATCCTCGCTCAAACGAAAATAACCTGAATCACTTCATACCAGAATCACTTAATACCACCTCTTATTGACATCTTGCCGGCTATGCCAGAGTCACCTAGCAGGGCCACCAGTAAATTTCGTCTGGTTAAAAGTATCAGTTCAGCCAGTTGCACTGGCTTCGTGTAAATAATATTATCTAAATCATCTAAATATCATTTCACAAATTTACATATTCCAACTACTATAGATTCTGCTTGTTCCTTCCAACGCACAAAATCAAAATAGAGGGAGAACATCGTAATGATTTTGTTTAACAATTACAGAAATATGTTATTTGCAGTTGGCTTATATCATGACTTGGTGCAACCTCTAAATAATATTTGTGAAACCAAGTTGCTTGGCTGTATCTACGCTTTATGATCGCGGAATACAGCAAAACTGGCTATATCTCTTCCCAAATTTCTTGAATCCGATTACCCGGTTGGCCTAGCGACTTATCTTCAAGAATAATTTTTCCTCAACAAATACAATTATATATTTGACGACTATTATTTCACACAGTGGTGACCTACTGACTTAGTTTTTCTACTGATTTTCCTTCAAACATTGAAGTTCCTAAACTATGCTCCCTACTACTACATTAATGCTGTGCTTACAAACAGCATGCAATTTTATATGCTTACATGCAATCTTTTGAGTCAGTGTATAGAGGCACAAATTTAAAGTTGTGGAAAAGCACTAAAGTAAATGATGTACTACTTCTTATTTGTACCACTTCTTGTAAATTTTTCATAATTGTAGGCCTAATTGTGAAACTCAAAATTACTGCCTGCGCACATGTCTTTGTTTCCGGCATAAATACAGCCTGGGGAGAACAAAAAGGCCTAAAGCCCAAAGTTCAGTATCTCCAGTTTAATTATCACCACAAATTATGTAGCTGCCTAAGTAGATATAATTTAATGCTTAAAAGATCGAGATAAATTTTTAAGACATCTACAAAATTTTACATCAAAATTCATCATTTTGTTCCCCTTACCTACACATAATAAAAATGTCTTGATCGTTGAGGTTGGTCTGGCGCTTGACATGACCGTGCTCCAAAAGTATTCTTACGTGAAGATGATCTGCGGCTTGGTTGTTTTAATTTTTTCACTAGCAATTGCCATATTACAATATCAGATTTACGGCGGCATGTTTATATCATAATACACCATTGTACTTTGACAGGCGGCATATCAGTAATTAATTTTACTATTTACGCTTGCTTTCAAAATGGCTGTTGATAATTAATACAGCTTTTATGTACTGCCGTTTTCATTAAAGTGATACCAGGCAGCGTTTCATCGTCACAAAACATCATGCTGTAATAAAGCTTTTTTGAAGTATTCAAGAAAAATACTTGCTTAAAAAAATGCTTCAAAGCTTGTTTGTTACGTCATCAAACACGATGAAATCGCTGTAAAATTATTAAATAGAAAACACCTTGTTCACATCTCCAGCGAAAGCTTTTAACAGCGCTTCTACGTTCAGTAATTTAATAACAAATAAAAACTTATATTAAATTAATCGGCTAATTACAGTATAACATCGTTTTTCAGCCAAAAAAAGTAATTTTTTGTAACTTTTCAAGTCGAGAGTTGAGTTTTGTTTGAGCCAAAAACCGTTTTTCTCCGTCAAGAAATGCAAAGTTAATAAAAATTTGTCATAAATTTTGACTCCATCTTGACGACACCGATCCCTTTAAATACTAATCCGGAGTAGTGATCAATTGTGCCAAGCTTCATGATTGTGCTCCCAGTAGTTTCGAAGAAGTTAAAACACACACACACAAACACACGCACACACACACACACACACACACACACAGAATTGCGCTTTATGGAGTAGATGTCTTCAGCAGAATGGTAAACACTAACTCTACCAGCATCAAACAGTAAAAACTTAAAAAATTTTTATTCCGAAGTTAAGGGCCAGCCGATATCAAAGTTTTATTGCTAGAAGAAACACAGAGACTAAATGACATAAAAAAGAGATTTTACAATAACATTCCCTTAGCGATTTTCGGTTGTTGGTAAATAATCCACTCCATGTGCCAGAAACAATAATATTACTGGGAAGCACATGATACCATTAAGTTAGGGAGGGCGCAACTTAATTTTTGCAGTTGAACTTGTTCATAACGCTGCTATGGTCACATCTGAGCATACCTTTTGTGTCGGCGTTGTTGTTCATGTACATCAGTGCCTACCTATGAATTGGTGGAATGTAATCTGAGACGGAGCTATTGGATACGGTGGCGTGCCAACTTTGGTCCTATAGTTAATATTATGCACAAAACAACAAGCAAGTGCGCAAAAATTAGATGGAAGCTGTTTAGTTGGGTTTTATGCCGAAGTTTGACCCATGAGCTTCATGATTTTAACAGTTCTCGTTGCAAAAAATATCGATGAACTGCCTTGTAGTCTGTTGCGTAGTACTGCTACCTGCCTCGTTAAATGTTCAAAACAATCATTGGTTTCTTTTTTTGATGTCGATAAAACTGCTAAGAATTTGCATTGAGCCACTAAAACTTATGGAGTCCGCTGGCCCAATAATCAGCATTAAAATGAAAGAATAAGCCTACGTATAAAAGCTTTAATCGTGGCTGCAGCAGTAGCTTCCCAGAATTCAGAAATAACTGACAAGAATTACCTTATAATGACGGGGATAAAGAATACAGCAACTTAATCAATGTTGGAGCGCGGCGATTCAATGCAGGCCTGAGGCAAATAGCGCAGTGATTTGGTTAGGCTAGATTTGCCTTCGGTTTGAATTTTCCCCGACGCATTAGTGCTTTTAACATTATACGCAAAAAATTAAATATACGGGATTTTTAAAAATCTTTGGCTCACCTCTCATCACTACCATCTAGCCTGTGTCGCATTAATATGTTGCTTGTAGCTGTGTAAGTGCAGTAAAGTTTTTGTGCAGGGTTGTTACGTTCTCTACGTTTTCTTTTAAAATCGAAAATACTTCTTATCCGCTGGCGGGCAAAGCCGGATTCTCGTTGTCGCTAGATCCTTAAAGGCTTTGCCACTACACCCCAGATGTGTTATTCAGAAAACCTGGCCCCCTTCAAGAAAGGTTGGATGCGCCATTGAAGGCAACTGCACTGCATCTAAGAAATGGTTGTGGACTCAACAATGTGCTGTTGATTCTGAATTCCATTTTTTTGAACTGTTAACTGCGTAAGGTCTCACAACAAAACAAAGTCTTTTTAATGATTATGTTTATCGATCAAATTGTTACGTGCTACTGATTAGACAAAATAAATAAATCGTTTTTATGAAGAAATTAAAATAAATATCGAAGCTAATAGATACTACATCGACTTACCGAATTATAAAGTTTAAAATTTCTAGCGCTTAGAAAGGTTAGCCCCGCAAATATAAATTAAGAAAACATGCCTGGCTAACAGTGATTATCAAAATGTTCTTACAAAATGTATACAACAAGATACTGGTTTTAGTTTTTGAGCTGAGAATTTTGGTAAATCAGTTAAAAATAAATTCATTTCCAAATAATCTGATTCCAACATTTCCTGTGGCTGTTGAGATAAACCTTTAAACCTGTTGTTGATATGTCATAATCTAATTTTTGTTTTAACATTGTTGTACAGGCTCTTCTCCGAGATACCAACATCCTTCAAAACTGCAAGGACCAATGAACACTGCATCAGGTTATTACAGCAACAGTACTTGATTCAAGGCTGCGCAGGGGAAGGTTGTGTAATTCGAATTCCTCAAGCAAGAATTGCAATAAGACCAATAGTTTACTTCCAGTTCCTTTACCGTTTTGTGCATCAGAGAAGGTGGATGAAAGATTTATAGTATCACTCTTTTTGTTCATTCGTTCAAATGCGAAAGTAATATTTATTTTTTTATCAAACAGATCCAATCTACACGACATGCGTGTAAAACGGACCCTTTGATAAACAGTCAAAATGAAAGAATTTTAGTCAGTTTTAACACAACTTAACAAGCTGCAATGTTATGTGTGGCTGAAATTTACTATTTAATGATAAAATAGTACATATTTTAGATAGGATTTCCTAGTCGTACTGCGGTCCTAGCTGAATAGAATGTCTGTATTCTAGTCATGCAAAGAAAATTACTGGAATTTTTTCATAGCGATAGCAAAAGACAAAGGAAATTACATGCACAAATATTTCCATCAACTCCTTTGCTTTTGCGTGCAGCTCGAGTTGACATTTAAACAGCAGTACTGAAACAATACTATAGTCACCTGAAAATAAGCAAAATACAACAAAAATTAAATCCATGCTAGAGTTTAGCGCTACATAATAAAGTATGTGCAGATATGAAAATGCCCTACATCTTTCTATTGTTAGGTGAGATAAATCCCTTTCACTGCTTAAATTGGGCCACGTGTCCATTTTGCAAAAGGTGTTGGGGTGCATTTCATACTAACCTATTATGAGAGCTTTTTAACCACTTTTCATCATTACTCAACCTAGTACTCACACTTGGTTCTGGCAGAGTGTACAGGAATATTTAAACGTATGAATAATGTTTCAGTTCAATTTATATCTTTCCCAGCCTTTCTATTTTATGTCAATGATATAGGACCGAAGATGAGACCAAACATGCTTCATTTTTTTCTTGTTATGGATCGCCTATTTCTTCGATACTTTGCCAACAAGCATTAAAGCTTTTTCTAAATCTTTCCAAGATGTTTTAAATCACGTGACCGTTTCCGCATCAAACCATCAAATTAGTCACAAAACAGCTGTATACCAATTTACACGAGGGTCCAATTTACACAACTTTCCCCTTGATTTGTTCCCTTTTTGCTTCAGTGACGAAAGCGTGGTCTGGTGCACGCAAAAGGTGATTGTCTGAAAACAAGAATTTGCCGTGCGTTTTAGTGACGATTTTATTTTATTTTGCCTTTATATTATGCCAGTTTTGCTCGAAAAATGCATATGTTGAACTAGGCTACATTAACTTTCACAAGGTTTAATTGAATGAAATCTAATTGCAATCGCTTCATTTTGAGCCATTACTGCGTACCTTACCTTGATATACGCCTGCCCTTAACAAGTCGTTTTATAATCTATCGCGACATAAAAATGCTACAAGAGAGTGGAGGGCTAAGCAAAACTATAATAGCTTCCTTTACCAGCAAAGTTATAAAATCTCGCTAAAAGCTCTTCGTTTTTTAAGGCAAAGGTCCATGATTAAAAAGGGCTGAAGTTTTTTCGGCCTCATCGATGTTGCGGCCCTGATTGCTTAAGAATGCAACGTCAGATTTGAATAAAAATTGAACCCAATTTATCTGACTGACACTTTTGCTAGATATTTTAACTTTTGTGTTTCAAGATCCAAAAGTGCAGTGCAACAGTGAAACATCAGGCCAAACCGAGGAACATCTTTATGCAATTGCAATGGCCCCACCAGGTAGAAAAGTTGTTAATGACAATACGCTTCATTATCACATATGCGGGTGCAAGATGAGTTCTGCTTTCAAAATATTTAGATACAAACAACTTTTTTAATACTTTGGATGTGTCTTTTGAGTGACCAATTAGTGGGAACAATGGAAACTTAAGACCATAATTTTGATATTTGACCTTATTATAGTATTCAGATCTGTTTTCAGGAAACCAACATCTCCAAAGTCTCTGAGTTCAACATGTTTCACAAGGCAAACGTCAATCTCAGATAATTGTCAATTTGTTGTAAAAATTAACAAAATTGGGATCAAAAATGCATCGTCCACCAAATAAAAATAGGTCAGCCCACAAAATTTGACCTTCCCCAAAACGTTTGGGTCTGAGTACGCCACTGAGTCCGTGTTGCGTGTTGCAAGGAAGATGTTCTATGGTAAATATAAACGTTACTGCAGTAGATTGCTGGACAATCATGCAGCTCATGGGAGGGTGCGTCTGTTTCTATGGCGGGGATGCTTCTTTGAACGGTTGTTTGTTGCAAAACTTGAAATGGTTTTCCAGATTCTTTATGATATGTATTTATCTGTTTCCTCTCCCATAAAAATTTCATTTGTATATTTTTATTATAACAAGGTAATCCCCTAGAAGAGGCGGCCTCGCATGCCGAGTTTTTTTCAACATTTTTTAATGATTATTCACTTTTCATTGCTTTAATATCTGTTGTTTTGCTTCATTTTTTTGATTTTATGCATCCATTGCTTCTAAGTAAATCAGTTTTGTTGTTTGCTCTTTGACTTAACAGGGTTTACATTAGCAATAGACTTTACTAAATGTCTTTGGTATCAAAAGAAGAGTGGATAATAACTGCAGCAGCTGCCTGCTTTATTCATTCATTTTCATAATACCAGGCTACCACAAAACAAACTTTTTTAAAGCCTTCAAGAAAAAAAACGCGTCGTCGATGAAGACGAAATTCACATAAAATTATATTTATCGGACACACCTTGTTCGTATGCCCTGAAAAAGCTTACAACTGCGTTTCTACGGTCAGCATTTTTTTGAGAAAAGAAAGAAAACGGATTTTACAATTTACCGATAATTATAACGTTATCTGACCTCCGAAGGAAGTAAATTTTTAGAAGTTGGTAAGTCGGGTGCAGGCTTTTGTTTGAGCTCAAAACCGTTTTTCTCCTCCAAGAAATGCAAATCTTTGAAAATATATTTTCAATTGTAACGTCGTCGTGAAGTCACTAGTCTCTTTTAAAGGTTCAGAACTGGAATCAAAGAGGGAAATAAATTGGCATTTTAATCCCCCAAAAAGCTATTTTAGTGGAGCGTGGAAAAGGTTGGTACAATTAGTAAAAAATGTTATGTCATCTTTTTCAATTAAGTCGGCATTTATTGATGAAGGACTGGCGACCCTGTTTGTAGAAGTGCAAACAATAGTTTACTCTCGACCTCTTTTTCAAGTCTAGTTTGTGGAGAATTGTGAAAGATCTCTTCGGTCTGCAGATTTGCTGATGGTCAATTAAAATTTGAGCTTTTCGCCCACAGTGACCAAGACTTTTGACTCGCTATATCGGAATCGCTGACGCCAGGTTCAGTTCTACGCCAATATGTTCTGGAAGCGGTTATTGACTGGATATCTTTTCACGATTGCTCATAGCCAAAAATGGTTATAGAAGAGGCGGAACATCGTCAAGAATGACATTGTGATCCTGAGCGATAGTTCCACACCGAGATGCCAGTGGCTCCTTGCCAGGGTTGTGTAAGCGTTTCCTGACAATAAAGAACTAATTTAGACTATTGCAGTAAAAACACATAATGCTGCGTTTACTAGATCAGTCAGCGAGTTATCCGTTCTTATTCCTTCTGAGAACTCTTGTCGGAAAATAATTCCCACTTGATTAAAAACTTAAGTGTCTGTGTTGGTTTGTGCTTGTAAAAGCGATTAAACAAAAGCAGTTGCGTGTTGCTTTTAACATTTTTACGTTGGCTCCGATGTGTCCAAATGGAAAACAATATTTGTTTTCATGAAATATACAGCCCAGCGATATATTTGTGGAGGAGTGTAAAATATTGTTTTATTCTTTCGCAGGTTTTTTACGTGTTTGAATCTGTATCTTAAGACTGAGACATAACTGATGCGCTTTAAAGGTAACTTT
Organism: Trididemnum clinides; assembly: GCA_963675345.1. Lineage (NCBI taxonomy): Eukaryota > Metazoa > Chordata > Ascidiacea > Aplousobranchia > Didemnidae > Trididemnum > Trididemnum clinides. The sequence goes on from OY776295.1 coordinate 13,773,000, forward strand.
GTCGTTTTATGTGGCCGCCGAATAGATTGATGTAAATTTGAAACCCTTTATTGCTGTTATTTGCAACTTTGCACCGTCACGTGACGTGCTAATTGACATTTGATTCCATTTCCAAACTAACTGTAATCAAGAACTTGCAGTATTTGATTTGCTGTTGGCCTATGCAGTGTGCTATTGACAGACATGGGAATTTGAAAAAGGTATCAGTTTTGATGTTGGTTTGGATTTTAAGTGTAAAGCCTGATGTAACTTTTGTTTAGTTGTTTGTTTTTTTCAATAAACTGCATATCGTTTTCTTTGCACAGCATTATCCATCCCAAGTGAAGATATGTTAATTGTTTATTGTTGTCTCTTTCACATAGTATTAACTAGCTTAATCTGTATGTAATATATAACAGTTTAGTAGTTTATTTATGCGAATATAACTGTCGAATCGCCCAAGACTGCTGTGCTGAGTACTGATCTGGTGGCAATATTTGTAAGCTAGTGCTCAGTAGCGTGGTAGTTATTTTATAGTGTTGTTCAACTTATTTCTGATTTAATGAACCAAAAATAGGCCAATGTAAAGTAACAATACGCTCACATCCCCCTAAGACCGTGTTTGTCGTTGTTGTTTTTTACAGAAACCGTTTTAACCTCCCGAATTCTATGATCGGCGTTCTTTGTGATCTTATCAACTGTGAATTGCAATATATTGATCTTTGTAAGAAAAAAGCTCCGGTTCGCAACAGATAGATCGGAGTATGCTTGGGAAGGGAAAGCGTTTCAACTAAAGCAAGCAAAGCTAATTACTTGTTGAGTAACAGCCTCTTTTGCTGGCAAAGCTAGTGAATATCATTTGTAAAGTCTTCACTGTGTTTTGCACTAAACATTCAAGGCTACAGGAAGCGTTTATGTGTTTAGATCTTTTCCTTTTGTTGCATCGCTGATTGCATTAACAATGCAGCATTAGATTCAAATAGGAAGTAAATCCCACGCAGCTGGATTACACTTCATGGCTGGATATTTTATCATTTGTGTTTGAAGATTCAAAAGGACAGTTCAACACTGAAACATCAGGCCAGACCGGGCAATCTTTTTATGAAGCTGTGATAGTAAAATCAGGTAAAAATTTGTTTAGACAATAAACTTTTCATACAAGCAGTAAATGAGTGAACTGGAGTGCAAATGCCGTTTTCATGGTATTTCTAATTAAATATTAAACATAGTTTAAATAAGTGAGGTAGGTAGAAGAGCTTTTTTTCCAAAAATGGCCTAATTGCGCTACTGCACTGCATTTAGGGACAAAGATGCATAATAACAAAGTAATTCTTTCCACCTTTACGTGCTAAACAACATTTCGGTTTAGAAGCCGTTGCAGGTTACAAGAGGATTTGGAAAATTTCATAATAAAGTGCCCTTAGCTCTCTGAACGAAATGCGCGCAGAAAATTAGAAAATTAATGTTAAAAATTCAAATTTGACCCTATTAAAACCGCTTTTTGTTTCTATATAAATTTCTCTGTTTTGCGCCATATTGAGTGTCAAACCCGCGTCTTTAGTTCTGCAGTTAAGTTGCGTTAGAAGTGTGGTGTAATTTTGCTGCGTAGTGGAAGGTATGGGAAGTTGAGCCAATTTTTGAACAAAAGCCTATTTCAAAGAATACTTTGTGTTTTAAGTATTTTTTTAAATTGCATCTTAAAGTACATTTATTTTTTTTCAACACAAACAAAGTTTGTATCGCGTATGTTGAAAAATGACCAAGTCATGTGCAATTAAAATTTTTTTAATCTTTTTAAGGTTTCAAATAGTTCAACTTTACCCCTTTAGTGGGGTAAGTTGAGCTAGGCAATGGGTAAGTTGATCTACATTATTTAACTCTGGTTAAAACATTTCTATCCCCAAAATAAACCACATGAATTATCAGTACAACAGCTTTTTAAAATGTTGAGCAAGAAACAATAATTGTTTTTAAGAGCCACACCCTTTCTTACAACTGAAAAACTTTTCAGGTCAAAAGTTTTACAAAAAGTCCCGATTTTTACTAAAACCTCATTTTCTCAAAATGAAACAAAAAAAACTTTAATTTTGATACCAAAGTTGTAATCTTACGACAAGCAACAAACACGTGTTGCTGGAACAGTGAAAAAACTTTTTTCCGTAGTATAGGGTGGTGGCTCAACTTAACTACCTTCCCCTACTTGCAATGCATGCCTTGCACTTTGGCTCCACTTTGCACATGCACGTCTTTTCCCCTGGCCTTTTGACCATAATTTGTACATGTAACAGAATCTCCATCAATATAACTGGTCAAAATAAACAAACCGTCACAGATTGAGAACTCGTCTTTCACAACGGACATCAACTCGAATGTAGAACAGGAGAAAACCACAAACCGTTTGTTACTTAAAATTTTACAAAAATCCAATCGCTTAGTGTTTTAACAACCGCAACCAGAGATTAGGTAGATTTAAACATGCAGTATACATTCTTGTACAGTTTTGGCCGTTTTTTTGTCTTTTTTTGAGCATTTCTTGTACATAAATTTTTCATTCGCTAAGCAAACATCAATCAATCAATCAGGTTATTTTTGTCTGAACAAATGATAAATTCAACTCTGAACAAACGATAAATTCAGCTCTAAATCTGCAACACAAATAAGAAGAGAAAAACTCATCACAGCAATTGGAAATAGTCTGTTAAGATTAGGAAGTACCGAAGAGCCCAAAGGTTGTCAAGTCAAGGTGCTTCCTGTCGAGCAAATAATGATAAACAAAAAAGTGCAGAATTATCAAAATTGAAAACAAGTTTAAGAAAGCAGCGAAGACTACGGCAAATAACAAAAACAATATCCTAAAGTCATTAGTGAATTTGAGGTGAAACTAGTCCACAAAGGGCAAGCTTTTAACACGATATGCAACACGTAGGCGCCTATAGAAAAAAAAGAGATCCTTGTAATCAAGGACCAATAGATATATGTAAGGTTTAGAACTGGAATCAAAATTGTTGAAATAAAATACGAGATAGAGAATTTTTAAACGAATTATAGATTTTTGACTCGTAAGCTTTAGTTGAAGTTTTTTTGAATTGCATTTTGAAGTACAGTAGAACCCCGATTATCCGAGCGCCGAATTATCCGAAACGCCGATCATCCTAACGCTACTATGACAAACGTCATAAAAGCGCATCTACATTCCTGTCTTGAGAAATCGCTATCTACGCTTGATAACGGACTGTGTTTAAGTGCAAGAGCTTTTAAGTTTCAAACTGATCTAGTGACTATATCTTACAGGAAAAGAAAACGGAACGTAGTGACGATTGAGACGAACTTTGAGATCATAGACCGAATAGTAATAGCAGTGAGGGTTTCTTTTCTGACAGCGCGCAACAATATGGCAATGTTATTTGATTATCCGAAAAAATCGGTTATCCAAACCTACCTTGGTTTCAATTAGTTCGGAAAATCGGCGTTTTACTGTACGCCCAATCAGCGTTTTTGATATTCATATCTATTTCTCTCCATAGACTATAATCTTTCTACCGATGTTTTTATTAATTGGGGGCTCAAAATAAACATTTTTTGTTAATTGTCTGGTGCTATGGTCACGAACAGACTCCAGTTTGGTAAGCGAGTCATAAAAATTTTTGGTAAGCGATTATTGTGAAGCGCAAACATGAATTTGGCAAGCTCAAGTTTGTATATGTAAGTTATAATATAGCTTTGAAAAAAAGCTATATTAAAATTCTGTGCCACCAACAAGATATATAAGTTAGTTTCAGGAGGTATAAACTTTTGTACAGATTAGACATTCGACTACAATTTCTACTAAAGATGATAATGCAAACAATGTTGTTAAATCCAACCATTAATTCACGAAGATGAGTTTTAGATGCAGTGCTCTAAACTAAAATACCGTATTGTGATTTGGAGTGTTCAAACAGTGATACAGCATGCGTAACGTCTGTTTTCGGAGAAAGTTACGAATTTTATAAAACCAGCCAGATCAACGAGCTAGCTGAAAAGACAGTTGTTGGATTTGATCACACCACTTTTAAGCTTTCGCCCAGAAATATTAATAAATATTTTAACGTATGTTCTCTTTCTAAAGAAGTTTTGTTGAGCTGCAGTTGAAACTCAGCGATGCAGGAAATGTTAGATCGTTTGTTAATTAACATGCAGTTTGTTTTAGTATAGTTTATCGATAGCTTGTTTTTTTCAAGCAATAGTCAATTTTGTTTAGCTTGTTGTTTACGTTATTCTCCGAAATATTTAAGTTTTTGTCACTCAGCATAAGAAGTGTGTCATCCGCAAATATCGTAGTGTCGAACCGACTTACTTGGGGTAGGTGATTAATGTAGAAAACGAAGAGTAGCGGCCCTAGGGAGAATTCTTGAGGGACTCCGTAAGATACTTTTAACGGTGAGGATTTATAGATATAAATTTTTGTATGATGATATTAGGTCATTTTTTTTTAAACAAAAGCAAATGCGAACAAAAGTAGATTTTTCTAAAATTTTACCGCATGGTAATAATAAAGAATTGGTCTGCAGTTGGTGCATAGATTATGGTCCCTTTTTTTGTAAATCGGAACGACTTCAACTGCTTTTAGTGCATTTGGAAATTCAGATGGTGTTATACAATATACATTGGTGTTGGAGGATACGGTTTTGTCGGCAAAATAAATGCCAAAAGTGTCCTGTACGTTTTCAACGGAAAAAACGAAAAAACTTTTTGCGCAAACTTTGCGGGCAAAACTGAATGTTCGGACAACAGTGCACACTGTTAAACACCAAACAAACAACCAAGCGGATAAAAATTTTTGTGTGAAAATGCTTGAAAAGTTAAAACGTACTAATCTGAACAAAAACGTACATTGTGTTTACCGGCCTTTCATCTATGGTTTCGAGAAAACGCTGATCTATAGTTCACAGCTTCAGTAAACAATCTCTACTATTAGGCGCAATTCTTTCCGTGTATTTGTTATAGCGTGAGTGTGGGTGTGTGTTTGTGTATGTGGGTGGGTGTATGTGTGGGGGTGTTTGAGTGTGCGGGTGTGCATGCGTGTGTTGGTGGGTGTTATCGCACTGACTGTGTGTTATAAATCACGCATAATAATTTCATATAACCTTTATTTAGGCTTTGAAAAACTATTTTCTGCGTCTGTAAAACAACAAGAATCAAAATAATACACTGGTTCTAAACGCAAAAGAAAACTACTCTGCCTGATAGCACCCATGTGGATTTGACATTTTTAACTGTGGCACTAACAAATTTTAAAGACGTATTTGTTTCATTAAATTGTGATTATAATGCCTTGGGTGAACCGATTACAAGCCAACTAACTAATAACAAAAACGTTGTGAATTATGGTGGAGTTTCAAATCTCACAACATTGTGCCTGCAACCTCATGCAAAGAGGAACGGTCCTTCAGCACAATGTGAAAAGTACTGGCATGGATAAAGTTGAGCATGAGTAATAAACGCTTATCTGGCATCTGCATGCTAAATGTATTGCACACCGTGGCAAAGTGAACCGCCAGAAAACCAAGCAAATGAGCATGGCCATTGCCAAATTGATACGAGATCTCCAAGGGCCTCAATTCCTGTTCCAACAAAAAATCTGCTCTAACTGAATGAACGTAACTTTTCAAATTTTAGTTTTTCCGGGGGAAAATTCCCTCTTCTCCCCTGCGGACGCCCGTGGGTAACAGCCACGCGTAAACCTTTTATTGGCTGTTGTTTTAAAACCAAACAACTGATATGCTGCCTGTTAAAGAAGAATGATACATTGAGAGTATTAACATAGCAGTAGGTCAAAAAACCTACACATTTATAGTATTGAGATGGCAAATTATAATACTTTGTGCAGTCGTGTCGTAAACCTGACTTACCTTAACCTACAAGACATTAATAACACTGGTCAACACACATTATTGTGCCAAGAAAGTTTCAACGGTTTTAGAGTATTTTGATGTCGCTGAATCCAAAAATGACACTGGTTTTTCCGAATTGGATCTAGTTTTAGAGATGGTTTCATATTTTTGTTTCAAAAAAGTGCAAACAATACGCAAATTTTGACATTGGTATTCTCTTTATGCTACAGCTTTGAAAAGGCTGTATCTGTCTCCTCAAGCATGTCTGTACAGTATTCTTTCATTTTTGATGCAATGTCGTGAAAGACAGCAACCGTTATCGCAGAAAGCCTTCTATATGCAAATCATGTTTAATGTGAAAATCAAGCAAAAACTAAGAAAAATAGGCGAAATCAACACTAAGCGACAGATTTTTGTAATACGAAAGCAGGTGACGTCAAAGCACAAACACCGCAATTAAAGTACAGTGCCTAACAAAAAATTAAAGATAACCCTGTAATTTTTGCAAAAATCTTAATAATTTTGTTTTTCAGACATTTTAATCACAAAAAATCAACATTAATTTTGCAATTTATGCACCAACACATTACAATCAGTTCTAAAATAATAAAATATGCAGAAATTTTGTTGACTATTACTATTAGATATGTCCTCCTTTGCTCTCAATTACAGCCTGTAACCGTCGTGGCATGCTGTATATCAGGATTTGGCAATAATCAGCCGCTATTTCAATGACTCAAACTGTTTTGTCACATCCACAAGTTGCTTGGACAATGACGGTTGCTTTTCTGCAACTTTTTCTTTAACACGTTAACCGCCACATGTACCACCGGTGGTACATTGAGGTTTTTCACTCACCGCCATATGTACCACCGGTGGTACATTTCACAGCTTTCACTACTTTATAAAAAATTGAACTAGGAGTCTCACACAGGGTTAAATAATTCGACGAGTGTTTTGGATTGAAGTTTATTGTTCAAAACAAAGTTGTGGCGGTAAAGGCAAACTTCTTATATCTGGCTTGGCGGTTAACGTGTTAAGAATTTTTCACAGATTTTCTATAGGGTTTAAGCCGGAGCTGTTTCCAGGCCATAACAAAATCTCAGCTATCTGGTTTTTCAAAAAATCAGATAAAATTCTAGACCTGTGCATGGGGCATCATCACAAATGAATATCCTACACTGATAAATGTCCATATAAACTTTCAGCTTATCTTTAAATGGTTACAAATACTTTTTGCCGTTTATGGTCCGACCAGGGGGTAAAAAGTACAAACCAGCTGGCACATTGCATGACATAGCCTCCCAGATCATTTGAGTTGGGGGGTGCTTCTTAATTGAAATTGTGTAGGCCTACCTCGCATTGTATCTCTTTCCTTTTGATCTACAAAGGTTTTGTTTCCTTGACGCAAACTGCTGAATGGTTGATTCATCACTGAACAATACTTTACTCCAATGTTCAGTGGTCCAATGTTGAGGTACTTTAGCAAATGGTAAACGCTTGGCTTTTATGGATTTAGTTAGCAATGGTTTTTAGCGGGTTTTTGCCATTTTAATCCAAAATCGTATTTCGAAACAGCCATGTCACTTACTTTGACGCCGTTTTGCCAATAATGCAGACCGTACTTTCTTTATCGAACTAGTTGGGGATCGAACGACTATCCTTTTCGTTAAATGATCATCTATCACAGTGGTTTTCTTTGGTATGCCACTTTTCTTTAATCACTGTAACTCCTCCTCCATCTTTAATTGACTATTGCAATATAAAGTGCTGTTTTGCTGACATTACATTTCGCACCACCTTTGCGTTCTGAGTAGCCTACTCTGTATAATGTGGCAAATTGAGCACGTTGAACTTGACTGAGAGACGTTTTTTGCCCATTTTTGCAGCTAAAACTAATCACAAGAATAACCCAAACTTGTCTCTTTAAGCAATAAAGAGCTAATGAAATTGCAATTACCAATGTCAAAGAGCACCAAAATGGCACAATCACACACAAGAATACTAGAATAGGTACTATCATGTAAAAAATGGATTAATGCAACGCAATCACAAAAAAACACATTTTTTTCAAAAGTGGTCTTAAACTTTTGTTAGGCACTGTACATTTAGAAAGCATTTTCATTTAGTAAATCGTCAAAGCACATTAATCAATAATATAATACAATAAAATTAGTCTATGTTTACAAATTTGCTTTTGTAATACCGTTTTAATATTGTTGTAGTCTTTCTTTACTTTTGTTGAATGGCCAATTGGGAGAGATGCATACCTGTTACCGTTATGTAACAATACACATTTTAAACTTTGTTTCAAAATGTCTATGAATAAGTGCCACTCTTGAGCTCTATGGAGAGATGGGGGAAAGTTGTGTAATTTGGAACCTCGTGTTAATTGGTACCCAGCTGTTTTGTGACTAATTTCATGGTTTGATGTGGAAATGGTCACATGATTTGAAACATCTTGGCAAAGTTTTGAAAAAGCTTTAATGTATGATGGCAAAGTATTGAGAAAATAGGCAACCCATAATAAAAAAGAAATGAAAGGTGTTTGATCTTATTTTAGGTCCTACGTTATTGACACAAAATGGAAAGGCTGGGAAAGATATGAGCTTAACTGAAACGTTGCTTATACGCGTAAACATTCCTGTACACTCCGCGAGAACCAAGTCTTAGTGCTAGGTTGAGAATTTATGAAAAGTGGTTAAAAAGGTATCATGCTAGGTTAGTATAAAATGGACCCCAACACCTAGAGTAAAATGGACTCGGGGTCAAATTCGCGCAGTGGAAGTTATTCATTTCATCAAATAATGAAAATGGTGTAGGGCATTTTCTTATGTTGTACATACTTAATGTAGCACTAAACACAAACATGACAATAAATTTTTGTTGTATTTTGCACATTTACACGTGACTATAACATTGTTTAATTATTGCTGTTTGAATGTCGACTCGAGCTGCACGAAAAAGCGAAGGGGAAGACGGAAACGTTTGCTATTGCTATAAAGAAATTTTTGCTGTTGCTATAAATAAATTCCACTAATTTTTTTTGCATGACCATTTAAAAGATATTTGATTCAGTTAGGATCACAATACGACTAGGAACTCTCACCCAGAATATGTACTATTTTATCACTAAATTGTTAATTTCAACCTGTTAAGACTCAACTGCGTTAAGACTAACTAAAATTCTTGCATTTTGACTGTTTATCAAAGGGTCCGTTTTACTCGCATGCCGCGTAAATTGGATCAGTTTGATAAAAAAATAAAGATCAATTTTGCATCTGAACGAGTAAACATAAAAGCTTGATACTACATCACAATATACCTTTTATCCATCTTTACTGATACACGAAGCGGGAAAAAAATTGGCACTTAACTGTTGGTCTTATTGCAATTTTTACTTAAGGGGTCCCGAATTACACAGCTTTTCCCCTACTCCCATTTTCAGTAAAAGTCCTTCGATACTTTACACTAAACAAGTTCTTCTTCTTCTTTGCCAAAAAATACGGAAGTAATTTTTTTTCTCTCGTACGGTAGAATTGAAGCTTCGGTTCTGAGGCAGTTTTTGTTTTGAGTGGGGATGCCAAAATTTCTGATGCTTCGGTAGATAAGTTGAGATCCCTGATAAGATCACACAGCTCTTCCAGGTTGAATTGCTCTGGAGTTGATAAATTACTTTTAAATACACTTTCACCGCTGTCACTTGCAGAGCTTTTTACCTCTTCATTGAACTTATCATACTCCATAAATACGTCAAGTAAATCACTAAATTCAGGTACAGATACTTCCTCACAATGAGGCAAAGGTTGACGAGCAGATTCTAAATCGGGGTAGTTCCAAGTATTTTTCTTGTGACGATTAAACCCTTTTAGGTCCACCAAACAAAAGTAGCACTCATTGAAATGGTTATTTGGTTCTCTATAAACCATCGATACACCAAACCTAAGACTTTTAAGCGTACCATTAGCCCGCTTACTCCAGCTTTCTACACATGCTTTCCAGACAATATGGATGCCATGGTATATCTTGGTCACCAAACTTCACTTTAAAATACGCAAAATATATCTTCCTCACAAAATCAGTGACAGCTTTCCTCTTCTTTTTGAAGGTATATTTCCATCAGATGTACAAAACTTGTCAGGATAATTACGACAGCTTCTTCGTGATAAACTCATAACTCTTAAATACAGCCAAACAATACGCAAATTCAGTATCCAAAGTGCGTATAAACCTATGATCAAGAATAAATACTGTACTAAAATGTGACAGGCTATAAATTCAGTCACAAGGAAATACATACCTATCTGTTACTAACTTAAGCATATTACCACATTTTCACAAACAAACCCTATTTGCAGTGGAATTGCACAACCCTCCGTATTTTCCAAACTTTAGTTAATTTGAGTGTGACCTCAAACTAGATTCGTGGTATTCCTTTGTCTGGCCACAGAGCCTTTAGACTTTTGACTACAACAGCTGCAAAAATATAGCTACGAAATGAGATACAGACATTATTCGCCATGATAAGATAGCTAAGGGAAGTATAGTACATGCTATGAGCATCACAAAGAAACTGCAGCTTATCAGAATGATAAGCCTACTCTTGACTACCATGACCTGGTTTACTGTTTGATGGTGTACGGTTTGCCGAAAGCTGAGGAAACCAATCGTAAGCTAAAGACATACAGTACAGCAACATACTTATAACTAAATAACTTGTGCTGTGGGAAATGAAGTCTGAATTGCTAAATCTCAAAAAGTACTTTCAAAACCTTACTACTGAAGTAGTGGGATGTTACATCAAAAATTAGACATATAAGAGTACCTGGTAGAGAAAAATGATTGCGTACTAGCTAAGAGACATTTCCAACACACATGTTGTTGCTACTTGTATTCACATTTGGCAGAAAAAAAGTCAACAATTTTTCTCTTGCCAAAAATACCAATATCTCAAAGACAAGAACCAATTCGGAAAAACTAATGTAATTTTCAGATTCAGCAACATCAAAATACCCTAAGGCAGTTAAAATGTCTTTGGCACTCGAAAAAATTATTTTTGTTGACCAGTGTAATCAAATATTGTAAAATTTGAATACTAATGCACAATTTTTTTCGTTAAAATTTTAAAGAATCACATCAAGTATACTCATCTTTACCAAAAAACCTGGTCCAACCGCAGCCAGAGATGTTAGCTAATGCAAATAGGCCTACAATTACGCAAAGTTGTTATTATTACGCCAAATATTTAATTAGATTATTTTAGGAAATACACAACAATCGCTTTGTCACTCCTTTTCTTTTCCCATAGCTTTACTCTTATACTTCAATGCAAGTGGTGTAATAAATTGATAAAATTTTGCAAAAATTACGCTTCAAACAAAATTTTGCGAAGGTTTTAGTTGCGGAAAATTTTTTTCTATTGTGTTTTGCAACTAATCACCAAAAAATCAATAATTGCCTTAGAATGTCTTTACTTTTGATGAAATATCCCTTTTTCTAATTCCTCGTTTTATTCAAAAACTGACTGCATTATTAAACATAATTTAGTATTATAGTCATGAAAACGCTAATACAAAGAAGAATTATGCCAAATATAGCCTACATAAGCATTTTGCATGGATGCAAACATTTGAAAAAACTTCAGAAGTGGTTATGTTGGCGTAGCCTGCATCTACAAACTGAGAAATATCCGCTTTTTATGGACCAAAAATAACCCCCATTATGTTGCAACTCCACCGCCCTTTGTATGTTGTTTCCACATTACAAAATTCTAGGTAAAACCTTTCACCAAGTTTTTCTCCTATATATAACACTTTTAAAGGTTAAATAATTAAGGTGAGAGTGCAGGAAATGCATTTTCTAGGACATACGACATCCCATTGTTTCGTATCGCTGTTTCAGATTGTTCCCAAAATTTACAGTTATTGATTTGTTTATTCCGAAGAAAATTTTGTACTACTTTTTAAAATGCTTTCCAGCTTCTCTTGTAGTCATTTTATGTTCAAGTTTTTCACATTGTAGCACAGAGTTTTTTTAGGCGTTTCAGGGACCAGATCTGGACCCCCAAAAATGAAAATCGGGTCCCTAAAAACAGAGAAAATTATGTCTATGTAATAGAGTGCAAAACACATCTAATCATTTTAAATTAGTCAAATATTTTTCGGGTCCCTACAGTTCCATATTGGGCACCTAACATTCTCTTAAAAAAACCCAGTTGTAGCATAAAGCAAGTTGGTGGCACAGTAAAAATTCCAACCTTCTTGTCGGTTTCTGACAAAAAAACAAGGAAGAATTATACCAAAAATCATCTCCATTTTTATTTAGAGCCTTGACAAATTGGTTGACAAGGCCAAGCTAAATTTGCAAAGGAGGCATTGAAATTTTTTCGAATCCATTAAAGCATCATGTTTTACTTTATGTGTCTCAGGAACAAAAACCTTCTCTCTGGCCTCTTTTTTCTAGAGTGGTGCTTATTCACAGCCCGGGAGTCCCACAAACAAAAAAATCGGAATGTTTTGGGTAATCTTCTTGTCATCCTTTCAAGAACCCAATCATTTTGAAGTCCCCACAAAGTTGCCAGTTGGATCTGCCATAGCTAACTCTTCCAAGGAAAAACTTTACATTTTTGTAATCTTTTATTTAGACAGAATCGATTATAAATGGGTAGGCTACTGATTTCCATTAAGAAGGAGGACGCATTTCAAACTTTATGAAGAATTGTCTATAAATAGACGCTACTCACTTGGGTTATGAGCAATTTTGAATTCTTCTAATAGATAATCAACGTCGCCTCAAAAACAAAGAGCCAGAAATAGAAAAACATTTTAACCCTTTTTCAAGCCTTTTTCTCGACGAAGAACAGACGTGATAAATCTAACAAGCTCCATTCTTTCAATCTTGAAGTCATAAGTCCCTCATTTAGTTGCGTAAGCCCCATGTCTTTAATTAAATCATCCAGTCCGTGTTGGCTGGGAAACCCCTCCTAAAATTCTTAAATTAGCAAATGAATTAAATTTCGTTGTCCCTTAAGGCCGCCATCCAAATTTGATCGCCACGTTCCGCTGATCACATGTAGAGTCCAGTTTTTATTTTGGTCACCACTTTTCATGCCAAGAAAATTTCATATGCCTAGGAAAACTTTGCTTCTACCTTTATCTTATACAGTAGGCGCCGCTTATTATGACCATGGATAATGTGATCAGCCGCTTATTATGACCAATTTGGTAAGGCCCGGAATTTCTCCATTTAAAATTCTCCGTTTAATATGACCAAATTTTGGATAATATGACCAACGTTTTCTCCATCTCTCTTGTTACGGTACAGTATTTTTCCCACCACGCACTTATAACTTCACCTTTTCAACATATAGTTACATCTGTACTTGGTTTTACCGTTACTTGTACTGTTACAATACTGTACTTTGTTTTACTGCCAACATCACTATGTTACTTCGATTGAGCGATGAATTTGATGGTATTTGGACTTCTTGTGGCTTATGGCCTCGATTCAGGTGCTGTTATGGCGACTTCGGTTTTTATAACCATTCGGATATTATGACCAAAATGGTCTGGTCCCAAGGTGGTCATATTAAGCGGCGTCTACTGTATTTCACTTGCCTTAATTTGATACATAGACCACAGGTATAGCAAAAACAATAAGCAGAAAGCTTATGTTTACAAGTACATGAACACAACGATGACACTCCTCAATTTACCGCGATTCGGTTACAACTGTTTACAGAACCAAACAAAAACAGCAATTTGAGACTTTTTTCTGAATACTGAGACTAAGACAAAAAAAATTGCGGTAACTATGCAGGCTGTAATCTATACTAAACAGTAAAGCACAATTTTGCCCGTGTGTGACTGTGTGTTTATACTCCTCTAAAACTACTGGACGTACGAGCATCAAACTTGACACGATTGATCACTACCCCGGGTGTCATAAAAAGGATTAGTGACGTCATCATGGCGTCAAGACCAAAGATTTTTTTCAATGGCATTTTTGACGCCGGAACGCGATTTTTAGCTGAAACAAAAGCCAGTACTCGACTTACCAACTTCAACATGTTTCATCTTTTCCAGGTCTTACTTGATGTCATAATTAAAATAACTGTACAATTTGTGTTCTTAATTTACTCAAAAAGTACTAATCGGAAAAACCCGATTAAACGCTTTTTGAGGGATATTATCAAGGTGCTTTAGATAAAAATCACTCTACATCAATTTAAGCTTAGTTGACGATGCAACAACAGATTATTTTTTCAAGCCTTAAAAGCCTTCTAAGCATGCTTCTTTTTTCCTGCACGCTTCAAATTCGCTCTATGATGTCGTAATGCTGACTGGTACGATCAACACAGTTTTTCCCAATCAGAAATCATCATGTAATAATGCTTTTTAAAAATTGTAGCATTTTCACAGAATTAGTTTACCTAAAAACTGATTTGTGGCATCATTTCCTAAAGCATTTACAAAATTCATTGAACAAATTAAAGGGTATTTCAAGGCAATTTTGTTAATATGCGATATGTAGCCTTCCTAATTGTTTTTGCACTACAAAAAGTGAACTTTTTACAAAGGTAGTATAATTTTTTACCCCCTCCTAAAAAGTGGTAAGCTGAATAAATACAGATACGTTTAATGTGTGTAAAGGTTAAAATAAGGTATTAACAATCAGAGTCGTTTGAAAGCCTTAGGAAATCAGCTTTCAAGCAATATGAAACTCCAATTTAACAATTAGTTAGGGCCAAGGATTAGTTTATAATGGCTGATCAAAATTGGTTGCTATACATCATTTTCCATTTTTTATTAAAAGATCTTTCTACTACACCTAAGCATCTAGAAATTTTTAGAAAAAGTTAGTTCTTTGGTACATTTTCACTATTATTCTCACAAGCATGGTACTTTGGCATTGTCCTTCTGTATTTGCAAAAGGATATATCAAAAAGTGAAGTCTTTGAAAAATTTTAAAGTAACTTATTGGTTAAAAACATTCTAAACATTGGTGGCTGTGCTGCACAAAATTGCGATTTCTAGAAAAACCAATTTCTGTGATACATTTTGTCTTTTTTTTTCAAACTTGCAAAAAAATCTTCTAAAAATGAAGTTTCTAATAACTATAAAAAGTAGCTCATCCCAAACAAAAAATTGGTAATCCTGTTACAAAAATGAGGGGTATAGATGTTCCTGTTTTATCTTTTGCAACTAAACATTGTTGTCCACCTACATATCGTCTAAATCAGGAATGACCACTGTTTGTGTACAAAAAGCCAAAAATCGTAAGGTCCAACAGTGAAAGAGCCTTTATGCAACTCTAAGTTTAAATTGACAACATTTTTTGCCCGAATCGGTAGATCATCTTTTGTTTGGAAATCATCATTTTAAAACCTCAAAATTATGCATTCGCACCCTTCCACCAGCCACATCACTCAACGTGTCGCACCGCAGTTTGCACAACTCTATACCACACCACTGCACACAAAAACAACACGAGTCAAAATGCCGCATTCAAAGACCCAAACCGCGCATGCGCTTCGCGAGCCGCTGTATGGTCACCCCTGGTGTAAATGTTAAAGCAATTTTTTTTGCAATTATGTATAACCGCCACAGCTGGCTAATTTCATAATCTTGATCTCAACGTTACTAATGAGGGGCCCTGCTATTGTAATAACTTGACTGTGCACACTAGCGTACCGAGGGGTACGCCACTGTGCCATGGCCTCCCCCTCAGACCCTAAAAATGAAAAAATCTAAAGCAAGACCCAGCAGTTTTAGCAAAAGCAAAGCTGGTTTTCGCGATTATTTGGGATTCGTCCTGAACTTTGATTTTTCGTGCCTTCGGCACCCCACATGAAGTTGATTTGTGACGTCACACGATTGTGACGAAACTTTGGCCCCCCTCAGAAACCTTCTGCGTACGCCACTGACTGTACAGTAAGTGCTTCATTTTGGGTTAGTTTACTCCTTGCATGGCTGCGTTTATGCCAGGACCAAGCAACATGCTTGCAACCCGACGCTTTAGGTCGTACAAATACGCCTACAATTACAAAAAAGTCGTAAGTATGAGAAAAACGTTTTATAATTGTTGGCTCTTTTATTTGTGAGCAAGTCCAGCTCCAAAGTACCAAACAAGGCAAGCAACAATAGCCAGGAACTCGAGTCGAGAAGCTTTGGAAAAAATACAGCGGTTATGCCTAACCCTCTGTAATGTTTTTTTCAGGCTTAATCGATTCCCAGTGCAAAAACGGTACATATCATTTTGAAACAAGAAATAGCTATGTCACAACAAATTAACTTTTCATTACTGTTCTCACAAATATCAATTGGCAGAAACCGGTGCAGCAAGCTGAACACATATTCTTAACCTCGACATTGCTGATGGGGCCACGGCTATTGCAATAGCTTAACTGCGAGTGCTTCATTTCGGGTTAGTTTGCTATTTGCATGGCTCCGTTTATGCCAAGGCCAAGCAACATGCACCCAGCCAGAGGCTTGAGGACGTACAAACAGCTATACAGATATGAAAAAGTAGCAAGTAGTGATCCTCGTATTTAACACTCTCAGAACTACTCAATGGATAAAGCCGTCACACACGGCTGAACCATTATTCTTGACGCCGACATTAGAAATGAGGGCCTTGCGGACGACGCCGACTAAGCTGGCTAGTCACGAAGATAAATGATAACTAACCGTGACGTCACAATTCATCAATGTTAAATAGAATCCAGAATAGCAGTTTGAAAAACACGGTGTTGAAAGTTTAAAAATTTGAAATAACAATTGTTTTAGCGACACTTGGAACAAAAATTTCCTAAACTCATGTTTCACTCAGCAACATGTTGTAGAAAACTGAAAAATCGACCTAACTAAATATTTGTTGCATGGTGTTTGTTAAAAACTGATTCTACTCGAATAGTACGCAGGTGTCTTCATCGGTTACCGAGGAGTAGTAGCTGATATATATTTGGCTCAATTCAAAGCACCATGTAAGTTATCAGAATATATATTAAACTACAAGCTACTGATACGATAGTACAGGTGTCGCGTTTTAATAATAATAGAATTTTGGGTTCTATCTCAATCCTAAAATTTTTAAAATTGCGGCGACGTATTATAATCGCTAGGATAATTAGGTTTGACTGTAACTTAAAAAAAACTTGGAAAAGATTGGCTTCCACTAAAAACGCCTTAAACTACGTTAAGAACAGAATAATGTATTCACAGAAATAATACTTCACGACTTAAAGCTTCGACGATCTCACAACTAATCACTTTGCTACACCATCAGAAAACGCCAAAACTAATTTTACCAATAACTGTTCAATACTCGTCACGTCCACAGAATCCACGATAAATTATCACAAAAAAACAATAGCCCTTCTTTACTTCGTCAATCAATCTCTCTCTCCCCACTAACCGGCGCGATGGTGTAGTGGTTAGAGCGTCCGCTTCGCAGTCGGTAGAGCTGGGGTTCATTTCCCTTGTCGAGTCAAACCAAAAGACTTAAAAAAATGATATTCACAGCTTTCCTGCTTGGTGCTCAGCACATAGGGGATAGTGTGGAGAACAAGCCGGCAAGCTTGCTTATTGTGTCCTTGGGCAAGGCACTTAACAGGATGACTCCGTCTTTATGTGGCAGACAGACGGTTGGGTCAAGCAGTCCACTCGTCGTGGTGGCCCAGTCTGACGAAAGACATGCAAACCGTGCATGAGCTCACATGCGTGAATGAATCTCTCCCCACTACAACACTTTTCTGCTCTCTACTACTAAAAAAATCCGGTCGCCTTATATATAAATAGAAAAAACAATCCAGAAATTGCTAGAACAAAATAACGTGAAAAAAGAAAAAAAGCACTACGAATAAGTTATGTAATCGGTCAACGAAATTCTTCGAAGAAGCTAGACTCACTAAATCAATCTGGAATTTTCTTTTGGGAACAAGTGCAAAATTTTCCCCAAGACAACAACAAGTGCAAAATTTTCCCCAGTTAGTTATCAAGTTTATTCTTAAGAACATTAGAATCTCAGCTGGCAGGGCATTAAAAGAAAGGCAGTGTACAATGAAGGGGCAGGCCTGGTATGTAAATGTACGGGGCAGTGTACACTGAAAGGGAGTGTACAGGGTGGGGGGATAAAGACCTGGGGGTGAAAAATTTTTTTAATTGATATTTAAAATGGATCAAGTGCATAAATTTCCCCATGTGGGGAAATTTATGCACTTGATCCTTCTTTTGTCATAAACGATTGCGACGTAATAAAGGCGTACTTACAGCAGATCCAATAGCGAGATAGAAAGGCTTTTTTTCAATCAGTAGCCGAGCGAACAAAATAGTACAACGCTATACGCATACGTAAAAACTATTCTTACAAGACAAATTTTCTTATCCGTGATAGCAGGCATATGCTACGATTCGCAAATGCGCAAGAGAGCATAAGAGAGACAGATGAAGACGTTATCACTACTCCAAAACATTATTATGTTAATGAATATAGATATATTACCAGTCACAGCAATTACTGCTAAGCAGAACAAAGAAAACAATGTGCTTTCATTATAGAGTAGGATAACGGAACTAGGATCCTACATTAATACAATTTTGTTAATGACCGGAATCAACAGTGTTATTAGCTCCACACATGCTGGAAACAGGGCAAGTAATACGTAATTGTTTGGAACATCTAAATCTTTGGGAGACATGTAGCGGCTATGCGCTATCACCGCTCATGTTTTTTTAATCGATTCCTAATAAAGACACTGTACTTCTGATTTTTGGAAAGAGAATTGGCGATGACAAAACGACATTAACTTTTCGTTGCTTTTCTCTCGCCTGTCCATGTTCTTAATCTCGACGTTACGGAAGAGCGCGCTGCAATTGAAATAAGATAACTGTAAGTACATCACTTCGGGTTTGCCTGACTGCTTTTATGCCAGGACCAAGCAACATTCGCGCAGCCAGAGGCTTTCAGTTGTACAAACAGGTAGACAATTACGAAAAGTTGTAAGTGGTGGTCCTAATACTCAATAGCTTAATCCTGAAAATACATATCAATCGCTTTGAACCCCTCCCACAATTTTGATATGCTTTCAAGCACTTGCTCAACTTATAACAGAGGTGCTCTACTTGTGGTACGCCTACCTCAAGTGGTATGCGAATTCTTTTCATGTGGTAAGGTACGCGGCAAACCATCCATGTATGTAAGATCTTTCGAAGTATTTGTTGGGATATCTTACCATTTTTGCCAATAGAAACCGGGATAATTTGTCGGTTGCTGTGGCGTCGGTTGCTGTGGCGTCTTGTGGACTTCGTCAACAAGTTTCTTGCAAATCAATGAAACATTATTGGATTGAATGCGTGAAACTGAGCCGCTGCAGCTCTAAGCAATGAGCTATCAGGATCATAGTGGGAAATTTTTGTTAGGCGTTGAGACGGTCTAAGGTGGTGAAATTTCAATCAAATACTGTAACAATTTGGTCACAACAAATATATCTCTTAACACATTAATTTAGGATAAGTTTTATCGCTATCTAACCTGTAATAAAATATCGAAGCAAAAGTATAGCTGAAAATACATGAAGTACGCTTTTATTGCTATCCAACACAGAGGAGAATATGTACTGCAGCGTGTGGTCTCTATAAAGACCCTCTTCAATCGGTCAATGAAATTAAGTCTGCTCAAACGTAAATTTGAGTCAAATCAGGCAGATAAAAAACATCGAGAAAGAAGTTACTTTCAGCGACTTGATGAGATGTGAAGCGACAGCGCTTGGGCCAGACAGCCCAGAACTACCAAAAGATTGCAGGTAGCGTCAATGTATTTCTTGAAGTTTCCCTGCTAGCGGCTCAAATCATGAAGGCTCATAATCGCTTATCTTGTCAGGAGCAAAAACACTTGTTGGGCTCCTGATAGAAGAAAAGGAGATGGCAAAATTCAATTGTGTGTTCCTTTACAATGACACTGTGAAGCGCCGAATCAAAGAAATGTTTGTTAAAATTGTTGATCAAGTGCCTGTGAAGGTTAGATCCTTAAAGTTTGGATTCGCGATACAAATTGAATCGATTGACGTCACTAACTGCTGTCAGTTACTAGTTTATCTCCGATTTGCACCCAATAATGCTGTAAAAATTGAATTACTAATGAGTAAAGAGCTATCTGATACGAAAAAAGAAAAATATGTTTTCAACATTTTAGATCAAAACTTTACTCAAAGTAATTTGGATTGGGGAAAGTTAGTTGGCTGCACAACTGCTGGTGCTCCACGTATGCTTGGTTGAAAATCAGGATTTCAAGCCCATGTAAAAGCTATGCCACCAATGGTCACTTTTATCTATCGTTTCATACACAGATATGCTCTTTGTGCTTAAGTGCTGCCATCAGAATTATTATCATGCTTGAACTGAATAGTCAAAGTAGTGAATTTTATCAAAACGTCAGCCCTGAATACACGGCTGTTTGCAAGGCTCTGTGCGGATATCGATTTCGACCACAAATGTCTCCTTTTATCACACAGAGGCTCATTAGCTCTATCGAGGAAATATGACAAGGCGAGTCTTTAAAATGAGGCAAGAGCAACTTGTATTTTGCAAAAAGAATTACGATTTTAAAAACGATTCTGAAAGTGCAAATTTATTTTAAGGTTGGCTTATCTAATAAATATGAATTTTGAAGTTCTTAATAATATGAACCTGTTTATGAAAATGGGCTAACATCCCTATTACAGACTTCATTTCCAAATTGGAAGCTTTTACTGACAGTTGGACATTTGGGTAAAGAACTTGGAGAGGAAACAACATTGAATATTCAAGCATCTTTCTACGCTTCAAAGGCAGCTCAATGATGAACCATCTCAAGAAATTGACCTCCACTTGAAACTGCTCAGATCTGAGTTGACGCATTATTTTCCGAACACAGTATGTTGTCCCTTTACTACTAATCCTTTCTTCAATACTCCATCTTTTCTACCCGTAGAAACGAGGGAAGAAAAGAAAATCATTGATGTTCAATCTAATGAGACAGCAAAAGCAAAACACAGAAAATGCTCTTGCACTAATTTCTGGTTGAGCATGGTTTCCCAGTACCCAACCCTGGCTCAGAACGCCACACAACAGCAACTGGTTTTTCCTACGTAGTACTAGTGAAAGTGGGCAGGATTTCTCTGCCATGACAGAAATCAAAACCAAGAACAGGATTGCCACAATGCGTACATGACTTCAGATGTTTTGTAAGCGGAGTTACACCTTGTATAGAGCAGTTAGTGGCACAAAAACAGCGTCAGCGCTCGCATTGAATTCCTCAGTATTGTTGTATTCACATATACATTTTCGTAAATTGAGTTTTTCTGAAATTTGTTGGCACCGTCGTCAGCAAAAAATTATTAGCTGGCAGGTAATAAAAAAAAGGCTGAAAACCATTAGTTTAAAGGATAAAAGTTGGTTAAGTTTAAAAATGCCATTGCTGAAATACGTATGGTCAAATAAAATGTTGCCAGGAATCCCAGAGACTTCGGAGACATACCACAGCTATGAGCAGCCCCAAATAAAGTTTTTTCATATCGATTACTTTTCAAAAATTGATATTTTTATTTCGGAAAGAGATTTTCCAATATCACAAAGCATGGTAGTGGCTAGTGGGCCAAACCTCGACTTTACTGAGGGAGCACTGCGGGTGACGCCGCCAGAAGTGGCTAATATTATATAATTTAACTGTAGTCAGCTTTCTCGGCGTCGCCCGGCTGAGTTACCAATCAGTTATGTCGGGTTAAAAATATCGGTTTAGCATGCTCCACCAGCTTCATCCAAATAAATAAAATTGGTCTACTACTTACAGCTGTTTCATTATTAACTCTTGGCTAGTTATACAAGTTAAAGCTTCTGATCGCTCAAATGTTTCTTGCTCCCGGCATAAACGCTGTCAAGGGACGGCGACCGGTGACCCGAAGCCCATAGTTCAGTTTCTGCAGTTGAGTTGTTACAAAAAGTTGGATTATGGCTAAAGCGGATAACCCAATAACCAGATGTTTCCGCTAATGAAAAGGATAGTTTTTTCTGAATTCTGCAAAATTTCATGTCACAACTCAGCAATTTTGTTTCACTTCGTTACACATGAATAAAAACGCTTTTGTAGTTAAGAGTAGTCAGGAGCGAGAAATGACTGTACTATAAAAGTGTTCTAACGTGGTGTGCACATACAGTACGATTCACCTACATTTTAATCCTTGTGTTCACCTACAATTTTCGTAGTTGCCATTGCATTATTAAAAAACACGTTTAAATCAGTATGTAAGTACTGCAGTAAATCATTGTACCTTAACCAGCAGTATATCAATAATAGGCTTTACTATTTGCGTTTTCTTTTAAAATGACGGCGGAAATTAAGTACCAGTTTGCAGTTGCTGCCGGCTGTTGTTTCCATTGAACTGTACCAGACAGCATTACACAATTACTCGACAGTAAGACAAAACGGTGCCTTTTTGAAGTATTCAACAAAAATGAATCGAAAAAAGCATGCTTGGTAAAAGCTTGAATGTTTAATCGGTTGTCGCGTCGTCGCTGGTCAAATGCCTAAGTTGTAAGAGAATTATCTTTATCCAAAGCATCCAAGTGATATCTCCCAAAAAAACTTTCAACCGCGTTTCTACGGTCAAAACAAGCTGTTCTGACTAACCTGGTTAGTTGCGCATCTAAAATACATAGCATTGTGCAATTTATTTTTGGACGATCGTTCGTATTAATACGCGTAGTTAGTGAATTGTCACGGTTCTAGTGAATACACAACATTGTGCTACGTTTTTTATGACGTTTGTTTATAGCCACACACAATTAGTGATTAAGCTGATCTTGAGGTTTTAGTTTCGCGTTTTCTTGAAAGGAGTGTGCCGCGATGCATCATTTTATCATGACTAGTGCATTCACGTCTTTCCTTTCTTTGTTAAAGTCACATCCGCTAAATGATCTTCATAATGCCGGAGACAATTTGTTTTATTTCAATTTGTTTCAAGCAGGTCTAAAAATCAAGATGGAAGGTTTCCAGGCGCCTCGCTTGCCTAATAGTAAGTGTTAATATTTATAGGCTTAAACTTGTGTGAATGATTTGACGAATGCCCAGGCTAGCAGTCTCTTTCATGAAATGTCTTAAAACTTCTTGAATAAAATATCACTCGATATTTTAGGCAATTTGTTCCTGTAATGACAATCCATAGTGTAGTTTAGTACTTTTGCAGTTGTTTCTCGGTCAGAGCTTGATTTGCATCGTAACACAGCCGCTTATTTTTCTATCATTGGTTTTGGCTGTAGCCGACAAAATATTTGAGAAAGAGAAAACATTACAAGAAATTTTGATATGTAATCAAAACTTTTATTATTTGAATTACGTTTTTTGGTTCGTCACTTAAACTTTGATTTCCATTAATAGTTGCAGGAAATATTTTTTTCCTGCAACTTAGTGAGTAAGAATAAATTAGTCTTCGGTCTAGGTAGCGTTATTTTACATCAATAATATAGCTACGTTAAAGAGGATTTTTTATAATTAATTTTATTCAAATAAAACAGAAATTCTTTTTTTATGATGACTAGTTAAGAAAAACTAACTAAGTCTAAAGTTTATAGGAAGTCTAAAGAAAACAATACACAAGTTTTGTGCAAATGTACTCATTGCGCAAAAATCTTTTTGAAAATAAAGTTTTATAACAAATGAGTCCAAAAAATTTCGTTTCACAAAGACCTCTATCGCTTCACCTCATTTTTTCTATTTTCATAAATCCTGTATATGCTTTTCTCAATATGCACAAGAACCTAGACTTAAAAAAAGCTTCAGCACCAAAGTACCGAAAAATTCTTTGAACCACACTTAAAACATTTTTTATCATATACGAAGTTCTTTCATCAGTAAAAATACGAATCAACAGTTAACCCTAGCTCTTGATAGACTATTTTTCAACAAACAGTAAAGCTTAGCTAACGAGTATGGATCAGTACAAATAGCTTATGCGATCAGTAAGCATTTATAGCTGTAAATAATAGTTTTATTGCAAAGAATAAGCAAAACCTCAAAACAATTTTGGTACGATTTACAAAATATGCGAGAAAAATGCCCTGTAAACACTAAGGTAGGCTACCAGTGCTGAAAAACTTTGAAATGGGGAGAAACTTAAATTATTATCCAAAAAAGCCTTTTTTAGTCAATCAGAATTTGCCAGAAATTGTGCTTAGGGGGCAAAATTAGAGTGAAAATTTGCATTTTTCAAGTAAAGCCAAACAATTATTTTTGTTAGTAGATAGCGAATGCTGCCAAAAAGAATCATGGAAAGCTAATTGAAATACATCTAAGTTTAAAAAACAGAGCATTATTTTTCATAAATAGGAAAAGTTTTCCGATTTCCTCAAACAAAAATCCTACTTACATCCTAAGGTACTTTCTTAAGGGGGAAGCCAAAACTTATTCTCTAGATCCACGAGCTATACCCTTTAGTGCCAATAGCCTACTTGATATCTGCTTCAATAATGTTGTGCAGGTCCTTCTTCACCGCGATATCATAGTTCTTCAACTGTACAAGGATTCGTGAAGGCTGTATCGGGTCATTACAATTATGTTAATTTAGTGCAATTCAAGACATCTCCTTAACACAGGGATTCTCAACCTTTATCTCTCATTTACTCCTCGGCAAGTTTCAAAAATAAAATTTACCCCCCAAATTTTGTTATATTTTCTCTTCTTCAAATGCCTATTGTAGTAGGTGAAAATGTGAACTTTTTGCTTACAAAATTTACCCCCAAAGCAGGTCAAATTTACCCCCGCTTGAGAACCCCTGCCTTAACATGTCAAGTTTTTGTTCTAGTGATGATCTAAAATTAAGGAGCATTGGCAATAAATACTTGTCGAAGTATTACATTTTTATATGTGATTCATTAACAGACTTCTATTTTGAGTTAGGCTATCACCCTTAGATAGAAACAGGCGCGATCCTCATATTTTCAGTTGAGCGACACCGATTAAACCTGTTACCAGTGGTGGGCACTTGCGGCGCTAAAACTAGCGGCCGCTATTAGCGCGGTTGGCGTTTGCTTTAGCGCCGCCATTGACATTATGAACCAGCGGCAAGAGTAGCAAGAGTTTTTTTTTCTGGCGATAGCGCTAGCGAAAGTTGGGCTGATATTTTCAAGAGATTGTTGACACTTGCGCTAAATCCGCCTTTGGTTGAAATAAAAATATTTTTATTTTAAAAGGCTGTACGTTCCAATGTATTCAAACTACCAGAATGTATCCGACGATAAATTTTTAGAAAGAACGTTTGCGTAGAAGTCACGAAAAGACAGCAGCAGTGAAAATCTGTCAGGCGACTTTTTCAAAAAGGGACACGAGTCCCAAACAAAAGTGATTGCTACATTGCCCTGCTCTTCAATATAGCGATAAGGGAGTTGTTTGTGAAATACAACACCGTAACACCTTCTAGTAGAGTTGTGGATACTTTTTTCACTAGGAAAGGAGATGCTGAAGCCAAAACGATCAGTGCTCAGCGATAATTATTTTGAAATGATCGCTTTTTTAAATTAGCTTTTTTTGATAAATAGTCCCCGCTTAAAAGGCCCACCTCGAGATCAGACGATTTTAGGCTTAGTAAGAGGGGGACAAATTTTCGCCACTCTCATGCGCGTAAATGAGTATGGCCGGCTGTGTTGTTATGGTAAAAGTTGCCAAAAAGAAAATCTACTGCGCATCATTTGTCTTGCCAATCGATTACGGTGCAAATAAACAATCTGTGACGAAACAGTTGAATTAAAAACTAGGTCAGCGTAACGAAGTGTGAAACCGTCGAAAGCAAGACAAGAAAGTGTGAGCTGCAACGTTTTTTACCCAACTTTAAGCAAACAGTTTCAAATATTGTGTTGATTAAGCAGGAGTTTGGGTTTATAAAGCGGATTTTTTTATTACAGAAATGAATGGAGTAATTTCGAACCGGACAATTTTGGGCATATTAAGCGGGTGGGCTCATTAACCGTGGTCTTAATAAGCAGGATCTACTGAATTTGTTTTGAGCTGTCTTGGAGGCAGATACTGCTTTTGTTGGTGTTATCCACCAATATGCTAGTATTTTCTCAGCTCGCCTGAAAAAAATTACTGTTAAGCACTTTTCATGGCAACAATTTGAATGAAGATTCGAACTTCTGACGACTGCTTTTAGCGCCTTAGCGGTGAGCTTTTATCGAGCTAAACTCAATAATGTTTAGCCGATAGCGGTAGCGCCGATACCATTTTTGGTGACTAGCGATAGCGACGGCGCCGTCAGTTTGTCGCTAGCGGGTGCCCATCATTAACTGTAGTAGAATAGTAGCCTGCACAAAATACGATTAAAGCGATAACAATCCTCGATACTTTGAAGAGATAGAAAACGATATTCATTTCACATGCAAGTATTTTGTTACAGTGTACCAATATATCTCTATTAATCCAATCAAAAATATTTCAAATAGCTTGGTCATCAAGTGTCAAAAAAGAACAAAGTTTTTTTTTCGCAAAGTAAAGAAAACCCAACTTTAAAAAAAAGTCTCTGAGTGAATTGTTTGGCTTTCTTTCTAGAACAAATGTTTTTGGAGTAAAATCAAAAATGAGTTTCAAATGACCTCTTTGCCTTTCTGCGATTAAAAATATGATGATCAATTTAGCAAAGACGCTAGATCGGTGGTTCTCAACCGGGAATCTCAAGAAAATTTTTTTTCTGGTCCACGAAAATTTCAGAGAGTTACATTGCATCTGGGGTTTCGCAGTCGTGGTGAATTTAAGAACTATAGAGATATGGATTAGCATTTTTGACATCGACGGTAATAATCGATTTTATGAAGTTGATCTTCGAAATTTAATTAAGGATTTGCCGAAAATCAGAAAAAAGCAGCAAAACTTAAATAAAAATCATCGCTTTTGAAAGATTGATTTCCAAACAAAAAGGTCTTCAACTTGAAGAAGAACAAAAATATTGATTTTTAGAAGTTTAATGCTGGTAATTGAGTTAATGGGGTCCACATCATTAGCCAAGTCTTCAAAAGGACATTGAAAAAGTTGGAAACCATTGCGCTAGATCAAATGTTAAAATCCTGGATATATTATTTTGAAAATTTATTTCTGAAAGAACTTTTCAACTCGACTTTTAAGTCTGCAATTTTTGTGTATGAGCTCTATTGGCGTAACGCAAAAATCCGATACAGCGATTCCAATCTGCCATACAATATTATCAGTTTGGCGATTCATGCGTCTTGATTGTGTATGAAGTCAATGATTCCCAACCGGTGTTCCACGGACCACCAAGTGGTGCAACCGTCACTCATTCACGAGTGGCAGAGTACTTACATACCATCCACAACAATGAACCTAGTAATGGTCCCACAAGTGTGACGGTCTAAGCTATACTTTATCAAAAAGCCTTTAGCTTCTTCTCGGTCACCAACTGCACTGAAGAGACTTAATAGGTGGAAACAGTGTCACTGTCTGCGCTTTGCTAAGTGCATCGCTAGCCTCTTGTATTACTTTAAGTTCCAACGTGTTTCAAAAATATTGCCCAAAGCTTAAATCACCAGAAGAATAAACTAAGCTTTTTTTTTTAATCTTTTATCCTGAAAGTAGATTTTCATTTCAACTTAAATTCTGATAACCGATCCTTGGCGTAAACATTGCTGCTATGGTGCTTTTAGTTTACTGCTCATGCAAGTGACCAAGTGGGAAGGCATATAAAAAGTCATTGTAGTAAGTTAAAGGTGGTGCACTGAGGGCCTTTGTAGCACTGTTGGAGAATTCCCCTACCTCTTATCTAATTCTTGTTAAATCTCAACGTCTATGTAGGCATTGCAGCCCAATTTAAGTTAGTAATTCAAATGTTATTAATCTTTTAAAGTGCTGCAGTTTATACTCGTATAAGAGAAAATTGGAGATAGTGATCATAGGCAGCGTTGATTATTTTTTAGTGGTCCACAGACTCAAAAAATTTGGGAATC
This sequence comes from Trididemnum clinides, assembly GCA_963675345.1. NCBI lineage: Eukaryota > Metazoa > Chordata > Ascidiacea > Aplousobranchia > Didemnidae > Trididemnum > Trididemnum clinides. The sequence goes on from OY776295.1 coordinate 13,800,829, forward strand.
TCTGGCCTACGTCATTAGATAGTCCAACTGTAGACGCAAAGGCTTTAGACACATTCGAACGGGGCTACTGCCAGTCGCCATAGATCCCATTTTAGAACTCTCAAAAACAAGGCCGTATTAAAAATTGTTTTTTTCTGGAATATTTCAAACCTGAAAAGTTCTTTCATGAAAGTGTGGTCTAGTGCCTGAAAAATGAAATTGTCCGGAAACAGTAAGATCTTCACGTGTTTTAATAAAGATATGATATCATCTCTTTGCCTTTATCCTAACGCAGTCTTGACTCAAAACATGCATGTACTACAATAATATTCCCATGAATTACTGTAAAAAAGTGGAAATTGCTTAAAACATTTAAAGGATTTTCTAATACTGCTGCTTATTTTGCCTTATGTACAATGAATGTATTGATGAACAGAAGTGAATAACTTTTAGATATTGATGTCGACGAAAATTTGAAAATAATTGTCGGTACCGAATTACTTTTGCTGCCAAAAAATCATAACATTTGATTTTGCGTTTTTATTATTCTTCTTCGTCGTATGGCAGGGTATCTGTAATCCAGGTCAGAAACACCAAAAGGATGGGGACCCAGGGTTTATCCTTTTATCACCTCAACCTGCTGTGTTGCCTAGATCAGATGCTGGAAGTGACGGAGTTGAGAAGACACTTCGTTTTGTCATCCAAAACTGTTAGACCCATTATTCCTCGAAGTGCCCGATGTATGGGACATGTTAAAATAATGTGGTCTGTAGTTTCTTCACTAGCGTCACACTCGCATTTTGCTGAAGAAGCGAGACCCCATTTGTGCATGGACGAACCAAAACGCTCAACGCCAATACGCAGGCGATTGAGTTTGACCCAAGCTGTTCTGGTCAAACTCATTCCAATAGGTCTTGTGCTGACCCTAGGAATGTAGACACAGAGCGCTGACATACTATTGGAGAACTCTGTGTCCCATGTCAAGTTCGTCCATTGGGCAGCACTAATGCCCAACTCAGATAAGTTGTACAATAGTTTCCGCGCGACAGAAATAAACGGGCGTCTAGATTTCAGTCTATCCTTGCTAGCAGCCTGCGGCTCAGTCAGCTGGCCATGCAGAAAGTGTCCAGGATCCAAAGAACTGCGATTAGCCTAGCCCTAGAAGAGTGTTGCTACTTGGCGGCGAAGCTCAGCTGGCTGGATGCCTGAGAGAACTGGAAGGTTATTCGTTGGAGTGGGACGTAGGCATCTAGTGACATTGCGCAAAGGGTCATTAAGAACGCTATCAATGAGGCGAGTATGCGCGCTGCGACACGAAGCTGGTGTACAGTACTCAGCAGTCGAGTATATCAGAGACAAAACAGCTGCGCACAATGTCTTGGCAACAGCGCCCTATCCTTAACCCGCAAGCCACCTCAGCAGCGAAACGCACGTGGATAGTTTTTTGCGCAATGCCTCAAGGTGTTGACGGTACGTGAGCGCTCTGTCCAGTTTCACATCAAGATAGGTTGGCATTGGGCAAAATGGTAAAATTTTACCATTGTTCTTAACTTTTAGCTCCCGCTTAGTCTCTTGATTGTGGAGATAAAAAGTAGCCGTCAACGTTTTAGCAGGCTGAGATTTAGCGGCAAAGTCTGGAGATATGCAGAAAATGTAGTAATGTCTTCGCTCAAAGTTCTTTCCAACACCTTCCATTTTCCAGATGAATAAAGTATCGCCAAGTCGTTAGCGTAGGCATATTTCTTGGAGGTTGTGGAAGGCAGATCATATATATACAGCAGAATCCGTCTGATTTGTCTTCGTTTAATTCGTCAGTTTGCTTAATTCGTCACATTTTTGTCAGCCCAGGCAGAATTCTTATCTTTTACATGCATTCCAGTTCGTCTAATTTGCCATCGTCTAATTCGTCACTTTGCTGAATTCGTCACCTATTTATATCCCTGAAAAATCTTATGTTTGTCTTATTCGTCATTGGCAGATTCGATTCAATGTTTCAGCGATATTCACAGCTTTGTTGGTTACAGCAGGATACATGGATTCATGCGGTCTCAGTGGTTATTTCAACACGCGTGAGATCTCAAACAAACAAACAAACAGTCCTTATCGGATTAGATCTCAGTAAAGAAAAGCGTCCCTATTGGTTTCATACAGTAGTCTACGGGGAAATCTCGCTGCAGCAACACAAAGGAAGAAGCGCATTTACCTACCCGTTGTCTAGGAGAGTTTAAATAGAGTACAGTAATTATACAGATTACGTGTGAAAAAAAAAGAGCAGTTAGTAAACGTAACAAACTGCGTTAACAACAAAACAAGCCCCTTGTATACAAGCCATTATAGAGTTTTTACCTGTTTGCATCATTAGTCAGTTCGCCTAATTCGACACTTTTTTCTAATCTCCTTGAGGTGACAAATTAGGCGAATTCTACTGTATATGTTGAAAAGAAGAGAAGCCAAGACTAATCCCTGTGGGAGACCATTTTTCAGGCGTCGGAACTTGCTTGACTTGCAGTCACCAATGGTCAGGGTAAAGCTTCTGTTCCGAACAAGTCGCATGATTATCCAGACTATGTGCTTGTCCGGCAGAAGTCGCAGCAGCTTGCAGGTGAGGCCACGGTGCCAGACAGTGTCATCAGCAACTGTCACATCGAAAAACACGACATCAGCTTTTTTTTGCCTCAAAAGAATTCTCAATATTTTGCGTAAGCAAAACGACCTGATCTACGGTAGACTTTGCGTGTCGAAATAGCCTGTTTTTTGGAAGCGAGGGGTCGACTATTGGTTTGACACAGTTGTAGATCAGTCGTTCGATGATCTTGTAAAGGACGCCGAGCAGAGAGATAGGACAGTAGCTCTTTGGATTTTCCATAGGTTTTTAGGGTTTAGGGATCGCGACTACCAGCGCTCTTCTCCAGACTTTTGGAATTTTGAGTTGGTGCAAGCAGGAAGAAAGGAAGCCACGTAGTCAGAACTTCAAGCCGGGACCGGCATGGATTAAAAGCTCCGGACAAATTGAGTCAGGGCCCGAAGCTTTACCTGGTTTTAAGTGATGGGGGGCAGCAGCAAATTCTTGTGGAGAAAAATCTACAGAGATATTTACTGCATCTGGGACAGTAGCTCTCCAAAAGTCAGACAGTTCCTGCGTAACGAATCGAGAGATTTCTCGATTTTCACTCTCGTATTTCCCGTTTTATATTGATTAAGTACTGCCAACAGTGCATCAGACGCTTTAATAGCATGCACTATTGGCATCATAACCCCAACCAATATGCTGGCAATTAAAGTTGCCAGCACAGAGACAAGGATGTGGTAATAATGGGAGATCGAATACTTGGAAACGAATCGGTGGAGGTTTGTAAACGCTGACTATCTTATATTCATCAGCGTCGACGCACAGCCACTCAATCTCCGATTTAGGCGGAGATTGGTTGAAAAGGGTCCATTTTAGTCGTTCATGGGCAAGCGTAGCAAGACCATGCTTCCTGCTTAAGGAGAACCCAGCTAGTTGATAGTCCGGTAGAACTAACCTCTGTGCAGACGTGCAGTGGGTCTCCTGGAGTGGGATGACGAGTGCCTCACGCTGTGAAGCAAGATGATAAAAAACGCTCATTTTGCTTGCAGTGAGGCTTTCGGTGTTCAGCTGAAGAATGGCAGTCCTTCGGAACTTGTTGACGATGAGTTTTGATGTATCGCCCCGCCCTGAAAAGGTTGTTTGCCACTTACAAGGCTTTGCCAGAACATCGGTAACAGTAAATGCCCTACCATTTGGGCAGATTTGGTTTCGATCTGTCATAAGAGTTCGGAGGACAGGCATACTCACGGACTGGGCAACGAGAAAGCATCTGCCGACCAGTCCGCGTTTTATTGAGGCAACATAACAAATTGACATATATCAGCTCAACGTCTGAGCAATACTGTAGCAAGAAAAATGAAGGCCTCACAAGATTCTATTGCCATTACACCAGTCTCTTTTTTGCAAGAGTGAGTGCTGCATAGTTTTTACATTGCCTCAATATTACTTTAAAAAAATCAAAAAAGAGACGTCACCGAGCAAGCGTACCGCCAAAGAAATTAGGTATTTTTGGAATGCCTGCCGAGTAGGCATGCCGTTTAATTATTTTAGTATTTTTTCTACCGGTTTACTTTTGAAAGTACTATCTTGCCCACCCACAATAACTAATATAAATCAAAAAGCAACAAGTCTGCGGCGAAACAAGCTAGGAACCGTTTGAATATCATATGACGTCTCCAGGAGAGGAAGGGAAAAAAAGATTGCCATGTTGGAGTTTATGGGTGATTATAAGAGATATCGTTACATGAAAAACTTGCTACTACCGTGAAAATAATTTAAGTTTTTAATCGTTTAATTAAACCGGCTTTTGTGTCAAATCCAAAAAATTAAAAGTTTTGAGTAGTTCTTCTTTGAAATGACGCGCCACATGAAAGAAAGGGTTTATAAAAATGTCATAACACGTGATATGGTTGGAGGAGGGTTAAAAATTAAATAAAAGCATCGTATCATTTGTGAACAACCCCCTGCTTAACATCTTCGCGTGCAACGACGATTTTTATCGGAAGATATTATCAATCATTCGCATGATATCATACTCTGTTTGCAAGCCTTTTGTCAGAGTAAACAAATTACCACGGGTGGACTGCTTGTCTTCATTGTCTGTCTGCCGCACAAGCATGAAAGTATCTTGCCAAGTGCACTACCCAAGGACAATATGAAAGTATTTTCCAGCTTTTTCCCTGCACTGGCCCTTTTGATTTAGTGTCAAGTAGGGAAGCTGTGAATACCGTTCACAAAGCCTTTGGTATGCCGTGACAAGGGAAGTAAACTTTGGTCTAACAATTGCGAAACGGACGCTGTAATGGTTACATCAACGCACCGGAGAGCAGTAGCTCCACAAGCAATTGGCCTATTTCGCTGGCAAAGCCACTGAATGTTGTTAAAAAAGTCTTCAGTGCGTTTTGAGGGAAATATTATTGGATACAGGAAGCGTCACTGCCTTTGGGTCTTTTTCTTTTGTTTTTCACTGATTGCATTAACGATGCAGCATTACATTCGAATAGGTAGTAAACCCCATGCAACTAAATAATACTTCTTTGTTGAATATTTTTAACATTTGTGTTTCAAGATCCAAGAGGACAGTTCAACACTCAAACACCAGATCAGACCGGGCAATCTTTTTATGAAGCTGTGACAGTACAATCAGGTAAAAACTTTGGACAATCAACTTGATTTTCCACAAAGCCGGCGCAAGATAAGTTTTGATCTCAATGTAAAGTATTGTTTTGAATACGTTACGAATGTTTTCAAAGTTGAAACAACTGTGTGTAAGAGGGCTGAAGTCCTCAGACATGTTACGTTGGCTCAAAAAAAGGTGAAGATGTTAAAGAGACACTAAGAACAACAACTTTGTCACAAAAAGCACTTACATAGTGTTGATGAGTTCGCTCTGCAAACATTTTGGCTGCGCCCATGTTTGCTTCAAAAAATGCTTGTCTAGCCGGCGTCCATGAGAAACATTTAAAGGTTTCCCAACTGTCTATATTAATATAGACTATATTAATATTTGAATAGACTATACTAATATTTGAATTATTGACCCATAGATCTCGGCCAAAAATCAATCCTAAAAACAAGAAAGCTGTTTAGTACTAAGGGCTCTCCACTCCACTACTTCAATCAAGAGAAAAAAGCCCACCAATGTAACAAGTTTGAGAACCACTGTTACACTATATTGATTAAGTTCTTTTTTCTTGTACATCATTGCTTAATTTCATGATAGGTTTATCTTGTACACCAGACAAAGTAGACTAGGCTAAATTATAAGACAAAATAACGTTTCTATCGGTATAAAATAAAACAAGCAGCATAATAAGCTATTTCAATATTTTTGAAGTTTTTTATCAAGCAAGCACATTAATTTCAGTGCAGCCTACTTGATTTATTTTTGATGTTTGCGTTTAGGGTTCGATTTCCGTCCTGAACACTGTTTTTCTGAAAAAGCTTGGAGTATTTGCCCAGCGAAATCTCACCAACAAAATCGCTTATTATACTGTTTGGTTTATTTTACGTCAGGAAGGCACTTTTTGGAATCTGTAAAGAAGGAGTATTAAAACAAGTATTGGATGGATGAAGGTACTTCTGTCCACACCCAAAATTTTGTTCACTGTAATATACAGGAGCATAGAAAGGGGAAATTCAAAAGAAACATGTATCTCGCCAAATTTTCCATGCTTGGCTTTTTTAAAAAACCCTCCTTGAGATTGGGAATAATTTTGCATGCTTTTCAAAGTTGTTGTAAGCACAAAATTTTGTCCTCTCCTGAATCAAAATGGTTTTTATTTACGCGCTAGCAATAATGTAATATCCCTGAGTTATTTTGTAATCTTCCGCAGAACCAGGAAACTCAAACACTTTTGAAAAGAACAGAATGTACGGCAATGAGCAGCAAACACAACGTAAGTGAGTGTTGTGTGCTGAAGAGATATGCTGTGGTAAGAAAATTAGGCTATCTCATTAGATCGGTAATAAAACATCTGCAAGTGATTGTTACAAAAGAATAGCCAACCTTTCAGCTCGGTGCTGTCAGCCAGATGCTCAACATCCTGGGTCTGCAACAACTTCGGGTCTAGATATATTATTTACGTCAGCTGTCGGGAGAGTGAAGTTGCTTCACTGTGTTTAAGAGACATCTTTATCGTAATTTAAAAGATAGTTTACCAATTTATTTGTTCTTTATGTTTTTCGTTTATCTGTTCTTTCTTTATTAAATTAGTTTGCACTTTTCTACTTTTAAACGATAAGGCGTAATTCAATCTGTGAGTCAAACTGTGTTTGTCTGTATGTTTTAACTCATACGAAACTACTCCGCGAACAAACATAAAACTTGACACGACTGATCTCCACTTCGGGATAAGTGCCATAAGGCAGTTGGTGACAGCATAATTACAGATACATTTTTAATTAGCTTTTCTGGTAGAGAAAAACGGTTTTTGACTTAAAAGAAACCTAGCGCCCGACTTGCCAACTTCAAGAAACTTCACTTCTTTGGGAAGTAAAATGACGTAATAATTAACGATTGAATGTAAAATTTGTTTTTGTGACTTTCTCAACAAGTTTTGACCGTAGAAACGCTGCTGAAGATTTTTTCGGGAGATATTAATTAAATGCTCCCGACAAAAATAATTCTCTAAGAATTTAAGCATCATTAACTGCACGACAAGCGATTAAGCTTTTAAGCATGCTTTCTTCCATTTTTTTTTTCTTTAACGCTTCCAAACATTCATCGTTTCATTGTAGTGTAAAGGACGTCACAATCGTGTCTGGTACCAATTCGGTGGAAACCACAGCTGGCAGCAGCTGTAACCGGTATATAATTTCCATCGTCATTTTAAGAGCAAACGCAAATAGTAATACTCTTTTAAAACTGTTATTTTAAAAATGCAATGGTATATACAAAAATTATAATATCTGAATTGCAGGTGAACATTACGCTTGAATATTTATATGGTACAATCATTTCCACGTCTTAGTACTTTTAACCCCAAAGACATTTTTTTATGTGCAGCAACGTGAAACAAAATGCGTAGTTGCCATGTGAAATCTTGCAGAATTTAGCAAAAACTTTTTTTTTCAAAATTGAAGGTAGTATAGCCGTTTCAATTTATGAATTTGCAGATAAAAATTTACAAATGACACTTGTTGTCGACTTAAATATTTATTAATGCAAGCTTTTGTGAGCGAATGCTCATTTCTTCAGGAAAAATAAATAGAGACCAATAAATGAACTGAAATTAAACATTTATCAAAATTAATTATTATTGATCTCTATTTATTTTGTCTGAAGAAGTGAGCATTCGCTCATAAAAGCTTGCATTAATAAATATTTAAGTCGACAACAAGTGTCATTTGTAATTTTTATTTGATATTTTTTTCTTTAGCAAAAAACTAGTCGGTGGATTGTCCACTTAATCCATAGTCTAACTTATTGTAACAACTCAGCAGTAAATTCTGGACTCTGGGCTCTGTGTTGTGGGTCGCCTCCCATCGCAGCGTTTATGCCAAGAACAAGAAATACACGCGCAGCCAGGAAGTTTCAAGTTTTACAACTAGGCCTGAATAGCTTAAATCCTGTCCATACATAAATTACTTCAGCGTCCTTGCAAATTTTTGAATATATGCCCAGGGGCGGATCTAGAAATATGAGACGGTAGGGTCCAGAGTACTACATGTAAAAAAATGGAAATATTTATAAAAATGCATTAGATATGCATTACTCAGGAGAACCTGATGGGGGGTGCGTGCATAGAAGCCCCCTTCTCCATACGCCACTGGATATGGAGAAGGAGCGCAGGGAAAATACCTCTATTTATACCAACTTTTTGCTACTGTTTTTATAAGTGATATTCAAGTGAAATGGGTTGAATTAATACTTTAACTCGATGCAACTGACTAGTAGTTTTTTCGGGCGACGCCGGCACACGTGGCTAGTAGACGATACAATAACTAGGGATGTAGTGCCAAAAAAAAGTGTGGAAAATCATAGAATTGAAATATACATCTTCCATTTAGGTAAGTGTCAAACAGTGTAGGAACGCCGTTAACATCTGTTCTTACACCACTACAGCTCTGACAATAACCCAGATGATGAAGCCGATCGCATCGAGTCTTACCCGTTATTTTTTGATAATAATGATTTTCTTCTTTCATTGCTTTGACTCTCTCGCTTTGCTGTGTCTTCTTTTTCCTCTTCATTTATTGTCTCTACATCAATTTGTTCTAATGTTTGTGTTTTAACTTGGTCAAGCAAAAGCAAAACAAAAATGAATCTTATTGTTAATGTATAAATATGCTTCGAGTAAACGTCTGCATAACTGCATTTTTGTTCTAGAAAAAGCGGAAGAAAATAAATGGAACAAAGTTATCCTCATTTTGGCTGGAGCAATCGTCCTTGCCTTGCTGATAATTTCAGGACTGGCAGTTGCAGTGGCAATGTTAGGCCAACCGGTGAGTGATGAGTTTGATGCTTTAAAAATGCCGCAAAGTTTTAAGTCTGATAAGCAGATGATTTAATTATTTTTGTATATAGTTATGCAAATTAACATAATCATTGTAATAACGCAAAAACAAATGATTCAGTTGCAGAATTTAGAAGCTGAGGGTTCAAATCCACTTCCTTGAAAAATTTGTTCATGGGCGACTCCTTTTTCTCGCAATCGTGAACTCTCTCAGATGTTGACACTTGAATCTTTTAAGTAATTTTTCCGTCATGTCAAATCTCCTTTCCTAAAATTTTTTTAAAATTATGACCATAAATTGGAGGATCGCGTAGAGAAGAGGGAAGTCTTGTACCCCACTCAAAGATTTTCTTGGTTTAGTATTTTATAACTTAAAGTCGTGGACAGTGAGTCGAAATTGAGAAAAATTTAGCTCTTGAAAGCTGTTTTCAAAAACGTACTGAAGATCAAAAAAGTGGCATAGTTTATTTTGCACTTATTCCAATCAAAATCTTGTTCACGCTTCTGTAGGAGAGATCAATCAAGAATAATTTTAGTAGACTTACTTACATGCTCAAATCAACAATTATGTAACTAAAATTTTATCTCTGCATTTTTTAATCTACACTCGACTCTCGTTTTTCCGTACTAACTGGTGCAGAAACCGGTCCGAATAACACAAATGTATATACTGTGCTGTATATATTCCAAAATGAAATAACCGTCCTTAACAATATGAACAATATATTTATAGTTTGTGCAGGATTAAGAAAACTTGTTTTTTTTTGACCATGGCTTCATTATCACAAGTAAAACCCTGGAAGTCATTAAAGAAATCTATTCGTACAAAAAAGGCCACAAAATTGTTTAGTCACACCGGACAAAACACGCTGCTTACCAGCGTCGGCTTGGCTTCTTTACAACCGCCTGCGGTCACCTATTGTGCATTGCTGGTATTATGCCTGGCGCTTGTTGTTTGAATTCATTTGTTGCTGTCCGTCTCAAATTACTCTGTCCAGGTAAACTGATATCCCGATCAACGAGCTCCGGATTAACAAGGGTCGAGTGTATACTATAAAGCGGAATCCTTCCTGTCTGCGTGCGCGTGTGTTTAAACTCCTGGTAAAACACTAGACGTAAAACCATGAAACGTTTCACGTTTAATCATCCCCGTGGACAGAGTGTCACCAGGGAATTGCTGACGTAATGACGACGTCATAACCAAAGACATTTTTAAGAATGCATTTTTTGACAGAGGCTCACCGGAATACGCCGTGGATTTTGATCTTCCAACCAAACCACCAATAATCTTTCCATTTCAATAATTAAACCACTACGCAGCTTGGTTATCACTGCTGCTTTCATAGGAGCAGACCCTTTCACATATTTCATGATGCGTTCTTCTTCCTTAAGAATGGTACCCACGGTCAAACGACTAAAGCCAAGCGACCGGCCAATGTTCGTTGGCGTTTCACCGTTTTTAGATCGCTTAATAATGTTTAATTTCACTTCCATGGTGATGGTTTTTATCTTTTTTGATGCACTACCATCAGAAGAATCTTCCTTATGCTTTGGAGCCATAACGAAGCGCAAAAAGTTAAAAAAACGATCAAACACGTGAGAGAGAGAACCGGCGTACACAACCAAAATAGCGTATCACTAAAACTGAGTGACGCGACTGAATCTTAGTGACACAACCACAACAAAGCATATTCATGCGCTACGCGCTAGAAGCTAGTTCGCAATTGTTTACATCGCTTACGACGCAAATGACGAAAGATGGAACGACGCTTAATAGTATTTTTTATATTTTCATGAGGCGCGTTCGTAACCTCGAAACAGCGTAAGTCGGGACCGTCATAACCCCGAGGACTCCCTGTAATTGCTACGGACGATTATTTCAGGCCGATATTCTGAGCCATGCATTTTTGCAACGAACCAAATCATGCATCTTTAGCAGAAACTGTAGAGCAAGGAAAGATTGACATGTCTATTCAAAAATCTCTGTAATATCGCCAACAAGATTTAAAGTCTATCGTAAAGGGATACCCATTAGAAAATTTTCCATTTTGTGGTTTTCACTTCCTTTTGGCAAAAATGCAGATAGCTCTTAAATATTGGAAGGGGACGGTATTGAATTAGGAATTCAAGTTTTTGCTTTCTAAGCAAATTAAACTGCATTTTTAATTTGCGGTTTGGCTGTTTGGCCTAAAATGGAAAATAAGTCACTCCTGCATTTTGCATCAAATATTTTACCCATTGAGAGTAACTGTAATTAGTAAATAAAATTGTAACTAGTTATTTTTTTTAATTTGTGACTGAAACTGTAACTAAATTATTTTTATTGGCAAGAAAACTCCAACCGTAACTCAGTTACTTTAAAAAATAACTTGCCCGCCTCTACTCTTTGTCGAAGTTGCAAGCCTACTCACCAGCCTGCGAAGTAGGATGGAGCAAAATGGTGAATGTATTTCCTTAGAAGCAGTTGCCATCTGTTCAAGTAAAATCTAAACTTCTATTCTAATAGGACAACAGCAACTTCTTCTCTCGGTATTGTAATTGTAACTTTACTACAGTTACAGCTTTTTAAAAATTATCTGATACTTCGTGCAAACATCCTTAGCTCAAAACACCATCCTTGACTTCAAAAAGGGTTCACCATCCACCAATCTTAAATCCTGTGAAAACATAAAAAAAAGAGTGTGAGTCTCTGCTGAACGGAATCCTAAAAACGCTCTCGGACAAAAGACCAAGAGCTTGCTGGGATGCCAAAAACAAGTTTAATGCATTCCGTGATAGGACTTATTGAATACGTTTCCACAAAGAATTACTTGCCACAAGCTCACTGATTGAAGCTGCGTTCGCACATAGCCTATTTGCATCCAAGTATGAAAGTTCTTATCTGTGCAAACGTGTTATTATATCTTGAAGCGACAACCGACAGCCAAATACTTAGAGCTGGTTTCGAGACGAGGTTTTGCTATTCGATACTAAGTGTGAACAGCGCGTTGCGATGCACTTGACAATGTGAACGCTACTCTGTTTCGAAACTGAACTTCAATGACAAAACATTTTTTTTGATAACTGACTAGGTCTAGGCCTGCAATGGGCATATGGGACAACAGAAAATGGGCGCCACACCTGAAAACAATCTACATCTAATATAATCTATACGCCAAGCCAGAAGAGACTTTTGTGGTTTTAAGTGGAAGGTGCAACACTCCATAAAACAGTCGAGACTACAACCCATTTGCAGACATTATTTGAACACGGAATTTAAAATTTCAGGCAGAAATCGAGTAATCTTCGCATAGCTCAGAATTTGTAATTCTCGACTTCTTCTGCTAAGGTGCTGTTGAAGGAGAAAAACATCCATAATATAGTAACCATCTAGGAAGTTCTTACAGCCTCACAACGACATTGCACTCGTTTTTCTGTATTTGTATTGCTGTGGCAGTTGAGTTAGCACTAAGGAAAGATTCTATCTCAATGTCCTTTTAGAGTGTTTACGTAAATTATCCTATAAATGACTAAACTATCTTTATATCAAGCAAACGCTGCCATCGAAAAATTTCGGGAGGTAGGGACAGGGACAAGATTGGACTGCTGCGGCACTGCTTGCAACGGTTAAAGCTTGAATAAAAAGTTTCTTTGCTTTCATATTTGTAGGGCAGAAAATTCTTCCTACCTCTATATTTGCAACACACCAATAATGTCTAACTATTGGTTTCGTTGCTTCAATACTTGTAGCGCAGAAAATCCTTCCTATTTCAATGCTTGTGACATAATAATCACGTCTAACTATTGGTGTTGATGCTGTTGACTCGGTGTTTTCCAAGAAACGGAAGCGGCAACATGTGAAAAAGTAATTGATTTTATTGATTTTAATCGGAGTTAGCTCTTAGGGAATAGGAAAATTAATCCGTAACGTTGCATGCTAAATTTTACAAGCTTTAATAACAGGGATGTGGGAGCGGTGGAAGCGGTTCTTTTTCTGTGGAAGTGGAAGCGCGAAAAATCCACAGCTTCCGCTTCCTCATAGGTTATTTGACTTGAAGAGTAACTAGGCGAAAAAGTTTGTCCGTTTACCGATGTGGATGAAACGGTGAAGTTGCTCTATCAGTCTGACTGGTGAACGTGCGATATCAGTAGCGCGAGAGAACGAGAAAAACTAGCATCTCATTTTCTATCGATTACGGGTAAGAAAAAGGTAGTTTGGACAATGAAACGTAGCCAATGAAATGATGATTTGATTAAAGTTAACTGACCTAGGTTGGGGGATTGAAAACGTTTAAAAGCAAGTCACTCACGACAAAAATATTTTCATCACTCTACATCAGTGCTCTTCAATAGAAGTTCCACAAAACGTGTCGTTGTGTTTCGTGAGTTTAAAGGGTTCCGTGAGGGGACCGCGAAGATTCTTTGTTTGTTAATAGTATTTATATCTTATTTCAGTATATTGATTTTTTATATGTAGTGGTGTTCCATGTATATAAGTAGTTAGTAATGGAATCTTGTGACAGCAAGTTGCGGATTGTGACGTAATCCTATTTTCAACTTTAAGAACGTCTGAATTTGCTAACTCCCTTTGTTACGCAATAGTGCGTCTGTAACTTATTTTGCTCGCCTTATATGAATACAACCGAAATTTCGCACTTCGCTATTCAGAAGGATTAGACTCTACATTCAACACGAATTCAAATATCTAAGAAAAATCAAACACAGAGCAGTTCGGAACAATAAGTTTAAGCGAGGTAGATAAAGTAACAGCAATATATGGATAGATTTTTGTCTCCTCAAAATGACAAAGTGTTGGAGATAGAAGGCTCCAGACCCAAAAGAGTTGTTTTAAGTTTTTGAAAACTGCTGTGAAAATAAAATGCAATCTTCAATTTATCCCAACAGAGCAAAGGCTTACAAAAGTATCCCGATGCTGGTGTTACGTGAACTGACAAATAACAACATAGAAAGGAGAAAATCCTGAATTATGAACAAGCGATAGCGGCAGTTTACAATTCATTTATAACTGACATAGATCTCAACGTCTAATTGGCATTCGAGTTTTTGTGTGGCCGTAATGCTATGAGTCATATTAGTGAGACGCAGTTTTAATAGAAAACAGCTTAACACAACCAAAGGGGGTCGATATCACTTTTAGTTTATTTATTATGAACAAGATGGAATTGTACCTGGAAAACAACTCATGAATTCTGCTTTCTCCTATGACTACAGTCGGCTCGTACTCGGAAAACAATAATTATTCAAGCCGCTCTCTCCAACTCGGAGAAACTACCCCAAAATCATTATAACAAACAGCCGCGAATATTACTACGACAGATTGAAGAAAGCATTGGTTACAATCCCATGCTGCAGTATCCATCAGCTTTGATAAAGCATTAAGCACGGTACGTTTGTTGTATGCTGCTCTGCATTAACGTGTAGATATAGAAATAAAAATATGATTCTTTGCATTTGTAGAAGTGAGATAAGCCGAATTAAACATTATATTCACTATCTCGCGCTTAGCCCTCCCCTCTGTTTGTCTTATGGCCCATGAAACATGTGTTGTATTTGAAATCTGCGATAAATAAATGAATTGCTCGCTTGTTGGTAGGCCATCAATTACCGGGGACGAGAAGAGTGAACAGATAGAATTCTAAAGCGTTGTGCTAACAAGGGAATGCTGATTGACATGCCGACCCGTTGGGGGAGTCCTTCCCTCATACTTCGACGATTAGCGGATTTGAACTGCTTTGTTCAGGATCTTGGTTCACATGAATCATACCTTACCGAAAGTGAATGGGCTGAGTTCAAGATGATGGTCGAAGTAAATTGGAGAAGCTGGACAACAATTTGGCTTCTGCTCTTGGCACCGCCCTGCAATCACGCCAAGAGTTTTTATTGCGGAAAGAGACTTTCTTGGCAGCTGTTTGGGTAAGTAGTGTTTGTTGACTTAGTTGTTGTAACGACCTACCCATATTTTTGTTGATATTATATTCAACTCAATACTGGTAAACGTTTGTGCACTTGATTTTATTTGAGTCAAGAATAATAA
This sequence comes from Trididemnum clinides, assembly GCA_963675345.1. Lineage (NCBI taxonomy): Eukaryota > Metazoa > Chordata > Ascidiacea > Aplousobranchia > Didemnidae > Trididemnum > Trididemnum clinides. The sequence goes on from OY776295.1 coordinate 13,815,869, forward strand.
CTAATGTATTAATTATATTAGGATTGACTGACTTATATAACCGTGATATTATTGTTTTATTTTCTTTCTTAATAGATTGATGCTTGATCGAGAATCCTCTTGAACAGCCAGGAGCAACTACGTGCAAAGAGCGCTCTTCAGTCAATTTTCTTGCGCATTCAAAGCACTTCAAGCCAAAGAGCAAGTGCTGATGCAGAAACTGACACAAGCGAAAGTGTAGCAGCATCAGAATCTGCAGCATCAGTATCTGACTTTGATGCGTATTTGAACTCCTTACATTCAACAGCGGCTGCTGAGGCATCAGCTACGACGTCGGCAAAATCTGATCTTACTGCATTTGCTGAGACGCTTGTTGATGTAGAGCGGCTCGGAAGATTGAAACTGCCAAATGTTTGGGATATTATTTCCAAATACTCCCTTATTGTACAACTAGTATCGCGAATCATTTGCTGTTTACCCTGCACGCAGGTATCCGTTGAACGTATGTTCTCCCACTTCAAGCTCGTACTTCGTGAAAACAAAGTCCGAATGGGCAATGAATCAACTGATGCCATTGTATTTATGCGGACAAATAAATCTGTGTAAAGTTGAAGTTATTTTATCTTCGCTGTCTTTTTAATTGTTGGCTTTTATTTTTCCTTCTTTTAGTCATTTTTGCCACTTTCGTATCTTTGGTTACACTTTTTGATTGTAGTAAATGACAAATTTCGTACTGCTAAGGTCAACAGTCGTTTTCTCGTTTTTTTGTTAGTGGAAGCAGAAGCGGAAGCGGTTGAAAAATCACCGCTTTCACATTCCTGGTTAATAGCACTGCTGAGCTTCACACCTGCTTAATAGAAAACAATTTCCGCTGGAGATTAGCAACTTTTTAGAGCGTCCTACCTTTTCTCGACAAAAATTTGCTCTTTTGCACTCTGGTTATACTTGCTGCAAACTATGCTGCTACAAAAATAAATATAATTATTATCAAATAGCAAAGAACAAACGAGGAACGAAGCGAAACATCAGAACAAGTTCTCGAAAAAGCTCTTCAAGACACCATACAACAAGTGAAGCAACTAAAACCAGGTGGGAGGTGAAACCTTAAAACTTAGATCTGCATTGAAATTTTTGATTTAGTATAACCCACTTATAGACTTTTATAATATGGTTGTCACTCTTAACGTAAAAGAAAACCAAATCTTGAAACTCAAAAGTTTGTATGCAACTCGCAAGTGGTAATGCAATCTAATAAAAATTTTATGCGCTTGGCTGAAAAATTGACACTCCCTTTAGTTACCTAAAAGCTTCTTCAGAATATTGCTTGTAATAATAATCACTAGTAATAACATCTACTGGAAGAAGCTTCCCGGTTACTAACGGGAGCAAAACGTCAAGTTTACCAATAAAAATTGTCGAAAAAACGACAGCTATATCTGTTTATGAAACTAGATCAAGTTGGAGTTCACTAATAGAGTGAGTTAAACAATAAAATAAAATCATTCCAGAGCTTCTGCTTATGAAATATTGCAAACTATTGAGAGAATAAAACGAAAATTTAAACTTTTTGAACTTGAACGCGAAAAATTGAATTGCATAACTTGGATCGGTAAAACTTTTATAAACTTGACCTCAAACAAGAATGGATTAAGTTCACAGTCCTGATTCTCGTTCTTCTTAGCACAAAATTAATCCTAGTTTTCACAGTCTTGCTTACTATATCCTACGATGTAAAACCACTGGTGTAACAAGTGGAAAATGGGCTTGGGAGCTAGTCTCCTCATTTTTATTTAATACGGGTGGAAAAAAACAAAAAGCCTTTAACTCGAAAATATAATTGAATTCGGATCTTCAATTTAAGTCCCTCTCCCGCCAATAGAAATCATTTTCTTTTACCACTGGGTAAAACTGATATACAGAAACAATACGTAGAGGCCTGTTTTAGAGATGTTTACAACTTGATAGAAGCCTATGTTTTGTGTAAGTCATCTTTTACAAGATACTAATGGCTATTGAAGTTAGGGTATCACAGTATAACATAGTTTGATTGGATTGCAATTCAGGGTTCGCTATCGTCGACGACGGATGGACAACCCCATTGAACGGATTCAAGTATAAGTACATTGATTCCTACCCGTCTTGGAATCAATCGCGATCGATCTGCCAGGCTGAGGGTGGCGATATTGCGAGCTACGGAATGCGGAGCTTCGGGATTAGAAAGTAAACATTGCTAATTTGTGCAAGGTTAAATTCCTCCATTTTTCAACGTAATGCTCCAGTAAAATTTGACAGCTTCTAGATTTTTGTAAACACACTTGAGACAATTGATTGGTCACACCGGAGGCGCCTCTGTAGCTCATGACATCTGAAGCGGACTCGTAAAATGTCATCTGCTGTTGTTTTAAAACAGATTTTTAGCAAACTTGATAAAAACTAGTTAAAGATATTTTTAATTAATTTTTAGCAGCATTTTGCTAACACATCACTGTGTCACCCCAAGCAGTTTCAATTCATAGATTTCGCAATCTGTAACAAAAAATGATGACTTTTTTTTGAGAGAATCATCTTCGTCGTATGAGCTATTTGTTTTGAGCTTTATGCAGGAAGATGTATATATAGGCCACACCGCTTTAGCGCTCACGATCAGTTTGCAAGTCTTCAGTTAGACTGGGGCCACCACGACGGGTAGACTGCTTGGCGCCATCATCTGTTTGCCACACAAAGACGGAGGTATCCCGTTTAGTGTCTTGCTGAAGAACACAACAAGCAAGCTTGTCGGCTTGTTCCCCACACTATCCCTATTTTTCTGAGCGCCAAGCAGGGAAACTGTGAATATGATGTTTTAAAGTCTTTTAGTATGACTCGACTTGAGAAACGAACCCCAGATTTACCGACTGCAAAGCGAACGCTCTAAGCACTATGCCATCGCGAGTATTATTAGAACGTTACTCCTTACAATGATATCAACCTACAGTTTCAAAAATGTAGGTTTCAGCAATGACTACTTAGTGATCAAAACCTTTCATTAGAGTAAAGTGTTATACAGTTTCACCATTATCCTACTGGCTGCCCCACTATCATAACGCTACCAAATCTTTCTAGCTTTACGATGGCATTTGTTACTTATATTGTCCAACTCAAAGAGTTGGCGATAGATATTCTTGGAGAGTTGAATGTGGTGCGAATTCACCCAGTACGCTCTTATTTGTCGGCAGCGAGGGACTGTGGACTGAATATGAGGCTTATCGTCGAAAGGCCTGCGAGTTGCACGCTCAGAGCGTTTTGTTACATGCGGCATAGCCTAGTGAACCAAAATTTGCATTAAAATTGACGTTTCGGTTTAAATGACGACTTGCGCCACCGGCGATCACACATATGCGCGACATTGACTCGAAGATCGTTAGATAATTTTGCAATGACCTAAATTCTGGTTTTCTCTTTTGTTTGATAAATTGAATAAGTATCACTTGTGTAAGTTAATGGTGCAGTTATCACTAGGAAAAATGATGTGTTATAATACAAGATCAAAATCAAACTTCTCGGCCGAGACTTCGGTTACGAAAAACCATTGCATTTATTATTCGATGAATTGATGTTCAGCAGTCTCGTGTTTTAGTTTTCGATAGTGTCGTCAACATTCTCTTCAACCACTTCAATAAAGCATTCACACCTGCCGTTGAATGCTTTTTCTTTTAGTGGTCATATTTTGTTACAGCCAAGCTTAATTCGAATGTTTTGATTTTCATTTTTCTGAAGTGGAGTAAGTTAGTGAATAGAACAACTTAAAGTTCTTCCCCGCTCGCTTTGAACCGTGTAAATCACTTGGTACTGAAATTTTGACAATTTAAAGAACTATGATTCATTCCTACACTGGAAATGAATCTGAAATACTGCATTACAAGATGTTTGTAACTTAGTGTTACTGCAATCAGTAATAATGTCACAGGGCGAATAAACTCGTATAAAGTAAATTCTGTTTTAGGTATTTGGTTCAAGTATTTCCTATCAGAGGCGACTTCTGGATCGGGCTGAATGATCTACACGATAAAGGCAACTGGCGATGGGAAACCAACTTATCAGAGTCAGGATGGTTTCCTGCCGACAGTTCAAACAGCTTCTTTGCTCCTGGTGAACCATCAACTTCAAGTTCTTCGAGATATCATTGTGCTTACGTCAGTCGTTCTACCCTGTTAAGTTATGATTATTACTGCGAAAACGGGCGCTATGTATTGTGTGAAAAAAGATATGATTAGTTCGATTACGAAAAATTCATGTTTTTCAAGTTGTAATTGTTTTTGCGTCAGTGGTTCCACTCTTTAACTTGAGACTTTTACTGCGAAAACGGGAGCAGAATGGTGTGTCAAAAATGACACGCTTGTTTCAACTATGGCCATGTTTACACAGATCAGCATCATGGGCTAGGCCATGGACTTCTAAATAGTAACACCTGGACTGGAAACGCCGCTATAACTGCTAGCGCGAGCGACCAAGATAAGGCCTGTATCACGCGGCGTGACTGCTGCGTTGTTTAGTTGGAAAAAGAAAGTTTCAAATGAGTGTTGTTAATCTAATTGAAATATGTTGTTCAATCTGATTGAAAGTTTAATCTGATTGAAATATGTTGTTAATTTGATCAAAAAATTGTGTCACAGTGAACAAACAGAGACCGGTAGACAAAGAGTAGTTCGTAGATGTTATAAATGTATTGATGCTGGGTGATGTTTTCGTGCTGGCACTCAAGTAAAACAGATGATTAGTGAGTAAAGAATAGCATGACTGTGCATTGACACCAGTAGATAAAGCAAAGTACTTGCATGTTAAAACTGTATTGATGGTGGGAATGTGTTTGTGCTGGCGCTAAAGTGAAACAGATCACTATAATTTGTACTATTTGTCTATCGTCTACTGACAGGCTATAGCAGCCTCAGTAGCCCTACTGTACTGCAGTAGGTTGAGGTACACAACCATACATACTTGCAGGTAAATAAGATTGGTTTATGCCAGGCGAGTCAAATTTGTGACTGCTGTCATACAGTTACTATTCTACGAAGGCATAGGTCTATTTGGAAAATAGAGCAATAAATTGAAGGTTAAAAATTTGAGCGATTATGCTGTAGAGTTAATTTGCTTATGATCCCCGTTAGGTCTAAATGCACTGCAGGTTTAACAATTCTGAAATGTACTCTTAAAAGATTGGGTGCAATTGCAGTCGCACTAAGATGCTGCTAGCAAAGGCAAGCCAACATTTTGCTGATTTGGTTAGTAGGGTAGCTTTTTGCTAATGCATGTAAAAAGCCGAATGGATTATGGCAAGGCTAACTGTACCTGAATCGAATTATGCATAGCGTTGTAAAACAAATTTGATCTCTGTAGTTTACTATGGGTCTAATGTAGAATATGCTGAGCATTTTCAATTGGAAACATACCTACTTTCAGTGCTTAATTTGTTGGGGTAAGGGGGGAGGGGGTTAGGTTGAATTTAAATTTTAACTCTAAACCCCACCCTAAATCTAACCACAACTATTTTTCTAAGCAAACCGTTTTGATGTGAAGTCGTATAAATTGCAATTTTAATGGTGTTTCCAATTAGAAGCGTACAGCTTATTCTAAATTACATCCATTCACTACTTAAAGTTTGATAACTTCAGAGCTAGTTCTCTGACTGCTCCTTGTTTTAAATTGCAGTGTAGATGTTTTGCTGACTTGAGTCTGTATATGTGCAATAATCTCCTAGTAAATAGAGCCTCAAATGTAGTTCTCTGACGGTTTTCTGTTTTAATTTGCAGTGTAGATGTTTTTGCTAACTTGACTCTGCATGTACATCATATCTCCTTTTTTAATATCATTAGTTGGTAGTTTAGTTGTTATTTCTGGTATTAGTATAAAACCTGTTTGATATGGTCAACAAGTGTTTTGCTATTAACTGCAGATCAGGATATACTGGTGAAAACAAAGACCCTGATGATACTTTTCATTCGTTTCCCCTGCATGATAAACAGCTGCTTCAAGGTTGGCTTAAACGTATTGCAAGAAAAGATTTTACGCCAACTAAGTATTCAAGGTTGTGTTCACTTCACTTCAAACCTGAAGATTTTGTAAAAGAATCAAATGATCAACAAATTAGGCAAAGAAAAAATCGATCAAGTGCCTTGCTAGTGAAGAAACGTCTTAAAGGAAATGTTTTACCTTCAATTTTTAAGGATGTTCCTTCATGCCATGCATATGGAGATGCACCGCCTAGATCTGGTCTGATTTTGGCATCCAGTCCCGTAGCACTCCAACTTCGGCCCCCCCCCCAAAGTAAGCGCAAGAGCCCCTGCGCATAGGTCATATCACTTTAGAGGTGTGAAATTGAAAAGCTGCATTAAGAAAATACACCACAATTTGTACATAAGTAAACAGGCTAATGTCAGAATAAAGCATGCCGATACCGAAGGTGCAAGTCATAAAAAATTCGGCACCGATGCCAGAGTTCAGTAGGACATCTATGCAGACACTGCGAAACGAAAGCAATGACACTGAAAAACATGAAAAAGTTATAAAAACACAGTATCATTTAAATAGTCTGGAGCGAACCTTTTTGTTCGCAAATGCTGTTATGACATTGTCATAATCAAGAGATCGGGCGCAGTCATTTTCGATTGACAACATGGCTAATGAAGATAGTCTACTGTCTGTCATAGACGTTCTATTAAAAGTTTTGATCAGTTTCAATTTGCTGAAGCTTCTTTCAGCGCTGGCAACAGTCACGGGGCAAGTTAGTAAGATTCGAAGTGCGATGTACACATTCGGATACAATTCAAATAAATGAGTCTTTAGAAGATAGTTGAGAAAGTCTTGAGCCGTATTGAGATTGCGTTTTTTTTGTAAAATTAAAACAAACCGCTGTAGCTCAGCGCTCATTTCATCAGAATCAATGTCACCGAACTTTTTTTGGAACTCTTTACAGCAAGTAAGAAGAGCATTTTCTTGTTGCACAAGCAAAAGTTTGTCTCGTGTGTACAAAAACGAAAAGGCGGAAGAAACCTCACGTAACAAATTAAAGCGCTCCTTTATTGACATAATAGCCTGGTCTACCAATGGATAGAAAAAGTTGCTTTTAAATTTCAGTTCAGGAGTAGCTCGTTGTTCCTCTTCACCTTGGTAATCAAACAATCTTCTTTTCTTTCCACTTCTTGACGGAGGAAAAGAAGGATCAATATCCAATTCCTGTGCTATTTCAACAGCAGATGTTGCGGCACTGTCATAACCCGTTGTGCGATAGTTTTGCAAAAACTTTTCAGTTGCCTGGATTTCCGTTTCCGTTGTATGAAGGGAGACTCCATACGATTGAAGAATCTTGCTTGCTTTATTGACTTGGAATAGGATATCATACCAAATAAACACCGACAAAAGAAAACTCCATTTTGATAAATGAGCTATCAACGATTTTGTTTCTGAGGCAGCTCTTCCATCTTTTCTTTCTATGGAAATGGCTTCCAAGTCTTTCAGTGCCAGCAACACCTCTTTTAAATTGTATCGAAGAGGTTTGATGCATTTAATTCTGCTTTCCCAACGAGTATCAGATTGTGACTTTATGGACAGCTCCACATGTTTCTTCAAAATTTCCCAACGCTGAGCAGAGGAAGAAAACAGCACATACAACCTTGTAAGTACTCCAAAAAATGTCAATGCTTCCGTCGATCAATTAGCACTGTCAACAACAACTAAGTTAAGGGTATGGTTTGCACAGGGCACGTATACAGCTTTGGGATTGATGTCTAGCATTCTTGCTTGGACCCCAGAATGTTTTCCTTTCATGTTAGCACCATTATCATATGACTGACCTCGACAATCAGACAATTCGAGTTGCAGTTCGGTCGCTTTTTCTAAGAAAGCGTCCAACAAGCCTTTCCCAGTACTGTCACTTATTCTCAAGTAGCCAAAAAATCTTTCTTTAACAACAGCAGCTTCTTCATTACATAGTACATAACGGAGAATGACAGACATTTGTTCATGATGTGACATATCTGGAGTGCAGTCCAAAATTATAGAAAAATATTTTGCCAATTTCAATTGCTGTAAATTTTCTTTTTCAACTTCTGTCGCTAGCAATTCAATTAGTTCATTTTGTATGGTAGGACTCAAATAGTGATCTTTAGTGTTTTTATTCTTGATTCTGTCTTGAAGCTCTTTTAGGATCGGATCTCTTCTTGCCAAAAGCTCAAATATACCCAGAAAATTTCCATTGTGAGGAGATCCTAAGACTTCTTCAGATCCTCTAAAAGCAAGATTCCTTTCCGATAGAAACAAGGCAATGTCGATAAGTCTCTCGAAAACATTTCTCCAAAAACGTCTTTCATTGAAAAAAATATTCATCTCGCGTTTGTCGATAGTGGATGAATTTCTTATCCCTTCAGCTAGCAACATCCATTGACTGCAGCATTCTTGGTGGGAAATGCCGTTTTCATGGTCTTTCAGTTTTTTCGAAAAACCCTCCCATGTATTTATACCACTACAAAAGGGGCTTAGTGTTTTTCCAAATAGCTTACAACAAAAGCAAAAAACTTGATCTGATTCCCCAGAATAAACTAGCCACGACCGTGAAACACTTTCACCATTAGGTAACACACGTTTATAATGGTTGGAGGAAAAACGTCGCCTTGGAGTTGTGTTATTATATGGAAAATTCATTATTAGTTGATGTGGTCCACGCTTTACTATATCACATCGTTGAGCATCAGAAATACTTTCAGGCCATTTACATGGGTCATCAGGGATAGGGGTAAATTGAGATTCAGTTATTTTTGATATTGAAGGTTGCGTATTGGCAGGTAAATCACAACTTACATTTTCTGGAAATTCACAATCACTTTGATGCTGATCGTCATAGTCTTCTTTTTCTTGTACACTATAGTTTTCTTCATTCCTCTCGGTACTAGTGCCAGGTCTACTCTGCTCAGTAATCTTGAAAAAATCTGTCATCTTGGGCAATTTCGCTACAGCATCTCGAGCAATGGCTGCTTCTTTTCTCTTTTGAGCACCACTTTTTGAACGTTTCATTCTATACAATGTCAATAAAATACTTTATCTGCACTCTGCAGTGTATATATATTGTCCCGGTATTTATAGCCAAACAGAATTCCAGACCATTCTATGATTGTTGCGTAACAACGGCATTGTTACGTCAATCGAATATTCAAGATTCTACCAGAAAATCAATCGAAATATTCTAGATTCAGCGAGATTAAATGACGTTGCATTCACTTATGATGTCACAAGCCAATTTCTTCGTACAGTTTAAATCGGTTGTAAACAAGTCTGCTGAACTGAAAATAGTCACGTAGCCAAAAAGCAATTTCAGACTAACTTGGGCCCCCAAAGTTGGCCTGGCCCCCCCCCAATTGGGGGGTTTGGGGGGCGGATGCTACGTCTCTGTTGGCATCATCACGACATAAAAATGATGCATCAAGATTGGAAATGCAGTTTGAGCAATTTTTGAAAGATGATACAATTGAAAATTTAGCTGGGCTAATCGCAAAAATAGCTGATGACATGCAGTCGCATGGCTTTGTCTTGCATCAGACAAAGTCAGAAGCAATTTGATTCTGTTTTCTGAAAAACACCCGCTATCTGTTCAGTCAACAATATTTATGAGCACAGATCTTGAAATTAGGATTTATCATATTGGACAATTAGTGCCAGCATCTACATACAATAAGCTCACCTTGAGTTTAATGTAAATAAAAAATATTTTATTTTTTGTGCGCAGCTTTCGGGTTTGACAAAAGAGACATCTCTTGCCCTTTCTCAGACATGTCAATCTATCACTGGATTGTCAAAGTACTTGATGAATGAGTGTGGATTCAAGTATGTATTGTTTGGGCATATCCAGTCGGATACCATTGAGGGAAGATTTGGCCACATCCGTCAGTTAAGCGGGGCCAATTATTTTATATCGATGAGACAGCTATATGAAAGTGATCGAAAACTTCAAACTCTTTCCTTGTTGAAGTATTCACAAATTTCCCTCAAAGAAATTGAAGATGCATGAAACGCGAAGAGAAGAAAGAACTGCCATTTAAGAAGTCATTTTCAGAGCAGAATCTCTTTATGCTGACATGTCTTTCAATATCATGCCAACTGAAAATGATGTCTGTAACTTCTTACGAGACAGGTAATTGCTGTAGATCACTAGCGAAAAGCAATAGATGCGACTCTTGTAAAGATATTACCATTGCTAGTGTTGAGTACTTGGCACCTGAAGCAGAGCCAAATGTTCCAATAAATACCATAAACTTTTTAACGGTATCAATTGTGGTGGACTCTCCAAGTCAACAAAAGAAATGTTTGATGTTGGCATCTTTGCTGGGGGGCATTTGCCGAACTCTCTGTTGAAAAGCTTAAAAACGGTTTTTGAGCAGCACTGACCAGCGAAGTGTATTTAAAGAAATTGTAAATATTGCGTTTTTTGAAAGCGGTGTAGTATCTCCTTGGTCTGTTCCAACAATGTGCAGCAAAGGACATAACTTGTTAGAGGGCATATCTACACGTTTTTTTAACTGCAAGACTAAAAATCTTATGCGTAGTATGCGCGCAGAGGAGTCAAGCAGAGTTTCCCGAAAATTAATAAGATAACTGCAAAAAATTAAGGTGCTAGGTCTTGCATTTTAAGCAAATCAGATGTAGTTGTACAATTTCGATAGTTTTGAAATGTGTTCATTTTAAACACTTAAGCTGGGTTTATGTCATAGTTGATTCAAAGGTGTTTTTGTAGCTTAATTTTGCTTAGTGGTTCATAATTTATTTGCTGCTATATTTGCGATTTTTGGTGTTGCATAAATTTGTTATTGTCAAAGCATTACAAATTTTTCTGCTTACCTGCTTCCATTTCTTGTTTGCATAAAGAAAATAGATAAATCTATCGCTAGCTTATAAGAATAGACCAGTTTAGGATTTGAACATGGTTCCTGCATAGAATTAAATTTCAAGTAATAAAACTGCCCAATGTTCAAAAAACAACAAGCTTTTTAAAATTTACACTTTATGTAAATGAGCAAGTTTATTTTACGTCGGCCTCATGTTGGTCACGTCAGATTTGTTGTTTCCAGTCCAGATACTACTATTTAGAAGTCCATGGCTAGGCAGTCATTTTCTGTCAGTTTGTTTGCTTTTACCTGCAAAAATTAAAAGCATAGTCTACTTGTACAGAGTATTCTTCATTTTTTCATTTATCCAGAATTAATGTTTGTTTTCAAATATTTTTTTGTTGTATGGTTTTGACATAAAAAAGAAAATTTTCGGTAAACCAAAGTGATGTAGTTTGCATGTTATTGAGTAGTTTTTATTTGAAATTTTAGCAATTATACCATAATTGACCATGCGACACGCGATTAAGCATTTTAGCGTTTTTTAAGCATACGTTATTCCTTCATTCTTGAGCACTTCAAAAAAACTTTGTTTTGTTTAAGCGACATCATAATGCTGTCAAATGCCACCTCTATATAATCATCTTGAGACAGCAGCTCTACTTATTGTCTATCATGATTTTAATAGTACACGCAAATAATAATGTCTATCACTGATATGCTACCTGTTTAAGTAGAATAATAAATCACAGCACTAACATAGCGTTTTAAAACTGCTTTTTTAAATGATCCATGTATTTGTAAATCGTCAAGTAGGCCTACAAAAATTGTAACAACTAAATTGTAGGTGATGTTCACGCAAAAATATCTTTGCATTACAGTCATTTCGTGGGATTGAGTATGTTTTTTTTTACCCGTAAGACATTCTTATCGCTTGTAACAAAGTGAATCAAAATGCTGAGTTTTAATGAAAAATCTTGCAGGATTTAGAAAATAATTATCCTCTGCTTTAGCACAAAGCTGATCGGTGGGCTATCCACTTAAGCCATAACATATTTAAATAACTGAGCTGTTGATGCTGGATTCTGTGGTCCATGATACCTCACCCTCCCATGGCTGCGTTTATATCCGTAGCAAGAAATATTAGGGCAACGAGAGGGTTTTTAAGTTTTATAACTAGGTCTGCACTTACGAATAAGTTGTAAGTAGTATGTCATTTCCTTTATAGCTTAATTTCTGTAAATTGCTACATCAATCGCTTCAGCGTCCTTTCACAACTTTAAATTTATACTCCTAAGTACTTGGTCAAATAAATGCACAAAAGTTTGTAAAATTATTCGCCGTTTGCAAGTAAGCTCAGTCTTAAATTATTCGTAGGGAGGTCAGCACTATGGGCAGAGTTTGAAAAATTCTAAGTTTGAGCGAAAATCAATTTAAAAAAGTAGGTCAGTATATCTAAACGATTTTGTGAAATCACAGTCACCTAAGATGCAATCGTACCCATGGAGGAAAATTTGTTTTTAAAAATTTGTTAATAGGCCAACCAGGTGGTCAGCTAAAACGCATTTGGGTGGCGGTATAGCCCGTTTGCACTATTCTGAGACAAGGCACATTGGTCCATCCAAAACCTTTGCGTTACACACACCATTACAAGGGAGATTGCATCAAGTCATAAAATAAATCTACCTCAAAATGACTTATTTCTGTAATAACAAAACAAAAAGCATTGCGGCGCTTATTTGTTAAATGATAGAGATTTATAAAATCAGTTTCAATTCAAAGTACAGTGATCAAGATTAGGAGCGTAGGGCTGATGCCCACATTTATATCAACTTTTCGTTACTGCTCTCACAAACGATATTTTTGGTGAAGTCAGCGCAGCCTCTTGAACTGATGTTTTTTACCCAACACGATTGACTAGTAGTATTTGCGGGCGACGCCGGCTCATGTTTTTATAATTTAACTGCATTGGGGGTTTTGCTTAAAGCGGGCGCAAGAATTCAAGTTATTTGTAAACGATTTGGCTAACTGTAAATGAGTCGAGTAACAGTCTAAAGACTGAGTACAGTCTAAAGCTCACAGACTACCTGAGTCCGACCTGCACAACTCAAAACAGAAGAACTACAACTGTCAAATGATATCTTGCCAACATTTTTACAAGAATCCATATGTACATGCACTATATCAGCGTGGTCCAACTGCAGACCTGCGGGCCAATCTTGGCCCGCGAATAATTACGGTGATTAGTTTTATTACGATAGGGCTACCATGCGTCACAAAAATTCTCGACATGTTTGGAAAGAATGTGGCTCTCACAAAACTTGCTCAAATGTAGGTGATGACCTTTTTTCTTTTTTTCGGAGAACACCTTTATTTGGAGTAACACTTTTCTAGTTTAAACCGTGGCCAGCGGAATAATTTTTTAGTTTTTGATGGTTCGCTATATAATTAAGTTGGACCACACTGCACAATATTATAGCTATTAGCTTTGCTTTGTTGCAAAAATCATGTTTACGTGTTATTTCTATAACCTTTCAGTCATCGTTGTAATTATGTTATTGTTATTGGCTTTATGTCATTGCAGTAGCCATGTCATTGCTATTAGCTTGAAATATGAAGTAAACATAAAAATACGATTAACCTGTCACTCACGACAACTACAACTGATTTAGAATAAACTGTAACAATTTTTTGGTAAATATGGTAAATACAAAAGTGCAAGAGACATAGCCTGCAGTTTGAGTTCACATGTACAATTACGAAAGGAAGCACATCAAGATGTGAAACAGGCCCACCATTTATCAAAAATCAATGCTGTTTTTTCCCATTTTTTGCTGCCACCAATATTTGCCCTAGTTATCACACTCTAATCTGCTTTTCCGGCGTCGCTAGCAGAATACCGTGTGAACTTAAAATGGGGATCGTGTCGAAAACATTTTGGAGGATTAAGCAGAATTCCTATTCCCTTTAACCAGATCTTTTCCACTGATTTTTTCAATGAGTAGGGGGCAACAATGAAAGTGGAAGTAAAGGGTGCGTCAAAACAAAGATCATTTCAAAAATCAAAAAAGCTTATTGACAAGGTTGCATTTACGCTCAAACATTTATCGCCGAAACAAAGACATCTTCAACTGCGACACTAAGAAAGAAAGATGCCTACGTGACCAAATTGGGGAAAGTCATTGTTTTCGAATTGTTGATCTTCAAAGAAACAAGCAATTGCACCCTGCAGGATTACTGCACAATATTTGGAGAAATTTCCATTCAAAAAGCAAAAACTTGCATCATAAAATTCCTGCTTGCAGATTAATTATTCCATTGAACCGAATTTTACTGCATGCAAAGCAAAGTGGTGCAGTAACATTTCCGTAATTAATGCTGTCGTGGTGCTCGCTTTGGCACCACATAGTGCGCTGGTTTTCCTTACGTGAAAAAAATTTGTATCTCGAGAAAAAACTAAGGCTGTTCACCTGATGTGTCAGACGAAAAATGAAGCAGTGCTGTGCGAGGTGGTTGTTAAGCAAAGAGCTTTGCTGCTGCTTTTAGACTAAAGTGAAGTGTTGATATTTAATGTTTGTACTCGGTTTGAAGTAAATTCAAAGTTTGCACAGTCTACTCTTGTTGAAGTAATTATAATAAAATAAGTTTTAAAAGGTATAAACTGAGGGTGGCAGCATTTGCAATGGCATTACAGCATCATGCCTATGCCTAAGAGATGCAGTGAGAGCTTAAAAAAATGGTGGAAGCACACGATTTTTTAATTGGTAGGTAAGTATAGAAGCTCCCAACAAGACCCATTTTTAACAGTATTTCAGAATTAGATTACGACGTCACGACAATAATTACTCAATGACGTTGTTCGATTGCTACGCAAGAGATAACTAGCGATTTATTCATTTATGCTACGTCAGGAGCTGCACTTGGGCGTTCTGAGTAGAAATACACATCTTCCAGTCAGATTAGTGCGAAACAGCGTTGGAACGCTTTGGAATATCACTAATTTATGTAGCGATGAGATAATATGAGTAAAAGCGAAAAGAAAATGCTATCGACCAGAGAGTCTTAAACATGGGGTCCGTGGAGGTCTTTGCGTTTGTGGTCATTTCCGTTTGTACACAAGTCAAAATTCTGGCTTTGTTTTTAGTACGTGGTTAGCAACCAAACGGTTTTTCACCGATTAAAAGTGACATTCATTTTTCCAAAAAACATGATCAGAGGGCTATTAACAGAAGGACCTCGCCATCAACTTCAGGCAAATGCAGATCTTGTAGGTGTGGTGAAGCGGATATCTGCAAAGTAGTAAGTGCCGGGTTCGGGTCTACCGGAAGCTAGCGAATAGAAAGCACGTTCTGCAAAAATAATTCTTTTTCCACCAGCGAGCGTACAGTTAAACTTACGTTTTTGCCATTTTGAGGTACCGATTGCTCACTAACCGCGTAGAGAGAAAACCTTGTTTGCTCCCCTGTTACGTCCAAGATGTCTAAGAGTCGATCAGCACACAGAGAGATCGTAGAACCTTGGTCCAGAAATGCATACGTCAGCACGGACTTTGAACCGGACTCGACGTACACTGGAATAACGTTCAAAAACACTTTGCCGCTAGACGACACAACGGAGGGTCCTAGAAAATTTGCACCGTTAGGCTGTGAATCATTAGAATGATCATTGAGTGAATTATTACCTTTTGAAAGATCAGCGTTTGACCGTTCATCACGGTGTAAAAGCACATGGTGCTTCTGATTACAAGCGACCTTGGTTTATGCTGCTTTGGAATGACAATATTTAGAGATGCGACCTACTTTTCCACAGTTATCGCATAAACGACGTTGCCGCATAAACTGCAATCGCTCTTTAACAGTGATTTGCAAGAAATCCGGGCATTTTCAAAGAACGTGTTTAGTCGAGTGGCAAAGCAAGCATTTTAAAAGATTAGCCTCTTTCTTTTGATCCGATACTAATGTGCAGTGAGAGACCACCTGGGGATTGAACCCCATTTTGACCTTTGACATAGTTCGCTAGCGTATGAAGACTTTGCTACGTCGGCTTCGTTTAAAATGAATCTTTTTAGATCTAAAAAATTAGGTTCGTGGCCATCCCGTTCAATGCTTGAGGCGAAGCGAAGCCATTGCGACTGCATTGTAAATGGCAGCCTTTGCACGATTTTTACTAAGTTTTGAAAACAATTAAAGTTCGAAAAATAATTTAAGTGCTCCAGTGTGGTGTTGCACTCTTCTAGCCTTTGCGCTAAATCGACCAATCAGGGGCGGGCCTAGGGGGGGGGCCATAGGGGCAGCCGCCCCGGGCAGCACACTGTAGGGGGCAGCAGATCCAAGCTGTAGAGTTGGTATTATTACACATGTTTTTCTCGATGTGCTTTTATTTAAGTAAAAGCTGACATTTCGTGTATAGTCTTGTGTGATTGATTGTGGTGATGGTGAGTTAGCAATGGCTGACTGCTCTTTCCCGCCAATGTGCTCGTCTGGTCATTGCGTGATTTAGCGCAGTCGATGACGCTTTCTTTGTTATGACGACAGTGTCGCGCGCGCGCATTACTTGCGTGCATGCGAGGCTGCCAATTGGTTATGCTTGATTTCTGTACGACGATTACCGCTGAACACGACGGTTGGTTTTACTTATACTAGTTTTCGGTTTTGATTTCTTGTGTAAGTTGATTTCTCCTAATTTGATCCCACGGATGAAGCGAATACAACCAAGCGGGGCTCAAAATCGCCGCAAGAAAAGACTCAGAGAAGCAGAAGATAATGTCATGAGAGGCTCTTTAGATGTGTGGGTGAAAAAGCAATATGTGGCAAAAGAACAATCGGATGCTGAAAATCGTGAACCCGTGACTGTCGTCCAAGATGGTGTCAGTGATCCAGTTAACACAGAACTTGACATTGGGGGTGATAATCAGGATGAAAAATCGTCGCAAAAATCGATTCCAGGTGACGCTGATAATTTTGCTGAGGTGAGTGCTAATGTTGAGGCGAGTACTGTCACTTTGAACGATGACGCTGAAGGTAACAATAACGATGAAGATTTTTTTGAATTGTTTCGTGACCACGACTTTGGGCGTTTAAGAAAGCCGATTTCCTCACATTTAGTGAAATGCTTAGTTCAGCAAGGACCAGAAAATTTCCAACACAAAGAAGGTCCTTTTGCTAAAAGAGAAGGAAGATCTCTTTCTAAGCATTGGTTTGAAACTTTGTCAAGTAATGGAGAGCGTTTGCAGAGAAAATGGCTGATATATTCACCATGCAAACAAGCAACCTTCTGCTTTGTCTGTTTTTTATTTTCAAGATGTGAATCAAGTTTTTGTAACGAAGATGGATTTAGCACCTGGAAAAAGTTGAATCCTCGAATTCATGAGCATGAAAGAAGTCCTGGTCACAGAAATGCAATGCGTGAATATTTGGATTTTGCAGCAAGACTTGAAAAATTACGCGTGATTGATTGTGAACTCCAAAAGCATATTGTAAGTGAGAAAAAGAAATGGCGACTTATTGTTGAACGAATTGTCGATGTTGTTTTTCTCCTTGCAAGACAGAATATTGCGTTTCGAAGTCATAGAGACGAAGGAGTTTCAAAGTTGGTTAACGATAATCCTTATGAAACCAATTCTGGAAACTTTTTGGAGGTAATCAGACTATTGGCAGATTATGATGTTGTTTTGTTTGAACATTTACAGAATGTGAGGAATAAGCCCAACAAAGTCAATTATCTGTCAAAAAAGAGTCAGAATGAAATAATCAATCTTATTGCCAGTATGATTAAGAAGAAAATTATTTCCGAAATAAAGAAAGCCAAATATTTCACTCTGATGTTAGATTCTACTCCAGATGTATCACGTGAAGATCAAATTGCGGAGATTTTGAGATACGTTCACATCAATGAGAATAAGGATGTCGAAATTAAAGAAGGTTTTCTTGGGTTTTTTCAAGTTTCTGAGAAAAATGCCGCAAGCTTAGTAAAATCGGTGATTGAGAAGTTGAGTGATGATGGAATTGACTTAAATGATTGTCGAGGACAAGCATACGATAATGCGGCTGTTATGAGTGGTGTACGAACTGGAGTACAAAAACGAATTTTGGAAATCAATCCTCAGGCCCAGTTTATCAATTGCGAAAACCACAGCTTAAATTTGGCGTGTGTTCATGCAGCTGAAGTTCATCCAACAGTGGTTACTTTTTTTGGTATTATGGACAAAATTTTTGTTTTCTTTTCATCTTCGACATCACGTTGGGAAGTACTGAAGTCAAAGGTTAAGAAAACAGTCAAGAAACATTGTGAGACCAGATGGAGTTCGCATTACAACGCAGTTGTAGTCATTCAAGAAAATTTTGACGAAATCATATCTTGTCTTGAGCATTTTGAAGGTGGAAAATTTTCAAGTGAGACAAAATCTGATGCCTATTTACTTCTCCATTGGTTGCAGCAATTTACATTTGTTTCTCTCTTAAAATTTTGGTGCCCTATTTTGTCATCCGTGATGAGAGTGACAAAACGTTTACAAGATCCCAAAATTGATTTAATTCAAGCAAGTGATGATCTTGATGGGCTCAATAGAATTATTGACCTGAAATCTGAAGATATTATAAAGAATGCAGTCAAATCAGCATCAGAATACTGTAAGAAGTGGAATGTACCCTCGGCAAGAGTCAGGCGAAGGAAAATGATGCCTGGAGAGAGTGCGAAAGATGACGGTTTATCACCAATTGAAGAAATGAAAAGAATAATAAATGAAATCGCAAACAGACTGAAGATCGAACTTTCAGAACGCTCAGGCCGCGTTCGTAGGCTCGCTGACAAGTTTTCCTTCTTAGTAAAGCTGGACTCTATTGATGTTGAAAAGATGAAACATTTGAAAAACTTAAAACAACAGTGCCAGAATTTTGCTAACCATTTTGAGACTGATGTGAACTCATCTTTCCTCTACGAAGAAATCGTTGATTGCCTTACGCTTTTCCGAAGTGGAAACAGAGCTTTTCCAAAAAATGCGAAAGATTTTCTTGCTTCATTAGTTGAGCTTGGCTGGGATGTTTTTCCAACTTTGTGCATTGCATATCGTTTATTACTCACAACTGGCTACTCAATTGCTAGTTGCGAACGATCTTTTTCAAAGTTGAAACAGATACAAACATATTTGAGGTCTTCGATGTCAAATCAGCGCCTGTCAAGTTTACCTTTGATTAGTATCGAAAAGAAATTCCTGACAAGCGAGGTGAAAGAAGCTGTCGTTCAGACATTTGTTGACAGCAAAGGAGCGATTGGACATCGCAATAAGTGACTTGCTTTTTGTTAATAAATGAGTTTGATCTTGTACATGTGAGTTTGTTGCTTAGTTTGATGATTTAATTAATAATACAAACATCCCACTTTTATTTGAGCTTTAATTTATTCATTCTCATGTATAACAACATCTATTATAATTAGTTTATCCCGCGAATTATTTTTGAAGCTAGGTGTGAGGGGCATCATTGTCAGAAACTCGCCCTGGGCAGCAGAAAAGTTTGGACCGCCCCTGCGACCAATGCCTTGGAATCGTCATTTTTGATAGGTGGGGCGTCGAGTAAATTGGTTACGTACGATCTAGTAATTACATTCCTTTTGCCATAAGTTTCGTACAAAATCTGTTTGGCTTTGGCAAAACCGTGACTGGGTTCTAACAGCAGACAATATTCTATCATCGACTTAGCCTTACCGGTGCAGTGTTAAATAAGGTAAAGAAGTTTTACCTTGTCATCGCTTTCGACGGTCTCTATGGTGGATTCGAATACAGACATGAATCGTAGTATGTAGTTAGATTGCCATCCAATTTGAATAGCTCCAGTATGGGCTTAGGAGACAGTGATAATTCTGCCCACATGTTTGTAGCTTTACTCGTCAATGCACGAGGCTGAGCAATAAAATCCAGAAACAAAACCTTTGATTTAGTTTGCTTTGCGTCAACCATTGGCATGGTCGATCGACCAACGGAATCCACGTGGGTAAGACAACGTGAAGTTGAGAGTCGTGAATTCACATTGTGGTCGAGCGGTTTGTCATTAAATGTGACCTGAGCAGCCGCCTTAGAAGTTTCTGGTGGTAAGTCTTCGGGAGGGATGTAACCACCGCGCTCAAGTTCTTCCTCGAAAACTTGTCTTTCGATTTGAGCTTCCTGCAAAAAAAGGAAGGCTTTTAGTGCTTCTCGCTGGTGTTCCAATCTAAGAGTTTCTCGTTCTCGTTACTGCTTCAGCTTCCGCTCATCATCTTCTCGTTGCTGCTGAATATCTAATTCTTTTTCCTGCAAATCAAGCTATGGCGAATACGTAAGCGCGCGACCTTTCCCTTTGAAGCGGTTCTAGCCAAAAGCAAGCTATTACGAGACGTGCTACTAAAGCCATTCGAAGAGTTGATACCTTGACACTTGTCGCGGTAGAGGGTCGGTATTACGACGCGTTACCTTCGCTAGCCATTCTGCAGTGTTCTTATCGAACCGAGCCTTTTCGGAGTGCAGACGACTCAGGTTACTTGAGAGAAATTCTCCCTTAGACGCTTCCTCATGGTTTGAGATGGCTTTTTCTAGTAAAGAGTAAGTGTCGTTAATTTCACACAAAAGTTCGTTCAGCGATTAAGGATCGCCATCTTGTTCAATCAGCGTTTCAGCTTTCGCGAACAAACTCGACAGTTTCTTGTTTAAAAAATCAAATCCATTACCCGTAGGCTCCATGAAGACACTAAAAACAGTTCCAACAGTAGAAACAAAGCTTTAGTAGAAAATTTTGTTATAGAAACTTCTGGCCTGATGTTCCGCCTAATGCTGTCTTCTAGAATTACGCGTACCACAGGCTCCACACAGAGATTATAATTGAAATAAATTCAACACGAAGTGGTTACGAAGTTGCTAGTCGGTTGAAGAATTTAGACTAAGATACGATGCAGAACGATGCAGTACGATTTTCTGTAAAATAATTAACACACGTAACTCAACTACACAAACGTAAATTTACGGAAGCACTCACCTACTATAGCTTGACCGGAAATCAGACCCAAAAAAATGATGAAACAGTAGATTGTAAGCCTTCGACAAACAGTTGCTCATACTACAATTTAACATTAATTTACTCAAATTCTAAACTGACTCCAAGGACAACAACGGTCAGCTATATTGGGGAGGCAACAGTGATTAATTAAAAGGCAAAGGCTATCGGGGGTAACGCTTAGTACGAAAGGCTATGACGTTATCTAAAGTTTAATAACACAGGACGAGGCGCGCGAGAAACAACGCTAAATAGGGGAACATCGAAACAAAGCAAACATACGCTATGCGATAAACAAGGAAAACCGAGCTCAAACTTATGACGAATTGAAAAGGTAATACTTGCTGCAACACAGTCATAGCTACAGGAAGCGTCAATGTCTTTAGATCTCTTCCTTTTGTTGCATCGCTGATTGCATTAACAATGCAGCATTAGATTCGAATAGGAAGTATATCCCACGCAGCTGAATTACACTTTGTGGCTGAATATTTTATCATTTGCGTTTGAAGATTCAAAAGGACAGTTCAACACTGAAACACAAGGTCAGACCGGGCAATCTTTTTATGAAGCTGTGATAGCAAATTCAGGTAAAAAAATTGTTTAGACAATAAACTTTTCATATAAGCAGTAAATGGGTGAACTGGAGAGCAAATGCCGTTTTCATGGTATTTCTAATTGAATATTAAACATAGTTTTAATAAGTTAGGCAAGTGAAAGAGTTTTCTTTTTTCAAAAATGGCCCAATTGTGCTACTGCATTGCATTTCAGCACAAAGATGCATGATAACAATGTAATTCTTTCCACCTTTATTGTTTTGTTCTTGTGCAAGGTACTTATCTGGGCGCCCCACCTTTATGTGGAAGACAGGTGCCCCGGACACCTCGGAAAATACAACCCCCAAGCGAGTGCGGACATACCGTCCAAAAACATAGCAATACAATTGACTTTCTCGTGAATGGAGGATAAATATGGCAAAAAAAACAAAAAACGATTTCGATGACTGCTATCTGCTGTGCAGTCAACACGAATGGAATCAACAGGAAGAAGAATCCGTTGGTTTATTCAAACCTCGAGTCTGCAATTAGGCCAATTTCATACTGCAATGAATTTCCTGTTCCAGTGTTTAAAGGCTTTTCCGAATTGGAATTGCATGGTTCTGAAGAAGACCAAGCTTCCGTTTTGTCCATTGACAGTAGTGAAGACACTGTTTCAGATGCCGGTTTTCTTCCTTCTTCACTACCACAGCTCTTTTCTCAAGGAGAACTTAATGATCTGACTTGAGATCTCAAAAAAAAAGGTCATCACCTTTCCAGCATCAGTAAAGTTATCTCTGAATGACAAAAATTTATACCTCTCAAGTGTGGCCTGTGATCTGGGCTTCAAACGTTCGTTCGACAATGATCGGTTGCAATACTGCCGAAGTTCATTAGTAATTTCCTAATCGTCTCGCGGGCCGCACTAAAAGACTGCGAGAGCCTCGAGTTTGACACCCCTGCTCTAGGCCATTCAACAACCCTAAAAGAAAAATAGATCAAATCAAATTTGTTCTAAAAAAGTTTCATACAAACAGCACCAATGGATCTTATGTGTCGATATGAAAATGGTTGGGTTTCTCTTCGGGCTACAAGGTTGCTTCACAAAACTTCCGTGTTTCTTGTGTTTGTGGGACAGCAAGGCGAGAACAGAGCACTGGATAAAAAAAAGATTGGCCTGTGCGCAGTGAGCTGATTCCTGGCTCTCTCAATGTTCTGGCTTCTCTTTTGGTGGAGCGTTCCAAAATTGTGTTTCCTCCTCTTCACATAAAGCTTGGCATCATGAAACAGTTTGTGAAGGCTCTTGAGAAAGATGGCGACTGTTTCAAATATATTTGCATGAAACTTCCAAGCCTAACCATAGAGAAATTAAAAGCTGGAATTTTTGATGGACCCCAGATTCAAAAGTTAATGAATGACGCAAATTTCTGTAATTTTATGAATCCTGTAGAATTGAGTGCCTGTACGGCGTTTACGAATGTAGTAAAATTCTTTTTGGGAAAAACAAAAGCGCCTAACTACAAAGAACTTGTTGAAACATTACTCACAAGTCTCCATCAACTGGGTGCAAATATGAGCATCAACTTACATTTTTTGCACAGCCATCTTGCCTGTTTTCCAGAAAATCTAGGTGATGCGAGCGACGAGCAAGGGGAACGCTTCCATCAAGACATCATCGACATGGAAGTTCGCTATCAAGGTCGTTGGGATGCCATCATGCTTGCAGACTACTGTTGATCTATCAAGCGCGATGATGCTGGAGCCTTCCATTCTAGAAACTCAGTAAAACGTCCATTCATGGCTGATGATGTTAATGCTTAGCATTTTTACAACTTTAAGCTTTAATTTTGAATATTTTGGTGTGATTCCATAAATATGTGTCATAAAGTTACATAAGAATATTGTTTCTTCGATTTGTCTGTCTTTATTGTAGCTATCGCCTTCCTGCAGAGAGGGGTATACCATAGCAGAAAAACTAGACCGGATAGAGAAAAAGTGACAGCATTTCTGGAATCAGCGCCCTCAAATTAGGTAAGTAGTGATTCAATTTTTATCAGGTGTTGTCCCTTTAACAGAGATGGCTGGATTTACCCCATTCCTTCTGCAATTGCTCGCACTCCGTCCCTCCACTTGTCTCGTCTCAGGGCATCCTCCTTCTTCAAACCAATCTTCTCTGCCTCCTCTTCCACTTGCTTCTTCCAGATCTGCCTCGGTCGTCCTCGCTTTCTCTTGCCACTCACTTCGAGATTCAGAGCAACCCTCAAAACACTATCGTCATCCCTCCTCAGCACATGCCCATACCATCTAACTCCATTCGCTGTTGCTGACTGGTCTATAGTTTCCTTCAACCCCAACATGTCCATCTGTTGTTCAGTCGTCTTCCTGTCTACCACTTTCTGACCGCACATGGCTCTCACCATAGCTCTCTCCGCTCTCATCAAGATTGCTTTTTCATTTTCTTTTAGACACCATGTCTCGCTTCCATACAGTATTGTTGATCTTACACAACAACGATAGATTTACCTTTCATCTTCAGAGGAAACCTATTTCCAAGCAACAATTCTCCACATTCCCTAAATCTTACCCAACCGGTTCTTACTCTTGCTGTAACTGTCGCTTTACAACCACCACTAGCATTTAGTCTGTCTCCCAAGTAACAAAATCCATTCACTGTCTCCACTTCATTGCACAACTTCTCGATCGAATTCATCGTTCCTTCCATTGTTCCTTTACATTTCGAGCAAACAAAATGCATTGCCAACCTAGCGGTAACTCTCTTTATTTTTGCACATTTGCCATGAACCCAGCTTCCACATTTTGTGCACAACACTGAATTGGCCATGACTCTCCTCCCACAAACTCCACATGGATCTATCTTGCTTTTGTATAGTTCGCCTTCTGACCCGCTTACCGTCAATTTTATTTTTCTGGTGTTGACCTTCAAACCTTTACTTTCCAGTGTATCCTTCCAATTCCAAAACCTTTCCTTCAAGTCTTCCATGTCTTCGCTCATGATAACAAGGTCATCTGCATATAGCAATTCATTAACCACATCCCTTCTTGCATTTTCTGTAATAACGTCCACCACTATTTCAAACAATAGTGGCGACAGCACAGATCCTTGATGTACACCAACTTTTACTTCGAATTCCTCTGAATATGCAGATCCCACCCTCACTCTTATCTTTGCACCATCATACAGGGTCATAACTGCCCGAACTATTACTTCTGATAAACCCTTCTTTCTCATGGCCCACTCCATCACTTTTCTTGGCACTCTATCAAAAGCTTTTTCCATGTCAACAAAACACATATACAACTTCTTGTCCTTCTTTTGATATTTCTCCTGCATTCTTCTCACAATGAATATCGCATCCATTGTTCCTTTTGCTGGCATAAATCCAAACTGCATTTCATTCAAATTGGCTGGTGTTCATATTCGCCCCTCTAGTACCTTTTTAACAATTTTCATGGCATGTTCTAGCAGTTTCACTCCTCTGTATGATCCACAGCTCATCACATCACCCTTTCCTTAAAAGATAGGTACAATCACAATTGTTTTCCACTCATCAGGCATTCCTTTACCATCCAATACACGCTGGCATAGTTCCAACATCACTTTAACCCCGATTTTACCACTTGCAACTATCATCTCCACACTTACTTTAGATGTTCCAGCTGCTTTTCCTGATTTCATACTTTGAATTGCTTCCACAGTTTCATTACGAGCCACTTTTTCCACTGGCCCTTCCACTAAATCAGTTTCCAGCATGAGGTCCCATTCGTTCTCTTTATTCATGATCTTTTCCATGTGTTCCTTCCAAATTTTTGCCCTATCTTCTTCAATAAAACTCAATCGTCCATCTCCTCCTCTCAAGCACCTTCCTCCTTCCACATCCTTCCCTTCCTTTTTTATTCTTCTAAGGAAGTAGAAAACACTATTAGAATTCTGATATAAATTATTCAATTCCTGATTAGCTTCCATTCTCATAGCTTTAGCCACAATTTTTCTCGTTTGATTTCTTATACGTTTGTATTGAGTTTTATTTTGTTCTGATGGAAATCTGCACAGCTCTTTAAATGCTACCTTCTTACTTGTTATGGTATCCTTGACCTCTTCATTCCACCACCAAATGTCTCCTTGATCTCTCCTAGACTTCTTCTTCCTACACAGTTCGTCACATGCCTTTAGAACACCATTCCTAAAAGTTTTCCACAAATTAGGCGCATTTGTGCTCACTAGTTCTTTTACTCTTTTTTCAAATCTCACTCTTGTTCAGTTTTCATTCAACTTCCAAATCTTTCTTCTTATGATCCGTTCCTTTCTCACAACCTTTTTTAGAATTTTTTTATCTAGATCTACGGCCACCAGTCTGTGCTGAAGTTCCCATGGAATCACTTTTACATCCCTGATATACTTTCTGAATTTTCCCCCCACAAGCACAAAATCAATTTCTGTTCCACATAAGTGATTTTCCTTTTGTCTGTCTTTTTAAACCAAGTATTTGCCACGCACAGCTCTTTTTCATCACAAAACTTCAGCAATCTTCTTCCTTCTGCATTTCTTTTTCCAACACCATTCCCCCATGTACACCTTCAAAACCCTTAGCATATTTCCCCACATGTCCATTAACATCCTCTAAAGAAACAATTATTTCACAAGAACTTCCCAAGTCCCATTCACTTCCCATTTCATCATAAAAATGAACTTTCTCTGCATCTGGTCTTCCACTTTGTGGCTCATACGCACATATTACGCGCAAACATCTTAGGCACCATGACAAAAATTTTTTTTTGTTGGCCAGTGTAATTTAATAAAGTGGAAATTTCGGTCATTTTTTTCGAAGTCCTATATCATCAGTCAGGCGTATTGTGGTCACACATAATGCACACACATTATATTGAACCTTTCCTGAATCGTCCCATCTAATACTATGTTCTATACTCAATCGTCTTTAATTTTATAGCCAGCGAAAGGGTTAAGAAAGCAGCGAAGACTATAGCAAATAACAAAAATAATATCCTAAAGTCATTAGTGAATTTGAGGTAAAACTAGTCTACAAAGGGCAAGCTTTAACACCATATACAACACGTAGGCGCCTATAGAAAAAAAATAGATCCTTGTAGTCAAATACCAATAGATATATGTAAGGTTAAGAATTACAATCAAAATTGCTGTTGAAATAAAATACGAGATAGAGAATTTTTAAACGAATCATAGATTTATGACTCATAAGCTTTAGTTGAATTTTTTTTGAATTGCATTATGAAGTATGCCCAATCAGCGTTTTTGATATTTATATCTATTTCTCCCCATAGACTTCCTCCCCTATATAATATCGTTTTCTACTGTTGTTTTTATTAACCGAGGGCTTAAAAGAAACATTTTTTGTTAATTGTCTGGTGCTATGGTCATGAACAGACTCCAGTTTGGTGAGCAAGTCATAAAAAATTTTTGGTAAGCGATTATTATGAAGCGCAAACATAAATTTGGCAAGCTCAAGTTTATATATATAAGTTAGTTTCAGAAGGTATAAACTTTTGTACAGATTAGACATTCGACTACAATTCCTACTAAAGGTAATAATGCGAACAATGTTGTTTAATCGAATCATTAATTTACGAAGATGAGTTTCAGATGCAGTGCCCCAAACTAAAACACTGTATTATACTTTGGAATATATCAAACTGTGATACAGCATGCGTAACGTCTGTTTTCGGAGAAAGTTACGAATTTTATAAAACCAGCCAGATCAACAAGCTAGCTAAAAAGACAGTTGTTGGATTTCATCACACCACTTTTAAGCTTTCGCCCAGAAATATTAATAAATATTTTAACGTATGTTCTCTTTCTAAAGAAGTTTTGTTGAGCTGCAATTGAAACTCAGCGATGCAGGAAATGTTAGATTGTTTGTTAATTAACATGCAGTTTGTTTTAGTATAGTTTAACGATAGCTTGTTTTTTCAAGCAATAGTCAATTTTGTTTAGCTTGTTGTTTACGTTATTCTCCAAAATATTTAAGTTTTTGTCACTCAGCATAAGAAGTGTATCATCCGCAAATATCGTAGTGTTGAACCGACTTATTTGGGGTAGGTCATTAATGTAGAGAACGAAGAGTAGTGGCCCTAGGGAAGATTCTTGAGGGATTCCTCAGGATACTTTTAAAGGTAAGGATTTATAGTTATTAATTTTTTTACGATGATATTATGTTATAATTTTTTCTAAACAAGAGCAAATACAAACAAAAATTGATTTTTCTAAAATTTTACCGCATGGTAATAATAAAGAAATTGGTCTGCAGTTGGTGCACAGATTATGGTCCTTTTTTTTGTAAATCGGCACGACTTCAACTGCTTTTAGTGCATTTGGAAACTCATATGGTGTTACACAATATACATTGCTGTTGAAGAATACGGTTTTGTCGGCAAAATAAATGCCAAAAGTGTCCTGTACGTTTTCAACGGTAAAAACGAAAAACTTTTTGCGCGTACTTTGCGGGCAAAACCGAATGTTCGGACAAAAGTGTACACTATTAAACATCATACAAATTACCAGGCGGATGAAAATTTTTGTGTGAAAATGCTTAAAAGTTGAAACGTACTAATCTGAACAAAAAGGTACTCTGCGTTTATCGGCCTTTCATCCCATCGATTCGAGAAAACGCTGATCGAAAGTTCACAGCTTGAATGAACAAATCTATACCATCAGGCGCAATTCTTTCCGTGTATTTGTTATGGTGTGTGTGCGCGCGCGCGTGTGTGTGTGGGGGTGTGAGTTTGGGTGTGTGTGTTGATGGGTGTAATCGTACTGACTGTGTGTTATAAATCACACATAATAATTTCATATAACCTTTATTTAGGCTTTGAAAAACTATTTTCTGCGTCTGCAAAACAATAAGAAATAAAATATTACACTGGTCCTAAACACAAAAAAAATTACTCTGCTTGATAGCACTCATGTGGATTTGACATTTATAACTGTGGTACTAACAAATCCTAAAGACGTACTTGTTTCATTAGATTGTGATTATAATGCTTTGGGTGAATCGATTACAAGCAAACTAACTAATAACAAATACGTTGCGAATTATGATGGAGGTTCAAATCTCACGACACTGTACCTGCAACCTCACGCAAAGAGGAACGGTCCTTCAGCATTATGCAAAAAGTACTGACATGGACAAAGTCAACGATGAGTAATAAACGCTCATCTGGCATCTGCATGCTAAATGTATTGTACACCGTGGCAAAGTGAACTCCCAGAAAACTGAGCTAATGAACATCGCCGTTAATAATTTGGTAAGAGATCTCCAAGGGCCTCAATTCCTGTTCCAACAAAAAATCTGCTCTAACTGAATGAACATAATTTTTCAAATTTTAGTTTTTCCTAGGGGCAAATTCCCCTCTTCTCCTTTGCGGACGCCCGTGGGTAGCAGCTATGCGTAAACCTTTTATTCGCTGTTGTTTCAAAACCAAACAACCGATATGCTGCCTGTTAAAGAAGAATGATACCTTGAGAGTATTAACATAGCAGTAGGTCAAAAAACCTACACATTTATAGTAATGAGATGGCAAATTATAATACTTTGTGTAGTCGTGTCGTGAACCTGACTTACCTTAACCTACAAGACATTAATAACACTGGTCAACACACATTTTGTTCCAAGAAAGTTTCAACGGTTTTAGAGTATTTTGATGTTGCTATATCCGATAATGACACTGGTTTTTCCAAATTGGGTTTAGTTTTTAAAATGGTTTCATATTTTTGTTTTAAAAAAGTTCTAAAAATACACAAATTTTGACATTGGTATTCTCTTTATGCTACAGCTTTGATGAGGCTGCATTTGTCTCCTCAAGCATGTCTGTACAGTATTCTTTCATTTTTGATGCAATATCGTGAAAGACAGCAACCGTTATCGCAGAATGCCTTCTATATGCAAATCATGTTTAATGTGAATGTCGCCGAATACGATTAAGTCACCCGCCTTGTACCCTAGTGACCGGCAGATGACGATTCGACGACTAGAAGATTAGCTTGGTAGAGTGCAACGACTACCTTCTATGCCCTTACTTCGGCCTAAGGACTTACGCTTATGAAGCTAAGTTGCAGCCCACTCTTTAACACCACAACTTATATTAATGCATAAGCGGTTGCACTCCGACAATCACGGACACCACGCTGTAGCAGCCGATAGTCCCCCTTCCTTCTAATAGTACTTGGCCCGTGCCTTCTAATTTTTCACCCTTCTTCCTTCTTTTCTTTCTTCTCTGTTCTGTCCTCTGTTTGCTTTTATCTCTTTCTCTTTCTCTGAGTTTTCAAAATGACCCACCCGTATATATACTTCCAATTCGTACGTAACCGAAACAACGTTCCCAAATATTTTAGCCAATCAAAAAAAATCTAGAAACTAAAAATTAACAAGAAAAGGTTTGAAAACGGGGAATATCGGAAGCTGCTACCCAAAGAACAACCAATAAAAACGCATATAAAATCAATTAAAAAGGCTTGTCTACGGGGGGAGTACAGGAAATAACTACCAATAAAATACACAAGCGAAGGTTTGTATACGGGGAAATACCAGAAATAATGACCAAAACAGAAAAACTGCGTCGACACGGGATAATAATATGAATATTCCTGAGATTGTTATTGTTGCAGTGAAAATCAAGCAAAAACTAAGAAAATTAGGCGAAATCAACACTAAGCAACAGATTTTTGTAATGCAAAAACAGGTGACGTCAAAGCACAAACACCACGATCAAAGTACAGTGTCCGACAAAAGTTTCAGACCATTCTGTAATTTTTGCAAAACCTGAATAACTTTGTTTTTCAGACATTTTAATCACAAAAAATCAACATTAATTTTGCAATTTATGCACCAACACATTACAATCAGTTCTAAAATAATAAAATATGCAGAAATTTTGTTGACTATTACTATTAGGTATGTCTTTTTTTGCTCTCAATTACAGCCTGTAACCGACGTGGCATGCTGTGTATCAGGGTTTGGCAATGAGCAGCCGCTATTTTAATGGCTCAAACTGTCTTATCACATCCACAAGTTGTTTGGCAAATGGCGGTTGCTTTTTTGCAACTATATCTTTAAGAATGTTTTGCAGATTTTCTATAGGCTTTAAGTTGGAGCTGTTTCCAGGCCATAGCAAAATATCCACTATCGGGTTTTTGAAAAAATCAGATAAAATTCTAGGCCTGTGCATGGGGCCTCATCATTAATGAATATCCTACACTGATGAATGTCCACATAAATTTTCAGCTTATCTTTAAATAGTTACAATTACTTTTGTCGTTTACGGTCCTACCAGGGGGCAAATAGTACAAACCGGTGATCCATTGCATGACATGGCCTCCCAGATCATTTAAGTTGGCGGGGGAATGCTTCTTAGTTGAAATTGTGTACCTCTCGTTGTATCTCTTTCCTTTTGATCTACAAAGGCTTTGCTTCCTTGACGCAAACTGCTGAATGGTTGATTCATCACTGAACAATACTTTACTCCAATATTCAATGGTCCAATGTTGAGGTACTTTAGCAAATGATAAACGCTTGGGTTTCATGGATTTTGTTAGCAATGGTTTTTAGCCAGTTTTTACGATTATAATCCAAAATCGTATATCAATCGGCGAGAAACAGTCATGTCACTCACTTTGACGCCCTTTGCCAATAATGCAGACCGTACTTTCTTTATCAAACTAGTTGGGGATTGAACAAATATCCTTTTCATTAAGCGATTATCTATCACAGTTGAAGCAATCTTCAGTTACAAGTAAGGTTTTCACAAACTGCTTCATCAAACCAAGTTTGATACACGGTGTTGGAATGATGATTTTCTCTCTGAGAACCAAAAGTTCGTTGATCATGTTAGCTTCACCGACTCTCATGGAATCTCTAGAAGGCGATCCTTTTTTCATCCAGCGATCATCACACGCTCGGGTGTCCCATAGGCAGACAAAACATGGGTATTTTGTGTAGCCATTTCACTGGCCAAGCAAAAAATTCACCATTTTCAAGTATCCACAGATTAACCATGAGTGAGAGCCATAATCCAGTTTCTATAATACCATTTTAATATTGTTGTAGTTTTTTTTACTTTTGTTGAATGGCCAATTGGGAGAGATGCATACCTGTTACCGTTATGTAGCAATACACATTTTAAACTACTTTTGGAACTGTCTATGAATAAGCGCCACTCTTGAGCTCTGTATTGAGGTAGGGGAAAGTTGTGTAATATCGACCCTCGTGTCAATTAGTACCCAGCTGTTTTGAGTTTCATTTCATGGTTTGATGTGGAAATGGTCGCATGATTTGAAACATCTTGGCAAGGTTTAGAAAAAGCTTTAATGCATGATGGCAAAGTATTGAGGAAATAGGCCATCCATAACAAAAAAGAAATGAAGGATGTTTGATCTTATTTTAGCACCTATGTTATTGACATAAAATGGAAAGTCTGGGAAAGATATGAGCTTAACTGAAACGTTGATTATACGTGTGAGCTTATACATTCCTGTACACTCCGCGAGAACCAAGTTTTAGTGTTAGGTTGAGAATTGATGAAAAGTGGTTAAAAAGGTTTCATACTAGGTTAGCATAAAATGGACCCAACACCTCGAGTAAAATAGACCCAAACACCTAGAGTAAAATGGACTCGGGGTCAAATTCACGCAGTGGAAGGCATTCATTTCACCTAATAATGGAAAAGGTGTTGGGCATTTTCTTATGTTGTACATACTTTATGTAGGACTGAACACTAACATGACTATAAATTTTTGTTGTATTTTGCACATTTGCACGTGACTATAATATTGTTTAATTAATTATTATTGCTGTTTAAATGTCGACTCGAGCTGCACGAAAAAGCAAACGGGAAGACGGAAACGTTTGCTATTGCTATAAAGAAATTTTTACTATTGCTATAAATAAATTCCAGTAATTTTCTTTGCATGACCAGTTAAAAGATATTTTTTTCAGCTAGGATTACAATACGACTGGGAACTCCTACCCGGAATATGTACTATTTCATCACTAAATTGTTAATTTCAACCTGTTAAGACTCAACTGTGTTAAGACTAACTAAAATTCTTGCATTTTGACTGTTTATCAAAGGGTCCGTTTTACTCGCATGCCGCGTAAATTGGACCAGTTTGATAAAAAAAATAAAGATCAATTTTGCATCTGAACGAGTAAACATAAAAGCTTGATACCGCATCACAATATACCTTTTATCCATCTTTACTGATACACGAAGTGGGAAAGGAATTGGAGTTAACCGTTTTTCTTATTGCAATTCTTGCTTAAGGGGTCCGAATTACACA
Organism: Trididemnum clinides; assembly: GCA_963675345.1. Classification (NCBI taxonomy): domain Eukaryota; kingdom Metazoa; phylum Chordata; class Ascidiacea; order Aplousobranchia; family Didemnidae; genus Trididemnum; species Trididemnum clinides. The sequence goes on from OY776295.1 coordinate 13,848,576, forward strand.
ACTTTTCCCCTACTCTCATTTTCAGTAGAAGTCCTTCGATGTCTTTACAGTAAACAAGTTCTTCTTCTCCATTTTTGCCAAAATACGGAAGTAATTTTTTTTCTCTCGTACGGTAGAATTGAAACTTCAGTTCTAAGGCAGTTTTTGTTTTGAGTGGGGATGCCAATATTTCTGATGCTTTGTTAGATAAGTTGAGATCCTAATAAGATCACTCAGCTCTTTCTGCTTGAATTGCTCTGGAGTTGATAAACTACTTTTAAACACACTTTCACCGCTGTCACTTGCAGAGCTTTCTACCTCTTCGTTGAACTCATTGACGTCAGGTAAATCACTAAATTCAGGTACAGGTACTTCCTCACAGTGAGTCACAAGTCGACGAACAGATTCTAAATCGTGGTAATTTCTTACCGGCGCAATGGTGTAGGGCAGGGGTTCCCAATCAAGGGTGCTCGCACTCCTTGGGGGTGCGAGGCAGCATCTTAGGGGGTGCAAGATGATCATTCAGATAAAGTAAGGATAAAGTAAAGACAAGTGCAATACATCTTGATCATTGGTTTGGTTTATTCCCCAAAACAGCTTTTTGGCCAAAGTCGGGACACTAAGCTTTAGATCGCGCCCTGAAGGCGGAGTGGATCTCCAAAAAAAGAAAAGAAAAGGTCACCACCTTCTTCAAAAGTTGGCAGCGAAACCAGCCGACAACGACAAGAAAATGGTGGTAACCTTTCTTTTTTTTTCTTTTTGGAGATCCACCCCACCGACAGGGCGCGATCTAACACTGAGCGTCCCGACTTTGGCCAAAAAGCCGTGCGCGGCCTTCAATTCAACCCGAAAAGATGTTAATCTCCAAAAAAAAGGTCAACAGACGCAATTTTAGCCTAGCCTTGAAAATCGCCCCAGCCCGGGACATGTTAAAATATTTTAGGGGTGCGAGAACATATTGAAATATTTTAGGGGTGTGGGCCTTTATAAAGGTTGGGGACCACTGGTGTAGGAGTTAGAGCGTCCGCATCGCAATCGGTAGACCTGGGGTTCATTTCGCTTGTCGAGCTATGCCAAAAGACTTTAAAAATGGTATTCACAGCTTCCCGCTTGGAGCTCGGCATTTACGGGAGTTTGTGGAGAACTAGCCGGCAAGTTCGCTTGTTGTGTCCTTGGGCAAGGCACTTAACGAAACGTCCCCATCTTTATATGGAAGATAGAGGGCCCAGACACCACGAAAATGGCAACTTCCAAGCGAGTGCGGACGTCTCGTCCAAAATATAGCGATACAATTCGCTTTCTCGTGAATGGAAGATAAACATGGACAATACAAAAAAATGTCTTTTTCTTGTGACAATTAAGACCCTTTTAGGTCCACCAAACAAAAGTAGCACTCATTGAAATGGTCATTTGGTTTTCTCCAAACCATCGGTAAACCAAACCTACTTTTAAGCGTACCATTAGCCAACTTACTCAAGCTTTCTACACATGCTCTCCAGACAATATGAAGTGCTCATGATTTATCTTGGTCACCAAGTTTCACTTTAAAATACGCAAGATATATCTTCCTCACAAAATCAGTGACAGTTTGCCTTTTCTTTTTGAAGGTATATTTCCAACAGATGTACAAAACTTGTCAGAGTTATTACGGCAGCTTCTTCGTGATAAACTCATAACTCTTAAATGCAGCTAAAACAATACGTAAAATTCAATATCCAAAGTGAGTATAAATCTGTGATCAAGAATAAATACTGTATTAAATATTACAGATTATCAATTCAGTCACAAGGAAATACATACCTACCTGTAACTAACTTAAGTATTTTACTACATTTTCCTTAACAAGCCCTATTCGCAGTTGAATTGCACAACCCTCCGTATTTTCCAAACTTTAGTTAATTTGAGTATGAGCTCAAACTAGATTTGTTGTATTCCTTTCTCTGGCCACAGAGCTATTAAATTTTGACTACAACAGCTGCAAAAATATAGCTACAAAATGAGATACAGACATTATCCGCCATGATAAGATAGCTAAAGGGAGTACAGTACATGCTGTAAGCATTACAAAGAAACTGCAGCTTATCAGAATGATAAGCCTACTCTTTACTACCATGACCTGGTTTACTGTTTGATGGTGTACGGTTTGCCGAAAGCTGAGGAAACCAATCGTAAGCTAAAGACATACAGTACAGCAACATACATACAACCAGTCCCGTAGCACTCCAACTTCGGCCCCCCCCCAAAGTAAGCGCAAGAGCCCCTGCGCACAGGTCATATCACTTTAGAGGTGTGAAATTGAAAAGCTGCATTAAGAAAATACACCACAATTTGTACATAAGTAAACAGGCTAATGTCAGAATAAAGCATGCCGATACCGAAGGTGCAAGTCATAAAAAATTCGGCACCGATGCCAGAGTTCAGTAGGACATTTATGCAGACACTGCGAAACGAAAGCAATGACACTGAAAAACATGAAAAAGTTATAAAAACACAGTATCATTTAAATAATCTGGAGCAAACCTTTTTGTTCGCAAATGCTGTTATGACATTGTCATAATCAAGAGATCGGGCGCAGTCATTTTCGATTGACAACATGGCTAATGAAGATAGTCTACTGTCTGTCATAGACGTTCTATTAAAAGTTTTGATCAGTTTCAATTTGCTGAAGCTTCTTTCAGCGCTGGCAACAGTCACGGGGCAAGTTAGTAAGATTCGAAGTGCGATGTACACATTCGGATACAATTCAAATAAATGAGTCTTTAGAAGATAGTTGAGAAAGTCTTGAGCCGTTTTGAGATTGCGTTTTTTTTGTAAAATTAAAACAAACCGCTGTAGCTCAGCGCTCATTTCATCAGAATCAATGTCACCGAACTTTTTTTGGAACTCTTTACAGCAAGTAAGAAGAGCATTTTCTTGTTGCACAAGCAAAAGTTTGTCTCGTGTGTACAAAAACGAAAAGGCGGAAGAAACCTCACGTAACAAATTAAAGCGCTCCTTTATTGACATAATAGCCTGGTCGACTAATGGATAGAAAAAGTTGCTTTTAAATTTCAGTTCAGGAGTAGCTCGTTGTTCCTCTTCACCTTGGTAATCAAACCATCTTCTTTTCTTTCCACTTCTTGACGGAGGAAAAGAAGGATCAATATCCAATTCCTGTGCTATTTCAACAGCAGATGTTGCGGCACTGTCATAACCCGTTGTGCGATAGTTTTGCAAAAACTTTTCAGTTGCCTGAATTTCCGTTTCCATTGTATGAAGGGAGACTCCATACGATTGAAGAATCTTGCTTGCTTTATTGACTTGGAATAGGATATCATTCCAAATAAACACCGACAAAAGAAAACTCCATTTTGATAAATGAGCTATCAACGATTTTGTTTCTGAGGCAGCTCTTCCATCTTTTCTTTCTATGGAAATGGCTTCCAAGTCTTTCAGTGCCAGCAACACCTCTTTTAAATTGTATCGAAGAGGTTTGATGCATTTAATTCTGCTTTCCCAACGAGTATCAGATTGTGACTTTATGGACAGCTCCACATGTTTCTTCAAAATTTCCCAACGCTGAGCAGAGGAAGAAAACAGCACATACAACCTTGTAAGTACTCCAAAAAATGTCAATGCTTCCGTCGATGAATTAGCACTGTCAACAACAACTAAGTTAAGGGTATGGTTTGCACAGGGCACGTAAACAGCTTTGGGATTGATGTCTAGCATTCTTGCTTGGACCCCAGAATGTTTTCCTTTCATGTTAGCACCATTATCATATGACTGACCTCGACAATCAGACAATTCGAGTTGCAGTTCGGTCGCTTTTTCTAAGAAAGCGTCCAACAAGCCTTTCCCAGTACTGTCACTTATTCTCAAGTAGCCAAAAAATGTTTCTTTAACAACAGCAGCTTCTTCATTACATAGTACATAACGGAGAATGACAGACATTTGTTCATGATGTGACATATCTGGAGTGCAGTCCAAAATTATAGAAAAATATTTTGCCAATTTCAATTGCTGTAGATTTTCTTTTTCAACTTCTGTCGCTAGCAATTCAATTAGTTCATTTTGTATGGTAGGACTCAAATAGTGATCTTTAGTGTTTTTATTCTTGATTCTGTCTTGAAGCTCTTTTAGGATCGGATCTCTTCTTGCCAAAAGCTCAAATATACCCAGAAAATTTCCATTGTGAGGAGATCCTAAGACTTCTTCAGATCCTCTAAAAGCAAGATTCCTTTCCGATAGAAACAAGGCAATGTCGATAAGTCTCTCGAAAACATTTCTCCAAAAACGTCTTTCATTGAAAAAAATATTCATCTCGCGTTTGTCGATAGTGGATGAATTTCTTATCCCTTCAGCTAGCAACATCCATTGACTGCAGCATTCTTGGTGGGAAATGCCGTTTTCATGGTCTTTCAGTTTTTTCGAAAAACCCTCCCATGTATTTATACCACTACAAAAGGGGCTTAGTGTTTTTCCAAATAGCTTACAACAAAAGCAAAAAACTTGATCTGATTCCCCAGAATAAACTAGCCACGACCGTAAAACACTTTCACCATTAGGTAACACACGTTTATAATGGTTGGAGGAAAAACGTCGCCTTGGAGTTGTGTTATTATATGGAAAATTCATTATTAGTTAATGTGGTCCACGCTTTACTATATCACATCGTTGAGCATCAGAAATACTTTCAGGCCATTTACATGGGTCATCAGGGATAGGGGTAAATTGAGATTCAGTTATTTTTGATATTGAAGGTTGCGTATTGGCAGGTAAATCACAACTTACATTTTCTGGAAATTCACAATCACTTTGATGCTGATCGTCATAGTCTTCTTTTTCTTGTACACTATAGTTTTCTTCATTCCTCTCGGTACTAGTGCCAGGTCTACTCTGCTCAGTAATCTTGAAAAAATCTGTCATCTTGGGCAATTTCGCTACAGCATCTCGAGCAGTGGCTGCTTCTTTTCTCTTTTGAGCACCACTTTTTGAACGTTTCATTCTATACAATGTCAATAAAATACTTTATCTGCACTCTGCAGTGTATATATATTGTCCCGGTATTTATAGCCAAACAGAATTCCAGACCATTCTATGATTGTTGCGTAACAACGGCATTGTTACGTCAATCGAATATTCAAGATTCTACCAGAAAATCAATCGAAATATTCTAGATTCAGCGAGATTAAATGACGTTGCATTCACTTATGATGTCACAAGCCAATTTCTTCGTACAGTTTAAATCGGTTGTAAACAAGTCTGCTGAACTGAAAATAGTCACGTAGCCAAAAAGCAATTTCAGACTAACTTGGGCCCCCAAAGTTGGCCTGGCCCCCCCCCCCAATTGGGGGGTTTGGGGGGCGGATGCTACGTCTCTGCATACAACTAAATAACTTGTGCTATGGGAAATGGGATCTGAATTGCTAAATATCAAAAAGTACTTTCAAAACCTTACTAATGAAGTAGTGGGATGTTACATCAACAATTAGACATATAAGAGTACCTGGTAGAGAAAAATGATTAGTGGTTTACTGTTTGATGGTGTACGGTTTGCCGAAAGCAGAAAAAACCAATCGTAAGCTAAAGACATACTGTACAGCAACATAGCCTACATACAACTAAATAACTTGTGCTACGGGGAATGGGTTCTGATTTGTTTAATTTCAAAAAGTGCTTTCAAAACCTTACCCCTGAAGAAATGGGATGTTACATCAAAAATTAGACATATTAGGTTACCTGGTGGAGAATAATGAATGCATACTAGCTAAGAAGCATTTCCAATACACATGTTGTTGCTACTTGTATTCACATTTGGCAGAAAAAAAAGTACAATTTTTCTCTTGCCAAAAATACCGATATCTGGAAGACTAGCGCCAATTTGGAAAAATCAATGTCATTTTTGGATTCAGCGACATCAAAATACCCTAAAACTGTTAAAATATTTTCGGCACTCGAAAAAAATTATTTTTGTTGACCAGTGTAATCAAATATAGTAAAATTGAACTAATGCACAATTTTTTTCGTTAAAATTTTAAGGAATCACATCAAGTATACTCATCTTTACCAAGAAAACCTGGTCCAACCATTATACTCTTCAACTATAACCTAACCCAATGTAATAACTGTAAGTGCTTGATATTAGCTCATTTTGCACTTACCCTAATGACAATTATTCCACGACCAAGCAATACACATGCAGCCAGAGATGTTAGCTAATGCAAATAGGCATGCAATTACGCAAAGTTGTTATTATTACGCCAAATATTTATTTAGATTATTTTGGGAATTACATAACAATCGCTTTGTCACTCCTTTTCTTCTCCCATAGCTTTACATTTATACTTCAATGCAAGTGGTGAAATAAACTGATAAAATTTTGTAAAAATTACGCTTCAACAAAATTTTGCGAAGGTTTTAGTTGCGAAAAATTTTTTCTATTGTGTTTTGCAACTCCAAACTAATCACCAAAAAATCAATAATTGCCTTAGAATGTCTTTACTTTTGATGAAATATCCCTTTTTCTAATTCCTCGTTTTATTCAAAAACTGATTGCATTATTAAACATAATTTAGTATTATAGTCATGAAAACGCTAATACAAAGAAGAATTATGCCAAATATAACTTACATAAGCATTTTGCATGGATGCAAACATTTGAAAAAACTTCAGAAATGGTTATGTTAGCGTAGCCTGCATCTATAAACTGAGAAATATTCGCGTATTATATACCAAAAATAACCCCCATTGTGTTGCAACTCCACTGCCCTTTGTATGTTGTTTCCACATCACAAATGTCTTGTTAAAACTTTTCACCAAGTTTTTCTCCTACATATAACACTTTTAAAGGTTAAATAATTAAAGTGAGAGAGCTGGAAATGCAATTTCAAGGACATAGGACGTTCCATTGTTTTGTATCCCTGCCTCAGATTGTTCCCAAAATTTACAGTTATTGATTTGTTTATTCCGAAGAAAATTTTGTACCACTTTTTGAAATGCTTTCCAGCTTCTCTTGTAGTCATTTTATGTTCAAGTTTTTCACATTGTAGCACAGAGTTTTTCAAGGCGTTTTAAGTACCAGATCTGGACCCCTAAAAATGAAAATCGGGTCCCTGAAAACAGAGAAAATTATGTCTATGTAATAGAGTGCAAAACACATCTAATCATTTTAAATTAGTCAAATGTTTTTCGGGTCCCTACAGTTCCATATTGGGCACCTAATATTTTTTTTAAAAAAACCCGGTTGTAGCATAAAGCAAGTTGGTGGCACAGTAAAAATTCCAGCCTTCTTGTCGGTTTCTGACAAAAAAACAAGGAAGAAATATGCTAAAAATCATCTCCATCTTTATTTAGAGCCTTGACAAATTGGTTGACAAGGCCAAGCTAAATTTGGAAAGGAAGCATTGAAATTTTTTCGAATCCACTAAAGCGTGTTTTACTTTATGTGTCTCAGGAACAAAAACCTTCTCTCTGGCCTCTTTTTTCTAGGGTGGTGCTTATTCACAGCTCGGGAGTCCCACAAACAAAAAAATTGGAATGTTTTGTGTAATCTTCTTGTCATCCTTTCAAGAACCCAATCATTTTGAAGTCCCCACAAAGTTGCCAGTTGGATCTGCCATAGCTAACTCTTCCAAGGAAAAACTTCACATTTTTGTAATCTTTTATTTAGACAGAATCGATTATAAATGGGTAGGCTACTGATTTCCATTAAAAAGGAGGACGCATTTCAAACTTTATGAAGAATGGTCTATAAATAGACGCTACTCACTTGGGTTATGAGCAATTTTGAATTCTTCTAATAGATAATCAACGTCGCGGCAAAAACAAAGAGCCAGAAATAGAAAAACATTTTGACCCTTTTTCAAGCCTTTTTCTCGACGAAGAACAGACGTGATAAATCTAACAAGCTCCATTCTTTCAACCTTGAAGTAATAAGTCCCTCGTTTAGTTGCGTAAGCCCCATGTCTTTAACTAAATCATCCAGTCCGTGTTGGCTGGGAAACCCCTCCTAAAATTCATAAATTAGCAAATGAATTGAATTTCGTTGTCCCTTAAGGCCGCCATCCAAATTTGATCGCCACATTCCGCTGATCACATGAAGAGTCCAGTTTTTATTTTGGTCACCACTTTTCATGCCAAGTAAATTTCATATGCCTAAGAAAACTTTGCTTCTACCTTTATCTTATACAGTAGGCGCCGCTTATTATGACCATGGATAATATGACCAGCCGCTTATTATGACCAATTTGGTAAGGTCCGGAATTTTTCCATTTAAAATTCTCCGTTTATTATGACCAAATTTTGGATAATATGACCAACATTTTCTCCATCTCTCTTGTTACGGTACAGTATTTTTCCCCACCACGCACTTATAACTTCACCTTTTCAACATATAGTTACATACTGTACTTGGTTTTACCGTTACTTGTATTGTTACAATACTGTACTTTGTTTTCCTGCCAACGTCACTATGTTACTTCGGTTGAGCGATGAATTTGATGGTATTTGGACTTCTTGTGGCTTATGGCCTCGATTCAGGTGCTGTTATGGCGACTTCGGTTTTTATAACCATTCGGATATTATGACCAAAATGGTCTGGTCCCAAGGTGGTCATATTAAGCGGCATCTACTGTATTTCACTTGCCTTAATTTGATACATAGACCACAGGTATAGCAAAAACAATAAGCAGAAAGCTTTCGTTTACAAGTACATGAACACAATGATGACACTCTTCAATTTACCGCAATTCGTTTACAACTGTTTACAGAACCAAACAAAAACAGCAATCTGAGACTTTTTTCTGAATACTGAGACTAAGACAAAAAAAATTGCGGTAACTATGCAGGCTGTAATCTATACTATACAGTAAAGCACAATTTTGCCCGTGTGTGACTGTGTGTTTATACTCCTCTAAAACTACTGGACGTATGAGCATCAAACTTGACACGATTGATTACTACCCCGGGTGTCATAAAAAGGATTAATGACGTCATCATGGCGTCACAACCAAAGATTTTTTTCAATGGCATTTTTGATGGAGGAACGCGATTTTTAGCTAAAACAAAAGCCAGTACTCGACTTACCAACTTCAACATGTTTCATCTTTTCCAGGTCTTACATGATGTCATAATTAAAATAACTGTACAATTTGTGTTCTTAATTTACTCAAAAAGTACTGATCGCAGAAACCCGATTAAACGCTTTTTGAGGGATATTATCAAGGTGCTTTAGATAGAAATCACTCTACATCAATTTAAGCTTAATTGACGATGCAACAACAGATTATTTTTTCAAGCCTTAAAAGCCTTCTAAGCATGCTTCTTTTTTCCTGCACGATTCAAATTCGCTCTATGATGTCGTAATGTTGACTGGTACGATCAACACAGTTTTTCCCAATCAGAAATCACCATGTAATAATGCTTTTTAAAAATTGTAGCATTTTCACAAAATCAGTTTACCTAAAAACTGATTTGTGGCATCATTTCCTAAAGCATTTACAAAATTCATTGAACAAATTAAAGGGTATTTCAAGGCAATTTTGTTAATATACAATATGTAGCCTTCCTAATTGTTTTGCACTACAAAAAGTGAACTTTTTACAAAGGTAGTATAACTTTTTACCCCCTCCTAAAAAGTGGTAAGCTGAATAAATACAGATACGTTTAATGTGTATAAAGGTTAAAATAAGGTATTAACAATCAGAGTCGTTTAAAAGCCTTAAGAAATCAGCTTTTAAGCAATATGAAACTCCAATTTAACAATTAGTTAGGGCCAAGGATTAGTTTATAATGGCTGATCAAAATTGGTTGCTATATTTACATCATTTTCCATTTTTTATTAAAAGATCTTTCTACTACACCTAAGCATCTAGCAATTTTTAGAAAAAGTTAGTTCTTTGGTACATTTTCACTATTATTCTCACAAGCATGGTACTTTGGCATTGTCCTTCTATATTTGCAAAAGGATATATCAAAAATTGAAGTCTTTGAAAAATTTTAAAGTAACCTATTGGTTGAAAACATTCTAAACATTGGTGGCTGTGCTGCACAAAATTGCAATTTCTAGAAAAACCAAGTTCTGTGATACATTTTGTCTTTTTTTTTCAAACTTGCAAAAACATCTTCTAAAAATGAAGTTTCTAATAACTATAAAAAGTAGCTCATCCCAAACAAAAAATTGGTAATCCTGTTACAAAAATGAGGGGTATAGATATTCCTGTTTTATCTTTTGCAACTAAACATTGTTGTCCACCTACATATCGTCTAAATCAAGAATAACCACAATTGATGTACAAAGAGCCAAAAATCATAAGATCCATCACTGAAAAAGCCTTTATGCAATGCTAAGTTTAAATTTACAACATTTTCTCACGAATTAGTGGATCATCTTTTGTTTGGAGATCATTATTTTAAAACCTCCAAATTGTGCATTCGCACCCTTCCACCAGCCACATCACTCAACGTGTCGCACCACAGTTTGCACAACTCTATACCACACCACTGCACACAAAAACAACACGAGTCAAAATGCCGCATTCAAAGACCCAAACCGCGCATGCGCTTCGCGAGCCGCTGTATGGTCACCCCTGGTGTAAATGTTAAAGCAATTTTAGTATAACCGCCACAGCTGGCTGATTTCATAATCTTGATCTCAACGTTACTAATGAGGGGCCCTGCTATTGTAATAACTTGACTGTGCACACTAGCGTACCGAGGGGTACGCCACTGTGCCATGGCCTCCCCCTCAGACCCTAAAAATGAAAAAATCTAAAGCAAAACCCAGCAGTTTTAGCAAAAGCAAAGCTGGTTTTCGCGATTATTTGGGATTCGCCCTGAACTTTGATTTTTCGTGCCTTCGGCACCCCACATGAAGTTGATTTGTGACGTCACACGATTGTGACGAAACTTTGGCCCCCCTCAGAAACCTTCTGCGTACGCCACTGACTGTACAGTAAGTGCTTCATTTTGGGTTAGTTTACTCCTTGCATGGCTGCGTTTATGCCAGGACCAAGCAACATGCTTGCAACCCGACGCTTTAGGTCGTACAAATACGCCTACAATTACAAAAAAGTCGTAAGTATGAGAAAAACGTTTTATAATTGTTGGCTCTTTTATTTGTGAGCAAGTCCAGCTCCTAAGTACCAAACAAGGCAAGCAACAATAGCCAGGAACTCGAGTCGAGAAACTTTGGAAAAAATACAGCGGTTATACCTAACCCTCTGTAATGTTTTTTTTCAGGCTAAATCGATTCCCAGTGCAAAAACGGTACATATCATTTTGAAACAAGAAATAGCTATGTCACAACAAATTAACTTTTCATTACTGTTCTCACAAATATCAATTGGCAGAAACCGGTGCAGCAAGCTGAACACATATTCTTAACCTCGACATTACTGATGGGGCCACGGCTATTGCAATAGCTCAATTGCGAGTGCTTCATTTCGGGTTAGTTTGCTATTTGCATGGCTCCGTTTATGCCAAGGCCAAGCAATATGCACCCAGCCAGAGGCTTGAGGACGTACAAACAGCTATACAAATATGAAAAAGTAGTAAGTACTGGTCCTCATATTTAACACTCTCAGAACTACTCAATGGATGAAGCCGTCACACACGGCTGAACCATTATTCTTGACGCCGACATTAGAAATGAGGGCCTTGCGGACGACGCCGACTAAGCTGGCTAGTCACGAAGATAAATGATAACTAACGGTGACGTCACAATTCATCAGTGTTAAATAGAATCCAGAATAGCAGTTTGAAAAACACGGTGTTGAAAGTTTAAAAATTTGAAATAACAATTGTTTTAGCGACACTTGGAACAAAAATTTCCTAAACTCATGTTTCACGCAGCAACATGTTGTAGAAAACTGAAAAATCGACCTCACTAAATATTTGTTGCATGGTGTTTGTTAAAAACTGATTCTACTCGAATAGTACGCAGGTGTCTTTATCGGTTACCGAGGAGTAGTAGCTGATATATATTTGGCTCAATTCAAAGCACCATGTAAGTTATCAGAATATATATTAAACTACAAGCTACTAATACGATAGTACAGGTGTCGCGTTTTAATAATAATAGAATTTTCGTTTCTATCTCAATCCTAAAATTTTTAAAATTGCGGCGACGTATGATAATCGCTAGGATAATTAGGTCTGACTGCAACTTAAAAAAAAACTTGGAAAAGATTGGCTTCCACTAAAAACGCCTTAAACTAAGTTAAGAACAGAATAATGTATTCACAGAAATAATACTTCACGACTTCAAGCTTCGACGATCTCAGAACTAATCACTTTACTACACAATCAGAAAACCGCCAAAACTAATTTTGCCAATAACTGTTCAATACTCGTCCCGTCCACAGAATCCACAATAAATTATCACAAAAAAACAATAGCCCTTCTTTACTTCGTCAATTAATCTCTCTCTCCCCACTAACCGGCGCGATGGTGCAGTGGTTAGAGCGTCTGCTTCGCAGTCGGTAGAGCTGGGGTTCATTTCCCTTGTCGAGTCAAACCAAAAGACTTTAAAAAATGATATTCACAGCTTTCCTGCTTGGTGCTCAGCACATAGGGGATAGTGTGGAGAACAAGCCGGCAAGCTTGCTTATTGTGTCCTTGGGCAAGGCACTTAACAGGATGACTCCGTCTTTATGTGGCAGACAGACGGTTGGGCCAAGCAGTCTACTCGTCGTGGTGGCCCAGTCTGACGAAAGACATGCAAACCGTGCATGAGCTCATATGCGTGAATGAATCTCTCCCCACTACAACACTTTTCTGCTCTCTACTACTAAAAAAATCCAGTTGATTTATATATAAATAGAAAATCAATCCAGAAATTGCTATAACAAAATAACGTGAAAAAAGAAAAAAAGCACTACGAATAAGTTATGTAATCGGTCAACGAAATTCTTCGAAGAAGCTAGACTCACTAAATCAATCTGGAATTTTCTTTTTTCATAAACGATTGCGACGTAATAAAAGCGTACTTACAGCAGATCCAATAGCGAGAAAAAAAGGCTTTTTTTTCAATCAGTAGCCGAGCGAACAAAATAGTACAACGCTATCTGCATATGTAAAAACTATTCTTACATGACAAATTTCCTTATCCGTGATAGCAGGCATAAGCTACGATTCGCGAATGCGCAAGAGAGCATAAGAGAGACAGATAAAGACGTTATCACTACTCCAAAACATTATTATGTTAATGAATATAAATATATTACCAGTCACAGCAATTACTGCTAAGCAGAACAAAGAAAACAATGTACTTTCATTATAGAGTAGGATAACGGAACTAGGATCCTACATAAATACAATTTTGTTAATGACCGGAATCAACAGTGTTATTAGCTCCACACATGCTGGAAACAGGGCAAGTAATACGTAATTGTTTGGAACATCTAAATCTTTGGGAGACATGTAGCGGCTATGCGCTATCACCGCTCATGTTTTTTTAATCGATTCCTAATAAAGACACTGTACTTCTCAATTTTGGAAAGAGAATTGGCCATGACAAAACGACATTAACTTTTCCTTGCTTTTCTCTCACCTGTCCACGTTCTTAATCTCGACGTTACGGAAGAGCGCGCTGCAATTGAAATAAGGTAACTGTAAGTACATTACTTCGGGTTTGCCTGACTGCGTTTATGCCAGGACCAAGCAACATTCGCGCAGCCAGAGGCTTTCAGTTGTACAAACAGGTAAACAATTACGAAAACTTGTAAGTGGTGGTCCTAATACTCAATAGCTTACTCCTGAAAATACATATCAATCGCTTTGTACCCCTCCCACAATTTTGATATGCTTTCAAGCACTTGCTCAACTTATAACAGAAGTGCTCTACTTGTGGTACGCCTACCTCAAGTGGTATGCGAATTCTTTTCATGTGGTAAGGTACGCGGTAAACCATCCATGTATGTAAGATCTTTCGAAGTATTTGTTGGGATATCTTACCATTTTCGCCAATAGAAACCTGGATAATTTGTCGGTTGCTGTGGCGTCTGGAGACTTCGTCAACAAGTTTCTTGCAAATCAATGAAACATTATTGGATTGAATGCGTGAAACTGAGCCGCTGCAGCTCTAACCAATGAACTATCAGGATCATAGTGGGAAATTTTTGTTAGGCGTTGAGACGGTCTAAGGTGGTGAGATTTCAATCAAATACTGTAACAATTTGGTCACAACAAATATATCTCTTAATACATTAATTTAGGATAAGTTTTATCGCTATCTAACCCAGGGGTGGCCAACCGTGGCGCATTGCATGTTTATGGGTGGCGCATTGCAGGTGTAAGATTTTTTCGGGGGTGAATTTAAGCCATTTTCAGGGGTGATCTCCAAAAAAAAAAAAAAAAAGGTCTGCAGTTGGTTGGCCTCACGTTTGGTGGCATATTTAAGCCAAAAGTGATGGAAAAGGTGTAGCGAAACAGGCGATGACCTTTTTTTTTTGGAGATCACCGCTGAATATGGCCTTGTTTTGACTTCAAAGTATAGATATATTACTACACGTTTGAGAGCAATGAAAAGCTATGAATGTTTGGCGCATGGACTGAAAAGGTTGGCCACCCCTGCCCTACATTTATGGCGCATCCGACACGGGTTGGTAGAAGAGTTGGCGCTTTGCATAAAAAGCTTGGCCACCCCTGATCTAACCTGTAATAAAATATCGAAGCAAAAGTATAGCTCAAAATACACGAAGTACGCTTTTATTGCTATCCAACACAGAGGAGAATATGTACTGCAGCGTGTGGTCTCTATGAAGACCCTCTCCAATCGGTCAATGAAATTAAGTCTGCTCAAACGTAAATTTGAGTCAAATCAGGCAGATAAAAAACATCGAGAAAGAAGTTACTTTCAGCGACTTGATGAGATGTGAAGCGACAGCGCTTGGGCCAGACAGGCCAGAACTACCAAAAGATTGCAGGTAGCGTCAATGTATTTCTTGAAGTTTCCCTGCTAGTGGCTTAAACCATGAAGGCTCATAATCGCTTATCTTGTCAGGAGCAAAAACACTTGTTGGGCTCCTGATAGAAGAAAAGGAGATGGCAAAATTCAATTGTGTGTTCCTTTACAATGACACTGTGAATCGCCGAATCAAAAAAATGTTTGTTAAAATTGTTGATCAAGTGCCTGTGAAGGTTAGATCCTTAAAGTTTGGATTCGCGATACAAATTGAATCGATTGACGTCACTAACTGCTGTCAGCTACTAGTTTATCTCCGATTTGCACCCAATGATGCTGTAAAAATTGAATTACTAATGAGTAAAGAGCTATCTGATACGAAAAAAGAAAATATGTTTTCAACATTTTAGATCAAAACTTTACTCAAAGTAATTTGGATTGGGGAAAGTTAGTTGGCTGCACAACTGCTGGTGCTCCACGTATGCTTGGTTGAAAATCAGGATTTCAAGCCCATGTAAAAGCTATGCCACCAATGGTCACTTTTATCTATCGTTTCATACACAGATATGCTCTTTGTGCTTAAGTGCTGCCATCAGAATTATTATCATGCTTGAACTGAATAGTCAAAGTAGTGAATTTTATCAAAACGTCAGCCCTGAATACACGGCTGTTTGCAAGGCTCTGTGCGGATATCGATTTCGACCACAAATGTCTCTTTTATCACACAGAGGCTCATTAGCTCTATCGAGGAAATATGACAAGGCGAGTCTTTAAAATGAGGCAAGAGCAACTTGTATTTTGCAAAAAGAATTACGATTTTAAAAACGATTCTGAAAGTGCAAATTTATTTTAAGGTTGGCTTATCTAATAAATATGAATTTTGAAGTTCTTAATAATATGAACCTGTTTATGAAAATGGGCTAACATCCCTATTACAGACTTCATTTCCAAATTGGAAGCTTTTACTGACAGTTGGACATTTGGGTAAAGAACTTGGAGAGGAAACAACATTGAATATTCAAGCATCTTTCTACGCTTCAAAGGCAGCTCAATGATGAACCATCTCAAGAGATTGACCTCCACTTGAAACTGCTCAGATCTGAGTTGACGCATTATTTTCCGAACACAGTATGTTGTCCCTTTACTACTAATCCTTTCATCAATACTCCATCTTTTCTACCCGTAGAAACGAGGGAAGAAAAGAAAATCATTGATGTTCAATCTAATGAGACAGCAAAAGCAAAACACAGAAAATGCTCTTGCACTAATTTCTGGTTGAGCATGGTTTCCCAGTACCCGACCCTGGCTCAGAACGCTACACAACAGCAACTGGTTTTTCCTATGTAGTACTAGTGAAAGTGGGCAGGATTTCTCTGCCATGACAGAAATCAAAACCAAGAACAGGATTGCCACAATGCGTACATGACTTCAGATGTTTTGTAAGCGGAGTTACACCTTGTATAGAGCAGTTAGTGGCACAAAAACAGTGTCAGCTCTCGCATTGAATTCCTCAGTATTGTTGTATTCACATATACATTTTCGTAAATTGAGTTTTTCTGAAATTTGTTGGCACCGTCGTCAGCAAAAAATTATTAGCTGGCAGGTAATAAAAAAAGGCTGAAAACCACTAGTTTAAAGGATAAAAGTTGGTTAAGTTTAAAAATGCCATTGCTGAAATACGTATGGTCAAATAAAATGTTGCCAGGAATCCCAGAGATTCCGGAGACATACCACAGCTATGAGCAGCCTCAAATAAGGTTTTTTTTATATCGATTACCTTTCAAGAATTGGTATTTTTATTTCGGAACGAGATTTTCCAATGTCACAAAGCATGGTAGTGGCTAGTGGGCCAAACCTCGACTTTACTGAGGGAGCACTGCGGGTGACGCCGCCAGAAGTGGCTAATATTACATAATTTAACTGTAGTCAGCTTTATCGGCGTCGCCCGGCTGAGTTACCAATCAGTTATGTCGGGTTAAAAATATCGGTTTAGCCTGCTCCACCAGCTTCATCCAAATAAATAAAATTGGTCTACTACTTACAGCTGTTTCATTATTAACTCTTGGCTACTTATACAAGTTAAAGCTTCTGATCGCTCAAATGTTTCTTGCTCCCGGCGTAAACGCTGCCAAGGGAGGGCGACCGGTGACCCGAAGCCCATAGTTCAGCTTCTGCAGTAGAGTTGTTACAAAAAGTTGGATTATGGCTAAAGCGGATAACCCAATAACCAGATATTTCCGCTAATGAAAAGGATAGTTTTTTCTGAATTCTGCAAAATTTCATGTCACAACTCAGCAATTTTGTTTCACTTCGTTACACATGAATAAAAATGCTTTCGTAGTTAAGAGTAGTCAGGAGCGAGAAATGACTGTACTATAAAAGTGTTCTAACGTGGTGTGCACATACAGTACGATTCACCTACATTTTAATCCTTGTGTTCACCTACAATTTTCGTAGTTGCCATTGCATTATTAAAAAACACGTTTAAATCAGTATGTAAGTACTGCAGTAAATCATTGTACCTTAACCAGCAGTATATCAATAATAGGCTTTACTATTTGCGTTTTCTTCTAAAATGACGGCGGAAATTAAGTACCAGTTTGCAGTTGCTGCCTGCTGTTGTTTCCATTGAACTGTACCAGACAGCATTACACAATTACTCGACAGTAAGACAAAACGGTGCCTTTTTGAAGTATTCAACAAAAATGAATCGAAAAAAGCATGCTTGGTAAAAGCTTGAATGTTTAATCGGTTGTCGCGTCGTCGCTGGTCAAATGCCTAAATTGTAAGAGAATTATCTTTATCCAAAGCATCCAAGTGATATCTCCCGAAAAAACTTTCAACCGCGTTTCTACGGTCAAAACAAGCTGTTCTGACTAACCTGGTTCGTTGCGCATCTAAAATACATAGCATTGTGCAATTTATTTTTGGACGATCGTTCGTATACGCGTAGTTAGTGAATTGTCACGGTTCTAGTGAATACACAACATTGTGCTACGTTTTTTGTGACGTTTGTTTATAGCCACACACAATTAGTGATTAAGCTGATCTTGAGGTTTTAGTTTCGCGTTTTCTTGAAAGGAGTGTGCCGCGATGCATCATTTTATCATGACTAGTGCATTCACGTCTTTCCTTTCTTTGTTAAAGTCACATCCGCTAAATGATCTTCATAATGCCGGAGACAATTTGTTTTATTTCAATTTGTTTCAAGCAGGTCTAAAAATCAAGATGGAAGGTTTCCAGGCGCCTCGCTTGCCTAATAGTAAGTGTTAATATTTATAGGCTTAAACTTGTGTGAATGATTTGACGAATGCCCAGGCTAGCAGTCTCTTTCATGAAATGTCTTAAAACTTCTTGAATAAAATATCACTCGATATTTTAGGCAATTTGTTCCTGTAATGACAATCCATAGTGTAGTTTAGTACTTTTACAGTTGTTTCTCGGTCAGAGCTTGATTTGCATCGTAACACAGCTGCTTATTTTTCTATCATTGGTTTTGGCTGTAGCCGACAAAATATTTGAGGAAGAGAAAACATTACAAGAAATTTTGATGTGTAATCAAAACTTTTATTATTTGAATTACGTTTTTTGGTTCGTCACTTAAACTTTACATTCCATTAATAGTTGCAGGAAATATTTTTTTACTGCAACTTAGTGAGTAAGAGTAAATTAGTCTTCGGTCTAGGTAGCGTTATTTTACATCAATAATATAGCTACGTTAAAGCGGATTTTTTATAATTAATTTTATTCAAATAAAATAGAAATTCTTTTTTTATGATGACTATTTAAGAAAAACTAACGAAGTCTAAAGTTTATAGGAAGTCAAAAGAAAGCAATACACAAGTTTTGTGCAAATGTACTCATTGCGCAAAAATCTTTTTGTTATTTTTTGAAAATAAAGCTTTATAACAAATGAGTCCAAAAAATTTCGTTTCACAAAGACCTCTATCGCTTCACCTCATTTTTTCTATTTTCATAAATCCTGTATTATGCTTTTCTCAATATGCACAAGAACCTAGACTTAAAAAAAGCTTCAGCACCAAAGTACCAAAAAATTCTTTGAACCACACTTAAAACATTTTTTATCATATACGAAGTTCTTTCATCAGTAAAAATACGAATCAACACTTAACCCTAGCTCTTGATAGACTATTTTTCAACAAACAGTAAAGCTTTAGCTAACGAGTATGGATCAGTACAAATGGCTTATGCGATCAGTAACCATTTATAGCTGTAAACAATAGTTTTATTGCAAAGAATAAGCAAAACCTCAAAACAATTTTGGTACGATTTACAAAATATGCGAGAAAAATGCCCTGTAAACACTATGCTGAGAAACTTTGAAATGGGGAGAAACTTAAATTATTATCCAAAAAAGCCTTTTTAAGTCAATCAGAATTTGCCAGAAATGGCGCTTAGGGGGCAAAATTAGAGTGAAAATTTGCATTTTTCAAGTAAAGCCAAATAATTATTTTTGTTAGTAGATAGCGAATGCTGCCAAAAAGAATCATGGAAAGCTAATTGAAATACATCTAAGTTTAAAAAACAGAGCATTATTTTTCATAAATAGGAAAAGTTTTCCAGTTTTCTCAAACAAAAATCCTACTTACATCCTAAGGCATTTTCTTAAGGGGGAAGCCAAAACTTATTCTCTAGATCGACGAGCTAAACCCTTTAGTGCCAATAGCCTACTTGATATCTGCTTCAATAATGTTGTGCAGGTCCTTCTTCACCGCGATATCATAGTTCTTCAAATCTACAAGGATTCGTGAAGACTGTATCAGGTCATTACAATTATGCTAATTTAGTGCAACTCAAGACATCTCCTTAACACAGGGATTCTCAACCTTTATTCTCTCATTTATTCCTCGGCAAGTTTCAAAAATAAAATTTACCCCCCAAATTTTGTTATATTTTCTCTTCTTCAAATGCCTATGGTAGTAGGTGAAAATGTGAATTTTTTGCTTACAAAATTTACCCCCAAGGCAGGTCAAATTTACCCCCGCTTGAGAACCCCTGCCATAACATGTCAAGTTTTTGTTCTAGTGATGATCTAAAATTAAGGAGCATTGGCAATAAATACTTGTCGAAGTATTACATTTTTATATGTGATTCATTAACAGACTTCTATTTTGAGTTAGGCTATCACCCTTAGATAGAAACAGGCGCGATCCTCATATTTTCAGTTGAGCGACACCAATTAATACTGTGATCAGTGGTGGGCACTTGCGGCGCTAAAACTAGCGGCCGCTATTGGCGCGGTTAGCGTTTGCTTTAGCGCCGCCATTGACATTATAAACCAGCGGCAAGAGTAGCAAGAGTTTTTTTTCTGGCGATAGCGCTAGCGAAAGTTGGGCTGATTTTTTCAAGAGATTGTTGACACTAGCGCTAAATACGCCTTTTGTTGAAAAAAATATATTTTTATTTTGAAAGGCCAGTACGTTCCAATGTATACAAAGTACCAGAACGTATCCGACGATAAATTTTTAGAAAGAACGTTTGCGTAGAAGTCACGAAAAGACAGCAGCAGTGAAAACCTGTCAGGCGACTTTTTCAAAAAGGGACTCGAGTCCCAAACAAAAGTGATTGCTACATTGCCCTGCTCTTCAATATAGCGATAAGGGAGTTGTTTGTGAAATACAACACCGTAACACCTTCTAGTAGAGTTGTGGATACTTTTTTCACTAGGAAAGGAGATGCTGAAGCCAAAACGATCAGTGCTCAGCGATAATTATTTTGAAATGATCGCTTTTTTAAATTAGCTTTTTTTGATAAATAGTCCCCGCTTAAAAGGCCCACCTCGAGATCAGACGATTTTAGGCTTAGTAAGAGGGGGACAAATTTTCGCCACTCTCATGCGCGTAAATGAGTATGGCCGACTGTGTTGTTATGGTAAAAGTTGCCAAAAAGAAAATCTACTGCGCATCATTTGTCTTGCCAATCGATTACGGTGCAAATAAACAATCTGTGACGAAACAGTTGAATTAAAAACTAGGTCAGCGTAACGAAGTGTGAAACCGTCGAAAGCAAGACAAGAAAGTGTGAGCTGCAACGTTTTTTACCCAACTTTAAGCAAACAGTTTCAAATATTGTGTTGATTAAGCAGGAGTTTGGGTTTATAAAGCGGATTTTTTTATTACAGAAATGAATGGAGTAATTTCGAACCGGACAATTTTGGGCATATTAAGCGGGTGGGCTCATTAACCGTGGTCTTAATAAGCAGGATCTACTGAATTTGTTTTGAGCTGTCTTGGAGGCAGATACTGCTTTTGTTGGTGTTATCCACCAATATGCTAGTATTTTCTCAGCTCGCCTGAAAAAAATTACTGTTAAGCACTTTTCATGGCAACAATTTGAATGAAGATTCGAACTTCTGACGACTGCTTTTAGCGCCTTAGCGGTGAGCTTTTATCGTGCTAAACTCAATAATGTTTAGCCGATAGCGGTAGCGCCGATACCATTTTTGGTGACTAGCGATAGCGACGGCGCCGTCGGTTTGTCGCTAGCGGGTGCCCATCATCAACTGTAGTAGAATAGTAGCCTGCACAAAATACGATTAAAGCGATAACAATCCTCGATACTTTGAAGAGATAGAAAACGATATTCATTTCACATGCAAGTATTTTGTTACAGTGTACCAATATATCTCTATTAATCCAATCAAAAATATTTCAAATAGCTTGGTCATCAAGTGTCAAAAAAGAACAAAGTTTTTTTTTCGCAAAGTAAAGAAAACCCAACTTTAAAAAAAAGTCTCTGAGTGAATTGTTTGGCTTTCTTTCTAGAACAAATGTTTTTGGAGTAAAATCAAAAATGAGTTTCAAATGACCTCTTTGCCTTTCTGCGATTAAAAATATGATGATCAAATTTAGCAAAGACGCTAGATCGGTGGTTCTCAACCGGGAATCTAAAGAAAATTTTTTTTTCTGGTCCACAAAAATTTCAGAGAGTTACATTGCATCTGGGGTTTCGCAGTCGTGGTGAATTTAAGAACTATAGAGATATGGATTAGCATTTTTGACATCGGCGGTAATAATCGATTTTATGAAGTTGATCTTCGAAATTTAATTAAGGATTTGCCGAAAATCAGAAAAAGGCAGCAAAACTTAAATAAAAATCATCGCTTTTGCAAGATTGATTTCCAAACAAAAAGGTCTTCAACTTGAAGAAGAACAAAAATATTGATTTTTAGAAGTTTAATGCTGGTAATTGAGTTAATGGGGTCCACACCATTAGCTAAGCCTTCAAAAGGACATTGAAAAAGTTGGAAACCATTGCGCTAGACCAAATGTTAAAATCCTGGATATATTATTTTGAAAATTTATTTCTGAAAGAACTTTTCAACTGCGACTTTTAAGTCTGCAATTTTTGTGTATGAGCTCTATTGGCGTAACGCAAAAATCCGATACAGCGATTCCAATCTGCCATACAATATTATCAGTTTGGCGATTCATGCGTCTTGATTATGTATGAAGTCAATGATTCCCAACTGGTGGTCCATGGACCACCAAGTGGTGCAACCGTCACTCATTCACGAGTGATACGGCTTTGCAGAGTACTTACATACCATCCACTACAATGAACCTAGTAATGATCCCACAAGTGTGGCGGTCTAAGCTATACTTTATTAAAAAGCCTTTAGCTTCTTGTCGGTCACCAACTGCACTAAAGAGACTTAATAGGTGGAAACAGTGTCACTGTCTGCACTTTGCTAAGTGCATCGCTAGCCTCTTGCTTTAGTTTAGGTTTCAACGTGTTTCAAAAATTTTGCCCAAAGCTTAAATCGCCAGAAGAATTAACTAAGCTTTTTTTTTTAATCTTTTATCCTGAAAGTAGATTTTCATTTCAACTTAAATTCTGATAACCGATCCTTGGCGTAAACATTGCTGCTATGGTGCTTTTAGTTTACTGCTCATGCAAGTGACCAAATGGGAAGGCATATAAAAAGTCATTGTAGCAAGTTAAAGGTGGCGCACTGAGGGCCCTTGTAGCACTGTTGGGGAATTTTCCTACTTCTTACCTAATTCTTGTTAAATCTCAACGTCTATGTAGGCATTGCAGCCCAATTTAAGTTAGTAATTCAAATGTTATTAGTCTTTTAAAGTGCTGCAGTTTATCTATATATATAAAACTCAAAGTTTGTCTGTCTGTATGTCCGCTATAGAAATAAAACTGGAGACATTTAGATACAAACAAACATATGAATCTTATATAACTTTTTCCAGGGAAGCCAAGTACGGTATTTTGATTTCGATCAGAATCGTCTATGGGGGGCTACGAGCCTATATTTATTCAACCTATATTAACTCACACAACAAAATTCAAAAAATTTAATTACAAACCACAAACAGAATGTTAGAAAGGTTTATATATAAACGTTTTTGCTTGAACGAGATGTACGCAAACAATTACGCGCACATCCGCCATTTCTGTTATTGCCGGTATATATACCGTCGCGGGAGCGAACGCATATAGATCGCTTGCCGGTAATTATACCCGCTCGGGATCGAACGAGTTAACATATGGTTACTCAATGTAAAAATTTAATCAGTCTTTACATTTTACCCGATCAACGACGGGTAAATCTGCTATAACTTTTTCCAGGAAAGCCAAGTACGGTATTTTGATTTCGCTCAGAATCGTCTATGGGGGCTACGAGCCTATATTTATTTAACCTATATTAAAATATGGTTATTCAATGTAAAAATTTAATCAGTCTTTACATTTTACCCGATCAACGACGGTTAAACACATTTTACCCGATCAACGACGGGCAAATCTGCTAGTACTCGTATAAGAGAAAATTGGAGATAGTGATCATAGGCGGCGTTGATTATCTTTTAGTGGTCCACAGACTCAAAAAATTTGGGAATCTCTGGCCTACGTCATTAGATAGTCCAACTGTAGACGCAAAGGCTTTAGACACATTCGAACGGGGCTACTGCCAGTCGCCATGGATCCCATTTTAGAACTCTCAAAAACAAGGCCGTATTTAAAATTGTTTTTTTCTGGAATATTTCAAACCTGAAAAGTTCGTTCATGAAAGTGTGGTCTGGTGCCTGAAAAATGAAATTGTCCGGAAACAGTAAGATCTTCACGTGTTTTAATAAAGATATGATTTCATCTCTTTGCCTTTATCCTAACGCAGTCTTGACTCAAAACATGCATGTATTACAATAATATTCCCATGAATTGCTGTAAAAAAGTGGGAAATTGCTTAAAACATTTAAAGGATTTTCAAATACTGCTGCTTATTTTGCCTTATGTACAATGAATGTATTGATGAGCAGAAGTGAATAACTTTTAGATATTGATGTCGACGAAAATTTGAAAGTAATTGTCGGTACCGAATTACTTTTACTGCCAAAAAATCATAACATTTGATTTTGCGTTTTTATTCTTCTTCTTCGTCGTATGGCAGGGTATCTGTAATCCAGGTCAGAAACACCAAAAGGATGGGGACCCAGGGTTTATCCTTTTATCATCCCAACCTGCTGTGTTGCCTAGATCAGATGCTAAAAGTGACGGAGTTGAGAAGGTACTTCGTTTTGTCATCCAAAACTGTTAGACCCATTATTCCTCGAAGTGCCCGATGTATGGGACATGTTAAAATAATGTGGTCTGTAGTTTCTTCACTAGCGTCACACTCGCATTTCGCTGAAGAAGCGAGACCCCATTTGTGCATGGACGAACCAAAACGCTCAACGCCAATACGCAGGCGATTGAGTTTGACCCAAGCTGTTCTGGTCAAACTTGTTCCAATAGGTCTTGTGCTGACCCTAGGAATGTAGACACAGAGCGCTGACATACTATTGGAGAACTCTGTGTCCCATGTCAAGTTCGTCCATTGGGCAGCACTGATGCCCAACTCAGATAAGTTGTACAATAGTTTCCGCGCGACAGAAATAAACGGGTGTCTAGATTTCAGTCTATCCTTGCTAGCAGCCTGCGGCTCAGTCAGCTGGCCATGCAGAAAGTGTCCAGGATCCAAAGAACTGCGATTAGCCAAGAAGAGTGTTGCTCCTTGGCGGCGAAGCTCAGCTGGCTGGATGCCTGAGAGAACTGGAAGGTTATTCGTTGGAGTGGGACGTAGGCATCTAGTGACATTGCGCAAAGGGTCATTTAGAACGCTATCAATGAGGCGAGTATGCGCGCTGCGACACGAAGCTGGTGCACAGTACTCAGCAGTCGAGTATATCAGAGACAAAACAGCTGTGCACAATGTCTTGGCAACAGCGCCCCATCCTTAACCCGCAAGCCACCTCAGCAGCGAAACGCACGTGGATAGTTTTTTGCGCAATGCCTCAAGGTGTTGACGGTACGTGAGCGCTCTGTCCAGTTTCACATCAAGATAGATCGGCACTGGGAAAAATGGTAAAATTTTACCATTGTTCTTAACTTTTAGCTCACGCTTAGTCTCTTGATTGTGGAGATAAAAAGTAGCCGTCAACGTTTTAGCAGGGCTGAGATTTAGCTGCAAAGTCTGGAGATATGCAGAAAGTGTAGTAATGTCTTCGCTCAAAGTTCTTTCCAACACCTTCCTTTTTCCAGATGAATAAAGTATCGCCAAGTCGTTAACGTAGGCATATTTCTTGGAGGTTGTGGAAGGCAGATCATATATGTACAGCAGAATCCGTCTGATTTGTCTTCGTTTAATTCGTCAGTTTGCTTAATTCGTCACATTTTCGTCAGCCCAGGCAGAATTCTTATCTTTTA
Source organism: Trididemnum clinides (assembly GCA_963675345.1). NCBI lineage: Eukaryota > Metazoa > Chordata > Ascidiacea > Aplousobranchia > Didemnidae > Trididemnum > Trididemnum clinides. The sequence continues at coordinate 13,874,155 of OY776295.1, forward strand.
CATGCATTCCAGTTCGTCTAATTTGCCATCGTCTAATTCGTCACTTCACTGAATTCGTCACCTATTTATATCCCTGAAAAATCTTTTGTTCGTCTTATTCGTCATTGGCAGATTCGATTCAATGTTTCAGCGATATTCACAGCTTTGTTGGTTACAGCAGGATACATGGATTCATGCGGTCTCAGTGGTTATTTCAACACGCGTGAGATCTCAAACAAACAAACAGTCCTTATCGGATTAGATCTCAGTAAAGAAAAGCGTCCCTATTGGTTTAATACAGTAGTCTACGGGGAAATCTCGCTGCAGCAACACAAAGGAAGAAGCGCATTTACCTGCCCGTTGTCTAGGAGAGTTTAAATAGAGTACAGTAATTATACAGATTACGTGTGAAAAAAAAAGAGCAGTTAGTAAACGTAACAAACTGCGTTAACAACAAAACAAGCCCCTTGTATACAAGCCATTATAGAGTTTTTACCTGTTTGCATAATTAGTCAGTTCGCCTAATTCGACACTTTTTTCTAATCTCCTTCAGGTGACAAATTAGGCGAATTCTACTGTATATGTTGAAAAGAAGAGAAGCCAAGACTAATCCCTGTGGGAGACCATTTTTCAGGCGTCGGAGCTTGCTTGACTTGCAGTCACCAGTGGTCAGGGTAAAGCTTCTGTTCCGAACAAGTCCCATGATCATCCAGACCATGTGCTTGTCCGGCAGAAGTCGCAGCAGCTTGCAGGTGAGGCCACGGTGCCAGACAGTGTCATCAGCAACTGTTACATCGAAAAACACGACATCAGCCTTTTTTTTGCCTCAAAAGAATTCTCAATATTTTGCGTAAGCAAAACGACCTGATCTACGGTAGACCTTGCGTGTCGAAATAGCCTGTTTTTTGGAAGCGAGGAGTCGACTATTGGTTTGACACGATTGTAGATCAGTCGTTCAATGATCTTGTAAAGGACGCCGAGCAGAGAGATAGGACAGTAGCTCTTTGGATTTTCCATAGGTTTTGAGGGCTTAGGGATCGCGACTGCCAGCGCTCTTCTCCAGACTTTTGGAATTTTGAGTTGGCGCAAGCAGGAAGAAAGGAAGCCACGTAGTCAGAACTTCAAGCCGGGACCGGCATGGATTAAAAGCTCCGGACAAATTGAGTCAGGGCCCGAAGCTTTACCTGGTTTTAAGTGATGGAGGGCAGCAGCAAATTCTTGTGGAGAAAAATCTACGGAGATATTTACTGCATCTGGGACAGTAGCTCTCCAAAAGTCAGACAGTTTCCCGGTTAACGAATCGAGAGATTTCTCGATTTTCACCCTCGTATTTCCCGTTTTATATTGATTAAGTACTGCCAACAGTGCATCAGACGCTTTAATAGCATGCACTATTGGCATCATGACCCCAACCAATATGCTGGCAATTAAAGTTGCCAGCACAGAGACAAGGATGTGGTAATAATGGGAGATCGGATACTTGGAAACGAATCGGTGGAGGTTTGTAAACGCTGACTATCTTATATTCATCAGCGTCGACGCACAGCCACTCAATCTCCGATTTAGGTGGAGATTGGTTGAAAAGGGTCCATTTTATTGGGCAAGCGTAGCATGGGCAAGCGTAGCAAGACCATGCTTCCTGCTTAAAGAGAACCCAGGTAGTTGATAGTCCGGTAGAACTAACCTCTGTGCAGATGTGCAGTGGGTCTCCTGGAGTGGGATGACGAGTGCCTCACACTGTGAAGCAAGATGATAAAAAACGCTCATCTTGCTTGCAGTGAGGCCTTCGGTGTTCAGCTGAAGAATGGCAGTCCTTCGGAACTTGTTGACGATGAGTTTTGATGTATCGCCCCGCCCTGAAAAGGTTGTTTGCCACTTACAAGGCTTTGCCAGAACATCGGTAACAGTAAATGCCCTACCATTTGGGCAGATTTGGTTTCGATCTGTCATAGGAGTTCGGAGGACAGGCATACTCACGGACTGGGCAACGAGAAAGCATCTGCCGACCAGTCCGCGTTTTATTGAGGCAGCATAACAAACTGACATATATCAGCTCAGCGTCTGAGCAATACTGTAGCAAGAAAAATGAAGGCCTCACAAGATTCTATTGCCATTACACCAGTCTCTTTTTTGCAAGAGTGAGTGCTGCATAGTTTTTACATTGCCTCAATATTACTTTAAAAAAATCAAAAAAGAGACGTCACCGAGCAAGCGTACCGCCAAAGTAATTAGGTATTTTTGAAATGCCTGCCGAGTAGGCATGCCGTTTAATTATTTTAGTATTTTTTCTGCCGGTTTACTTTTGAAAGTACTATCTTGCCCACCCACAATAACTAATATAAATCTAAAAGCAACAAGTCTGCGGCGAAACAAGCTAGGAACCGTTTGAATATCATATGACGTCTCCAGGAGGGGAAGGGAAAGAAAAATTGCCATGTTGGAGTTTATGGATGATTATAAGAGATATCGTTACATGAAAAACTTGCTACTACAGTGAAAATAATTGAAGTTTTTAATCGTTTAATTAAACAGGTTTTTGTGTCAAATCCGAAAAATTGAAAGTTTTGCGTAGTTCTTCTTTGAAATGACGCGCCACATGAAAGAAAGGGTTTATAAAAATGTCATAACACGTGATATGGTTGGAGGAGGGTTAAAAATTAAATAAAAGCATCTTATCATTTGTGAACAACCCCCTGCTTAACATCTTGGCGAGCAACAAAGATTTTTATCGGGAGATATTATCAATCATTCGCATGATATCATACTCTGTTTGCAAGCCTTTTGTCAGACTAAACAAATTACAACGGGTCGACTGCTTGTCTTCATTGTCTGTCTGCCGCACAAGCATGAAAGTATCTTGCCAAGTGCACTACCCAAGGACAATATGAAAGTATTTTCCAGCTTTTTCCCTGCACTGACCCTTTTGATTTAGTGTCAAGTAGGGAAGCTGTGAATACCGTTTACAAAGCCTTTGGTATGCCGTGACAAGAGAATTAAACTTTGGTCTAGCAATTGCGAAACGGACGCTCTAATGGTTACACAAACGCACCGGAGAGCAGTAGCTCCACAAGTAATTGGCCTATTTCGCTGGCAAAGCCACTGAGTGTTGTTAAAAAAGTCTTCAGTGCGTTTTGAGGGAAATATTATTGGATACAGGAAGCGTCACTGCCTTTAGGTCTCTTTCTTTTGTTTTTTCACTGATTGCATTAACAATGCAGGATTACATTCGAATAGGCAGTAAACCTCATGCAAATAAATAATACTTCTTTGTTGAATATTTTTTAACATTTGTGTTTCAAGATCCAAGAGAACGGTTCAACACTCAAACACCAGATCAGACCGGGCAATCTTTTTATGAAGCTGTGACAGTACAATCAGGTAAAAACTTTGGACAATCAACCTGATTTTCCACAAAGCCGGCGCAAGATAAGTTTTGATCTCAATGTAAAGTATTGTTTTGAATACGTTACGAATGTTTTCAAAGTTGAAACAACTGTGTGTAAGAGGGCTGAAGTCCTCAGACATGTTACGTTGGCTCAAAAAAAGGTGAAGATGTTAAAGAGACACTAAGAACAACAACTTTGTCACAAAAAGCACTTACATAGTGTTGATGAGTTCGCTCTGCAAACATTTTGGCTGCGCCCATGTTTGCTTCAAAAAATGCTTGTCTAGCCGGCGTCCATGAGAAACATTTAAAGGTTTCCCAACAGTCTATATTAATATAGACTATATTAATATTTGAATAGACTATATTAATATTTGAATTATAGACCCATAGACCTCGGCCAAAAATCAATCCTAAAAACAAGAAAGCTGTTTAGTACTAAGGGCTCTCCACTCCACTACTTCAATCAAGAGAAAAAAGCCCATCAATGTAACAAGTTTGAGAACCACTGTTACACTATATTGATTAAGTTCTTTTTTCTTGTACATCATTGCTTAATTTCATGATAGGTTTATCTTGTACACCAGACAAAGTAGACTAGGCTAAATTATGAGACAAAATAACGTTTCTATCGGTATAAAATAAAACAAGCAGCATAATAAGCTATTTCAATATTTTTGACGTTTTTTATCAAGCAAGCACATTAATTTCAGTGCAGCCTACTTGATTTATTTTTGATGTTTGCGTTTAGGGTTCGATTTCCGTCCTGAACACTGTTTTTCTGAAAAAGCTTGGAGTATTTGCCCAGCGAAATCTCACCAACAAAATCGCTTATTATACTGTTTGGTTTATTTTATGTCAGGAAGGCACTTTTTGGAATCTGTAAAGAAGGAGTATTAAAACAAGTATTGGATGGATGAAGGTACTTCTGTCCACATCCAAAACTTTGTTCACTGTAATATACAGGAGCATAGAAAGGGGAAATTCAAAAGAAACATGTATCTCGCCAAATTTCTCATGCTTGGCTTTTTTAAAAAACCCTCCTTGAGATTGGGAATAATTTTGCATGCTTTTCAAAGTTGTTGGAAGCACAAAATTTTGTCCTCTCCTAAATCAAAATGGTTTTTATTTACGCGCTAGCAATAATGTAATATCCCTGAGTTATTTTGTAATCTTCCGCAGAACCAGGAAACTCAAACACTTTTGAAAAGAACAGAATGTACGGCAATGAGCAGCAAACACAACGTAAGTGAGTGTTGTGTGCTGAAGAGATGTGCTATGGTAAGAAAATTAGGCTATCTCACTAGATCGGTAATAAAACATCTGCAAGTGATTGTTACAAAAGAATAGCCAACCTTTCAGCTCGGTGCTGTCAGCCAGATGCTCAACATCCTGGGTCTGCAACAACTTCAGGTCTAGATATATTATTTACGTCAGCTGTCGGGAGAGTGAAGTTGCTTCACTGTGTTTAAGAGACATCTTTATCGTAATTTAAAAGATAGTTTACCAATTTATTTGTTCTTTATGTTTTTCGTTTATCTGTTTTTTTCTTTATTAAATTAGTTTGCACTTTTCTACTTTTAAACGATAAGGCGTAATTCAATCTGTGAGTCAAACTGTGTTTGTCTGTATGTTTTAACTCATACGAAACTACTCCGCGAACAAACATAAAACTTGACACGACTGATCTCCACTTCGGGATAAGTGCCATAAGGCAGTTGGTGACAGCATAATTACAGATACATTTTTAATTAGCTTTTCTGGTAGAGAAAAACGGTTTTTGACTTAAAAGAAACCTAGCGCCCGACTTGCCAACTTCAAGAAACTTCACTTCTTTGGGAAGTAAAATGACGTGATAATTAACGATTGAATGTAAAATTTGTTTTTGTGACTTTCTCAACAAGTTTTGACCGTAGAAACGCTGCTGAAGATTTTTTCGGGAGATATTAATTAAATGCTCCCGACAAAAATAATTCTCTAAGAATTTAAGCATCATTAACTGCACGACAAGCGATTAAGCTTTTAAGCATGCTTTCTTCCATTTTTTTTTCTTTAACGCTTCCAAACATTCATCGTTTCATTGTAGTGTAAAGGACGTCACAATCGTGTCTGGTACCAATTCGGTGGAAACCACAGCTGGCAGCAGCTGTAACCGGTATTTAATTTCAGTCGTCGTTTTAAGAGCAAACGCAAATAGTAATACTCTTTTAAAACTGTTATTTTAAAAATGCAATGGTATATACAAAAATTATAATAACTGAATTGCAGGTGAACATTACGTTTGAATATTTATATGGTGCAGTCATTTCCACGTCTTAGTACTTTTAATCCCAAAGACATTTTTTTATGTGCTGCAACGTGAAACGAAATGCGTAGTTGCCATGTGAAATCTTGCAGAATTTAGCAAAAACTTTTTTTTTCAAAATTGAAGGTAGTATAGCCGTTTCAATTTATGAATTAGCAGATAAAAATTTACAAATGACACTTGTTGTCGACTTAAATATTTATCAATGCAAGCTTTTGTGAGCGAATGCTCACTTCTTCAGGAAAAATAAATAGAGACCAATAAATGAACTGAAATTAAACATTTATCAAAATTAATCATTATTGATTTCTATTTATTTTGTCTGAAGAAGTGAGCATTCGCTCACAAAAGCTTGCATTAATAAATATTTAAGTCGACAACAAGTGTCATTTGTAATTTTTATTTGATATTTTTTTTTTTAGCAAAAAACTAGTCAGTGGGTTGTCCACTTAATCCATAGTCTAACTTATTGTAACAACTCAACAGTAAATTCTGGACTCTGGGCTCTGTGTTGTGGGTCGCCTCCCATCGCAGCGTTTATGCCAAGAACAAGAAATACACGCGCAGCCAGAGAGTTTCAAGTTTTACAACTAGGCCTAAATAGCTTAAATCCTGTCCATACATAAATTACTTCAGCGTCCTTGCAAATTTTTGAATATATGCCCAGGGGCGGATCTTGAAATATGAGACGGTAGGGTCCAGAGTACTACATGTAAAAAATGGAAATATTTATAAAAATGCATTAGATATGCATTACTCAGGAGAACCTGATGGGGGGTGCGTGCATAGAAGCCCCCTTCTCCATACGCCACTGGATATGGAGAAGGAGCGCAGGGGCAATACCTCTATTTATACCAACTTTTTGCTACTGTTTTTATAAGTGATATTCAAGTGAAATGGATTGAATTAACACTTTAACTCGATGCAACTGACTAATAGCTTTTTCGGGCGACGCCGGCACACGTGGCTAGTAGACGATACAATAACTAGGGATGTAATGCCAAAAAAAAGTGTGGAAAATCATAGAATTGAAATATACATCTTCCATTTAGGTAAGTGTCAAACAGTGTAGGAACGCCGTTAACATCTGTTCTTACACCACTACAGCTCTGGCAATAACCCAGATGATGAAGCCGAGCGCATCGAGTCTTACCCGTTATTTTTTGATAATAATGATTTTCTTCTTTCATTGCTTTGACTCTCTCGCTTTGCTGTGTCTTCTTTTTCCTCTTCATTTATTGTCTCTGCATCAATTAGTTCTAATGTTTGTGTTTTTACCTTGGTCAAGCAAAAATAAAACAAAAATGAATCTTATTGTTAATGTATGAATATGCTTTGAGTAAACGTCTGCATAACTGCATTTTTGTTCTAGAAAAAGCGGAAGAAAATAAATGGAACAAAGTTATCCTCATTTTGGCTGGAGCAATCGTCCTTGCCTTGCTGATAATTTCAGGACTGGCAGTTGCAGTGGCAATGTTAGGCCAACCGGTGAGTGATGAGTTTGATGCTTTAAAATTGCAGCCAAGTTTTAGGTCTGATAAGCAGATGATTATTTTTGTATATAGTTATGCAAATTAACATAATCATTGTAACAACGCAAAAACAAATGATTCAGTTGCAGAATTTAGAAGCTTAGAGTTCAAACCCACTTTCTCCAAAAATTTGTTCATGGGTGACTCCTTTTTCTCCCAATCGTAAACTCTCTCAGATGTTGACACTTGAATCTTTTAAGTAATTTTTCCGTCATGTCAAATCTCCTTTCCCAAAATTTTTCTAAATTTATGACCATAAATTGGAGGATCGCGTAGAGAAGAGGGAAGTCTTCTACCCCACTCAGAAATTTTCTTGGTTTAGTATTTTATAACTTAAAGTCGTGGACAGTGAGTCGAAATTGAGAAAAATTTAGCTCTTGAAAGCTGTTTTCAAAAACGTACTGAAGATCAAAAAAGTGGCATAGTTTATTTTGCACTTATTCCAATCAAAATCTTGTTCACGCTTCTGAAGGAGAGATCAATCAAGAATAATTTTAGTAGACTTACTTATATGCTCAAATCAACAATTATGTAACTAAAATTTTATCTCTGCATTTTTTGATCTACACTCGACTCTCGTTTTTCCGTACTAACTGGTGCAGAAACCGATCCGAATAACACAAATGTATATACTGTGCTGTATATATTCCAAAATGAAATAACCGTCCTTAACAATATGAACAATATATTTATAGTTTGTGCAGGATTAAGAAAACTTGTTTTTTTTTGACCATGGCTTCATTATCACAAGTAAAACCCTGGAAGTCATTAAAGAAATCTATTCGTACAAAAAAGGCCACAAAATTGTTTAGTCACACCGGACAAAACACGCTGCTTACCAGCGTCGGCTTGGCTTCTTTACAACCGCCTGCGGTCACCTATTGTGCATTGCTGGTATTATGCCTGGCGCTTGTTGTTTGAATTCATTTGTTGCTGTCCGTCTCAAATTACTCTGTCCAGGTAAACTGATATCCCGATCAACGAGCTCCGGATTAACAAGGGTCGAGTGTATACTATAAAGCGGAATCCTTCCTGTCTGCGTGCGCGTGTGTTTAAACTCCTGGTAAAACACTAGACGTAAAACCATGAAACGTTTCACGTTTAATCATCCCCGTGGACAGAGTGTCACCAGGGAATTGCTGACGTAATGACGACGTCATAACCAAAGACATTTTTAAGAATGCATTTTTTGACAGAGGCTCACCGGGATACGCCGTGGATTTTGATCTTCCAACCAAACCACCAATAATCTTTCCATTTCAATAATTAAACCACTACGCAGCTTGGTTATCACTGCTGCTTTCATAGGAGCAGACCCTTTCACATACTTCATGATGCGTTCTTCTTCCTTAAGAATGGTAGCCACGGTCAAACGACTAAAGCCAAGCGACCGGCCAATGTTCGTTGGCGTTTCACCGTTTTTAGATCGCTTAATAATGTTTAATTTCACTTCCATGGTGATGGTTTTTATCTTTTTTGATGCACTACCATCAGAAGAATCTTCCTTATGCTTTGGAGCCATAACGAAGCGCAAAAAGTTAAAAAAACGATCAAACACGTGAGAGAGAGAACCGGCGTACACAACCAAAATAGCGTATCACTAAAACTGAGTGACGCGACTGAATCTTAGTGACACAACCACAACAAAGCATATTCATGCGCTACGCGCTAGAAGCTAGTTCGTAATTGTTTACATCGCTTACGACGCAAATGACGAAAGATGGAACGACGCTTAATAGTATTTTTTATATTTTCATGAGGCGCGTTCGTAACCTCGAAACAGCGTAAGTCGGGACCGTCGTAACCCCGAGGACTCCCTGTAATTGCTACGGACGATCATTTCAGGCCGATATTCAGAGCCATCCATTTTTGCAACGAACACAAATCATGCATCTTTAGCAGAAACTGTAGAGCAAGGAAAGATTGACGTGTCTATTCAAAAATCTCTGTAACATCGCCAACAAGATTTAAAGTCTATCGTAAAGGGGTACCTATTAGAAAATTTTCCATTTTGTGGTTTTCACTTCCTTTTGGCAAAAATGCAGATAGCTCTTAAATATTGGAAGGGGACGGTATTGAATTAGGAATTCAAGTTTTTGCTTTCTAAGCAAATTAAACTGCATTTTTAATTTGCGGTTTGGCTGTTTGGCCTAAAATGGAAAATAAGTCACTCCTGCATTTTGCATCAAATATTTTACCCATTGAGAGTAACTGTAATTAGTAAATAAAATTGTAACTAGTTATTTTTTTAATTTGTGACTGAAACTGTAACTAAATTATTTTTATTGGCAAGAAAACTCCAACCGTAACTCAGTTACTTTAAAAAATAACTTGCCCGCCTCTACTCTTTGTCGAAGTTGCAAGCCTACTCACCAGCCTGCGAATTAGGATGGAGCAAAATGGTGAATGTATTTCCTTAGAAGCAGTTGCCATCTGTTCAAGTAAAATCTAAACTTCTATTCTAATAGGACAACAGCAACTTCTTCTCTCGGTATTGTAATTGTAACTTTACTACAGTTACAGCTTTTTAAAAATTATCTGATACTTCGTGCAAACATCCTTAGCTCAAAACACCATCCTTGACTTCAAAAAAGGTTCACCATCCACCAATCTTAAATCCTGTGAAAACATAAAAAAAAGAGTGTGAGTCTCTGCTGAACGGAATCCTAAAAACGCTCTCGGACAAAAGACCAAGAGCTTGCTGGGATGCCAAAAACAAGTTTAATGCATTCCGTGATAGGACTTATTGAATACGTTTCCACAAAGAATTACTTGCCACAAGCTCACTGATTGAAGCTGCGTTCGCACATAGCCGTATTTGCATCCAAGTATGAAAGTTCTTATCTGTGCAAACGTGTTATTATATCTTGAAGCGACAACCGACAGCCAAATACTTAGAGCTGGTTTCGAGACGAGGTTTCGCTATTCGATACTAAGTGTGAACAGCGAGTTGCGATGCACTTGACAATGTGAACGCTACTCTGTTTCGAAACTGAACTTCAATGACAAAACATTTTTTTTGATAACTGACTAGGTCTAGGCCTGCAATGGGCATATGGGATAACAGAAAATGGGCGCCACACCTGAAAATAATCTACATCTAATATAATCTATACGTCAAGCCAGAAGAGACTTTTGTGGTTTTAAGTGGAAGGTGCAACACTCCATAAAACAGTCGAGACTACAACCCATTTGCAGACATTATTTGAACACGGAATTTCAAATTTCCGGCAGAAATCGAGTAATCTTCGCATAGCTCAGAATTTGTAATTCTCGACTTCTTCTGCTAAGGTGCTGTTGAAGGAGAAAAACATCCATAATATAGTAACCATCTAGGAAGTTCTTACAGCCTCACAACGACATTGCACTCGTTTTTCTGTATTTGTATTGTTGTGGCAGTTGAGTTAGCACTAAGGAAAGATTCTGTCTCAATGTCCTTTTAGAGTGTTTACGTAAATTATCTTACAAATGACTAAACTGTCTTTATATCAAGCAAACGCTGCCATCGAAAAATTTCGGGAGGTAGGGACGGGGACAAGATTAGACTGCTGCGGCACTGCTTGCAACGGTTAAAGCTTGAATAAAAAGTTTCTTTGCTTTCATACTTGTAGGGCAGAAAATTCTTCCTACCTCTATATTTGCAACACACCAATAATGTCTAACTATTGGTTTCGTTGCTTCAATACTTGTAGCGCAGAAAATCCTTCCTATTTCAATGCTTGTGACATAATAATCACGTCTAACTATTGGTGTTAATGCTGTTGACGCGGTGTTTTCCAAGAAACGGAAGCGGCAACATGTAAAAAAGTAATTGATTTTATTGATTTTAATTGGAGTTAGCTCTTAGGGAATAGGAAAATTAATCCGTAACGTTGCATGCTAAATTTTACAAGCTTTAATAACAGGGATGTGGGAGCGGTGGAAGCGGTTCTTTTTCTGTGGAAGTGGAAGCGCGAAAAATCCACAGCTTCCGCTTCCTCATAGGTTATTTGACTTGAAGAGTAACTAGGCGAAAAAGTTTGTCCGTTTCCCGATGTGGATGAAACGGTGAAGTTGCTCTATCAGTCTGGCTGGTGAACGTGCGATATCAGTAGCGCGAGAGAACGAGAAAAACTAGCATTTCATTTTATATCGATTACGGGTAAGAAAAAGGTAGTTTGGACAATGAAACGTAGCCAATGAAATGATGATTTGATTAAAGTTAACTGACCTAGGTTGGGGGATTGAAAACGTTTAAAAGCAAGTTACTCACGACAAAAATATTTTCATCACTCTACATCAGTGCTCTTCAATAGAAGTTCCACAAAACGTGTCGTTGTGTTTCGTGAGTTTAAAGGGTTCCGTGAGGGGACCGCGAAGATTCTTTGTTTGTTAATAGTATTTATATCTTATTTCAGTATATTGATTTTTTATATGTAGTGGTGTTCCATGTATATACTGTAAGTAGTTAGTAATGGAATCTTGTGACAGCAAGTTGCAGATTGTGACGTAATCCTATTTTCAACTTTAAGAACGTCTGAATTTGCTAACTCCCTTTGTTACGTAATAGTGCGTCTGTAACTTATTTTGCTCGCCTTATATGAATACAACCGAAATTTCGCACTTCGCTATTCAGAAGGATTAGACTCTACATTCAACACGAATTCAAATATCTAAGAAAAATCAAACACAGAGCAGTTCGGAACAATAAGTTTAAGCGAGGTAGATAAAGTAACAGCAATATATGGATAGATTTTTGTCTCCTCAAAATGACAAAGTGTTGGAGATAGAAGGCTCCAGACCCAAAAGAGTTGTTTTAAGTTTTTGAAAACTGCTGTGAAAATAAAATGCAATCTTCAATTTACCCCAACAGAGCAAAGGCTTACAAAAGTATCTCGATGCTGGTGTTACGTGAACTGACAAATAACAACATAGAAAGGAGAAAATCCTGAATTATGAACAAGCGATAGCGGCAGTTTACAGTTCATTTATAACTGGCATAGATCTAAACGTCTAATTGACATTCGTGTTGTTATGTGGCCGTAATGCTATGAGTCATATTAGTGAGACGCAGTTCTAATAGAAAACAACTTAACACAATCAAAAGGGGTCGATATCGCTTTTAGTTTATTTATGATGAGCAAGATGGAATTGTACCTGGAAAACAACTCATGGATTCTGCTTTCTCCTGTGACTACAGTCGGCTCGTACTCGGAAAACAATAATTATTCAAGCCGCTCTCTCCAATTCGGAGAAACTACCCCAAAATCATTATAACAAACAGCCGCGAATATTACTACGACAGATTGAAGAAAGCATTGGTTACAATCTCATGCTGCAGTATCCATCAGCTTTGATAAAGCATTAAGCACGGTACGTTTGTTGTATGCCGCTCTTTACGAACGTGTAGATATAGAAATAAAAATATGATTCTTTGCATTTGTAGAAGTGAGATAAGCCGAATTTAACATCATATTCACTATCTCGCGCTTAGCCCTCCTCTCTGTTTGTCGTATGGCCCATGAAACATGTGTTGCATTTGAAATCTGCGATAAATAAATGAATTACTTGCTTGTTGGTGGGCCATCAATTACCGGGAGACGAGAAGAGTGAACAGATGGAATTCTAAAGCGTCGTGCCAACAAGGGAATGCTGATTGACATGCCGACCCGTTGGGGGAGTTCTTCCCTCATGCTTCAACGATCAGCGGATTTGAAAGGTTTTGTTCAGGATCTTGGTTCACATGAATCATACCTTACCGAAAGTGAATGGGCTGAGTTCAAGATGATGGTCGAAGTAAATTGGAGAAGCTGGACAACAATTTGGCTTCTGCTCTTGGCACCTGCAATCACGCCAAGAGTTTTTATTGCGGCAAGAGGCTTTCTTGGCAGCTGTTTGGGTGAGTTGTAATTGTTGACTTAGTTGCTGTGACGACCTACCCATATTTTTTGTTGATATTATATTCAACTCAATACTGGTAAACGTTTGTGCACTTGATTTTATTTGAGTCAAGAAAAACAACTAATGTATTAATTATATTAGGATTGACTGACTTATATAACCGTGATATTATCATTTTATTTTCTTTCTTGATAGGTTGATGCTCGATTGAGAATCCTCTTGAGCAACTACGTGCAAAGAGCGCTCTTCAGTCAATTTTCTTGCGCATTCAAAGCACTTCAAGGGAAAGAGCAAGTGCTGATGCAGAAACTAACTCAAGCGGAAGTGTAGCAGCATCAGAATCTGCAGCATCAGTATCTGACTTTGATGCGTATTTGAACTTCTTACATTCAACAGCGGCTGCTGAGGCATCAGCTACGACGTCGGCAAAATCTGATCTTACTGCATTTGCTGAGGCACTTGTTGATGCAGAGCGGCTCGGAAGATTGAAACTGCCAAATGTTTGGGATATTATTTCCAAATACTCCCTTAATTGTACAACTAGTATCGCGAATCATTTGCTGTTTACCCTGCACGCAGGTATCCGTTGAACGTATGTTCCCCCACTTCAAGCTCGTACTTCGTGAAAACAAAGTCCGAATGGACAATGAATCAACTGATGCCATTGTATTTATGCGGACAAATAAATCTGTGTAAAGTTGAAGTTATTTTATCTTCGCTGTCTTTTCAATTGTTGGCTTTTATTTTTCCATTTTTAGTCATTTTTGCCACTTTCGTATCTTTGGTTACACTTTTTGATTGTAGTAAATGACAAATTTCGTACTGCTAAGGTCAACAGTCGTTTCCTCGTTTTTTTGTTACTGGAAGCAGAAGCGGAAGCGGTTGAAAAATCACCGCTTTCACATTCCTGGTTAATAGCACTGCTGAGCTTCACACCTGCTTAAAGGAAAACAATTTCCGCTGGAGATTAGCAACTTTTTAGAGCGTTCTACCTTTTCTCGACAAAAATTTGCTCTTTTGCACTCTGGTTATACTTGCAGCAAACTATGCTGCTACAAAAATAAATATAATTATTGTGAAATAGCAAAGAACAAACGAGGAACAAAGCGAAACATCAGAACAAGCTCTCGAAAAAGCTCTTCAAGACACCATACAACAAGTGAAGCAACTAAAACCAGGTGGGAGGTGAAACCTTAAAACTTAGATCTGCATTGAAATTTTTGATTTAGTATAACCCACTTCTAGACTTTTATAACATGGTTGTCACTCTTAAAGTAAAAGAAACCCAAATCTTGAAACCCAAAAGTTTGTATGCAACTCGCAAGTGGTAATGCAATCTAATAAAAATTTTATGCGCTTGGCTGAAAAATTGACGCTCCCTTTAGTTACCAGAAAGCTTCTTCAGAATACGCTTCTTCAGAATATTGCTTGTAATAATAATCACTAGTAATAACATCTACTGGAAGAAGCTTCACGGTTACTAACAGGAGCAAAACGTCAAGTTTACCAATAAAAATTGTCGAAAGAACGACAGCTATATCTGTTTATGAAACTAGATCAAGTTGGAGTTCACTAATAGAGTGAGTTAAACAATAAAATAAAATCATTCCAGAGCTTCTGCTTATGAAATATTGCAGACTATTGAGAGAATAAAACGAAAATTTAAACTTTTTGATATTCTTAATTTGATCATTTTTTGAACTTGAACGCGAAAAATTGAATTGCAAAACTTGGATTAGATAACGTAGTGCAAGGTTAGTTGATGGTTGGAAGGTTCACACCGACATAAACCACAAACATTATATTGAAAACAATTTAGTGTGTATTGCAAACAATGTACCCAACCCAATTTGACGAGACCATCCCTGGACGCGTTTCGTCCTCTTGGACTCCTCAGCAGGGCCTGTCCCGTCAAGTGGCCAGGCCCTGCTGAGGAGTCCAAGAGGACGAAACGCGTCCAGGGATGGTCTCGTCAAATTGGGTTGGGTACATTGTTTGCAATACACACTAAATTGTTTTCAATATAATGTTTGTGGTTTATGTCGGTGTGAACCTTCCAACCAAAAACTTGGATTGGTAAAACCTTTATAAACTTGACCTCAAACAAGAATGGATTAAGTTCACAGTCCTGATTCTCGTTCTTCTTAGCACAAAATTAATCCTAGTTTTCACAGTCTTGCTTACTATATCCTACGATGTAAAACCACTGGTGTAACAAGTGGAAAATGGGCTTGGGATCTAGTCTCCTCATTTTTATCCAACACGGGTGGAAAAAAATAAAAAATCTTTAACTCGAAAATATAATTGAATTCGGATCTTCAATTTAAGTCCCTCTCCCGCCAATAGAAATCATTTTCTTTTGCCACTGGGTAAAACTGATATACAGAAACAATACGTAGAGGCCTGTTTTAGAGATATTTACAACTTGATAGAAGCCTATGTTTTGTGTAAGTCACCTTTTACAAGATACTAATGGCAATTGAAATTAGGGTGTCACAGTATAACATAGTTTGATTGGATTGCGATTCAGGGTTCGCTATCGTCGACGACGGATGGACAACCCCATTGAACGGATTCAAGTATAAGTACCTTGGTTACTACGCGTCTTGGAATCAATCGCGAATGATTTGCCAAGCTGAGAATGGCGATATTGCAAGTTACGGAATGCAAAGCTTCGGGATTAGAAAGTAAACATTGCTAATTTGTGCAAGGTTAAATTCCTCCATTTTTGAACGTAATGCTCTCGTAAAAATTTGACAGCTTCTAGATTTTTGTAAACACACTTGAGACAATTGATTGGTCACACCGGAGGCGCCCCGGTAGCTCATGACATCTGAAGCGGACTCGTCAAGTGTCATCTGCTGTTGCTTCAAAACAGATTTTTAGCAAACGTGATATAAACTAGCTAAAGATCTTTTTAATTAATTTTTAGCAGCAGGTTGCCAACACATTACTGTGTCACCCCAAGCAGTTTCAATTCATAGATTTCGCAATCTGTAACAAAAAATGATGACTTTTTTTGAGAGAGTCTTCTTCGTCGTATGAGCTATTTGTTTTGAGCTTTATGCAGGAAGATGTATATATAGGCGACACCGCTTTAGCGCTCACGATCGGTTTGCAAGTCTTCAGTTAGACTGGGGCCACCACGACGGGTAGACTGCTTGGCGCCATCATCTGTTTGCCACACAAAGACGGAGGTATCCCGTTTAGTGTCTTGCTGAAGAACACAACAAGCAAGCTTGTCGGCTTGTTCCCCACACTATCCCTATTTTGCTAAGCGCCAAGCAGGGAAACTGTGAATACCATGTTTTAAAGTCTTTTGGTATGACTCGACTTGAGAAACGAACCCCAGATTTACCGACTGCAAAGCGAACGCTCTAAGCACTACGCCATCGCGAGTATTATTAGAACGTTACTCCTTACAATGATATCAACCTACAGTTTCAAAAATGTAGGTTTCAGCAATGACTACTTAGTGATCAAAACCTTTCATTAGAGTAAAGTGTGATACAGTTTCACCATTATCCTGCGGGCTGCCCCACTATAATAACGCTACCAAATCTTTCTAGCTTTACGATGGCATTTGTTACTTATATTGTCCAACTCAAAGAGTTGGCGATAAATATTCTTGGAGAGATGAGTGTGGTGCGAATTAACCCAGTACGCTCTTATGTATCGCAGCGAGGCGCTGTGGAGTGAATATGAAGCTTGTCATCGAAAGGCCTGCGAGTTGCACGCTCAGAGCGTTTGGTTACATGCGGCATAGCCTAGTGAACCACAATTTGCACTAAAACTGACGTTTTGGGTTTAAATGACGACTTGCGCCACCCGCAATCACACATATGCGCGACATTGACTCGAAGATCGTTAGATAATTTTGCAATTACCTAATTTCTGGTTTTCTCTTTTGTTTGATAAATTGAATAAGTATCATTTGTGTGAGGTAATGGTGCAGTCATCACTAGGAAAAATGATGTGTTATAATACAAGATCAAAATCAAACTTCTCGGCCAAGACTTCGTTTACGAAAAACCATTGCGTTTATTATTCGATGAATTGATGTTCAGCAGTCTCGTGTTTCAGTTTTCGATAGTGTCGTCAACATTCTCTTCAACCACTTCAATAAAGCATTGACACCAGCCGTTGAATGCTTTTTCTTTTAGTGGTCATATTTTGTTACAGCCAAGCTTAATTCGAAAGTTTTGATTTTCATTTTTCAGAAGTGGAGTAAGTTGGTGAATAGAACAACTTAAAGTTCTTCCCCGTTCGCTTTGAACCGTGTAAATCACTTGATACTGAAATTTTGACAATTTAAAGAACTATGATTCATTCCTACACCAGAAATGAATCTGAAATACTGCATTACAAGATGTTTGTAGCTTAGTGTTAATGCAATCAGTAATAATGTCACAGGGCGAGTAAACTCGTATAAAGTAAATTCTGTTTTAGGTATTTGGTTCAAGTATTTCCTATCAGAGGCGACTTCTGGATCGGGCTGAATAATCTACACGATAAAGGCAACTGGCGATGGGAGACCAACTTATCAGAGTCAGGATGGTTTCCTGCCGACAGTTCAAACAGCTTCTTTGCGCCTGGTGAACCATCAACTTCAAGTTCTTCGAGTTATCATTGTGCTTACGTCAGTTACTCCACCCTGTTGACTTATGATTATTACTGCAAAAACAGCCGTATTGTATTGTGTGAAAAAAGATATGATTAGTTCGATTCGAAAAATTCATGTTTTTCAAGTTGTAATTGTTCTTGCGTCAGTGGTTCCACTCTTTAACTTGAGACTTTTACTGCGAAAACGGGAGCCGAATGGTGTGTCAAAAATGACACGCTTGTTTCAACTATGGCCATGTTTACACAGATCAGCATCATGGGCTAGGCCAGTGTTTCTTAACCTTTTTCTTGCAGGGGTCCACTTCAGAAAGCCGCAAATTTTTGTGGCACCCTTAAAAAAGGCAATAATGAAATATTTAAAATGTCACTAGCATAAACCTAAGAAATACATAAAATAAAAAATTTAAAAGGCAAGAAGAATTTTCTATTCCTCCGTTAACTGTAACATAGCAGTGAAGTTGATCTAAAAAAAAGGTCTTTACTTCTACAGTAAACAGGATTATTTAACAATCTGCTATTTGCTATCACAAGATTCTGTTAATAACTGTTTATATGCAGCAGCATTTCTCAACCTTTTTAGGCATGTGACCCATTTGCAAAATACACAGAGGTCTGTGGCCCAGTTGCAATATATTTTTTCAATTTCTGTGATGTTTTCTTTATAAGTTGAAATTAAAATAAGAAGCCATGGCCCACCCGACTTACGTGCTGTGGCTCAATAATGGGCCATGGCCCACCAGTTGAGAACCACTGGGCTAGGTAGTCATTTTCTGTCAATTTTTTTGCTTCTACCTGCAAAAATTAAAAGCATAGTCTACTTGTACAGAGTATTCTTCATTTTTTCATTTATTCAGAATTAATGTTTGTTTTCAAATATTTTTTTGTTGTTGTATGGTTTTGACATAAAAAAGAAAATTTTTGGTAAACCAAAGTGATGTAGTTTGCATGTTATTGAGTAGTTTTTATTTGAAATTTTAGCAATTATACCATAATTGACCATGCGACACGCGATTAAGCATTTTAGCGTTTTTTAAGCATACGTTATTCCTTTATTCTTGAGCACTTCAAAAAAACTTTGTTTTGTTTATGCGACATCATAATGCTGTCAAATGCCACCTCCAGTCCCGTAGCACTCCAACTTCGGGCCCCCCCCCAAAGTAAGCGCAAGAGCCCCTGCGCACAGGTCATATCACTTTAGAGGTGTGAAATTGAAAAGCTGCATTAAGAAAATACACCACAATTTGTACATAAGTAAACAGGCTAATGTCAGAATAAAGCATGCCGATACCGAAGGTGCAAGTCATAAAAAATTCGGCACCGATGCCAGAGTTCAGT
Source organism: Trididemnum clinides (assembly GCA_963675345.1). Taxonomy (NCBI): domain Eukaryota; kingdom Metazoa; phylum Chordata; class Ascidiacea; order Aplousobranchia; family Didemnidae; genus Trididemnum; species Trididemnum clinides. Next base: position 13,893,194 of record OY776295.1, read on the forward strand.
AGGACATTTATGCAGACACTGCGAAACGAAAGCAATGACACTGAAAAACATGAAAAAGTTATAAAAACACAGTATCATTTAAATAGTCTGGAGCGAACCTTTTTGTTCGCAAATGCTGTTATGACATTGTCATAATCAAGAGATCGGGCGCAGTCATTTTCGATTGACAACATGGCTAATGAAGATAGTCTACTGTCTGTCATAGACGTTCTATTAAAAGTTTTGATCAGTTTCAATTTGCTGAAGCTTCTTTCAGCGCTGGCAACAGTCACGGGGCAAGTTAGTAAGATTCGAAGTGCGATGTACACATTCGGATACAATTCAAATAAATGAGTCTTTAGAAGATAGTTGAGAAAGTCTTGAGCCGTATTGAGATTGCGTTTTTTTTGTAAAATTAAAACAAACCGCTGTAGCTCAGCGCTCATTTCATCAGAATCAATGTCACCGAACTTTTTTTGGAACTCTTTACAGCAAGTAAGAAGAGCATTTTCTTGTTGCACAAGCAAAAGTTTGTCTCGTGTGTACAAAAACGAAAAGGCGGAAGAAACCTCACGTAACAAATTAAAGCGCTCCTTTATTGACATAATAGCCTGGTCTACTAATGGATAGAAAAAGTTGCTTTTAAATTTCAGTTCAGGAGTAGCTCGTTGTTCCTCTTCACCTTGGTAATCAAACAATCTTCTTTTCTTTCCACTTCTTGACGGAGGAAAAGAAGGATCAATATCCAATTCCTGTGCTATTTCAACAGCAGATGTTGCGGCACTGTCATAACCCGTTGTGCGATAGTTTTGCAAAAACTTTTCAGTTGCCTGGATTTCCGTTTCCATTGTATGAAGGGAGACTCCATACGATTGAAGAATCTTGCTTGCTTTATTGACTTGGAATAGGATATCATACCAAATAAACACCGACAAAAGAAAACTCCATTTTGATAAATGAGCTATCAACGATTTTGTTTCTGAGGCAGCTCTTCCATCTTTTCTTTCTATGGAAATGGCTTCCAAGTCTTTCAGTGCCAGCAACACCTCTTTTAAATTGTATCGAAGAGGTTTGATGCATTTAATTCTGCTTTCCCAACGAGTATCAGATTGTGACTTTATGGACAGCTCCACATGTTTCTTCAAAATTTCCCAACGCTGAGCAGAGGAAGAAAACAGCACATACAACCTTGTAAGTACTCCAAAAAATGTCAATGCTTCCGTCGATGAATTAGCACTGTCAACAACAACTAAGTTAAGAGTATGGTTTGCACAGGGCACGTAAACAGCTTTGGGATTGATGTCTAGCATTCTTGCTTGGACCCCAGAATGTTTTCCTTTCATGTTAGCACCATTATCATATGACTGACCTCGACAATCAGACAATTCGAGTTGCAGTTCGGTCGCTTTTTCTAAGAAAGCGTCCAACAAGCCTTTCCCAGTACTGTCACTTATTCTCAAGTAGCCAAAAAATCTTTCTTTAACAACAGCAGCTTCTTCATTACATAGTACATAACGGAGAATGACAGACATTTGTTCATGATGTCACATATCTGGAGTGCAGTCCAAAATTATAGAAAAATATTTTGCCAATTTCAATTGCTGTAAATTTTCTTTTTCAACTTCTGTCGCTAGCAATTCAATTAGTTCATTTTGTATGGTAGGACTCAAATAGTGATCTTTAGTGTTTTTATTCTTGATTCTGTCTTGAAGCTCTTTTAGGATCGGATCTCTTCTTGCCAAAAGCTCAAATATACCCAGAAAATTTCCATTGTGAGGAGATCCTAAGACTTCTTCAGATCCTCTAAAAGCAAGATTCCTTTCCGATAGAAACAAGGCAATGTCGATAAGTCTCTCTAAAACATTTCTCCAAAAACGTCTTTCATTGAAAAAAATATTCATCTCGCGTTTGTCGATAGTGGATGAATTTCTTATCCCTTCAGCTAGCAACATCCATTGACTGCAGCATTCTTGGTGGGAAATGGCGTTTTCATGGTCTTTCAGTTTTTTCGAAAAACCCTCCCATGTATTTATACCACTACAAAAGGGGCTTAGTGTTTTTCCAAATAGCTTACAACAAAAGCAAAAAACTTGATCTGATTCCCCACAATAAACTAGCCACGACCGTGAAACACTTTCACCATTAGGTAACACACGTTTATAATGGTTGGAGGAAAAACGTCGCCTTGGAGTTGTGTTATTATATGGAAAATTCATTATTAGTTGATGTGGTCCACGCTTTACTATATCACATCGTTGAGCATCAGAAATACTTTCAGGCCATTTACATGGGTCATCAGGGATAGGGGTAAATTGAGATTCAGATATTTTTGATATTGAAGGTTGCGTATTGGCAGGTAAATCACAACTTACATTTTCTGGAAATTCACAATCACTTCGATGCTGATCGTCATAGTCTTCTTTTTCTTGTACACTATAGTTTTCTTCATTCCTCTCGGTACTAGTGCCAGGTCTACTCTGCTCAGTAATCTTGAAAAAATCTGTCATCTTGGGCAATTTTGCTACAGCATCTCGAGCAGTGGCTGCTTCTTTTCTCTTTTGAGCACCACTTTTTGAACGTTTCATTCTATACAATGTCAATAAAATACTTTATCTGCACTCTGCAGTGTATATATATTGTCCCGGTATTTCTAGCCAAACAGAATTCCAGACCATTCTATGATTGTTGCGTAACAACGGCATTGTTATGTCAATCGAATATTCAAGATTCTACCAGAAAATCAATCGAAATATTCTAGATTCAGCGAGATAAAATGACGTAACATTCACTTATGATGTCACAAGCCAATTTCTTCCTACAGTTTAAATCGGTTGTAAACAAGTCTGCTGAACTGAAAATAGTCACGTAGCCAAAAAGCAATTTCAGACTAACTTGGGCCCCCAAAGTTGGCCTGGGCCCCCCCCAATTGGGGGTTTGGGGGGCGGATGCTACGTCTCTGGCCACCTCTATATAAACACCTTGAGGCAGCAGCTCTACTTATTGTCTATCATGATTTTGATAGTATACGCAAATAATAATGTCTATCACTGATATGCTGCCTGTTTAAGTAGAATGATATATCACAGCACTAACATAGCGTTTTAAAACTGCTTTTTTAAATGATCCATGTATTTGTAAATCGTCAAGTAGGCCTACAAAAATTGTAACAACTAAATTGCAGGTGATGTTCACGCAAAAATATCTTTGCATTACAGTCATTTCGTGGGATTGAGTATGTTTTTTTTACCCGTAAGACATTCTTATCGCTTGTAACAAAGTGAATCAAAATGCTGAGTTTTAATGAAAAATCTTGCAGGATTAAGAAAATAATTATCCTCTGCTTTAGCACAAAGCTGATCGGTGGGCTATCCACTTAAACCATAACATATTTAAATAACTGAGGTGTTGATGCTGGATTCTGTGGTCCATGATACCTCACCCTCCCATGGCTGCGTTTATATCCGTAGCAAGAAATATTAGGGCAACGAGAGGGTTTTTAAGTTTTATAACTAGGTCTGCACTTACGAATAAGTTGTAAGTAGTATGTCATTTCCTTTATAGCTTAATTTCTGTAAATTGCTACATCAATCGCTTCAGCGTCCTTTCACAACTTTAAATTTATACTCCTAAGTACTTGGTCAAATAAATGCACAAAAGTTTGTAAAATTATTCGTCGTTTGCAAGTGAGCTCAGTCTTAAATTATTCGTAGGGAGGTCAGCACTATGGGCAGAGTTTGAAAAATTCTAAGTTTGAGCGAAAATCAATTTAAAAAATTAGGTCAGTATATCTAAACGATTTTGTGAAATCACAGTCACCTAAGATGCAATCGTACCCATGGAGGAAAATTTGTTTTTAAAAATTTGTTAATAGGCCAACCAGGTGGTCAGCTAAAACGCATTTGGGTAGCGGTATAGCCCGTTTGCACTATTCTGAGACAAGGCACATTGGTCCATCCAAAACCTTTGCGTTACAAACACCATTACAAGGGAGATTGCATCAAGTCATAAAATAAATCTATTTCAAAATGACTTATTTCTGTAATAACAAAACAAAAAGCATTGCGGCGCTTATTTGTTAAATGATAGAGATTTATAAAATCAGTTTCAATTCAAAGTACAGTGATCAAGATTAGGAGCGTAGGGCTGATGCCCACATTTATATCAACTTTTCGTTACTGCTCTCACAAACGATATTTTTGGTGAAGTCAGCGCAGCCTCTTGAACTGATGTTTTTTACCCAACACGATTGACTAGTAGCATTGGCGGGCGACGCCGGCTCATGTTTTTATAATTTAACTGCATTGGGGGTTTTGCTTAAAGCGGGCGCAAGAATTCAAGTTATTTGTAAACGATTTGGCTAACTGTAAATGAGTCGAGTAACAGTCTAAAGACTGAGTACAGTCTAAAGCTCACAGACTACCTGAGTCCGACCTGCACAACTCAAAACAGAAGAACTACAACTGTCATTTGATATCTTGCCAACATTTTTACAAGAATCCATATGTACATGCACTATATCAGCGTGGTCCAACTGCAGACCTGCGGGCCAATCTTGGCCCGCGAATAATTACGGTGATTAGTTTTATTACGATAGGGCTACCATGCGTCACAAAAATTCTCGACATGTTCGGAAAGAATGTGGCTCTCCCAAAACTTGCTCAAATGTAGGTGATGACCTTTTTTCTTTTTTTCGGAGGACACCTTTATTTGGAGTAACACTTTTCTAGATTAAACCGTGGCCAGCGGAATAATTTTTTATTTTTTGATGGTTCGCTATATAATTAAGTTGGACCACACTGCACAATATTATAGCTATTAGCTTTGCTTTGTTGCAAAAATCATGTTTAAGTGTTATTGCTATAACCTTTCAGTCATCGTTGTAATTATGTTATTGTTATTGGCTTTATGTCATTGCAGTAGCCATGTCATTGCTATTAGCTTGAAATATGAAGTAAACATAAAAATACGATTAACTTGTCACTCACGACAACTACAACTGATTTAGAATAAACTGTAACAATTTTTCAAATCATCCGGTGGGTCACACCAAAAGCTTTTGCTGGCTGCAAGCGGCTGTTGGGCTCTATATTGCGCAGGCCTTACTTACGCGGGTTAAAATGATCGCAATTCCATAGGGCATTAATCAACAATTCGAGAAACCCACCCAGGCATTAGTCCTACTTTGCTCCTAATGCTGTACCTACGACCAATGGCAGTTGTTTAATAAAAACCAATGATCTGTAGCATTGTCAGGCAAATCAATTTTGAACAAAACGATCGTAGTATCACTCTATATGAAAAATACGCAATGGCATATAACAACGCAATACTACCCAAAAGCGATCAAACCAGCAATTATAGTTGTCAAGTTAAGAATCAATGAAGAACCTGAGCATTTCTATTCAAGCAACAGTACTTTAATGCTGTCCTGAATCTGTGCTTAAAAGCAAATATAGGCTTGAGATTCTAGAAGATGAGGTCTCGCAGCATCTGCGGCGTGCCAACGTGGTGCAGAGAAGCATTCCGCAAATCACATATTTACACTCTTGTCCCAGCTTCTCTCTATTTGAGACGATTGTTATTATAGATGTGGAAGAAAACATCAACAAGTGGCTACTCTAATCACGTGCAGAAATTTGAACTCTTCGTCCAATTTAATAGAAGCTTTAAACAAAAGAAGACGAGATCTTTGAAGCATTCCGTAAAAAAATAATTTATATTAGAAACTAAATCCTCTAGACCAGTAGTCAACAAGCTGTGAACCACGGCCCAATTTTGGGCCCATTGACCCTTTTTGTGCGCTGAACACAAGTTTGCAATTGTTGGCTGCGTAGTAAGAAAAAGCAAAGATTATTCACTTTAAAATTTAAATTACGATTTAAAGTTGACGAAAAAAAGCAGGTCATCACCTTAAATTAGCTACCAAAAATAACAAGTTAAAGGAAAATGTCGCTCAAAATTAAATAAATGCACTTATAAACTTGATCTCCAAAAAATAGAAGAAGGTTTTCGAGTGAAAAATTATCATAAATTTTAAAAGGTGGTGTGCTATATTCCAAGTACAGCTTCTTTAGAACAGTGATAAGTCGGAAACAACATTTTTGGTGTCAAAAGAAGTGTGGTAAGTCAGTAACAACTCAACGTCAATTTATACATAGGCCTAGCTAAGAACAAAATGCCAGGACAAGGGGCCTTGGCCATCGCCAGAAATAAACATTTTTTAGGACAGACCAAATTTTAACTGCAATTTATCATATTCCAAAAACTCAATTTAACACTCTAAAGATTCATGAAGCAGCTTTGGATGCAATTTTGAATTGATATTTGAGAACAACGACATTTCTTCTTTCTATTATAACATAATTGGGAAAAATAAATGAAATCAAAAGTTTGAAGCAAATGAGAAAAAATAACATTCCTGAGAGAAGTTGCATTGTAAAAAAGAAAACATCTTTGATGTTTCTCTTCAAAATAGTCTAATATATCTACAGTAATGGGGTTGGGACTAACAGTTAGAGAGAAGGCTGGCCCTCTTCATCCTTGGCTACTCCTATGCAGGAAACAGAGCACATAAAGCATAAAGAGGCACTTTGGGACACCTCGTGTGAAATCGAACAGCAAAATGAACACGTTTTTGCTATTCGCTTAAAAGTTGCTTTATAAGTCTACCGACATCGACACCACGAATTCGGGGAAAGGCATGGCTTCTTTCGCCCCCTAAATACGCTTATGGTAAATACAAAAGTGCAAGAGACATAGCCTGCAATTTGAGTTCACATGTACAATTACGAAAGGGAGCACACCAAGATGTGAAACAGGCCCACCATTTATCAAAAATCAATGCTGTTTTTTCCCATTTTTTACTGCCACCAATATTTGCCCTAGTTATCACACTCCAATCGGCTTTGCCGGCGTCGCCAGCAGAATACCGTGTGAACTTAAAATGGGGATCGTGTCGAAAACATTTAGGAGGGTTAAGCATAGTTCCTATTCCCTTTAACCAGATGTTTTCCTCTAATTTTTTCAATGAGTAGGGGGCAACAATGAAAGTGGAAGTAAAGGGTGCGTCAAAACAAAGATCATTTCAAAAATCAAAAAAAGCTTATTGACAAGGTTGCATTTACGCTCAAACATTTATCGCCGAAACAAAGACATCTTCAACTGCGACACTAAGAAAGAAAGATGCCTACGTGACCAAATTGGGTAAAGTTATTGCTTTCGAATTGTTGATCTTCAAAGAAACACGAATTGCACCCTGCAGGATTACTGCACAATATTTGGAGAAATTTCCATTCAAAAAGCAAAAACTTGCATCATAAAATTCCTGCTTGCAGATTAATTATTCCATTGAACCGAATTTTACTGCATGCAAAGCAAAGTGGTGCAGTAACATTTCCGTAATTAATGCTGTTGTGGTGCTCGCTTTGGTACCACATAGTGCGCTGGTTTTCCTTACGTAAAAAAAATTTGTATCTCGAGAAAAAACTAAGGCTGTTCACCTGATGTGTCAGACGAAAAACGAAGCAGTGCTGTGCGAGGTGGTTGTTAAGCAAAGAGCTTTGCTGCTGCTTTTAGACTAAAGTGAAGAGTTGATATTTAATGTTTGTACTCGGTTTGAAGTAAATTCAAAGTTTGCACAGTCTACTCTTGTTGAAGTAATTATAATGAAATAAGTTTTAAAAGGTATAAACTGAGGGTGGCAGCATTTATAATGGCATTACAGCATCATGCCTATGCCCAAGAGATGCTGTGAGAGCTTAAAAAAATGGTGGGAGCACACGATTTTTTAATTGGTAGGTAAGTATAGAAGCTCCCAACAATACCCATTTTTAACAGTATTTCAGAATTAGATTACGACGTCACGACAATAATTACTCAATGACGTTGTTCGATTGCTACGCAAGAGATAACTAGCAATTTATTCATTTATGCAATGTCAGGAGCTGCACTTGGGCGTTCTGAGTAGAAATACACATCTTCCAGTCAGATTAGTGCGAAACAGCGTTGGAACGCTTTGGAATATCACTAATGTAAGTAGCGATGAGATAATATGAGTAAAAGCGAAAAGAAAATGCTATCGACCAGAGAGTCTTAAACATGGGGTCCGTGGAGGTCTTTGCGTTTGTGGTCATTTCCGTTTGTACACAAGTCAAAATTCTGGCTTTGTTTTTAGTACGTGGTTAGCAACCAAACGGTTTTTCACCGATTAAAAGTGACATTCATTTTTCCAAAAAACATGATCAGAGGGCTATTAACAGAAGGACCTCGCCATCAACTTCAGGCAAATGCAGATCTTGTAGGTGTGGTGAAGCGGATATCTGCAAAGTAGTAAGTGCCGGGTTCGGGTCTACCGGAAGCTAGCGAATAGAAAGCACGTTCTGCAAAAATAATTCTTTTTCCACCAGCGAGCGTACAGTTAAACTTACGTTTTTGCCATTTTGAGGTACCGATTGCTCACTAACCGCGTAGAGAGAAAACCTTGTTTGCTCCCCTGTTACGTCCAAGATGTCTAAGAGTCGATCAGCACACAGAGAGATCGTAGAACCTTGGTCCAGAAATGCATACGTCAGCACGGACTTTGAACCGGACTCGACGTACACTGGAATAACGTTCAAAAACACTTTGCCGCTAGACGACACAACGGAGGGTCCTAGAAAATTTGCACCGTTAGGCTGTGAATCATTAGAATGATCATTGAGTGAATTATTACCTTTTGAAAGATCAGCGTTTGACCGTTCATCACGGTGTAAAAGCACATGGTGCTTCTGATTACAAGCGACCTTGGTTTATGCTGCTTTGGAATGACAATATTTAGAGATGCGACCTACTTTTCCACAGTTATCGCATAAACGACGTTGCCGCATAAACTGCAATCGCTCTTTAACAGTGATTTGCAAGAAATCCGGGCATTTTCAAAGAACGTGTTTAGTCGAGTGGCAAAGCAAGCATTTTAAAAGATTAGCCTCTTTCTTTTGATCCGATACTAATGTGCAGTGAGAGACCACCTGGGGATTGAACCCCATTTTGACCTTTGACATAGTTCGCTAGCGTATGAAGACTTTGCTACGTCGGCTTCGTTTAAAATGAATCTTTTTAGATCTAAAAAATTAGGTTCGTGGCCATCCCGTTCAATGCTTGAGGCGAAGCGAAGCCATTGCGACTGCATTGTAAATGGCAGCCTTTGCACGATTTTTACTAAGTTTTGAAAACAATTAAAGTTCGAAAAATAATTTAAGTGCTCCAGTGTGGTGTTGCACTCTTCTAGCCTTTGCGCTAAATCGACCAATCAGGGGCGGGCCTAGGGGGGGGGGGGCCATAGGGGCAGCCGCCCCGGGCAGCACACTGTAGGGGGCAGCAGATCCAAGCTGTAGAGTTGGTATTATTACACATGTTTTTCTCGATGTGCTTTTATTTAAGTAAAAGCTGACATTTCGTGTATAGTCTTGTGTGATTGATTGTGGTGATGGTGAGTTAGCAATGGCTGACTGCTCTTTCCCGCCAATGTGCTCGTCTGGTCATTGCGTGATTTAGCGCAGTCGATGACGCTTTCTTTGTTATGACGACAGTGTCGCGCGCGCGCATTACTTGCGTGCATGCGAGGCTGCCAATTGGTTATGCTTGATTTCTGTACGACGATTACCGCTGAACACGACGGTTGGTTTTACTTATACTAGTTTTCGGTTTTGATTTCTTGTGTAAGTTGATTTCTCCTAATTTGATCCCACGGATGAAGCGAATACAACCAAGCGGGGCTCAAAATCGCCGCAAGAAAAGACTCAGAGAAGCAGAAGATAATGTCATGAGAGGCTCTTTAGATGTGTGGGTGAAAAAGCAATATGTGGCAAAAGAACAATCGGATGCTGAAAATCGTGAACCCGTGACTGTCGTCCAAGATGGTGTCAGTGATCCAGTTAACACAGAACTTGACATTGGGGGTGATAATCAGGATGAAAAATCGTCGCAAAAATCGATTCCAGGTGACGCTGATAATTTTGCTGAGGTGAGTGCTAATGTTGAGGCGAGTACTGTCACTTTGAACGATGACGCTGAAGGTAACAATAACGATGAAGATTTTTTTGAATTGTTTCGTGACCACGACTTTGGGCGTTTAAGAAAGCCGATTTCCTCACATTTAGTGAAATGCTTAGTTCAGCAAGGACCAGAAAATTTCCAACACAAAGAAGGTCCTTTTGCTAAAAGAGAAGGAAGATCTCTTTCTAAGCATTGGTTTGAAACTTTGTCAAGTAATGGAGAGCGTTTGCAGAGAAAATGGCTGATATATTCACCATGCAAACAAGCAACCTTCTGCTTTGTCTGTTTTTTATTTTCAAGATGTGAATCAAGTTTTTGTAACGAAGATGGATTTAGCACCTGGAAAAAGTTGAATCCTCGAATTCATGAGCATGAAAGAAGTCCTGGTCACAGAAATGCAATGCGTGAATATTTGGATTTTGCAGCAAGACTTGAAAAATTACGCGTGATTGATTGTGAACTCCAAAAGCATATTGTAAGTGAGAAAAAGAAATGGCGACTTATTGTTGAACGAATTGTCGATGTTGTTTTTCTCCTTGCAAGACAGAATATTGCGTTTCGAAGTCATAGAGACGAAGGAGTTTCAAAGTTGGTTAACGATAATCCTTATGAAACCAATTCTGGAAACTTTTTGGAGGTAATCAGACTATTGGCAGATTATGATGTTGTTTTGTTTGAACATTTACAGAATGTGAGGAATAAGCCCAACAAAGTCAATTATCTGTCAAAAAAGAGTCAGAATGAAATAATCAATCTTATTGCCAGTATGATTAAGAAGAAAATTATTTCCGAAATAAAGAAAGCCAAATATTTCACTCTGATGTTAGATTCTACTCCAGATGTATCACGTGAAGATCAAATTGCGGAGATTTTGAGATACGTTCACATCAATGAGAATAAGGATGTCGAAATTAAAGAAGGTTTTCTTGGGTTTTTTCAAGTTTCTGAGAAAAATGCCGCAAGCTTAGTAAAATCGGTGATTGAGAAGTTGAGTGATGATGGAATTGACTTAAATGATTGTCGAGGACAAGCATACGATAATGCGGCTGTTATGAGTGGTGTACGAACTGGAGTACAAAAACGAATTTTGGAAATCAATCCTCAGGCCCAGTTTATCAATTGCGAAAACCACAGCTTAAATTTGGCGTGTGTTCATGCAGCTGAAGTTCATCCAACAGTGGTTACTTTTTTTGGTATTATGGACAAAATTTTTGTTTTCTTTTCATCTTCGACATCACGTTGGGAAGTACTGAAGTCAAAGGTTAAGAAAACAGTCAAGAAACATTGTGAGACCAGATGGAGTTCGCATTACAACGCAGTTGTAGTCATTCAAGAAAATTTTGACGAAATCATATCTTGTCTTGAGCATTTTGAAGGTGGAAAATTTTCAAGTGAGACAAAATCTGATGCCTATTTACTTCTCCATTGGTTGCAGCAATTTACATTTGTTTCTCTCTTAAAATTTTGGTGCCCTATTTTGTCATCCGTGATGAGAGTGACAAAACGTTTACAAGATCCCAAAATTGATTTAATTCAAGCAAGTGATGATCTTGATGGGCTCAATAGAATTATTGACCTGAAATCTGAAGATATTATAAAGAATGCAGTCAAATCAGCATCAGAATACTGTAAGAAGTGGAATGTACCCTTGGCAAGAGTCAGGCGAAGGAAAATGATGCCTGGAGAGAGTGCGAAAGATGACGGTTTATCACCAATTGAAGAAATGAAAAGAATAATAAATGAAATCGCAAACAGACTGAAGATCGAACTTTCAGAACGCTCAGGCCGCGTTCGTAGGCTCGCTGACAAGTTTTCCTTCTTAGTAAAGCTGGACTCTATTGATGTTGAAAAGATGAAACATTTGAAAAACTTAAAACAACAGTGCCAGAATTTTGCTAACCATTTTGAGACTGATGTGAACTCATCTTTCCTCTACGAAGAAATCGTTGATTGCCTTACGCTTTTCCGAAGTGGAAACAGAGCTTTTCCAAAAAATGCGAAAGATTTTCTTGCTTCATTAGTTGAGCTTGGCTGGGATGTTTTTCCAACTTTGTGCATTGCATATCGTTTATTACTCACAACTGGCTACTCAATTGCTAGTTGCGAACGATCTTTTTCAAAGTTGAAACAGATACAAACATATTTGAGGTCTTCGATGTCAAATCAGCGCCTGTCAAGTTTACCTTTGATTAGTATCGAAAAGAAATTCCTGACAAGCGAGGTGAAAGAAGCTGTCGTTCAGACATTTGTTGACAGCAAAGGAGCGATTGGACATCGCAATAAGTGACTTGCTTTTTGTTAATAAATGAGTTTGATCTTGTACATGTGAGTTTGTTGCTTAGTTTGATGATTTAATTAATAATACAAACATCCCACTTTTATTTGAGCTTTAATTTATTCATTCTCATGTATAACAACATCTATTATAATTAGTTTATCCCGCGAATTATTTTTGAAGCTAGGTGTGAGGGGCATCATTGTCAGAAACTCGCCCTGGGCAGCAGAAAAGTTTGGACCGCCACTGCGACCAATGCCTTGGAATCGTCATTTTTGATAGGTGGGGCGTCGAGTAAATTGGTTACGTACGATCTAGTAATTACATTCCTTTTGCCATAAGTTTCGTACAAAATCTGTTTGGCTTTGGCAAAACCGTGACTGGGTTCTAACAGCAGACAATATTCTATCATCGACTTAGCCTTACCGGTGCAGTGTTAAATAAGGTAAAGAAGTTTTACCTTGTCATCGCTTTCGACGGTCTCTATGGTGGATTCGAATACAGACATGAATCGTAGTATGTAGTTAGATTGCCATCCAATTTGAATAGCTCCAGTATGGGCTTAGGAGACAGTGATAATTCTGCCCACATGTTTGTAGCTTTACTCGTCAATGCACGAGGCTGAGCAATAAAATCCAGAAACAAAACCTTTGATTTAGTTTGCTTTGCGTCAACCATTGGCATGGTCGATCGACCAACGGAATCCACGTGGGTAAGACAACGTGAAGTTGAGAGTCGTGAATTCACATTGTGGTCGAGCGGTTTGTCATTAAATGTGACCTGAGCAGCCGCCTTAGAAGTTTCTGGTGGTAAGTCTTCGGGAGGGATGTAACCACCGCGCTCAAGTTCTTCCTCGAAAACTTGTCTTTCGATTTGAGCTTCCTGCAAAAAAAGGAAGGCTTTTAGTGCTTCTTGCTGGTGTTCCAATCTAAGAGTTTCTCGTTCTCGTTACTGCTTCAGCTTCCGCTCATCATCTTCTCGTTGCTGCTGAATATCTAATTCTTTTTCCTGCAAATCAAGCTATGGCGAATACGTAAGCGCGCGACCTTTCCCTTTGAAGCGGTTCTAGCCAAAAGCAAGCTATTACGAGACGTGCTACTAAAGCCATTCGAAGAGTTGATACCTTGACACTTGTCGCGGTAGAGGGTCGGTATTACGACGCGTTACCTTCGCTAGCCATTCTGCAGTGTTCTTATCGAACCGAGCCTTTTCGGAGTGCAGACGACTCAGGTTACTTGAGAGAAATTCTCCCTTAGACGCTTCCTCATGGTTTGAGATGGCTTTTTCTAGTAAAGAGTAAGTGTCGTTAATTTCACACAAAAGTTCGTTCAGCGATTAAGGATCGCCATCTTGTTCAATCAGCGTTTCAGCTTTCGCGAACAAACCCGACAGTTTCTTGTTTAAAAAATCAAATCCATTACCCGTAGGCTCCATGAAGACACTAAAAACAGTTCCAACAGTAGAAACAAAGCTTTAGTAGAAAATTTTGTTATAGAAACTTCTGGCCTGATGTTCCGCCTAATGCTGTCTTCTAGAATTACGCGTACCACAGGCTCCACACAGAGATTATAATTGAAATAAATTCAACACGAAGTGGTTACGAAGTTGCTAGTCGGTTGAAGAATTTAGACTAAGATACGATGCAGAACGATGCAGTACGATTTTCTGTAAAATAATTAACACACGTAACTCAACTACACAAACGTAAATTTACGGAAGCACTCACCTACTATAGCTTGACCGGAAATCAGACCCAAAAAAATGATGAAACAGTAGATTGTAAGCCTTCGACAAACAGTTGCTCATACTACAATTTAACATTAATTTACTCAAATTCTAAACTGACTCCAAGGACAACAACGGTCAGCTATATTGGGGAGGCAACAGTGATTAATTAAAAGGCAAAGGCTATCGGGGGTAACGCTTAGTACGAAAGGCTATGACGTTATCTAAAGTTTAATAACACAGGACGAGGCGCGCGAGAAACAACGCTAAATGGGGGATCATTGAAACAAAGCAAACATACGCTATGCGATAAACAAGGAAAACCGAGCTCAAACTTATGACGAATTGAAAAGGTAATACTTGCTGCAACACAGTCATAGCTACAGGAAGCGTCAATGTCTTTAGATCTCTTCCTTTTGTTGCATCGCTGATTGCATTAACAATGCAGCATTAGATTCGAATAGGAAGTATATCCCACGCAGCTGAATTACACTTTGTGGCTGAATATTTTATCATTTGCGTTTGAAGATTCAAAAGGACAGTTCAACACTGAAACACAAGGTCAGACCGGGCAATCTTTTTATGAAGCTGTGATAGCAAATTCAGGTAAAAAATTTGTTTAGACAATAAACTTTTCATATAAGCAGTAAATGGGTGAACTGGAGAGCAAATGCCGTTTTCATGGTATTTCTAATTGAATATTAAACATAGTTTTAATAAGTTAGGCAAGTGAAAGAGTTTTCTTTTTTCAAAAATGGCCCAATTGTGCTACTGCATTGCATTTCAGCACAAAGATGCATGATAACAATGTAATTCTTTCCACCTTTATTGTTTTGTTCTTGTGCAAGGTACTTATCTGGGCGCCCCACCTTTATGTGGAAGACAGGTGCCCCGGACACCTCGGAAAATACAACCCCCAAGCGAGTGCGGACATACCGTCCAAAAACATAGCAATACAATTGACTTTCTCGTGAATGGAGGATAAATATGGCAAAAAAAACAAAAAACGATTTCGATGACTGCTATCTGCTGTGCAGTCAACACGAATGGAATCAACAGGAAGAAGAATCCGTTGGTTTATTCAAACCTCGAGTCTGCAATTAGGCCAATTTCATACTGCAATGAATTTCCTGTTCCAGTGTTTAAAGGCTTTTCCGAATTGGAATTGCATGGTTCTGAAGAAGACCAAGCTTCCGTTTTGTCCATTGACAGTAGTGAAGACACTGTTTCAGATGCCGGTTTTCTTCCTTCTTCACTACCACAGCTCTTTTCTCAAGGAGAACTTAATGATCTGACTTGAGATCTCAAAAAAAAGGTCATCACCTTTCCAGCATCAGTAAAGTTATCTCTGAATGACAAAAATTTATACCTCTCAAGTGTGGCCTGTGATCTGGGCTTCAAACGTTCGTTCGACAATGATCGGTTGCAATACTGCCGAAGTTCATTAGTAATTTCCTAATCGTCTCGCGGGCCGCACTAAAAGACTGCGAGAGCCTCGAGTTTGACACCCCTGCTCTAGGCCATTCAACAACCCTAAAAGAAAAATAGATCAAATCAAATTTGTTCTAAAAAAGTTTCATACAAACAGCACCAATGGATCTTATGTGTCGATATGAAAATGGTTGGGTTTCTCTTCGGGCTACAAGGTTGCTTTACAAAACTTCCGTGTTTCTTGTGTTTGTGGGACAGCAAGGCGAGAACAGAGCACTGGATAAAAAAAAGATTGGCCTGTGCGCAGTGAGCTGATTCCTGGCTCTCTCAATGTTCTGGCTTCTCTTTTGGTGGAGCGTTCCAAAATTGTGTTTCCTCCTCTTCACATAAAGCTTGCCATCATGAAACAGTTTGTGAAGGCTCTTGAGAAAGATGGCGACTGTTTCAAATATATTTTCATGAAACTTCCAAGCCTAACCATAGAGAAATTAAAAGCTGGAATTTTTGATGGACCCCAGATTCAAAAGTTAATGAATGACGCAAATTTCTGTAATTTTATGAATCCTGTAGAATTGAGTGCCTGTACGGCGTTTACGAATGTAGTAAAATTCTTTTTGGGAAAAACAAAAGCGCCTAACTACAAAGAACTTGTTGAAACATTACTCACAAGTCTCCATCAACTGGGTGCAAATATGAGCATCAACTTACATTTTTTGCACAGCCATCTTGCCTGTTTTCCAGAAAATCTAGGTGATGCGAGCGACGAGCAAGGGGAACGCTTCCATCAAGACATCAGCGACATGGAAGTTCGCTATCAAGGTCGTTGGGATGCCATCATGCTTGCAGACTACTGTTGGTCTATCAAGCGCGATGATGCTGGAGCCTTCCATTCTAGAAACTCAGTAAAACGTCCATTCATGGCTGATGATGTTAATGCTTAGCATTTTTACAACTATAAGCTTTAATTTTGAATATTTTGGTGTGATTCCATAAATATGTGTCATAAAGTTACATAAGAATATTGTTTCTTCGATTTGTCTGTCTTTATTGTAGCTATCGCCTTCCTGCAGAGAGGGGTATACCATAGCAGAAAAACTAACCCGGATAGAGAAAAAGTGACAGCATTTCTGGAATCAGCGCCCTCAAATTAGGTAAGTAGTGATTCAATTTTTATCAGGTGTTGTCCCTTTAACAGAGATGGCTGGATTTACCCCATTCCTTCTGCAATTGCTCGCACTCCGTCCCCCCACTTGTCTCGTCTCAGGGCATCCTCCTTCTTCAAACCAATCTTCTCTGTCTCCTCTTCCACTTGCTTCTTCCAGATCTGCCTCGGTCGTCCTCGCTTTCTCTTGCCACTCACTTCGAGATTCAGAGCAACCCTCAAAACACTATCGTCATCCCTCCTCAGCACATGCCCATACCATCTAACTCCATTCGCTGTTGCTGACTGGTCTATAGTTTCCTTCAACCCCAACATGTCCATCTGTTGTTCAGTCGTCTTCCTGTCTACCACTTTCTGACCGCACATGGCTCTCACCATAGCTCTCTCCGCTCTCATCAAGATTGCTTTTTCATTTTCTTTTAGACACCATGTCTCGCTTCCATACAGTATTGTTGATTTTACACAACAACGATAGATTTACCTTTCATCTTCAGAGGAAACCTATTTCCAAGCAACAATTCTCCACATTCCCTAAATCTTACCCAACCGGTTCTTACTCTTGCTGTAACTGTCGCTTTACAACCACCACTAGCATTTAGTCTGTCTCCCAAGTAACAAAATCCATTCACTGTCTCCACTTCATTGCACAACTTCTCGATCGAATTCATCGTTCCTTCCATTGTTCCTTTACATTTCGAGCAAACAAAATGCATTGCCAACCTAGCGGTAACTCTCTTTATTTTTGCACATTTGCCATGAACCCAGCTTCCACATTTTGTGCACAACACTGAATTGGCCATGACTCTCCTCCCACAAACTCCACATGGATCTATCTTGCTTTTGTATAGTTCGCCTTCTGACCCGCTTACCGTCAATTTTATTTTTCTGGTGTTGACCTTCAAACCTTTACTTTCCAGTGTATCCTTCCAATTCCAAAACCTTTCCTTCAAGTCTTCCATGTCTTCGCTCATGATAACAAGGTCATCTGCATATAGCAATTCATTAACCACATCCCTTCTTGCATTTTCTGTAATAACGTCCACCACTATTTCAAACAATAGTGGCGACAGCACAGATCCTTGATGTACACCAACTTTTACTTCGAATTCCTCTGAATATGCAGATCCCACCCTCACTCTTATCTTTGCACCATCATACAGGGTCATAACTGCCCGAACTATTACTTCTGATAAACCCTTCTTTCTCATGGCCCACTCCATCACTTTTCTTGGCACTCTATCAAAAGCTTTTTCCATGTCAACAAAACACATATACAACTTCTTGTCCTTCTTTTGATATTTCTCCTGCATTCTTCTCACAATGAATATCGCATCCATTGTTCCTTTTGCTGGCATAAATCCAAACTGCATTTCATTCAAATTGGCTGGTGTTCATATTCGCCCCTCTAGTACCTTTTTAACAATTTTCATGGCATGTTCTAGCAGTTTCACTCCTCTGTATGATCCACAGCTCATCACATCACCCTTTCCTTAAAAGATAGGTACAATCACAATTGTTTTCCACTCATCAGGCATTCCTTTACCATCCAATACACGCTGGCATAGTTCCAACATCACTTTAACCCCGATTTTACCACTTGCAACTATCATCTCCACACTTACTTTAGATGTTCCAGCTGCTTTTCCTGATTTCATACTTTGAATTGCTTCCACAGTTTCATTACGAGCCACTTTTTCCACTGGCCCTTCCACTAAATCAGTTTCCAGCATGAGGTCCCATTCGTTCTCTTTATTCATGATCTTTTCCATGTGTTCCTTCCAAATTTTTGCCCTATCTTCTGCAATAAAACTCAATCGTCCATCTCCTCCTCTCAAGCACCTTCCTCCTTCCACATCCTTCCCTTCCTTTTTTATTCTTCTAAGGAAGTAGAAAACACTATTAGAATTCTGATATAAATTATTCAATTCCTGATTAGCTTCCATTCTCATAGCTTTAGCCACAATTTTTCTCGTTTGATTTCTTAAGCATTTGTATTGAGTTTTATTTTGTTCTGATGGAAATCTGCACAGCTCTTTAAATGCTACCTTCTTACTTGTTATGGTATCCTTGACCTCTTCATTCCACCACCAAATGTCTCCTTGATCTCTCCTAGACTTCTTCTTCCTACACAGTTCGTCACATGCCTTTAGAACACCATTCCTAAAAGTTTTCCACAAATTAGGCGCATTTGTGCTCACTAGTTCTTTTACTCTTTTTTCAAATCTCACTCTTGTTCAGTTTTCATTCAACTTCCAAATCTTTCTTCTTATGATCCGTTCCTTTCTCACAACCTTTTTTAGAATCTTTTTATCTAGATCTACGACCACCAGCCTGTGCTGAAGTTCCCATGGAATCACTTTTACATCCCTGATATACTTTCTGAATTTTCCCCCCACAAGCACAAAATCAATTTCTGTTCCACATAAGTGATTTTCCTTTTGTCTGTCTTTTTAAACCAAGTATTTGCCACGCACAGCTCTTTTTCATCACAAAACTTCAGCAATCTTCTTCCTTCTGCATTTCTTTTTCCAACACCATTCCCCCATGTACACCTTCAAAATCCTTAGCATATTTCCCCACATGTCCATTAACATCCTCTAAAGAAACAATTATTTCACAAGAACTTCCCAAGTCCCATTCACTTCCCATTTCATCATAAAAATGAACTTTCTCTGCATCTGGTCTTCCACTTTGTGGCTCATACGCACATATTACGCGCAAACATCTTAGGCACCATGACAAAAATTTTTTTTTGTTGGCCAGTGTAATTTAATAAAGTGGAAATTTCGGTCATTTTTTTCGAAGTCCTATATCATCAGTCAGGCGTATTGTGGTCACACATAATGCACACACATTATATTGAACCTTTCCTGAATCGTCCCATCTAATACTATGTTCTATACTCAATCGTCTTTAATTTTATAGCCAGCGAAAGGGTTAAGAAAGCAGCGAAGACTATAGCAAATAACAAAAATAATATCCTAAAGTCATTAGTGAATTTGAGGTAAAAGTAGTCTACAAAGGGCAAGCTTTAACACCATATACAACACGTAGGCGCCTATAGAAAAAAATAGATCCTTGTAGTCAAATACCAATAGATATATGTAAGGTTAAGAATTACAATCAAAATTGCTGTTGAAATAAAATACGAGATAGAGAATTTTTAAACGAATCATAGATTTATGACTCATAAGCTTTAGTTGAATTTTTTTTGAATTGCATTATGAAGTATGCCCAATCAGCGTTTTTGATATTTATATCTATTTCTCCCCATAGACTTCCTCCCCTATATAATATCGTTTTCTACTGTTGTTTTTATTAACCGAGGGCTTAAAAGAAACATTTTTTGTTAATTGTCTGGTGCTATGGTCATGAACAGACTCCAGTTTGGTGAGCAAGTCATAAAAAATTTTTGGTAAGCGATTATTATGAAGCGCAAACATAAATTTGGCAAGCTCAAGTTTATATGTATAAGTTAGTTTCAGAAGGTATAAACTTTTGTACAGATTAGACATTCGACTACAATTCCTACTAAAGGTAATAATGCGAACAATGTTGTTAAATCGAATCATTAATTTACGAAGATGAGTTTCAGATGCAGTGCCCCAAACTAAAACACTGTATTATACTTTGGAATATATCAAACTGTGATACAGCATGCGTAACGTCTGTTTTCGGAGAAAGTTACGAATTTTATAAAACCAGCCAGATCAACGAGCTAGCTAAAAAGACAGTTGTTGGATTTGATCACACCACTTTTAAGCTTTCGCCCAGAAATATTAATAAATATTTTAACGTATGTTCTCTTTCTAAAGAAGTTTTGTTGAGCTGCAATTGAAACTCAGCGATGCAGGAAATGTTAGATCGTTTGTTAATTAACATGCAGTTTGTTTTAGTATAGTTTAACGATAGCTTGTTTTTTCAAGCAATAGTCAATTTTGTTTAGCTTGTTGTTTACGTTATTCTCCAAAATATTTAAGTTTTTGTCACTCAGCATAAGAAGTGTATCATCCGCAAATATCGTAGTGTTGAACCGACTTATTTGGGGTAGGTCATTAATGTAGAGAACGAAGAGTAGTGGCCCTAGGGAAGATTCTTGAGGGATTCCACAGGATACTTTTAAAGGTAAGGATTTATAGTTATTAATTTTTTTACGATGATATTATGTTATAATTTTTTCTAAACAAGAGCAAATACAAACAAAAATTGATTTTTCTAAAATTTTACCGCATGGTAATAATAAAGAAATTGGTCTGCAGTTGGTGCACAGATTATGGTCCCTTTTTTTTGTAAATCGGCACGACTTCAACTGCTTTTAGTGCATTTGGAAACTCATATGGTGTTACACAATATACATTGCTGTTGAAGAATACGGTTTTGTCGGCAAAATAAATGCCAAAAGTGTCCTGTACGTTTTCAACGGTAAAAACGAAAAACTTTTTGCGCGTACTTTGCGAGCAAAACCGAATGTTCGGACAAAAGTGTACACTATTAAACATCATACAAATTACCAGGCGGATGAAAATTTTTGTGTGAAAATGCTTAAAAGTTGAAACGTACTAATCTGAACAAAAAGGTACTCTGCGTTTATCGGCCTTTCATCCCATCGATTCGAGAAAACGCTGATCGAAAGTTCACAGCTTGAATGAACAAATCTATACCATCAGGCGCAATTCTTTCCGTGTATTTGTTACGGTGTGTGTGCGCGCGCGCGTGTGTGTGTGGGGGTGTGAGTTTGGGTGTGTGTGTTGATGGGTGTAATCGTACTGACTGTGTGTTATAAATCACACATAATAATTTCATATAACCTTTATTTAGGCTTTGAAAAACTATTTTCTGCGTCTGCAAAACAATAAGAAATAAAATATTACACTGGTCCTAAACACAAAAAAAATTACTCTGCTTGATAGCACTCATGTGGATTTGACATTTATAACTGTGGTACTAACAAATCCTAAAGACGTACTTGTTTCATTAGATTGTGATTATAATACTTTGGGTGAATCGATTACAAGCAAACTAACTAATAACAAATACGTTGCGAATTATGATGGAGGTTCAAATCTCACGACACTGTACCTGCAACCTCACGCAAAGAGGAACGGTCCTTCAGCATTATGCAAAAAGTACTGACATGGACAAAGTCAACGATGAGTGATAAACGCTTATCTGGCATCTGCATGCTAAATGTATTGTACACCGTGGCAAAGTGAACTCCCAGAAAACTGAGCTAATGAACATCGCCGTTAATAATTTGGTAAGAGATCTCCAAGGGCCTCAATTCCTGTTCCAACAAAAAATCTGCTCTAACTGAATGAACACAATTTTTCAAATTTTAGTTTTTCCTAGGGGCAAATTCCCCTCTTCTTCTTTGCGGACGCCCGTGGGTAGCAGCTATGCGTAAACCTTTTATTCGCTGTTGTTTCAAAACCAAACAACCGATATGCTGCCTGTTAAAGAAGAATGATACCTTGAGAGTATTAACATAGCAGTAGGTCAAAAAACCTACACATTTATAGTAATGAGATGGCAAATTATAATACTTTGTGTAGTCGTGTCGTGAACCTGACTTACCTTAACCTACAAGACATTAATAACACTGGTCAACACACATTTTGTTCCAAGAAAGTTTCAACGGTTTTAGAGTATTTTGATGTTGCTATATCCGATAATGACACTGGTTTTTCCAAATTGGGTTTAGTTTTTAAAATGGTTTCATATTTTTGTTTTAAAAAAGTTCTAAAAATACACAAATTTTGACATTGGTATTCTCTTTATGCTACAGCTTTGATGAGGCTGCATTTGTCTCCTCAAGCATGTCAGTACAGTATTCTTTCATTTTTGATGCAATATCGTGAAAGACAGCAACCGTTATCGCAGAATGCCTTCTATATGCAAATCATGTTTAATGTGAATGTCGCCGAATACGATTAAGTCACCCGCCTTGTACCCTAGTGACCGGCAGATGACGATTCGACAACTAGAAGATTAGCTTGGTAGAGTGCAACGACTACCTTCTATGCCCTTACTTCGGCCTAAGGACTTACGCTTATGAAGCTAAGTTGCAGCCCACTCTTTAACACCACAACTTATATTAATGCATAAGCGGTTGCACTCCGACAATCACGGACACCACGCTGTAGCAGCCGATAGTCCCCCTTCCTTCTAATAGTACTTGGCCCGTGCCTTCTAATTTTTCACCCTTCTTCCTTCTTTTCTTTCTTCTCTGTTCTGTCCTCTGTTTGCTTTTATGTCTTTCTCTTTCTCTGAGTTTTCAAAATGACCCACCCGTATATATACTTCCAATTCGTACGTAACCGAAACAACGTTCCCAAATATTTTAGCCAATCAAAAAAAATCTAGAAACTAAAAATTAACAAGAAAAGGTTTGAAAACGGGGGAATATCGGAAGCTGCTACCCAAAGAACAACCAATAAAAACGCATATAAAATCAAATAAAAGGTTTGTCTACGGGGGGAGTACAGGAAATAACTACCAATAAAATACACAAGCGAAGGTTTGTATACGGGGAAATACCAGAAATAATGACCAAAACAGAAAAACTGCGTCGACACGGGATAATAATATGAATATTCCTGAGATTGTTATTGTTGCAGTGAAAATCAAGCAAAAACTAAGAAAATTAGGCGAAATCAACACTAAGCAACAGATTTTTGTAATGCAAAAACAGGTGACGTCAAAGCACAAACACCACGATCAAAGTACAGTGTCCGACAAAAGTTTCAGACCATTCTGTAATTTTTGCAAAACCTGAATAACTTTGTTTTTCAGACATTTTAATCACAAAAAATCAACATTAATTTTGCAATTTATGCACCAACACATTACAATCAGTTCTAAAATAATAAAATATGCAGAAATTTTGTTGACTATTACTATTAGGTATGTCTTTTTTTGCTCTCAATTACAGCCTGTAACCGACGTGGCATGCTGTGTATCAGGGTTTGGCAATGAGCAGCCGCTATTTTAATGGCTCAAACTGTCTTATCACATCCACAAGTTGTTTGGCAAATGGCGGTTGCTTTTTTGCAACTATATCTTTAAGAATGTTTTGCAGATTTTCTATAGGCTTTAAGTTGGAGCTGTTTCCAGGCCATAGCAAAATATCCACTATCGGGTTTTTGAAAAAATCAGATAAAATTCTAGGCCTGTGCATGGGGCCTCATCATTAATGAATATCCTACACTGATGAATGTCCACATAAATTTTCAGCTTATCTTTAAATAGTTACAATTACTTTTGTCGTTTACGGTCCTACCAGGGGGCAAATAGTACAAACCGGTGATCCATTGCATGACATGGCCTCCCAGATCATTTAAGTTGGCGGGGGAATGCTTCTTAGTTGAAATTGTGTACCTCTCGTTGTATCTCTTTCCTTTTGATCTACAAAGGCTTTGCTTCCTTGACGCAAACTGCTGAATGGTTGATTCATCACTGAACAATACTTTACTCCAATATTCAATGGTCCAATGTTGAGGTACTTTAGCAAATGATAAACGCTTGGGTTTCATGGATTTTGTTAGCAATGGTTTTTAGCCAGTTTTTACGATTATAATCCAAAATCGTATATCAATCGGCGAGAAACAGTCATGTCACTCACTTTGACGCCCTTTGCCAATAATGCAGACCGTACTTTCTTTATCAAACTAGTTGGGGATTGAACAAATATCCTTTTCATTAAGCGATTATCTATCACAGTTGAAGCAATCTTCAGTTACAAGTAAGGTTTTCACAAACTGCTTCATCAAACCAAGTTTGATACACGGTGTTGGAATGTTGATTTTCTCTCTGAGAACCAAAAGTTCGTTGATCATGTTAGCTTCACCGACTCTCATGGAATCTCTAGAAGGCGATCCTTTTTTCATCCAGCGATCATCACACGCTCGGGTGTCCCATAGGCAGACAAAACATGGGTATTTTGTGTAGCCATTTCACTGGCCAAGCAAAAAATTCACCATTTTCAAGTATCCACAGATTAACCATGAGTGAGAGCCATAATCCAGTTTCTATAATACCATTTTAATATTGTTGTAATTTTTTTTTACTTTTGTTGAATGGCCAATTGGGAGAGATGCATACCTGTTATTGTTATGTAGCAATACACATTTTAAACTACTTTTGGAACTGTCTATGAATAAGCGCCACTCTTGAGCTCTGTATTGAGGTAGGGGAAAGTTGTGTAATATCGACCCTCGTGTCAATTAGTACCCAGCTGTTTTGAGTTTCATTTCATGGTTTGATGTGGAAATGGTCGCATGATTTGAAACATCTTGGCAAGGTTTAGAAAAAGCTTTAATGCATGATGGCAAAGTAGTGAGGAAATAGGCCATCCATAACAAAAAAGAAATGAAGGATGTTTGATCTTATTTTAACACCTATGTTATTGACATAAAATGGAAAGTCTGGGAAAGATATGAGCTTAACTGAAACGTTGCTTATACGTGTGAGCTTATACATTCCTGTACACTCCGCGAGAACCAAGTTTTAGTGTTAGGTTGAGAATTGATGAAAAGTGGTTAAAAAGGTTTCATACTAGGTTAGCATAAAATGGACCCAACACCTCGAGTAAAATAGACCCAAACACCTAGAGTAAAATGGACTCGGGGTCAAATTCACGCAGTGGAAGGCATTCATTTCACCTAATAATGGAAAAGGTGTTGGGCATTTTCTTATGTTGTACATACTTTATATAGGACTAAACACTAACATGACTATAAATTTTTGTTGTATTTTGCACATTTGCACGTGACTATAATATTGTTTAATTAATTATTATTGCTGTTTAAATGTCGACTCGAGCTGCACGAAAAAGCAAAAGGGAAGACGGAAACGTTTGCTATTGCTATAAAGAAATTTTTACTATTGCTATAAATAAATTCCAGTAATTTTCTTTGCATGACCAGTTAAAAGATATTTTTTTCAGCTAGGATTACAATACGGCTGGGAACTCCTACCCGGAATATGTACTATTTCATCACTAAATTGTTAATTTCAACCTGTTAAGACTCAACTGTGTTAAGACTAACTAAAATTCTTGCATTTTGACTGTTTATCAAAGGGTCCGTTTTACTCGCATGCCGCGTAAATTGGACCAGTTTGATAAAAAAAATAAAGATCAATTTTGCATCTGAACGAGTAAACATAAAAGCTTGATACCGCATCACAATATACCTTTTATCCATCTTTACTGATACACGAAGTGGGAAAGGAATTGGAGTTAACCGTTTTTCTTATTGCAATTCTTGCTTAAGGGGTCCGAATTACACAACTTTTCCCCTACTCTCATTTTCAGTAGAAGTCCTTCGATGTCTTTACAGTAAACAAGTTCTTCTTCTCCATTTTTGCCAAAATACGGAAGTAATTTTTTTTCTCTCGTACGGTAGAATTGAAACTTCAGTTCTAAGGCAGTTTTTGTTTTGAGTGGGGATGGCAATATTTCTGATGCTTTGTTAGATAAGTTGAGATCCTAATAAGATCACTCAGCTCTTTCTGCTTGAATTGCTCTGGAGTTGATAAACTACTTTTAAACACACTTTCACCGCTGTCACTTGCAGAGCTTTCTACCTCTTCGTTGAACTCATTGACGTCAGGTAAATCATTAAATTCAGATACAGGTACTTCCTCACAGTGAGTCACAAGTCGACGAACAGATTCTAAATCGTGGTAATTTCTTACCGGCGCAATGGTGTAGGGCAGGGGTTCCCAATCAAGAGTGCTCGCACCCCTTGTGGTTGCGAGGCAGCATCTTAGGGGGTGCAAGATGATCATTCAGATAAAGTAAGGATAAAGTAAAGACAAGTGCAATACATCTTGATCATTGGTTTGGTTTATTCCCCAAAACAGCTTTTTGGCCAAAGTCGGGACACTAAGCTTTAGATCGCGCCCTGAAGGCGGAGTGGATCTCCAAAAAAAGAAAAGAAAAGGTCACCACCTTCTTCAAAAGTTGGCAGCGAAACCAGCCGACAACGACAAGAAAATGGTGGTAACCTTTCTTTTTTTTTCTTTTTGGAGATCCACCCCACCGACAGGGCGCGATCTAACACTGAGCGTCCCGACTTTGGCCAAAAAGCCGTGCGCGGCCTTCAATTCAACCCGAAAAGATGCTAATCTCCAAAAAAAAGGTCAACAGACGCAATTTTAGCCTAGCCTTGAAAATCGCCCCAGCCCGGGACATGTTAAAATATTTTAGGGGTGCGAGAACATATTGAAATATTTTAGGGGTGTGGGCCTTTATAAAGGTTGGGGACCACTGGTGTAGGAGTTAGTGCGTCCGCATCGCAATCGGTAGACCTGGGGTTCATTTCGCTTGTCGAGCCATGCCAAAAGACTTTAAAAATGGTATTCACAGCTTCCCGCTTGGAGCTCGGCATTTACGGGAGTTTGTGGAGAACTAGCCGGCAAGTTCGCTTGTTGTGTCCTTGGGTAAGGCACTTAACGAAACGTCCCCATCTTTATATGGAAGATAGAGGGCCCAGACACCACGAAAATGGCAACTTCCAAGCGAGTGCGGACGTCTCGTCCAAAATATAGCGATACAATTCGCTTTCTCGTGAATGGAAGATAAACATGGACAATACAAAAAAATGTCTTTTTCTTGTGACAATTAAGACCCTTTTAGGTCCACCAAACAAAAGTAGCACTCATTGAAATGGTCATTTGGTTTTCTCCAAACCATCGGTAAACCAAACCTACTTTTAAGCGTACCATTAGCCAACTTACTCAAGCTTTCTACACATGCTCTCCAGACAATATGAAGTGCTCATGATTTATCTTGGTCACCAAGTTTCACTTTAAAATACGCAAGATATATCTTCCTCACAAAATCAGTGACAGTTTGCTTTTTCTTTTTGAAGGTATATTTCCAACAGATGTACAAAACTTGTCAGAGTTATTACGGCAGCTTCTTCGTGATAAACTCATAACTCTTAAATGCAGCTAAAACAATACGTAAAATTCAATATCCAAAGTGAGTATAAATCTGTGATCAAGAATAAATACTGTACTAAAATATTACAGACTATCAATTCAGTCACAAGGAAATACATACCTACCTGTAACTAACTTAAGCATTTTACTACATTTTCCTTAACAAGCCCTATTCGCAGTTGAATTGCACAACCCTCCGTATTTTCCAAACTTTAGTTAATTTGAGTATGAGCTCAAACTAGATTTGTTGTATTCCTTTCTCTGGCCACAGAGCTATTAAATTTTGACTACAACAGCTGCAAAAATATAGCTACAAAATGAGATACAGACATTATCCGCCATGATAAGATAGCTAAAGGGAGTACAGTACATGCTGTAAGCATTACAAAGAAACTGCAGCTTATCAGAATGATAAGCCTACTCTTTACTACCATGACCTGGTTTACTGTTTGATGGTGCACGGTTTGCCGAAAGCTGAGGAAACCAATCGTAAGCTAAAGACATACAGTACAGCAACATACATACAACCAGTCCCGTAGCACTCCAACTTCGGGCCCCCCCCCCAAAGTAAGCGCAAGAGCCCCTGCGCACAGGTCATATCACTTTAGAGGTGTGAAATTGAAAAGCTGGATTAAGAAAATACACCACAAATTGTACATAAGTAAACAGGCTAATGTCAGAATAAAGCATGCCGATACCGAAGGTGCAAGTCATAAAAAATTCGGCACCGATGCCAGAGTTCAGTAGGACATTTATGCAGACACTGCGAAACGAAAGCAATGACACTGAAAAACATGAAAAAGTTATAAAAACACAGTATCATTTAAATAATCTGGAGCGAATCTTTTTGTTCGCAAATGCTGTTATGACATTGTCATAATCAAGAGATCGGGCGCAGTCATTTTCGATTGACAACATGGCTAATGAAGATAGTCTACTGTCTGTCATAGACGTTCTATTAAAAGTTTTGATCAGTTTCAATTTGCTGAAGCTTCTTTCAGCGCTGGCAACAGTCACGGGGCAAGTTAGTAAGATTCGAAGTGCGATGTACACATTCGGATACAATTCAAATAAATGAGTCTTTAGAAGATAGTTCAGAAAGTCTTGAGCCGTATTGAGATTGCGTTTTTTTTGTAAAATTAAAACAAACCGCTGTAGCTCAGCGCTCATTTCATCAGAATCAATGTCACCGAACTTTTTTTGGAACTCTTTACAGCAAGTAAGAAGAGCATTTTCTTGTTGCACAAGCAAAAGTTTGTCTCGTGTGTACAAAAACGAAAAGGCGGAAGAAACCTCACGTAACAAATTAAAGCGCTCCTTTATTGACATAATAGCCTGGTCTACTAATGGATAGAAAAAGTTGCTTTTAAATTTCAGTTCAGGAGTAGCTCGTTGTTCCTCTTCACCTTGGTAATCAAACCATCTTCTTTTCTTTCCACTTCTTGACGGAGGAAAAGAAGGATCAATATCGAATTCCTGTGCTATTTCAACAGCAGATGTTGCGGCACTGTCATAACCCGTTGTGCGATAGTTTTGCAAAAACTTTTCAGTTGCCTGGATTTCCGTTTCCATTGTATGAAGGGAGACTCCATACGATTGAAGAATCTTGCTTGCTTTATTGACTTGGAATAGGATATCATACCAAATAAACACCGACAAAAGAAAACTCCATTTTGATAAATGAGCTATCAACGATTTTGTTTCTGAGGCAGCTCTTCCATCTTTTCTTTCTATGGAAATGGCTTCCAAGTCTTTCAGTGCCAGCAACACCTCTTTTAAATTGTATCGAAGAGGTTTGATGCATTTAATTCTGCTTTCCCAACGAGTATCAGATTGTGACTTTATGGACAGCTCCACATGTTTCTTCAAAATTTCCCAACGCTGAGCAGAGGAAGAAAACAGCACATACAACCTTGTAAGTACTCCAAAAAATGTCAATGCTTCCGTCGATCAATTAGCACTGTCAACAACAACTAAGTTAAGGGTATGGTTTGCACAGGGCACGTAAACAGCTTTGGGATTGATGTCTAGCATTCTTGCTTGGACCCCAGAATGTTTTCCTTTCATGTTAGCACCATTATCATATGACTGACCTCGACAATCAGACAATTCGAGTTGCAGTTCGGTCGCTTTTTCTAAGAAAGCGTCCAACAAGCCTTTCCCAGTACTGTCACTTATTCTCAAGTAGCCAAAAAATCTTTCTTTAACAACAGCAGCTTCTTCATTACATAGTACATAACGGAGAATGACAGACATTTGTTCATGATGTCACATATCTGGAGTGCAGTCCAAAATTATAGAAAAATATTTTGCCAATTTCAATTGCTGTAAATTTTCTTTTTCAACTTCTGTCGCTAGCAATTCAATTAGTTCATTTTGTATGGTAGGACTCAAATAGTGATCTTTAGTGTTTTTATTCTTGATTCTTTCTTGAAGCTCTTTTAGGATCGGATCTCTTCTTGCCAAAAGCTCAAATATACCCAGAAAATTTCCATTGTGAGGAGATCCTAAGACTTCTTCAGATCCTCTAAAAGCAAGATTCCTTTCCGATAGAAACAAGGCAATGTCGATAAGTCTCTCTAAAACATTTCTCCAAAAACGTCTTTCATTGAAAAAAATATTCATCTCGCGTTTGTCGATAGTGGATGAATTTCTTATCCCTTCAGCTAGCAACATCCATTGACTGCAGCATTCTTGGTGGGAAATGCCGTTTTCATGGTCTTTCAGTTTTTTCGAAAAACCCTCCCATGTATTTATACCACTACAAAAGGGGCTTAGTGTTTTTCCAAATAGCTTACAACAAAAGCAAAAAACTTGATCTGATTCCCCACAATAAACTAGCCACGACCGTGAAACACTTTCACCATTAGGTAACACACGTTTACAATGGTTGGAGGAAAAACGTCGCCTTGGAGTTGTGTTATTATATGGAAAATTCATTATTAGTTGATGTGGTCCACGCTTTACTATATCACATCGTTGAGCATCAGAAATACTTTCAGGCCATTTACATGGGTCATCAGGGATAGGGGTAAATTGAGATTCAGTTATTTTTGATATTGAAGGTTGCGCATTGGCAGGTAAATCACAACTTACATTTTCTGGAAATTCACAATCACTTTGATGCTGATCGTCATAGTCTTCTTTTTCTTGTACACTATAGTTTTCTTCATTCCTCTCGGTACTAGTGCCAGGTCTACTCTGCTCAGTAATCTTGAAAAAATCTGTCATCTTGGGCAATTTCGCTACAGCATCTCGAGCAGTGGCTGCTTCTTTTCTCTTTTGAGCAGCACTTTTTGAACGTTTCATTCTATACAATGTCAATAAAATACTTTATCTGCACTCTGCAGTGTATATATATTGTCCCGGTATTTCTAGCCAAACAGAATTCCAGACCATTCTATGATTGTTGCGTAACAACGGCATTGTTATGTCAATCGAATATTCAAGATTCTACCAGAAAATCAATCGAAATATTCTAGATTCAGCGAGATAAAATGACGTAACATTCACTTATGATGTCACAAGCCAATTTCTTCCTACAGTTTAAATCGGTTGTAAACAAGTCTGCTGAACTGAAAATAGTCACGTAGCCAAAAAGCAATTTCAGACTAACTTGGGCCCCCAAAGTTGGCCTGGCCCCCCCCAATTGGGGGGTTTGGGGGGCGGATGCTACGTCTCTGCATACAACTAAATAACTTGTGCTATGGGAAATGGGATCTGAATTGCTAAATATCAAAAAGTACTTTCAAAACCTTACTAATGAAGTAGTGGGATGTTACATCAACAATTAGACATATAAGAGTACCTGGTAGAGAAAAGTGATTAGTGGTTTACTGTTTGATGGTGTACGGTTTGCCGAAAGCAGAAAAAAACAATCGTAAGCTAAAGACATACTGTACAGCAACATAGCCTACATACAACTAAATAACTTGTGCTACGGGGAATGGGTTCTGATTTGTTTAATTTCAAAAAGTGCTTTCAAAACCTTACCACTGAAGAAATGGGATGTTACATCAAAAATTAGACATATTAGGGAACCTGGTGGAGAATAATGAATGCATACTAGCTAAGAAGCATTTCCAATACACATGTTGTTGCTACTTGTATTCACATTTGGCAGAAAAAAAGTACAATTTTTCTCTTGCCAAAAATACCGATATCTCGAAGACTAGCGCCAATTTGGAAAAATCAATGTCATTTTTGGATTCAGCGACATCAAAATACCCTAAAACTGTTAAAATATTTTCGGCACTCGAAAAAAATTATTTTTGTTGACCAGTGTAATCAAATATAGTAAAACTGAACTAATGCACAATTTTTTTCGTTAAATCTTTAAGGAATCACATCAAGTATACTCATCTTTACCAAGAAAACCTGGTCCAACCATTATACTCTTCAACTATAACCTAACCCAATGTAATAACTGTAAGTGCTTGATATTAGCTCATTTTGCACTTACCCTAATGACAATTATTCCACGACCAAGCAATACACATGCAGCCAGAGATGTTAGCTAATGCAAATAGGCATGCAATTACGCAAAGTTGTTATTATTACGCCAAATATTTAATTAGATTATTTTGGGAATTACATAACAATCGCTATGTCACTCCTTTTCTTCTCCCATAGCTTTACATTTATACTTCAATGCAAGTGGTAAAATAAACTGATAAAATTTTGTAAAAATTACGCTTCAACAAAATTTTGCGAAGGTTTTAGTTGCGAAAAATTTTTTCTATTGTGTTTTGCAACTCCAAACTAATCACCAAAAAATCAATAATTGCCTTAGAATGTCTTTACTTTTGATAAAATATCCCTTTTTCTAATTCCTCGTTTTATTCAAAAACTGATTGCATTATTAAACATAATTTAGTATTATAGTCATGAAAACGCTAATACAAAGAAGAATTATGCCAAATATAACCTACATAAGCATTTTGCATGGATGCAAACATTTGAAAAAACTTCAGAAATGGTTATGTTAGCGTAGCCTGCATCTATAAACTGAGAACTATTCGCGTATTATATACCAAAAATAACCCCCATTGTGTTGCAACTCCACTGCCCTTTGTATGTTGTTTCCACATCACAAATGTCTTGTTTAAACTTTTCACCAAGTTTTTCTCCTACATATAACACTTTTAAAGGTTAAATAATTAAGGTGAGAGAGCTGGAAATGCAATTTCAAGGACATAGGACGTTCCATTGTTTTGTATCCCTGCCTCAGATTGTTCCCAAAATTTACAGTTATTGATTTGTTTATTCCGAAGAAAATTTTGTACTACTTTTTGAAATGCTTTCCAGCTTCTCTTGTAGTCATTTTATGTTCAAGTTTTTCACATTGTAGCACAGAGTTTTTCAAGGCGTTTTAAGTACCAGATCTGGACCTCTAAAAATGAAAATCGGGTCCCTGAAAACAGAGAAAATTATGTCTATGTAATAGAGTGCAAAACACATCTAATCATTTTAAATTAGTCAAATGTTTTTCGGGTCCCTACAGTTCCATATTGGGCACCTAACATTTTTTTAAAAAAAAACCGGTTGTAGCATAAAGCAAGTTGGTGGCACAGTAAAAATTCCAGCCTTCTTGTCGGTTTCTGACAAAAAAACAAGGAAGAAATATGCTAAAAATCATCTCCATCTTTATTTAGAGCCTTGACAAATTGGTTGACAAGGCCAAGCTAAATTTGGAAAGGAAGCATTGAAATTTTTTCGAATCCACTAAAGCATGTTTTACTTTATGTGTCTCAGGAACAAAAACCTTCTCTCTGGCTTCTTTTTTCTAGAGTGGTGCTTATTCACAGCTCGGGAGTCCCACAAACAAAAAAATTGGAATGTTTTGTGTAATCTTCTTGTCATCCTTTCAAGAACCCAATCATTTTGAAGTTCCCACAAAGTTGCCAGTTGGATCTGCCATAGCTAACTCTTCCAAGGAAAAACTTCACATTTTTGTAATCTTTTATTTAGACAGAATCGATTATAAATGGGTAGGCTACTGATTTCCATTAAGAAGGAGGACGCATTTCAAACTTTATGAAGAATTGTCTATAAATAGACGCTACTCCCTTGGGTTATGAGCAATTTTGAATTCTTCTAATAGATAATCAACGTCGCGGCAAAAACAAAGAGCCAGAAATAGAAAAACATTTTGACCCTTTTTCAAGCCTTTTTCTCGACGAAGAACAGACGTGATAAATCTAACAAGCTCCATTCTTTCAACCTTGAAGTCATAAGTCCCTCATTTAGTTGCGTAAGCCCCATGTCTTTAACTAAATCATCCAGTCCGTGTTGGCTGGGAAACCCCTCCTAAAATTCATAAATTAGCAAATGAACTGAATTTCGTTGTCCCTTAAGGCCGCCATCCAAATTTGATCGCCACATTCCGCTGATCACATGAAGAGTCCAGCTTTTATTTTGGTCACCACTTTTCATGCCAAGTAAATTTCATATGCCTAAGAAAACTTTGCTTCTACCTTTATCTTATTCAGTAGGCGCCGCTTATTATGACCATGGATAATATGACCAGCCGCTTATTATGACCAATTTGGTAAGGTCCGGAATTTTTCCATTTAAAATTCTCCGTTTAATATGACCAAATTTTGGATAATATGACCAACATTTTCTCCATCTCTCTTGTTACGGTACAGTATTTTTTCCCACCACGCACTTATAACTTCACCTTTTCAACATATAGTTACATACTGTACTTGGTTTTACCGTTACTTGTATTGTTACAATACTGTACTTTGTTTTCCTGCCAACGTCACTCAGTTTCTTCGGTTGAGCGATGAATTTGATGGTATTTGGACTTCTTGTGGCTTATGGCCTCGATTCAGGTGCTGTTATGGCGACTTCGGTTTTTATAACCATTCGGATATTATGACCAAAATGGTTTGGTCCCAAGGTGGTCATATTAAGCGGCATCTACTGTATTTCACTTGCCTTAATTTGATACATAGACCACAGGTATAGCAAAAACAATAAGCAGAAAGCTTTCGTTTACAAGTACATGAACACAATGATGACACTCCTCAATTTACCGCAATTCGGTTACAACTGTTTACAGAACCAAACAAAAACAGCAATCTGAGACTTTTTTCTGAATACTGAGACTAAGACAAATAAAATTGCGGTAACTATGCAGGCTGTAATCTATACTATACAGTAAAGCACAATTTTGCCCGTGTGTGACTGTGTGTTTATGCTCCTCTAAAACTACTGGACGTATGAGCATCAAACTTGACACGATTGATTACTACCTCGGGTGTCATAAAAAGGATTAGTGACGTCATCATGGCGTCACAACCAACGATTTTTTTCAATGGCATTTTTGATGGAGGAACGCGATTTTTAGCTAAAACAAAAGCCAGTACTCGACTTACCAACTTCAACATGTTTCATCTTTTCCGGGTCTTACATGATGTCATAATTAAAATAACTGTACAATTTGTGTTCTTAATTTACTCAAAAAGTACTGATCGCAGAAACCCGATTAAACGCTTTTTGAGGGATATTATCAAGGTGCTTTAGATAGAAATCACTCTACATCAATTTAAGCTTAATTGACGATGCAACAACAGATTATTTTTTCAAGCCTTAAAAGCCTTCTAAGCATGCTTCTTTTTTCCTGCACGATTCAAATTCGCCCTATGATGTCGTAATGTTGACTGGTACGATCAACACAGTTTTTCCCAATCAGAAATCACCATGTAATAATGCTTTTTAAAAATTGTAGCATTTTCACAATAATCAGTTTACCTAAAAACTGATTTGTGGCATCATTTCCTAAAGCATTTACAAAATTCATTGAACAAATTAAAGGGTATTTCAAGGCAATTTTGTTAATATACAATATGTAGCCTTCCTAATTGTTTTGCACTACAAAAAGTGAACTTTTTACAAAGGTAGTATAACTTTTTACCCCCTCCTAAAAAGTGGTAAGCTGAATAAATACAGATACGTTTAATGTGTATAAAGGTTAAAATAAGGTATTAACAATCAGAGTCGTTTGAAAGCCTTAGGAAATCAGCTTTCAAGCAATATGAAACTCCAATTTAACAATTAGTTAGGGCCAAGGATTAGTTTATAATGGCTGATCAAAATTGGTTGCTATATTTACATCATTTTCCATTTTTTATTAAAAGATCTTTCTACTACACCTAAGCATCTAGCAATTTTTAGAAAAAGTTAGTTCTTTGGTACATTTTCACTATTATTCTCACAAGCATGGTACTTTGGCATTGTCCTTCTGTATTTGCAAAAGGATATATCAAAAAGTGAAGTCTTTGAAAAATTTTAAAGTAACCTATTGGTTAAAAACATTCTAAACATTGGTGGCTGTGCTGCACAAAATTGCAATTTCTAGAAAAACCAAGTTCTGTGATACATTTTGTCTTTTTTTTTTCAAACTTGCAAAAACATCTTCTAAAAATGAAGTTTCTAATAACTATAAAAAGTAGCTCATTCCAAACAAAAAATTGGTAATCCTGTTACAAAAATGAGGGGTATAGATAGTCCTGTTTTATCTTTTGCAACTAAACATTGTTGTCCACCTACATATCGTCTAAATCAAGAATAACCACAATTGATGTACAAAGAGCCAAAAATCATAAGATCCAACACTGAAAAAGCCTTTATGCAATGCTAAGTTTAAATTGACAACATTTTCTCACGAATTAGTGGATCATCTTTTGTTTGGAGATCATCATTTTAAAACCTCCAAATTGTGCATTCGCACCCTTCCACCAGCCACATCACTCAACGTGTCGCACCGCAGTTTGCACAACTCTATACCACACCACTGCACACAAAAACAACACGAGTCAAAATGCCGCATTCAAAGACCCAAATCGCGCATGCGCTTCGCGAGCCGCTGTATGGTCACCCCTGGTGTAAATTTTAAAGCAATTTTTTTGCAATTATGTATAACCGCCACAGCTGGCTGATTTCATAATCTTGATCTCAACGTTACTAATGAGGGGCCCTGCTATTGTAATAACTTGACTGTGCACACTAGCGTACCGAGGGGTACGCCACTGTGCCATGGCTTCCCCCTCAGACCCTAAAAATGAAAAAATCTAGAGCAAAGCCAAGCAGTTTTAGCAAAAGCAAAGCTGGTTTTCGCAATTATTTGGGATTCGCCCTGAACTTTGATTTTTCGTGCCTTCGGCACCCCACATGAAGTTGATTTGTGACGTCACACGATTGTGACGAAACTTTGGCCCCCCTCAGAAACCTTCTGCGTACGCCACTGACTGTACAGTAAGTGCTTCATTTTGGGTTAGTTTACTCCTTGCATGGCTGCGTTTATGCCAGGACCAAGCAACATGCTTGCAACCCGACGCTTTAGGTCGTACAAATACGCCTACAATTACAAAAAAGTCGTAAGTATGAGAAAAACGTTTTATAATTGTTGACTCTTTTATTTGTGAGCAAGTCCAGCTCCTAAGTACCAAACAAGGCAAGCAACAATAGCCGGGAACTCGAGTCGAGAAACTTTGGAAAAAATACAGCGGTTATGCCTAACCCTCTGTAATGTTTTTTTCAGGCTTAATCGATTCCCAGTGCAAAAACGGTACATATCATTTCGAAACAAG
Source organism: Trididemnum clinides (assembly GCA_963675345.1). Taxonomy (NCBI): domain Eukaryota; kingdom Metazoa; phylum Chordata; class Ascidiacea; order Aplousobranchia; family Didemnidae; genus Trididemnum; species Trididemnum clinides. Next base: position 13,930,344 of record OY776295.1, read on the forward strand.
AAATACGAGTAGCTATGTCACAACAAATTAACTTTTCATTACTGTTCTCACAAATATCAATTGGCAGAAACCGGTGCAGCAAGCTGAACACATATTCTTAACCTCGACATTACTGATGGGGCCACGGCTATTGCAATAGCTTAACTGCGAGTGCTTCATTTCGGGTTAGTTTGCTATTTGCATGGCTCCGTTTATGCCAAGGCCAAGCAACATGCACCCAGCCAGAGGCTTGAGGACGTACAAACAGCTATACAGATATAAAAAAGTAGCAAGTAATGATCCTCATATTTAACACTCTCAGAACTACTCAATGGATGAAGCCGTCACACACGGCTGAACCATTATTCTTGACGCCAACATTAGAAATGAGGGCCTTGCGGACGACGCCGACTAAGCTGGCTAGTCACGAAGATAAATGATAACTAACGGTGACGTCACAATTCATCAGTGTTAAATAGAATCCAGAATAGCAGTTTGAAAAACACGGTGTTGAAAGTTTAAAAATTTGAAATAACAATTGTTTTGGCGACACTTGGAACTAAAATTTCCTAAACTCATGTTTCACTTAGCAACATGTTGTAGAAAACTGAAAAATCGACCTAACTAAATATTTGTTGCATGGTGTTTGTTAATAACTGATTCTACTCAAATAGTACGCAGGTATCTTCATCGGTTACCGAGGAGTAGTAGCTAATATATATTTGGCTCAATTCAAAGCACCATGTAAGTTATCAGAATATATATTAAACTACAAGCTACTAATACGATAGTACAGGTGTCGCGTTTTAATAATAATAGAATTTTGGGTTCTATCTCAATCCTAAAATTTTTAAAATTGCGGCGACGTATGATAATCGCTAGGATAATTAGATCTGACTGCAACTTAAAGAAAAACTTGGAAAAGATTGGCTTCCACTAAAAACGCCTTAAACTACGTTAAGAACAGAATAATGTATTCACAGAAATAATACTTCACGACTTCAAGCTTCTTCGCTCGACGATCTCAGAATTAATCACTTTACTACACAAACAGAAAACAGCCAAAACTAATTTTACCAATAACTGTTCAATACTCGTCACGTCCACAGAATCCACAAAAAATTATTACAAAAAAACAATAGCCCTTCTTTACTTCGTCAATCAATCTCTCTCTCCCCACTAACCGGTGCGATGGTGTGGTGGTTAGAGCGTCCGCTTCGCAGTCGGTAGAGCTGGGGTTCATTTCCCTTGTCGAGTCAAACCAAAAGACTTTAAAAAATGATATTCACAGCTTTCCTGCTTGGCGCTCAGCACATAGGGGATAGTGTGGAGAACAAGCCGGCAAGCTTGCTTATTGTGTCCTTGGGCAAGGCACTTAACAGGATGACTCCGTCTTTATGTGGCAGACAGACGGTTGGGCCAAGCAGTCTACTCGTCGTGGTGGCCCAATCTGACAAAAGACATGCAAACCGTGCATGAGCTCATATGCGTGAATGAATCTCTCCCCACTACAACACTTTTCTGCTCTCTACTACTAAAAAAATCTGGTCGCTTTATATATAAATAGAAAAAACAATCCAGAAATTGCTATAACAAAATAACATGAAAAAAGAAAAAAAGCACTACGAATAAGTTATGTAATCGGTCAACAAAATTCTTCGAAGAAGCTAGACTCACTAAATCAATCAGGAATTTTCTTTTGTCAAAAACGATTGCGACGTAATAAAGGCGTACTTACAGCAAATCCAATAGCGAGAAAAAAAGGCTTTTTTTTTCAATCAGTAGCCGAGCGAACAAAATAATACAACGCTATACGCATATGTAAAAACTATTCTTGCAAGACAAATTTCCTTATCCGTGATAGCAGGCATATGCTACGATTCGCGAATGCGCAAGAGAGCATAAGACAGACAGATAAAGACGTTATCACTACTCCAAAACATTATTATGTTAATGAATATAAATATATTACCAGTCACAGCAATTACTGCTAAGCAGAACAAAGAAAACAATGTGCTTTCATTATAGAGTAAGATAACGGAACTAGGATCCTACGTTAATACAATTTTGTTAATGACCGGAATCAACAGTGTTATTAGCTCCACACATGCTGGAAACAGGGCAAGTAATACGTAATTGTTTGGAAGATCTAAATCTTTGGGAGACATGTAGCGGCTATGCGCTATCACCGCTCATGTTTTTTTAATTGATTCCTAATAAAGACACTGTACTTCTGATTTTTGGAAAGAGAATTGGCCATGACAAAACGACATTAACTTTTCGTTGCTTTTCTCTCGCCTATCCACATTCTTAATCTCGACGTTACGGAAGAGCGCGCTGCAATTGAAATAAGGTAACTGTAAGTACACCACTTCGGGTTTGCCTGACTGCGTTTGTGCCAGGACCAAACAACATTCGCGCAGCCAGAGGCTTTCAGTTGTACAAACAGGTAGACAATTACGAAAAGTTGTAAGTGGTGGTCCCAATACTCAATAGCTTAATCCTGAAAATACATATCAATCGCTTTGAACCCCTCCCACAATTTTGATATGCTTTCAAGCACTTGCTCAACTTATAACAGAGGTGCTCTACCTGTGGTACGCCTACCTCAAGTGGTATGCGAATTCTTTTCATGTGGTAAGGTACTCGGCAAACCATCCATGTATGTAAGATCTTTCGAAGTATTTGTTGGGATATCTTACCATTTTCGCCGATAGAAACCTGGATAATTTGTCGGTTGCTGTGGCGTCTGGAGACTTCGTCAACAAGTTTCTTGCAAATCAATGAAACATTATTGGATTGAATGCGTGAAACTGAGCCGCTGCTGCTCCAACCAAGGAACTATCAGGATCATAGGGAAAAATTTTCGTTAGGCGTTGAGACGGTCTAAGGTGGTGAGATTTCAATCAAATACTGTAACAATTTGGTCACAACAAATATATCTCTTAACACATTAATTTAGGATAAGTTTTATCGCTATCTAACCTGTAATAAAATATCGAAGCAAAAGTATAGCTCAAAATACATGAGGTACGCTTTTATTGCTATCCAACACAGAGGAGAATATGTACTGCAGCGTGTGGTCTCTATGAAGACCCTCTCCAATCGGTCAATGAAATTAAGTCTGCTCAAACGTAAATTTGAGTCAAATCAGGCAGATAAAAAACATCGAGAAAGAAGTTACTTTCAGCGACTTGATGAGATGTGAAGCGACAGCGCTTGGGCCAGACAGGCCAGAACTACCAAAAGATTGCAGGTAGCGTCAATGTATTTCTTGAAGTTTCCCTGCTAGCGGCTCAAACCATGAAGGCTCATAATCGCTTATCTTGTCAGCAACAAAAACACTTGTTGGGCTCCTGATAGAAGAAAAGGAGATGGCAAAATTCGATTGTGTGTTCCTTTACAATGACACTGTGAATCGCCGAATCAAAAAAATGTTTGTTAAAATTGTTGATCAAGTGCCTGTGAAGGTTAGATCCTTAAAGTTTGGATTCGCGATACAAATTGAATCGATTGACGTCACTAACTGCTGTCAGCTACTAGTTTATCTCCGATTTGCACCCAATGATGCTGTAAAAATTGAATTACTAATGAGTAAAGAGCTATCTGATACGAAAAAAGAAAATATGTTTTCAACATTTTAGATCAAAACTTTACTCAAAGTAATTTGGATTGGGGAAAGTTAGTTGGCTGCACAACTGCTGGTGCTCCACGTATGCTTGGTTGAAAATCAGGATTTCAAGCCCATGTAAAAGCTATGCCACCAATGGTCACTTTTATCTATCGTTTCATACACAGATATGCTCTTTGTGCTTAAGTGCTGCCATCAGAATTATTATCATGCTTGAACTGAATAGTCAAAGTAGTGAATTTTATCAAAACGTCAGCCCTGAATACACGGCTGTTTGCAAGGCTCTGTGCGGATATCGATTTCGACCACAAATGTCTCTTTTATCACACAGAGGCTCATTAGCTCTATCGAGGAAATATGACAAGGCGAGTCTTTAAAATGAGGCAAGAGCAACTTGTATTTTGCAAAAAGAATTACGATTTTAAAAACGATTCTGAAAGTGCAAATTTATTTTAAGGTTGGCTTATCTAATAAATATGAATTTTGAAGTTCTTAATAATATGAACCTGTTTATGAAAATGGGCTAACATCCCTATTACAGACTTCATTTCCAAATTGGAAGCTTTTACTGACAGTTGGACATTTGGGTAAAGAACTTGGAGAGGAAACAACATTGAATATTCAAGCATCTTTCTACGCTTCAAAGGCAGCTCAATGATGAACCATCTCAAGAGATTGACCTCCACTTGAAACTGCTCAGATCTGAGTTGACGCATTATTTTCCGAACACAGTATGTTGTCCCTTTACTACTAATCCTTTCATCAATACTCCATCTTTTCTACCCGTAGAAACGAGGGAAGAAAAGAAAATCATTGATGTTCAATCTAATGAGACAGCAAAAGCAAAACACAGAAAATGCTCTTGCACTAATTTCTGGTTGAGCATGGTTTCCCAGTACCCGACCCTGGCTCAGAACGCTACACAACAGCAACTGGTTTTTCCTATGTAGTACTAGTGAAAGTGGGCAGGATTTCTCTGCCATGACAGAAATCAAAACCAAGAACAGGATTGCCACAATGCGTACATGACTTCAGATGTTTTGTAAGCGGAGTTACACCTTGTATAGAGCAGTTAGTGGCACAAAAACAGTGTCAGCTCTCGCATTGAATTCCTCAGTATTGTTGTATTCACATATACATTTTCGTAAATTGAGTTTTTCTGAAATTTGTTGGCACCGTCGTCAGCAAAAAATTATTAGCTGGCAGGTAATAAAAAAAGGCTGAAAACCACTAGTTTAAAGGATAAAAGTTGGTTAAGTTTAAAAATGCCATTGCTGAAATACGTATGGTCAAATAAAATGTTGCCAGGAATCCCAGAGATTCCGGAGACATACCACAGCTATGAGCAGCCTCAAATAAGGTTTTTTTTATATCGATTACCTTTCAAGAATTGGTATTTTTATTTCGGAACGAGATTTTCCAATGTCACAAAGCATGGTAGTTGCTAGTGGGCCAAACCTCGACTTTACTGAGGGAGCACTGCGGGTGACGCCGCCAGAAGTGGCTAATATTACATAATTTAACTGTAGTCAGCTTTATCGGCGTCGCCCGGCTGAGTTACCAATCAGTTATGTCGGGTTAAAAATATCGGTTTAGCCTGCTCCACCAGCTTCATCCAAATAAATAAAATTGGTCTACTACTTACAGCTGTTTCATTATTAACTCTTGGCTACTTATACAAGTTAAAGCTTCTGATCGCTCAAATGTTTCTTGCTCCCGGCGTAAACGCTGCCAAGGGAGGGCGACCGGTGACCCGAAGCCCATAGTTCAGCTTCTGCAGTAGAGTTGTTACAAAAAGTTGGATTATGGCTAAAGCGGATAACCCAATAACCAGATATTTCCGCTAATGAAAAGGATAGTTTTTTCTGAATTCTGCAAAATTTCATGTCACAACTCAGCAATTTTGTTTCACTTCGTTACACATGAATAAAAATGCTTTCGTAGTTAAGAGTAGTCAGGAGCGAGAAATGACTGTACTATAAAAGTGTTCTAACGTGGTGTGCACATACAGTACGATTCACCTACATTTTAATCCTTGTGTTCACCTACAATTTTCGTAGTTGCCATTGCATTATTAAAAAACACGTTTAAATCAGTATGTAAGTACTGCAGTAAATCATTGTACCTTAACCAGCAGTATATCAATAATAGGCTTTACTATTTGCGTTTTCTTCTAAAATGACGGCGGAAATTAAGTACCAGTTTGCAGTTGCTGCCTGCTGTTGTTTCCATTGAACTGTACCAGACAGCATTACACAATTACTCGACAGTAAGACAAAACGGTGCCTTTTTGAAGTATTCAACAAAAATGAATCGAAAAAAGCATGCTTGGTAAAAGCTTGAATGTTTAATCGGTTGTCGCGTCGTCGCTGGTCAAATGCCTAAATTGTAAGAGAATTATCTTTATCCAAAGCATCCAAGTGATATCTCCCGAAAAAACTTTCAACCGCGTTTCTACGGTCAAAACAAGCTGTTCTGACTAACCTGGTTCGTTGCGCATCTAAAATACATAGCATTGTGCAATTTATTTTTGGACGATCGTTCGTATACGCGTAGTTAGTGAATTGTCACGGTTCTAGTGAATACACAACATTGTGCTACGTTTTTTGTGACGTTTGTTTATAGCCACACACAATTAGTGATTAAGCTGATCTTGAGGTTTTAGTTTCGCGTTTTCTTGAAAGGAGTGTGCCGCGATGCATCATTTTATCATGACTAGTGCATTCACGTCTTTCCTTTCTTTGTTAAAGTCACATCCGCTAAATGATCTTCATAATGCCGGAGACAATTTGTTTTATTTCAATTTGTTTCAAGCAGGTCTAAAAATCAAGATGGAAGGTTTCCAGGCGCCTCGCTTGCCTAATAGTAAGTGTTAATATTTATAGGCTTAAACTTGTGTGAATGATTTGACGAATGCCCAGGCTAGCAGTCTCTTTCATGAAATGTCTTAAAACTTCTTGAATAAAATATCACTCGATATTTTAGGCAATTTGTTCCTGTAATGACAATCCATAGTGTAGTTTAGTACTTTTACAGTTGTTTCTCGGTCAGAGCTTGATTTGCATCGTAACACAGCTGCTTATTTTTCTATCATTGGTTTTGGCTGTAGCCGACAAAATATTTGAGGAAGAGAAAACATCACAAGAAATTTTGATGTGTAATCAAAACTTTTATTATTTGAATTACGTTTTTTGGTTCGTCACTTAAACTTTACATTCCATTAATAGTTGCAGGAAATATTTTTTTACTGCAACTAAGTGAGTAAGAGTAAATTAGTCTTCGGTCTAGGTAGCGTTATTTTACATCAATAATATAGCTACGTTAAAGCGGATTTTTTATAATTAATTTTATTCAAATAAAATAGAAATTATTTTTTTATGATGACTATTTAAGAAAAACTAACGAAGTCTAAAGTTTATAGGAAGTCAAAAGAAAGCAATACACAAGTTTTGTGCAAATGTACTCATTGCGCAAAAATCTTTTTGTTATTTTTTGAAAATAAAGCTTTATAACAAATGAGTCCAAAAAATTTCGTTTCACAAAGACCTCTATCGCTTCACCTCATTTTTTCTATTTTCATAAATCCTGTATTATGCTTTTCTCAATATGCACAAGAACCTAGACTTAAAAAAAGCTTCAGCACCAAAGTACCAAAAAATTCTTTGAACCACACTTAAAACATTTTTTATCATATACGAAGTTCTTTCATCAGTAAAAATACGAATCAACAGTTAACCCTAGCTCTTGATAGACTATTTTTCAACAAACAGTAAAGCTTTAGCTAACGAGTATGGATCAGTACAAATGGCTTATGCGATCAGTAACCATTTATAGCTGTAAACAATAGTTTTATTGCAAAGAATAAGCAAAACCTCAAAACAATTTTGGTACGATTTACAAAATATGCGAGAAAAATGCCCTGTAAACACTATGCTGAGAAACTTTGAAATGGGGAGAAACTTAAATTATTATCCAAAAAAGCCTTTTTAAGTCAATCAGAATTTGCCAGAAATGGCGCTTAGGGGGCAAAATTAGAGTGAAAATTTGCATTTTTCAAGTAAAGCCAAATAATTATTTTTGTTAGTAGATAGCGAATGCTGCCAAAAAGAATCATGGAAAGCTAATTGAAATACATCTAAGTTTAAAAAACAGAGCATTATTTTTCATAAATAGGAAAAGTTTTCCAGTTTTCTCAAACAAAAATCCTACTTACATCCTAAGGCATTTTCTTAAGGGGGAAGCCAAAACTTATTCTCTAGATCGACGAGCTAAACCCTTTAGTGCCAATAGCCTACTTGATATCTGCTTCAATAATGTTGTGCAGGTCCTTCTTCACCGCGATATCATAGTTCTTCAAATCTACAAGGATTCGTGAAGACTGTATCAGGTCATTACAATTATGCTAATTTAGTGCAACTCAAGACATCTCCTTAACACAGGGATTCTCAACCTTTATTCTCTCATTTATTCCTCGGCAAGTTTCAAAAATAAAATTTACCCCCCAAATTTTGTTATATTTTCTCTTCTTCAAATGCCTATGGTAGTAGGTGAAAATGTGAATTTTTTGCTTACAAAATTTACCCCCAAGGCAGGTCAAATTTACCCCCGCTTGAGAACCCCTGCCATAACATGTCAAGTTTTTGTTCTAGTGATGATCTAAAATTAAGGAGCATTGGCAATAAATACTTGTCGAAGTATTACATTTTTATATGTGATTCATTAACAGACTTCTATTTTGAGTTAGGCTATCACCCTTAGATAGAAACAGGCGCGATCCTCATATTTTCAGTTGAGCGACACCAATTAATACTGTGATCAGTGGTGGGCACTTGCGGCGCTAAAACTAGCGGCCGCTATTGGCGCGGTTAGCGTTTGCTTTAGCGCCGCCATTGACATTATAAACCAGCGGCAAGAGTAGCAAGAGTTTTTTTTCTGGCGATAGCGCTAGCGAAAGTTGGGCTGATTTTTTCAAGAGATTGTTGACACTAGCGCTAAATACGCCTTTTGTTGAAAAAAATATATTTTTATTTTGAAAGGCCAGTACGTTCCAATGTATACAAAGTACCAGAACGTATCCGACGATAAATTTTTAGAAAGAACGTTTGCGTAGAAGTCACGAAAAGACAGCAGCAGTGAAAACCTGTCAGGCGACTTTTTCAAAAAGGGACTCGAGTCCCAAACAAAAGTGATTGCTACATTGCCCTGCTCTTCAATATAGCGATAAGGGAGTTGTTTGTGAAATACAACACCGTAACACCTTCTAGTAGAGTTGTGGATACTTTTTTCACTAGGAAAGGAGATGCTGAAGCCAAAACGATCAGTGCTCAGCGATAATTATTTTGAAATGATCGCTTTTTTAAATTAGCTTTTTTTGATAAATAGTCCCCGCTTAAAAGGCCCACCTCGAGATCAGACGATTTTAGGCTTAGTAAGAGGGGACAAATTTTCGCCACTCTCATGCGCGTAAATGAGTATGGCCGACTGTGTTGTTATGGTAAAAGTTGCCAAAAAGAAAATCTACTGCGCATCATTTGTCTTGCCAATCGATTACGGTGCAAATAAACAATCTGTGACGAAACAGTTGAATTAAAAACTAGGTCAGCGTAACGAAGTGTGAAACCGTCGAAAGCAAGACAAGAAAGTGTGAGCTGCAACGTTTTTTACCCAACTTTAAGCAAACAGTTTCAAATATTGTGTTGATTAAGCAGGAGTTTGGGTTTATAAAGCGGATTTTTTTATTACAGAAATGAATGGAGTAATTTCGAACCGGACAATTTTGGGCATATTAAGCGGGTGGGCTCATTAACCGTGGTCTTAATAAGCAGGATCTACTGAATTTGTTTTGAGCTGTCTTGGAGGCAGATACTGCTTTTGTTGGTGTTATCCACCAATATGCTAGTATTTTCTCAGCTCGCCTGAAAAAAATTACTGTTAAGCACTTTTCATGGCAACAATTTGAATGAAGATTCGAACTTCTGACGACTGCTTTTAGCGCCTTAGCGGTGAGCTTTTATCGTGCTAAACTCAATAATGTTTAGCCGATAGCGGTAGCGCCGATACCATTTTTGGTGACTAGCGATAGCGACGGCGCCGTCGGTTTGTCGCTAGCGGGTGCCCATCATCAACTGTAGTAGAATAGTAGCCTGCACAAAATACGATTAAAGCGATAACAATCCTCGATACTTTGAAGAGATAGAAAACGATATTCATTTCACATGCAAGTATTTTGTTACAGTGTACCAATATATCTCTATTAATCCAATCAAAAATATTTCAAATAGCTTGGTCATCAAGTGTCAAAAAAGAACAAAGTTTTTTTTTCGCAAAGTAAAGAAAACCCAACTTTAAAAAAAAGTCTCTGAGTGAATTGTTTGGCTTTCTTTCTAGAACAAATGTTTTTGGAGTAAAATCAAAAATGAGTTTCAAATGACCTCTTTGCCTTTCTGCGATTAAAAATATGATGATCAAATTTAGCAAAGACGCTAGATCGGTGGTTCTCAACCGGGAATCTAAAGAAAATTTTTTTTTCTGGTCCACAAAAATTTCAGAGAGTTACATTGCATCTGGGGTTTCGCAGTCGTGGTGAATTTAAGAACTATAGAGATATGGATTAGCATTTTTGACATCGGCGGTAATAATCGATTTTATGAAGTTGATCTTCGAAATTTAATTAAGGATTTGCCGAAAATCAGAAAAAGGCAGCAAAACTTAAATAAAAATCATCGCTTTTGCAAGATTGATTTCCAAACAAAAAGGTCTTCAACTTGAAGAAGAACAAAAATATTGATTTTTAGAAGTTTAATGCTGGTAATTGAGTTAATGGGGTCCACACCATTAGCTAAGCCTTCAAAAGGACATTGAAAAAGTTGGAAACCATTGCGCTAGACCAAATGTTAAAATCCTGGATATATTATTTTGAAAATTTATTTCTGAAAGAACTTTTCAACTGCGACTTTTAAGTCTGCAATTTTTGTGTATGAGCTCTATTGGCGTAACGCAAAAATCCGATACAGCGATTCCAATCTGCCATACAATATTATCAGTTTGGCGATTCATGCGTCTTGATTATGTATGAAGTCAATGATTCCCAACTGGTGGTCCATGGACCACCAAGTGGTGCAACCGTCACTCATTCACGAGTGATACGGCTTTGCAGAGTACTTACATACCATCCACTACAATGAACCTAGTAATGATCCCACAAGTGTGGCGGTCTAAGCTATACTTTATTAAAAAGCCTTTAGCTTCTTGTCGGTCACCAACTGCACTAAAGAGACTTAATAGGTGGAAACAGTGTCACTGTCTGCACTTTGCTAAGTGCATCGCTAGCCTCTTGCTTTAGTTTAGGTTTCAACGTGTTTCAAAAATTTTGCCCAAAGCTTAAATCGCCAGAAGAATTAACTAAGCTTTTTTTTTTAATCTTTTATCCTGAAAGTAGATTTTCATTTCAACTTAAATTCTGATAACCGATCCTTGGCGTAAACATTGCTGCTATGGTGCTTTTAGTTTACTGCTCATGCAAGTGACCAAATGGGAAGGCATATAAAAAGTCATTGTAGCAAGTTAAAGGTGGCGCACTGAGGGCCCTTGTAGCACTGTTGGGGAATTTTCCTACTTCTTACCTAATTCTTGTTAAATCTCAACGTCTATGTAGGCATTGCAGCCCAATTTAAGTTAGTAATTCAAATGTTATTAGTCTTTTAAAGTGCTGCAGTTTATCTATATATATAAAACTCAAAGTTTGTCTGTCTGTATGTCCGCTATAGAAATAAAACTGGAGACATTTAGATACAAACAAACATATGAATCTTATATAACTTTTTCCAGGGAAGCCAAGTACGGTATTTTGATTTCGATCAGAATCGTCTATGGGGGGCTACGAGCCTATATTTATTCAACCTATATTAACTCACACAACAAAATTCAAAAAATTTAATTACAAACCACAAACAGAATGTTAGAAAGGTTTATATATAAACGTTTTTGCTTGAACGAGATGTACGCAAACAATTACGCGCACATCCGCCATTTCTGTTATTGCCGGTATATATACCGTCGCGGGAGCGAACGCATATAGATCGCTTGCCGGTAATTATACCCGCTCGGGATCGAACGAGTTAACATATGGTTACTCAATGTAAAAATTTAATCAGTCTTTACATTTTACCCGATCAACGACGGGTAAATCTGCTATAACTTTTTCCAGGAAAGCCAAGTACGGTATTTTGATTTCGCTCAGAATCGTCTATGGGGGCTACGAGCCTATATTTATTTAACCTATATTAAAATATGGTTATTCAATGTAAAAATTTAATCAGTCTTTACATTTTACCCGATCAACGACGGTTAAACACATTTTACCCGATCAACGACGGGCAAATCTGCTAGTACTCGTATAAGAGAAAATTGGAGATAGTGATCATAGGCGGCGTTGATTATCTTTTAGTGGTCCACAGACTCAAAAAATTTGGGAATCTCTGGCCTACGTCATTAGATAGTCCAACTGTAGACGCAAAGGCTTTAGACACATTCGAACGGGGCTACTGCCAGTCGCCATGGATCCCATTTTAGAACTCTCAAAAACAAGGCCGTATTTAAAATTGTTTTTTTCTGGAATATTTCAAACCTGAAAAGTTCGTTCATGAAAGTGTGGTCTGGTGCCTGAAAAATGAAATTGTCCGGAAACAGTAAGATCTTCACGTGTTTTAATAAAGATATGATTTCATCTCTTTGCCTTTATCCTAACGCAGTCTTGACTCAAAACATGCATGTATTACAATAATATTCCCATGAATTGCTGTAAAAAAGTGGGAAATTGCTTAAAACATTTAAAGGATTTTCAAATACTGCTGCTTATTTTGCCTTATGTACAATGAATGTATTGATGAGCAGAAGTGAATAACTTTTAGATATTGATGTCGACGAAAATTTGAAAGTAATTGTCGGTACCGAATTACTTTTGCTGCCAAAAAATCATAACATTTGATTTTGCGTTTTTATTATTCTTCTTCGTCGTATGGCAGGGTATCTGTAATCCAGGTCAGAAACACCAAAAGGATGGGGACCCAGGGTTTATCCTTTTATCACCCCAACCTGCTGTGTTGCCTAGATCAGATGCTAAAAGTGACGGAGTTGAGAAGGTACTTCGTTTTGTCATCCAAAACTGTTAGACCCATTATTCCTCGAAGTGCCCGATGTATGGGACATGTTAAAATAATGTGGTCTGTAGTTTCTTCACTAGCGTCACACTCGCATTTCGCTGAAGAAGCGAGACCCCATTTGTGCATGGACGAACCAAAACGCTCAACGCCAATACGCAGGCGATTGAGTTTGACCCAAGCTGTTCTGGTCAAACTCGTTCCAAAGGTCTTGTGCTCACCCTAGGAATGTAGACACAGAGCGCTGACATACTATTGGAGAACTCTGTGTCCCATGTCAAGTTCGTCCATTGGGCAGCACTGATGCCCAACTCAGATAAGTTGTACAATAGTTTCCGCGCGACAGAAACAAACGGGTGTCTAGATTTCAGTCTATCCTTGCTAGCAGCCTGCGGCTCAGTCAGCTGGCCATGCAGAAAGTGTCCAGGATCCAAAGAACTGCGATTAGCCAAGAAGAGTGTTGCTACTTGGCGGCGAAGCTCAGCTGGCTGGATGCCTGAGAGAACTGGAAGGTTATTCGTTGGAGTGGGACGTAGGCATCCAGTGACATTGCGCAAAGAGTCATTAAGAACGCTATCAATGAGGCGAGTATGCGCGCTGCGACACGAAGCTGGTGCACAGTACTCAGCAGTCGAGTATATCAGAGACAAAACAGCTGCGCACAATGTCTTGGCAACAGCGCCCCATCCTTAACCCTTTCATTGCCATTGGGACAATACGTCCCAAAAATTTGTTTGAAGTTACCATTGGGATAAAAACTGATTTAAATTTAACGGCTTTGTAATCCCAGTGGTATAACTAGGCACTATAAATTTCGTTTTAGACGTTATAAAAAATAAATCAACTTTTTTTTATTTGTCTGTCTGTTTTGCAAGTACTAAGATGAAATAAACCCAATTTCTAAAAAAAAAACTTTTGGTAGTGAAATGGTTAACCCGCAAGCCACCTCAGCAGCGAAACGCACGTGGATAGTTTTTTGCGCAATGCCCCAAGGTGTTGACGGTACCTGAGCGCTCTGTCCAGTTTCACATCAAGATAGGTTGGCACTGGGCAAAATGGTATTTTTTTTACCATTGTTCTTAACTTTTAGCTCACGCTTAGCCTCTTGATTGTGGAGATAAAAAGTAGCCGTCAACGTTTTAGCAGGGCTGAGATTTAGCTGCCAAGTCTGGAGATATGCAGAAAGTGTAGTAATGTCTTCGCTCAAAGTTCTTTCCAACACCTTCCATTTTCCAGATGAATAAAGTATTGCCAAGTCGTTAGCGTAGGCATATTTCTTGGAGGTTGTGGAAGGCAGATCATATATGAACAGCAGAATCCGTCTGATTTGTCTTCGTTTAATTCGTCAGTTTGCTTAATTCGTCACATTTTCGTCAGCCCTGGCAGAATTCTTATCTTTTACATGCATTCCAGTTCGTCTAATTTGCCATCGTCTAATTCGTCATTTCGCTGAATTCGTCACCTATTTATATCCCTGAAAAATCTTTTGTTCGTCTTGTTCGTCATTGGCAGATTCGATTCAATGTTTCAGCGATATTCACAGCTTTGTTGGTTACAGCAGGATACATGGATTCATGCGGTCTCAGTGGTTATTTCAACACGCGTGAGATCTCAAACAAACAAACAAACAAACAGTCCTTATCGGATTAGATCTCAGTAAAGAAAAGCGTCCCTATTGGTTTAATACAGTAGTCTACGGGGAAATCTCGCTGCAGTAACACAAAGGAAGAAGCGCATTTACCTGCCCGTTGTCTAGGAGAGTTTGAATAGAGTACAGTAATTATACAGATTACGTGTGAAAAAAAAAGAGCAGTTAGTAAACGTAACAAACTGCGTTAACAACAAAACAAGCCCCTTGTATACAAGCCATTATAGAGTTTTTACCTGTTTGCATAATTAGTCAGTTCGCCTAATTCGACACTTTTTTCTAATCTCCTTGAGGTGACAAATTAGGCGAATTCTACTGTATATGTTGAAAAGAAGAGAAGCCAAGATTAATCCCTGTGGGAGACCATTTTTCAGGCGTCGGAGCTTGCTTGACTTGCAGTCACCAGTGGTCAGGGTAAAGCTTCTGTTCCGAACAAGTCCCATGATCATCCAGACCATGTGCTTGTCCGGCAGAAGTCGCAGCAGCTTGCAGGTGAGGCCACGGTGCCAGACAGTGTCATCAGCAACTGTCACATCGAAAAACACGACATCAGCCTTTTTTTTGCCTCAAAAGAATTCTCAATATTTTGCGTAAGCAAAACGACCTGATCTACGGTAGACTTTGCGTGTCGAAATAGCCTGTTTTTTGGAAGCGAGGGGTCGACTATTGGTTTGACACGATTGTAGATCAGTCGTTCGATGATCTTGTAAAGGACGCCGAGCAGAGAGATAGGACAGTAGCTCTTTGGATTTTCCATAGGTTTAGAGGGCTTAGGGATCGCGACTACCAGCGCTCTTCTCCAGACTTTTGGAATTTTGAGTTGGCGCAAGCAGGAAGAAAGGAAGCCACGTAGTCAGAACTTCAAGCCGGGACCGGCATGGATTAAAAGCTCCGGACAAATTGAGTCAGGGCCCGAAGCTTTACCTGGTTTTAAGTGACGGAGGGCAGCAGCAAATTCTTGTGGAGAAAAATCTACGGAGATATTTACTGCATCTGGGACAGTAGCTCTCCAAAAGTCAGACAGTTCCTGCGTAACGAATCGAGAGATTTCTCGATTTTCACCCTCGTATTTCCCGTTTTATATTGATTAAGTACTGCCAACAGTGCATCAGACGCTTTAATAGCATGCACTATTGGCATCATAACCCCAACCAATATGCTGGCAATTAAAGTTGCCAGCACAGAGACAAGGATGTGGTAATAATGGGAGATCGGATACTTGGAAACGAATCAGTGGAGGTTTGTAAACGCTGACTATCTTATATTTATCAGCGTCGACGCACAGCCACTCAATCTCCAATTTGGGGCGGAGATTGGTTGAAAAGGGTCCATTTTAGTCGTTCATGGGCAAGCGTAGCAAGACCATGCTTCCTGCTTAAGGAGAACCTAGCTAGTTGATAGTCCGGTAGAACTAACCTCTGTGCAGACGTGCAGTGGGTCTCCTGGAGTGGGATGACGAGTGCCTCACGCTGTGAAGCAAGATGATAAAAAACGCTCATCTTGCTTGCAGTGAGGCCTTCGGTGTTCAGCTGAAGAATGGCAGTCCTTCGGAACTTGTTGACGATGAGTTTTGATGTATCGCCCCGCCCTGAAAAGGTTGTTTGCCACTTACAAGGCTTTGCCAGAACATCGGTAACAGTAAATGCCCTACCATTTGGGCAGATTTGGTTTCGATCTGTCATAGGAGTTCGGAGGATAGGCATACTCACGGACTGGGCAACGAGAAAGCATCTGTCGACCAGTCCGCGTTTTATTGAGGCAGCATAACAAATTGACATATATCAGCTCAACGTCTGAGCAATACTGTAGCAAGAAAAATGAAGGTCTCACAAGATTCTATTGCCATTACATCAGTCTCTTTTTTGCAAGAGTGAGTGCTGCATAGTTTTTACATTGCCTCAATATTACCTTGAAAAAATCAAAAAAGAGACGTCACCGAGCAAGCGTACCGCCAAAGTAATTAGGTATTTTTGGAATGCCTGCCGAGTAGGCATGCCGTTTAATTATTTTAGTATTTTTTCTACCGGTTTACTTTTGAAAGTACTATCTTGCCCACCCACAATAACTAATACAAATCTAAAAGCAACAAGTCTGCGGCGAAACAAGCTAGGAACCGTTTGAATATCATATGACGTCTCCAGGAGGGGAAGGGAAAGAAAAATTGCCGTGTTGGAGTTTATGGGTGATTATAAGAGATATCGTTACATGAAAAACTTGCTACTACCGTGAAAATAATTGAAGTTTTCAATCGTTTAATTAAACAGGCTTTTGTATCAAATCCGAAAAATTGAAAGCTTTGAGTAGTTCTTCTTTGAAATGACGCGTCACATGAAAGAAAGGGTTTATAAAAATGTCATAACACGTGATATGGTTGGAGGAGGGTTAAAAATTAAATAAAAGCATCGTGTCATTTGTGAACAACCCCCTGCTTAACATCTTCGCGCGCAACGACGATTTTTATCGGAAGATATTATCAATCATTCGCATGATATCATACTCTGTTTGCAAGCCTTTTGTCAGAGTAAACAAATTACAATGGGTGGACTGCTTGTCTTCATTGTCTGTCTGCCGCACAAGCATGAAAGTATCTTGCCAAGTGCACTACCCAAGGACAATATGAAAGTATTTTCCAGCTTTTTCCCTGCACTGACCCTTTTGATTTAGTGTCAAGTAGGGAAGCTGTGAATACCGTTTACAAAGCCTTTGGTATGCCGTGACAAGGGAAGTAAACTTTGGTCTAGCAATTGCGAAACGGACGCTGTAATGGTTACATCAACGCACCGGAGAGCAGTAGCTCCACAAGCAATTGGCCTATTTCGCTGGCAAAGCCACTGAATGTTGTTAAAAAAGTCTTCAGTGCGTTTTGAGGGAAATATTATTGGATACAGGAAGCATCACTGCCTTTAGGTCTTTTTCTTTTGTTTTTCACTGATTGCATTAACGATGCAGCATTACATTCAAATAGGTAGTAAACCCCATGCAACTAAATAATACTTCTTTGTTGAGTATTTTTAACATTTGTGTTTCAAGATCCAAGAGGACAGTTCAACACTCAAACACCAGATCAGACCGGGCAATCTTTGTATGAAGCTGTGACAGTACAATCAGGTAAAAACTTTGGACAATCAACTTGATTTTCCACAAAGCCGGCGCAAGATAAGTTTTGATCTCAATGTAAAGTATTGTTTTGAATACGTTACGAATATTTTCAAAGTTGAAACAACTGTGTGTAAGAGGGCTGAAGTCCTCAGACATGTTACGTTGGCTCAAAAAAAGGTGAAGATGTTAAAGAGACACTAAGAACAACAACTTTGTCACAAAAAGTACCTATATAGTTTTGATGAGTTCGCTCTGCAAACATTTTGGCTGCGCCCATGTTTGCTTCAAAAAATGCTTGTCAAGCCGGCGTCCATGAGAAACATTTAAAGGTTTCCCAACAGTCTATATTAATATAGACTATATTAATATTTGAATAGACTATATTAATATTTGAATTATAGACCCATAGACCTCGGCCAAAAATCAATCCTAAAAACAAGAAAGCTGTTTAGTACTAAGGGCTCTCCACTCCACTACTTCAATCAAGAGAAAAGAGCCCACCAATGTAACAAGTTTGAGAACCACTGCTACACTATATTGATTAAGTTCTTTTTTCTTAAACATCATTGCTTAATTTCATGATAGGTTTATCTTGTACACCAGACAAAGTAGATTAGGCTAAATTATAAGACAAAATAATGTTTCTATCGGTATAAAATAAAACAAGCAGCATAATAAGCTATTTCAATATTTTTGACGTTTTTTATCAAGCAAGCACATTAATTTCAGTGCAGCCTACTTGATTTATTTTTGATGTTTGCGTTTAGGGTTCGATTTCCGTCCTGAACACTGTTTTTCTGAAAAAGCTTGGAGTATTTGCCCAGCGAAATCTCACCAATGAAATCGCTTATTATACTGTTTGGTTTATTTTACGTCAGGAAGGCACTTTTTGGAATTTGTAAAGAAGGAGTATTAAAACAAGTATAAGACGGATGAAGGTACTTTTGTCCACATCCAAAACTTTGTTCACTGTAATATACAGGAGCATAGAAAGGGGAAATTCAAAAGAAACATGTATCTCGTCAAATTTTCCATGCTTGGCTTTTTTAAAAAACCCTCCTTGAGATTGGGAATAATTTTGCATGCTTTTCAAAGTTGTTGTAAACACAAAATTTTGTCCTCTCCTAAATCAAAATGATTGTTATATACGCGCTAGCAATAATGTAATATCCCTGAGTTATTTTGTAATCTTCCCCAGAAACAGGAAACTCAAACACTTTTGAAAAGAACAGAATGTACGGCAATGAGCAGCAAACACAACGTAAGTGAGTGTTAAGTGCTGAAGAGATATGCTGTGGTAACAAACTCAGGCTACCTAATTAGATCGTTAACAACACATCTGCATGTGATTGTTACAAAAAGATAGCCAACCTTTCAACTCGGTGCGGTCAGCCAGATACTCAACATCCTGGGTCTGCAACAACTTCAGGTCTAGATATATTATTTACGTCAGCTGTCGGGAGAGTGAAGTTGCTTCACTGTGTTTAAGAGACATCTTTATCGTAATTTAAAAGATAGTTTACCAATTTATTTGTTCTTCATGTTTTTCGTTTATCTGTTCTTTCTTTATTAAATTAGTTTGCACTTTTCTACTTTTAAACGATAAGGCGTAATTCAATCTGTGTGTCAAACTGTGTTTGTCTGTATGTTTTAACTCATACGAAACTACTCCGCGAACAAACATAAAACTTGACACGACTGATCTCCACTTCGGGATAAGTGCCATAAGGCAGTTGGTGACAGCATAATTACAGATACATTTTTAATTAGCTTTTCTGGTGGAGAAAAACGGTTTTTGACTTAAAAGAAACCTAGCGCCTGACTTGCCAAGTTCAAGAAACTTCACTTCTTTGGGAAGTAAAATGACGTAATAATTAACGATTCAATGTAAAATTTGTTTTTGTGACTTTCTCAACAAGTTTTGACCGTAGAAATGCTGCTAAAAGTTTTTTCGGGAGATATTAATTAAATGCTCCCGATAAAAATAATTCTCTAAGAATTTAAGCATCATTAACTGCACGACAAGCGATTAAGCTTTCAAGCATGCTTTCTTCCATTTTTTTTTTCTTTAACGCTTCCAAGCCTGCATCGTTTCATTGTAGTGTAAAGTGACGTCACAATCGTGTCTGGTACCAATTCGGTTGAAACCACAGCTGGCAGCAGCTGTAACCGGTATTTAATTTCAGTCGTCGTTTTAAGAGCAAACGCAAATAGTAATAATCTTTTAAAACTGTTATTTTAAAAATGCAATGGTACATACAAAAATTATAATAACTGAATTGCAGGTGAACATTACGTTTGAATATTTATATGGTGCAGTCATTTCCACGTCTTAGTACTTTTAATCCCAAAGACATTTTTTTATGTGCAGCAACGTGAAACGAAATGCGTAGTTGCCATGTGAAATCTTGCAGAATTTAGCAAAAACTTTTTTTTTCAAAATTGAAGGTAGTATAGCCGTTTCAATTTATAAATTAGCAGATAAAAATTTACAAATGACACTTGTTGTCGACTTAAATATTTATTAATGCAAGCTTTTGTGAGCGAATGCTCACTTCTTCAGGAAAAATAAATAGAGACCAATAAATGAACTGAAATTAAACATTTATCAAAATTAATCATTATTGATTTCTATTTATTTTGTCTGAAGAAGTGAGCATTCGCTCACAAAAGCTTGCATTAATAAATATTTAAGTCGACAACAAGTGTCATTTGTAATTTTTATTTGATATTTTTTTCTTTAGCAAAAAACTAGTCAGTGGGTTGTCCACTTAATCCATAGTCTAACTTATTGTAACAACTCAACAGTAAATTCTGGACTCTGGGCTCTGTGTTGTGGGTCGCCTCCCATCGCAACGTTTATGCCAAGAACAAGAAATACACGCGCAGCCAGAGAGTTTCAAGTTTTACAACTAGGCCTGAATAGCTTAAATCCTGTCCATACATAAATTACTTCAGCGTCCTTGCAAATTTTTGAATATATGCCCAGGGGCGGATCTTGAAATATGAGACGGTAGGGTCCAGAGTACTACATGTAAAAAATGGAAATATTTATAAAAATGCATTAGATATGCATTACTCAGGAGAACCTGATGGGGGGTGCGTGCATAGAAGCCCCCTTCTCCATACGCCACTGGATATGGAGAAGGAGCGCAGGGGCAATACCTCTATTTATACCAACTTTTTGCTACTGTTTTTATAAGTGATATTCAAGTGAAATGGGTTGAATTAATACTTTAACTCGATGCAACTGACTAGTAGTTTTTTCGGGCGACGCCGGCACAGGTGGCTAGTAGACGATACAATAACTAGGGATGTAGTGCCAAAAAAAAGTGTGGAAAATCATAGAATTGAAATATACATCTTCCATTTAGGTAAGTGTCAAACAGTGTAGGAACGCCGTTAACATCTGTTCTTACACCACTACAGCTCTGACAATAACCCAGATGATGAAGCCGATCGCATCGAGTCTTACCCGTTATTTTTTGATAATAATGATTTTCTTCTTTCATTGCTTTGACTCTCTCGCTTTGCTGTGTCTTCTTTTTCCTCTTCATTTATTGTCTCTACATCAATTTGTTCTAATGTTTGTGTTTTAACTTGGTCAAGCAAAAGCAAAACAAAAATGAATCTTATTGTTAATGTATAAATATGCTTCGAGTAAACGTCTGCATAACTGCATTTTTGTTCTAGAAAAAGCGGAAGAAAATAAATGGAACAAAGTTATCCTCATTTTGGCTGGAGCAATCGTCCTTGCCTTGCTGATAATTTCAGGACTGGCAGTTGCAGTGGCAATGTTAGGCCAACCGGTGAGTGATGAGTTTGATGCTTTAAAAATGCCGCAAAGTTTTAAGTCTGATAAGCAGATGATTTAATTATTTTTGTATATAGTTATGCAAATTAACATAATCATTGTAATAACGCAAAAACAAATGATTCAGTTGCAGAATTTAGAAGCTGAGGGTTCAAATCCACTTCCTTGAAAAATTTGTTCATGGACGACTCCTTTTTCTCGCAATCGTGAACTCTCTCAGATGTTGACACTTGAATCTTTTAAGTAATTTTTCCGTCATGTCAAATCTCCTTTCCTAAAATTTTTTTAAAATTATGACCATAAATTGGAGGATCGCGTAGAGAAGAGGGAAGTCTTGTACCCCACTCAAAGATTTTCTTGGTTTAGTATTTTATAACTTAAAGTCGTGGACAGTGAGTCGAAATTGAGAAAAATTTAGCTCTTGAAAGCTGCTTTCAAAAACGTACTGAAGATCAAAAAAGTGGCATAGTTTATTTTGCACTTATTCCAATCAAAATCTTGTTCACGCTTCTGTAGGAGAGATCAATCAAGAATAATTTTAGTAGACTTACTTACATGCTCAAATCAACAATTATGTAACTAAAATTTTATCTCTGCATTTTTTAATCTACACTCGACTCTCGTTTTTCCGTACTAACTGGTGCAGAAACCGGTCCGAATAACACAAATGTATATACTGTGCTGTATATATTCCAAAATGAAATAACCGTCCTTAACAATATGAACAATATATTTATAGTTTGTGCAGGATTAAGAAAACTTGTTTTTTTTGACCATGGCTTCATTATCATAAGTAAAACCCTGGAAGTCATTAAAGAAATCCATTCGTACAAAAAAGGGCACAAAATTGTTTAGTCACACCAAACAAAACACGCTGCTTACCAGCGTCGGCTTGGCTTCTTTACAACCGCCTGCGGTCACCTATTGTGCATTGCTGGTATTATGCCTGGCGCTTGTTGTTTGAATTCATTTGTTGCTGTCCGACTCAAATTACTCTGTCCAGGTAAACTGATATCCCGATCAACGAGCTCCGGATTAACAAGGGTCGAGTGTATACTATAAAGCGGAATCCTTTCTGTCTGCGCGCACGTGTGTTTAAACTCCTGGTAAAACACTAGACGTAAAACCATGAAACGTTTCACGTTTAATCATCCCCGTGGATTGAGTGTCACCAGGGAATTGCTGACGTAATGACGACGTCATAACCAAAGACATTTTTAAGAATGCATTTTTTGACAGAGGTTCACCGGAATACGCCGTTGATTTTGATCTTCCAACCAAAGCACCAATAATCTTTTCATTTCAATAATTAAACCACTACGCAGCTTGGTTATCACCGCTGCTTTCATAGGAGCAGACCCTTTCACATGTTTCATGATGTGTTCTTTTTCCTCAAGAATGGTAGCCACGGTCAAACGACTAAAGCCAAGCGACCGGCCAATGTTCGTTGGCGTTTCACCGTTTTTAGATCGCTTAATAATGTTTAATTTCACTTCCATGGTGACGGTTTTTATCTTTTTTGATGCACTACCATCAGAAGAATCTTCCTTATGCTTTGGAGCCATAACGAAGCGCAAAAAGTTAAAAAAACGATCAAACACGTGAGAGAGAGAACCGGCGTACACAACCAAAATAGCGTATCACTAAAACTGAGTGACGCGACTGAATCTTAGTGACACAACCACAACAAAGCATATTCATCCGCTACGCGCTAGAAGCTAGTTCGCAATTGTTTACATCGCTTACGACGCAAATGACGAAAGATGGAACCACGCTTAATAGTATTTTTTATATTTTCATGAGGCGCGTTCGTAACCTCGAAACAGCGTAAGTCGGGACCGTCATAACCCCGAGGACTCCCTGTAATTGCTACGGACGATTATTTCAGGCCGATATTCAGAGCCACGCATTTTTGCAACGAACACAAATCATGCATCTTTAGCAGAAACTGTAGAGCAAGGAAAGATTGACATGTTTATTCAAAAATCTCTGTAATATCGCCAACAAGATTTAAAGTCTATCGTAAAGGGGTACCCATTAGAAAATTTTCCATTTTGTGGTTTTCACTTCCTTTTGGCAAAAATGCAGATAGCTCTTAAATATTGGAAGGGGACGGTATTGAATTAGGAATTCAAGTTTTTGCTTTCTAAGCAAATTAAACTGCATTTTTAATTTGCGGTTTGGCTGTTTGGCCTAAAATGGAAAATAAGTCACTCCTGCATTTTGCATCAAATATTTTACCCATTGAGAGTAACTGTAATTAGTAAATAAAATTGTAACTAGTTATTTTTATTAATTTGTGACTGAAACTGTAACTAAATTATTTTTATTGGCAAGAAAACTCCAACGGTAACTCAGTTACTTTAAAAAAATAACTTGCCCGCTTCTACTCTTTGTCGAAGTTGCAAGCCTACTCACCAGCCTGCGAAGTAGGATGGAGCAAAATGGTGAATGTATTTCCTTAGAAGCAGTTGCCATCTGTTCAAGTAAAATCTAAACTTCTATTCTAATAGGACAACAGCAACTTCTTCTCTCGGTATTGTAATTGTAACTTTACTACAGTTACAGCTTTTTAAAAATTATCCGATACTTCGTGCAAACATCCTTAGCTCAAAACACTATCCTTGACTTCAAAAAGGGTTCACCATCCACCAATCTTAAATTCTGTGAAAACATAAAAAAAAGAGTGTGAGTCTCTGCTGAACGGAATCCTAAAAACGCTCTCGGACAAAAGACCAAGAGCTTGCTGGGATGCCAAAAACAAGTTTAATGCATTCCGTGATAGGACTTATTGAATACGTTTCCACAAAGAATTGCTTGCCACAAGCTCACTGATTGAAGCTGCGTTCGCACATAGCCGTATTTGCATCCAAGTATGAAAGTTCTTATCTGTGCAAACGTGTTATTATATCTTGAAGCGACAACCGACAGCCAAATACTTGGAGCTGGTTTCGAGACGAGGTTTCGCTATTCGATACTAAGTGTGAACAGCGCGTTGCGATGCACTTGACAATGTGAACGCTACTCTGTTTCGAAACTGAACGCAATCACAAAACATTTTTTTGATAACTGACTAGGTCTAGGCCTGCAATGGGCATATGGGATAACAGAAAATGGGCGCCACACCTGAAAATAATCTACATCTAATATAATCTATACGTCAAGCCAGAAGAGACTTTTGTGGTTTTAAGTGGAAGGTGCAACACTCCATAAAACAGTCGAGACTGCAACCCATTTGCAGACATTATTTGAACACGGAATTTCAAATTTCCGGCAGAAATCGAGTAATCTTCGCATAGCTCAGAATTTGTAATTCTCGACTTCTTCTGCTAAGGTGCTGTTGAAGGAGAAAAACATCCATAATATAGTAACCATCTAGGAAGTTCTTACAGCCTCACAACGACATTGCACTCGTTTTTCTGTATTTGTATTGTTGTGGCAGTTGAGTTAGCACTAAGGAAAGATTCTGTCTCAATGTCCTTTTAGAGTGTTTACGTAAATTATCTTACAAATGACTAAACTGTCTTTATATCAAGCAAACGCTGCCATCGAAAAATTTCGGGAGGTAGGGACGGGGACAAGATTGGACTGCTGCGGCACTGCTTGCAACGGTTAAAGCTTGAATAAAAAGTTTCTTTGCTTTCATACTTGTAGGGCAGAAAATTCTTCCTACCTCTATATTTGCAACACACCAATAATCTCTAACTATTGCTTTCGTTGCTTCAATACTTGTAGCGCAGAAAATCCTTCCTATTTCAATGCTTGTGACATAATAATCACGTCTAACTATTGGTGTTAATGCTGTTGACGCGGTGTTTTCCAAAAAACGGAAGCGGCAACATGTGAAAAAGTAATTGATTTTATTGATTTTAATCGGAGTTAGCTCTTAGGGAATAGGAAAATTAATCCGTAACGTTGCATGCTAAATTTTACAAGCTTTAATAACAGGGATGTGGGAGCGGTGGAAGCGGTTCTTTTTCTGTGGAAGTGGAAGCGCGAAAAATCCACAGCTTCCGCTTCCTCATAGGTTATTTGACTTGAAGAGTAACTAGGCGAAAAAGTTTGTTCGTTTCCCGATGTGGATGAAACGGTGAAGTTGTTCCATCAGTCTGACTGGTGAACGTGCGATATCAGTAGCGCGAGAGAACGAGAAAAACTAGCATCACATTTTCTATCGATTACGGGTAAGAAAAAGGTAGTTTGGACAATGAAACGTAGCCAATGAAATGATGATTTGATTAAAGTTAACTGACCTAGGTTGGGAGATTGAAAACGTTTAAAAGCAAGTTACTCACGACAAAAATATTTTCATCACTCTACATCAGTGCTCTTCAATAAAAGTTCCACAAAACGTGTCGTTGTGTTTCGTGAGTTTAAAGGGTTCCGTGAGGGGACCGCGAAGATTCTTTGTTTGTTAATAGTATTTATATCTTATTTCAGTATATTGATTTTTTATATGTAGTGGTGTTCCATGTATATAAGTATTGAGTAATGGAATCTTGTGACAGCAAGTTGCAGATTGTGACGTAATCCTATTTTCAACTTTAAGAACGTCTGAATTTGCTAACTCCCTTTGTTACGTAAAAGTGCGTCTGTAACTTATATTGCTCGCCTTATATGAATACAACCGAAATTTCGCACTTCGCTATTCAGAAGGATTAGACTCTACATTCAGCACGAATTCAAATATCTAAGAAAAATCAAACACAGAGCAGTTTGGAACAATAAGTTTAAGCGAGGTAGATAAAGTAACAGCAATATATGGATAGATTTTTGTCTCCTCAAAATGACAAAGTGTTGGAGATAGAAGGCTCCAGACCCAAAAGAATTGTTTTAAGTTTTTGAAAACTGCTGTGAAAATAAAATGCAATCTTCAATTTACCCCAACAGAGCAAAGGCTTACAAAAGTATCTCGATGCTGGTGTTACGTGAACTGACAAATAACAACATAGAAAGGAGAAAATCCTGAATTATGAACAAGCGATAGCGGCAGTTTACAGTTCATTTATAACTGGCATAGATCTAAACGTCTAATTGACATTCGTGTTGTTATGTGGCCGTAATGCTATGAGTCATATTAGTGAGACGCAGTTCTAATAGAAAACAACTTAACACAATCAAAAGGGGTCGATATCGCTTTTAGTTTATTTATGATGAATAAGATGTAATTGTACCTGGAAAACAACTCATGGATTCTGCTTTCTCCTGTGACTACAGTCGGCTCGTACTCGGAAAACAATAATTATTCAAGCCGCTCTCTCCAATTCGGAGAAACTACCCCAAAATCATTATAACAAACAGCCGCGAATATTACTACGACAGATTGAAGAAAGCATTGGTTACAATCTCATGCTGCAGTATCCATCAGCTTTGATAAAGCATTAAGCACGGTACGTTTGTTGTATGCCGCTCTTTACGAACGTGTAGATATAGAAATAAAAATATGATTCTTTGCATTTGTAGAAGTGAGATAAGCCGAATTAAACATTATATTCACTATTTCGCGCTTAGTCCTCCCCTCTGTTTGTCTTATGCCCCATGAAACATGTGTTGCATTTGAAATCTGCGATAAATAAATGAATTACTTGCTTGTTGGTGGGCCATCAATTACCGGGTGACGAGAAGAGTGAACAGATGGAATTCTAAAGCGTCGTGCCAACAAGGGAATGCTGATTGACATGCCGACCCGTTGGGGGAGTCCTTCCCTCATGCTTCAACGATCAGCGGATTTGAAAGGTTTTGTTCAGAATCTTGGTTCACATGAATCATACCTTACCGAAAGTGAATGGGCTGAGTTCAAGATGATGGTCGAAGTAAATTGGAGAAGCTGGACAACAATTTGGCTTCTGCTCGTAGCACCGCCCTGCAATCACGCCAAGAGTTTTTATTGCGGCAAGAGGCTTTCTTGGCAGCTGTTTGGGTGAGTAGTAATTGTTGACTTAGTTGCTGTGACGACCTACCCATATTTTTTGTTGATATTATATTCAACTCAATACTGGTAAAAGTTTGTGCACTTGATTTTATTTGAGTCAAGAAAAACAACTAATGTATTAATTATATTAGGATTGACTGACTTATATAACCGTGATATTATCATTTTATTTTCTTTCTTGATAGGTTGATGCTCGATCGAGAATCCTCTTGAGCAACTACGTGCAAAGAGCGCTCTTCAATCAATTTTCTTGCGCATTCAAAGCACTTCAAGGGAAAGAGCAAGTGCTGATGCAGAAACTAACTCAAGCGGAAGTGTAGCAGCATCAGAATCTGCAGCATCAGTATCTGACTTTGATGCGTATTTGAACTTCTTACATTCAACAGCGGCTGCTGAGGCATCAGCTACGACGTCGGCAAAATCTGATCTTACTGCATTTGCTGAGGCGCTTGTTGATGTAGAGCGGCTCGGAAGATTGAAACTGCCAAATGTTTGGGACATTATTTCCAAATACTCCCTTATTGCACAACTAGTATCGCGAATCATTTGCTGTTTGCCCTGCACACAGGTATCCGTTGAACGTATGCTCTCCCACTTCAAACTCGTACTTCGTGAAAACAGAGTCCGAATGGGCAATGAATTAACTGATGCCATTGTATTTATGCGGACAAATAAATCTGTGTAAAGTTGAAATTATTTTATCTTCGCTGTCATTTTGATTGTTTGCTTTTATTTTTCCTTCTTTTAGTCATTTTTGCCACTTTCGTATCTTTGTTTACAATTTTTTGATTGTAGTAAATGACAAATTTCGTATTGCAAAGGTCAGCAGTCGTTTTCTCGTTTTTTTGTTACTGGAAGCAGAAGCGATGAAAGCGTAAGCGATAGGTGTGGAAGCTGAAGCGGAAGCGGTTGAAAAATCACCGCTTTCACATTCCTGGTTAATAACACTGCTGAGCTTCACACCTGCTCAAAGGAAAACAATTTCCGCTGGGGATTCGCAACTTTTTAGAGCGTCCTACCCTTAGAAAAATTTGCTCCTTTGCTCTCTGGTTATACTTGCAACAAACTATGCTGCTACAAAAATAAATATAATTATTATGAAATAGCAAAGAACAAACGAGGAACGAAGCGAAACATCAGAACAAGTTCTCGAAAAAGCTCTTCAAGACACGATACAACAAGTGAAGCAACTAAAACCAGGTGGGAGGTGAAACCTTAAAACTTGATCTGCATTGAAATTTTCAATTTAGTATAACCTATTTCTAGACTTTTATAATATAGCTGTCACCCTTTAAAGTAAAAGAAACTCAGATCTTGAAACTCAAAAAGTTTGTATGCAACTCGCAAGTGGTAACGCAATCCAATAAAAATTTTATGCACTTGCCTGAAAAATTGACCCTACCTTTAGTTACCAGAAAGCTTCTTCAGAATACGCTAGATGTTATTACTAGTAGTAATAACATTGCTTGTAATAATAATCACTAGTAATAACATCTACTGGAAGAAGCTTCCCGGTTACTAACGGGAGCAAAACGTCAAGTTTACCAATAAAAATTGTCGAAAGAACGACGGCTATATCTGTTTATGAAACTAGATCAAGTTGGAGTTTACTACTAGAGTGCGTTAAACAATAAGATACTCGTATAATCATTCTAGTGCTTCTGCTTATGAAACATTGCAGGCTATTGGAAGCATAAAACGAAAATTTAAACTTTAGGAAGCTTTTTGATATTTATAATTTGATCGTTTTTTGAACTTGAACATGAAAAATTCGATTGGAAAATTTGGATTGGTAAAACTTTTATAAACTTAAGCTCAAACAAGAATCGATTAAGTTTACAGTTCTGATTCTCGTTCTTCTTAGCACGAAATTAATCCTAATTTTCACTGTCTTGCTTACTATATCCTACGATGTAAAACCACTGGTGTAACAAGTGGAAAATGGGCTTGGGAGCTAGTCTCCCCATTTTTATTCAACACTGGTGGAAAAAAAAACAAAAAGCCTTCAACTCAAAAATATAATTGAATTCGGATCTTCAATTTAAGCCCCTTTCCCGCCAATAGAAATCATTTTCCTTTGCCACTGGGTAAAACTGATAAACACAAACAATAACCAGCCTTCTATTTACGTAGAGGCCTGTTTTAGAGATATTTACAACTTGATAGAATCAAATGTTTTGTGTAAGTCAGCTTTTACAAGATACTAATGGCTATTAAAGGTAGGGTGTCACAATAAAACATAGTTTGATTGGATTGCTATTCAGGGTTCGCTATCGTCGACGACGGATGGACAACTCCTTTGAACGGATTCAAGTATAAGTATCTTGGTTACTCCGTGTCTTGGAATCAATCGCGAATAACCTGCCAGGCTGAGGGTGGCGATATTGCGAGTTACGGAATGCAAAGCTTCGGGATTAGAAAGTAAACATTGCTAATTTGTGCAAGGTTAAATTCCTCCATGTTTTCAACGTAATGCTCTAGTAAAAATTTGACAGCTTCTAGATTTTTGTAAACACACTTGAGGCAATTGATTGGTCACACCGGAGGCGCCCCGGTAGCTCATGACAACTGAAGCGGACTCGTCAAGTGTCATCTGCTGTTGTTTCAAAACAGATTTTTAGCAAACGTGATATAAACTAGCTAAAGATCTTTTTAATTAATTTTTAGCAGCATGTTGCCAACACATCACTGTGTCACCCCAAGCAGTTTCAATTCATAGATTTTGCAATCTGCAATAAAAGATGATAACTTTTTTTTGAGAGAGTCTTCTTCGTCGTACGAGCTATTTGTTTTGAGCTTTATGCGGGAAGATGTATATATAGGCCACACCGCTTTAGCGCTCACACTCGGTTTGCAAGTCTTCAGTTAGACTGGGGCCACCGCGACGGGTAGACTGCTTGGCCCTGCCATCTGCCTGCCACACAAACACGGAGGTATCCCGTTAAGTGTCTTGCCCAAGAACACAACAAGCAAGCTTGCCGGCTTGGCGAACGCTCTAAGCACTACGCCATCGCGAGTCTTATTAGAGTGCCACTCCTTACAGTGATATCAACCTACAGTTTGAAAAATGTAGGTTTCAGCAATGACTACTTAGTGATTAAAACCTTTCATTAGAGTGAAGTGTGATACAGTTTCACCATTATCCAGCGGGCTGCCCCAATATAATAACGCTACCAAATCTTTCTAGCTTTACGGTGGTATCTGTTACTTATATTGTCCAACTGAAAGAGTTGGCGATAGATATCTTTGGAGAGTTCGATGTGGTACGAATTAACCCGACATATTCTTATTTGTCGCAGCGAGGCGCTGTGGACTGAATATGAGGCTTGTCATCGAAAGGCTGCGAGTTGCACGCTCAGAGCGTTTGGTTACATGCGGCATAGCCTAGTGAACCACAATTTGCAATAAAATTGACGTTTTGGGTTTAAATGACGAGTTGCGCCACCCGCGATCACACATATGCGCGATATTGACTCGAAGATCATTAGATAATTTTGCAATTACCTAAATTCTGGTTTTCTCTTTTGTTCAATAAGTTGAATAAGTATTATTTCTGTAAGTTAATGGTGCAGCCATGACTAGTAAAAATGATGTGTTATAATACAAGAACAAAATCAAACTTCTCGGCCGAGACTTTGGTTACGGAAAACCATTGCGTTTATTATTCGATGGATTGATGTTCAGTAGTCTCGTGTTTCAGTTTTCGATAGTGTCGTCAACATTCTCTTCAACCACTTCAATAAAGCATTGACACCTGCCGTTGAATGCTTTTTCTTTTAGTGGTCATATTTTGTTACAACCTAGCTTAATTCGAAAGTTTTGATTTTCGTTTTTCAGAAGTGGAGTAAGTTGGTGAATAGAACAACTTGAAGTTCTTCCCCGCTCGCTTTGAACCGTGTAAATCAGTTGATACTGAAATTTTGACAATCCAAAGTATTATGATTCATTCCTACAAAGGAAATGAATCTAAAATACTGCATTACAAGCTGTTTGTAGTTTAGTGTTACTGCAATCAGTAATTACGTCACAGGGCGAGTAAACTCGTATAAAGTAAATTCTGTTTTAGGTATTTGGTTCAAGTGTTTTCTATCAGATACGACTTCTGGATCGGGCTGAATGATCTACACGATAAAGGCAACTGGCGATGGGAAACCAACTTATCAGAGTCAGGATGGTTTCCTGCCGACAGTTCAAACAGCTTCTTTGCTCCTAGTAGACCATACACTTCAAGTTCTTTGAGTTATCATTGTGCTTACGTCAGTCCTTCCACTCTTTTGACTTATGATTATTACTGCGCAAACGGGCGCTATGTATTGTGTGAAAAAAGATATGATTAGTTCGATTACGAAAAATTCATGTTTTTCAAGTTGTAATTGTTCTTGCGCCAGTGGTTCTACTCTATTAACTTTAGACTTTTACTGCGAAAACGGGCGCAGAATGATGTGTCAAAAATGACACACTTGCTTCAACTATTGCCATGTTTACACAGATCAGCATCACGGGCTAGGCAGTCATTTTCTGTCAATTTGTTTGCTCCTACCTGCAAAAATTAAAAGCATAGTCTACTTGTACAGAGTATTCTTCATTTTTTCATTTATCCAGAATTAATGTTTGTTTTCAGATATTTTTTTGTTGTTGTATGGTTTTAAGATAAAAAGAAAATTTTCCGTAAACCAAAGTGATGTAGTTTGCATGTTATTGAGTAGTTTTTATTTGAAATTTTAGCAATTATGCCATAATTGACCATGCGACACGCGATTAAGCACTTTAGCTTTTTTTAAGCATACGTTATTCCTTTATTCTTGAGCACTTCAAAAAAACTTTATTTTGTTTATGTGACATCATAATGCTGTCAAATGCCATTTCTATATAAACACCTTTAGGCAGCAGCTCTACTTATTGTCTATCATGATTTTGATAGTATACCCAAATAATAATGTCTATCACCAGGGTGGCCATCGACTCGGACTCAAAAATAAGGACAAACAAAAAACAAATTCAGCACATTTTTTTTTATTTAAAATGCTCATAACACCTTACTTATTTAGTGGCATACTTTGCCCCCGAAACAATTTGTTTCATCAATTTCTCGTTCTTTAATATCACTGAGTACATTTGACGGCAATTATAATCCAAATTTACTTTAATTTGTAGGAGAGATTTGACCGTTTTTTCATAAAGCCTGTTTCTTTCATCAGTCCATTGAGCTGATACAAGAGAAAACACCCGTTCGACGAATGCATTACTAACTGGAAGAGAAAAAACGATGCTGACCAACTTGTACAGGAGCGGAAAAGAGTCATATCCATCAAAAATTTTCATCCATTTGGTTTCGGCTTCATTTTTGCAGAATTCATCGTCCGGAATCTTTTTGAGGAGATTATTGAGAGCCGAAACCTTATCAAATAGCTCATCTTTGGTTGCCATTGGTGGATCAACTTGCTTTGCTAACTCTCTAACTTCCTCATACTCAATTGTCTTAACTCTTAGCAGGGTCCATTTCATGTACTTTGGATGCTTCTCTAATCGATACCACTTACTGATGTATTCCAACGTGATGGTGTAAAATTCTAGAAAGCTTGATTTAAGAAGATTAGCTCTCTCTTCATCAACTCCCTTTAACAGATCAGTTGTGGATGCACCGAAAAATTCAGAAGACTGACGCTGCAAAATTCTGCATCTATACGAGTCAATTATGTCAGCCAGCTCAGGAGAAAGCGCATCTGCCTTCTGCAGAAGTAATATTGGTTTCTTGAAAAGTTTGAGGGTACTGTGGAGAAATGTCACGATGACCAGTGACGTTTCACTTTTGAAAAAATTCTCTAAAATACGAGGTGGTCGTTTTAGCGAAAGGAAATGCTCTTGGAGTGGTTCCCAGAGTTCGATCATACGCTTAAGCCCAGTATCCAAAGTGAGCCATCGAGTAGGCGTATGGGTTGGTAGAGTTGAATAGTTTGTATTCAGTTGTTCACAAAATTGTTTGAGACTATTCGTCCTACCGGTTTGACTTTTGTTGAAGTGGCTGCCAATCTTCAACACAATTGTTTCTATGTCAACTGTGAGACGTTCTGCTCCCTTTTCTGCAGCGTTATGCAAAATATGGGCAGGGCAACCAACTGGAATCAGACAAGTTTTTTTCTCTGAAAGGTGATCAAACACATTGTTTTTTCCTCCCTGATTAGAGCCTCCAAAGTTCACTGGTGCATTATCAGCACAAAATGATGTCAGTTGCTGCAAGTCCAGGTCATTCTCTTCCACACTTGAAATGATAAAGTTCACGATTTGTTCCGAGGTCTCACCTGGCATTGATCGTAAATCAAGAAGACGTACGTTAATTGCAACTTTGGCACTGAAGAACCTAATCACCAGCGGAAATAATTTCATTTCGTTGTGATTGGAGGCATCAACCGAGATCGAAAAGGGTTGGGTACCAAGGTCAGACAAGATCTTTTATTGAGCAAAGGGAGCAAGAACGTCCGTATTAATGCTCGTTATCTTCGTTCTAGCAGAAGTAAACTTTTTAGCAACGTCTGAATTGGGAAAAATTTCTTTGAACAATTGGGACGTGCAGTCATTTGAATGAAATGATTGATTGTGTTTGACAGTGTGGTATGCCCATGTACCCTCAGCAGCAGCTGCCTTATTATCTGTGGTCGTTGGCTGCGATGGCCTTGTGCAAAACTTTTCCATGGATTGATTCGAATTTATCATTTGAGCACATTTTTTATGCTTTTGGGTATCATTGTGAACAGATATAGCTGTCTTTCCTATCGCCTGCAAATTAATTTCACAGTCACACACGTTGCAGTGCGCGAAGTGAACGCCTTTAAAACTTCGTTTTATGTTCTTAAATTCTTTCTTGAACTCATCACGAAAACTGTTTTTGCGCTTGCTCATTTTCTTGTTCTACAAGTAGGTGAAAATCTAAATATGTTAAGAGCAAAATCTAAAAATATGGCATCAGACAAATGACAGCCTATAATAAAATCTGTGATGTTTTTTTTAAGTTTAGCTGACTATTTCTTTTAAAACTGACAAATTACTGAACTATCATTCCCTAATCATAACTCTGCTTGTCTATACTGTAAAATGTAGGCTATTGCTACAGATAGCAGCTAGGCTAGCCATTCGCTTGGCACACAATTCTTACGTAACAGTAACGCAACAATTTTGGAAGACAATAATTATTGTTGCAATAATTTTAGACATTTTTGCTAAAAATAAGACAAAATAAGGACAGATGTCCAAAATAAGTACATTCCTTAGAAATAAGTACAACACATTTTTCTGAGACACATGATTCCAAAATAAGGACAAATCTTATAAATAAGGACGGTATGGCAACCCTGTCTATCACTGACATGCTGCTCGTTAAAGTAGAATGATATATCACAGTACTAGCATAGCGTTTTAAAACTGCATTTTAAATATTGCATGTATTTATAAAACGTCAAGTACAAAAATTATAGCGACTAAATTGTAGGTGATGTTCACGCAAAGTGAAACAAAATGTAACATGTAGCAAAATGTAATGTAAACAAAATGTAACAAAGTGAAACAAAATGCCGAGTTTTAATAAAAAATCTTGCAGGATTTAGAAAATAATTATCCTCTGCTTTAGCACAAAGCTGATCGGTTGGCTATCCACTTGAGCCATAACTTATTGAAATAACTGAACTTTGGATGCTGGACTCTGTGCACCATGTTACTTTACCCTCCCATGGCTGCGTTTATGTCCGGAGCAAGAAACATTAGGGCAACCAGAGAGTTTAAGTTTTATAACTAGGCCAGCTTTTACGAATAAGTTGTAAGTAGTATGCCATTTGCTTTATAACTTAATTCCAGTAAATTGCTACATCAATCGCTTCAGCGTGCTTCCACAACTTTAAATTTATATCCCTATGTACTTGGTCAAATAAATGCACAAAAGTTTGTAAAATTATTTGCCGTTTGCAAGTGAGCTCAGTCTTAATTTATTTGTAGGGAGATCAGTATTATGGGCAGAGTCTGTAAAATCCAAAGTTTAAGCAAAAATCAATTTGAAAAAGCAGGTAAGTATATCTTTACGCTTTTGTGACATCATTTTCACCTAAGTGCAATGGCGCTCATAGAAGGAAATTTTGTTTTTTGGCCAACCGGGTGGTCAGATGCAACATACATGGGCGGCGGTATAGCCCGTTTGCTCTATTCTAAGTCAAGCACATTGGTGCAGCCAAAAACTTTGCGTTTCAAATATTATTACAAGAGAGATTGCACCAAGTCATAAAATAAATCTACCTCAAAATGACTTATTTATGTAATAATAAAACAAAAAACATTGCGGTGCTCATTTGTTAAATGATAGAGATTTATAAAACCAGTTTCAATCAAAATACAGTGATCAAGATTAGGAGTATAGGGCTGATGCCCACATGTATACCAACTTTTCGTTACTGCTTTCACAAACAATATTTTTTGGTGAAGCCAGCACAACCGGTTAAACCGATGATTTTTATCCAACATAATTGACTAGAAGAATTGTCGGGAGACGCTGGTCAGTGCTTTCATAATTTAATTGCATTGGGGGTTGTGCTTAAAGCATGCGCAACAATTGAAGTTATTTGTAAACGATTTGGCTGACTATAAATGAGTCGAGTAACAGTCTAAAGATCGAGTGTGGTCTAAATCTCACAGACGACCTGAGTCCGGCCTGCACAACTCAAAACAGGAGAACTACAATTGTCAAATGATATCTCGCCAAAATTTCTACCAGAATTCACATGTACATGCATTATGTAATAACTATTAGCTTTGTTTTGTTGCAAAAATAATGTTTACATGTTATTGCAATAGCCTTTCAGTCATCGTTGTAGTTATGTTATTGCTATCGGCTTTACGTCATTGCAGTAGTCATGTTATTGCTATTAGCTTGAAATATGGAGTAAACATAAAAATACGATTAACTTGTCGCTCACGATAACTACAGCTGATTTAGAATGAACTGTCACATTTTTTTCCAACCATCCGTCGGGTCGCACCAAAGGCTTTTGCGCACCGCTAGCAGCCCTTGGGCTCTATATTGTGCAAGCCTGACCTACACGGGTTAAAATGATTACCATTCCATACGGCACTAATCAACAATTCGAGAAACCTGGTTGGGCGCTAGTCCTGCTTTGCTCTTGATACTGTACCAACAGCTGGTGAATAAAAACCATGGAGGAGTTGCAGCATTATTAGACAAATCAATTATGAACAAAATTATTGTAGTATCACTCTACATGAAAAATACGCAATGGCATATAACAACGCAACACCACCCAAAAGCGAGTGAACCTGCAGTTATTGTTGACAAGTTAAGAATTAATGAATAACCCGAACCTTTCCATTTAGGCAACAGTACTTTAATGCTGTCCTGAATCTGTGCTTAAAAGCAAATATAGGCTTGAGCTTCTAGAAGATTAGGTCTCGCAGCATCTGCGGCGTGCCAACGTGGTGCAGAGAAGCATTCCGCAAATCACATATTTACACTCTTGTCCCAGCTTCTCTCTATTTGAGACGATTGTTATTTTTAGATGTGGAAGAAAACAGCAACAAGTGGCTACTCGAATTACGTTCAGAAATCTGAACTCTTCGTCCAATTTTAACGAGAGCTTCAAACAAAAGA
This sequence comes from Trididemnum clinides, assembly GCA_963675345.1. Lineage (NCBI taxonomy): Eukaryota > Metazoa > Chordata > Ascidiacea > Aplousobranchia > Didemnidae > Trididemnum > Trididemnum clinides. Next base: position 13,967,248 of record OY776295.1, read on the forward strand.
AGACAAAGTCTTCTTCTTGTAAATGTAAATTGTTCTTCTTCAAGCAAAAGAAGTCTAAATGGGAGCTTCAAACAAAGCTGTGGTCAACAAGCTGTGAACCAGGGCCCAATGTTGGCCCCATCGACACTTTTTAGTGCGCTGAACACAGTTTATAATTGTCGGCTGCGTAGTAAGAAAAACAAAAATCATCTACTTTAAAATTTAAATGAGGATTTAAAGTTGACGTAAAAAAAACAGATCATTACCTAAAATTAGCTACCAAAAATAACAAATTAAAGGAAAATGTCGCTCAAAATCAAACAAATCCACTTTTAAAATTGATCTGAAAAAAATAGAAGAAGAAGGTTCTCAAGTGGGATATTGTCGTAAATTCTAAAAGATGGTGTGCTATATTCCGTGTACAGTTTCTTTGGAACAGTGATAAGTCAGAAACAGCATTTGTGAGATCGAAAGAATTGTGGTAAGTCAGTAACAACTTAATATCAGCTTATACATAAGCGTAGCTACGGGCAAGAGGACAGAACAGGGGCGTTGGCCCTCGCCAGAAATAAACATTTTTTAGGAAAGACCAAATTTTAACTGCAATTTATCATATTCCAAAAACTCAATTTAACCCTCCAAAGATTCATGAAGCAGCTTTGGATGCAATTTAGAACTGATATTTGAGAAATATAACAGTTCTTTTTTTTATTACAATATAATAGGGAAAAATAAATGAAATCAAAAGTTTAAAGGAAATTGAGAAAAAACAATACTCTTGAAAGAAATCGCTTGGTAAAAGGGAAAACATCTTTGCTATTTCGCTTGAAAATAGTCTGAAATATATTAAATGGGATTGAGACTAACACTTAGGGAGGAGGCATGGCCCTCTTCACCCTTGGCTACTCCTATGCAGGAATCAGAGCACTTAAGGCAAAGGAAGGCACTTTGGGTCACCTCATGTGAAATCGAACAGTAAAAAGAACATATTTTTGCTATTTCATTAAAAATAGCTTTACAAGTCTATCGAAATCGGCACCACAAATTTGGAGAAAGACATCGGTTTTTTTGCCCCCTAAATACGCTTATGCTAAATACAAGAGTGCAAAAAACCAACCCCGAAATTTGAGTTCGCATATACAATTACGAAAGGGAGCACACCAAGATGTGAAGCAAGCCCACCATTTATCAAAAATCAATGCTATTTTCTTCCTTTTTTCTGCCATAAATAGTTGCCCCAGTTATCACACTCTAATCGGCTTTGCCGGCGTCTCCAGCAGAATACCGTGTGAACTTAAAATGGGGATCGTGTCGAAAACATTTTGGAGGATTAAGCATAGTTCCTATTCATCTTAACTAGATTTTTCTCACTGATATTTTTAATAGGTGGGGGGCAGCAATGATAGTGAAAACAAAAAAGTTTTAAAAGGTATAAGCTGAAAGTGGAAGCATTTACAATGGCATTACAGCATCATGCCTATGCACAAGGGATGCAGTGAGACCTCAAAAAAAGGGGTGGAAACACACAATTTTTTAATGAGTAGATAAGTATAGAAGCTCCCAACAATACCCATTTTTAACAGTGTTTCAGATTTAGATTACGACGCCACGGCAATAATCACGCAATGGCGTTGTTCGATTGCTACGCAAGATATAACTAGCAATTTGATTTTTATGCCACGTCAGGAGCTGCACTTGGGCGTTCTAAGTAGAAATACACATCTTCAAGTCAGGTTGGTGCGAAACAGCGTTGGAACGCCGTTCCCAAGTAAATAAAAGTGTGGAACGCTGTTCCCATTCCTTCACCAGTACACCACTATGCATTGCCTTGTATTTGCCTTATCACCAATTTATGTAGCGGTGAGATAATATAAGTAAAAGCTAAAAGAAAATGCTTTCGACCAGAGTGTCTTAAAGTTAGGGTCGTGGAGATCTTTACGTTTGTGGTCATTTCCGTTTGTTAACAAGTCAAAATTCTGGCTTTGTTTTTAGCTCGTGTGTAGCAGCCAAACCCTTTTTCACCGATTAAAAGTGACATTCATTTTTTTCCAAAAAACATGATCAGAGGACTTCAGCCCCCTCAACCACTTTTCTGGTGATGTCTTCACAGATCTTAGCATAGTCTGGGAGTGCTGTGCACCAGTTTGGTGTCTCTGTGCACACAATCGCCTCATCGATAGTGTTCTCAACGACGCATTGCGCATTGTCACTGGATGTCTGCGTCCAACTCCAACAGACTATCTACCCGTCCTCACAGGTATCCAGCCGGCTGAGCTTCGCCGATTAGGAGCAACGCTCTCCCTGGCATATCGTGGCAGTCTGGACCCTGGCCATATTCTCTATGAATTATTGGCTGGGTCCACACACCGCTACAGAGAGAGACTAAAATCCAGACGCCCTTTTGTGCCCGCTGCACGGAAGTTACTGCAAGATCTAACTGAATTGGATATTCGTGCAGCTCAATGGACTGACTTTAAATGGAGCACGGAATACTCGGAGTGTTCATCTGATCTCCGTGCTTTCATCCCTAGGACAAGCACTAGGCCAATGGGGATGGGCCTGCCCACATCATCATGGGTCAGGCTCAACCGCTTGCGGGCTGGTGTTGGGTGTTTTCAGTCTTTCATGCACAAATGTGGCCTTGCTCCTACATCGAATTGCGAGTGTGGCGCTGCAGAACAAACCGCAGAACACATCATTCTGACATGCCCCGTACATCGGGCACTCACAGGAATACGTGGACTGACGGTTTTGGATGTCGACACACGATGCTGGTTGAGTACCATCACTGCCAGCATCTGAAAACATGGATCCCTTCCAAAAGAAAGAAGAAGAAGCATAGTCTGGTTTAAGTTGTTGTGAAATCAAAAACACTTAGAAGGCAATATTTTTTCTGGAAACTATTTGGACGCACCTTTAAACTGGTCAATAGTTTATTGAGGAGGAACTCTGCTAGAGGACTTCGCATTTAGCATGTACATAATAACCAAACAATTCTTATGTTTTGCTACAGAGGACACCAGTCTTCTTAGATCCTCTGGTTTGGCCCCTGATCGCGCTATTCCTTTTCTTACTAGTAGGTTTGCTTTTGCAAGTTACAGGATCAAGAATCTATTTTTTATTTTTTGTTCTAGATATATCTCGTCCTCAAAGCAGCATTTGTCGCACCAAATTTGTCCTGTAATAGTCATTTTGTGGTATTTGCAAAGTTTGTGCCCCACTTGAAGATCTATGTTTAAGATTTTGCTTGATAAATGATCTGCAGTTTGATTATTTGCAAATCAAAGACTGCTCTAAAATACATTCTCCGTTGACCAGCTTACAGTCAGTACATCTGCTTAAATTCATTATTCCAATTGTCGACAACAGGGATGTGGAAGCGGTTAATTCGTCAATCGCTTCCGCTTCCACTAGCAAAAAACGAAGAAACAACCGTTGACAATTTTTTTACTGTAACTTTTGCGAGTCTGTAGCCTGCCTTCTCCTACACTTTATCATTTTGAAGAGACAAAAACCTATTCATGTAATGATATTAATTTACAAACTTCGCTTAAGCTTATTGTTCCAAACTACTCTTTGCTTCTTTTTTTTTAGATATTAGGACCCGTGTTAAATGTAGAACAGTGCTCTTCAACTTTTTTGTCATTGCGAAACCCTTGATGTACTTTCGCGTTTGTCACGAAACACCCACTAACAAAAATTTAGAAATCACGAGCTGCTTGTAAAAAAATCAAATATTTCGTTGCTACACTTCAAAAAATACAGTTATTACAAGTTTCTTCTCTGTTCACAACCAGTTACAACGCTTAACTTAATGCTTCTCAGATCTAAACCGTAAGACTTCGTATTACAGCTCTCGACTATAATCTGCCGTTACAACGACAAATTACAACAATATAGCGCGAATTTTCCCTCTCTATCCTCAACTAACTCTGACTTTGAGTTAACTTTAACTCTAATCATCAACACTGACCTTCTGTCCGTCCCCAAAACACGTATTGACTCTAATCTTTCTGAATAGTAAAGTGCGAAATTTCTATCTTATGTACAGTATATACTGTAAAGCGAGCAAAATTGAACTGCACCACTCAACAGCCGCCTCAACGTGGTGGTGCGGTCCCCAACCCCGTTTGGGTTGGGTCGAAATGGCTGTTGGCCTTCCCGAGAATCCCAGTTACCCCGAAAACTCCCCCCTGCACAAACCATTTTTTCGCCGTGCAGCCCCCTGAACGAATACAGAAGGGTAGCGCACAGTCTCTTTAAAATTTGTCTCATGTCTTGTCCCTTCTCCTGCCTTTCTCTTGCCCGTCTTCTCATTCTTCTCCTGATGAGCGACAACGTTCATCCTAACCCTTGCCCCGTCTTTTCCTGTTCAGAGTGCGCTGGAAATGTGACACGGCGGGGTAGGTCGGTGCAATGCTGCACCTGCGCGAAATGGGTCCATTTAAAATGCTCACTACTCTCCTTTTCTGGATTTAAAACTCTTGGCGCCTCTCACTCCTGAACCTGCCCTCCCTGTTGCATCCATGCTCCTTCTGGAGATCTCATACCTACCAACACTGTGACTTCCCCCTCGGACTCATCCAGCTGGTATACCTCTACTGCTCAATCTGGCCCATCTGGTTCCCTCTGCTAATGCATCACTCCCGTCCCATCCTCGCATTTAAACCTGTTATCCTCCTTCGGCTCACTTCGTATTTCCTCCATCTGCACCCTCACCACCGCCTCATGCTCCTGGCTGTTTCTCTACACCTTCTGCTTCCTCTTCCCCCTTGAATGCTTCAGGGTTCTTTAATGGAATGCTAAGGGTCTCCGAGTCAGGAGCACTGAACTTTATTTTGTCTCATCCCGTTGACCTTATTTGTATCCAGCAATCTAACCCTAATTTATCTTCCTCTTTCCGGATCCCCGGATTCTTTGCTCTGCGATCTGATTGCATCTACTCCCGGTCTGGTATTTTTTTCTATTGATGCCACACACGCTAGCGGCGACATCATCATTTTTGTCAGGTAGGGCTTATCCTTCTGTGAACTTTCTACCTCCACTCTTTCTTCGCTTGACCCCTACTCTGATTATGTTGGGGTCAACATTTCTCTAAACGACTCCTCTTTGCTCTCATTTCTAAAGGTCTATGCTCCCCCTATTCGCTCTTCTCCGAGAGATAGCAGAACCGACTCCTTTTCTCCTTTCTATCTTCCCATCATTAGAAATCTTTTCATTCTGGGGGACTGTAACTACCATCATCCCCTCTGGAACTCAAAAGGTACTTCCAACCCTCGTGGAGAGGAAGTGTTCGATTGGGTCATCTCCTCTGACCTCCTCAATGACTCTGACGTACTTACGTTTCTCCACCGCTTCTCGGGCAGTTGCTCCTCTCCTGACAGCTCCTTTTCTCCCTCCTCTCTTGCTCCTGGGAGGTGCTTCAAGACCTGGGTTCTCATTACCTACCAATTCTACAAACCGTCCCTCTCTCTCCGATCTTTTGCCCCAACAAACGTCCCCTTCCTTCAATTTTCAGAAAGCTCGTTGGGATGACTTTGCTTTGTGCTTTGACTCTCACTGTCTTTCTGCAGAGGAATACTCGTTTCTTTCTCTTTCCTCTGCTGCTGCTCTCTTTACTTCTTTGATACTGAAAGCCTTCTTTACGATCTGGTGCTCTGGACAGACAGCTCTGTTCCTTTTCATTTTGGCAAAGGCGGCTCTGGCGTACTTCCCAACCGCTCTCTTTTTGGCACTGAGGCCACCCTTTTCTTTACAGCAGGCCCATTATGTTCAAGTTTTTTCCGCTGAAGCCTGCGCCATTCTGCAAGCTCTTTGCTGGTCTCTGCAGCTCCCGCAAGTCTGTCACTTCTTTTCCCTTCTCCTCTTATCTGACTCTCGCTCTGTCCTCGCCGCTCTGTTCTCTCCTCCATCTTTCCTTCTATCTCAAATTCTCTTGCAGATCTGGCAGGAACTGTCTTCTCTTTACTCATGTTCCATAAGGCTACAATGGTTCCCCAGGCACTCGTTTCTCCCGGGAAACAAGGCGGCTGATGAGCTGGCCAGATGGGGAGCGCTGTTTGTCTCCCTGCAATCCCTTGTAGCCTTATCTCTCGTATCCACCCTCATCTTTTCTCAGACTGGAGGCGTACTGTTCTTCGACACACAGGTTTCCTCGATTTCCACCGAGGAACTTGTGCTTCTTTGTCACGCTCCCTCTGTTCTCTCTCGTCTACGCTGCAACGGACACAGCCTACTTTTGAGCTTATCACTTTAGAATTGTCAGAATCGAGAACCGTTCATGCAGTGCCTGTGGACATCCGTGGTAGGATACCTCTCATTTCATTATGCACTGTCCAGCTACAGACTCTTTGCGCCGCTCGCTCTTAGGCGACTCTCTGACTCTCTGCGACCACTGGTCCAGCCCCGTGGGAGCTGCCCAGCTTCTGGGGCTCCATGGTCTTCCGCCATGCCCCATCCCTCGGAAGGGGTCAGGTAAAAACAACAGCAAAATTGAAATTACAGACACACTATTAAGAAACAAAAGGAGTTAGCAAATTCAGACGTTCTTAAAGTTGTAAACAAAATTACGTTACAATCGGCAACTTGGTGTCACAAGATTCCATTACTAACTATTTATATACTGTACCTTAAATGAAACACGGCTACATATAAAAGATCAATATACTGAAAAATAAATACTATTAATAACAGGGAACCTTCGCGGACCTCTCACCGAACCCTTAAAACTCACCAAACACAACTGCATGTATTGCGAAACCCCTGTTGAAGGACACTGATGTAGAATGATCAAATTATTTCCGTCCTGAGTAATTTCTTTTTCAGCGTTTTCAACTTCCTGGCCCTAACCAAGGTTAGTTAAGTTTAATCAAATCATCATTTTATTCGCTACGTTTCATTGTCCAAACTATCTTTTTCTTACCCGTAATCCATAGAAAATGTGATGCTAGTCATACTTTTTCTTGTTCTCTCGCGCTACTGATATCGCACAATCATTCAGACGTATAGTGCAACTTTACGGTTTAATCTACATCAGGAAATGGACAAAATTTTTCGGCCTAGTTACTCACTAAGTCAAATAACTTATGTGGAAGCGAAAGCGGTACAGTTTTCGCGCTTCCGCTTCCACAGAAAAAGAACCGCTTCCGACACTTCCGCTTCCACATCCCTGGTCGACACTTTCAAGCATAAATTCCTCCAAAACTCTATTGGCAGTACAAACATGAAACTTGACACGAGCCAATCACTATCAGTAGTAAGCAGTAACTAGTTGCTTTTTTAGAAGCTGTAACTGCAACTTTGTTACTTTTTGGCAGCAGTAACAAAATTTGTAACTGATATCATTTGGAAACTGTTGCATCAAAGATACTGTATGTTTTCTGCTTTCATAGTAAATACAACGAATATTTCATTAATTTGTCATTAAACAATGAAAAAATAGTTTACATTTTTGGTCAAAAAAGTCTTACTTCATTGAGTCCCTTCGACAAATTAGGGATTTTGGACCTTTTAACCTTAACCGATAAACCTGAAACTGTCAGAGGTTATGTGGAAATGATACATGTTAAAAGTCAGGAAGTATGAAGCAAAATCTGCAATTGTTTTTGAGTAATTTTACAATAAATTGTAACAGTACTCAGTCGGTATTGGGGCTGGGCATTTTTGCTCCCCCATTATCAAAATAGGTTCAAAATTGGTCTCACTCGTCTAAACGAACATCAATATGCCGTATTTGTTCAGGTCGTGTTGGCAAGCAGATGTGAGAATGACACAAAGGCATTACGAACCCATTGCAGTGCCGTGATTACGGAGTGCCAAGGGGGCGCGCCCCCCTGACGGCTGCTCGTGGATCCCTATTTTGAGTTTCTTTAAATTCTTTGTTTTGTTTGGAGCACCGCTTATCGACAAGACAACCAACAGTAATATTAAGAAGTTCAAGATTTCTGATGCAAAATAACGTTCAATTTAACGTAATTCTCGCTTGACGCTATTGATTCTTTGTGCAGTTGTGTCGTAAGGAACTGCTGTATCACGACAATTGTAACGCAGTAAACCGTCTTATAAACAGTTACAGCAGATGTTTTCATTTCGCTTATTTATTGAGGATGTAAATGGCGCAAAATCAGTTTGAGAGATTGATTGCAAAGTTCTAATTCAAGCGAAAGTTCTGAAAGTTTGCAGGGCCTCAGCTCGTCTGCTAGCTGCAATGCACCTACCACATCTGCTGCAAGTAGGTCTATGAGCAAACAAAAATCTGTTAATGCTAATGATTTGGGAGTTGACGACCCGAAGCAAGTTAGAATTCTATTTGAATTTAGCGAGGATTTGAACCGTCCCTCCTCTGTTTCCCGACAGACACTCTTAACACCTTGCTATCTCCAATGCAGATTTCAACCATACGGCAAAGCCTTTTAACCAGCAATATATTGAGACGTTTAAACACTATGTAACATATAAACATAGGTCGAGGAGGGGTTGTGACAACGGATAAATACTTTGGCCACTTTGCTTTTAAAATCAAACAAATATCTTAATTAACAACTTGGCTTGCTATTCTACAAACTGATAAACTAAAGCGTCTTAAACAGAGAAATACAAGTGGGATAATTCCAAACCAAGATACAATCTGGCTGTTTCCAACTTGACCAAATAGAAATGCAAGCGATTCGTGCACGTTTTTTCAAACAAAGGCTTTGCAGGTTCAAAGAAAAAAGGTTTCCAGCTCTATCTGAAGTATTTAACTTAAAACGTGGAAGTTAATTTAAAGGTTTACGCTATTTTCCTTACGTGGAGTTTAAATAAACTGCGTAAAACGATTCAACTCAATATAGCCCAACACAAGACAAAACACACTGCAAGTAAACCAACACACACACAATAGCCTCGATACAGCCCATTGCTCGCTGAAGAGGCAGTTTGTAGGCTATTTTAATATTGATTGTCTAAAGCAGGGGTGGGCAATTGTTTTGGCTTGCGGGCCGCATCGTGGTCACGAAAGCTAGCTGAGGGCCGCACTTTTTAACAAACACATTGGTATATTATTCTAATTGACCTGCATTTTAAATTTGGTATAACATTAAAAACCAACAATTATTAGACAAATGAATCAACGTAGTTTTATTCAAATGAAAATGCAAGCACATTTAATTTTCAAAGTCTGTCAATGAGAAAGATGCACCCAATCATGTTCTTCTACATTAATTAAATTTTTTTAATTACTTGCTTGAGGCTTTCGCGGGCCGCACAAAAGTTCGTCGCGGGCCGCAGTTTGCCCACCCCTGGTCTAAAGAGTCTATCAGAATAATCTTTCGAATGTTACGCTCTCGACGCGACCGTCGCTCATACAAGTAGTTACTGATCGAACATGACCATCAGATCCCTTTTTGATACCGATTACAACTGCATAAGGATAACGCAAGAATTGAGTTTTGGACTCATCACAAAGAATAACTAAATCGCCAATCGGATAGTATCTTGTTTGCTTTTTCCATATCTGTCGAGCCTTCAACGTTGACAGATATGGTTGCAACCATCTGTCCCACCACATTTATGTGGTGGGACGATGCCCACGGCGTAATTAATCATCTGGTTCCATTATACGTGGATATCAACATTCTGTTGTCGGCTCCAACGCGCCCACCATCAGGTTAATGGGTCTCAAGGGAGGCAAACCATCCTCAGAGATCGATCGGGTGCGCGGCCTGCAATTGATTAGGTACTCGACCATTTTAATACATGTTAAAAACTCATTGTCCGACGGGTTTCGGAAATATGGCAAAAACAAACCTTGCAGAGTGTTACAGATGTTTCGTATTCGCCGTTTGTATAAACCTCTGTGGTGGGGTGCTTCAAAAGGACCGAATTTCAATTGTATCTCCCACTTTTCATTCTTACTTTGCAATTCCTTGGAAGCGTACTTTGCCATTAAAGCTGCTTCTATTTCGCGTCGGAGAAGGTTATTCGCTCCCATAAACTTCGTTTCATTATCTGTACGAAATAATTTAGTATGAAATCCTGCAAATCACAAAAACTTTAAGACGACATTAATAAAGGTGGAAGCTGTGAGGTCGACAGATACTCAATGCCGATTGCGGTGATAACCATTCATACAAACAAACAGATCCAGCGCTTCCCTGAACTTCTGCTCATTGCCACGCTGAATGGACCAGCCAGGTCAGAAGCGACTTAGACGAACACATGCGCCCTAGGTTTTAACCTAGAATTGGGCAACGGCGCTATCACTTGTCCCCCCGGTTTTCACGCCTTAACCAACAACCAACACAGTTTTTTGTATAACGCTTTACGGTGCAAAACACGCTTACAAAACTCGCTAACAATCGCTTAACGACCCAATCCCACGTCTTTTCTTTGCTTGACACCAATTCCTCTTGACGCAAAGTCAGCGGAATTAGCCGTAGACCGAATGTATCCAGGGCATCTCCCTCCGTGGCACTCATTACTTTATTCACGCGATTCCGCACAAATTGCGCCAACTGCTTGCAGCTGCGCTGACACCATTTGATAAGGGTAACGGAGTCCACCTACACATATATCTTAGCAATAAAATTGTGAAATGCATCATGCATTGGTTTAACAGATCTGCACCCATACAGAGTCTTAAGAGTTTTTTCGCTCGATAGAGAACCTGGAAATTTGTATTTCGGGAAAAAGCCTTGATTTTCCGAGTACCAGTGAGCTTTCTATAATGTCTCCACAACACTCGGTTCAGTAAACACACGCACCCGTTGCGTAGTTTGAGGCGTCAGTAAATAGGCGCACCTCATATTTTCCGTTGTTCAAACTGGAGATTGTCGAGGAAAGGTGAATGATGAAAGAAATTCAATTTCAGATGCCAGACTGCTCCACTCTTCGCTGAGCTCATGTCCTATCTCATTATCTCAATCAACGGTGCTTGTAATAGCTTTGGAATAACAAAGTTTAAACTTCACAAAAAAGGGGCACCACAACCACAATAAATCAAAGTGCGAGTTTGAGTAGCTGAGTGCACTCCGTCAGGTGTGTATGTGTTTAGCTGAAGAGTTTGCCTTGCGTTGAAGCAGCTAAAGTTGATTGTTTTCTGTATTCCAGGACACTCCTAGAGTCCGTTGTTGCGGCCAAGGCCGGATTAAGCAATGGGCACACAGGGAGGTTGCCCCGAGCCCCACGCTTTTGCTAGTTTTTAGTGCTATTAACTATTGAATTGAAGTAAATTTATAGCCTTATAACCTACATTACCAGCAAACCTGAACTGAAAAATCAAAATATCTACATACCGGTACAGTTATTCCCTGTACGAAAAAAATTTAAAACAGACTTTCAATAACAAAGTAACTGCGACGTCACAGTAGAGAGTAGTATAATAGCATTCCAATTAATGGGTGCGAACGACTGTCAAATGTTAGAGCAGTTTTTAGAAATCTTAGGCCTTCTGGCCTATATCTTGGAACGTGTAGACAAATGTAAGTCTGTGGAAATTTACAAGGAATTTCATTTCAAAAATGTTCAATAAATAGGTAGGACACAAAGAGTCGTAAGGAACTTAATAAGCTATAGGCGATGAAGAATAACTAGTAGGAAATTAGAAAATTTGACTGATAAATTTAGAGAATTTGGGGGATCGGAACTTCGCACTTAACTCAAAATTAGCCAAATTTTCCGAATTACAGAAACTTACCGATACTTTTACTTATAGCAATACTTTTAGTTAAATTGAAGAGATTCAGTTGGTTAAGTTTCCGTGACCACTGCAAAGTATTTCATATTTAAAGTGATCATGACTGGAAGAATTCGAGACTTAGGCCGAAAATATGAGAGTGGAAGTCAAAAACGTAAAAGAAAAGAGAGACAAAATCATAAGATGTTGAAAGCAAGTGTAAGAAAGTAAGTCAGTTCTCTCCTAAAGTAAATAAGCAGTTAGCTGATCCTCCAGTAATTCAATCTTTGAGTAATGATAGTCAAGCTGTAGAAGCTATGAATCTTGAGAGTACAGCAGAGCGAACTTTTGGCACTGCCTTAGATACTACATCTGAAAATAAAATTGTGAATGATGTAGATGAAAGTATGCAAACATCTACCAACGTAACTGAAAACAATAGCGATGATCCAGCTTTTTGGAAAAATATTGATGATGAATTCCACCTATACATCCTTGAAAACGGACTAAACCAGAAAACAAATATCAGTTTTACTAATTCCTAAAAGAACATATGATGATGGCATTAACCGTTACCTTAGAAAAGAACATTTCTAGAGAGTTTTAACAAATGGAGAAACTATAAAACGTAACTGGATGCTGTACTCGGAAACCACTGGAATGGCGTATTGTTCTGTCTGTAAGCTATTTGCTAATCGTGAAACACATTTTACCAGTGGATTTAATAACTGGAAGCATATTAATCGGCTGCATGAACATGAAGACAGCGAGTCACACAAGAATGCTAGTCAATCTGCTGCTTCTTTCAAGACTGAGAATGCGCGAGTGGATCATAGCTTCTTGGTGCAGATTGATAAAAAAAAGCGTACTGAAGAGCAGTGTTAAAAAGAGTTGTGGCCGTTGTCAAGTTACTGTGCGAAGAAGATTTGCCGTTGCGTGGGGGAAATGAAGTATTTGGATTTCCTCAAAACGGAAATTTTCTGGGACTCTTTTAATTAGTATCGCAATTTGACGATTTTCTTGCTGATCACATTCGCCGATTTGGTAATTCTGGTAGAGGTGTGCCTTCCTATCTTTCTTCTACTATATGCAACGAATTCGTGCAACTTGGAAGTTACAACCAAAATTGCGAATGAGGTTAAGAAAGCCAAATATTATAGTATAACTGTGGATTCTACTCCTGATGTGACCCACGTAGACCAGTTGACTTTTATCATCAGGTATGTGCAGGACGACGGCACTATCGTGGAAAGATTTTTGAAGTTTATATATAGCAACGGACAACATGATGCTGAGTCAATAACTAACCACATTTTACGTACTCTTACGGAATACGACATTAATTTGTATAATTGTTGTGGTCAAAGTTATGATAATGCGAACAATTTGTCAGGAAAATATACTGGAGTGCAAGCCAGACTCAAAGCATTAAATCGACTAATTCATGATATTCCTTGCTCCGCACATTGATTAAATTTAATTGGATCGTGTGCTGCAGAAAGCTGTGTTGATGCTGTTTCATTTTTTGGCTTTCTTTAGAATTTTTATAAATTTGTTTCTGCATCAACGAAACGTTGGGCTAAAATGATATCAGCCATCACAGGAAAAACAGTGAAATCTTCATCCAACACAAGATGTCAGCGAGATCAGACGCCACTACAGCCTTCAAGGAAAATTTTGTTGAGTTGAGACAACTGTTACAAGGTTTTATGTTGAAGGCAATGAAACAAATGAAACCAAATCAGATTCATTGTATTTGAAAAAGAGTATGGATGCCTTAGAAACAGCCATATTATGTGTTTTATGGCACAAAATCTTTCAAAGGTTTCACAGTACAAGCAAAAGTCTACAGCGCGCTGACATGTCTTTTGTAAGTTGCGTAGCACTTTACAATGGAATCGAGACTTTTTCCAGCATTTACGGGATGAATTTGATACAATTAAAAAGAATGGTTTGAAACTCACAACCGGTATTAAAAAACCTATGCCTCTCAAAACAAATGCAACCGAAAAACGAAGAAGACTTATGATTATGAAGGAGAGGACACCGGATGCACGAGAGCTTTGAAAGATGCTCGTGAATCCTTTCGTATGGGAACTTACCTTTGAATCATTGATTCCTTAATTGCAGAAGTAAGAAGACGAAAATCTGTGTACTGTATATTGCAAAAGAATTTTAATTTTTTGCTGATCCTGAACACTTGAGCTACCAGTGATATAGAAAACGCTGCAAGTAAGTTATTGAAAGTATATGCAAGCGATCTGGATGGCGACTTCCCTTCAGAACTTGTGCACTTCGCTTTTCATTTACATTTATCTCCTGATCTTGGTTCGAAGACAAATACTGCGCAAGCACAGCTGTCATATTGGAAAAAAAACTCCCTAAATGAAACTTTTCCAAATGTGGCTATTGTTCTTCGTATATATCTGACCTTGCCTGTTGCAAATACGGAAGGAAAATGTTCTTTTTCGGCATTGAAAAGAGTGAAAAACTACCTGCGCTCATCCCTGACGCAAGATTACGTCTGTGATTTCTGTGTTATGACCATCGAAAAGAGTTTCACAAAATGTATAAGCTTTGAGGATATTATTGATAAATTTGCAGCAGCGAAATGCCGAAAACATCAGTTGTAATACATCATTTTCCTTAGCTTTTTTGTGTTGCACTCTCTGCGTTGTTTATTATATTTTTTGTGTTGTTTATATTTGCCCCGTTAATGAAACAGTGCGAAAATTTTATTCCCCATTAAACCTTTTGAAATAAATTTTAAAGTAAATTTTAAACAAAATCAATAAAATTGACTTTTTTTAATAAATCAAATTAACAAATTAGATGCAACCTCTTTGATCTATATAAATAACAATCGAAATAAAAACTTGTTTTTTTTATTTGAATTTCTATCAAACAAAAACACAAATAACCCAAAAAATCAATTTCTAGTTTAAAATAAATATTGTACAGTTCAATTAACCCATTTGTACTTCATCCATTTTTAATACCAAGGATTACCTCAGGAACACTTTATTTCAGGAAGGTAAGAGCTTATTATATCTTCTATCATCAAGATCTACTAAATCAACTAACTCAGATGTGGGTGGCTCCGAAACTTTTTCGAGCGCGACCCACATCTGAGTTAGTTGTTTTCGCGTTCTATAATTTAGGAACCCTGCACTTTTATCTGCCCCGGGCCCCGCCATCTCTTAATCCGCCCCTGGTAGAGATAGCCCATCCCCTGACGGATCAATCGTTGTGGGGCCAAATGTTCTTGATCTAGTCCATCCAAGACTTTCTTAGAACCACTAGTTGTTTGATAACAACAACCAGTGGTAGCTAAAGGGCCAGTTGCTTCGTTTTTTAAAGTTTTGGCTGCTTCCACAATTTCTACAGAAGCAAGGAAGTAATCAACATAAAAATCCTTCTCCACTCGTTTTGCAGTAGGCCTACTTGCTGCAACGTTGGCATAGTTTTTGTACCAGTATGGTTAGTACAGAACTATGCTATGCTGGGAAAACAGTTAATTCCATAGGGTATGACAGCAAATCTCTATGTTTCATCATTCTTGGCTCCTCTATAGCCCTTGAGAAGCAAAAACTGTAACATCTGGGATGGAATTTCACTTGAAAAAAACATATTTTTGATGTCACCAGGGACACCACAAGGCATGTTGCCGAAATCGTATCAAAATTCCCACATGAGACTCCGGAAACATTGGCTCACAATAAAGAAGGTCAGTTACACATATTCTATTTGTTCTAAGAGCACCATTGTAAACCACGCGAAATTTTTGTCCCGTTGAGAAATAGGTAATGTGATGAATTCGATTCTGGTCTTTTGCACAGCACCCATTTTCGTTTATGCTTTCAACATGTCCGTTTCTTCTCATGTTCTCAAAGGTCTCTACGTTATTTTAAGCTACCTGTGGTTGTTGCGCGAGCTTAATGCTCTGCAAGCGTAAACGCCGCAATTGGCAGGCTTTCAGACACATCTACGGGATATCCATTTTTTCAGGGAAGGGGAAGTTGCAAACGCAGCTTGACCATTTTCATCTGTTGCTTCCTTTAAATTTTCTTTATAAAATAAAAGCACCTTTTCATTTTCCCTTCTAAGACACAATTCTTCACAGTCAAGTTCGAGAACTAATTGATCACGGTAATAGCGCAATATGTCATGAAAAAGCAACAGAATTTCATTCAGACATTCCTTGCTGGTAATATTCTGCTCTCAGAAATCATGTTCAGCACTTGCTTCCCATAGTTATCTTTTACATTTTGGTGCGTTGCACAGATGCACTATGGAATAGTTTCTTTTGGTCTCAATCCCCAGAAAATAGTACCAAGGTATTCGCGAGCAGCAGCCTTATGTTAGCGACACTTTTCCAACACCTGGAGCTTCCGTAAATCTTCGGCACCAAGTATCATATCAACAAAGCGCTTTTCATGTGCGGCATGACAGTAATCAACTGAACAGCCATGCTCTTTTGCTAGCCATTTATTCGGAACACAATGGCTACACAATAACTTCATATCAACAAGAGAAACATACGGTATACCAATAATATTGAATTTACCCTACATTAATTGCAGTTTTTTCATGCATTTATATTTTTTGCCTTTTTGTTAGGAAACTAATGCTAGTGATATCTTCTGGGCTTCATCTAAACATTTTTTTCAGCTAGACCCTTCGTGCAAATGCTCACATCCACTCCAGTGTCTCCTAAAGCATAAAAGCAATCTTTTTCATAACCTTTTATCTTTCTTTTACTGCAGTTGGTGCCATTATTGGCACTGATGTTTCGAACCGCTGCTCTACATTATCATCGTCTTTCACAGGTCTCGCGGCATTCAGATTTCCATCTACCAATCCTGGTCCACAAGCTTCTGATTTCTTTCATCTTCATTTCTTTGTAGCTGAGGCTCATCTGAATTATTGTTTGGGAATTTTTGGTGATGGAGCAACTCTGAGTGCCCACCTTGGCAAATTGGACTTGATTGCTTTTCTGGACATTGGCTAGGTGTTTACGCAAACAATAAAAACACAATCTATGAGCTTTTACAAACATACGTCTCTTTTTTTTTTGTTACAATCAATCGTCTTGTGACAGGCAAGGGGGTGAATCTTGTATAAGATAGAAGTTCGGAACGTAGTTGACAATTTACTTTTATTTTTATTATTCACAGATATAGTTCCTCAGACGAATGCTGTGTTGATAACTGGGAAACTACTGCTGGCAATTTCTAACCTTGCAAATTATTTACGCGATGAACGGATGTCTATCGCCAAATGCTTAGATTCGTGTTAAAACTGATGAAGTTCTCCTTACCAATGATAGTGCAGATATTGTACGTACATCTTCCTTTAAATTAAAGATTGACTATTATGTCATCCAGAAACATCAAGACAATTTCAAATCGCCATGCAGTAAAATTTTTGAAATCGTATCAAAACTGGGCACATAATGCGAGACTAAAACCGTCAACTACACGAAAAATCAATTTAGGCGTTAATAATTTGTTTGACATGCAAATGGATTCTGCAACACTTTTAAGATTATGTGGCTTTGTTCGATATGACTGTGACAATAGGATTTTTCCAACCAGGCATTTCTCGTCACATTTATTATCTCGAAAGGCACTGTCTAATAATTCTCTGGGATACCCATACAAATACTCGAGGATTTTCCAAACGCGATGCAAAGCTTCTTGTAGATCCCGCATATTTCTAAAGGGTTACTGTCGAAACATCAGGTAGGCCAATCTTTTTCTTCCAAACTGACGAGCTAGATCACGTTGACCTATATTCCGCATTGGGAAATACATGGAATTCACTCCACTGCTCAGTTGCCCAACCCCATATGTTGGTTCAACGGGATTAATGTTATCCTCTTGCTTCCTTTCTTGCCAGGGGTATCTAGATGTAGTTTTGGAACAACTTCTTGACGTGTCAGTAAGATAAAGTTCATGGTGACCACTAGCTTCAAACTCGTAAAGGGTTTTTAACCTGACATTGTCAAAGCATACTTATGTTTCTCGGAGGCATTAGATAAACCGGTCATATCAACTCTTTCTGCCAAAAGATCACGTGATTTAACTGAAGATCGTGGAGCAAACTCATCAGTCTCACTACGTAGCCTTTGTTTACAAGTTCCATCCTCACTTGGCGGCTGTGTGGCAATGCCTAAAAGAAACAACTTCATCCACTTAGCTTGACCTTCTTTCACTTAGCTTGTCTCACTTTTGCATCCAAACCAATTTGGGTTTGCTGGGACTGATGACTCTTTGACGGTAACTCGACCTCATAGTTACTCACATTCTGTTATCACCACTTAAATTCAGTTTCTGGCGTTGACATACGCCTGCGTCTGGAAACATTGCTTCCGTTGCTAATTCTTTGTATTTGGCCAATTCTCTATCCAATTGAGGTTTATTCTTAACCAGTTCATCATTTTCTTTCCCTCTTTGTCTTTCTTCTTTTCTTGAGTCATCCGAGTGATGTGGTTTAACAAACTTCTTCTTTTTTCTTTTGCTACTTCAGCTGACGTGGCTGCATCTACTAGTTGGTCGCTCAATTCCGAAATTTTGACGCGGTACTCTCGTTCAATATTTCCTAAAATCTCCTGATATTCAGCAGAAAAACTGGACGGCGACCTTGAAACAATGCCTCTTCTTGATCTTTCTCTGCATGCTGGTGGTTCTAACTTCGCTTTCTCGTGGTAACAATGTAAGATGTCATTTATTGAAGTATCATACTGAGGCAATAACTTTTGCACTCGTGGTAATGTAGGTACCAAAACATTTTGATCCCTTTTAGCGTTTGCTTCGTTTATCCATTTACGTACAGCAGAAAGATACACAATAAGCATGCAAAATGTAATTGTAAGCAGCTTCAACAACGATGGAATGGTTCTCTACCTCACTATGAGCCAAATCTTGCAGAGTCAATTCCACAACTTTAAGTTCTCGAGAGTATTTAGCCAAGTTGCGATAATCTGAAAACATGGATAGGTCAGGTAGGTCTACCCACTGTCGCCTGAGCTTACCCATAACGGTTTCCAGCTCATCTCCGTACGCGTCCTCTCCTTGACATTCACTCTGATGTGCAATCTGATCATCAACATAGCAAATCTGAGCTTGTCAAGCAACACCTTTCCCGGCATCAGCTTCATTTTCAACTTCTTCTGCGCTTTATGCACGTTTACAACTGACTCGCAAATATTAACTTCTAATGAAGCCTTATACGAGCATATCCTTCGTCTGGGCCAGCATGCCAGGGAAAGTAACAAGTAATAAAAATGCAACAAATTTCCTCTAATTCTGGCAAGGCAAATTGTTTACACTTAGCAAAATCTCCTATTTTGCTGTGTCTGCAAAATGTGTTAAAGTGGGGTTCCCATACAACGAACTGTGTTATCAAAAACGCAAGCCCACTATCCCAAACGCAATAAACAACATTGCTGTTAGCCAATATGCCGCCCGTGCGTTCCCATCTCGACTAACCAAACAAACATGCAATAAGGCAAAAGCACAAAGCACTAACCTGCACTGTTTTGTCTGGGGGTTCCAAACTGCAGAAGCGAGATTCACCAACAAACCGCTACTTGAAAGTAGACAAAACGGCAGCTTGCAATCTCTTCAAATGTAGATTTTTATAAATCTGTAAAAAATTCTCCAAAGTAAACCGCAATCCAGACAGTGATAGGTATTTAATGTAAAAGATTTTGAATCTAGCTGAGTTTGACGAGGATTTGAACCATCACACCTCGGTTTCCGGACAGGCGCTCTCAACACCTTGCTATTTCCCAGGCAGACTTGAAGCATACAACAAAGTTCTTTAAGCAGCGATATATTGAGATGTTTAAGCACTATGTAACATATAAACATAGGTCGAGGAGTGTTTGTGGCAACGGTTAAATGCCTTGGCCACTTTTCTTTTAAAATAAAACAAATATCTTAATTAGCAACTCGGCTTGCTATTCTACAAACTGATAAACTAAAGCGGCTTGAGAAATACAAGTAGGCTATTTCAAACCAAGATACAATCTGGCTATTTCCAACTCGATAAAATTGACATGACAGCGCTTCATGCACGTTTTTTCAAACAAAAGATTTGCAAGTTCAAAGGTAAAAGGTTTCCAGCTCTATTGGTAATATTCAACTTAAAACGTGAAAGGAAATTAAAAGGTTTAGCTACACTTATCCAGCAAGCATGTTTGGGATCAAGAAAAGATGCTTCGATGCTGCGTTGTACCAGAGGTGGGATTGGTTGGAATATTCTATCAAGTTTGATGCAGCTTTTTGCTTTCCTTGCCGCAATTTTGAATGTAAAGCTGGAGGAAGCTTTCGAGGATTGCGCTGTGAATCAACTTTTACAATCGATGGCCATCTTAACTGGAAGCATGCTACTAAAAGGAATTAAGGTTTTTCCAAGCATGCTGCCTTCGAAGAACACTTAGCATGCTACAGTACCTTGAAAGGAAAAATCAAACGGTCTAAAAAAGGTAAGGAAATTATCTCATTATTCAACACAGAAGCAATCGAAAGAAAGCGCTACTATTTTTCTATTTTAATTGACATAGTAGCTTTTTTGGTTACTCATGAATTGGCATCAAGAAGAAAAATTGACGCATTTGAAAGCGAAAACGAAAAGAGAAATGGCTGCACCAGTCAACAGCCGCCTCAACGTGGTGGTGCAGTCTCTGACCCCGTTTAGGTCGGATCGAAATAGCTGTTGGCCTTCCCGAGAGTCTCAGTTACCCCGGGCACTCCTCCACACAAACCATTTTTTCACGGTGCTGCCCCCTGAACGATTGGAGAAGAGCAGCCTCTTTGAAATCGGTCTTCTGTCTTTTCTCTTCTCCTGCCTTTTTCTTGCCCGTCTTTGTCTTCTCATTCTAATCGTGATCCTGGTCCCGTTTTCCCTGATCAGTGTGCGCCGGAAATGTGACCTGGCGTGGCAGGTCAGTGCAATTCTGCACTTGATCCAAATGGGCCCATTTAAAACGCTCACTACTCTCCTTTTCTAGATTCAGAAGACTTGGCAGCTCTCACTCCTGGAGCTGTCCTCCTGCTGCGTCCGTTCGTCTTCCGGAGATCCCACACCTACCAACACTGTGACTTCATCCTCGAACTCTTCCAGCTTGTATACTTCCACCGTTCAATTTGGCCCATCTGGCACCCTCTATTGATGCAGCACTCCCTCCCCACTCTGGCCTTCAAACCTCTTTTCCCCCTTCCTTTTCCTTTTTCCCTACACCTCCTGCTTCTTATTTCCTCCTGACTCTCTCAGGGATTTTCAATGGAATGCTGGGGGTCTCCAAGCCAGGATCACTAAACTTCTATACTTTTTTTTGTCTCATCAAGTTGACCTTATTTCTATCCAGGAATATAACCTTAATTTATCTTTTTCTTTCCAGATCCCTGGATTTTCTGCTCTGCGATGTGATTGCACCCGCTCCCGGTCTGGCATTCTTTTTCTTGATGCCACGCACGCTAGCAGCAGTGTCATCATTTTTGTCAGACACGGTTTTTCTTTCTCTGAACTTTCTACCTCCTCTTTCTCCGCTTGACTTCTACTCTAATTATGTAGGGGTCAACATCTCTCTAAACAAATTTTCCTGGCTCTTTTTCTTTAATGGTTATGCTCCCCATATTCGCTTTTCTCCGACAGATAGCAAAGCCGATTCCTTTTCTCCCTCCATTCTTTTCTCTTCCAGAAATCTCTTTATTCTGGGGTGCTTCAATTGCTATCACCCTCTCTGAGACTCAAAAGGAACTTCCGACCTCCGTGGGGAGAAAGTAATCAATTGGGTTATCTCCTCTGACCTCCTACCCTTGATGACCCACACATAACTACTCTTCTTCATCGTTCTTCTGGCAGTCGATCCCTCACAGACATCTTCTTTGCTCCCTCCTTACTCGCACTATCTTGTTATTGGAAGGTGTCTCAGAACCTGGATTCTGATTACCAACCAATTCTACAAACCATCCCTCTCTCTTCAGTTTTTCTCCTCAACGGACTTTCCCTTCCTTCAATTGTCAAAAAGTTCGCTGGGATGACTTTGCTTTTTTCTTTGACTCTCACTGCCCTAATGCAGAGGAATACTCGTCTCTTTCTTTTTCCTCTCCTGCTGCTCTCTTTATTTCTCTGACACTGAATGCGGCCAAATCTTCCATTGTTTTCGGCCATATCAAACGCCATCCTAAAGCCTGGTGGTCCGCCGAGGTGGAAGAAACGGTTAGTGAAAGACGTAAGGTTTTCGTTGCAGCTCACAGAAGTGATGAAGATCGTCAGGGTTACAAATCCGCTTATTGGCGAGCTTTGTTTGTCATTGCCAAAGCTGAAGCTGAAGCATGGCAAGTGTCTTTTTTTTCTCTCTCGCCCATATCTAACCCCAAACCTATGTACTCTCTCCTTCGTTCGATCGCTGGTTCTTCTTCCTCATCTTCCTCTTCTCCAAATTTTTCCAACTGTTCCTCTTCCAGGGTGTTGTCTTCGGCCTTCACCGAATACATGAGATCCCACTTTTCTGTCTCCCAGCCAAACGCCTTGCGTAGCAGAGCCAGAGGCTACCTTTCTGAGCTCCGCCGAGCCACGTGCCCCGAGGAGTTACACTCGCCCTTCTGCTCCCCATTCTCTCTCGCTGAATTTCTTGCGGCTGCCTCCAACCTTTTTCCCTCCACTGCCACTGGCCAAGACAAAGTTGCCTAAGCCATGCTAAAACACCTCCCTCGCTTTGACATAGATCCTCTTCTTCACATTTTCAATCTTTCCTGGTCTTTGCATTCCTTTCCTTTCTTCTGGAAGACATCTTCCATTGTTCCCATCTAGAAGATGGGAAAGCCTCTCAACTTTCCTGCTTCCTTCCAGCCTATCTCTCTCTCACTTCCTACGTCTCAAAGTTTTTCAAACGCATCATACTATCCCGCCTACTCTTCTTTCTGGAGTGTAATTCCGTTCTCTCTCCCCGCCAAGCCGGTTTCCGCCATGGACTGTCTACACTAGATCAAATCCTGTTTCTTTCTCAGTCTTATTTCGAATAGACTTAATAAACCCATGCCGGGCTCTTGGACAATCCTCGCTACTATCAGTTTCTCTAAAGCTTTTGACTCTGTCTGGCATCCCGCCCTTTTCCATAAACTCATTTCAGCTGGCCTCCCTCCTTGCTTTGCTCGTTGGACTCAATCTTTACTTTCTCATAGGTGCGCTTGCGTGGTTATTGTGGTTGCATGGTTTATCAAAATCACGATTCCGTCGAGATGTTTCGCAAGAATCTGTTCTTGGCCCTGTACTTTTCTCTCTCTTCATCAATGATCTTTCTGCTTCTCTATCTTCTTCCGTCAGGTGCACTCTTTATGCTGACGATCTGGCCATTTGGTCCTCCTCCCCCTCGGTCCCCACTGCGGTGGAGACCACACAAGGAGCTCTGATTCAATTGAAGCGCTGGCCTGAGTATTGGTATCTTCCTCTAAATCTAACCAAATATGAGGCCTCCTTTTTCTCAGTGGACCCCAACCAAGCTCACCTCCAGGCCAACCTCCTTTTACTCAAGTTCCGCCTTCGTTTCAATCCCAATCCAACTTTTCTTGGGATCACCTTCGACCGCACTCTTTCCTTTTCTAAAATGTATCTTTACTGAAGGCCAAGTTTTTCCCTCGTCTCAAGGTCTTACGCTGTATCTCTGCTTCCTCATGGGACCCCTCCAAGGAGTCTCTCTCTCTTCTGTATAAAGCTTTTCTTTGGCCCCTTCTCACTTATGCTTCACCCGGATGGTTTTCTTTGTTAAGCGTTACCACTATTACCAAATTGGACCAGTTGCACTTCACTATAATGGTGAAAAGTTGAAACGCCTGCTTGAGCAAAGGTGGACTGGTCATCTGGCTACAATAACAGCTGTTCTAAATTCTTTTCAAAGTTGCTTCTCCAAGAAATGGGTACTTCAAGGGCACATAAAGCAGAAACACGGCATAGAGTCATCAGGACTGCTTTGCTAGGTGCAGGAACAAAGTTTTTTTTCATTGTAAAGATGCTTTACTAGGTATGTAGTTCTATATAATCATTCTTATTGTCACGGTTTCAAATAATTTATTGATGGTGACAATTAAATTTACAAGCTTTTGTTGTGTTTGTCAGTCTTGTCATGCTGCTGGGCCACCATAACGGCGAGTAGACTGCTTGGCTTGCAGATTAAAATAGAAGCAATTAAATTGCTTGCCTCAGATTTTAGGGGAAGCTCGTACCATATTCCCTTTCAATGTTATGACCAGCGTGATGGCTTATAATATTAAATAAATATAATGTTTCGGGGTTATGAGTGGTTTTCGGGAATATCTGCTTCACAGACCTGAATTCATTTCCCCTGACGAGACTTAAAAAATGGTATTCACAAGTTCCTTGCTTGGCGCTCATCACGACAAAGGTAGTGTGGGGATCAAGTCCGCTACTTTGATAGATATTGTTTGGCAAAGTCACTTAAAGTTAATCTGATGTATCTATATTTACAGTAGCAGATAGATGGTGGAGCCAAGCAGTCTACCTATTGTGGTGCCCAGTCAAACAAAGGACTAGCAAACAACACTTAACAGTTCATGTAGATGTTCTAAAAGCAAAGCATCTAACTCAAACGATGAGATTAAAACATATTTTTTTGTGCTTAAATTTAATTGGCATTTCGCGTTTATTTACCAAATATTGTATAATGCAATATTCTACATGCAAATATTATAAGCAAATTACCGTTTGCGTAATGCCAAAAATTATCATTTGCAAGAATATTTTTATAATGTTGTGTATACTGCAAATTCATATAATGTCCAGCAAGCAAGGATTGTCACAAAAAGTTTTCAAATTACTCCAGGCATCGCTTTGTCTTTTGGTTGACCGTAGCAACAGATCGTGCACTCCAAGTGTTTGGTTATTTTCTGTAATTTTACTGTTCTACAATCACAGGTGATATCTCTGTTTCAAGAGCAACCTCAAGTCACCAATTTGCGATGTTGATATGAATGGCAGTGAATAAACGAGCGTCGGCAATATGAATTATCCGTTAGTGCTGTTTGGACACTGATTATTAAAACGTTAATTTACTGGTTTATGCCCAAACACGGTGTTTGTATTATTGTGGTTTAAAAGAGACCTAACGTGTGTTACCCAGTGAGGCCAAGCAGTCCTACCAAAAACTACAAAATAAAATCACTGAGCGTATCCCGTTTCGAAATAACTGAATTTTTATATTGCAGATGATAGGTTTTAAGTTTGTTGTTCCAGCCAACAATATTCTTCAAGCTGAAAATATTGGCTTATCAACTGAGATGACACCTGTTGCCGCGTGTGTTAAAAACATTCACAATCTTTAAAGAGAAGAGTAATTTTGTGATATATGGGATGAGGTCCTTACTCAACTTGATGCTCATTCAAGACGAACACGACGTGATAATACATTGCTACAAGACCATGTAGTCGAAGAAACAACCGGAAATAATAAAATGAATAAAGACGAAATGCGGAAATTATTTTATAGCATATTGGATGAAGTCATCAATGAAATAGACGTGCGTTTTAGCTATCAAAATACAAAACTATATGCTGCTATTTCTGCTCTTCAACCTGAAAATAGCAGCTTTTTGGATGTAAAGATGGTGCGGCGTTTTTTGGATTCGGTATACCGCTCAAGCGTGCAAGCAGAATTTGATGTTGCTAAGAAGTACATTGCAAAATTGAACGATGATGAGAAGACAAACCGACAACCAAGCTCCTTTCTGAACATTGTGAAGCACTAAATATGACGATGCATACTGCACATCTTGCACTAAAACTAGAAGTCACTCTCGGAGTCTCTAACGCAAAGTGTGAGAACTCTTTTTCTGCTCTGAAAGCTATCATGCAAGATCGCAGGCAATCAATGAAGCGCGCTCGCAAAGTCCATCTTGTCCAACTTGAATTTGAAAGCGACTTGACAAAAAAGCTAAAAACTGATTGGAAAGGAAACGTCTTTCAACAGTTCAGTACCTCAAATCGTAGACTGCAGTTATTTTAGTTAAATTCAGTTGATTTAGTTTATTCTAAACTTTTCGGTGTTCTTTGTTTCATAGTATTGATTCCGCACTTTTGTGTATTTTGTCAAAAAATTTGTTATTGGTATTCCACAATATTCTTTTTTACTAATTTAATCGTGATTCAGTGGTGACCAACAGCACAACAATATTTATCTTGATGTATAATGTACTTGACTAGCGTTATCTATATTAGCAGTATATTGAATTTTTTAATACCGATAATTTGGTGGTTTAAGTTTCAAACACCATTTCACATCCCAAGTGTACACCATTAAACCCATCAAGTCATTAGGTATGGCAAAAATATCAAGTTACTTTATGATATAAATTTATCTAATCATCAACAAACGATTAGTCATACCTACTTTAAGACCATGAAGGTTCGTATCGCATGCAATTTATAACATTCTATACCCTATAATATCTTATTTTTGAGCAAAATACAGAATTTTCAAAATTTCGCAAGATTTGCAGCCGTACAAGATTAGTCTATTTCAGTGCCACTCGTTTTCGGCTTGTGCCCCACCACTTTGTTTACTCTGGCGACGGCACTGAATGTTTCCCTTAAAGTTTCCCTTCTAGTGGCTCAAACCATGAAGGCTCATAAGTGCTTTCTTGTCAGCAGCAAAAACACTTGTTGAGCGCCTGATAGGAGAAAAGGAGGTGGCAAAATTCAATAGTGTGTTGCTTTCCAATGACACTGTAAAGCGCCAAATTAAAGAAATGTCTGTTAGCATTGCTGATCAAGTGACTGTGGGAGTTAGATCCTCATAGTTTGGGTTCGCCATACAAGCTGAATCGATTGACGTCACTTACTGCTGTCAACTACTACTTTATTAGGATTTGCACCAAATAATGCTGTAGAAACTGAATTTCTGATAACGAAAGAGTTGTCTGGTACAAAAAAAAGAAAATATATTTTTAACATTTTAGATGAATATCTCACTCAAAGTAATTTGGACTGGGAAAAGTCAGTTAGCTGCACAACTGATGGTGCTCCACGTATGCTTGGTCGAAAATCAGGATCTCAAGCCCAAGTAAAAGCTATGTCACCAATGGCCACTATAGCCGCCGTTTGATTATTGTGGCGGCTATAGGATTCTGGTTGACTTGTGGAGCCTCACACGGATTTGTTTGTTGTTCTTATTTATTATTGGTAGAACTTGTATCGTTTTCTAAAATATAATACAATTTTCAGCGCATTAAATGCGATACAATATTACGAAGGATTTAACGTTGAACCTTATACTAGACATTAGACATGAAAATTGACAGCATATAAACAATTTGGGATGAACACAATATTCACTTACCGGCAATTCCAGCAGTCACTTAGATTGATTATTGATTCGACAAATTTTGCAATACAATTAGTGCTTATAACTATTGATCTGAATAAACAAGCAAAGACAAAAACTTTAAATTAAATCATAGTGAGATTTCAGAAACTGCAGCTACACACTTCTTGAAATTAAACGCTGCTCAACTCAATAAACCAAAAGCTATTTTGAACAAAGGCCGTTGAAACAGTTGCAAAGGTGTGCGAACTAAAGTGAAGGAAAACAAGGGCGAGCTTATCTTCGGGCAAGTGATTAATTGTACTGCATAGATAGGTGATCAATTTGTTAACACAAGATTTATAGAAAAGGGTTCGAATTCTGAATAAGGAAATTTTAGTCTAGTTAAATTTGGCGCTTACAGCCACTTTTGTCCATTGTTTCATACACAGATATGCTTTTTGTGCTAAAGTGCTGCCACCGGAATTGTTATCATGCTTGAACTGAATTTTTAAAATAGTGGATTTTATCAAAAGTGAGAATACACGACTGTTTGCAAACCCATGTGCCGATATCGGTTCCGACCACAAATGTCGTCTTTATCGTACAGAGGTTTGTTAGCTCTCGGGAGAATATATGACAAGGCGAATCTTTGAAATGAAGCATGAGCAACTTGTATTTAGCAAAAAAGACTACGATTTTAAAAATGATTTTGAAAGTGCAATTTAATTTGAAGGTTGGCTTACGTATCGAATATTTTTGAAGTCCTCAATAATATGAACTTGTTTATGCAAATGGGCTAACAGCCCTATTACAGATTTCATCTCAAAATTGGAAGCATTTGTCCTACAATTGGACATTTGGGTAAAGAACTCGGAAAGCAAGCAATATGGAATATTCAAGCATCTTACTATGCTTCAAAGGCACTTCAATGATTAATCATCTCAAGAAATTGGCCTTCACTTGAAAGTGCTCAGAACTGAGTTGACGCATTATTTTTCCGAACACAGTATGTTGTCCCTTCACTACTAATCCTTTCTTCAATACCCCATCTTTTTTACCAGTAAAAAAAGTGGAAGAAAAAAAAATCATTGATGTTCAATCTAATGAGACAACAAAAGCAAAACACAGGGAATGCTCTCCCCCTAATTTCTGGTTGAGCATGGTTTCCCGTACCCGATCCCTGGCTCAGAACGCTGCACCACAGTAACTGGTTTTTCCCATGCACTACGTGTGAGCGTGGGCAGGGTTTCTCTGCCATGATAGGAACCAAAACCACAAACAGGATTGCCATGATGCGTATGGACATGACTTCAAATGCAATGTAAGCGGAGTTGCACCTTGTATAGAGCAGTTAGAGGGACAAAAACAGTGTCAGCCCTTGCATTGAATTCCGCAGTATTGTTTTAATCATACATACATTTTTGTAAATTAAGTTTTTCTGAAGCTAGTTGGTACCGCTGTCAACAAAAAGTCATTACGTGGCAAGTGACAAAAAAGGTTGAGAACTACCAATTTAAAGAATAAAATTTTGTTAAGTTTAAAAACGCCACTGCTGAAAACTAGCCAAATAAAATGTTGCCAGACTCCAGAGATTTCGGAGACATGTACCAACTATAAGCAACCCCACGTAATGTTTTTTTAATCGATTACCTTTCAAAAATTGATAGTTTTATTTCGGAACGAGATTTTGCTATGTCAAAAAGCATTATAGTGGCTAGTGGGCTAAATCTCGACTTTATTGAGGGGGCTCTGCGAGCGACGCCGTCAGAGAAGGTTAATACTACATAATTTAACTATAGTCAGCTTTCTCGACGTCGCCCGGCTGAGCTACCAATCAGTTATGTAGGGTTACAAATATCGGTTCAGCCTGTTGCACCAGCTTCATCTAAATAAATAAAATTGGTCTACTACTTACAGCTTTTTCATAATTAACTCTTGGCTAGTTATACAAGTTAAAGTCTCTGGCTGCTCAGATGTTCCTTGCTACCTGCGTAAACGCTACCAAGGGAGGGCGATTGGTGACCCGAAACACACAGTGCAGTATCTGCAGTTGAGTTGTTACAATAAGTTAGATTATGGCTAAATCGGACAACCCAACGACCAGGTGTTTGTGCTAATGAAAGGATAGTTTTTTCTAAATTTTGTAAAATTTTATTTCACAACTCAGCATTTTGTTCCATTTTGTTACACATAAATAAAAACGCTTTTGAAGTTAAGAGTAGTCAGGAGCTAGAAATGACTGTACCACAAAAGCATTCAAACGTAGTGTTAACATACAGTACGGTTCACCTACATTTTAATCCTAGTGTTCACCTACAATTTGCGTAGCTGCCATTGCATTATTAAAAAACACGTTTGAATCAGTATGTAAGTACTGCAGTAAATCATTGTACCTTAGCCCGCGGTATATCAAGAATAGGCTTTACTATTTGCGTTTTCTTTTAAAATCACAACGGAAATTAAGTACGAGCATTCAGTTGCTGCCTGCTGTTGTTCCACTGAATTGTACCAGATAGCATTACACAATTACTTAAAAGTATAACAAGGTACCCTTTTGAAGAGTTCAACATTAATAAATCAAAAAAGCATGCTTGGTAAAAGCTTGAATGATTAATCGCTTGTCGCGTCATTGATAATACCTAAATTGTAAGAGAATTATCTTTATCCAAAGCATCCAAGTGATATCTCCCGAAAAAACTTTCAACCGCATTTCTACGGTCAAAACAAGCGGTTCTGACCAGACATACGTAATGCAGGTTTTGTTGGGAGTTTGTGCGTTTTCGTTAATTGAATGTTGATTTTAATATAAAAACTCAAGAAACATTAATTTATTAACTAAAAATTTTGTTAGATCAAAAAAAACAATTTTTTTAATTTTTAAGTCAATTTTTTTAGTTTTTAGGTCAATAAAAGCTTGTTCTGCCCTTCACATATTTTATTGGGAATAGCACACTTTCTATTTTTTATAAGTGAATTGTGCTGTTAGTTGTACAAGTCTACGAATCAATGGCGTTTCTATTCAATTTACTGATTTACACAACAAATGGCTATTTCATTATTGCAGGTGATTTTTTCACTCGTGAATGAAAATGATGTGAATGTATGAGATTTTGTGCAATTGAATGAGTGACTTCACGCGCTTAACTGGTATGTTGTCTGTGAATGGGCTTGATATTGACAAACGTGCTACCTCAGATCTCAACATGTAATTAGATGACTGAATGCGCCTGATTAGTTACCTATCTAAAAACAGCATTTGCGCAATTCATTTTTATACGATCGTTCGTATTAATACGCACAGTTAGTGAATTGTCATGCTTGCATTGTATACACAACATTGTGTTACTTTTTCGTGACGTTTGTTTACAGTCTCACACAATTAGTCATTTAGTTGATGTTGAGATTTTAGTTCCGCGTTTTTTATAAAGGATTGTGCCGCGATGCATCACTTCATTATGACCAGTACACTCATGTCTTTCCTTTCTTAGTTGAAGTCACATCCGCTAAATGATTTTCATAGTGCTGTAGACAATTTGTTTCACTTTCGTTTGTTTCAAGCAGATCTAAAATCAAGATGAAAGGTGGTCAGGCGTCTCACTTGCCTAATAGTAAGTGTTAATGTTCTATATGATTAAATTTGTGTGAATGATTTGATAAATATCTAGGCTAGCAGTTTCTTTCATAAAATGTCTTTAAACTTCTTGATCAAAATATCACTTGGTATTCTTTACAATTTGTTCCTGTAGTGAGGGCACATAGTGTAGTTTAGTACTTTTAGGGTTGTTTCTCGATTAGAGCTTGATTTGCATCGTAACACAGCTGCTAATTTTTAAATCATTAGCCTTGGCTGTAGCCAGAAAAATATTTGGGGGAGCGAATATTTCAAGAAATTTTATGTAATCAAAACTTTTTTTAGTTTGTCACTTAAACTTCCCATTCCATCAATAGTTGCTGGAAATATTTTTTTGCTCAACTTAGTCTATATTTAACAAATTTGTCTTCCGCTTAGACAGCGTTATTTTACATCAATAATGTAGCTACATTGAAACGAATCTTTTGTAATTAATTTTATTCAAACAAATCGAGAAATTCGTTTTTTTATGATAGCTATTAAAGAAAGGTTTGCAATGTCTAAAGTTAAGAGGAAGTCAAAAGAAAACAATACCCCAATCTTGTGCAAACGTACTCATTGCGCAAAACATTTTTGTTATTTATTTGAAAATAAAGCTTTATAGCAAGCGGGTCCAAAAAATTTCGTTTCTCAAAGACCTCTATCGCCTCATCTTATTTTTATCTATTTTCATAGATCCTGCATATACTTTTCTCAATATACACAAAAACCTAGGCCTAAAAGAAGATTCAGCACCAAAGTACCGAAAAATTCTATGAGGCATACTTTAAACATTTTTTATCACACATGAAGTTCTTTCATCTGTAATAATACAAAACAAACATAACCCTAGCTCTTAATAGACTATTTTTCAACAAACAGTAAAGCTTTAGCCAACGAGTAAGGATCAGTATAAATGCCTTGTGTGATTGGCAAGCATTTATAGCCGTAAATAATAATTTTATTGCAAAGAACAAGCAAATCCTCAAAAAATTTCGGACGATTACAAAATATGCGAGAAAAATGCCCTACAAATGCTAAGGTTGGCTACCAATGTTGAGAAACTTTGAAATGGGGAGGGAACTTAAACGATTGATTTATTGAGTTACAAAGGCAATCTACGCGCTTTACATGCATGTTCATACGAGTGAAGTGGTTATTTCACAGTGTAATAGTATTGCAAATAATGAAAAGCCCCCCCCCACAATTTGACGAGACCATCCCTGGACGCGTTTTTGACGAGACCATTTTTTGATCATGACGGGACAGGCCCTGCTGATGAGTCCAAAAGGACGAAACGCGTCCAGGGATGGTCTCGTCAAATTGTGGGGGGGGGGGCTTTTCATTATTTGCAATACTATTACACTGTGAAATAACCACTTCACTCGTATGAACATGCATATAAAGCGCGTAGATTGCCTTTGTAACTCAATAAATCAATGTATGATACGGTTATGGTGATCACGTGCTATGTTCATAGAGGTAAGGGTTTCAAATAGATCTCGTTTACTATAAACTCTTTGAGTGGTATACTGCATCTTCGATACGGATGGGATTCCCTTACCAAAGTGATAGCATGCGCTGCGCGTGTGATGTGTGCGAAGGAATTTGTAATAGATTGATACTAAATTTTTCATATTATTGCAAATATGGGATTTTGGTTTTTGATCATGACGGGACAGGCCCTGCTGATGAGTCCAAACGGACGAAACGCGTCCAGGGATGGTCTCGTCAAATTGTGGGGGGGGGCTTTTCATTATTTGCAATACTATTACACTGTGAAATAACCACTTCACTCGTATGAACATGCATATAAAGCGCGTAGATTGCCTTTGTAACTCAATAAATCAATGTATGATACGGTTATGGTGATCACGTGCTATGTTCATAGAGGTAAGGGTTTCAAATAGATCTCGTTTACTATAAACTCTTTGAGTGGTATACTGCATCTTCGATACGGATGGGATTCCCTTACCAAAGTGATAGCATGCGCTGCGCGTGTGATGTGTGCGAAGGAATTTGTAATAGATTGATACTAAATTTTTCATATTATTGCAAATATGGGATTTTGGTTTTTGATCATGACGGGACAGGCCCTGCTGATGAGTCCAAACGGACGAAACGCGTCCAGGGATGGTCTCGTCAAATTGTGGGGGGGGGGCTTTTCATTATTTGCAATACTATTACACTGTGAAATAACCACTTCACTCGTATGAACATGCATATAAAGCGCGTAGATTGCCTTTGTAACTCAATAAATCAATGTATGATACGGTTATGGTGATCACGTGCTATGTTCATAGAGGTAAGGGTTTCAAATAGATCTCGTTTACTATAAACTCTTTGAGTGGTATACTGCATCTTCGATACGGATGGGATTCCCTTACCAAAGTGATAGCATGCGCTGCGCGTGTGATGTGTGCGAAGGAATTTGTAATAGATTGATACTAAATTTTTCATATTATTGCAAATATGGGATTTTGGTTTTTGATCATGACGGGACAGGCCCTGCTGATGAGTCCAAAAGGACGAAACGCGTCCAGGGATGGTCTCGTCAAATTGTGGGGGGGGGGCTTTTCATTATTTGCAATACTATTACACTGTGAAATAACCACTTCACTCGTATGAACATGCATATAAAGCGCGTAGATTGCCTTTGTAACTCAATAAATCAATGTATGATACGGTTATGGTGATCACGTGCTATGTTCACAGAGGTAAGGGTTTCAAATAGATCTCGTTTACTATAAACTCTTTGAGTGGTATACTGCATACTGGAACTTAAACGATTATCCAATAAAGACTTTTGTTAGATCAATCAGAATTTGCCAGAAATGGTGCTTAGGGGGAAAAATTAGAGTGAAGGTTTGCATTTCTCAAGTAAAGTCGACATTATTATTTTTGTTAGTAGATAGTGAATGCTGCCAGAAACAATCATGGAAAGCTAATTGAAATAAGTTTAAAAAACAGAACATTATTTCTCATGATCTGGAAAAGCTTTCCGGCTTTCTTAAGCAAAAATCCTACTTATATCTTTAGACAATCTTTTAAGAAGAAAGCCAAAACACATTATTTAGGTTCCCAAGCTAAACCCTCTAGTGCCAATAGCCTAACTAAATATCTGCTTCAATTATGTTGTGCAGGTCCTTCTTCGCCGAGATATCACAATTCTTCAAATCTACAAGGATTCATGAAGACTGTATCAGGTCATTACAGTTATGTTAGTTTGGTGCAATTCAAGACAACACCTAAACATTTTAAGTTTTTGTTCTAGTGATGATCTAAAATTGGGGAGCACTGGCAATAAATACTTGACGGAGAATTAAATTTCTATGTGTGATCCATTAACATACTTTTCTATATTGAGTTAGGCTGTAACCCTTAAATAGAAATGCGCAATTCTCACATTTTCAGTTGAGCGACACCGATTAAACCCGGCCGCTATCAGCGCCGCTAGTAATGCGTTTGCGTTCGCTTTAGCGCCGCCATTGATTTCATGAACTTGCAGAAACAGAAACAGGCGTTATTTTTTTCTGGCGATAGCACTAGCGAAAGTTGCGCTGGTTTTTTCAAGAAGTTGTTGACACTAGCGCTAAATCCGCCACTTGTTGCAATAAAAATATTTTTATTTTCAAAAGCAAGTACGTTCCAATGTATACAAACTACCAGAGTGCGTTTTCCGACGCTAAATTTTTAGAAAGAGCGTTTGCGTAGAAGTCACGAAAAGACAGCAGCAGTGAAAACCTGTCAGGCGACTTTTTCAAAAGGGGACATGAGTCCTAAACCAAAGTGATTGCTACGTTGCCCTTCAATACAGCGTTAAGGGAGTTGTTTGTGAAATACAACACCGTAACACCTCCTAGTACAGCAGTGGAACCCCTCTTTCAATAGGGAAGGAGGTGCTGAAGTCAAAATGATCTGGGCTAAGCGATAACCATTTCGAGATGATCGCTTTTTTAAAATAGCTTTTTTTGATAAATACAGTAGTCCCAGCTCAATAAGCTCACCCTCGGATTGAACGATTTTAGGCTTAGTAAGCGGGGGACGAATTTTCGCCACTCTCATGAGCGTAAATAAGCATGGCCGACTGTATTATGGTAAAAGTTGCTAAAAAGAAAATCTACAGCGCATCATTTGTCTTGCCAATCGATTACGGCGCAAATGGACAATCTGTGACGAAACAGTTAAATTAAGAACCAGGTCAGCAGCGTAACGAAGTGTAAAACCGTCGAAAGCAAGACAAAGAAGTGCGAGCTGCAACGTTTTTCACCCAATTTTGAGCAAATAGTTTCAAAAACTGAGTTGATTAAGCAGGAATTCGGGTTTATAAAGCCGTTTTTTTTACTGCAGAAATAAATGGAGTAATTCCGGACCGAACAAATTTGGGCTTATTAATCGTAGTCTTAATAAGCAGGATCTACTAAATTTGTTTTGAGCTGTTTTGGCGACTGATACTGCTTTTGTTGGTGTTATCTACCAATATGCTAGTATTCTCTCAGCTGGCCTGAGAAAAAATTACTGATATCACTTTTCATGGCAACAATTTGAACAAAAATTTAAACTTCCAACGACTTCTTTTAGCGCCTCAGCGGTTAACATTTTATTGTGCTAAACTCGATAGTGTCTAGCAGAGAGCGGCAGCCCCAACTGCAGTTTTGGTGACTAGCGATAGCGACAGCGCCGTTAGTTTGTCACTTGCGGGTGCCCACCACTGACTTTAGTACAATGGTAGCCTGCACAAAATACAGATTAAGGCGATACCAATCCGCGATACTTTGGAGAGATAGAAAATGATATTTATTATGCATGCAAGTATCTTTTTACTTACAGTGCACCAGTATATCTCTATCAATCGAATCAAAAATGTTTCAAATAGTCTAGTCATCAAGTGTTAAAAAAGAACAAGATATTTTTTTCGCAAAGTAAGGACAATTCAACTCTTAAATAAGTCACTAAGCGAATTGTTTGGCTTTCTTTCTGGAACAAATGTTTTTGGAATAAAATCAATAATGAGTTTCAAATGAACTCTTAGCCTTTCTGCGGTTAAAAATATGATGATCAAATTTAGCGAAGACGCTAGATCAGTGCTTCTCAACAGGGAATTCAAGAAAATTATTTTTGGGGTCCACATAAGATTTCATAAAGTTCTTTGCATATGGGGTTTCACAGTCATTACGAGTTAAGAACTATAGAGATATGAATTAACATTTTAGACACCGGTGGTAATAATTGATTTCATAAAGTTGATCTTCAAAATTCAAGTAAGGATTTACCAAAAATCAGAAAAAAAAGCAGCAAAAATTAAATAAAAATCATCGCTTTTGAAAAATTAATTTCCAAATAAAAAGATCTTCAACTTGAAGAAGAACAAAAATATTGATTTTTAGAAGTGAAATTCTGGTAATTGAGTAAGTGGGGTTCACAGCATTAGCCAAGTCTCCAGAAGAGCATTAAAAAAGTTGGAATCCACTGCGCAAAACCATTTGTAAAAACCTTGGATGTAGTGTTTTGAAAATTTATTTCTGAAAGAACTTTTCAACTGCAGCTTTCAAGTCTGCAATTTTCGGTATGAGCAATATTTGCGCAACCCAAAATTCCGATACAGCAATACCAATATGCCATAAAATATTAGTACGTAGTGCGGATTAACGATCCAAGCATCTTGATAACAGTTCTTCTACGTCATTAGGTAGTCCAACAGTAAACGCGAAGGCGTTAGACACAATCGAACGAAGCTACTGCCAGACGCCATAGATCCCATTTTAGAACTCTCAAAAACAAGGCCATATTTAAAATTGTTTCTTTCTGGAGTATGTCAAACCTAAAAAGTTCTTTAGTAAAAGTGTGGTTTGGTGCCTAAAAAATAAAATTGTCTAGAAACAGTAGGATCGTCACGTGTTTTAGGGAAGATTTGATTTAATCTCATTGCCTTTATCCTAACGCAGTCTTGCTCAAAATATGCATGTGCTACATTACTATTCCCGTGAATTACTGTAAAAGAGTAGGGAATTGCCTTAAACATCTAATGGATTTTTTAAATACTGCTGCTTATTTTACTTTATATGCAATGAGTGTATTGATGGACAGAAATGAATAACTTTTTGAATATTGATGTCGGCGGCAAATTTGAAAATGGCTATCGGTACCGAATTCCTTTTGTTGCCAAAAAATCATAACCTTTGATTTTGCGTTTTTATTGAGGCAACACAACGAATTGACATATATTAGCTCAGCGTCTAAGCAATACTGCAACAAGAAAAATGAAGACATCAAAAGATTCTATGGCCGTTTAACCAGTCTTTTATTGCAAGACTTTTACATTTGCTGCAACTTTTACATTGCTGCAACGCTTTTACATTGCATTATTTTATTTGATAAAAGTCAAAAAAAGAAACGGCACCGAGTAAGCGTACCGTCAAGTAATTCAGTACTTTTTAAAATGACTGCCAAGTAGGCATGACGTTAAATTTTTGTGGTACTTTCTCTACCGGCTTACTTTTGAAAGCACCAATTTTCCCACCCATAATAACTAATATAAATCTAAAAGCAATAAGTCTGCCTCAACACTAGCTTGGGACCGTTTGAATATGATATGACGTCTCCAGGGGGAGGGAGAAAATTATCATTTTTGGCGTTTATGGAGGAAGGGGCGATAAGAGATATCATTATATGACAAGCTTGCTAGTGCAATAAAAGTAATTTAAGTTTTTAATTCTTTAATTAAACAGGTTTTTGTGTCAAATCCGAACAATTAAAAGTTTTCTCCAGTATTTTTTAAATGACGAGCCACATGAAAGCAAGCGTTTACAAAAACGTCATAATGCGTCCCATGATGGAAGGAGGGTTAAAAATTAAATAAAAAAGAACCGTATGATTTGCGAACAGCCCCTGCTTGATATCTGGGCACGAAACAAAGATTTTTATGGGAAGGTAACATCGAGTGTACTACCCAAGGATGATATGAGGGAATTTTCTACCTTTTTTCCCGCACTAACCCTTTCGATTTAGCGTCAAGTAGGGAAGCTGTGAATACCGTTTACAAAGTCTGTGGGAGGCCGAAACAAGGGAATTAAACTTTGGTCTGACGATTGCAAAACCGACGCTCTAATCATTACACCAATGCACCGGAGAGCAGTAGCTCCACTAGTAATTGGCCTGTTTCGCCGGCAAAGCTACTGAATGTTGTTGAAAAAGTCTTCACTGCGTTTTGAGGGAAATATTATTGGCTACAGGAAGCAACACTGCCTTTAGGTCTCTTTCTTTTGTTGTTTCACTGATTGTATTAACAATGCAGCATTAGATTCGAATAAGTAGTAATCCTCATGCAACTAAAAATACTTCTTTGTTGTTAAATATTTTTAACATTTGTGTTTCAAGATCCCAAAGGACAGTTCAACACTCAAACACCAGGCCAGACCGGGCAATCTCTTTATGAAGCTGTGACAGTACAATCAGGTAAAAAGTTTGTTTAGACAATCAACTTCATTATCGACAAACCCGGCGCAAGATAAGTTTTGAGCTCAATGTATTTCACCGTAAAGTATTTTTTGAATATGTTACGAATGTTTAAAAGTTGTAATAACGGTGTGTAAGAGAGCTGATGTACTCAGACATGGTACGGTGGCTTCAAAAAAGATGAAGATGATAAAGAGACGCTAAGAACAACAATTTTGTCACAAAAAGCACCTATATAGTTTTGGTGAGTTCGCTCTGAAAACATTCTGACCGCGCCCATGTTTGCTTCAAAAAATGCTTGTCAACCCGGCGTTGATTAGAAATGTTTAAGGTTTTCCCAACAATCTTTAGTATTTGAGTTATAGACACATAGACGTCAGCCAAAAATCAATCCTAAAAACAAAAAAGCTGATTTGTAATAAGGGTTCTCCACTTCATTACTTCAATCAGAAGAAAGGAGCCCACCAATGTAACAAGTTTTAGAATCAGTGGTATATTATATTAATTGAGTTCTTTTTTCTGGTATGTCATTGCTTAATTCTATGATAGGTTTATCTTGTACACCAGACAAATAGACTAGGCTAAATTATAAAATAAAATGGCGTTTCTCGTGGTGTAAAATAGAACAAGAAACATAATAAGCTATTTTAATATTTTTGACATTTTTTATCAAGCAAGCACGCTGATTTCAGTACAGCCTACTTGATTTATTTTTGATGTTCGCGCTTAAGATTCGATTTCCGTCCCAAGCACTGTTTTTCTATGAAAGCTGGAAGAATTTGCCAAGCGAAATCTCACCAGCAAAATCGCTTATTATACTGTTTACTCTGTTGTACATCAAAAGAGCACTTTTTTGAGTTTTTTAGAGCAGGAGTCGTACAAGTATAAGATGGATGAAGGTACTTCTGTCTACGCTCAAAATTTTGTTCATTGTAATAGCCATGAGCGTAGAAAAAGGGAGATTCAAAAGAAACATGTATTACGACAAAATTCTCATGCTTGGCCTTTTAAAAGAACCCTTCTTGAAATTGGGAAAAAATTTGCATTCTTTTCAAAGTTGTTGTAAGCATAAAATTTTGTTTCCTTCTCAATCAAAATGATTTTTATATACGCGCTAGCAATAATGTAATATCCCTGAGTTATTTTGTAATCTTCCGCAGAACCAGGAAACTCAAACACTTTTGAAAAGAACAGAATGTACGGCAATGAGCAGCAAAGACAACGTAAGTGAGTGTTGTGTGCTGAAGAGATATGCTGTGATAAGAAAATTAGGCTATCTTATTAGATCGGTAATAAAACATCTGTAAGTGATTGTTACAAAAAGATAGCCAACCTTTCAGCTCGGTGCTGTCAGCCAGATGCTCAACATCCCGGGTCTGCTACAACTTCAGGTCTAGAACTGGAATTTACATCAGCTGTCGGGAGAGTTTACCGATTTATTTGTTTTTCATGTTTTTCTTTTACCTGTTTTTTCTTTATTAAATTAGTTTGCACTTTTCTATGTCTATACGATAAAGCGTAATTCAATCTGTGTGTCAAACAATGTTTGTCAAAATGTTTTAACTTTTGAGAAACTACTCGGCGTACAAACTTAAAACTTGGCACGACTGATCTCCACTTCGGGATAAGTGCCATAAGGGAGGTGGTGACGGCATAATTGCAGATACGTTTTTTAATTAGCTTTTTTTTTGGTAGAGGAAAACGGTTTTTGAATTAAAAGAAAGCTAGCACCCGACTTGCCAACTTCAAGAAACTTCACTTCTTTGGGAAGTAAAATAATGTCATATTTAACGATTGAATGTAAAATTTGTTTTTGTTGCTTTCATTGTCAACAAGTTTTGACCGTAGAAACGCTGCTGAAGATTTTTTCGGGAGATATTAATTAGATGCTACGAATAAAAATGATTCCCTAAGAATTCAAGCGTTATTGTCACGCGACAAGCGATCTAGCTTTAAAGCATGCTTGTTTCCATTTTTTTTCTTTAACGCTTCCCAACATGCATCGTTTCATTGTAGTGTAAAGTGACGTCACAATGGTGTCTTTTACCAATTCGGTGGAAACCACAGCTGGCAGCCGCTGTAACCGGTATTTAATTTTCGTCGTCGTTTTAAAAGCAAACGCAAATAGTACTACTGTTTTAAAACTGTTATAATAATAATGCAAAGGAATATATAAAAATTATAATAACTGAATTGCAGGTGAACATTACGTTTGAATATTTATATGGTACAGTCATTTCCACGTCTTAGTACTTTTAACCCCAAAGACATTTTTTTCATGTGCAGCAATGTGGAACAAAATGCGTAGTTACAATGTGAAATCTTGCAGAATTTAGCAAAAACTATTTTTTTCAAAATTGAAGGTAATATAGCTGTGTCGACTCATATATTAGCAAATAAAAATTCACAAATGACACTTGTATTCGACTTAAATATCTATCAATGCAAGCTTTCGTGAGCGAATGCTCACTTCTTCACGAAAAATAAATAGAGACTAATACATCAACTGAAATTAAACATTTATTGAAATTAATCATTTATTGATCTCTATTTATTTTGTCTGAAGAAGCGAGTATTCGCTCACGAAAGCTTGCATTTGGTCACTCCTATCGCAGCGTTTATGTCACTAACAAGGAACACACGCGCAGCCAGAGGTTTTAAGTTTTATAGTGTACAACTAGATTTACATGGCTTAAATCCCGTTAATACATAAATCATTTCAGCATTTTTGCACAATTTTAATATATGCTCAGGGGCAGATCTAGATATATGAGCGGGTAGGGTCCAAAGCACTACAGGTATAAAATGGAAATATTTTAAAAAATGCATTAGATTTGCATTACTCAGAAGAAGTTGATGAGGGGCGCGTACATAGAGTTTCCCTCCTCCATACGCCACCGGATATTGATAAAGGGCATAGGAACAATGCTCCTATTTATATCAACTTTTTGGACTATTTTCATAAGCGTTATTTGAGTGAAGTGGGTCGAATTAATACTTTAACCCGATGCAACTGACTAGTAGCTTTTTCGGGCGACGCCGACACAGGTGGCTAGTAGACAACGCAATAACTAGGGATGTAGTGCTAAAAAAAATGTGGGAATGCACAGTCTTGAAATATACATCCACCAGTCAGGTAAGTGTCAAACAGTGTAGGAACGTTGTTAACATTTGTTCTTACACCACTACAGCTCTGACAATAACCCAGATGATAAAGTCGAGCGTATCGAGTGTTGCCCACTATTTTTTGATAACAATGATGTTCTTCTTCCGCTGCTTTGACATCTCTTGCTCTGCTGCGTTTTTTTTCCTGTACATCTACTGTTTCTACATTAATTAATTCTAATGTTTGTGCTTTGACTTGGTCGAGCAAAAACAAAACAGAAATAAATGTAATTGTTAATGTATGAACATGCTTCGAGTAAACGTCTGCATAATTGCATTTTTGTTCTAGAAAAAGCGGAAGAAAATAAATGGAACAAAGTTATCCTCATTTTGGCTGGAGCAATTGTCCTTACCCTGCTGATAATTTCAGGACTGGCAGTTGCAGTGGCAATGTTAGGCCAACTGGTGAGTGATGACTTTGATGCTTTAAAATTGCCGCCAATTTTTAGGTCTGAAAGTAGATAATTCTTTTTGTAAATAATAATTATGCAAATTAATATAATCATTGTTATAGCGCAAAGCAAATGATTCAGTTGCAGACTTTAGAAGATGGAAGTTCAAATCCACTTCCTTCCTAAATTTGTTCATGGACGGCTCCTTTTTCTCGAAACTGTAAATCCTTGCAGAGTTTGCATTTCAATCTTTTGAGCATTTTTTAGTGACGTCAAACCTCCTTTCCTAAAATTCATCTGTAACGGCGACCATAAATTGGAGGATCGTGTAAGGAGGAGGGAAGTCTTGTACCCAACTCAGAAATTTTTATGCTTCAGTATTTTGTAACTCAAAGTCGTGGACAGTGAGTCGAAATTGAGAAAAATTTACCTCTAGAAAGCTTTTTTCAAAAACGTTCTTGAGTTCAAAAAAATTGCCAAAGTTTTTTTTGTATTTATCCCAATCAAAAATTTTGTCTTCGCTTCTGAAGGAGGGATCAATCAAGAATTATTTTAGTAGGCTTACTTATATGCACAAACCAACAATTGGAATGTAACCAAGATTCAACCTCTGCATTTTTTGATCTGTAGGTCAACTATAAAGCGTAATTTTTTCTGTCTGCGTGTTTGTGTGAGTGTGCATGTGCCTTTTTTAACTCCTGCTAAACTACTGGTCACACAACCATGAAACGTTGCACAATTAATCATCCCTGCGGGCTGAGTGCCACAAGGAAGTTTTTGACGTAATGACGACATCAAAATCGAAGACCTTTGTAAATATGCATTTTTTGACGGAGGAAAACAGTTTTTTTGCTCAAAGAAACGTTTACCCCCAAATTAACAAACTGCAACAATGCTTTCCTTTTGGGATGTGAGATGACGTCACAATTAACGCTTGATTGCACAGTTTGTTCTCTTTGTTTTTTCAAAAAGTACAACTGCAAAAATACGACAAAAAGCTTTTGTCGGTGAAATAAACAAGGTTCTTTTGATAAGAAACAATCTACAGCGATGTGAGATGAATTGACGATATAACAAGGGATTATTTTTTCAAGCATGATTTTTTCATGTTTTCTTGAACGTTTTGAAATAGCTCTGTGATGTCATAATCTTGGCTGGTACCTTAAAGCATGGTTTCCACTATGGAAAAAATTTTTTTATTTGGGAAAATTTGATCTACATTTATGAAAGAGGAAATTTGGGAAGTAATGATTAAAATGAAAAAGTCAGAAGAAAATTCAAAAATACCAAAAAATAGAAAAAATAAAAATTTTGGCTTGTTATATTGAAAAGCATGAATTCTGGAGAAGAAAAATTTCGTCATATTTCTCTGTCAACACAATTTTATCGAAAAACGTTTTACTGTCTTAACAATAATTTAACGGTGGTTCTGATTTGTTCATGTCAGCAATGTACGGATTTTACAAGGTTAGGGTTAAGGTTAGTTAACATCGCGGACATATACCATTTAGTA
This sequence comes from Trididemnum clinides, assembly GCA_963675345.1. Taxonomy (NCBI): domain Eukaryota; kingdom Metazoa; phylum Chordata; class Ascidiacea; order Aplousobranchia; family Didemnidae; genus Trididemnum; species Trididemnum clinides. The sequence goes on from OY776295.1 coordinate 14,010,343, forward strand.
GGACCCGTAATTTGACGCATTTTTTGTTGATGCCTACATAACAAAGCAGCTTAAGTCTGAATAATTATTTTGATGTCTTTGGATTGGTGGTATGTTAAAGTAGAGCAAAGCGCATGCCAAACAAAAAGTCCACAGGCTACCGGTTTTCTGAAGTAAACGTCTCTTTTCAACCAAGAGTCTATTAAGTATTTAAATCTTTAACTTGCAGCAGGTACTTGGATTTTTCAATTATGCTCACCATACAGCATATGCGAATCTTTTTACTTTTATAGAGGTGCTTATGGCATTTTCAATTTCAATATTCACAACATTCTGCTATCAGAGTTTTGCTTTTTCACTTTTTTTCTTGTGGCAATGTTTTCACAAGTGTTTAGTTGTTGAAGATGTGTACTTTAGTAAACGTTTGCATTTTAAGTGCCATCAAAGTTTTTCAGAAAAGTGTAAACAAGAATCCATTTTTAGACTTTTTTTAGAAATAAGTGTGCGAGAAAATTACAAAAAATCTGTTTTTAAATGAGGAATTAGGAGAATATAATTTCCTGAATTGGAAGAAAGAGAAAATTTATTTGTGGAAGCACTGCATTAAAGTGAAAACAGCAGCTGTGCTAAAAGATGTTATGCATTTCCATTTCAACAGCAAACAACTGACAAGCTGCCAGTCACTTAATAACAATACATCAAAGTACTACCATACTGGTAGCCCAAAAAACCTATTTTTTAGTAATGCAATGGCAAATTAGAATACCTTTGTACAGTCGCGTTGCAAGTCTGACTAACTTTAACCTCTAAGACATATCAATCAAGTTGAACAATTGAAAAACTTGAAATTGCTTTGTGTGAAAATTTGCAGGAATTATGAAAATTATTCGCGTTTTCAGCACAAAAACCTGATCGGTGGATCGTATTTGTAAATCATAATCTAACCTGTCGTAGTAACTTCACTGGAGGTACTTCTCCAATAGCTTTTTGAAAATGCACATCAATCATCAGTGCTCCAGCCGAGACCGGTTTGTTCGAGACAAAAAACAAGATCAAGCCTAATTACATTTTTTTCAAGACTAAGTCTGAGATTAAGACGAGTATTTAGTCAGCACCAGTATCGCAAGACCGAGACCTTGAGGAAGCGATGCCAAGAGCGATAAAACTTTCAAAATATGTCACTTCGCTCGTCGAACCAGAAACTAAAGCACTTTAATACATAAATCAGAAAACAGTCGAAACTAAATCCACCAAATAACTGTCAATAGAATCCACAATAAGTCACCATAGAACATCACACTTCTTTCTTCAGCCTCTTTACACTCTACTCTCTACAACTAAGACTCTCTCTCTCTGAATGCGTAAAAATTTCGCCGCCTTATACTGTATATAAATGAGCGGCATTCCAGAAAAAGCCAGAACAACATCACGTGACACAGAAAAAAAGCACCGTTAATAAATTACGTAATCGGCATTAAAAAAATGTTCAAGAAGAAACAAGATTCACTCGAATACTGTGGAACTTAGTCACGTTGTCAACCATTGTGACGTAGGAAGAGACGTGTGAGTTACAAATCTAAATGCGAAAGAAAAAAGCTCTTTTTCGAAAATAGCCGAGATGTAAAAAGCAAGTTTGGGCTTAAGACAATTTAGATTTACAAATAAAATAATCACAGCAGAATAAAATCACACATTACAACAACTATACATATATAAAACTATTCTTTCAACGTAAATTTACTTATTCGTGACAGTAAAGGCAAATTGTTTCCCTATCATAGCGTTACCAACGGCCAGGATAAGAGGGTGGGCGGTGGTGCAGTTGTTAGTACGGCACAGATGCCCCGCAAAATGTTTCTGGCCTACTGCAAACTTTTGACTGATATCGATCTTTGCCATAGTGATTTATTAGCATGTGATTCTCAATCCTTATTTGACTATGAGTCGTTTAGTCTGGGTGTCCTACAAGAGGCCTACGATAACTTTTTGAAAACATTGAAATCATTAAATGACGAAGCGCTATTTAGAGAATTTTCCGAAGACGTTATTGATCGATTTTAAAATTGTGTGAAGTTAAAGGTAAAAAGGTGTGCCTAGGCAAAAAACGAGATAATGCTAACGGACATGAATCTAACTCGGATGTTGACATTAAACTGACACCGTCTGACAGCGTTTCGCAGGTTAGTAGTGGTAATTCTGCAGCGTCTAATAGTTCCGTTGTAGCACGCCGCATTAAATTAAGAACGTAAACGTGCACAGCTTCCAAAGTATTCAAGTTATGGCTAAGGCTAAAGCCCGTAAAATGCACCTTTTAGCGGAAGCGGAAGAGGCTGAGACGTTAGCGAAATTGCGTTTAGAATCAATAAATTTCGAGGCTAAAAAAAAATTACTGGCTTGTTCGGAGCGCGGTTCTTCACTTTCTGCGCAAACTAAAACGTCTAAAACTAAAATTGCGTTGGGACCGCATGTTTTGGTTTCTCGTTTGGAACCACCTCCACTTGATCAAAAAGCGATGAATTTAACAAAACGTGATTTAAAAATAGAAGTAGATGCCATAGAATAGATACAGGTCAGAAGACGGTAATACCACCTTTTAGTGGCGCAAGTCATAAAACTACGGTTTACCCCCAGCAACCTTTTGCTAGCCATTTCGGCACCTTTTTGATGGATGGCAGGGTTAAGCTTTCCAGAAGTTTGCCAAACAATTTTTGCCACGAATGGCTGTGTGCAAGTACCCATGATGTGGATAAGTGTTTGAGGTTTGACGTTGATGAAGTTGAGACCACACCCAAAGAGTTAAGCTCTTCTCGCCCTGAGAATGTGGAATCTTGACATCAGCTCCAAACACCTAAACAGACACCCTCTACTAGTGTTAAAGGAAACCAATCGCCTTGGATGACTTACCTTGATTGTCAAGGGAGAAACAAATTTATCAATCTAGCGTCACAAATAGGGTACGATAGAAAAAACAATGCTTTCCTGTTTTACTAAAATCAGATACGTCGGCTATGAGTAAGAGTCCATCTGTGGATCGCAGACTCAAAGTTCTCGGGGCATCTTGCGTAGGGCAGCCACGGGACATGGTAAACTTGTTTTGCGCACCCATGAAAAGCATGAATACGTCCTAGCGGATTGAAATGGCTTTAGATCGGTTGCGTCAAAGGTATGGCGTTTCCGAAAGTTTCACTTTGAGCCAAGTTTAACGCATTTTGTAAAAGGACGTGTAGAATAAGTCCCCATAAAGAATTTTAACACGCCACAACCTCACCGACTTAGGCTGCGTTCGCACATCCACGTTTGAAAGTTCTTGTCTGTGCAAACGCGTTATCATACCTTGAAGCGACAACCAACAATTATTTAAAGCTGGTTTTGGCATGTAGTTTCGCTACTCGACACTGAGCATGAACAGCGCAAGTTGTGATATTCATATTTGACAATGTAAACGCTGCTTCGTTTCGAAATTGAGCTTCAATCACGAAGCATTGTTCTAGACAACTAAAAAGGTCTAGGCCTACAATGAGCACATGGGATAGCGGACGTGTAAAGCACGTAACGTATAGTTCACAGGCACAACCTTACTGAAGTTAATAACACTCCTGAGCTTCACACCTCCTGAAAGGAAAATATAATTCGCGCTTGGGGTTTGCAGCTTTTTGGAACGTCCCCCAATTTCTCAAAAAAATTTGCTTAACTCTCACTCTGTTTATGCGTACAACAAACTATCCTGCTACAAAAATAAATATAATTATTGTGAAATAGCAAGGAACGAAGGAAGAACAAAACAAAACACCAGAACAAATCCTCGAAAAAGCTCTTCAAGACACGATACAACAAGTGAAGCAACTGCAACCAGGTGGGGGTGAGACCTTAAAACATAGATCTGCATTGAAATTTTCAATTTAGTATAACCCACTTCTAGACTTTTATAACATGGTTGTCCCCCTTAATGTAAAGTAATTCAAATCTTGAAGCTCAAAGTTTGTATGTAACTTGCAAGTGGTAACGTAATCCAATAGAAATATCATACATTTGAATGAATAATTGAATCAAAATTCAAGTTAAATTTTAGAAGCATTCGATTCACCACACTCAAAATCGTATTGGCCCAATTTGTAATCCGGGAGGCTTTATTGAAAATGGCGCCGTTAAGATGCAGCTAAACTTGCCAAAGATTGTTGTTCAAAGAGGGTCAATAGCCAGATTTCAAAAAAACCTCTGTATTTCATAGTGGGCTTTAATGTCTTTGCATCCTGTCAAGGTTTGCAAGTTCGAACCATTAAGTGAACTTGAACTTGAAACAATAAATTCCCAGATCTTGATCTTGATCTTGAACTTGGGAACATAGACCGAGTTGGACTGCACAAATGGAGAGAGTTAGACAACAAAATAAAATTATTTTAGAATTTCTGCTTATGAAAGATTGCAGGCAAGTGAGAGAACGAAACGAAAATTTAAACTCTAGGATGCTTTTTGATGTTTATTATTTAATCATTTTTTGAACTTGAACTCGAAAAATTCAATTGCAAAACTTGGATTTGTAAAGCTTTTATATACTTGAGCTCAAATAAAAATCGATTAAATTTTAGCCATGGTCCTAACCCTCCTTCCTAACACGAAATTAATCCTAGTTTTCACAGTCTTGCTTACTATATCCTGCGATATAAAACCACTGATGTAAGAAGCGGAAAATGCGCCTGTGAGGGACTCTAGTCTCCCCGTTTTCATCCAACACTAGCGGAAAAAAAAGCTTAAAGCGTTTGAATCGAAAATATAAATGAATTCAGGTTTCTAATTAATGCCCTTCCCCCGCCAATAGAACTCATTTTCTTTTGCCCTTGGGTACAACCGTTAAGTAGAAACAATAAGCAGCTTTCTATTTGCGTAGATGCCTCTTTTACAGATATTTACACCTTAATAGAATCATATTTTTTGTTAAGTCAGCTTTTACAAGATACTTACGACTATTAAAGGTAGGGTGTCACAGTATAACATAGTTTAATTGAATTGCCATTCAGGATTCGCTATCGTCGACGACGGATGGACAACTCCATTGAACGGATTCAAGTATAAGTATCTTGGTTACTCCGTGTCTTGGAATCAATCGCGAATAAGCTGCCAGGCTGAGGGTGGCGATATTGCGAGTTACGGAATGCAAAGCTTCGGGATTAGAAGGTAAACATTACCAATTTGTGCAAGGTTAAATTCCGCTGCTTTCTCAACGTAATGCTCTCGTAAAAATTTGACATCTAGGGTTTTGCTAACCCGCTTGGGACAGTTAATTGGTCAAACCGGAGGCGCCACTGTAGCTCATGACATCTGAAGCGGACTCGTAAAATGTCATCTGGTGTAGTTTTAAAACAGATTTTTAGCAAACATGATATAAATCAGTTAAGCAGATATTTTAGCAAACAAGATTTTTCTATTTAATTTTTAGTAACAAGCACCTAACGCATGACTGTGTCACTCAAAGCACTTTCAATTCATAGATTTCGCAATCTGTAATAAAAGATGATAACCTTTTTTAACTGACTGTTATTGAAGTGCCACTTTTTACAATAATATCAACCTACAGTTTCAAAAATGTAGGCTTCAGCAATGACTACTTAGTGATTAAAACCTTTCTTTAGAGCGAAGTGCGATACAGTTTCACCATCAACCGACGGGCTGTCGCACTATAATAACGCTACTAAATCTTGCTAGCTTAACGACAGTATCTGTTTCTTATATTGACCAACTCAAAGAACAGACGCCAGATATTTTTGGAGAGTTCGATGTGGTACGAATTAGCTCAGTATATTCTTATTTGTCGGCAGCGAGGCGCTGTAGACTGAGTGTGAAACTTATCATCGAAAGGCTGCGAGTTGCATGCTCAGAGCGTTTCGTTACATGCCGCATAGCCTAGTGAACCGCAGTTTGCATTATAACTGACGTTTTGTGTTTAAACTGCTACTTGCGCCACCCGCGATCACACATATGCGCGACGCTGACTCGAAGATCATTAGATAATTTTGCAATTAACTAAATTCTGGTTTTCTCTTTTGTTTGATAAGTGGAATTGGTATTGTTTGTTTAACATATTGAACGCGAATCCACGTAAATCTATGTTTTTAAGGTCCATATGTTCGATGCTAAACCACGTAGAAATACGTGAAGAATAAAATCTCATCAGTTGAGTACAGGAAGTTTGCAGGGTGTCGTCAACGTTTTCTCCAATGTCAACAATAACGCATTGACACTTGCCGTAGAATGCTTTTTATTTTGTGGTCATATTTTGTTACAGTCAAAACTCGATTCGAATGTTTTGATTTTCACTTTTCAGAAGTGGAGTAAGTTAGTGAATAGAACAACTTGAAGTTCTTCCCCGCTTGCTTTGTGCCGTGTAAATTACTTGGTATTGAAATTTTGGAACAAGTGCAAAATTTTCCCTAAGACAACAACAAGTGCAAAATTTTCCCCATACCATGGTTGCGGTATGGTTGCGGGTTCGAATCTCAGCTGGCAGGGCATTAAAAGAAAGGCAGTGTACACTGAAAGGGCAGGCCCGGTATGTAAATGTATGGGGCAGTGTACACTGGAAGGGAGTGTACAAGGTGAGGGATAAAGAAATTAAGACGTTATTTGTTTGTAAGTAATCGGATCAAGTGCATAAATTTCCCTACATGGGGAAATTTATGCACTTGATCCGAAATTTTGACAATCCAAAGTATTATGATTCATTCCTGCATAGGAAATAAATCTGAAATACTGCATTACAAGCTGTTTGTAGCTTAGTGTTACTGCAATCAGTAATAATGTCACAGGGCGAGTAAACTCGTATAAAGTAAATTTTGTTTTAGGTATTTGGTTGGAGTGCTTCCTATCGGAGGCAGCTTCTGGATCGGGCTGAATAATCTACACGATAAAGGCAACTGGCGATGGGAGACCAACTTATCAGAGTCAGGATGGTTTCCTGCCGACAGTTCAAACAGCTTCTTTGCGCCTGGTGAACCATCCAATTCAAGTCCTTCGAGTTATCATTGCGCTTACGTCAGTCGCTCCACTCTGCTAACTTATGATTGGAACTGCGAATGGTGGCGCAGTGTATTGTGTGAAAAAAGACATGATTAATTGGATTCGCAAATTCTTGTTTTTCAAGTTGTAATTGTTCTTGCGTCAGTGATTCCACTCTTTAACTTGAGACTTTTACTACGAAAACCGGCGAAAAATACTGTATGAAAAATGACATGCTTGCTTCAACTATTGCCATGTTTACACAGATCAGCATCATGAGCTAGGCAGTCATTTTCTGTCAATCTGCTTGCTCCTACCTGCAAAAATTAAAAGCATAGTCTACTTGTACAGAGTATTCTTGATTTTTTCATTTATCCAGAATTAATGTTTGTTTTTAAATATCTTTTTGTTGTTGTGTGGTTTTGGCCTAAAAAAGAATATTTTCGGTAAACCAGAGTGATGTAGTTTGCATGTTATTGACCGTAGTTCGGCATGTGCAAACAAACCTACTACTTTGGATTGCAAAAATTGTTAAATTTGGACTAGAAAACATTTTGCCTAGGCAATAATGTAAAGCGCAATTTTGCTTGTCTGTCTGTTTGTTTGTCTCTGAATTTCTCCGAAGGTAGTGGATGTTTAATTATGAAACTCTGCACGATTGATCACCACTTCGGGGTAAGTGTCATAGGCGGAGATGTCATGATGGCATCAAATTTGAAGGTAATTTTTTGAATTTGTATTCCGTGATTCAGGAAAGCAACTTTTCGCTTATACAAAAGCCAGCTGCCGACTTACCAGCTCCAAAAAATTCAACTCTTTAGAAAGCTAAGATGAAGTCGAAATTAACGACCAATTTTAAAATTTGTTTATTTCTATATTTCCAAAAATACAGACTGTAGAAACGTGGTTTCAAGCTTTTTCGAGAGATATTAGCAAGGTGCTTCCAATAAACTAAATCTTTAACAATTTCGCCATTTTTGACGACGCAACACGCGATTAAGCATTTCAGCGTTTTTTAAGCATACAGTACATTATTCCCTTTTTCTTAAAAATTAGAAAAACTTTGGTTTTTTATAACGCTCTGTTACATCATTATGCTGTCAAGTGCCGCCTCCATAAAAACAACACAAGGCAGCAGCTCTTCTTATTGTGTACCATAATTTTGATAGTATACGCAAATAATAATGTCTGATACTGGTGTGCTGCCCGTTAAAGTAGAATGATATATCACAGCACTAACATAGTATTTTAAAACTGCTTTTTTTAATGATCCATGTTTTTTTAAAACGTCAAGTAGGCCGACAAAAATTGTAGCAAGTAAATTGAAAGTGATGTTCACGTAAAAATATCTCTGCAATACAGTCATTTCGTGCGACTAAGTAACCTACTCTTTACCCGTAAGACATTTTTATCGCTTGTAGCAAAGTGGAACAAAATGCCGAGTTTTCGTGAAAAATCTTGCAGGATTTGGAAAATAATTATCCTCTGATTTGCACAAAGCTGATCGGTCGGCTATCCACTTGAGTCATAACTTATTGAAATAACTGAACTGTAGATGCTGGACTCTGTGGTCCATGATACCTCACCCTCCCATGGCTGCGTTTATGTCCGTAGCAAGAAACATTAGGGCAACCAGAGTGTTTTCAAATTTTATAGTTAGGCCTGCATTTACGAATAAGTTGTAAGTAGTATGCCATTTGCTTTATAGCTTAATTCCAGTAAATTGCTACATCAATCGCTACAGCGTCCTTCCACAACTTCAAATTTATACCTCTAAGTACTTGGTCAAATGAATGCACGAAAGTTTGTAAAATTATTCGCCGTTTGCAAGTGAGCTCAGTCTTAATTTATTCGTAGGGAGGTCAGTATTATGAGCAGAGTTTGTAAAATTCAAAATTTGAGTGAAAATTATTAAAAAAATTGAGGCCGGTATGTCTACACGCTTTTGAGAGATCATTTTCACCTAAGATGCAATAGCACCCATGGAGGGAAATTTGTCCTTAAAAATTTGTTAATAGGCTAACCGGGTGGTCAGATGCAACGCATTCGCGCGGCTGTATAGCCCGTTTGCTCTATTCTGAGTCAAGGCACATTGGTCCAACCAAAACCTTTGCATTACAAATATCATTACAAGGGAGATTGCACCAAGTCATAAAATAAATCTACCTCGAAATGACTTATTTATGTAATAACAAAACCAAAAACATTGCGGCGCCCATTCGTTAAATGATAGAGATTTATAAAACCAGTTTTAATTCAAAATACAGTGATCAAGATTAGGAGTATAGGGGTGATGGCCGCATTTATATCAACTTATCGTTACTGCTCTCACAAACAATATTTTTTGGTGAAGCCAGCACAACCGGTTAAACCGATGTTTTTTATCCAACATAATTGACTAGTAGAATTGTCGGGAAACGCTGGTCAGGCTTTCATTATTTAATTGCATTGGGGATTTTTCTTAAAGCATGCCCAAGAATTCAAGTTGTTTTTGAGTGATTCGGTTGTCTGTAAATGAGTCGAGTAACAGTCTGAAGACTGAATACCGTCTAAAGCTCACAGGCTATCTGAGTCCGGCCTGCACAACCCAAAACAGGAGAACTACAATTGTCAAATGATATCTCGCCAACATTTCTACCAGAATCCATATGTACATGCGTTATGTTTTAGCTATTAGCTTTGTTTCGTTGCGGAAATCATGTCTACACTTAATTACTATAAGCTTTCAATCGCCGCAGTAATTATGTTATTGCTATTAGCTTTATGTCAATGCGGTAGCCAACTGGCCATGTTATTGCTATTAGCTTGAAATATAAAGCAAACATAAAAACACGATTAACCTATCTCTCACGACAACTACAGCTGATTTAGAACGAACGGTAACATTTTTTCAAATCATCCCGCGGGTCGCACTAAAAGCTTTTGCTGGCTGCAAGTGGCCCTTGAGCTCTATATTGTGCAAGCCTGACCTACACGGGTTAAAATGATCGCCATTCCATAGGGCACTAATCGATAATTCGAGAAACCTGCTTAAGCGCTAGTCCTGCTTTGCTCTTAATACTGTACCTACAACCTATTGCAGCTGGTGAATAAAAACCATGGAGGAGTTGCAACATTATTAGACAAATCAATTTTGAACAAAATGATTGTAGTATCACTCTATATGAAAAATACACAATGGCATATAACAACGCAACACTACCCAAAAGCGATAAAACCAGCAATTATAGTTGACAAGTTAAGAATCAATACAGAATCTGAGCATTTCTATTCAAGCAACAGTACTTTAATGCTGCCCTAAATTTGTCTGTAAAAGTAAATATAGGCTTGATATTCAAAAAGAGCGTCCTACCTTTCCTCGAAAAAAATTTGCTCTTTTGCACTCTGGTTATACTTGCAACAAACTATGCTGCTACAAAAATGAATATAATTATTATGAAATAGCAAAGAACAAACGAGGAACGAAGTAAAACATCAGAAAAAGTTCTCGAAAAAGCTCTTCAAGACACCATACAACAAGTGAAGCAACTAAAACCAGGTGGGAGGTGAAACCTTAAAACTTGATCTGCATTGAAATTTTCAATTTAGTATAACTCACTTCTAGACTTTTATGACATAGCTGTCACCCTTAACGTAAAAGAAACCCAAATCTTGAAACTCAAAAGTTTGTATGCAACTCGCTAAAGGTAACGCAATCCAATAGAAATTTTATGCACTTGGCTGAAAAATGGAATCAAAATTGAAGTTAAATTTTAGACGCATTTGATTCACCACACTCAGAACCGTATTAGTCCAATTCCTAATCCGGGAGGCTTTATTGAAAATAGCTCCATTAAAATGGGGCTAAACTTGCGAAAGATTAATGTTCAAAGAAAGGTGAACAGCCTACCTTGATTTCAAAAGCCCTTCTGTATTGTATACCTGGTCCTAATGCCCATGCATCCTGCTAAGGTTTGCAAGTTCGAACAATTAGTTGAGCTTAACCTTGAAACAATAAATTCCTTGATCTTGATCTTGGAAAACTAGATCGATTAAATATAGCAGGCATTTTCCGCTTGTCGAGTGTATTGATATCATAAACAGATATAGTCGTTCTTTCGACAATTTTTATTGGCAAACTTGACGCTCCCTTTAGTTACCAGAAAGCTTCTTCAGAATACGCTAGATGTTATTACTAGTAGTAATAACATTGCTTGTAATAATAATCACTAGTAATAACACTTACTGGAAGAAGCTCCCCGGTTATTAACGGGAGCAAAATGTCAAGTTTACCAACAAAAATTGTTGAAAGAAGGGCAATATCTGTTTATGAAACTAGATCGAGTTGGAGTTCACTAACAGAGTGAGTTAAACAATAAAATATAATCATTCTAGAGCTTCTGCTTATGAAATATTGCAGGCAAGTGAGAGAATAAAACGAAAATTTAAACTTTAGGAAGCTTTTTGATATTTATGATTTGATCGTTTTTTGAACTTGAACGCGAAAAATTCAATTACAAAACTTGGATTGGTAAAACTTTTATAAACTTGAGCTCAAATAAGAATCGATCAAGTTTACAGTCCTGATTCTCGTTCTTCTTAATATTGATAATTCCACTATTGACGTCTGGCATCCCGTGTTCCGGGATGGGCCACGTTTGTCCTGGAATTTACCGACAGCCAAGGTGTTCTAAAATAGAAGGCCATGTAAGAGTGTCGGTTACGTTCACAACTGGAAACTGATGTAATGTACTCGAATATTTCTTTAAATAAAAGCGTTTTACATCTGTAGGGGTCATTCAAATAAAAGTAAGTTAAAACTTGTGGATAAGACATGTTTTGTCAGCGATGACGCCATAATGACAAAACAATCAAATAAAATTAATCCTAGTTTTCACAGTCTTGCTTACTATATCTTACGATGTAAAACCACAGGTGTAACAAGTGGAAAATGGGCTTGGGAGAGACACTAGTCTCCCCATTTTATCCAACACGGGTGAAAAAAACAAAAAGCCTTTAACTTGAAAATATAATTGAATTCGGATCTTCAATTTAAGTCCCTCTCCCGCCCATAGAAATCATTTTTCCTTGCCACTGGGTAAAACTGATAAACACAAACAATAAACAGCCTTCTATTTACGTAGAGGCCTGTTTTAGAGATATTTACAACCTGATAGAATCCTATGTTTTGTGTAAGTCAGCTTTTACAAGATAGCATTGGCTATTAAAGGTAGGGTGTCACAGTATAACATAGTTTAATTGGATTGCTATTTAGGGTTCGCTATCGTCGACGACGGATGGACAACTCCTTTGAACGGATTCAAGTATAAGTACCTTGGTTACAACGCGTCTTGGAATCAATCGCACTACGCCATCGCGAGTCTTATTAGAACGCCACTCCTTACAGTGATATTAACCTGCAGTTTCAAAAATGTCGGCTTCAGCAATGAGTACTTAGTGATCAAAACTTTTTATTAGAGTGAAGTGTGATACAGTTTCACCATCAACCTGCGGCCTGCCCCACTACAATAACGCTACCAAATTTTTCTAGCTTAACGACTGTATCTGTTACTTATATTGTCCAACTCAAAGAGTTGGCGATAGATATTCTTGGAGAGTTGAATGTGGTGCGAATTAACCCAGTACGCTCTTATTTGTCGGCAGCGAGGCGCTGTGGACTGAATATGAGGCTTGTCATCGAAAGGCTGCGAGTTGCACGCTCAGAGCGTTTGGCTACATGCGGAATAGCCTAGTGAACTAAAATTTGCATTAAAATTGACGTTTTGGATTTAAATGACGACTTGCGCCACCCGCGATTACACATATGCGCGACATTGACTCGAAGATCGTTAGATAATTTTGCAATTACCTAAAATCTGGTTTTCTCTTTTGTTCGATAAGTTGAATAAGTATCATTTGTGTAAGGTAATGGTGCAGTTATCACTAGTAAAAATGATGTATTATAATTAGGGCAAGTTTTTGTTGCACTAAAAACTTGAAAGAATTGCATTTATTGTTAACGAAAGTTGCATTTACGCACAAGCATTTTAAACGACAGTGATTGAATCAAGCGATTTATTTACATATAATGCCAAATATTTACAAACATTATTTGGGGGGAAATGGCGATCTTTTGCCAACAATTTGCCTAGCATGCCAAAACTTCGCTCCACAGAGCATGAAGTTTGGCCTACAGTTCTGGGCTGATGTTTGGCCGGTTCATTTCCACAATTGCTTTCAGATCACTATCGAGTTTGAATTGGTGAGCCAAATACAAGTTTATTCCAGCTGGATCGCTGCCACACTCAAATGCATAACTCTTTGATAGGCGTGAGCAACAGTATATTTGGTGCTCTCTGCTCTTTGTATTTCATCAACGAGTTTGGTATAACATTGATAAATTTCTCTTAGGCTTCTAGGAAGGCTTTCAGCCGCAACTGCTTCCTTTGCTTTCACCACTAACTGCCCTGTACCTTCGAAAGCATCAACAATCTCATAAACTTGCGGAAAGTTTTTGGCATAGTATTCTGCTGCCTTCAACCATCTTCCCCATCTAGTAACTACGGGTCGCGGGGGACTGTTGATTGCTGAAAACTTTGCTCTTCGATCTTTATTTTTCACCACTGAAGCTTTTACTGCAGCAATTAGTTTGTCAACATCCGCATAGTTAGCACGGATTCGTTCAGTTGCATTAAGCAAACCATGAGCCACGCAGGTAATGTGAAAAAGTTTTGGATATGTTTGTTTAACCACACGACCTGCTGCTGTCATGTACTTGGCAGCATCTGTGAGCAATAAAACAAAACTGTTCCTGTCTGTTTGAAGGGTGCCAATTGCATCATCTACGGCATGTACAACAGTTTGTTGATTTGGTGAAGCATCAAAAATCTTGCAATGCAACAGGTAAGTTGTTTCTGGCTGTTCTGTATCTCCGACTAGGGTGTCTACATATTTGGACCCTGAAATATCAGCTTCATTAATGATCATGAAATTGACCTTATCTGAAAGAATATTGCAAATTCGATTTAGCTTCACATTTCCCCATATCATCAATTCGTTTTCGGCATGCTGACTCGGATGAAGCTTTTTGACCAAGATATTTAAAAAGGGCCTGCAGGTCAGAATTGTTAAGTTTGTACAGGGGAATATCTGCTGAAAGGAAAGCAGCTGTCACTTTTCCAACATAATCATTCCAGTCGAAACTTGCTGTTGGTATGCTTAGCGGCTGCTGTCGTTGCTGCGATGTTGATGACAGGGTTTGTGATATTTTGTACTCTGACGATGTTTGTCTACTGAAAATTTCCTGTCATGCAACACAATTGTAGAGCATAGTGTACAGAACAATTCTCCTCGAGCAGTGGCCATGAATTCCGTAGGGTAGCATACTTTATATGCTCTCACCATGGAAAGTGACGATTGCGCTTTCTTTGGCCTTCTTGTTTAAATTTTTACAAATTCTATTAAACAATATTGATACAATACTAGTTCTTTTAAGCAATATATATTATATATAAAAATCAAAAACTTATTCTCTGTATATATTATCAATAGCTCGCAGAGCAACTTTACTTAAAGGTACCGTTAGCCTATGGTCAATTTTACTGACTGCCCTATTTCGTAGATTGCCATCTTAATCATATCAAAGTTATCGTTTCTTACTTGCAAAATAACTAATGCACTTTTATAAGCATACAGTTTTACTAACGAAGCTATCTCAACAAAACTTGACCTCCAAATACTAGACGCAACCTTTTCGTTTGTGCAGGCTTGGCTAACAGCAAGTCACACTTCGACTTCTAATTGAGTTTGGGCACTGTCGTACTTAGCTAGGGTTGAAGAACTTCTAACTTGTAAGACGACTGTTGCATTATAGATAACATTGAGACGCAGGTAATTCGTCACATAGCTCTTTGTTATGCAAATCAAAGATAATAGAACTTTTCTGAAATAGTTTTACAGCATATTTTTTACATCACACTTACATTTTGCGCCATACTTGACAAAAGTTGCAGTAAAAAGTTGCATGCAAAAAAGAAAAAAGTTGCAAAAGGTTGCAATCTAAAATTCCTAAAAACAGCTAAAAACATTGTACCGGTACTACATAAATTTTTAGTATTTAGGAAGCTGTCGGAAGCTCTAAAAACAAGTTGCAAAAACTTTCCCTAATGGTAATACAAGAACAAAATCAAACTTCTCGGCCGAGACTTCAGTTACGGAAAGCCATTGCGTTTATTATTCGATGGATTGATGTTCAGCAGTCTCGTGTTTAATTTTCGATAGTGTCGTCAACATTCTCTTCAACCACTTCAATAAAGCATTGACACCTGCCGTAGAATGCTTTTTCTTTTAGTGATCATATTTTGTTACAGCCAAGCTTAATTCGAATGTTTTGATTTTCACTTTTCAGAGGTGGAGTAAGTTAGTGAATAGAACAACTTGAAGTTCTTCCCCGCTTGCTTTGTGCCGTGTAAATCACTTGGTACTGAAATTTTGACAATCCAAAGTATTATGATTCATTCCTACAAAGGAAATGAATCCGAAATACTGCATTACAAGCTGTTTGTAGCTTAGTGTTACTGCAATCAGTAATAATGTCACAGGGCGAGTAAACTCGTATAAAGTAAATTCTGTTTTAGGTATTTGGTTCAAGAGTTTGCTATCAGAAGCAACTTCTGGATCGGGCTGAATAATCTACACGATAAAGGCAACTGGCGATGGGAGACCAACTTATCAGAATCGGGATGGTTTCCTGCCGACAGTTCAAACAGCTTCTTTGCGCCTGGTGAACCATCCACTTCAAGTTCTTCGAGTTATCATTGTGCTTACGTCAGTCGCTCCACTCTGTTAACTTATGATTATCGCTGCAAAAACAGCCGCATTATATTGTGTGAAAAAAGACATGATTAGTTCGATTACGAAAAATTCTTGTTTTTCAAGTTGTAATTGTTCTTGCGTCAGTGCACGGACTTCTAAATAGTAGCATCTGGACTGGAAACTAAAATGGCGGCTATGACAAGTTGAGGCCAAGATTTTGAAATCGACTTTCTTGCCAATAATTCTTCTTTTTGACATATGAAGAACTTTATTATTGTTATTATGTCATTAAAGTCAAAATGGGAGGAAACATAATGTATGAAATGCTTTTACTAATATTAATATCGGGAAGACATAGTAAATCTCATATAATGTAGAATATCATACGATTTTGATGCAAAATAAACAACTAGAAGTTCACACAGCAAAGCAATTTGTGGCGAGTATTAGCCAATAAGGAAAATTTAATACCAACAGCAACATTGTCACAATGATAAATATACCGGTACCGCAGTAACAATAATGTTTAATAAAAATATGTCCTTGAAATTGAGATTAAATTTAAGTGAAAAACGATTGGTAATTTTCAAATCGTAACGACTTGGTAAGCATATTAGCCAATCCGAAAATGTAACAGCAACAATGAAATGTTCAAAAAAGTAATAATAATATTGTATGGACAATAATTTTTCTTGAGCAAAATATAAATTTAGTGACCTTGAAACAAAATACTGACATCACAAGGGACGATTAGTAATTTACGAAACAAGTGGCCTTGTAAGCACATTAGCAAGCATAAAAATCTAACACCAATAATTAAACTTGTATCAATGATGATAGTAATAAACAGTAATACTATTAATACCAAATTTATAATAACACATGAAAAAAATATTAATTTAGTGACCTTGAAATTTAATATCGACACTACTTTATCACTAAGAACTAGAAAACAGTTTGCATTTCAATTAACTCCTGCATCAAAATGTTTACAGCAGAAACGTTGTAACACCATATCAGTAATAAAATAGTACTGCTACTTGATCAATTAAGCTACCATAATTGAGATAGCATATTGTATACTGCAGTGATTAAAAAAAATATCACCTTACCAATCATAAAAATATGATACCAACATTATAATGCTGAAACCAGTCATAGGTTATGCGACTTTATGATTGAATTTTAGCTAAACATAAAATGTAATAAAGTTTTAAGATGTTTCTAGTAATAGTGACAGTAATGCCTATAAACCCCATTTATGTGACAAGGAAAAGCAGTATTAAATCCAGAAATAAAAGCAAAAGACTTTACCCAAAAACAATCATATAAAAACTGTGGGGACACTGTACAGAAAATCTATTGAGCTGCATTTTTTTACCGCAAAGTTTTCTAATTTTCCTAGCAGCTCTGCTGCTCTCGCTCTCATTGAGATCTCTGACGAGATTTTTGCACATGCAATTGAAAAATCGCATGGCTATACCATCAATTATGTCATGTCCGTTGCTGCATATTGAAGCAAATGACCAAGGAAGCATAGCACATGTATCGTAAAAAGAAATATTTACGATCTTTTTAAAAACATCTCTTTGGTGATCGCAACGTAATAACTTTTGTTTTAATTCAGTCATACTTATTTCAGCAAATACTTTCCAGCAGAGGATACCAATGTTAAAAATATCTGCAGTTGGCTTCCAGAGACCACCTCGGTTGATCTCATTATAGAAATCAATGGCTTTAGGTGGAACATTTTCATCCATAATTGGCAAAGTTTTGTCAACTTCTTCAACTATTGCTTCCTTGCAAGCATTACATTTGTTGGATTTGACCAGTGATCTGCAGCAGTAGCCACAGACATAAAAGATTATGGCAGCATCATTTTCGTTGGGGAAGACATTGAAAAGCAATTCAGCCTGAATAGATTCAGCTACTAAAGTAATAGCGTTTGTGGTATTAGAATAGGCCTTTGCCGCTTCTGTGATCTCAGTTAGTGTTATACATGAATACTTTAGCAATAAAATGGTGCGCAGCTTCCGCTCGCTTTCATGTAGCTGCCTCATGGAGATGTAATAATTTGCTCCACTGAGCTGACGAACATAGCTGAATCTTCCTTCTATGTTGTCTGACTGTATTTTGCCCATAAGTACATATTTGAAATCACATCGATTGAATAAGTACCTACACAGCCCAGGCATGGCAGTACAAGTCTGACGCAAAGCAAGTGCAGTTTCCTTTGTCAAACCGGGAAGCTGTGACAAAAAAATCAGCTTTAACATACTTCCTTGTGGTCAAATTCTCTAGGAAAATTAGTTACTAATAGGTAGACCTTTTGTGGTGGCATATCAATGCTCGAGCTTACAGTAGGTGCAAATTAATTGACTCACTCAAGAAAACAGCTGAAATTTTAATCAAAATGGTTTACTATTCAAAACGCATAACAAAATTTACACTCAATACGACACATGGCCTCCTTTGTCTTTTACAACTTGTTTTTACACGTTTTGGCATAAAAAAACTAAGTTTTGGCAACTTTTTACAGTTTTCTCATCATGGTACCAAACGGCAAAAACGGCCTTTATCAGCTTGGTGAGGTCAGTACAATCTTTAAAGCTCAGCCAATTCATAATTACATCGCCCAAATTCTCTACTGGTTTCAAGTCTGGTTGAGCTCACTGGGCAATCTAGAACCTTTGTTTGTTTTTTCTTGAGACACTTTTTTTACTTTTTTAGCAATATGACATGGGGCCAGATCTTGCTCAAAAATGCCCCTGCCACCTGGAAATGCTGTTTGCAAGTCTCTCATAACGTTGCGCTGGATTACGTCGATATTGTTGTTAGGGTTCATTATTCCTGATACCAGGTAGAGTGATCCCACACCACTTAAACTGAAAAACCCCCAAAATATCTTCTTCTGAAGGTGCTTTACATGCAAACAGCATTTCTAGGTGGCAGGGGCATTTTTGAGCAAGATCTGGCCCCATGTTATGTTGTTAAAAAAGTAAAAAAAGTGTCTCAAGAAAAACCAAACAAAGGTTCTAGATTGCCCAGTGAGCTCAAACAGACTTGAAACCAGTAGAGAATTTGGGGGTTATAATTATACATTGGCTGAGCTTTAAAGATTGTACTGACCTCACCAAGCTGATAAAGGCCGTTTTTGCCGTTTGGTACCATGATGAGAAAACTGCAAAAAGTTGCCAAAACTTAGTCTTTTTTATGCCAAAACGTGTAAAAACAAGTTGTAAAAGACAAAGGAGGCCATGTGTCATATTGAGTGTAAATTTTGTTATGCGTTTTGAATAGTAAACCATTTTGATTAAAATTTCAGCTGTTTTCTTGAGTGAGTCAATTAATTTGAACACTACTGTATTAGGGCAGATCAATGGCAAAGCAAAAGCAAGAACTTTTTCAAAACCCACGATCAAATTTTCAACCCACAACACACTTTTGCTACTGAAAAAGTAACAAACTTGTTTAAAAGATAAACAAAACTATTACCAATACACAACTTACTTTTGAATTTTCCCATAAAATCACAAATTGTCCAAAATTTGTTAAGAAATCCAATTTCCAATCTTTAGGTGACTTAACAGGGTCACGTACATTGTCCCGTTTGCGTCTTCCAATAGTTGAGTTAGAGACATTGATAACAGACCAAAACTTCAAAAATAACTCAACGAAACTCGCAGTGTCATTAAACCCAAAATATTTCAATGCATTTACAGTTGACTCATGAAAAACAGTTAGTGCTAATTTAACATTGACTTTTTCTATGGTTTTTGGTTGCAGAACTGTGTCTGTTAAGCAATGTGCAATTTTAAGAGGTTTCTGGCATTCATAGTTATGTACTGCAACAATGTCATCAAAACGAGCTGTAATTGTATTAGGAATAAGCGGAGGCATGGTTGGAAGTTTGAAGACTCTTTTTGATAAAAAATTGTTGTATATGTTCTTGACAATATGGGTAGGATCAAAAATCAAAAATGTTTGCCCACCAGTAAAAGGGTTGACTATTGATTCCTTCAAAGCACCACCACATAGAAACTCTTTAAAAAATTTTCTATTAGCAGGAGCATTGTCGACAGAAATGCCAATAACATTAAATCCAACTTCATAAAGAAGGGCCATAACTTTATCAAAACAAGCTTTCTGAGTTTCTGCTCTTAGATTTTTGATCGGATACATTGCAACCATATCTTTATATCCACTTGATAGAGACTTGATCATGAAACACAAAGCTGTGGCAGCAACATTACAGTCAGCAGTTAGGCCAAAAACTTGACCGCCACTAGCTTCAACACGCTTTGAAAGATAAATCTCATCAATCATTAGCAAAACATTTCTATCAAATGCATTAAGCTTTGAAAATTTCATTTTTAAATATCCGACATCATCCAGCCCAGTTCTTTTATCTAAATTCATTGTGATTTTTTTAAAAGTTTTCACAGAAGGCAAAATCAAAATGTGTTCTTCCTGTATCCTTTCATATGCTTTGGAGCTTGTTGCATTAATAATAAAGGATACTAGAAGTAGATCAACTGAATATCTTCACTGGTGCTTGCTTTTGGTCATTAAGTTTAATTGTTCCAAGATAAAATCGCACAAACGACGATACGTTTCATTGCTGTCATTCATGTCAAAAAATTCTTCAATTAGCTGTGCAATCTTTGCAAGAAGAATGGATGAAGAGCAGTCAGAAGTTTTAAAATTCTTTGGAAAAGCCATTAAATTTGTCACCTGAAACAAAAGAGTTACATCACCAGCAGCTATAATGTGCTTGTAAGAGGAACATGGTAAAAGTTGTTGATCAGAATAAAGACAGACTTTGAGTTGTTTATCAATATGTATTGTTCCAGAAATAGTTGGTGGCTGCTCTTGTGATAAACAAATCAAATCAATTCCAGAATCTGTATAACGCATAAGGAAATCTTGGGGAAGTTGTTCTTTAGCAAGATTACTTAATAAATCATCAAAGTTCTTCAGTTGATCTGTTTCTGAAAACTTTTCGCCTTGCTCTTCGAGCAATTTTGCTGCATTTTCATGTCGGGATGATGATAAAGCCATTCCTGTTCGTGAATGCACATCATCAAATGCAAAATAAGATGGCAAACCACTAAAAATACTAGGTATACCATCTTTCTTCAGACGCCTGTTTAATAACTTTATATCTTTTCTACGTCTTTTGCGACTTTGTGTTTGATCAGATGAATCTTCCCTAAAATCTTCCACTTTAAAGTGCAATGAACATAGCCTAGAATATTTCGTAGGAGTGAAGTCTTTTCGTGCAATGTTTTTTAACCAAATTTTCAGAAGTTTTTTATCATTTAAAGGAAATGAATGAAAAGTTACATTTGGGTCTTTGCACTCACCAGAATAGCCAGACCTGCAGTTAATTGCGGAGCATTTATTAACTATATTAGATGTATCAGCAGTTGCAAAATTACACAGATATAAATTTTAAAATTATGGTAGGTCTATAGCTTAGATGCTAATTAAATATTACAGTTCATGCATGACAATAAGGTTACAATACCAAGGAGCTAATAAGAATTAAAAAAGCGTAAAGTTGGTTTTATCAAAATTAACTGTGGTCTACATAGCATTCGTCAGCAATTAAACAGCTGAGTTCTAAAAGTATTTAAGTCACATTTTGACATACAGTCAACACATTTCAGGAAGTGGAAGTAGGCTACTTGTGTGAACTATGTGGAAACCAATAGCCAGACAAAAAGTGCCTAAATCAGAATTTTCAAGCTAAAAGTTGCTAGCAACTTACATAACCCTATTTCTCAAAACGGACAAAGTGTGTCTAAAGTACTTTTAAAGATAGGCTCAGCAGTTGCAGGTTTTCAACAAATTCTGCTAGTTTATTGTTCAACTTATTGGCGCATGGTTTCAGCCGCTGTTTACAAGTAATACATTGCTACACTAGCTACAATGACAGTACAGTAGCGCATCTCACCTAACGCTTTGCCACGCTTAACAGTTCAGACGCCAAACGCTGCTGATAACTGCTTGGCCTCAACTTGCTGTTCAGCGCGCTGATTTTTTCTCGCGTTTCCAGTCCAGATGCTACTATTTAGAAGTCCGTGGTCAGTGGTTCCACTCTTCAACTTGAGACTTTTACTGCGAAAACGGGCGCAAAATGGTGTGTCAAAAATGACACACGTGCTTCAACTATTGCCATGTTTACACAGATCAGCATCGTGGGCAAGGCAGTCATTTTCTGTCAATTTGTTTGCTTCTACCTGCAAAAATTAAAAGCATAGTTTATTTGTACAGTGTATTCTTCATTTTTTCATTTATCCAGAATTAATGTTTGTTTTCAGATATTTTTTTGTTGTTGTATGGTTTTGACATAAAAAAGAAAATTTTCGATAAACCAAAGTGATGTAGTTTGCATGTTATTGAGTAGTTTTTATTTGAAATTATACCATAATTGACCATGCGACACGCGATCAAGCATTTTAGCTTTTTTTAAGCATACGTTATTCCTTTATTCTTGAGCACTTCAAAAAAACTTTGTTTTGTTTATGTGACATCATAATGCTGTCAAATGCCACCTCTATATAAACACCTTTAGGCAGCAGCTTTACTTATTGTCTATCATGATTTTGATAGTATACGCAAATAATAATGTCTATCACTGATATGCTGCCCGTTAAAGTAGAATGATATATCACAGCACTAACATAGCATTTTAAAACTGCTTTTTTAAATGATCCATGTACGAGGGTCAGTCAATAAGTAATGAGACTTTCTCAATAACTCAAGTTTGCAATGACTGGTAATCAAAAAATGCTTTTTTATTTTTCAACATAGTCTCCCTCCTTTGCAACACACTTGTTCCATCTTGATATTAGATTGTCTATTCCTTTGGCATAGAATTCCGTGGACTGGGTCCTTAGCCAGTTGCTCACAGCAGCCTTCACTTCTTCGTCAGTCTGGAAGTGAATTCCTTTCATACTCTCTTTGAGTGGGCCTTTGAGTGGGCCTCTCTTTGAGTCGTTTCGATTCAGGTTCATAATGAAAAACCCAGGTTTCATCAGTTGTCACTATTCTCGACAGAAATGCATCTCCCTCCTTTCTGTATCTGCGTAGTGATGCTCTGGAAGCCATCAGGCGTTGCATTTTGTGATCATCCGTTAACATCTTGGGAACCCAGCGACGGCTGACTTTTGAAAAATGCAGCTTCTCACGCACAATTGCGTACACTGTGCCATGGGAGATGTCCAATTTTGTAGCAATTTCATCTAAAGTGACCCTTCTATCAGATTTGATCAGGTCTTCAACTGCCTGTACTGCTTCTGGGGTAGAGACATCCACAGGTCTTCCACTTCTCAGATCATCAGTAATGCTTTCGCGTCCATCTTTGAATGCTTGCACCCATTTGTAGAAGTTTGCTCTAGACATACAGGAAGGACCATATTGTCTTTGCATTCTAGACAGAATCTCACCATGATTTTACACTCTCTGCCAACAGAAATCTGATGACTCCTCTTTGTTCCAACGATGAGCTGTTTGCTAGCCTGGCAGTCATTTCAATTTATCATCACACCTACAGTAGTCTGAAAATAAACAAGTTTTTGTTGTAAATGAGATGACAACTCCATTCATAATCATCACATAAAATTTGAGTTCCTTAGCTACAAAAACACAAAAGCAATTGAGAAAGTCTCATTACTTATTGACTGACCCTCGTATTTGTAAAACGTCAAGTAGGCCGACAAAAATTGTAGCAAGTAAATTGAAAGTGATGTTCACGTAAAAATATCTTTGCATTACAGTCATTTCGTGGGATTGAGTAACCTACTCTTTACCCGTAAGACATTTTTATCGCTTGTAGCAAAGTGGAACAAAATGCCGAGTTTTCGTGAAAAATCTTGCAGGATTTGGAAAATAATTATCCTCTGATTTGCACAAAGCTGATCGGTCGGCTATCCACTTGAGTCATAACTTATTGAAATAACTGAACTGTAGATGCTGGACTCTGTGGTCCATGATACCTCACCCTCCCATGGCTGCGTTTATGTCCGTAGCAAGAAACATTAGGGCAACCAGAGTGTTTTCAAATTTTATAACTAGGCCTGCATTTACGAATAAGTTGTAAGTAGTATGCCATTTGCTTTATAGCTTAATTCCAGTAAATTGCTACATCAATCGCTACAGCGTCCTTCCACAACTTCAAATTTATACCCCTATGCACTTGGTCAAATAAATGCACAAAAGTTTGTAAAATTATTCGCCGTTTGCAAGTGAGCTCAGTCTTAATTTATTCGTAGGGAGGTCAGTATTATGGGCAGAGTTTGTAAGATCCAAAGTTTGAGCAAAAATCAATTAAAAAAAGTAGGTCAGTATATCTTCACGGGTTTGTGAAATTATAGTCACCTAAGATGCAATCGTACCCATGGAGGGAAATTTGTCCTTAAAAATTTGTTAATAGGCTAACCAGGTGGTCAGATACAACGCGTTTGGGTGGCGGTATAGCCCGTTTGCACTATTCTGAGTCAAGGCACATTGGTCCAGCCAAAATCTTTGCGTTACAAACACCATTACAAGGGAGATTGCATCAAGTCATAAAATAAATCTACCTCGAAATGACTTATTTATGTAATAACAAAACCAAAAACATTGCGGCGCCCATTCGTTTAATGATAGAGATTTATAAAACCAGTTTTAATTCAAAATACAGTGATCAAGATTAGGAGCATAGGGATGATGCCCACATTTATACCAACTTATCGTTACTGCTCTCACAAACAATATTTTTGGTGAAGCCCAGCGCAGCCTCTTGAACCGATGTTTTTTATCCAACATAATTGACTAATAGCATTTCCTGGAGACGCCGTCTCATGTTTTTATAATTTAACTGTATTGGGGATTTTTCTTAAAGCATGTCCAAGAATTCAAGTTATTTGTAAACAATTTGGCTGACTATAAATGAGTCGAGTAACAGTCTGAAGACTGAGTACAGTCTAAAACTCACAGACTACCTGAGTCCGACCTGCACAACTCAAAACAGCAGAACTACAATTGTCAAATGATATCTCGCCAACATTTCTGCAAGAATCCACATGTACATGCACTATATCAATGTGGTCCAACTGCAGGCCCGCGGGCCAATCTTGGCCCGCGAACTAATTTTTTGGCCCCCGAATAATTACGGTGATTAGTGTGATTACGATAGAGCTACCATGCGTCACAAAAATTCCAGAAATGTCCGGAAATAATGTGGCTCTCCCAAAATTTGCTCAAATGTTGGTGATGACCTTTTTTCTTTTTTTCGGAGAACATCTTCATTTGGGGTAACACATTTCTAGTTTAAACCGTGGCCCGTGGAATAATTTTTTAGTTTTTGATGGCTCGCTATAAAATTAAGTTGGAGCACACTGCACTATATTGTAACTATTAGCTTTGATTTGTTGCGAAAATTATGTTTACACGTTATTACTACGAGCTATAAATCACCGCAGTAATTATGTCATTGCGGTAGCCGTGTCATTGCTATTAGCTTGAAATATAAAGCAAACACAAAAACACGATTAACCTATCTTTCACAACAACTACAGCTGATTTAGAACGAACGGTAACATTTTTTCAAATCATCCGGCAGGTCGCACTAAAAGCTTTTGCTGACCGCAAGTGGCCCTTGAGCTCTATATTGTGCAGGCCTGACCTACGTGGATTAAAATGATCGCCATTCCATAGGGCACTAATCGATAATTTGAGAAGCCCGCCCAGGCATTAGTCCTGCTTTGCTCTTAATACTGTACCTACAACCAATGGTAGCTGTTAAATAAAAACCAATGATCTGCAGCATTGTCAGGCAAATCAATTTTGAACAAAATGATTGTAGTATCACTCTATAAGAAAAATACACAATGGTATACAACAACGCAATACTACCCAAAAGCGATAAAACCAGCAATTATAGTTGTCAAGTTAAGAATCAATGAAGAACCTGAGCATTTCTATTCAAGCAACAGTACTTTAATGCTGTCCTAAATCTGTGCTTAAAAGCAAATATAGGCTTGAGATTCAAGAAGATTAGGTCTCGCAGCATCTGCGGCGTACCAACGTGGTGCAGAGAAGCATTCCGCAAATCACATATTTACACTCTTGTCCCAGTTTCTCTCTATTTGAGATGATTGTTATTATAGATGTGAAAGAAAACATCAACAAGTGTCTACTCGAATTACGTTCAGAAATCTGAACTTTTCGTCCAATTTAATAGGAGCTTCAAACAAAAAAAGACAAAGTCTATAAATCATCCTGAAAAAAAAGCATTTTATATTAAAAACTAAATCCTCTAGACCAATGGTCAACAAGCTGTGAACCACGGCCCAATTTTGGGCCCATCGACACTTTTTACTGCGCTGAACATGATTTGCTATTGCTGGCTGCGTAGTAATAAAAAGCAAAGATCATCTACTTTAAAATTTAAATGAGGATTTAAAGTTGACGTAAAAAACAGGTCATCACCTTAAATTAGCTACCAAAAATAACAATTTGAAGGAAAACGTCGCTCAAAATCAAACAAATCCACTTTTAAAACTGATCTCCAAAAAATAGAAGATCTTCGACTAAGAAATTGTGGTAAATTTTAGAAGGTGGTGTGCTATATTCCGTGTAGTTTCTTTGGAACAGTGATAAGTCAGAAACAACATTTGTGGAGCCGAAAGAATTGTGGTAAGTCAAAAACAACTCAATATCAGTTTATGCATAAGCGTAGCTACGGGCAGGAGGACGAGACAGGGGTCTTGGCCCTCCCCAGAAGTAACATGTTTTTGGGAAGACCAAATTTTAACTGCAATTTATCATATTCCAAAAACTCAATTTAATACTCAAAGATTCATGAAGCAGCTTTGGATGCAATTTAGAATTGATATTTGAGAAATATAACAATTCTTTTTTTTATTACAATATAATAGGGAAAGTAACATGAAATCAACAATAAAAAGGAAAATGAGAAAAACAACACTCCTGAGAGAAATCGCATTGCAAACATTTTTGCTATTTTGCTTGAAAACAGTCTAATATATTTAATTGGGGTGGGACTAACAGTTAGGGAGGAGGCATGGTCCTCTCCACCCTTGGCTACTCCTATGCAAGAAACAGAGCACTTAAGGCAAAGGGAAGCACTTTGGGTCACCTCGTGTGAAATCGAACAGTAAAAGAAACATATTTTTGCTATTTCGTGAAAAATAGCTTTACAAGTCTTGGGAAATCGACACACAGATTTGGAGGAAGGCATGCCTCCTTTCGCCTTTTAAATCTAAAAACAGAGTGCAAAAGACATACCCCAAAATTTAAATTCACATATACATTTACGAAAGAGAGCGCACCAAGATGTAAACAGACCCACCATTAATTGAAAATCAATGCAACTTTCTCCCATTTTTTACTGTCACAAAATGTTGCCCTAGTTATCACACTCTAATCGGCTTTGCCGGCGTCTCCAGCAGAATACCGTGTGAACTTAAAATGGGGATCTTGTCGAAAACATTTTGGAGGGTTACGCAGAATTCCTATTCTCCTTAACCAGATCTTGCCCACTGGTCTTTTCAATGAGCAGGGGGCAACAATGAAAGTGGAAGTAAAGGGTGCGTCAAAACAAAGATCATTTCAAAAATCAAAAAAAGCATATTGACAAGGTTGCATTTACGTGCAAACATTTGTCTCTGAAACAAAGACATCTTCAAGTGCGAAACTACGAAAGAAGGATGCCTACGTGACCAAATTGGGGAAAGCCATTGCTTTTGAATTGTTGATCTTCAAAAAAACATACAATTGCATCCCTACAGGATTGCTGCACAGTATTTGGAAAAATTTCCATTCAAAAAAGCAAAAATTTGCATCATAAAGTTCCTGCTTGCAGATTAAACATTCCATTGGATCGAATTTTACTATGTAAAGCAAAGTGGTGCAGTAACATTTCCGTAATTAATGCTGTCGTGGTGCTCGCTTTGGCACCACATGGCGCGCTGGTTTTCCTTACGTGAGAAAAATTTACACCTCGAGACAAAAAATAAGGCTGTTCAGCTGGTGCGCCAGACGAAAAGCAAAGCAGTGCTGTGCGAGGTGGCTGCTAACCTAAGAGCTTTGCTGCTGCTTTTAGACTAAAGTGAAGTGTTGATATTTAATGCTTGTACTCGGTTTGAAGTAAATTCAAAGTTTGCACATTCTACTCTTATTGAAGTAATTATTGTGGAATTAAAGTTTTAAAAGGTATAAACTGAGGGTGGCAGCATTTACAATGGTATTACAGCATCATGCCTATGCCCAAGAGATGCAATGAGAGCTCAAAAAAAGAAGTGGTAACACACAATTTTTTAATGGGTAGATAAGTATAGAAGCCCCCAACAATACCCATTTTAACAGTGTTTCAGATTTAGATTACGACGTCACGACAATAATTACACAATAACGTTATTTGATTGCTACGCAAGAGATAACTGGCAATTTGTTCATTTATTTTACATCCGGAGCTGCACGTTGGAAACGCTGTTTCCAAGTAAATAAAGTGTGGGAACGCTGTTCTCATGCCTTCCTTCACCACTACATCCTTGCCTGTTGTCTTGTTTTTGCAATATCACCAATTTATGTAGTGGTGAGATAATATGAGTAAAAGCTTAAAGAAAATGCTATCAACCAGAGAGTCTTAAAGCTGGGGTCCGTGAAGGTCTTTACGTTTGTGGTCATTTCCGTTTGTTAACAAGTCAAAATTCTGGCTTTGTTTTTAGTACGTGTGTAGTAACCAAACAATTTTTCACCAATCAGAAGTGACGTTCATTTTTTTCCAAAAAACATGATCGGTTGGCTGGCTCGTTTTCCTTAATGTTCTTTAAGATTTTTCGATTTGAAAAAGTGATCCATTTTGCTGACTGATATTTGCAAATCAAAAATTTTTGTTGAGTTTGACCTTTGACGCTGGTTCACCCAAGGTGAAATGCAGAATCTGTCTTGAAATCGGTCAAATTCAAAGTGTGTAGCCGTATCTGATTAGATTTCCCAAACTTTGATCTCATAATTTTGATGTCATTTCCTATTTAGACTTCCGCTTAGAATATCTTTACTCTGCTTCAAGTCTGAATAATGTTGAATACCGTGTCTACTAGCTTTTAAGATGGGGATTTTTCTTCGAGATTTCGGGCTCAATTTAGAGGCGAGGTCTACAGAGATAGAAAATAGTTCACTTAGAACTGTGCAGATATTTCACAGTTTCTGACAAAAATAAATAACATAGACATGTACGCGGTAATTAAATAAAATGTCATGCTATGAATTAAATAAATCTTTTAACCTATTGTCAGTCAGCCCCTCGTTCGTTGAAAAGCACGCGGGACTTCGTTTTTTCCTATAACGTCATACCGATAAGCTCAATAAATCCACAGTGCTCACAAAGAAGAAACAATAAAGACACGCCTTGTGGCATCTTGTCGACTTCTTTCCGAACACTTGGCTGCTTGTCGGCACTGATACCTTGCTGTCCAGTAACCAATAGATTAAATGCAGTAAGGTAAGTACCTTAATGCAGCCGATTAATTAATTATTTGCTCGCAAAAGCTGCGTAAAAAAGCATCAGAGCAGGCCTTGATACCACGCTTTTATAATCCCTATAATATTGTTAGATTAGTGCGTCGATTTAAAACAGCAAACTGTGCTTGATTTTGATAATCAGTATTGTCACGTAACAATTACAATTGGAATTTTGAATTGTGATGACCCCAGGGATATCTAGAACTACGCGATGCGAAGCTCAATTTTGCATGTGACAACTGTAGGGCTATTAAGCCAAAACAAATTTTTGATACAAAAATTCATTTACTGCACCAATCAAGAGCTGCATCAACGTGGTGGTGCAGTCCCCAGCCCCGTTTGGGCTGGGTCGAAATGGCTGTTGGATTTCCCAAGGGTCCCAGTTACCCCAGGCACTCCCCTTCACTTTTTCGCTACGCTGCCCCCTGAACGACTGCAAAAGGGCAGCTCACAGCTTCTTCAAAATCGGTCGCTTGTTTTCTCTTTTTCTTTTCTCTAGCTCCTCTCTTGCCCTTCTTCGTCTCCTCATTCTCCTTCTGTTGATGAGCAGTAACGTTCATCCCAACCCTGGCCCCATTTTTCCTTGCTCTATGTGCACTGGAAATGTGACATGGTGTGGCAAGTCAGTGCAATGCTACGCTTGCTCTTAATGGGTCCATCTAAGGTGCTCACAACTTTCCTTATCCCAATTCAGAGCTCTTGGCAGCTCTCACTCTTGGAGCTTCCCCCCTGCCGAATCACTGTGACTCCCTTCTTGGACTCCTCCGACATGTATACCTCCACTGTGCAATCTAGCTCCGCCTCTGCTAACGCTGCTCTCTTGCCCCACCCTTGTCTACAAACCTCTTATCCCCATCTTCCCATTCTATATTCTCTCCCTATGCCCCTCCACCACCGTCCCTTCCTCCTTTTATTCTGCACCTCCTGCCTCCACTCTCCCCTGACTCTCTCAGGGTTCTTCAATGGAATGCTGGAGGTCTTCGAGCCAGGAGCACTGAACTACTCCACTTTCTTTCATCCCATCCTGTCGACCTTATCTGCATTCAGGAATCCAATCTTAACTCCTCTTCCTCTTTCCGGATTCCTGGATTCTCTGCTTTGCATTCTGATTGTACCCACTCCCAGTCTGGCATTCTCTCTCCTGATACCACGCACACTAGTGGCGGCATTGTCATTTTCGTCAGGCAGGGCCTATCTTTCTCTGAACTTTCTATCTCCTCTCTTTCTTTGCTTGATCCCTACTCTGATTATGTAGGGATCAACATCTCTCTGAACAACTCCTCCTCACTCTCTTTTTTTAATGTGTATGCCCTCCCTATTTGCTCCTCCGCAACGGATAGTAGAACAGACTCCTTTTCTCCCTCCATTCTTCCCTCCTCCAGAAATCTTTTCATTCTGGGGGACTTCAATTGCTGTCACCCCCTTTTAGACTCAAGAGGTACTTCCGACTCCCGTGGGGAAGAAGTATTCGACTGGGTCATCTCCTCTGACCTCCACCCCCTCAATGACACTGACACACCCACCCTTCTCCATCACTCCTCTCCTGACATCTCCTTTGCCCCCTCTTCTCTTGCCTTTTCCTGCTTATGGGAGGTGCTACAGGACCTTGGTTCTGACCACCTACCAATTCTACTCTATCTCTCTCTCTCCGGTCTTTTGCCCCAATGAGCGTCCCCCTTCCTTCAATTTTCAGAAAGCTCGTTGGGATGGCTTTGCCTCCTACATTGATTCTCACTGTCCTTCTGCAGAGGAATGCTCGTGTCTTTCTCTTTCCTCTGCTGCTGCTCTCTTTACCTCTCTGGCACTGAATGTGGCCAAATCTTCCATTCCTTTCGGCCGCATCAATCGCCGTCCTAAAGCCTGGTGGTCTGCTGAGGTGGAAGAAGCGGTTAGTGAAAGACCCAAGACTTTTGCTGCCGCTCACAAAAGTGATGAAGGATCGCCAGGCTTACATCTCCGCTTCTCGATGCGCCTCGTCAGTCATCGCCAAGGCCAAGGCGGAGGCATGGCAGATGACTTGCTCTTCTCTTTCACCTACATCTAACCCTAAATCTGTACACTCTTTTCTTTGCTCTATCGCTGGCTCATCTTCCTCGTCTTCTTCCTCTCCTAACTTCTCCAACTGCAGCACTGGAAGAAAGTGACTGGAGGTGGTGCACTGATGGCAGAATAAAGAACTTTAAACTGGCAATTTTTTGTACAAACTGGAACTAGTTAGCTGCCACAAAAATGATATTCTAATAATGTTCACTGAATATCAACAGGCTTGTTCAGAAATAATGTACAATAATTCAAGTTGGTTTATGATAAAACTCAAAAGTCGGAAATTGAATTCATCATGGTATTCCATATTTCTTTCCTCTTCAACATATTTTTCTAAAATTGCAGCAGCTATCAAAACTAAATTTGCTTGAATTTTTGCTGAAAATGTAGTACTTTTTTCAAAAATCAACGACTTGCACAAAGCAAGAACGTTTGCTAGCTGTGAAACTTTCATGAGATATTTTGATGGTAAAATATGTTTGTAGATGAAAAGTGGTAACAGATCTTTGTGTACACATGCACGCAATGCCAATTCTTTTGTAATGATGACAAAAGCAAGCAGTTGAGGAGGTGCTGATGTATCATCATTGACCATATAATAAAACTGCACACTATTACCTTTATTAAGATGAAGAAATCCTTCAAACCATGTTTCAGCACTCAACTTTTCCTTTAATGCATCAAAATTTGGAAAAATATCTCCCAATGAAATGACTTTGTTTAAACTCTGAAGTTTTGCATTTTCCAATTCCAATCGAGCAGAGCTAGAGCTGCAGGAATTAGGTCGAAAAGTAGTGGGTGTTGATGACAAGTATGCTGGTTGATTAGGAAATATCCGTGGTACAGCATTAGGTTATAAACATTGTCTTTGTAAAATTTGGCTGTCGCGTGAGTTGTGCCTACTCATTTGAGTGTCACTTGAAGTTATCAACATTAAAATGTTTTTCGCAAACTCTTTGACATCTCCTGGAAGCCAATTTTTGCAAAGAATAGCTTTTATCCACTTCTGACAAAGTTTATCATTTTTGGAAATTTAAAAACTGCTACTTTTTCAATGGCTTGACTAGAGCGATAACCAGTGTTGCACTCTGGGACTCAACATGCAAACACCATAGTATTCAAAGTAGCAATATCAATACACAAATTTATATAACTGAACTAAAACTCTGAATACAGAAATCATAATATAATATTGAGTTGCCATGTTTGAAATGGTTACCCTACTATCTTAATTTCAGAAGTCAAAATTTTATTATGAATCTTTGACTGTAACTACAAACTCTAAATTCGGAATCTTAGCTCCGAAGAAGCAGTAATAGCTAATGAGTTCAGAAATGACCACTGCTAATGACTACCAATACTACAAAAGGAGGTCAACAATATATTGCTGGTTACACTAGACAATTGGCTGCTCAAATACTTTGTTTAATATCTTATGTTTAAAGTATATTGCATTTAAAAATAAAATGACTTAATTAATGTAAACTGCCGGTACTAGTAGTTTACAGTAACCAGTTGACCTTAATTAAATATGATGCATTACCAATACTGGCAATCAGTTGATCCTTAAGTCACAACTCTTTAAAATGTCGCTTAAAACTGGACCTATGATCTACTAATAAATAAAAATAGTAGTGTCCAAGGAATATCTCAAGAGTACCGGTACATCAAGTTTTCAATTTTCAATAAAATTCAGTCCAAAAACAAAAAGCTATTTAGTTACATGTGGCACAAAACTAAAAGCATTTCTAAACTACAGAAGTAAAGTGATGCAGTCTTCACAACATCAATTGATGAATTTTGAGTAAACATCTGCTTTAGCATTACCACTTTTACATTCTTGCTAGCTGGCTGGCAAGAATGTTTCATTTAGTAACTTCTTGAATTTTAGATAACAGTAATATTTTAGTTAGTAACTTCTTAAAGTTTAGATACCAGTAATAGTTATTTCCCAGCATTTTGACTCTCAGTTACATGATACAGTTGGCCTAAAACATACAAACTGAGACAGCTAGGCTACGTTGATTAATTAAACTTTGCTTTTACAGCTACTGTATGATTTTTATCAGTTACAGTTACACATTATATGAAACAAAACGAACTGAATTTGAATAGGCAGCCGAAAGCTGAAAAATATTGCTTCCAATAGGCCTATCTAAAACTTTTCTTTTTTGCAAGTCCATGATAAATTTAATTCAAAAAAAACTGGTCAAACTATTTAACGATATTTAGAGACAAACTTAAACCATCCAAATTATTGAGGTTGAAATTAAGCAAGGCTATCTGACAATTATACCACACTGATAAGTACTATCGCTGACCAACAAACAAGTTTATCTGACCATAGCAGGTAGCCCTACTATTAACGGAGAAAAAAGGCGTTGATCACGTGGTTTCGCATCCCGTAGTTCTAGATACCCTGGATGACCCCAATACTGCTTTCTATCTGATTTTCAGTTGAAGGAAAAAGTAAGCCTTGTATAATTGTTAGTTAGCGCCCCTAACAGGGTCCCGAAAGGGTCAATCGAAAATTACAGGGCGTTATAACCTGTAGCTAGGTTAGCTAAGCCTTGTACAAAAATTTCAAGTCGGTAACCCAGCCGATAAAAAGACTTTCCATTTTACGGTTTCTTGACAGAGAGAATCAGCAAAAATTTACCGTTATTGCCATGCCACAGAAGAGAAAGAGGAACTCGTACGATGTACGCTATCATTTAAGGTAAAAGTCGTTGAGTTTGCTAAGGGAAGTTTCAACTGTGCAGCGGATCGGGAGTTTGGCGAAACCGAGAAATGGTCTGTGATTGGAAAATGAAGGACGACAAACTACGAAACGCTTTCTCCACGACTTTGAAGAAAATGCGTCCCGTGCTGGCACCTTACGAAGACATGGAGAGTAAACTTAAAGAATGGGATTTGGATCTTCGGGGCAATGGTGACGTCGTCACCCGACCATCCATCCAAGTCCGAGCGTTGCAGATTGCCAAAGAGCTGGGGCATGCTGACTTTAAGGCGTCGAACGGATGGTGCACGCGCTTCATGTATCGGCATGATCTATGCACCAACAGCGCACGCACAATGCTCAAAAGCTGCCCAAAGATGTAGAAGACAAGGTGATGAACTTTCACAAGTTCACAATTGACTTAAGAAAGAGTCAGCGATTCCACCTAGAACTATCGGAAACATGGACGAGACGCCGATATTCTTTGATATGCCAGGAACACAGAACGGTTGACGTGAAGGGGGCTAGTACTGTGTGTATCAAGATCTCTGGAGCGGAGAAAGCACACTTTACCGTTATTTTGTCATGCCTTACCGATGGTACCAAGTTGAAACCGGCAGTGGTGTTCAAGAGAAAGAAAATGTCGAAGGAAAAGATTCCTAAGAATATCATTGTGTTTGTTCAAGAAAAGGGCTGGGTTGATGAAAGAGTACTTTTCGGATGGTCAAAAAATGTGTGGTTCAAGGGACCAGGTGCTCTACTGAGAGGAAAGTCCATGCTTGCGTGGGATATATTTCGTGCACATTTATTGGATTCTATAAAAAGTGAGCTGAAGAGAAACAAAACATACCAGTGTGTGATACCAGGCGGATGCACCTCAGTTCTCCAGCTACTAGATGTTTGTCTCAACAAACCGTTCAAGGTGCATATGAGGCAGAAATGGAGTGAATGGATGGTCACCTATTAGGCTCTTGCGTAAACAGTCACCAAAAGCTCATGTGTTTTCAGCACATAAGACGTTCACGACTTTCTGTGACCCTTTTCCTAATAGGATTTCTCATTTCAAGATCCCGGCTATGCCTTAGATCTATGTGCTCTGTTCATTGCTTACACCAACCCAAAGGAGCCTTGCGTTTCTCGTAGTTTGGAAGTAGGGATTGCATTTCTGATATTAAGCAATTTTCAAGCAAAATAGCAAAAATGTCTTTCGTGCGTGCGATTTCACACAGTGACGTTGTTTTCTTTTGATTTCCTCTTAAACTTTCTCAAGTCCTCTCTGGCTACGAATTATGTAGCATGTTATTATCTCCCTGCTTGATGTACCCTGGGAAGTTAAAAGAGCCCTTGTTTTTCCCCAAATGTTTGGTTTGATCCCGGTAGCTCTATAAAGCAAAATATAGTCAACTCCCGTTAATCGGACCCCCTTTAATCGGACACCCTCGCCATCGGACACAAATTGTCAAGGAACGGAATTTCTGCATTGTAATATACTATGTTTTACCTCTATAATCGGACAACCTCGCCATCCCACTATGACAGCGAAATTCTAGGAACAAAAGTGCAAAATACATTAAAAAATTCCCCGTTAATCGGACATAGACCGCAGCAAGTTTGAGACGCCGCTACCCATAAGCTGGTTTTATGCTTAGCCATAATTACAGTAGGCCTACAATGACAATTGTGACAATTACAATCGCAAGACAACGCGTTATTGTTCATTTTCTTTTTCTCTGCTATATTCTCACAGTTTGAGACATAAAGGACTTTGTAGAATAAGCTGTCATTTCAACCTACGACACCAGGAAAGTCAATAAGATGTCAGGACCTCCAACAAAACGCGCTCGAATAGAAATTTCAGCAGCAAAGAAGTAGGAGATTTGCCAAAACAAGGAAGAAAATCAGAAAGCAACCCAGCAAGATATCGTACGGCATTTTAGCCTGACATGGGGGACTGCAATAGGAAGATCTACAATTTCTAGCATTTTAAAGGAGAAAGACAAGTGGCTGTCATTCCCAATGCAAGAAAGCACCGATTCAACAAGAGACAGGTCTTGCAAGCAACCTTTGCAGGAAAGCGCACTTTCCATGTGGTTCAATGACGTCCGAACAAAAAATCTGCCACTTAATAGCGACATGATCATTGAGAAGGCAAAGAAGTTTGGCGGAGAATTGGGAGTTGTAGGTTTTTCCTATTCTAATGGCTGGTTGGAACGATTTAAAAAGAGACACGGAATTTTACTGCACAAGGTTCATGGAGAATCAAATGAAGTTAATCTTGCTGATGTTGAAAAGAGTAGAGCAGAATTACGTTGCATTATTTCAGAGTATGAACTTAGTGATGTATACAACATGGATGAAACTGGTCTCTTCTATGGTTTAGAACCTTATGCAACATTGGCTACGGGACCAGTTTAAGGAAAGAAAAAAAATGCAGAACGAATTACGGTCGCACTTTGCGCGAATGCAACCGGAATGCATAAACAAAAACCGCTTTTGATCGCAAGAACAGCGAGGCCCCGTTGTTTTGGAAAAGACTTTGATCCAAATGTTTATGCCATCTACCGTTACAATAAAAAGGCCTGGATGACAAGCGACCTGTTTACAGAATGGTTAGAAAATTTCGAACGAACAATGAGATCAAAAAAACGCAAAGTTCTTCTGCTTCTTGACAATGCAACAAGCCACAAGGTACCGGAAGATTTACAAAATTTACGAGTCCATTTTTTGCCACCTAATATGACTTCACACCTCCAGCCAAACGATGCCGAAATCATACGCAATTTCAAGCTTTATTACCGAAAGAGACTAACGAAACATTTTCTACGTGCAATAGAGGATGACAAACCTATGTATATAAATCTCCGAGAAGCACTTCGTCTCATTAAGGATGCGTGGAATGACGTAAAATCTCAAACAATAAACAAATGCTGGGAGCACACGGGCATTATAGCGCGCCGTGATCTTTTGAATGATGACCCAACAGAAATAGGTCAGGCTGAAGAAGAAGTGATAAGAGAAATTAGCGAAGGGCTACAAAATCTGACTGTCATACCAAATGAACATCGCATGTCAGTAAACGAATGGCTTGACATTGATCGCACTGAAAAAACGGAAGAAACTTTGTCGGATGAGGCTATCATTGAGATTGTACAACCACCTGCAATTAGAGAAAACGAGAGTGGTGAAAGTGATAAAAAGGTAGAGAATCCGCCACGTACCGTAACGACAAGGGAAGCAACAGCTGCTCTTGAAACTTTGATTACATACATGGAGCAGCACCCAAGGCTACAGCATGTTAGCGATCATTTACACGGTACTTGGGCTTTGAAACGGGGCATTGATCTTTTAAATCAACAAGCGCTTGTGCAAACCACTGTGATGAAATTTTTTAAAAAGCAATGACCTGTCATGGACTGTGCCTTTTCGTGATTTATGCTGTAAATAAAGTTTCGTTAGATAAAACGAATTTGTGACTTATTTTGCAGTTGCGTTGACTATAATGATTTACCTGTGCTAACCAGGGCCTCGCAAGTGCAGATCGGCATTGCGTGATTGACGTACCGACATTACCAACCACAAACTAGGCTAACTCGTTAATCTGACAACCTCGCTAATCGGACATTATTCACTGGAACAAATGGTGTCCGATCAACGGGAGTTGACTGTACCAATGATATATTTTATGTGGCGCGATTTGACGCAATGACGTTGTTAATTTTGATTTCTCCTCAAACTTTTTCAAGTCCCTGCTGGCTACGTATTCTTCTTCTTCTTTTGGCTTCTACCTATTCGGGGTTGTCACAGCGCGAAACTATTCTCCATTTGTCCCTCCTTAGATTCATATTTTTTTCCTTGCTTAGATATGCTCATAGAAGTTCAAAGAATTCTTGCTTTTTCCAAATTTTCAGGTTTTATTCCGGTAGCTCCATAAAGCAATTATCAAGCAAGATAAAAAAAATGTTTCTCCTAAGTATGGTGCAATTTTACCGCGGCCGGACATACCATCACCCATGCAAATTTAAAACGTATCAATTAAGGCAGCTGCGCCGGCTTCACCGTACAAACATTTGTGAGAGCAACAACTAAATGTTTTAGTAAATATAAGCCATAGTTCCAATACATGTAATGGTGATCATGTTGGTCTATTAGTCAAGACTGGAAGTATTTAAAAACAAAAAATGATATCACAATTATCATTCGTAATTTTCAAAAGTGTAAGGAGGGGGGTGAAATATAATCAAAATAGATAGTGTCGCCCAACTGGTAGTCGTTTTGACAATTAAAGAAATGAGCTATTTAGTGGTAGGCCTATTTGACGATTTGGTGGGCCCTGCTTTCGTATTAATATTGGTGGCATTAAGATTTTTACCTGTGCTGTTTCCTTTCCCCTAGGTCATTAACCTATTGCAATAGGCCCCTATTAAGCTCTTTTCAAACAAAAACATTCCCTCTTAATACAGTGTTTCAAATTGATGCTATTATTGTTTAATTTTAATCTTTTCTTAAATTTGGGAGTTTATTACATTTAAATTTTCCCCTAATCCAGACCTCCTTACCGTTAAATGACTATTAGTATTTTGTACCGATATCCTTGCAATTACAAATATCAGTAATGGGCTTTACTATTTATGTTTGCTATCAAAATGACAGTGGATAATTTTGCTGTCTGCTGCTGTTTTCGTTGTATAGTAGCAAGCATTGCGATATCAATTAAAATTATGACCTAACAGTGCGTTTTAAGCCATTAACTATAAGGATCACTACTTACTACTTTTTCGTTTCTGTAGGCAAATTAATATGAACTAAGGCAGGGATGGCGAACCACTGACCCGCGGGTCACAGAGTGACCAGCCACTGGCATTTCAGTGACCCACTTGCAGTTTCAAAAATTATCAGAAAATGTTAAAAAATATTTAAGTGACGAAAGCTCTTCTGTATTTGTACGGTAATAAAGTCATGCCTTGTTCTAATTCTAGTTATTAACTAAGCTGAACATTTATGACGCAACAAACGTATTGTGCTTTTAATTGTTAGCATATAATTTACTGATTAAGAACCTGTACTGGCAACCAATGTCATAGTTACCTTTGGCTGTTTTCAGGACTAGCGTTTCCAAGACGAGCAGAAAACATGTTATGCCTACAATATGTTATTTAAAAAACTAAAAATACTTCAAGCTGAAAAATACTCACTTATCAACTGAGATGGCACTTGTTTCCGCGTGTGTTGAAAACATTCACAATCTTTGAAGAGAAGAGTAATTTTGTGATAAATAGGATGAGGTCCTTACTCAAATTGATGCTCATTCAAGACGAACACGACGTGATAATACATTGCTACAAGACCATGTAGTCGAAGAAACAACCGGAAATAATGAAATGAATAAAGATGAAATGCAGATTACTTTATAGCATATTGGATCAAGTTATCAATAAAATAGACGTGCGTTTCAGCCATCAAAATACAAAACTATATGCTGCTGTCTCTGCTCTTCAAACTGAAAATAGCAGCTTTTTGGATGTAAAGATGGTGCGGCGTTTTTTGGATTTGGTATACCGCACAAGTGTGTCAGCAAAATTCAATGTTGCTAAGACTTACGTTGCAAAATCCAACGATGATGAGAAGACAGAGCCGACAACAACCAAACTTTCTTCTAAACATTGTGAAGCACCTCAGGCGATGTCTACTGTATATCGTGTAATGAAACTAGGAGTCGCTCTCGTAGCCTCTATCGCAAAGTGTGAGAACTCTTTTTCTGTTCTGAAAGCTATCATGCAAGATCGCAGGCAATCAATGAAGCACGCTCGCAAAGCCCATCTTGTCCAACTTGCGCTTAAAAGCGACTTGACAAAAAACTAAAAACTGATTGAAAAGAAAACGTCTTTCGACAGTTCAGTACTTCAAATCGTAGACTGCAGTTATTTTAGTTAAATTCAGTTGATTTAGTTTATTCTAAACTTTTTGGTGTTCTTTGTTTCACAGTATTAATTCCGCACTTCTGTGTTTTTGGTCAAAAAATTCGTTATTTTAGTATTTCACAATATTCTTTTTTACTTGTTTAATCGTGATTCAGTGGTGACCAACAGTACAACAATATGTATCTTGATGCGTCATGTATAATTATACTTGACTAACGCAACCTATATTAGCAGTATATTGAATTTTTTAATACCGATAGTTCGGTGGTTTAAGTTTCAAACACCATTTCAGCTCCCAAGTGTACACCATTAAACCCATCAAGTCATTAGGTATGGCAAAAATCTCAAGTTGCATTATGATATAAATTTGCCTAATCATCAAAAAACGATTAGTCATACCTACTTTAAGAACATGAAGGTTCGTATCGCATGCAATTTATAACATTCTATACCCTATAATATCTTATTTTTAAGCGAAATACAGAATTTTCAAAATTTCGCAAGATTTGCAGCCGTACAAAATCAGTTTCAATATGCAAAATTCAGTCTACTTCAGTGCTCCTCGCTTTCGGCTTGTGCACCACCATTTCGTTTACTCTGGCGACGGCATTAAATGTATCCCTTAAAGTTTCCCTTCTAGTGGCTCAAACCAGGAAGGATCATTATTGCTTATCTTGTCACCAGCCAAAACACTTGTTGAGTGCCTGATAGGATAAAAGGAGGTGGCAAAATTCAATAGTGTGTAGCTTTCCAATGACACTGTAAAGCGCCGAATCAAAGAAATTTCTGTTAGCATTGCTGATCAAGTGACTGTGGGAGTTAGATCCTCAAAGTTTGGGTTCGCCATACAAGCTGAATCGGTCACTTACTGCTGTCAACAACTAGTTTATTTCCGATTTGCACCGAATAATGCTGTAAAAACCGAATTCCTGATAAGGAAAGAGTTATCTGGTACAAAAAAAGAAAATATGCTTTTAACATTTTAGATGAATATCTCACTCAAAGTAATTTGGACCGGGAAAAGTTAGTTGGTTGAACTACTGATGGTGCTCCACGTATGCTTGGTCGAAAATCAGGATCTCAAGTCCAAGTAAAATTGATGTCACCAATGGTCACTTTTGTCCATTGTTTTATACGCAGATATGCTCTTTGTACTAAAGTGCTGCCACCGAAATCATTGTCATGCTCGAACTGAATTATTAAACTAGTGGATTTTATCAAAACGTCAGAATACACGACTGTGTGCAAACCTATGTCCAGATATCGGTTCCGACCACAAATGTCGTCTTTATCGTACAAAGGTTTGTTAGTTCTTTCGAGGAAATATGACAAGGCGAGTCTTTGAAATGAGGCATGAGCAACTCGTATTTTGCAAAGAGGAATACGATTTAAAAAATGATTTCGAAAGTGCAAATTTATTTGAATATCGGCTTATCTATCAAATATTTTTGACGTTCTCAATTGTATTAACCTTCTTTTTCAATGGGCT
Source organism: Trididemnum clinides (assembly GCA_963675345.1). Lineage (NCBI taxonomy): Eukaryota > Metazoa > Chordata > Ascidiacea > Aplousobranchia > Didemnidae > Trididemnum > Trididemnum clinides. Next base: position 14,051,810 of record OY776295.1, read on the forward strand.
AACAGCACTATTACAGACTTCATCTCAAAATTGGAAGTATTTGTTCGACAGTTGGACATTTGGGTAAAGAACTCAAAGAGCAAGCACTATTGAATATTCAAGCATCTTACTACGCTTCAAAGGCACTTCAATGATTAATCATCTCAAGAAATTGGCCTTCACTTGAAAGTGCTCAGAACTGAGTTGACGCATTATTTTCCGAACACAGTATGTTACTGCTAATCCTTTCTTCATTGCTCCATCTTTTCTGCCACTAGAAACGGTGGAAGAAACAGAAATCATTGATGTCCAATCTAATGAGACAGCAAAAGCAAAACACAAGAATGCTCTCCCCCTAATTTCTGGTTGAGCATGGTTTTCCCGTACCCAACCCTGGCTGAGAACGCTACACCACAGCCATTGGTTTTTCCCATGCACTACGTGTGAAAGTGGGCAGGGTTTCTCTGCCATGATAGGAATCAAAATCACAAACAGGATTGCCATGATGCGTATGGACATGACTTCAAATGTACTGTAAGCGGAGTTGCACCTTGTATAGAGCAGTTAGAGGAACAAAAACAGTCGCAGCCCTTGCATTGAATTCTGCTGTATTGTTTTGATCATACATACATTTTCGTAACTTAAGTTTTTTTGAAGCTAGTTGATACCGCCGTCAACAAAAAATCATTAGGTGGCAAGTGATAAAAAAAGGTTGAGAACCACTAACTTAAAGAACAATAGTGTGTTAAGTTTAAAAACGCCACTGCTGAAAACAAGCCAAATAAAATATTGCCATACTCCAGAGATTTCGGAGACATAAAACAGTTATGAGTCACCCTACATAATATTTTTTGATCGATTACCTTTCAAAAATTGATAGTTTTATTTCGGAACGAGATTTTGCTAAGTCAAAAAGCATGGTAGGGGCTTCTTCTTTAATTGCCTTGCCTGAACCAAGCATTGACGGCCTCATGAGTAAATGTTGCCCATTGATCTCTTTCGTAAGAACTTTGGATAATGGTTTGGGTGTTTTTATTGAATTGGGTCAGATATGTTTGTCTTTGTTTGCAAGGAGCACGTTTTCCAATTATTTTACCGGTGAGAGAGAGATGTTCAAGTTTCAGTTTTCAATTGATATGTCCAAGAAATTTGTGTTGTCTGATTTTAATGTTTTTCTGTAAAGATTTTTTTTGATTTACTTGATGTAAGATATCATCAGTTTTTCTAGCCAACCACGAAATTCGCTGCATTCTTCGGAAGCACCACATCTCAAAACTGTTGATTTTACTAGATAACCTTTTTGAAATATTTCAGCTTTCGCAGTTGTAATAAAAAATCGGATATAAGTAGCATTTTAATACACGATATCTTGTCTTGAAGGAGTTGCTCTTGTCACAGAGAACTGTTTTTATTTGTTGAAAGCTGGCTTTTGCTTGAGCAGTTCTTATGTTTAGGTCAATTTCGTTTCTTGCATCCCAATTTATCATGGTGCCAAGATATTTAAATTTGTAAACTTGTCAAAGAGATAGCCCATTCACGGTTAGATTGCAAGTTGGAATGTTGGTTTCTTGTTTCTTTGTTACAACCATTGTTTCGGTTTTCGTAGCATTTAATTCCATTCCATATATCATACTTTTTCTGTTGACAATTTGTATCAAGTTTTGCAATTTTTCTTCTGAATCTGCCAACAAGACAGTGTCATCGGCATATCTCAAGTGGTTTATGTTATGTCCTCCAATTTTGATGCCATCTTCCCCTTCAATGTGTCTTAAAATTATTTCACTGCACAACGAAAAAAGATCAGGCGAGAGCACACATCCTTGTCTAATCCCTCTCTGAATAGGAGTGAAATCACCAACTTTATCATTAATTTTAACGGCTGCTGTTTGTTCATAATATTAATTTTGAATTATCCGGAAGTCTTTATCACCAATTCCAACTTGATCATTTTATTATGTTTGACCTTATCAAATGCTTTTTTGTAATCGATAAAACACAAAAACAAGTCTTTTTTCATTTCAATAGTTCTTTGTCCAAGGTTTTTCAAGGTAAAGACAGCATTCCATGTCCCTTTGTCCGGCATAAAAACCGTATTGACATTCATTGATTTGTGGATGCAACTTGTTTCGAATTCTGTGCATGATGACTCTAAGAAGTAGTTTGACAGTATGGGACATCAAGCTGATTGTTCGATGTTCTTCACAAATTTTTGTGCTTGGTTTCTTTGGTAATGTGATGGAGATAGGTTGAGCCATACCAGATGGAATTTCTCCAGTGCCATACATTTTGTCAAAAAGTTTATGTAAAGTGTCAATTCCAATGTCTTCTAATGTTTTGATCATTTCAGTGTTGATCTCGTCTGGACCCATTGCTTTGTTTAATTTTGTTTCTCTTAAAGAAAATTCGACCTCGCTTTTCATAATAGCTGGGCCTGATGGTGGTGCAACAAATTTAAATGGTTTTTTGGTCCTTTCTGGGTCTCCATACAACTCTTCGATGTATTTTTCCATCTCTCCAAGATTTCATCTACTTCCAAGAGTATTTCACTTGATTTTGATTTCAAACATTCAGATATGGAAGTTGATTTAAATTTTCTTGCTGTTGTTTTTATCTTTTGATGTGCTTCTTTTGGTGTTAAATTATAAAACCTTTCTATGGCAGCGCATTCCTCATTAAGGTGCTTTTCATTAGTGGCGGCTAGTGGGGTAAATCTCGACTTTACTGACTGGGCCCTGCGCGCGACGCCGCCAGAAAGGGTTAATAAATAATCATCTTTCCCGGCGTCGCCCTGCTGAGCCACCAATCAGTTATGTCGGGTTAGAAACAACGGTTTAGCCTGTTGCACCAGCTTCATTGAAATAAATATAATTGGTCTACTACCGGTACTTAAAGCTTTTTCGTAATTAACTGTTGGCTAGTTATAAAAGTTAAAGTCTCTGGCTGCTCAGATGTTTCTTGCTCCCGGCGTAAACGCTGCCAAGGGAGTGCAATTGGTGAACCGAAGCCCATAGTCCAGTATCTGCACTTGAGTTGTTACAACAAGTTAGATTATAGCTAAATCGGACAACTCAACGAACAGATTTTTGATCTAATGAAAAGAATAGTTTTTTCTAAATTTTGCAAAATTTCATGTCACAACTCAGCATTTTGTTTCACTTAGTTGCATATGAATAAAAACGCTCTCGAAGTTAAGAGTAGTCAGGAGCGAGAAACGACTGTACCACAAAAGCATTCAAACGTAGTGTTTACATACAGTACGGTTCACCTACATTTTAATCCTAGTGTTCACCTACAATTTGCTTAGTTGTCATTGCATTATTAAAAAACAGGTTTGAATCAGTATGTAAGTAGTGCAATAAATCACTGTACTTGTCATTGTACCGCCTGTCATTGTACCGGCGGTATACCAATAATAAGCTTTACTATTTGCGTTTTCTTTTAAAATGACGGCGGAAATTAAGTACCAGTATTTAGTTGCTGCCTGCTGTTGTTTCCACTGAATTGTGCCAGACAGCATTACACAGTTACTTAACAGTATGGTAACACGGTACCCTTTTGAAGAGTTCAACATAAATAAATCAAAAAAGCATGCTTGGTAAAAGCTTGAATGTTTACTTGCTTATCACGTCGTCGATAATGTCTAAATTGTGAGAGAAATATTTTTATCCGAAGCATCCAAATGACATCTCCCAAAAAAACTTTCAACCGCATTTCTACGGTCAAAACAAGCTGTTCTGACCAGACATGCCCAATGCAGGTTTTGTTGAGGATTTGTGCGTTTTCGTTAATTGAATGTTGGTTTCAATATAAATACACAAATTCATTAACTAAAAATTTTTCTTAGATCAAACAACCCATTTTTTTAAATTTTAAGTCAATTTTTTTAGCTTTTTGGTCAATAAAAACTTGTTCTGCCCATAACATACTTTATTTAGAATAACACACTTTCTATTTTTTAGAAGTGAATTGTGCTGCTAGTTGTGCAAGTCTACAAATCAATGGCGTTTCTATTCAATTTTATCGATTTACACAACAAACGGTTATTTCATTATTGCAGGTGATTGTGTCACTCGTGAATGAAAATGATGTGAATGTATGAGATTTTGTGCAATTGAATGAGTGACTTCACGCGCTTAACTGGTATGTTGTCAGCTACTGTTGTCTGTGAATGGGCTTGACTATTGACAAACGTGATACCTCAGACCTCAAGATGTAAGTTGATGACTGAATGCGCCTGATTAGTTACCTATCTAAAATCAGCATTTGCGCAATTCATTTTTGGACAATCGTTCGTATTAATACGCACAGTTAGTGAATTGTCATGCTTGTATTGCATACACAACATTGTGTTACTTTTTTATGACGTTTGTTTACAGTCTCACACAATTAGTCATTAAGTTGATGTTGAGATTTCAGTTCCGCGTTTTTTATAAAGGATTGTGCCGCGATGCATCACTTCATTATGACCAGTACACTCACGTCTTTTCCTTTCTTAGTTGAAGTCATATCCGATAAATGATTTTCATGGTGCTGTAGACAATTTGTTTCACTTTCGTTTGTTTCAAGCAGATCTAAAATCAAGATGAAAGGTGGTCAAGCATCTCACTTGCCTAATAGTAAGTGCTAATGTTTTATAGGATTAAATTTGTGTGAATGATTTGATAAATATCTAGGCTAGGTGTCTCTTTCATGAAATGTGTTAAAACTTCTTGATCAAAATATCACTCGATATTTTTGACAATTTGTTCCTGTAGTGAGGGCCCATAGTGTAGTGCAGTACTTTTACACTTGTTTCTCGATTAGAGCTTGATTTGCATCGCAAAACAGCTGCTAATTTTTAAATCATTAGCCTTGGCTGTAGCCAGAAAAATATTTGGGAGGGAGCAAATATTTCAAGAAATTTTATCTACTCAAAACTTTTATTAGTTTGTCACTTAAACTTTGCATTCCATCAACAGTTGCAGAAAATATTTTTTTGCTGCAACTTAGTCTATAACAATAAATTTGTCTTCCGCTTAGATAGCGTTATTTTACATCAATAATGTAGCTACATTAAAGCGGATCTTTTGTAATTAATTTTATTCAAACAAATCGAGAAATTCGTTTTTTTATAATGGCTATTTTAGAAAAGTTAACAAAGTCTAAAGTTACGACGAATTAAAAGAAAGCGATACTCCAGTTTTGTGCGAACGTACTCATTGCGCAAAACATTTTTGTTATTTATTTAAAAATAAAGCTTTATAGCAAGCGGGTCCAAAAAATTTCGTTTCGCAAAGACCTCTATCACCTCACCTTATTTCTATCTATTTTCATAGATCGTGCATATGCTTTTCTCAATATACACAAAAACCTAGATCTAAAAAAAAGATTCAGCACCAAAGTACCGAAAAATTCTATGAGGCATACTTTAAACATTTTTTATTATATACGAAGTTCTTTCATCAGTAATAATAGAAACAGGCATAACCCTAGCTCTAAATAAAATATTTTTCAACAAACAGTAAAGCTTTAGCCAACGAGTAAAGATCAGTATAAATGCCTTGTGTGATCAGTAACCATCTGTAGCTGTGAATCATTATTTTATTGCAAAGAACAAGCAAACTCTCAAAAAGACTTTGTACGATTTACAAAATATGCGAGAAAATTGCCCTACAAACATCAACGTAGGCTACCGATACTGAGAAACTTTGAAATAGGGATCGAACTTAACCTCTTACCCAATAAAACTTTTTTTTGGTCAATCAAAATTTGCCAGAAATGGCGTTTAGGGGACAAAATTAGAGTGAAGGTTTGCATTTCTCAAGTAAAGTCGACATTATTATTTTTGTTAGTAGATTGTAAATGCTGCCAGAAACAATCATGGAAAGCTAATTGAAATAAGTTTAAGAAACAGAGCATTATTTCTCATAATCAGGAAAAGCTTTCCGGCTTTCTCAAACAAAAATCCTACTTATATCTTTAGGCAATCTTTTAAGAAGAAAGCCAAAACACATTCTCTAGGTCCTCAAGCTAAACCCTCTAGTGCCAATAGCCTAACTTAATATCTGCTTCAATTATGTTGTGCAGGTCCTTCTTCGCCGCGATATCACAATTCTTCAAATCTACAAGGATTCGTGAATACTGTATCAGGTCATTACAATTATGTTAATTTAGTGCAATTCAAGACCATACCAAAACATTTTAAGTTTTTGTTCTAGTGATGATCTAAAATTGAGGAGCACTGGCAATAAATACTTGACGGAGAATTAAATTTCTATGTGTGATCCATTAACATACTTTTCTATATTGAGTTAGGCTGTAACCCTTAAATAGAAATGCGTGTTCCTCACATTTTCAGTTGAGCGTCACCTATTAAACCTGTGATTAGTAGTGGACACTTGCGGCGATAAAACAAGCGGCCGCTATCAGCGCCGCTAGTGATGCGTTTGCGTTCGCTTTAGCGCCGCCATTGGTGTGCTGAACTAGCGGCAACAAAAACGGGCGTTATTTTTTTTCTGGCGATAGCGATAGCGAAAGTTGCGCTGGTTTTTTCAAGAAGTTGTTGACACTAACGCTAAATCCGCCACTTGTTGCAATAAAAATATTTTTATTTTCAAAGGCAAGTACGTTTCAATGTATACAAACTACTAGAGTGCATTTTTCGACGACAAATTTTTAGAAAAAAGATTTGCATAGAAGTCACGAAAAGACAGCAGCAGTGAAAACCTGTCAGGCGACTTTTTCAAAAGGGGACGCGAGTCCCAAACCAAAGTGATTGTTACGCTGCCTTCAATACAGCGTTAAGGGAGTTGTTTGTGAAATAAACACCGTCATGCCTTCTAGTACAGCAGTGGAACCTCTCTTTCAATAGGAAGGAGATGCTGAAGCCAAAATGACCTGGGCTCAGAGATAATTATTTTGAGATGATCGCTTTTTCAAAAAAAAGCTTTTTTTGATAAATACGGTAGTCCCAGCTTAATAAGCTCACCCTCGGATTGAACGATTTTAGGCTTAGTAAGCGGGGGACGAATTTTCGCCACTCTCATGCGCGTAAATAAGCATGGCCGACTGTACTATGACTAAAGTTGCTAAAAAGAAAATCTACAGCGCATCATTTGTCTTGCCAATCGATTACGGCGCAATGGAACAATCTGTGACGAAACAGTTGAATTAAGAACTAGTTCAGCAGCGCAACGAAGTGTAAAACCGTCGAAAGCAAGACAAGAAAGTGTGAGCTGCAGCGCTTTTCACCCAAATTTAAGCAAATAGTTTCAAAAATTGGGTTGATTCAGCGGGAATTTGGGTTTATAAAGCGGATTTTTTTATAATAGAAATAAATGGAGTAATTCCGGACCGAACAAATTTGGGCTTATTAAGCGGGTGGGCTCATTAACCGTGGTCTTAATAAGCAGGATCTACTGAATTTGTTTTGAGCTGTCTCGGTGACAGATACTGCTTTTGTTGGTGTTATCCACCAATATGCAAGTATTTTCTCAGCTGGCCAGAAAAAAAATTACTGTTATCACTTTTCATGGCAACAATTTGAATCAAGATTCGAACTTCCGACGACTGCTTTTAGCGCCTTAGCGGTGAGGTTTATCGTGCTAAACTCGATAGAGTTTAACGGATAGCGGTAACGCCGATAGCATTTTTGGTGACTAGCGATAGCAATAGCGCCGTTAGTTTCACTAGCGGGTGCCCTACACTAACTGTAGTAGAATGGTAGCCTTCACAAAATACAGATTACGGCGATACCAATGCGCGATGCTTTGGAAAGGTAGAAGATGATATTCTTTCTACATGCAAGTATCTTGTTACTTGCAGTGTACCAATATATCTCTATCAATCCGATCAAAAATTTTTCAAATAGCCTAGTCATTAAGTGTTCAAAAAAACAAGGTCTTTTATTGCAAAGTAAAGACAATTCAACTTTTAAAAAACCACTAAGCGAATTGTTTGGCTTTCTTGGAACAAATGTTTTTGGAAGTAAAATTAAAAATGAGTTTCAAATGGCCTCTTGGCCTTTCTGAGGTTAAAAATATGAGTTTAGTTGATTTTGACCAGAGATATTCCGCCTGTCCAACTCCGACATATCCGAGCGATTCCGTTTCTGTTGCTAAGAACTCAAAAGATGTGACTGGAAAAACTAAATCAGCTCGAAACTTTATTTATACATTAATACGCTAATACAAATGCATTTCGCTATAAAGCATCATCAGTGCTGTAAAAGAACAATAAAAGCAACTAAATCTAAGGTTCCAAGCAATAGCTCTACTGACAAATCTACACTCATCACATATGTAATTAAAATTTTATGATGAATTTATCACATAAAATTATCAATTTATCACAAAATTTTATCACATAAGTTAAAAATATGATGATCAAATTTATCAAAGACAGTAGACCAGTGCTTCTCAACAGGGAATTCCAGAAAATTTTTTTGGGGTCTACATAAAATTTTAGAAAGCTACACTGCACATGGGGTTTTACATTGGTTGCGAATTTAAGAACAATAGAGATGTGAATTAACATTTTAGACATCGGCGGTAATAATTGATTTCATAAAGTTGACATTCGAAATTCAACTAAGGATTTGCCGAAAATTGAAAAAAAAGCAGCCAAGCTTAGATGAAATTATCGCTTTTGAAAGATTGATTTCCAAACAAGAAGGTCTTCAACTTGAAGAAGAACAAAAATATTGATTTTGAGAAGTTCAATGCTGGTAATTGAGTTAATGGAGTCCACACCATTAGCCAAGTCTTCAGGAGGGTCTGTCCATGGCATAGAAAAAGTTGGAAACCATTGCGCTAAACCATGTGTAAAAACCCTGGATATATTTTTTTGAAAATTTATTTTTGAAAGAACTTTTCAACTGCAACTTTCAAGTCTGCAATTTTTTAGTATAAGCACTATTTGCGAAACGCAAAATTCCGATAGAGCGATACCAATCTGCCATACAATATTACCACGTAGTGCAGATTGGCGATTCAGGCATCTTGATAAATGTTCGTCTAAAATCATTAGGTAGTCCAACAATAAACGCAAAGACTTTAGACACATTCGAACGAGGCTGTTGCCAGTCGCCATAGATCCCATTTTAGAACTCTCAAAAACAAGGCCGTATTTAAAATTGTTTCTTTCTGGAGTAAATGGCAACTTGTAATTCTTTCGAAAATGGCAACTCCCAAGCGAGTGCGGACAAACCGTCCAAAATATAGCGACACAATTCGCTTTCTCGTGAATGGAGATATATATGGCAAATAAAAAAAAATATTTCAAACCTCAAAAGTTCTTTAATAAAAGTGTGGTTTAGTGCCTGAAAAATGAAATTGTCTGGAAACAGTAAGATCGCCACGTGTTTTAGTGAAGATTTGATTTAATCTCTTTGCCTTTATCCTTACGCAGTCTTGCTCAAAATATGCATGTGCTACATTAGTATTCCCGCAAATCACTGTAAAAGAGTGGGGAATTGCTTTAAACATCTAATGGATTTTCAAATACTGCTGCTTGTTTTACCTTATGTACAATAAGTGCATTGATGAGCAGAAGGGAATAACTTTTTCAACATTGATGTCGGCGGCAAATTAGAAAAAGACTATCAGTACCGCATTACTTTTGTTGCCAAAAAATCGGAGTTTTCGATTTTGAATTTCTATTCAGGCAACATAGCAAATTGACATAAATCAGCAAAGCTCCCTACGAAGTAGGCCGGATTTCGACACGGGAGATCAACCGTGGACCAAACCGTTTTGCTCACGAAAAATATCGAGGACTCTTTTGAGGCTAAGAAGAAGGCCGGTGCCGTGTTTTTCGACCTGACAGCGGCTTATGACACTGTCTGGCACTGTGGCCTTACCTGCAAGCTGCTAAGATTTCTGCCAGGTAAGCACATGGTTCGGATGATCTGTAGCTTATACGAAATAGAAGCTTTACCCTCACCATCGGTGATAGCAAGCGAAGCAGGCTTCGACGTCTGAGAAACGGCGTTCCCCAGGGATCGGTCTTGGCCTCCTTTTGAATATCTATATACACAATTTTCCTTTCACAACCTCCAGAAAGTATGCTTATGCCAATGATCTTGCTTTGCTGCATTCATCTAGGGACTGGAAGAAGTGGGAGGAAACCTTATGCCAAGAAATTGTTACACTCTCTGCGTATCTCAAGACTTGGAGGCTGAAACTCAGCCATGCTAAAACGGTGACGGTGGCCTTTCAATTACCCAAACGAGAGGCCAAACGTGAGCTTAAAGTCTACGCTAATGGTGAACTCTTGCCAATTTGCCCAGTTCCATCCTAAGTTGGGGTAAAATTGGTCAGATCACTCACGTTCCGTTACCATCTCGAGACATTGCGCAAAAAAACTAGCTACCGAGTCACGCTTCGGAGGCGACTTATGGGCTTGGGATGGGGCGCTGGCGCTAAAGCACTGCGTACAGCTGCCCCATCCTTGGTTTACTCTACAGCTGGGTACTGCACACCAGTTTGGTGTCGCAGCGCACACATACGTCTCATCGACAGTGTTTTGAATGACCTCTTGTGTATTGTCACTAGATGCCTGCGTCCTACGCCAACGGACCACCTGTCAATCCTTTCAGGCATCCAGCCAGCTGAGAGTCGCCGCTTGGAAGCTACCCTCTGCTTGGCCAAGCGTGGCACCCTGGGCCCAGACCATATTTTACTCGGTCAACCAGCTGGCTTACCGGATATGCCCCAGGAGTTACTGAAGTCTAGACGCCCATTTGTGCCTGCTGCGCAGAACCTATTAAATGATCTATCTAAATTAGGCATCCGTGCGGCTCATTGGACGAATTATAGAAGAAACGCGGAATATTCTAAACGCACATACGTACTCGATGTTTTCATTCCCAGAATCAGCTTTAGGCCCCTTGAAATGGGCTTGCCCAGAACATCTTGGGTTAAGCTCAATCGCCTGCGGACTGGCTTTGGGCGTTTTTCTCGTCCATGAACAAATGTGGTCTCGCTCCCTCGCCGCATTGCGGGTGTGACACCACCAATCAAACAGCAGACCACCTTATCTCCATGTGGCTCTTACATCGGGAACCTCGAGGGGTGGCTGGTCTAACGGTTTTTGATGACGATACTCGATGCTGGCTTAATATCACCACAGCCTGCATCTGATCCCATCGGTAAATGGATGCCCCACTATAAGAAGAAGAAGAAGAAGAAGCTCATCGTCCGAGCAATACTGTAACAAGAAAAATGAAGGCACCACAACACCCTAGGGCCATTAAACCAGTTTTTTTATCGCAAGAATAAATGCTGCAACGCTTTTACATTGCCTCATAAAACTCAAAAAAGGAACGGCACCGAGTAAACGTACCGTCAAAATAATTCGGTACTTCTTGAAATGTCTGTCGAGTAGACACAACATTAGGTTTTTTGGTGTTTTTTCTACTGGCTTACTTTTCAAAGTACTAACTTGCCCACCAACAATGATCAATATAAATCGAAAATCAATAAGTCTGCCTCAAAACTAGCTGTGGACCGTTTGAATATCATATGAAGCCTCCAGGAGGGGAAAGAAAAATTGTCATTTTGGTTTTTAGGCAGAGGTAATAAGAGGTATCCTTATATGACAAACTTGCTACTGCAGTAAAAATAATTTAAGTTTTTAATCGTTTAATTAAAGAGGTTTTTGTATCAAATCCGAATAATAAAAAGTTTTCTTTTGTGCTTTTTCAAATGACGCGCCACATAAGAGGAGGGGTTTACGAAAATGTCATAATGCGTCACATGGTAGGAGGAGGGTTAAAAATTAAATAAAAAAAGCATCGTATAATTTGCAAACAGCCCTCTGCGAAATATCTGGGTACGCAACAAAGATTTTTATGGGAAGGTATCATCAATCATGTTTATTACATTATGCTCTTGTTTGCAAGCTTTTTGCCAGACTAGGCAATCACAACGGGTAGATTGCTTGTCTGCACTGTCTGTCTGCCTCATAAACATGAAAGTATCTTGCCAAGTGCACTACCCAAGGACATTATTAGGGAATTTTCCACCTTTTTTCCCGCACTAACGTTTTTGATTTATTGTCAAATAGGGAAGCTGTGAATACCGTTTACAAAGTCTTTGGTATGCAGTGAAAAGGGAATTAAACTTCAGCCTGACAATTGCGAAGCGGACGCTTTAATCGTTACACCAACGCACCGGAGAGCAGTAGCTCCACTAGTAATTGGCCTGTTTCGCCGGCAAAGCTACTGAATGTTGTTGAAAAAGTCTTCACTGCGTTTTGAGGGAAATATTATTGGCTACAGGAAGCAACACTGCCTTTAGGTCTCTTTCTTTTGTTGTTTCACTGATTGTATTAACAATGCAGCATTAGATTCGAATAAGTAGTAATCCTCATGCAACTAAAAATACTTCTTTGTTGTTAAATATTTTTAACATTTGTATTTCAAGATCCCAAAGGACAGTTCAACACTCAAACACCAGGCCAGACCGGACAGTCTCTTTATGAAGTTGTGACAGTACAATCAGGTAAAAAATTTGTTTAGACAATCAACTTCATTATCGACAAAGCCGGCGCAAGACAAGTTTTGATCTCAACGTAAAGTATTTTTTGAATATGTCACGAATGTTTTCAAAATTGCAACAACGGTGTGTTAGAGGGCTCAAGTCCTCATACATGGTACGGTGGCTCAAAAAATGATGAAGATGATAAAGAGACGCTAAGAACAACAATTTTGTCACAAAAAGCACTTACATAGTGTTGATAGTTCGCTCTGCAAAAATTTTGGCTGCATTCATGTTTGCTTCAAAAAATGTTTGTCAAGCCGGCGTCCATGAGAAACGTTCAGGGTTTTCCCAACAATCTAAAGTATTTGAGTTATAGATACATAGACTCCGGTTAAAAATTGATCCTAAAAGCAAAAACAACAAACTGATTGGTACGTAGGGTTCTCCACTCCATTTCTTCAATCAAGAGAAAGGAACCCACCAATATAACAAGTTTAAGAACCACCGCTATATTGTATTGCAAGTTCCAAGTGGTTACGATCGATAGAGAGCGTCTTATAAGCGAGAAACAAAACAACAAAGCGAGTGCCGAAGGCGCGAGGCCCCCGAAGGAAGCAATGCCATTGAGAGATATTTTCACAAATTTACAAAGCCATCCCTGGACGGGTTTCGATTAAGTTCTTTTTCCCTGTAAATCATTGCTTAATTTTATGATAGGTTTATCTTGTACACCAGGCAAAGTAGACTAGGATAAATTATAAGATAAAATGATGTTTCTCGTGGTGTAAAATAGAACAAGAAACACAATAAGCTATTTTAATATTTTTGACATTTTTTATCACGCAAGCACACTGATTTCAGTGCAGCCTACTTGATTTATTTTGCTGTTCGCGCTTCAGGTTCGATTGCCGTTCTGGGCATTGTTTTTGTGAGAAAACTTGGAGTATTTGCCAAGCGAAACCTCATCAATAAAATTACTGAATAAACTGGTTGCTCTATTGTACTTTAAGAAGGCACTTTTTGAGATTTTTAGGGGAGGATTATTACAACAAGTATAAGATGAATGAAGGTACTTCTATCCACACTCAAAATTTTGCCCACTATCATAGCCTGCAGCGCAGAAAGGGGAGATTCAAAACAAACATGCATCCAGCCAAAATTCTCATGCTTGGCCTTTCAAAAAACCCTCATTGAAATTGGGAAAAAATTTTGTATGTTTTTCGAGGTTGTTGTAAGCATGAAGCTTTGTTTCCTCCTCAATCAAAATGGTTTTTAAATACGCCCTAGCACTAATGTAATATCACTGAGTTTTTTTTGTAATCTTCCACAGAACCAGGAAACTCAAACACTTTTGAAAAGAACAGAATGTACGGCAATGAGCAGCAAACACAACGTAAGTGAGTGTTGTGTGCTGAAGAGATATGCTGTGGTAAGAAAATTAGGCTATCTTATTAGATCAGTAATAAAACATCTGCAAGTGATTGTTATGAAAGAATAGCCAACCTTTCAGCTCGGTGCTGTCAGCCAGATGATCAACGTCTCGGGTCTGCAACAACTTCAGGTCTAGAACTGGAATTTACGTCAGCTGTTGGTAGAATGAAGTTGCTTCATTGCATTAAGAGAAATGAGTGGGTCCAGAATTACGCGCCTGTGGGGTCCAGAGTATGAAAAAAATGGAAAAATTTATAAAAATGCATTAGATACGTATTCCTAGCATCTGACGGCCAAATCAAACTTTGAAAATGGATTTGTTCGTGAGTGAAATATGTTTATTTTTTTACTTACGAATAACTATGTTTACTTTTCGTGCAATTGAGAAAACGATTTTCGTGAATGCTTTTCTATAAATCTTTCAACAATTCTTTGAGTGTCGATTGAAACATTATGGCTGATACTTAGGACCACCAGTAATCGCAGTGTAGTTGATGAATATTTCAAAATTTTGATTCTTTACTCATTTGTACTCAAAACTTTTTGCTAGGCTGTCCAAAAAATAACACTCAATGAGGTAGTGCATTTTGTTCATAGCATACGAGAAGCAACCCACACACTGCATAACTTCGCACCTATAACATTATATGGGGTTGGGATACAATCATTTTTGCATGCATTTCTGAAAAAAATAATTTGGTCACTTAAACAAAGAAATAGCTAAGCAGCAAACTACCATATTATGCCAATGCCTTGGTGCTAGAAATCTGCTACAGCAAATAGTCACTTGTCGCTGCGAGCAGGGGGAGGTCAGGACCCCTTAGATCAGGGGTGTCAAACTCGTGGGCTTCTGGGGGCCAATTTGCATATATGAGTAATCGTGCCGAGAGCTGCATGTGGTTTTGGATTCGGGAATCACCATCTCTCTGGGCAACGACCTGAGATTTGCAATAATTACGAAAATTTGGGGTAACTTCTAGAAAAAAATTGGGTTGATCTCTAAAGAAAAAAAAAAAAAAAAAGGTCATCACTGTCTGCGAAGTGAAATTTGAGATACCTAGGTTTGAAAATAACTGAAGCCGTGCTTCGCAGAAGGTGATAACCTTTTTTTTTTTTTTTAGAGTTCACCCGAATTTTTTTTATATTTGGAAATATTTACCTGTGTCTCGACATCCGAACCTGAGGCCGCATCGCAGCGTCCCGCTTTCATCAACACAGAAGTTGAATAGCCAAAAAATTTCCAAAGAATAGGCCAATACTGCCGAAGTTCATTAATAATTTCAGAATCGTCTCGGGGGCCGCATTGAGAAGCTCTATGGGCCGCGAGTTTGACACCCCTGCCTTAGATCTCCTTTTGTATCCGCGTCTAATGCCCCTATGCACTTAGTCAAATGATTGAATGAAAATTTGTGAAGTTATCTGTGTTTTGTAAGTAAGCGCAGTCTGAATGTAGTTGTAGGGAAGTCAATATTATGGGCAGAGTTTAGGAAATCTAAAGTTTGAAAGGAAATTCATAGCAAAAATAAAGACAGTAGGTGTACACCAATAAGTGAAATCCTAGTCATCAATTGTGCAATCGTACCTACAGAGAAAAATTTTTCTCAAAAATGGATTGCTAGGCCAATCGAGTGACCAAATGCAACATATTTTGGGAAAGTATTGTCCCTTTTGCTTTATTCTGGGTGTCACGAATAATATTTTGTAGCAGCTTTAAAAACCGGTGTTTCGATGTTTCTGAGCTGATTATTCAGCCAAACTTGAGTACTTTATTTTGACTTTAAGATTCTGATTTTGACATGACTTTGGCCACGTAAAGAATTGTGCAAATTTGTAATTACGACATTATTGTAATTCCAATTGTTGTTTTTTCTTGAATTATCTAGTAGATCTACTATCTTATATACATCTAATACATATACTGTCTATACAGTAGAGTACCGATTATCCGAACTAATTGGAATCAAGGGTGGTTTGGATAATCAATTTTTTTGGATAATCGAATAATAATACCAATATTGTAGCACACTGCCAGAAAAGAAACGCTCACTCCTATTGCCAGTTAATCTATAGTCCCAAGTTTCGTCTATACATTTCGATTTCTTGTCATGTCACTGGATAACCTTTACATATTAAAACTATTGCACTTAAACACAGTTTGCTATCAAGCGCAGATAGCGATTTCTCGAGAAAAGAACGTAGTTGCGCATTTGTGAAGTTTGTCACAGTAGCGTTCGGATAACCGGCACTCCACTGTACATGGAAACTACGAACTCTTGCCGCTTTTGCACCAGCATTGATATCAACCGACAAGTTAATGTGTGCTGGAAAATCCGTTCCGTTTGTGGTACGTAACAACTTCTCCACTTAGCATCGCAGAGTGCTCAAATTGCATAAGCAGTGAGCTACTTATAATATATAATCACGTGCTGTCAAGTATGTCTTAAAGCACCACATTTATTGTATAACCCTTGGAAGGTTTTTCTATGCCTAATCACGTTTTCTGTGATCAGTTTTGTGTAAGGATACCAGTTTTAGTTTATACTTGCACGGTTAGCAGTAACGTCAAGAGGAACCTGGTTCAAAAATAAACGGTACGTAAGTCTTGTGCTTTGTGTTGGATTGTTAGGGTTACCCGTACTTTAGGGATAGTTCTGCCTATTTTGCTATATTAACGTTGTTCGGATTGTGGCTTTTTGAAAAGATCAAATGTATGTATTACTCACCTGATAAATATATATTATGCGTAGCTGGCAACTCATTTTGCTCCCTTATGAGCCGCTTAGTGAAACAGCTGTAGTGGTTTTATTATATTCACCTCACGTGTAGTGTTTTAAACTATACACCGATAGATCGAACCTCGGTTGTTATCGCGCACTGTGCCAGCATCGTGAGACCTTCTCTACCTGATATATATTTTGCTAATTCCAAGTGGTTACGATCGATAGAGAGCGTCTTATAAGCGAGAAACAAAACAACAAAGCGAGTGCCGAAGGCGCGAGGCCCCCGAAGGAAGCAATGCTATTGAGAGATCTTTTCAAATTTACAAAGCCATCCCTGGACGCGTTTATCAGCATGGCTTGCCAAGGGCCAAGATATATATGTATATTCAAAAATATTTAGAGAGAAAAATAGATATGTGTAGCGAAAAAAAAGTAGTGTGGGTCTACAGCTGATTGATTAGATCTTGATACTGAATTATAAAGGTCTTAGTTAAGTTGCCGTCAGACAAATTTTTAAGCCATATATTACGTCGCCTCCACCATAAAATATGAAAATTTAGATAAACCAATCTTCTATTGCGCGACTCTTGGACAAGGCACGTAGGTGCAGCCAAGCATCTTGTGTCAAAAATATCTTTACGAGGGGTGTTGTATCAAGTCGTGAAGTAAGCCTTCCACCAAATAACTTGTTTCTGTGATCATAAAACAAAACCATTATGGCGCCCATCACCAAATTTCACTTTATGCTTTACACTTATTGAAAGGAACAGAGGGAATTTGTAAAATGATTGAAAGCTTGTGAGTAAGATCCGTCTTAATTCAACATATCAATGATATGGATAGGGGAGTACACTAAAATTCGTTGAGGGGGGCGCGAAAATGCTTTTTTACTAATTTCACGTGACAGTGGCAAAGAATACATTTTTTCTTTTGGAGATCAATATTCTCAGAGCTGTATGAGGGGACTTATTTGCTACAGTTAACAACACAGGAACTGAAAATGACATTTTACGTTTTCTTGAAGAGAACCTGTTGGGAGGGGCGCGCGCATAAAGTCCCTTCCTCCATACGCCACCGGATAAAGTTAAGTGGCATAGGAGCAATGCCCCCATTTATACCAACTTTTTGGTACTGTTTTTGAAGGTATTATTTGGGTAAAGTGGGTCGAATCGATACTTTCATCCCTATATAACTCACCAATAGCTTTTTCGGGCGACGCCGGCACAGATGACTAGTAGACGATACAATAACCAGGGACGTAGTACTCAAAAAGAAATGTGGAAACGCACAGTCTTGAAATATACATCTATGTAGTGTAAAACAGTGTAGGAACGCCGTTACCATCCCCTCCCACACCACTACAGCTCTGACAATAACCCAGGTGATGGAGCCGAGCGCATCCAGTCTTACCCACTATTTTTTGATAATAATGATTTTCTTCTCCCGTTGCTTTGACATCTCTCGCTTTGCTGTGTTTTCTTTTTCCTGTACATCTATTGCATCAATAAATTCTAATGTCTGTGTTTTAACTTGGTCTAGCAAAAACGAAACAACTATGAATCTAATTGTTAATATATGAATATGCTTCGAGTAAGCGTTTGAATAATTGCATTTTTGTTTTAGAAAAAGCGGAAGAAAATAAATGGAGCAAAATTGTCCTCATTTTGGCTGGAGCAATTGTGCTTGCCTTGCTGATAATTTCAGGACTGGCAGTTGCAGTGGCAGTGTTAGGCCAACAGGTGAGTGATGAGTTTGATGCTTTAAAATTGCAGCCAATTTTTAGGTCAGATAAGCAGATGATTATTTTTGTAAATAATTATGCAAATTAATATAATCATTGTTATAATTGTTATAGCGGAAAAACCAATGATTCAGTTGCAGAATTTAGAAGCTGGTAATTCAAACCCACTTCCTTCCAAAATTTGTTCATGGGCGACTCCTTTTTCTCGAAACTGTAGATTCTTTCAGATGCTTACACTTCAATCTTTTAAGCATTTTTTCCGTCATGTCAAACCTCCTTTCCTAAAAAATCATCTGTAACTACGACCATAATTTGGAGGATCGCGTAGAAAAAAAGGAAGTCTTGTATCCCCCGCAGAAATTCTCGCGTTTTATATTTTACAACTCAAAGTCGTGGACAGTGAGTCGAAATGAGAAAAATTTAGCTCTTGAAAGCTTTTTTCAAAACCGTCCTGAAGTTCAAAACTATTAGAAAATTTTAGTTTGTATTTATCCCAATCAAAATCTTGTTTACGCTTCTGTCGGATGGATCAATCAAGAAATATTTTAGTAGCCTTATTTAAACGCTCAAATCAAGACATATGTTACCAATATTCAACCTTTGCATTTTTTGATCTATACACTGTACTATAAAGCGCAATTCTTTCTGTATACGCGCGCGCTCGCGTGTGTGTGTATGCACTTGAAGAAGCGATTAATTTGAGAAGTGAAGTGAAGAAGTAATTGATTTTAACGATTTTAATAGGAGTAAGCCCGTAGAGAGTTGGAAAATTGAACCGTAGCGTTACATGCTAAAGCTTACAGACGAAGCCTTACGGGCGGTAATAACACGGCTGAGCTTCACACCTCCCCAAAGGATAACAATTTCCGCTGGGGGGTTCGCAACTTTTGAAAAAGTCCTGCGTTTTCTCGAGAAAAATTTGCTCCTTCACACTCTGGTTATACTTGCAACAAACTATGCTGCTACAAAAATAAATATAAATTCTTATGAAATAGCAAGGAACGAAGGAAGAACAAAACAAAACACCAGAACAAGTTCTCGAAAAAGCCCTTCAAGACACCATACAACAAGTGAAGCAACTGCAGCCAGGTGGGGGTGAAACCATAAAACTTATATCTGCATTGAAATTTTCAATTCAGTATAACCCACTTCTAGACTTTTATAACATAGTTGTCACCCTTAATGGAGAAGAAACCCAAATCTTGAAACCCAAAGTTTGTATGTAACTTGCAAGTGGTAAAGCAATCCAACAGAAATTTTATACACTTGGCTGAAAAATGGAATCAAAATTCAAGTTAAATTTTAGACGCATTCGATTCACCACACTCAAAATCGTATTAGCCCAATTTCTAATCCGATAGGTTTTATTGAAAATGGCTCCATTAAAATTGGGCTAAACTTGCCAAAAATTGGTGTCCAACGAAAGGTGAATAACCTACCTTGATTTCAAGAGCCTTTCTGCATATATACTGGGCCCTAATGTCCATGCATCCTGTCACGGTTTGCAAGTAAAAACAATTAGCTGAGCTTAAACTTGAAACAATCAATTTCTTGATCTTAAACTTGGAAAACTAGATCGATTAAATATAGCAGGCATTTTCCGCTTGTCGAGTGTATTGATATCATAAACAGATATAGTCGCTCTTTCGACAATTTTTATTGGCAAACATGACGTTTCGCTCCCCGTAGTTACCGGGAAGCTTCTTCAGAATACGGTAGATGTTATTACTAGTGTCAATAGTAACAACATCACTTGTAATAATAATCACTAGTAATAACATTTACCAAAAAAAGCTCCCCGGTTAAGAAGGGGAGCGAAACGTCAAGTTTATGGATAAAAATTGTCGAAAGAACGACAATATCTGTTTATGAAATTAGATCGAGTTGGAGTTCACTGATAGAGTGAGTTAAACAATAAGACAAAATCATTTTAGAACTTCTACTTATGAAATATTGCAGGCAAGTGAGAGAATAAAACGAAAATTCAAACTCTAGAAAGCTTTTTGATATTTATGATTTGATCATTTTTTGAATTTGAACGCAAAAAATTCAATTGCAAAACTTGGATTGGTAAAACTTTCATAAACTCAAGCTCAAATAAAAATCGATAAGTTTACAGCCCTGATTCTTCTTCTTAGCACAAAATCAATCCTAGTTTTCACAGTCTTGCTTACTATATCCTACGATGTAAAACTACTGGTGTAAGAAGCGGAAAATGAGCCTGGGAGGGGCTCTAGTCTCCCCGTTTTCATCCAACACGGGTACAAAAAAAACAAAAAGCCTTTTAACTCAAAAATGTCAATAAATTCAGTTCTTCGATTTAAGTCCCTCCCCCGCCAATAAAACCCATTTTCTTTTGCTCATGAGCAGAGACGTAGCAGCCGCCCCCAAACCCCCCAATTGGGGGGGGCCCAGGCCAATTTTGGGGGCCCAAGTTAGTCTGAAATTGCTTTTTGGCTACGTGACTATTTTCAGTTCAGCAGACTTGTTTACAACCGATTTAAACTGTAGGAAGAAATTGGTTTGTGACATCATAAGTGAATGCTAGGTCATTTTATCTCGCAGAATCTAGAATATTTCGATTGATTTTCTGGTAGAATCTTGAATATTCGATTGACGTAACAATGCCGTTCTTACGCAACAATCATAGAATGGTCTGGAATTCTGTTTGGCTATAAATACCGGGACAATATATATACACTGCAGAGTGCAGATAAAGTATTTTATTGACATTGTATAGAATGAAACGTTCAAAAAGTGCTGCTCAAAAGAGAAAAGAAGCAGCCACTGCTCAAGATGCTGTAGCGAAATTGCCCAAGATGACAGATTTTTTCAAGATTACTGAGCAGAGTAGACCTGGCACTAGTACCGAGAGGGATGAAGAAAACTATAGTGTACAAGAAAAAGAAGACTATGACGATCAGCATCAAAGTAATTGTGAATTTCCAGAAAATGTCAGTTGTGATTTACCTGCCAATACGCAACCTTCAATATCAAAAATATCTGAATCTCAATTTACCCCTATCCCTGATGACCCATGTAAATGGCCTGAAAGTATTTCTGATGCTCAACGATGTGATATAGTAAAGCGTGGACCACATGAACTAATAATGAATTTTCCATATAATAACACAACTCCAAGGCGACGTTTTTCCTCCAACCATTATAAACGTGTGTTACCTAATGGTGAAAGTGTTTCACGGTCGTGGCTAGTTTATTGTGGGGAATCAGATCAAGTTTTTTGCTTTTGTTGTAAGCTATTTGGAAAAACACTAAGCCCCTTTTGTAGTGGTATAAATACATGGGAGGGTTTTTCGAAAAAACTGAAAGACCATGAAAACGGCATTTCCCACCAAGAATGCTGCAGTCAATGGATGTTGCTAGCTGAAGTGATAAGAAATTCATCCACTATCGACAAACGCGAGATGAATATTTTTTTCAATGAAAGACGTTTTTGGAGAAATGTTTAAGAGAGACTTCTCGACATTGCCTTGTTTCTATCGGAAAGGAATCTTGCTTTTAGAGGATCTGAAGAAGTCTTAGGATCTCCTCACAATGGAAATTTTCTGGGTATATTTGAGCTTTTGGCAAGAAGAGATCCGATCCTAAAAGAGCTTCAAGACAGAATCAAGAATAAAAACACTAAAGATCACTATTTGAGTCCTACCATACAAAATGAACTAATTGAATTGCTAGCGACAGAAGTTGAAAAAGAAAATTTACAGCAATTGAAATTGGCAAAATATTTTTCTATAATTTTGGACTGCACTCCAGATATGTCACATCATGAACAAATGTCTGTCATTCTCCGTTATGTACTATGTAATGAAGAAGCTGCTGTTGTTAAAGAAACATTTTTTGGCTACTTGAGAATAAGTGACAGTACTGGGAAAGGCTTGTTGGACGCTTTCTTTGAAAAAGCGACCGAACTGCAACTCGAATTGTCTGATTGTCGAGGTCAGTCATATGATAATAGTGCTAACATGAAAGGAAAACATTCTGGGGTCCAAGCAAGAATACTAGACATCAATCCCAAAGCTGTTTACGTGCCCTGTGCAAACCATACCCTTAACTTAGTTGTTGTTGACAGTGCTAATTCATCGACGGAAGCATTGACATTTTTTGGAGTACTTACAAGGTTGTATGTGCTGTTTTCTTCCTCTGCTCAGCGTTGGGAAATTTTGAAGAAACATGTGGAGCTGTCCATAAAGTCACAATCTGATACTCGTTGGGAAAGCAGAATTAAATGCATCAAACCTCTTCGATACAATTTAAAAGAGGTGTTGCTGGCACTGAAAGACTTGGAAGCCATTTCCATAGAAAGAAAAGATGGAAAAGCTGCCTCAGAAACAAAATCGTTGATAGCTCATTTATCAAAATGGAGTTTTCTTTTGTCGGTGTTTATTTGGAATGATATCCTATTCCAAGTCAATAAAGCAAGCAAGATTCTTCAATCGTATGGAGTCTCCCTTCATACAATGGAAACGGAAATCCAGGCAACTGAAAAGTTTTTTCAAAACTATCGCACAACGGGTTATGACAGTGCCGCAACAGCTGCTGTTAAAATAGCACAGGAATTGGATATTGATCCTTCTTTTCCTCCGTCAAGAAGTGGAAAGAAAAGAAGATTGTTTGATTACCAAGGTGAAGAGGAACAACGAGCTACTCCTGAACTGAAATTTAAAAGCAACTTTTTCTATCCATTAGTAGACCAGGCTATTATGTCAATAAAGGAGCGCTTTAATTTGTTACGTGAGGTTTCTTCCGCCTTTTCGTTTTTGTACACACGAGACAAACTTTTGCTTGTGCAACAAGAAAATGCTCTTCTTACTTGCTGTAAAGAGTTCCAAAAAAAGTCCGGTAACATTGATTCTGATCAAATGAGCGCTGAGCTACAGCGGTTTGTTTTAATTTTACAAAAAAAAACGCAATCTCAAAACGGCTCAAGACTTTCTGAACTATCTTCTAAAGACTCATTTATTTGAATTGTATCCGAATGTGTACATCGCACTTCGAATCTTACTAACTTGCCCCGTGACTGTTGCCAGCGCTGAAAGAAGCTTCAGCAAATTGAAACTGATCAAAACTTTTAATAGAACGTCTATGACAGACAGTAGACTATCTTCATTAGCCATGTTGTCAATCGAAAATGACTGCGCCCGATCTCTTGATTATGACAATGTCATAACAGCATTTGCGAACAAAAAGGTTCGCTCCAGACTATTTAAATGATACTGTGTTTTTATAGCTTTTTCATGTTTTTCAGTGTCATTGCTTTCGTTTCGCAGTGTCTGCATAAATGTCCTACTGAACTCTGGCATCGGTGCCGAATTTTTTATGACTTGCACCTTCGGTATCGGCATGCTTTATTCTGACATTAGCCTGTTTACTTATGTACAAATTGTGGTGTATTTTCTTAATGCAGCTTTTCAATTTTACACCTCTAAAGTGATATGACTTGTGCGCAGGGGCTCTTGCGCTTACTTTGGGGGGGGCCCGAAGTTGGAGTGCTACGGGACTGCTCATGAGTACAACTGTTAAATAGAAACAATCACCAGCCTTCTATTTACGTAGAGTACAGATGTTTATAACTTAATAGAATTCCATGTTTTGTGTAAGTCAGCTTTTACAAGATACCAATGGCTATTAAAGATAGGGTGTCACAGCAAAACGTACTTTGATTGGATTGCTATTCAGGATTCGCTATCGTCGACGACGGATGGACAACTCCTTTGAACGGATTCAAGTATAAGTATTTTAATCATTACACGTCTTGGAATCAATCGCGAATAAAATGTCAGGCTGAGGGTGGCGATATTGCGAGTTACGGAATGCGGAGCTTCGGGATTAGAAGGTAAAACATCGCCAATTTGTGCAAGGTTAAATTCCGATATTTCTAAACGTAATGCTCTCGTAAAATTTTGACTACATCCAGGGTTTTTGTAAACACACTTGAGACAATTGATTGGTCAAACGGAGGCGCCACTGTAGCTCATGACATCTGAAGCGGACTTGTAAATGTCATCTGGTGTAGTTTCAAAACAGATTTTTAGCAAGCAGATATAAATCAGTCATAGACCTTTTTATTTAATTTTTAGCAACGATTTACTAACACGTCACTGTGTCACCCCAAGCAGTTTCAATTTATAGATTTCGCAATCTGTGCTAATTAATAGATTTCAATTTTTAGAGAGTTCGCTGTGGTGCAAATTAACCCAGTATATTCTTATTTGTCGGCAGCGAGGCGCTGTGCACTAAGTATGAGGCTTGTCATAGAAAGGCTGTCTGCTCAGAGCGTTTTGTTGCATGCCGCATAGCCTAGTGGAACCAGGTTTGCACTAAAACTGACGTTTTGGGTTTAAACTGCGACTTGCGCCACCCGCGATCACACATGTGCGCGATATTGACTCGAAGATCGTTAGATAATTTTGCAATTGCCTAATTTCTGGTTTTCTGTTTTGTTCGATAAGTTATATAAGTATTATTTGTTTAAGTTGATGGTGCAGTCATCACTTGCTTTAAGCCGCGTAAATCAGGTGATACTGAAATTTTGACAATCCAAAGTATTATGATTCATTTCTGCACTGGAAATGAATCTGAAATACTGCATTACAAGCTGTTTGTAGTTTAGTGTTACTGCAATCAGTAATGATGTCACAGGGCGAGTAAACCCGTATAAAGTAAATTCTGTTTTAGGTATTTGGTTCAAGTGCTTTTTATCGGAAGCGACTTCTGGATCGGGCTGAATGATCTACACGATGAAGGCAACTGGCGATGGGAAACCAGCTTATCAGAATCGGGATGGCTTTCCGCCGACAGCTCAAACAGCTTCTTTGCTCCTGGTGAACCATCCACTTCAAGTTATCATTGTGCTTACGTCAGTCGTTCTACCCTGTTAAGTTATGATTATTACTGCGAAAACGGGCACTATGTATTGTGTGAAAAAAGATATGATTAGTTCGATTACGACAAATTCATGTTTTTCAAGTTGTAATTGTTCTTGCGTCAGTGGTTCCACTCTATTAACTTGAGGCTTTTACTGTGGAAACAGGCGTAGAATACTGTATGAAAAATGACATGCTTATTTCAACTATGATTATGTTTACACAAATCAGCATCATGGGCTGGGCCAGGGGTAGGCAAAATTTGTAACCGGAGAGTCTCATTGACCATTCAAAAGTTCGCCGACGGCCAATGTTAAAAATTTTGAAATAATTTCGGACTTTGAAGATGATGGTCTTCGAAAAAAAGGGTTATCACTCTTTGTTTGGTCGAAAATGGATCAATTCAAACTAAGAATTGATTGCTTAGCGACTCTTTCGATGATGGCTTCTATTGTTTTAGGCTCTTTAGTTCAACAAATGGGGCCACCCTTGTTCATATTAAATTAGATATATGGAGGTTTGTTCAAGTGTTGACGGGCTGCATTAAATGCTCTGGCGGGGCTCATGTGGACAGTGGGCCGTAGTTTGCCAACCCTGGGCTAGGCAGTCATTTTCTGTGAATTTGTTTGCTCCTACTTGCAAAAATAAAAGCATAGTTTACTTGTACAGAGTATTCTTTATTTTTTCATTTATCTCGAATCAATCTCTGCTTTTAACCCCTTTCCCAACAAATTTTTAGTTAAAAACGTTTCTTTTTCAGAATAATTTTTTTTATATTAGTTCTGTATAGTATTTTTCATGTTGATTATAAAAATAGCTTGGAATCATTGTTTTTCCCCATTTTTGTGGTTAACTTTTTATTTTAAAAATACCCTTGTAGGCATATACGAGTTAACTCGCAAAACGTGGTGGTGGTGCTGCATTCATGCGCTCCTCTGAAAACTCTAGGCTTCTCCAAGCTCTCCCCTCGCCTCCCTCCTCCTCCTCCTCCTCCTCCTCCTCCTCCTCACTTGTTGAGAAATAGTTATTGTCTGATGAGCTGGCAGTGTCATCAGAAGTATTCAAGCTCCTGAGGGATGTTCATATTCGCTATCTTCCTCAGAACTAGGCATTTGAGGTGTACATTATTTGAAAAGGGTACAAAAAAATTACTGGTAATGTGGATAAGAACAACACGCCTGCGACGACAGTGGCTGCCGGAGCAAGTCTAGTAAGAGTATTCTTCAAATCCCATAGCTCCACCCCGTCGCCTCTGCCAGGCGTACGATTTGACGAGTGTCACGAATAGTGAATTTGCGTTAAAAGAATAGTTTTTATATATGCATGGTTATTGTAATCTGTTGTTTTATTTTGCAGTGATCATTTTTAATTGTAAATCTAAATTGTCTGAAGCCGTAAACTTGCAAAACTGTTTTCAAAGAAAGACCTTTTTTCTTTCGAATTTATAAATAGATTTGTAACTCACACGCCTTTCTTACGTCACAATGGTTGTCTACATGACTTGGTTTTCCAGCGTATTCTAGTGATTATTGCTTTTTTTGAAGATTTTTTTCTTTTTTTTATTACTACCGATTACATAATTTATCAACAATGTTTTTCTTGTGTCATGTGATGTTCTACTAATTTCTAGAATATTTTCCGTTGTATATATAAGGCGGCGACATTTTATTCATTCAGAGAGTGTAGTTCAGAGAAAAATAGCTGAGTGTAGTAAAAAGGCATTGTTCTGTGGTAATTGTTGTGACAGGAATTAAGCGATTATTTTGGTGGTTTTTAGTTTAGTTAGTCTCTGATATTTATTTATTGAAATGCTTTAGTTCTGTGTTTTGGCAAACGAAGGAATTCAAAGTTGTAAAGTGGTTTGTGAATATATTGTTCTGTTCTTGATTGAAAAGTGCGTGGGTTAAAGTATCTTAGTGGAAGCCAATCTTTTCCTAGCTATTAAGTTGCAACCAGACTTAATTTTTCGATCGATACTGCAAGTCGCGTCAATTTTAAGAAGTAAATTAAGATTGAGATAGATTCAAAACTTTATTGAAAAGCGACAACGAGAAAACTCGTTTCACACATAGAATGGCTTAGAATCGACGAGAATACTCGTCGCCGACTAAAAACGGAACTTTTGGTGAAAACGAGTACACTCGTTTCTGCCGAGAAAGGGGTTAAACATCTTTTTATTGTTGTGTAGTTTTGACATAAAGAATATTTTTGGTAAGCCAGAGTGATGTAGTTTGCATGTTATTGATCGTAGTTTAGCATGTGCAAACAAACCTCCTATTTTGGGTTGCAACAATTGTTAAACTTGGGCAAGACAACATTTTACCTAGATAGTGTAAAGCACAATTTTGCATGTCACACTGTTTGTTTGTGTCTGAATTTCTCCGAAGGCAGTGGATGTTTAATTATGAAACTCTGCTCGATCGATCACTACCTCTGGTGAGTGTTTTAAGGGGACGACGTCATGATGACGTCAAATTTGAAGATAATTTTTTGAATTCGTATTCCATGATTCAGGAAAGCGGATTTTCGCTCACACCAGTTTTAAAAAATTTAACTTTTTAGAAAGCCAAGGTAAAGTCAAAAATAAACAAATGATTCTATTTTTATTTTTTCAAAAATACAGACTGTAGAAACGTGGTTTCAAGCATTTTCGAGTGATATTAACAAGGTGCTACCAATAAAACAACTCTTTAACAATTTTACTATTATTGACGACGCCACAGGCGATTAAGCATTTCAGCGTTGTTTATGCATACGTTATTCCCCTTTTTCTTAAAAATTTAAAAAGTTGTTTTGTCATAACGTTATGTGATATCATAATGTTGTCAAGTGCCGTCTCTATAAAAACACCACTAGGCAGTAGCTCTACTTATGGTCAACCATGAATTTGCTAGTATGCGCAAATAATAATGCCTGTTACTGGTATGCTGGCTGATAAAGTTGAATGATATATCACAGGGCTAACATAGCATTTTAAAACTGCTTTTTTTAAATGATTCATGTTTTTATGACATCAAGTACAAAAATTGTAGCAATTTAATTGAAGGTGAAGTTCACGTAAGAATGTCGTTGCATTACATGCCGAGTTTTAATGAGAAATCTTTCAGGGCTTAGAAAAAAATTATCCTCTGCTTCAGCACAAAACTGATTGGTGGGCTATACACTTGAGCCATAACTCATTGAAATAACTGAACTGTAGATGCTGGACTCTGTGCTCCATGTTAATTCACCCTCCTATGGCTGCGTTTATGTCGGGAGCAAGAAACATCAGTAGAGCCAGAGGGTTTCAAAGTTTTAAAACAAGGCATGCACTCACGAATAAGCCATTTGCTTTATAGCTTAACTTCTGTAAATTGCTACATCAATTGCTTCAGCGTCCTACCACAACCTTAAATTTATACCCCTACGCACTTAGTCAAAATACATTCGTAAAAGTTTGTAAAATTATTCGCTGTTTGCAAGTGAGCTCAGTCTTAATTTAGTCGTAGGGAGATCAGTATTACGGGCAGAGTTTGTAAAATCCAAAGTTTGAGCGAAAATCATTTGAAAAATTTAGGCCTGTATGTCTACACGCTTTTGAGAAATCATTTTCACCTAAGATGCAATCGCACTCATAGAAGGAAATTTGTTTTTAGGCTAACCGGGTGGTTAGATGCAACGCATTCGGGCGGTGGTATAGCCCGTTTTCTCTATTCTGAGACACGGCACATTGGTGAAGCCGAAAACTTTGCGTTACAAACACCATTACAAGGGAGATTGCACCAAGCGTGAAATAAATCTACCTCGAAATGACTTATTTATGTAATAATAAAACAAAAACATTGCGGCGCCCATTTGTTAAATGATAGATTTATAAAACTAGTTTTAATTCAAAATACAGTGATCAAGATTAGAAGTATAGGGATGATGCTCACATGTATACCAACTGTTACATTTATAACTTGGTTTAACTCAAAAAGATTATACAAGTTTATCTTTATCAGTTTACTTATTCAAATAGAATAGAAAGCAAAACACAATGATAGTAATTAGCATTATGTAACAGCAAAAGTTTATAATAGGCTACCTTGCAACACATCAGCTTTTTACAAAATCACATTATTGAGCTTTAGCCTATACAGTTTACATGACAAAAGTGTTGCCAAGAATAAAATCAATCAAAGTCTTTATATTTTAAGTAGGAGCCACAACACCTCCCCCTTTAATTTCTGAAATATTCAACATAGTCAATAGTCATATACAGTTCGGGGTTGGCGTCGTCGATTGCAGCGCCTAGGTGTTTGAACAGTGGCATCAGAACCTAAATCTGCTTTGGAATTGTTATTTGGTTTGTTTGTCAGATTGCTTAACAACTCATCAGAATCAGAAGTGTTTTCTTCTTGAGATGAGTCTGCCGTATAGTGAGATCGCAGTTGTTCGAGATGCCTTCTCCAAACTTTGCCATTTGAAATGATTTTGACATTAAAACTACAGCTTCCATAAAATTTTACGATTACTCCTGGCACCCATTTTTCTTCTTCCGTGTTTTGAAAGTATTTCCTTGCGTAGCATGGTGTACCAATTTTGAACTCCATTGTTTTAGGCTTGCGAGTCTCTTGTTGTTTTACACGTTGACGTCTTTGCAAGATGTGTGCCAGTGAAGGCATAAACGTGTCAATTTTAGCAGGAATTTGACGCCCCATTAACAATTCACTCGGCGAATATCCACAAGGTACCGGTGTTCGCCGATATAGCATCAGAAACTCTTGCAAGGCTTTTGGTGGGGATAATTCAGACTTTTTTAAAGCTTTCTTAAAAGTATGTACGAGTCTTTCAAAAGCACCATTAGTTGCTGAATGGTATGGTGCTCCGGTCAGGTGAATGATTCCTCTTTCCCTGCACCAGTTCTAAAATTCATTAGACTTAAAGGTTGCTGCATTGTCTGATACCACGGTGTGCGGGTAACCAAAATGAGCAAATTCCATTTCCAGAATATCAATTGTCGCTTTGGTGCTCAGGGACGCTGTTGGGTGAATGCACGGATATTTTGAAAAAGCATCCGTTAACAGCAACCAGTTCCTCCCCATAAAATTAATAGCATGGTCAACGTGAACCCTGCTCCATGGACGTTCTGGTAGAATCTACGGATGATTAAGCTGCTTTGGAGGGTCATTTTGATGCTGGGCACAAGAATAACATTTGTGACAGGTGTCGACTATGTCGTAATCGATTCTGGGCCAATACACTACAGTGCGTGCCAATTGCGTCATGCGCTGAATACCAAAATGTCCCAAGTGTAACAACTTTAATACTTGTTGTTGAAGGCTATGAGGAATAACTAGTCGTGCTCCATAGAGCAAACATCCGCATGATGTTGACACGGAAGTTGCAATTTTTTTGAAGTCATCAATTGAGTAATGTCCGTTTGCGGAGATATCCTTCTCGTCAATCCAGCCGTCTTGAACATATCTCATTACCGTAGAAATAATTGGATCTTTGGCGGATTCTTTGGCCAACCGCTCAGGATCAGTAGCTTTTAACTGTAAGCTAACTGTGTTGATTGCATTTGCCACATGTGTATTGCCTTCCTCCTCTTCTTTGTCAAATTTATCATCTGGTCGCACGGGAAGTCGACTTAAGGCATCTGCGTTTCCGTGCGTTGCGGTTTTTCTGTATTCAATTGTATACTCGTATTGACTCAACATGAGAGCCCATCGAGCCAAACGATTTGGTGCTAAAGCCGGCGTGGCTTTATGAGGTCCAAAAAGGGCCAGTAACGGTTTATGGTCCGTAACCAAAATAAATCGACGTCCATACAAATACTGGTGGAAATTCTGCAGAGCAAAAACAATTGAGAGTGCTTCTTTTTGGATTTGACTATATTTTCTTTGAGCATCTGTTAAAGTTTTTGACGCATTGGCCACAGGGCGTTCACTACCATCTGGAAAGCGATAAAATAATACTGCACCAATACCAACATTTGAAGCGTCGCATGAAATGCCCAAAGGAAGAGATGGTTGAAAGTGGGCTAAAACAGAATTACTAGAAAGCATCTCTTTTATAGTGTTAAAACTAGCTTTCTGCTCATGATTCCATTCCCAATTAACTCCTTTCCTCGTTAACTTGTGAAGTGGTTCAGTGATTGTTGATAAATTAGGTAGGAATTTACTGTAAAACTGGACAGAGCCCAGAAAAGAGCGAAGACTGGGAACGTCTTTAGGTGGTGGGATTTCAAGTACTGCATCCACTTTTGTGCTTTTAGAAATGCCGGATTGAGACAATTGATGCCCAAGATACTCAACACTGGGTTGTGCAAAAATACATTTTTCTAGGTGGCAACGTAAGTCTTTGTCTTGTAATCGTTAAAACAGTGCCCGAAGATTTTGTAGGTGATCTTCTGCCGTGGCTCCACTTACAAGAATATCGTCCAAATACACAGCAACACCTTTTAAATTGTTTGTCAATTGGAACATGATTTCCTGAAAATGGCCAGGGGCTGAACTAATACCGAACGGAAGTCTCATTTGTAAAAGAACAACTTTATGTGTACTTAAAGCTAGTTTCTTTTGACTTTCTTTACTCAAGGGTATTTGATTGTATGCATCAGCAAGGTCGATTTTAGTAAAACCGTAACCTCCACCCAATTTGTGCATCAGTTCTTCAGGTAAAGGAAGTGGTTGTCGGTGAGTCTCCAGCTGTGGGTTAACGGTGACTGAGAAGTCCCCACAGACACGAATACCAGCACTTTCTTGACCTGGTAGTTTAGTTTTTCGGACAAGCACTACTGGAGTCCCGCAGTCATTAAACTGTGTCGTCTTCCACACTCCTTTTTTAATACCAGCTCCATAAGCTTGTGCCAGCTCCTTTTGCAATGCAAAAGGTACTGGTCGTGGCTCACAAAAAATGGGCTTGGTGTCATTTTTAAATCGGATATCAAGCTCAAAATCTTGCAGACAGCCGAGTTCTGGCTTAAAGACATCTGGAAAGTTCTGACACATTTGTTCACAAGCTGATTGCAATGTCATGTCATGCTTAACATAATTAGATACTTGATGAACCCTTTCTTTCATATCGTTACATAAGTTTTTGTTCATCATAGAATCAACAGAAATTGCCAATGTAGCAATACTGTATCTGCCCAATAATTTAAGGTGGGGAATTGTAGTCACAATAAATTGTAATTGCTCACCTTTGTCAACCGATTTTCTTTGTTCCAGCAGTTTCACTGAATTAGCTGTGTAGATTCCAAGCACTGGAAGATCATCCCCACATGCAGACAGAAAACTTTCACTAACTGGTTGAAGGTCAGGCTTTCCCAGGGACAATCAGTAATTTTCACTCATAAAATTATTACTTGCCCCAATGTCAACTTCAAATGTGAAGTGCTATTTTCAACTTTTACTTTGCATTCCAATCGAGGAATGCTGACAGTACTTTTAGTAGTCTGTAAGGTCTTGGGTACAGAAATACTTTTTACTGAATTGTCTCTTTTCCTTTTGAAACATACAGTTTGGGTATGGCCTTTTTATTACAGTAATGGCAATTTGCTTCTTTGAAATAACAATCTTTGCCAGAGGGTCCTTTCTTTCCACATCGTCCACAAGGAGGACCAGTGGCATTTGAGCTAAAACTTTGAGCATTATTGGGTCTGGAGCTAGTTTTTGATTGAACCATGCTGGCATTTCTGCGTGATTGGTCAAACTTGAGAGGTTTGACAGCATTAACAGTGTTAAACAAGTTTGACTTGGCATTGTAGACTGTCTCTTTTGCTACTTTAGCAGCATCCTCAGTCTGAATAGCAATTTGAATTGCTTTTGCAAATGTCAGATCCTGACCTTGTTCTTTGAAAACAGCTTTTAGAACTGCTTTATTATTTACCGAGAAGATAAATTGAGTGCACATTGCTTCATCTTGAGGGTCTTTTATGGTCGAAAAATCACAGGTGATAGCATCCTGGCGAATTGTAGCTGCTAGTTCTTGAATTGATTCACATGGTTTACGTTGTATGTTACTCCAAAACTTATACCTCTCACGTACAACAAATCGTTTGGGGTCGTACTGTTCTGACATAAAGGTAACAATAGTTCCCATTGGAAGTGTATTAATTTCCACTGGTGGCGGTTGTTGTGCTGCCAGATTTTGCAACAACTTGTACACAACAATCGACTGGTTTGTGAGAAAAACTGGGGCAATCTGTTTTCTGGAACAGAATGTGCCCCAATAAAAGTTAAGAACCTTGAATGGTAATCAGTCCACAACTTGGAAGTTGGATCAAATGAACTAAAACTTGGCACAGCAAATGCATTTGGAGAGGCTGCTTCTTGATTTGATGCTGGTACCTGACAATTACCAATATTTCGAAGCTTCCAAAAAAGCTTGCATTTGTTGCCTACCTTGTTCATTTTGTTGCTCAAGCTGAAACTTTTGCTGTTCCATTTGAGCTTGTTGTTGTTCTATTTGGACCCTTCGTTGTTCCATCTGTGCTTTCAGCAATTCTATTAGTTCTTTGTTGCTCATCCTCGTCGCCAGTTGATCTTTGTTACATTTATAACTTAATTTAACTCAAAAAGATTACACAAGTTTATCTTTATCAGTTTACTTATTCAAATAGAATAGAAAGCAAAACACAATGATAGTAATTAGCATTATGTAACAGCAAAAGTTTATAATAGGCTACCTTGCAACACATCAGCTTTTTACAAAATCACATTATTGAGCTTTAGCCTGTATAGTTTACTTGACAAAAGTGTTGCCAAGTATAAAATCAATCAAAGTCTTTATATTTTAAGTAGGAGCCACAACACCAACTTTTCGTTACTGCGCTTACAAATAATATTTTTTGGTGAAGCCAGCGCAGCCGGTTGAAGCGATGTTTTTATCCAACATAATTGACTAGTAGCGTTGGCGGGCGACGCCGGATAGTACTTTCATAATTTAACTCCAACACTTTCGCTCCCGCGCCGGTATGGTTACCGGCAAGCGATAAAGGCGTTCGCTCCCGCGACGGTATATATACCGGCAATAAAAGAAATGGTGGACATGCGTGCAATTGCTTGCATACGTCTTGTTCAAGCAGCTTTATTACATCATTACCACACTTTCCATCGACTCACATTACAGACAAAACCAGATATTGCCGATTGTTTTTTTGTAACGTTTGTAGATCAACCGCCCAAACATCTTTTATCTATTTACGAAAACATATGGTTAGACAAATTAAATGCTACTATTAACATAAATAAAATGCTCTTGCCCTCAATTAAGTGACTTTGTAACTATTTTTTGTTTTTGAAATACTGTTTTAGTTTTATTTCCTCTTACATCTCAGTGTGTTATCTATCACTTACGTCACTGCTTCTATAGGTTATGACCCTTCACTCATTATTATGATATACTGCCCTTTGTTTATTTAGTAATTAGACAACTCTTTCATCTCTTTTCTATTTCTACATAACTTAACCTATCATATTAGTTTGAATGTATTTTGAAAGGAGTCGGAGCTAGTTTTATGGCCTGTAGTTTTGATAGCTGTTTGTTGTTATTGTAGACCCTGTGCAGATAAATATTTTTGCTTCTTGTTAAGTTTTGAAGATTTTATTGTCTTACTACAGCCTTTTCTCTGGTTTACCATTAGTTTGTTTGAAAATATTTAAATTTTTTTGTGCGATTTTTATTTTTTTTTGCAGAAACTGAGGATGCGTTAGCGAAATTAATTTTTCTTATGGCAAATAAATGTCTAAGCTGACTTTATTACTGTTTGTTAATAGCAGACCCTTTTTCAACGTCTTGTTCAAGCAAAAACGTTTTATATATAAACTTTTCTAACATTCTGCTTGTGGTTTGTAATTGAATTTTTTTGTGTGCTTCGCTCTCGCGACGGTAAATATACCGCAAAAAAATTTTTGATGGAAACTCTTTTTACGTGCACGCCAATGTTACAAAATGGCGGACGGTAGCGAAAGTGTTAAGGGTTTTGCTTTAAAGCATGCGCAAGAATTCAAGTTATTTGTAAATGATTTGGTTAACTGTAAATGAGTCGAGTAGCAGTCTAAACACTGAGTACAGTCTAAAGCTCACAGACTACCTGAGTCCGGCCTACACAATTCAAAACAGGAGAACTACAATTATCAAATGACCTCTCGCCAACCTTTCTACCAGAATTCGCATGTGTAGGTTTTTGCGTGTTCAAGGTTAAATAATCACACTTAGTTTAAACCTACTTTATTGATAATCCACAAACTTATTCAAATAGAATTACACATAAACATAAAATGCAAAAATCGGTCAGTATTTTTAGTATATTTGTAAACTAGCTATAAGAAATTTATAAATCACGTCTGTCTCGGTTTCATATAGATTCAAACTGTAAATGTTAAACGTTGTTTGGCGAGACGTCAACTGTTGCCGGAACCACGAATCAAAAATATAGGAAATACGAAGTATGAGAAAAATATTATTTAGGTTAAATTACATTGAAATTCATATGAACACTAGCATGAATCCATGGGAATATTGAACAATATTGAGAATGAAACGCTACACATGCATATGTTACAGCTATTAGCTTTGATTTGTTGCAGAAATTATGTTTGCACTTAATTACTGTTAGCTTTCAATCATCGCAGTAATTATGTTATTGCTATTAGCTTTATGTCATTGCTATTAGCTTTATGTCATTGCTATTAGCTTGAAATATGAAGTAAACATAAACATACGATTAACCTGTCACTCGCGGCAACTACAGCTGATTTAGAATGAAATGTAACATTTTTTCGAATCATCCGGCGGGTTGCACTAAAAGCTTTTGCTGACCCCAAGCGGCTCTCGGGCTCTATGTTGTGCAGACCTGACCTAAGGGATTGCAATGATCATCATTCCATAAAGCAAGGGTTCCCTAACTGGGGTGCATGAACCCCCATGGGGTGCGTGAGTCCACCCCAGGGGGTTCGCGAAACGTTTCCGAAAATCAAAACTAGAAATGTTTAAAATCAGTTTAGGCCAATATAATCTGAATAGCGGATTAATTTCAAGTAAAAAGGCCTGATTTTTATTTAATTATTGACATGACTTACGAGCCGTAATTTGTAATACAGCAAGAGCCGCTCATTATGACCACGGATAATATGACCATTTTTTGGATAATATGACCAACATATTATCCGAAATTTGGTCAACATATTGTGCGTCAATGGAAGAGTTCGATATTTTTTCTGGACAAATAAGTGATTTTTTGTGAAAACATCTTGTTCAGCGCGACATTACCGAGTTTTTTGCACCAAAAACTAACTCACCTACGTGCGTAACATTTTGAATTCGTTTTGCAGTGCTTTGATATGTTACTTTGATTAAACGTTACTTGAACTATCATTTACTTTGTTATACCGTATCACCGCTTGTACATATTGTACTTAATTTTATCGTCACTTGTACTATTACAATACTGTACTTTGTTTTACTGCCAACGTCACGCTGTTACTTTGGTGAACAAAAAATTTGACGGTATTTGGACTTCTTGTGGCTTACGGCCTCGATTTAGGTGCGATTATGGCGGCTTCGGTTTTTATGACCATTCGGATATTATGACCAAAATGGTCTGGTCCCAAGGTGGTCATATTAAGCGGCGTCTACTGTATCTGTATAATTTATTTGTATAGTGAATTTGTATAATTTGTAAACTTTGTGTAATTCTTATTAAGAATTCATGTTTTTGAGGTTTCCACGATTTCCGAGTGATTGTTTGTTCATCTTTAATTTTTCATTGCAATATTACACTCTGCTTTTATGAAACATTGGTATGCGTTTTAATGTATAATTTGGGCTCAGATCCTATCTTGAAAACTTGGGGGTTCGTGGAGATTTCTGACATCCACAGGGGGTCCGTGGGGTATAAAGCATTAATCAATAATTCGAAAAATCCGCCAAGGTGCTAGTCCTGCTTTGTTCTTGGCAATGTATCTACGACCAATGGTAGCTAGTGGATAAAAATCATGGAAGAGCTGCAGCATTATCAAGCAAATCAATTTTGAAAAAATGATTGTAGTGCCATTCTATATGAAAAATACGCAATGGCATACAATAACGCAATACTACACAAAAGCGAGTGAACCAGCAATTATAGTTGGCAAATTAAGAATCGATGTTGAACCTAAACTTTTTCATTCAAGCAACAGTGCTTTAATGCTGCTCTGAATCTGTGCGTAAAAGTAAATATAGGCTTAACCCTTGTCAACACAGAGTTTTTAGTTAACTTAAATGGCACAGATGTTGACAATTTGTCAACATGACATATCCTTGTATTCTTTTATACAAACGCGCTGCTTTCAAAGTAAAGTTGTAATTAAAGACGATTTGATATCGATAAAATTTTATCCAAGCATTTCTAGAAGTCAAATCGTGGATCTGATTTCTATCCAAAGCTTAGTTTTCTTCTTATCTCTTTTCCGTAAACAGCTAAATCTTAACAAACAAAAGTTGGCTGTATGTATTTCAAACGCTAAAACACAGAAACATGCATCACAGCAACAAATTCATCAGCGTTCCAAGCAATATTGGTTTTATTGGAGTTTGCTGTGTCGTGAGCAAACCCGTCGACTGCAAATGAGGTATGCACATCGTGTATGTTTTGTATATCTGTAACATCTTCCCCGTTTGATTCAAAGTGTTTGAAGTAGCATTGATAAACTCCATCTTTTACGCAAGTAATTTAATTTCTCCGGTCAATTTCTTGTTTTTGAGGTATGGTTGAGCAAGCTGAAAGCTTACTTGATTGAGAAAATCTATTTGTCACTTTTCTCTGTGTCTCTTATCATAATATATGCTTTGTAAGCACCAACATTAATCAAATTGTAAATGATAACTATTGGCCAGCAATTTGTTTTCCTCAAGCAATTAAATTATTTACAGTTTTCATCAAGTCTGCCAACTCCATCTATACCGGTATGCTTGTTAAAATCAATGTTAACTGTAGGTTTCTTGTGGCAGCCAGTGATTGAAACGGAAGGTTGCAAAACAGATGTTATGAGAACATTCCTGTTTCGTTTTGGTTACTCATAAGTTTTTAGTGGTACTTTCAATTAAAAACCTGTTTTTATGTATGCACAGAAAGAGATTTGGGCTGGGGTTAGCGTTTGGTTTAGGAGAGTGGTTCCCTACCTTTTTTGGTATATTCCTCCTTTCACGTTTTTGAAACCTTTAATTCCTCCCTTTTCAAAATAAAATAAAAAACACGGGGCTTTTTGCTTTCATTTTGTACTTTTTAGATACTTTTTTCAATCCAACATGCCTTAGTGTAACACTGGTTCGCAGCCTTTTATTTGAAACGACAGTTGACAACGCCATAGCAAAGATTGGTGCAAGAAATCACGTGTTGAGAAAACTTACTCCGATAAAGTAGGATGCCTAGCCACGTCTATTCAAATCGACAGCTCTCGCCCACTGGCGAGGCCTATTCTGGGTAGACTAAAAATAGGAATTTGTTGGGTGATTTTTTTGGTGGAGACCAACTTTTTAAAAGCAGTTGTTCTTTTATCTTAGGCCATTATCAAGATGAAATCATATTGTTTTGTAAACCAACTTTTTAAACCAATTTATCTTCCTATTTTTGGCCCAAAATGCTTACATTTTATGATCAAAGTCAAAAACTTTCAGGGACTCATGGCTTCTGCAGCCAAACCCTAGCAACGCCAATGCCCACACCTTGTGGTAGTCAGCAGCGGAATATATCTAACCAGTATAGTAAACATCTTGCCACATCATAAAACTCTATTCAGCCCTCAACATCACTTGCGTCTCATAACTAATAACCTCAACTCTATCAATAGCAAAAATCTAATATTAGCCTGCATTGCCCTAACCAAGATCAAAAAGAAAGTTGTCAGCCCAGTGGAATGTCGAGACAAACCAGCAATGGCAAATTGTATGGACTGTATGGACGACATGCAGCGAGACAACCACTGAAATCGAGTAAAACTTTTCTCAATCACACCACCGCCTCGCATACATCATCTCCAAAGAATGACATGCTTTGGAGAGAGATGCTTGAGCAAAATTCCTGTAGCCATGACATGAGAATCCCTTCATCTTAATTTTTTCCACCATCCCATAATGCAATCTGAGCTAAATAAAAAGACTTTAAATTGCTTCCTCAGCAGAGTTGGCCGCACAAACAGTAGCCAAGGAATAGTGGGGCATTTCCACATCTTCAATCACCTGTGAGTGCGCTTCTGCGTTCGAGGACATCTAGCATCTTCTTATTTTCCTTAAATTGCTGACATCATGCTCAACTAGAAATATAGCACTGTACAGTCTACAATACATGTGCAGGACATTCCATGAAACAGTGACCAAGCAACATGTGACGTCTCAATAGAAAAACGGCAAAATGTATGCTTCTTGATAAGTAACTGAGCAAAATAAGTTACCTCAAAATATGTAGTATAAAATGTTTGATTTTTGAGTGATGATGATGTGTGTGCAATGATAGTGAAATGAAGGGGGAAAAGTGCTCTTGTAAAAATGATAGATCTTTAAAGTGACTTTTTTTAATTTTGTGAATTACAGAAAATTCTGAATACCATTGAAATAAATTTTAGTGGGGTCGATTTTGTTTGTGTGAGGATGAAGACTTTTCTTTTGGAGGATGCTTTGCATCAAAGGTTCATTTTTCTTTTCATTTGAGATAACGATCTATTTTTTGGAGGTATTCTTATCATGCAGCCGCGTATATAGTTTCTGAAAATCGTTTCGTCGTTAAGTTAAAATGCCAGAGAAAAAAAGGAAAAGTGTTTCTTTCAGCAAAATTTGTGCACTGTTTTTGGAATTTTTCAACACTCCTGTATGTGACAATATATTCATGGCATCGCATTGCAAAACATCTAGGCAAAGAAAATTTATGGAAAAGTACTGAAACACAAACGGTGTGCTAAAGGTAACAAAATTGAAATTATATAAACTTTAAAATGTAAAAATTCTTTCCCTAAATGGGAGAAAATCCTTCCGGGAAGGAATTCCTCCCCGGTTGGAAACCACTGAACTAATTTAATAAAATGTATGCAAGAATTCTGAAATACAAATATCCATCTAAGTGAAACAAATTTAAAATCTTTAAAGACTAAAAGGTGAAATTCTTCCCTTATGAAGGTAAAATTCCTCTTTGGGGAGGAATTCTTCCCCGGTTGGAAACCACTGGTTTAGGATTAGTCCACATCATGGTCATCGAAGGATATTGTGAACGTTTACTATTTAAAATAGCAGTCTTTCAACATCAAAAGAAAGTTAACATTAAAATTGGTCAAGCATGCAATTCAGGAGACACTTTTTATTTAGGCGATGTCTGTTCTGGCCTTACCGTTTGCATTCACAACTGGCTCGCTGTGAGAGCGAAAAAAATTGGCTAATGGGAACTGCCATGAGCACAAACAATTTAGAATAAACAAAATGTGCCACAGCGCAATAATGAATAAAATTGAAGTGTAGATACGCCTTGATTTTCTTGATATAGCAATATTTGTAGCAATGCTCATTTTACTTACTGTCATTGAGGAACAGTTGTGTCAGTTACGTATATTCCTGATGAGAGCTGAATGTTTCGCCGATAACGTTTGAATACTTTTTAATAAAATGTTTGCCTGCTTATTGTTGTTTGTTAATTGATTATAAAAAGCAACTTCTCAGCCTAAAAATTTACAGATTTAGGCCTATAAAATCAAGCTTAATAGCCTTTTCAAAGAAAATTAAATTACATGAAAGATCTTTCCAAGAATTCTAGACAACAGATTTCGGATTCGTTTCTCGAGACAACCATGCTGTGTGGGCTCTTTGTTGTCAAAACGTCGTTTGCCAAACATTAAACACAAAACGACATTTTGAAGCGAAGCACGATAGATCCATCAAGGACGATGCAGAGAAGATCGAATCTCTTAAAAACGCGGTATCCTGCTACGATAAGCAAAGCAGCATTTTCAAGAAAGTGATTCGCAGCACGATCAAACAATTGACGGTAGCAACAAAGTCACAGAAAGCACTGCTAAACATAGAGAACCATTTACTAATGGGGTATTTCTAAAGGTAGCCTTTCTCAATTGTGCTAAAGTGTTGTTTGATCATTTGCCAAACAAATGCACCATAATTTCGAAAATCAAAGATAGGCTGTTTCTTCTAGAACTGTAGAGAGACACATCACGAACATGTCTACCAATGTAACTGAGCAGCAAACTGTTGCGTTAAAAGCTCCGAATGTTTTCAGCGTAGCTCTTGATAAAAGCATAGATATAAACGATATTTCACGTTTAGCAGTTATAGCTAGGTACTGCAGTAATGGTGAGGTACGTGAAAAACTTTGTTGCTTGAAACCTATGCATGGCACTACCAAAAGAAAAGATATACTTGACACCTTCTCCAAGAATTTTGAAGAAAGAGGGATTGATATAAAGATATTCTCAGTTACAATAGACGGCGCACGTGCTGTGATGAGACAACATGGAAGACTTGAGTTTACATGCATTTCAATGGATGGATATTGAAGACTTCCAGATGGAGCTGATCGATTTCAAAGCATCTTCATTGTGGACATCAAAATTTGTTGATTTTTGGAATCGCTGGAAACGATTGAAAACAAGCAAAAAACATTTTAACATGTTGGAAATCTTTGCCAGAGAAATTTAGCTGTCTGAAGAAGATGGCAATAGCTTTGCTGTCTGCATTTGGATCCACTTATTTGTGTGGATAATAATTTTCATACACGAAAGAAAATTCGGAAGCATGTATTCTAATTAAAGTGATCAAATTTACTCCCAATATTACAAACCTGATCAAGAATAAGGATATCATTAAAAAGCGACTCTTTAAACTGTATTCGACCTTATCCAATAAAACTAATTAAATAAATTTGCCTCTTATCCGTGTACTATTCAAAACTGGTAGTTGACTGTGCAAACCAAACACATAGAAATGTTTGGCACGCGAAGTTGGTTTCATTTTGATATCATTCGTAAACTGGCACACTGCGTTCAAAAGGTTGCCGACCCCTGCCGTATGCAATCACCGTTTTCAACTTTCTGAATGGATTTGTAGTGCCTTCTGTTGCACCTGACCTTAACTTAGATCTTACCGTAGAGCATTTTATATTGTTGATACCATGTACAATTTTATTTACAGGCTTTCCATTCCACTGACAAACACACCACTGAGCAACAAGTTTCACATGCGAAAAAACTTATTTATGACTGCCATTATTCATCATTATTCAATCCCAGGGGATGGGACTTACGTTACTAAACAAATGTTTTGGTTCCAACTGCAAATACAAAATTCCTACAAAATAATGTCAAATTTAGCTTCTACAGAACAATGTTGTTCCATTGATTTAATACACTACACATTTCAACAATGCCCCTCCGGTTCAAGTTCATCAAAATTTATATATATCGGTTTAGTTCCGATTTGGTTCAATGCTTTATAACAATTGTGGTTCGGGTTCAGGAAAATTAAGCGGTTATTTTTGATTTTCGGTTTGGGTTTGGTTAGATGAACAGCATGAAATAGCCTACTATACAATAATAATTGCTTTTTTCTATCAATATTGCAAAGAGTGCGCTGCTGGTCTTAAAAATCTTGATCGGTCACTTTGCATTTTCCAGTCGATGACATGTGCTTTCGGCGACAAAAACTTGCAATACGCTGAGGATTTTATTAATTGGTAGTTGTTTTTTGTTTTTTTACTCACACATATTTCTGACTAATAAATCAGATCATTATTAATTGATTGCTGTTCATTCACAAAATTTTAATATACTGTTACGTTAGGCTACTAAGCTAATCTTATGCTAGGCAGTTTCAACATAACCAGCAGACTGCAAATTCAACTTCCTTCCTAAAATTGCTTTCATTTATTTGGCCGACTTGTCATCAATTTGACATCCAGTAGCCTACTGTGACTGTTTGCTTCTTCCTAGCTCTATTAATTGGCACCATGACCTTAGCATATTAGTAGACATGCGGTATTTGCCAGCTAAAGTAAAATCACAAATTTTGATCAGAAAATTTATTATCTCTAAAGGTCACTTCGCCGTTGACAATTTTTGTGTAAACAGCATAACTTTTATACTTCTCCTCAAACGTTTAATTATTTCCTTTTTCTTCGTCTGTACAAACATCTAACTGTGCTTTCAACTTCCTCAGCTGGTGCCTGGTGCTAGGCCTGGTTAAGATAAGTTAGAATCTGTGAATCATTTATGTAGCCTCCGGAACGCTTTTGTTGTTGTCTTTATAAAAAAAAAGATACGTTAAGAAGGCAACAAAATATTTTTCGCATTTTTTGTCAAGTAGATCAGGGTGTGCAAACTTTTTTGCCGGCAGGCCAACAGTCCGCCAGAAGAAGATCGCCTTCACCGAGCCAACACTTTTGTTTTTGCATATCACTCAGAAAATAGTCTACTCATAAAATGAAAGACCTTTTTAGGAGATCAATCTCGAGAGGCTAAAGCCTTTGGACTGATCCGAAACTTTTTTGATTTTTTAATAGAAACATAAACCACTAAAAGGTCCAGCGTTTAAACTAAAAATTTTAGGGGGGGTCAATCTCAAGAGGGCGAAGTTTTGAAATCGAACGCCTTTCTATTTGAACATAAGCGACCAAAAGAGTAGCGTTTTTATACTGCAAACTTTTTCTGCGGTTGTTTTGAATGATAAGTCTGTGAAGGCAAGCCCCAAGTTAAATCCTTCTGCGGGCCCCACAGTTTCATCTCGGAGGACTCAAAGTAAGCTAATTTGTTTTTGTGACAGTAACGTTCGAAATCACCCTAAATGAAAATCGTTGCAAGGAAACTGGAGATCACTGAAATTACTAAACCTCTTTCTGAATCTTAATCGATAGGTAGTAACAGAGTGCTTTGAATATGTGACCGCTGTTCTTCGAATGCAAGTCGGTGTGCAGCAGTTCGCAGCCAACTGCGTACGAGCGAAGGAAAAAGAGAAAAAGTCTTGCTAATGTAATCATAGATATTGCCAAGTAAAAGCTGAGAAAGTGAAATGATTGGATCAAAATTTATTTTGCTTATTTAACAGAGAGGTTGAAATATTGTGAAAGCATAGTTTTTAGATTTGGTCAGGCATCAAGTCCCTTGGACTTGTGTAGAACCAGCCATGTACAAACTATTTCAAAATTGTGATACAGTCGGACAGTCCAAATAAAAGTGTATTAAATACGTGCTGATGCCTTTTATACCAATTTTGCAATTTAAGCTCTTCATTCTAAATATTTCGTGCAAATCTTTTTTGCTCTGATTTGTATAGTAAAATTCCAACAAAGTCAAAATACAGATCATTCCAGTTAATTGCTCAGTCAATTTGTCCAACTCTTGTTCGATTAAGTGGATTATGCGTTTATCCAAAATTAGAATAAACACGCAAATGAAGCACTAGAGAAGACAAAGTATTGTTTAATCATACACAACATTGTTCCAATCAAGAAAAAAATACTGCGCAATAGTAATTTGTTTAATGTTGATTTGCATGCTCTTTTTTAACTGTTTTTTTTTAAACTAAACAATGTGTCCACGTCTGCGCCTTCACATTGAAAACGTCGCCGAATTGTATCAAGAACGTTTAACACTTATTTATTTTTGGGCAGGGCAATTAGAATTGAATTGGAAGTGTTTTCTTACTCGATGTCATTGCTTCATGGTATTTTTCACTCACATCAAAACCGA
Source organism: Trididemnum clinides (assembly GCA_963675345.1). NCBI lineage: Eukaryota > Metazoa > Chordata > Ascidiacea > Aplousobranchia > Didemnidae > Trididemnum > Trididemnum clinides. Next base: position 14,096,711 of record OY776295.1, read on the forward strand.
CAATGCGAAGAACGCATGCTAATTTATGCTCGCACACTGCAAAAATATCTGCTGCAAGATCAGAAAATTGTGCAGTGTTGCAACATCAAATTTTGCAAACATGAAAGATGCCGCCTGAAATTGATCAAAGAAATCTTGCACCATTTTTAGAGTGCACTACTTGCTCCCACTGCGCTCGTAATTGGCGTCTGTCTTTCAAAAATGCCAAAATTTTTGCCGAATTCGAATTTTTGTCGACTGATTTTGCAACTAATACTTTGGTTAATCCAGTGGTTCCCAAACTATGGTACGCGTACCACTACTGGTACGCGAGAGTCTTTCAGGTGGTTCGCGAGCAACTTACTTAAGTTGATGAGCTACAACAATAAATATTTTTAATTGAAAAACCTAAAATTTTTATGTCATAATTGTTTTTATTTGGGCTTTACACGCCAATAGAAAGGCCAATTGTCTAATAAATAAAATGAATATAAGTTGGTTCGAGCTGTAAGGTCAACCGCTGGTTGCAATAGAATTGTAGCTTATTTATTCATCCTACATTTGTTTAAAATTAATTTTTATTTTGTTAGAAATGGTCGAAGTGATATGAAATATTTGTCAAAGCATCGTATGAAGTTACTCTCCTAGTTGCTAAAAATATGAAAGCACATACCATTGGCGAGTCTCTGGTAATGCTAGCAGCAAAGATTTTGGTTAAGAACGAAATTGGAGTGGAGGCGGCTAGAAACCGTATCCCTCTCTAACAACACGGTTAAAACAAACTGTTATTCTGGCTACGAGGTATTTTTGATAAATTCAAAAATTTTTAGCTCTTCTGGTAATGATAACGTTTATTCGTGTTAATACAAGCTTTTACCAAGCATGCAAAAAACTTCAATATTCATCAACAATTAAACAGCTACACAGCTCTTCTTCACTGGCACTAATAATAAACGAAAACACGAGCGAGGTAATATACAGTAAATAGCGTGCTACGCAATCGAAAAAAAAGGCAAAACAAAAAGTTTTAAAGAAAACAATAACTAATTTTAATCTAACACGATTAAAAATCGAATAGAGAGAATGTTCATCGATATTGCCGACCAAGTAATTTCGGCTGTGAAAGACTCAAAGTTTGGGTTTTCTATGCAACTGGACGAGTCAACGGACATAACAAACAATACTCAATTGCTCGTCTATGTTTGCTATATTACTCAAGACAATGATGTGAAAACTGAGTTGCTGATGAGCAAGGAACTTTCCAGCACAACAAAACGAAAGGATGTTTTTGAGGTTTCGGACAATTTTTTCAAACAGAATGAACTAGACTAGAAAAAGTTGATTGTCTGTACAACCGCCGGGGCTCCCTCCATGCTGGGACGTAAATCTGGGTTTACAACTAACGTGGAAACTGCTTCATCAAACGTTGTTCAATGCTTCATACATAGATTTGCCCTCTGTGCAAAGGTGCTTCCTGAGAAAATGTTATTGTGTTTGAAGCAAGTTACCAAACTGATAAATTTTGTAAAAACATCTGCCGTAAATTCCTGGTTGTTTCAACGATTTTGCGAAGATTTTGGCTCCAAACATACCTGTCTGCTCTATTACACGGAAGTGCGCTGGCTCTCCAGAAGTAATGCGACAAGGCGTCCTTTTGAGCTGCGGGATGAACTACCTTAATTTTTCAGGGAAAAGAATCACGATTATCAGGCAGATCTTGAGAGTAAGGAGTTTGTTGCAAGATTGGCCTATTTATCCGACCTTTATGAAGTTCTAAACAACTTCAATATGTCATTTCAAGGCTCCAACGGAACTTTATCTGAATATATTTCAAAGCTGGAAGCGTTCGTCCATAAGCTGGCCCTCTGGATAGAGAATGTGAACAATAAAAGGTACGCAATGCTCAAACTCCTCACCTCGGTTGAGGACAAACCTAATGATGAATTTTCTGAAGAAATTGCCTGCCATCTTTCGCAACTAAAAAAGGAGTTGATGCATTACTTCCTGACGTTACATCTTACACTTATTCCATTAACCCATTCTTTGTTGATCCAGCCGATCTGTCTGTGGGGACTGGAGAACAAGAAGAGCTAATAGACATTCAAACTGATAAGGCAGAAAAGATTAAGCATATGGAATGCGGCAGTCCTATTAACTGGCTGAGCATGGAGCCACTCATGCTGTTTCATAGTTATTGATTTTTATGTCAACGTGAGAGCGCGAGCAGGGGTTCTTTGCTTTAATGAGCATAAAATCGAAAAGCCGGAACCGTCTTGCTGCGCCTGGGCATGATTTTAGTTGCACTGTAAGCAGAGTTATTCGGGTAGTTATAAATAGGCATAGTAGGCATAGTACAGGCATAGTAGGCATAGTACAGACATAGTAGGCATAGTAGGCATAGTACAGGCATAGTACAGGCATAGTAGGCATAGTAGGCATAGTAGGCATAGTAGGCATAGTACAGGCATAGTAGGCATAGTACAGGCATAGTAGGCATAGTACAGGCATAGTAGGCATAGTACAGGCATAGTACAGACATAGTAGGCATAGTACAGGCATAGTACAGGCATAGTAGGCATAGTACAGGCATAGTAGGCATAGTACAGGCATAGTACAGGCATAGTAGACATAGTACAGGCATAGTAGGCATAGTACAGGCATAGTACAGGCATAGTAGGCATAGTACAGGCATAGTACAGGCATAGTACAGGCATAGTAGGCATAGTACAGACATAGTAGGCATAGTACAGGCATAGTAGGCATAGTACAGGCATAGTACAGGCAGAGTAGGCATAGTACAGGCATAGTAGGCATAGTACAGGTATAGTAGGCATAGTACAGGCAAAGTAGGCATAGTAGGAGAGGTGTGCGATCGAAAACCAGTCGCATAAATGTGACAAAGCCTTCTTTCCTTTCAAAAAAAAATTAATTTTTACTTTTATAAAATATTTGCTACTTGCTAATTAGCATTTTCAAGCCGATCTCCTATTAAGAGGGATCCGATTAGGGCTGCCACTCTAGATGTTTTATAGCTAGATCTAGATATTTTTTGCAAGGCCTAGAGGTATAATTGGGAAACTAGATGATGGCTAGAAAGTCTAGATATTTTTTTAACGTACTAGATATTATCTTGAGGGAAATCTTTAAGTCGAGTAGTGTCATAAAGAATAGTGAAGGAGGGGGATTAACTTGTTTTCCTTTACTTTTTTGTTCTAGGTTATGCAATATTGTTAGGCTAATGTTGTATTAGTGAGTTTATCTAATATTTTTCAAACATAATGTTGGGCTGAAAACACAGAACAGAGAAATTTTGGGCTGAAGTGGAGGATTTCAAAAATGCCTCTGGAGAGAATCCATTTTTAGATCTCATGAATTGTCTTAAGCAAGGATTGATACTACCTCATTCAAATGCAGATGTGGAAGTTTGGAGATGAGAGCGATGTGACATGAGTGCTCGACAGTCTTCATAGACGCATTTTCCACCCGAAGCAAGGGTGATGACCTTTTTTTTTGGAAAACACCATGTCCACGTGCGATCGTTAAATTTTATTTTGCAACACAGTGTTGCAAAGATCCCTAAACATCTGTTTCCTAGGTCCCGCAAGCAGCCGTTTTCATTTCATTGCTTGGTGAACTACTTAAGCATGTAATGTAAAGTTCAAATTTTGTCCTTTACGTTTAGTAGTAGGCGGACTCCAACAACTAAAAATCATCGCCACATCGTACTATGCCTACTATGCCTCTACTATGTCTGTACTATGCCTGTACTATGCCCACTATGCCTGTACTATGCCTGTACTATGCCTGTACTATGCCTACTATGCCTGTACTATGCCTACTATACCTGTACTATGCCTGTACTATGCCTACTATGCCTATTTATAACTACCCTCCGATTAGGGCTGCCACTCTAGATGTTTTATAGCTAGATCTAGATATTTTTTGTAAGGCCTAGAGGTATAATTGGGAAACTAGATGATGGCTAGAAAGTCTAGATATTTTTTTAACGTACTAGATATTATCTTGAGGGAAATCTTTAAGTCGAGTAATGTCATAAAGAATAGTGAAGGAGGGGGATTAACTTGTTTTCCTTTACTTTTTTGTTCTAGGTTATGCAATATTGTTAGGCTAATGTTGTATTAGTGAGTTTATCTAATATTTTTCAAACATAATGTTGGGCTGAAAACACAGAACAGAGAAATTTTGGGCTGAAGTGGAGGATTTCAAAAATGCCTCTGGAGAGAATCCATTTTTAGATCTCATGAATTGTCTTAAGCAAGGATTGATACTACCTCATTCAAATGCAGACATGGAAGTTTGGAGATGAGAGCGATGTGACATGAGTGCTCAACAGTCTTCATAGACGCATTTTCCGCCCGAAGCAAGGGTGATGATCTTTTTTTTTTGGAAAACACCATGTCCACGTGCAGTTGTTAAATTTTATTTTGCAACACAGTGTTGCAAAGATCCCTAAACATCTGTTTCCTAGGTCCCACAAGCAGCCGTTTTCATTTCATTGCTTGGTGAACTACTTAAGCATGTAATGTAAAGTTCAAATTTTGTCCTTTACGTTTAGTAGTAGGCGGACTCTAACAACTAAAAATCATCGCCACATCGTACTATGCCTACTATGTCTGTACTATGCCTGTACTATGCCTACTATGCCTGTACTATGCCTGTACAATGCCTGTACTATGCCTACTATGCCTGTACTATGCCTACTATGTCTGTACTATGCCTGTACTATGCCTATTTTTAACTACCGAAGTTATTCCTCGAATTGACCAATTAGTGGAGAAAAAATAACTACATCCTTCTCATTAAAACTAGGCAGTGGCTATTTTGCCGTCGACGGCAATTTACCCTCAGAGACTATTTTGCCGTGAGTTATTTGTGATTGGTCAATTTTAATGACGTACTAAACATGTGACTTTTGGTCGTCTCTGATTGGTCAATTTTAAAAACCAATTTAAAAAATTTTGCACCCCCAGGTCTCTATCCCCCACCCTGTACACTCCCTTGCAGTGTACACTGCCCCGTACATTTACATACCGGGTCTGCCCCTTCAGTGTACACTGCCTTTCTTTTAAAGCCCTGGCCAGCTGAGATTCGAACCCGAGACCATGGTATCTCAAGACCAGCGCTCTATCCACTACACCAGGGGTCGGCAAGCTTTTGATAACTGTGTGCCGACTTAAGGTTTGAAATCGTTCAGTGTGCCAACCTCATACATTTTAATTCATTAAAATAGAATAAACCAGACACAGTCCACATATAAGGTTACCATATTTAGAAAAGCAAAGTGCCGGACAATGGATGATAACCTTGCACCAGGCCAAATTTATGGGCTTTTCAACTATTGTCCATATAAAATCGGCACGCCCAAAGGGGTGGTCTCCAAAAAAAAAAAAAAAGGTCATCTGCTGTTTCGCAGTGGTTGTGGTGTCATTCACAGGCCCAAAGGTGGAAAACTTTCTGCAATCTCACAGGTGCTGACCTTTTTTTTTTTTTTTCTTTTTTTTTGGAGACCACCCCTTTGGGTTTGCCGGATTTTTGATCAAAAAGTCGGGACATGCCCTGAAAAGGCGGGATGTATGATAACCCTATCCATAGGTGGCATTAGTCTCTAACATTGTGTACAAATGCAATCAGAACTACTGGGCTATTTTTTATTGACTGGGTAGCTCCGATTGGTGCAACTTCCGTGTGAATAATAAAAACATTTTGTGCAATTTGGGAAGGCTCTGCGTGCCATTGGAAATTGCTTGGCATGCCAAGTGTGGCACGCGTGCCATAGGTTGCCGACCCCTGCACTACACCACAGAGTCACTGGTGCGATTATAGCAAATTTGGCTATATAAACACACGTGAATGATCACGGCAAAATAGATTCCAAGGGCAAATTGCCGTCGACGGCAAAATAGCCACTGCCTTAAAACTATTATTGTTTTCAGTTATATTTTAGTTTTTTTCAGCTCTGGGCTGATGCTAGTTTAATAAAAACATTGTTCCTGTATATTTCTGAGCTATTTAATTATCAGAATGTAGGTGGTATGCAAACATAGTATGAAACCTTTTAATGGTACGCAAGTTTAAAAAGTTACGGGAAACACTGGGTTAATCCAATAAACAGCCTTTCTTTTTATGCAATTAAACTGAATATTCAATCAGCCGATATGCGATTAACTGGACTCTTTTCTGGAAAAAAATTGGCTATGGTTTGGGATTTATAGTTCTTATGCAATAAAACATATCATGCGATTATCCGATATTCAGTTAATCAGATTCGTGGGTATTTCTTTTTAAATTTTTTACAAAATCTTGGTTGGCATTCTCAAAAAAGTCATTGAAGCTACTTTGGTCATTTTTTGATAGCATCTTTGATTTGGCTGGTATAATTCAATTATAGCGCTGTTTGGAGTCGTTATTTGTTTGCTATGCATAAATAAAGTTGAGAAAGTGTCATTTCATCTTTTTTGTTGGCCACAACATTTTGCCTTTGAAAGCTGTCCGACATTTGTGATTGGTCAATTTTAATGACATATAAAACACGTTACTTCAGGTCGTTTGCAATTGATAATGTTTACTCACGAATTAGAAAAAATGTGCTTACATTGTACACTTTTCTACACTGTACACTCCCCCGCTGGTGTACTTTGCCTTTATCTAAGTACCCTGCCCGCAAAGATTTGAACCCACAACCGTCGCATTTGTTGGGAGCTCCACCATCTACTACAGTATAGCATCACTACCGGGATAGCAGCAAATATGCATATTTAAATGTACATAAATGATGGCGACAAAACAGCCTCCAAGAGTAAAATGCCATTAATGGCAATATAGCAACTAACTAAAATTAGTATTTGTTGAATAACCAGATTTCAACATTAGTCTTTAGGTATTCAAAATATTCACAAACTACTTGGCATTATTGACTATAGTCACTGAAAGTATATAACAGTTCTACGATATTATCAAAACTAATTTTCCTTAGATAATTGTCACCTTGCCCAAAGCTAGCAATAATTTGGGTATTATGATGGCATAGCCATAGAACTTGGACATGTACATTAAATTTAAAAAGCAAAATCTGCAGAACTTCAAGACATTGTGTCATTTAAGCTTCTTAACCTAGTTTCAAGAAGTTGGTATAATGAAAGATTTTTATTTATAAGCTATAGGTGTTTAAGTTTTGCTGTTGCTTAATTTTCTTAGACACTCAACTTGCATTCTTAATGTTAAGTCTGTTGTTCAGTCTATCATGCTTTGCTGCTGACAATTTAATTTTTATTTTTTACAGTTTTAAGTAGAAATAGAGTACTGCACTTTTTCAGTAGATTAAAAAGCATTTGAAATTAAATTGCAACAAAATAGGGCTAAGAAATTATGTCTACAGAAATGTCACTTCTCCAAACAGAAAGATCTCAAGGAACTTTTCCTGTTAAGGAAATTACTAATTTACTTGATGGTGGTAAAAGTAAAACGGAGTTAAGACACAAAATAGGTGAGTTGCTAATTTTGGAATAGTATGGAAACAAACCAAAAAATTTAAAATTTAATGAAAGATTTTTTTCAAATTGCCAAAACATTAAGGTTTGGGGTCGGGGTTCTTTCCTAGTGTCAATTGACATTTTTTAAAAGAAACTTGCTTTAGCATGCTAACGTCATTTGATCAATACTCATACTCTATTGTCAAGGATTATGGTGGCTGGCAAGTGTAGGGTTAGCAGTACAACTCAAACTTATCACAGACATGCAACAATACACGAGATATCTCATCATAGTCTATGTTGTTTATGATGCTTTAAATTGCCTGAAAGAGAATGGCAAACAAAATTAGAAGAGTAGTAGTGTTTTAGCAATATTCCAGTTATTAGGCTAATTCATGGGCAAAACCTTATTTATTTGGTTATGTTTTGACATTGGTTTGAAATTAAATTTATGTAAATGTTTCTGGTACTGTTACTAATCTTGACTCTCGATTTTAAGTAAGTGTGCTTGTTATTATGCTTTTGAGTAGGGGTATGAATTGTGGATCAGTTTCACACTACACCTCTAAAGTTACTTCATGTGTAGAGTTATGAGAAACAAGAAAATTAGGCTTTTATATCAGATCAAACTTAGTATTATTCCAATTTGTTTCCATTGTTTTGATGCATAAATTTTTCCTTAATATTTTTTAAAGATTTAACGAAAAAAGTAGAAACTTGTCAAAACTGTTTAGAAACTCCTGCTCTTGAAAAGATTTGTTACAAACCGTTTTTGTTTGGAAAGGTATACTAATACCTGGATTTGGTCCATGTATATAATTCTTTGTGTTGAAAATTAGTTTCAAGCCCTGCTGTTGATCAATCCTATAATCCTTGACTCACTATCTTTTGTGGTATTTGCTTCACTTTGAGTTGTGAGCTTACCTGTAGCTTTTTCTCAGAAAATATCATATATAGTGACCCTCAAATGAAAAATGATGATTATTGTGCTATGAGCTGGGATGAACAACTGCTTCATGGCTTAAAACGAATGAGCTACTTTTATACCAACTTGGCGAAGAAAATGAATTGGGATTTTGCCAGTGTAAGAAGTCCAGAAATGGATTTTTTGCCAAGGTATGCTTTTGTGTTGATTTTTGTAGGCAAGTATTTTATGCTCTGTGATTTTTAATTTAAAATAAAACCTTTTTTTGTGTACACCAAAATAGTGTTTGTGCTTATATTGTCGTTTAGAACTAAGAGAAGTTCTTTAGAAAATGTACTTGTGCAAAGATTTTATGGATACTTCAAATTATATTGCAGTGCTTAGATGCTTATAATTTTTTTGTGTCACGTTTTGATTATTTTACATGCCTAATTGCATCTTGTTGTTAAATTAATCTTCGTTTTGCATAGAATTGTTGGACTCTCAACATCTTTAATGTTGCATCCTGGTGCTTTTATACCTACTGTAGTCAGTTTGGGCACAAAAGAACAAGCTGAAAAATGGTATCCTTTGTCAAAAAATTTTAATATTATTGGATGTTATGCCCAGACTGAACTGGGACATGGTATGAATAAAGTGTAAATATGTTTTACTTGATCATCAGTTTTAATTCATTAGTCATTCATTCAATTATTTGATGACTTGTGTCCGATTATTAATGTCAGTCTCACGTTTAGGTCTTTAAATTGAAAGATTTACAAGAATATATTTAATATCTGTACTATGCCTAACTTGTATGATGCTTAAGGAACCAATATACAGAAACTTGAAACAACTGCTACGTATAACATTGATGATGAAACATTTGTAGTCCACTCTCCCAGTCTTACATCAATAAAGTGGTGGCCTGGAGATTGTAAGTAGTTGGTTGGTTTTACTTTTTTTATTCGCTAGAAAAAAAGCTTCCAATGTGGCGTTCCCGTGCATAGTCAGACTGCCAGAGATGCCACGTAACTTGAATGGAAATAGTTCTATCTTGTTGATCATCAAAAAAAGTCAAAATGGGCAAATTCAGCATCAAAAAACTGCTTAAGCTCCGATTTTACGCAGAACAATTAGTTTCAAAAATGGATCTCCAAAAAAGAATCTTCAACTTCAAATCGGGCAAATTTTATAGGGGGTCAAGTAAAAAAATTTGCTAACCACTGCTCCAGATGAGTGCTGCTCACTGGCTGCATATTATCCAGCGTACCTTGTACTCAGCACCTTTGATAGGCTGACTCAGGTCTGGTACCAAACTTAGGATTGCTGTGCTCTTTCTTGAGTTGTTGATCTTTTTTTTTGGAGAGCTAATTGCTTATCTGGTATTGATAGTGCACGTGCCACAATGTGAGTAGCACTGCTCCAAACAAAGTATAACCTGTACAGTTATTCAGCTGATAACGTGTGCTTGAACCTTCTTATTCTTTAGAGTTGGCAGTGGTGTTGACACAGCGTTTTCTATCTCAAACACGGCAGCCAGACAGCAGAAGTTGTCTGGCAGTGCGAATATGAAAGCAAGATTTTTGACCTCCTTTGTTCTGGTGATCTGTTGATTGCAAGAGCAGCATTTTTTTTCTATATATCTATCACGGTCCACGTGTGCATGTGCATGTTACTTCAATGCGATTTGCAGTATATGAGAAAATGTTAATAGTGATGTAATTTTTAATTCAGTGGCAAAATTAGCAAATTTTGCTCTTGTCATGGCACAACTAGTCATCAAAAGAAAATCGTACGGAATGCATGCTTTCTTGGTACAAATAAGAGATTTGGACACTCATAAGCCGTTACCGGGTTAGTTAATGCCTACTTGTCACACTTTACAAAAGTGTTTTTTTAACTGGAAATTTTTTTAGTGACGTATTTATAGTTTTGCAATGAATAGTTACATTTTTCATAGATACGTTAACTTTTTGCAATGATTTTTATGATATTTTTATTACAATGTTTATATAGTCTAAGTTGGTTCTACTGTATACTGTAGCTTTGTAGTCTCAATAATCAATAAGTAGATTTGTAGTCCATATACTAATACCGGTAGTATCAAGCAAATTTTTATTATCTTTGATTTATTGCCCAGGTATAATGCTTGGCAGCATTGGTCCAAATATGACAATTAATGCAACCGACAATGGTTTTTTGAAGATAAGCAATGTAAAAATTCCCAGAGAGAACATGCTTGCAAAATATTCTGAGGTATTAAAAATGTTACGCTCCATCGTCAAGTAAAAGGAGTATTGTTTTGTTAGAATAGGTATTTTTTCTTAAAGTCTTACCATAGTAGCAGCTTGTTATTATTGTTGTTTTGTAATATTGTTTTTACTCTTACTGCAAGACACCAATTTTGGCCCAAGCGTAAGATCACTTTCTAACCTGTTTTAACGTTCTGCAAAAATTATTGTATCTTCCGATAAGTTTGTTTCTGGTTAGAATCTTCCCGGCAGATAAAATCGTTGTAAAGTGCTTTTTCCACATGTAGAAGAATCACACTCAACCATTTGTCGTTCTCATAAAACGCCTTAAATCACATTAACGCTTACTTAATTTCCCTGTGCATTTTTGCCACGCTGCTACAGAGATGAGTTGATTGTGCATCTTTCCATACATCATAGGCGTGACTGAAAACAATGTTGTCACGTAACTTTTTGCAGCATTTTCATTTTGCGTTTAGGTTTTACCTGATGGTACTTATATCAAAAAAGGAAACCAGAAAATGATGTATGCGTCTATGGTTAATTTGCGTGTTTTAATGGCTAAAGAAGAAGCACTATGCGCATTGCAGAAAGCATGCACTATTGCAGCTCGTTACAGCTGCGTCAGGAGGCAAGGTTCTTTAGTGCCAAGGTAAAAAATTAGATATTGTGAATAAACTTTACCTAATGCAATAAAGACTTATATTTTGGAGCAAAACTTTACATTTTAATTTTGAAGAAACAATATTTTAACTTGCCTTTGTCGTCCATCGAAAAAACGTTCACCTTTGACAAAGCAGTAAGTTCCTGCTTTTGCTGAACGGCCGTTTTGATTATTCATTAAAATTTTTGTCAGGGAGCGTCTAGACTAGTACGGTATACCTTAAAGTTGTTCGATGCTTCCTGGCGTTTTCATTTTGTTAGTCGTACATAAATGTTGTTGTATTTCTTTTGTTTTAATGCACCAAAAAATCTTGTATTAAACTTTTTTGTCATTGTTATCTATGTCCGTGGAATCCAGAAATTTGTTTGCTATGTTGACCGAATGTCACTGATTAATTGAAGTGTTGATTTCATTACTTCACCCTGTAACTTTTGGTTGTTTTACAGTGAAAGTGAAATACAGATAATGGATTACGTAACCCAACAACACAAAATCCTTCCACAAATAGCTACTTCCTATGCTTTGCATTTTACGCTTCGAAAAGTGATTTCTGTTTATTTTCAATTTTTGGAAAACGTTGATCGAGGAACTGTAAAGAACTTGTCCGAGGTCAGTTCTATTTGTCTTGTTCAAGGATCAACAAGTAAATTGTTTTTGCTTCATCAAACTACACAAACATTTGCCTATAAGTATCCACAAATAAAATAGGTCAGAAACGTTCGCATAACTCATTGTAATTGAGAGGGAAGCCCGTTCCTTCCGTGAAGGTTACTTGTTTGTTTGGATATTTCTATTCTGTTGATTCAGCTTTCCGTCTTTTGAATGCAATTTATTGGTAGTTCTGTGTCTGCGTCAATAACAAAAGTTTGGTCTACACCGAGACCAAGCGTGGCTTAATTCTTTTTTACTTTCTTGTGATTCATTCCCAAATCTAGTGCGGCTTGCAACTGAGCCAAAATGAAACAAAGAGTTAAACCGCTCTTGGCCTCGGTATAGGCCAGGCTTAATATAATTCTGAAATGCAGCTTCACTTCATCACCGTCGGCATCAAGGCGGCAGTTACCGAGCTATCTACTGAGGGAATAGAAACTGTGAGGCGAGCTTGTGGCGGCCATGGATTCGCTCATGTAAGTGAAGTGAAACTGAAGTTTTAGACTTTATAAAAATAGATACACAGATTTTGTGTTCGGTGCTCAAAAAGATTATGTAAAGATGAAATATAACTTAAACTGCTTGTTTGATTAGTTATAAATAAAAGCAAACATTACTCTGTACTGCGTAGTCAGCAACAGTTACCGGCACGAAATTAGAGCGGTTGAAGAGTCCGCTTTCTTTGCGGTGGTAGACTTGAATTCATTTTTTCTTGTTGAGTCATACTAAAGACTTCAAAAACGGTATTCATAGCTTTCATGCAGGCGCTCAACACGAAAGGGATAGAATTGGGAGAAAGCCTGCAAGTTCGCTTTTTGTGCCCTTGGAAACGTTACTTAACGGTATACTTCCATATTTATGTGGCAGACAGGTGGCGGGGTCAAGCAGTCTACCCGCCGTTGTGGTCCAGTCTCACAAGAGAGTAGCAAGCATGTATGAGCCACAAAAGAAAGATCGTGCTAGAACAAAGCAGACCAGCTATATTTAAAAGCGCCAAAAGTTGAAATAATAGTTCGTACTGTCTTTTAATAATCATTTTGCTGAAGTTAGAAATTATTGTTCTTTTTGTGCGTTAGGTATCACGAAAATGATTCACGATGTTTAGATGCTTAACTTACCGTCATCCACATCTTACTGTTTGCGGTATTCAGTATCGTGGATCCGTTTGTTAAATTAATTTTGTGCTGTATTTTTAGTCGAGCGGCTTGCCATTCCTCCTAACTAGAGCAACTGCATCATGCACATATGAAGGAGAAAACACTGTTTTGTACTTACAATGTGCCAGGTATTTACGCGTTTTCTTAACCCTTTTTTTCTGTGTATTTGGAGCATTGAAAAAGGATTTTTATTTGCACTGTTATGAAAAACCGTGAAGCACATTCGATATGGGTTGCTGTGCTTTTTAGAAAAAGCATTTTTATCACAACTCGGTTTTGGAATGAGTCGTGTAAGTTGTAAGCTATACCTTGTTTTCTTCCCGCAGGAAAACAAACGATTGACCGAAGAACAACTTGTGTTTTTAGGCCTTCATCACATTATGCACGTTTGCTGTAGACGCTGCAGCCTAACTGTAGAAGTCGCCTTAAGGTGCTTTTGCAGCGCTCAAAGAATGCATAAGCAATGAGTATTGAACAAGCAATTTCTGAATTTTACTAGTTGCTTTCTTGCGTTTTGCATGCTTTATAACGCCGCTTACTTTCGCTCTAATTGATCAAAAGTATTAACTTATTGTTTAGATTTCTCATCAAATGTGCGGCGAAGGTGTTCATGGGCCAGACTTTGTCAGGCAGCGTCCAGTATTTATCCGAACCGGCAAAACTTAGATGTGAAGTAAAATTATTGGAAGAGTTTTTTGATATCAGTCTTTTGTTAGAATGCTTTAGGCACCGGTAAGAGGAACTTGGTATAAGTTGTACTAGGGCTTAATATTCTATGCAAGAGTTACATTCGCTCTTTATGATGCTACCACCAATATAAATTCCTACTTCCTCGATTACGTTTGAGGTATAGTCCTGGTTGTTTCAATCATCACCTTGCTAGAATTTCAAAAGAGGGAAAAAAGATATTGTGGTCATGTTTTTGCACGCTACTTCATCATTTTAGCCGTGATAGGAGCTTACCAAATTGTTATACTTCCTTTTTTTTAACTTCCTTGTTTATAATAATACTGAGCTTTTTTATGATACTGTAACGACCCGACCCTCAAAATTCCTCTTGCGTTTGCCAGGAAATACCGTATTTGCCGGTGTATAAGTCGACTCGTTGTATAAGTCGACCCCCTAAAATTCGACGGAAATTTACGATTTTATGATATATCCTTTGTATAATTTCATGACTCGGTGTATAAGTCGAGGTCGATTTTTTTAGGTCGATTTTTGATCGAAAAAGGTCGACTTATACACCGGCAAATACGGTACATCCAGTATTTTATCGAGATTCCAAAGTCAGTGGACTCTGGCCGACACGCCCTAAACCATCACGCTATAGCCCGCCAAAGTGGGAAAGGTCGAGTTAAAATCTAGCTTGGCTTTTTGTTAGTAGAATTTTTTAATGTTTAGCACGCAATCTATGCTCACGTCAGTCGCCACATCAATGCAAAGTATGGTAGCAGGTGGCATGGCAGAAATGCAAGCTTTGAATGTTTCTTCAGTATTTCTTGTTAACTTGGCCAGGGTATGTATGACATTTTCATTCACTTTATTTTAATTGTTCAAACGTAGTATCTCACTACCAGTTGATATATTTAGATTTGTGTTTGTGATACAATTGTGAAATTTAATCAGATTTTGATTCGGGATATTTTTTGGTTTTCACTAAGCAGAGGAATCAATATACAGTCATCCGATTAATTCAAAAATAAGACACAAAAACATTAAAGTTTATTTTGACTTTATTTTAGTAGAGAACCTATCTCCAAAACCACTCTAACAGAACTTACAAATTTTGAACCAATATCAGTCAGTGTTTTCCGATTTTTTGTTGTACTTAAATAAACAAAAAATTATTAAATTTATTTCGGTAATGGGATATAAAAGTATTGCGCAGTAGATGTATATTCCTTATGCTGCTGCTGGTATACTGTATTTTGTTTTATAAATATTTTAAGGCACACATGGCCTACTACTTTTTGTCAAGTTTCGCTAAGTTTATTGAAGAAGCCACCTGTTCGTTGCCCGTGAAACAAGTCTTAAAGAAACTTTGTGCTTTATATGGCTTGCATCAAATGAATAAAAAAGCTGGAGATTTTTTGAAGGTACTTTGTTTTCTGTAACTTGTAAACCAACGGATTTTGCAGACTTCTAGAAAAACAGTAATTTAGCCTTTTTCTGTGTTCATAATCGTTTGAGAAAATTTGTTTTCACTAGTGTGGAAATTTATTTTTAAGTGCCAATACGCTGAAGTCAGATCAGCATTGTACTTTGCTTCAATCAGTCTTTTCTTTTTATATCTTTTGCTGGAAGTGTAGTGACTGTGGCTTATTTTACACAGGATAGTTATATGACTGGAAAGCAAAGCGAGTTGGCCGAAAAAGCTGAGATTGCAATGTTGAAGATGTTGAGAAAAGATGCAATTCCATTGGTTGATGCTTTTGATTTCCGAGACGAAACTCTTGTGTCGTGCCTGGGGGCTTATGATGGAAATGTTTATGAAAGATTGTTTGAATATGTCAAAAATGCATCGTTTAATCAAGAACAAGTGAGTTCTTGAATCCGTATTTAACCTCATACAAAAATCATTTAAACGACCAGCTTGGAACTCGATGGAAAGCTACCTTGTTATGCCACACTTAACGTAGCGTCAGAGATACTCTGTTGTAATTAGCGTAGTTAAGTTATAATTCACTAAATCAATCTGCCGGAACCCGTAAAAGACGCCATGGATCTTTGTCTTCTGCTCATCGATAATAGCAGGAGGCATAAAGGTACTCATAAATCCAAGTTCGCATCCCTAAGTTTCGTAATTAGTCGTAATAAACACCAGCCTGTAGTTGCTTACTGTTTGATCTTTATCAGACCAACGTCGTTATTCAGAAATAAGGTTATGTTTAAACAAAGCGGTGTTTGGTAGTTGAATGGAAGAGCTTTCTGAAACTGTGCTTAAAGTTGTTGGTATGGGATAGCTCTTTCTAAGAAGCTTCTTTTCTGCGTGTGACCTTGATTTTGATACTGTCATTGCTACCAATGATTTATTTAATTGCTGTACTTTTTTTCAGGTTGAAGATAGATTCTACAGCTACCTGAAACCACATTTGCATGTTGGTAGAGATCAGCTTAAGAAGTTATCAAAGCTGTGATGGAGTTATCTTCTTAAGCTGTATCTGGTTGAAAAAATTGAGAAAAAAATGTTTAACCTAAGAACTGGTTTTCATTAGCAGTAAATTACCGACCTATTCTTTGTTCATTTATTTGAATACATTTTACTGGCAAAAATACTGCTTGTACAAAATATCAGAGATGACAAAGAATTTTTATATTACTCCGGCAATTTACACGTAATGGAAAGCAGCCTTTAATTCTAAACTCAGGACCAGGATTCCACATGCGTATTTTCAAACGTATTTTTGAATGTTTTTTTATGGCATGAGTACACTTGTCATAGGTGGCAATCTTCGGTGGAATTATTAAACAAAAAATACGCAAGTGTTCGTTTGTAGTGTGCAAATAGCAACTGGTTTTTAGTTAAAACGTAAAAGTGTGGTTATCAGCATCGTCCCATAATTTGATTTATCTGTGCCGTTGAATATTGCAATTATTGCATTATTCTAGAAAGCAAGTTATTGGCACCGAAAGCATTTCAACGATCAATTCTGTGCTATTTTATTTGTTTCTGTAGTGAAAATTTTCGTTTTTTTACCTTTATTTCTTGCGGTACGCTTACTTGTTTGTGATGTAATACTACCGTATTATTTATGTAAAAAGGCTCCGAGCATACCGACTTTTTGTGTTTGTGCGGATTAGACTTATCTTGTCTACATGACGTTCGAGGGTAATTGAAGCTTGTTTTGCCTGTTTTGTAATGTCAAAGCACGAGTTTGGTTCTTCAGCGTGCTTCCGATTACTCTCCAATAATATGCTGATAGAAACTTGGTCTTGAAACAAAACGAATCTCATCTTGACACTGCGTGATAAGGTTTGAAGTCGAAAGATTTCAAGTTCAATTTCTTCGTGAAATTTATGTTGTCGTGTCTTTGGAAAAGCCGTTTTTCAGCATTTTTTCCTGCTTGGTTGCGGTGTTTGTGACAGAAATGCACTGTAACTGCCGTATTGGCAACTTTGGAAGTAAATCTGAGCACGATTTGTGATCTGGTATAGTTGCACATGTTCTGGCTGCATCAGAACATTATATCTTCATTTCATTAACCTTAGGTGCATTAGTCATTTGCCTATTTCAATTTGAAAAATTTTTTTGATGTTTTATTTTTTTAATCAAATCGTTAATAAATCATTGTGTTCTTGATTGATATGGCCAATTGGCCGTACCTACCTATGTTGTGTACGCTTGGATTGATCGAACACTTAAATGGGTTCAATGTTTTTGTGTTGTTTGTATTAGGTATTTGCAAAGGTCCAAAAAGTCTGTTCATAGCATACAATTTAAAATTTTTCGAAAGGCTGTTTTGCTGAATTTGTTTCGTAATTGGTAGCGGTATGGTCTCAATCAAATGCTTGAGTGGATATTGTAATCTGGCTTCACCTGGTGACGCTGTTCACCGCGCATCAAAAATGACTTTCGATCACCTGCCAATAACAGTTGGACCTGCTGGTTAATGGATGGGTTACTAGTTTGCGTTTTGTACTCGTGATTTTTCGAAAAGGTCTGGCGCTTTCTCTTAGTCTGGTAGTGATTAGCTTTGCGGTGTGAACCTAGGTTTTTGTTTTGCATCGGGCTTCTTTTCGTAGGATGAAGAGGGTTGAACAACTTTATAAATAAAATAACTTTCCGCCTAACGGTTTTTTAAGGATAGCTTAACGTAGTATGTTATCACTTGTAAATAATGTTTTTTCTAAACGTATTTAGCAACGGCTTCACGTTATATTTCAGATGATCCGTATTTGCAAGCTTTTTTAGGAATTGTTTTGCATAGTATGGTATTACTTATAAATCGATCATGTTTCAATGCGGTTTATGCAGCTACTGTTTCAAATTGTACAAGATGCAATTGTGCATCAGGTAGTCTGTGTTTGCACAACTTGTAGAGAACCGAAGTTGGCAAATTGTTGGCAATTGGTTTTGCAGTCTTGTTGGCAATAGGTTTATTTATGACTTTGCAAGTTTTGCCGGACTATTGTTATCGAGCAGTGTGACAATTATTTCTCAAACGTAATATACCTGTCTAAAACGACCCGCTCTGTTTATATCGGCAGCACGGCGCGGTGAACCGATTTTTAGAATTGTTACCGAGGGACTGCGAACTGAGCGCTCATGTTATTTCGTTGCATGCTGCCTGGCCAACCGCAATTGGCGTTTGTATTAGTGCTGTCGTTTCGGGTTCAAACTGCAGCTGGTGCCGTCCGCATTAGCACGTACTGACTCGAATACTACGAGCTCTTTTGCGATCTTTCAAACTCTGTTTTCCTTGTTTTTGACGAGTTCAATAAGTTCTTATTCTTTTTTAGCTTTGCCCAATGTTGCCCTATTTCAATTCGATTTAGAAATTCTTCAACTTCACCTCGTTCTTGTGTAAACCCCATTTAAATATGTTTCTACTCAAACAAGTTTTTTTGTGATTTGTTTTTGGCTTTTTCTTTAAAAATTAAATTTACATATTGATTTTGGCTAGTTTGAAATGATCTACACTACTCAATAGTAGCTGTGGTAGATGTTTTATTTTCTGATTAAGTATTAAAGCAAATTAGTGGAAAATTTGTAGTTGTTTTGTGGTACTAATTTGTTTTGATTTTATTTTTCGTGTGAAGGATGTCGTTATAAACAATTTTTAAACTCCAAAGGGTGTTTGCTGTTTTTCAGCTGCGTAAATTTTGTGTACGAGATTAAAATGGCCTAGTTAGCCTTATAAAGTACGATTTTTAAATTTACTTTGAACTATTTTAGGGTTATTTTATTTTTTTAGCGCCGCTGTTAATTCAGCTGATTTAGTGAAATTCAAAACTGTTGTAGGGTTTGCAATTTTGAAGGTCAATTGTTTTTAGCTATTAATGATTAACTAATTACTCAATGCCCAAATCCTTTTTGCAACAATGCTGAATCAGAGTTGATATATGTTGTATGCAGCATAGCCTGGGAATTGTAGTTCTACTGCAAAGATTGAATTTTTATTTGTCTGTTTTCTCAGGGCCCGTCATTGTTGATTGACCCAGACAAGATTAGCGTTTTTTGTATGAGCGTTTTTTTTTTATGCTAAATTGATTAGACCGTAACTCACTCTCAATTTTTCTGGTTGGTATGCACCCAAAACCCTGTTGCTGTTGGCAATTTAAGGCCAGCTAGTCAAGACGTTTGACATCTTTTAAAAATCGCTTTCTGGTGTCACGTCAGTTCTTTAGCAAACAGTTTTGCCGTAAGACTAATGTTAGCGTAACCTATCACCTGGTTCCATTACATTTTACCATAGCCCTATTCTGGTTTTTGCTTGTAGGTTTCTGGCTGCTAAGTAGTATCAAAGGCAAGGTTGAAATAGTTGCACTTCTTACGTATGCACTTCATTATTGTGACTTTGCTTGTAACGCTAAAAAACAAAAAATTGCTTACGTTTGGTGTTTTAATTCTGTAAGACCGGTCTAGCTTTTACACTTTTCTAATCCTCAACTTTTGCGTTTAACCTTGTTTGTGTTGATCTGCTAATATTGGGATCCTATTTAGGGTGTGTATCACAAAAAGCATAGTGTGAAAACAGAAGCGATTTTTGATACCAACATCGTAGAAACAAGTTAACTTAACCCGAGTAGGTGTTGATGTCTAGAAAATCCTTCTTGCTGAACTTCTTCCTTGGCAATACCAAATGTCACTTGCAACATGGGTAAATTGACCGTTAATTAGCGTTGGTATATCGTTCAACTTGTATTGCAATTATTAAACTGTACTTCAGAGTTATTATGTACGCAGATTTTTATTCAGGGGTTGTGCATAACGTAGGATTTGTAAATTGATGAAAATGGCTGCTGAAATGAAATTACTGCAAGCTGAGAGAGCAAGAACAACATTCAACGTCGAAGAGTTGACCAACATAATTGATAATGGAAAAGATGAGACAGAAATGCGAAGACAAGTGGGTAAGTATATATGTGAAATACATTGTTTTTAAATTAGAGGAGAATGCATCAAGCTACTTTCGAGCTGTGTTTCTTGCTTGCAACGCAGGTGAACGCTCTAAGAGCCTGATAGAAGTTCAATGCTTCGATGACGTACTAAAGCACAATGATTATTTGAAAAAAAAGAACATACAGCCGTTTTTCTTGCTTGATTGTGACGTTTATGGGAGTCTGCGTTACCTTGGCTCTGAAACATTGACCAATTCAATTTTACGTTTAAAGAACTAAGGAAGTTTTTTAGTTTTACAAGTAAACTTGCTCTAAGAAAATACAATTTGCATCAGCAAAAGAAGCTATTCGTTTATTGAGCTCTACGTAATTGTTTTATTAAACATACCCCAAAAATTTTTAGTTAGAAGCAGATATCATTGCGGCTCGAAAATACCAATTTGATTTTTGTGAAGAAACTGTTCTGTGCGCAAAATACCCGTAGTGTGAAAAAAAGAGTGATTGTATCAAGAGATTTTTTACCATCCAATTTTTTGGTGAACGCACCGAACAAACTGCTGATGGTATGGTTTAAAAACATGTCATTGCGGTTTTAAAAACTTGATTTTGTTTTTACGTTGAGAAGTAATAAAAGGTTTTTAAAATTGAATTATTGTGTGCGCTTTACAGAAAAATGAAAATATAACATTAGCAAAAGAAGCCGTTCATTCATGAAATCAATTTTGGAGCATGCTGTCGAAACGAATCTTTATAATGCAGCAGTTGTAACTATCGTCTGGCAGCATAGTGTACTGTTGTTGTTGTTGCTGTTACCCGCCCCATCCGAGGGTTGGGGGCATGGCTAGAGACCATGAAGCCCCGAAAGCCGGGCAACTCCCCTAGCCCTAAACCTTAAGTATATGGAAAAGGAGTCGTCAAAGAGTCCATATCACGGCAGTGCAGAATGGGTCGGGTGACCGCAGGCGCAAAATTATGGATTCTCAATTTCGACACTTCTAGAAAGATAAAAGTTTAACAGAAGGTGTGTCCGTTGCAGCGAAGACGTGAGAGGGCACAGCTAGCTTGATGAAGAAGCATAAGTTTTTCAGTGAATGATGGTGCCACATGAGTGTCGAAAGTCGAAAGATTGATATGCATTTCTAATCCATAACAAGAAATGAGCAGATGCAAGAGATGAGTGGCGACTACAAGGGATTATTGATGGCTAAAGCAACGCATCTCGCCTGGATTATTAATTGGTCAGGCTGTTGTCCGAAGGAAAGAAGTGACTGAGAACCCTTTGTAGTTTGAAAATTAGAGAATGGGGTGAATGTGGATCCTGCCATACGTGCCAGATAGTGTGAAAAAAAAAGAGAAAAGGATAATACAGAAAGGACAGAGCTAGAGTGAGAGAAGAGACCAAGTGCTGTAGTTTAAAGGACCGGTTGCAACTGCACAGTCACAGTACAAGAGGAAGCTGCATTGACTGTCGAAAAAGAATGATTCAATTTTTAAAATCCGTTTTTGTTTCCGTTTACAGAGGTGGCCGGATTTATTTCAAGTTTCTCCGTAATGTAAACAGCCCCACGCAACTACACTCTGTCGATGGCATCTTTAATTTTACAGATATGCGAAATTATTTCTGCGTTGCTAATCGCTAGTAGTAGTAGCATATTAATATTAATTTTATTTGCAGAAAAAGTTATCCACAACGACCCCAACTTGAAGCAAACTATTGAAAGTTATCATATGACAAGGGATGAGCAGTTTGCAATGGCAATGAAGAATACTGTTTACGTTTATAAAAAACTTATTAAGGAGCGCAACTGGAATCCAGTATCGTCACAAATAGTTTATTTGCAAAGGTTTGTGTAGTCGAGTGCTGCTAACAGTGGAACCCCGACAAATCAATTCTGGAAAAAAAGGGATTCGTCTCTGAAAAGTGTAAAAACTTAATTTTTTTGTCTCTTCCGTTAAAAATATTTTTCGAAATTAATTCATACATTTTTTATATAATTTTGTAGTAGTGATTGAGAACTTGAATGATCTCAGTAAGCGCCAGATTAGTGGAGAACTTATTGACCAATACACCATCAAATGCCGATGTTATTGCGGTCTGCACAAGTCATGGTTTAAACTCAAAATTCTAGATTTGAGATCATATACTGTTCACTGTCGGATCCAGAAATTTTTTAAGGATGCGGATATTCAAAAAAAGAGACCTGTTTTGAATTTCATTGTGTCTGGTAGCATTTCTGAGCTGACCGAAATTTTGTTTGCGTAAATATTTTAGGGAATACTCTCTTTCTAAAAAAGGAGGCCAAACACACACGCACTTCCTTTAAGTACACCAATGAGTAGTAAATAAAATAGAAGCACTATAACTTAATTAGTTATAGCTTGGAATTTTGATCTACTGTAGAGTTAAGATTTCTTACTGTACAAACAGACATTGGTTTCCAGTTTACTTATGAATAGAAATAGCCTATATTACTTCGTTTGTATAGAATCAAGAATTCAACTATCTTCTTTGCAGAGAATTGTCTGATTTATGCTTACCCATTCATGCAATCGCTTTTATTCCAAGTTTGATGTCATTTGGTTCAAAAGAACAAGTTTCAAAGTGGTTGCCGTTGGCTTTAAATCTTAATATTATTGGAACGTACGCACAGACAGAACTTGGGCATGGTAAGAAATATCTTTTGGTTGGTTAGTTTACTCCTCTTTCTTGGGATGAAGGTACGGCGCGAACGGCAATACAGGTCCATGCTGTCAACCTAACTGAATTAGGCTATGAAAAAAGTGGCAGCTCATTTCGAACCAGTCATGGATGCAAATTACAGGCTGGTAGCCCCACTCACCAGGCGGACTGCCATTGGTAAGTACCCAAAAGTCTCCTCTTACGACATGATTGGTGAGCAGCTTCACAATTCTATCCCGGTGAAGCACCATTAAGAAATAACTCATTGGCTTTAGACCCGGAGTCGTCACCGAAGAGGTTGGTATTACGAATCCCTTCTTGCTATTACACTCGCTGTGAAGCAATTGAACATGTTTTATTAAGTACTAAAGGATATACGATTTGATTTAAATGCTTGCCTTTCTATATTACGTCAACAGAAGGGCTAAGATCTTAGCTGCTGGTACTTAAAGGCAATGTTAGATCTTTTTTGCGTGATGAATAAATTATTTAATTTAGAGTTTGAAAGGTGACTAGGTGCGTTGGGGATGCACAAAAAGTATCGATATTTTACCATGCATGAATGGTAGAGCTCTGTGACCTGGTTATGTAACTGGTCATTTGTCAAAATCTACCCTCTGCATGGGCGTTTTTGTCGAGGAAAAAACGTGTGCCAAACCTAAACCTTTTGTTACATCGAATCGCCTGCCGTAAGTATTACTAGATAACAATGAAGTGAAACTAAAGATGGCCTTTTCTCAAAAGTTGATGTGATGTGCATTTTTTAGAAAATAAAAAATGTTTAGAGTTTCTGTTAGAGGGCAAAATATTGTCAGGATAATTTTTTTCAATTTTTCAAATTCTACAGCAAGTTGAAAATTTTCTTCTAGGAACCTTTCTTCGTGGTTTAGAAACTGAGGCTGTGTATGATGCTTCCACTGAAGAATTTGTTATAAATCATCCGAGAATCAATTCAATGAAATGGTGGCCAGGAGATCGTAAGCCTTCATACATTTTGAACTATATCATACTTTTGTAACCCTGTTATGAAGTAATGAACTAATTTCTGTATCCTTGAGTAAAATTAGTTTGATTATCATGCCCATAGGATGTTGTCCTTTCACAAAAAGAGAACAGCGTTGTATTAAGTAAAAAGGTTTCAGCTATGCTAAAATTATTTACAAACTGCGCCCGGCTCAAAATTTATCGGAAAGCTACATCTTTTGAGTAATTTGTGGTGTGGATATTGAATTGGTCACATTACCTAAAGTGAAACACTGAAATGATTGAGAAAGAATTCCTGTTTACGTAATAAATATTTAGCGATTCGTTGAATTTGTGTGACTCACTACGTCATAACACGAAATGAAATGTTGATTACTCACAATGAGAGAGCTATTGGTTTAAATCTCATTGGAATTTTCTTTGTGTTTGGTATTCTTCATGTTAAAGGCTTGATGAGCGAACTTGCTACTTATTGTTAAATTGCTGATCATTTGTTTTTTACTGCTTCAGTGGGAAAGAACAGTAACCATGCGCTGGTGATGGCGAACCTGAAAATAAACGGAATTAGTTATGGCATGCATCCCTTCATTGTGCAAATCAGAGATTTAACGACACATCAGCCTTTGCCAGGTACGTGTTGCATCAACTTTCGCTAGTAGCAATTGCAATGGCCTGTCGCGATAGACTGAGCGGAAAACTTGTGGTTCCAAGCGATTTCATATGGCATGCAGCTTGGGGGGAGGGATAAACTACGGTGCCAGGTTTTAAACCTAGTCATACCATATGAAAATATTTTAACAAAATAAAGCAAAAGAATATACTTTAACATTTAAAAGTGGGCACTCTGCTTGTGAAAGCTGGTCTACACTCACTTTGTTGCGGGACCGAGTTTTAAAACAACTTAGTTTTCTATCAGGTGTTTCTGTCGGCGACATTGGAATGAAACTTGCTCTTGACACTGTTGATAATGGATTTCTCTATCTACAGAATGTCAGGATACCAAGAGCAAACCTTCTGTGCAAAAATGCTGAGGTACTATATAAGTTTTTGTGTGGAAATCATAATCTAACATCAGCGAGTGGTTTAAACAAAATTTGGTAAAGAGGAATGTTGGATACAGTCAGGTTTTTGTAACGTCGAGGAAAGGAGTTGAACATTATTAAAATACCTAAAAAACTCTTCAAAGACTTGCGGATGAGAACTTTTTTTCTTGTAATTTCTTTCAGTGAGTTTATTCCCAAGTCCTTACTGAGTGTATTTTGAACCTTTGCAAATAGTTGTATCCAGTCTCATTTACGTTTGTCGGAAAAATCTACGAAGACTACTTTGTCCTATACAAAATGCTTTCAAAGCATGTTTCGCATCTATTCAAATTCGCAAAACAGCATGTGTCGCCCAGATAGTAATATTTAATTTAATCAAATCTGGTCTTTATTGTTGGTAAAATTTCGAGGCTTATAAATTTTTTTGTTTTTCAATCTTTCAATTGATCATAAATTTACACTGGTTAAAAAAATTAATCCACGGTAGAATGTTTTTTTAAAAGAGCACAGCTAATGATCAGATATCACTTGCATATATTGGCACACCTCAGTACTAGTCAACTCGCTAGTCTTTCCCACTCGCGGCTCAATCCGAACATTCAAAAAGAAAATTAACTGATGACTTCACGAATGTATTTCAGGTGTTAGCGGATGGAACTTACAGGAAGAAAGCAAGTGATCGGCTTATGTATGGCTCGATGGTGAACCTTCGGGTAAATTTGCAGTTGACGAGTGCAGTCTTACCATTAGCTAAGGTTCTCACTATTGCGATTCGTTACTCTGCAGTTCGTTGTCAAGGGCTGATTGATCCAAAGTAAGACTTTACTGCATGTTACCAGCTTATCGAGTTAAATATTAGATTCAAAATCTATGTTCCTTTTAGTTAAGCCTGTAAGTCTTTGTTCCAGTTTGTGCATTCAAACTTGCTATAATCCAGTGGCTACTTTGGACTACTGGTGAAAAATAAACGGTCATCACGAAAAACCATCAGTAAAACCGCTTTAAAAACTTTCAATAAACTTTTTTGAACAAATTAAAAATTTTTGCTTTTCGGGTAATCTA
The DNA here is from genome assembly GCA_963675345.1 of Trididemnum clinides. Lineage (NCBI taxonomy): Eukaryota > Metazoa > Chordata > Ascidiacea > Aplousobranchia > Didemnidae > Trididemnum > Trididemnum clinides. The sequence continues at coordinate 14,122,642 of OY776295.1, forward strand.
ATTTTTAGAAACTCTATTTTCTCTACCCGATTTTTTACAATCCCACTTAAAATTAGAACTATTTTATCCGCTCTAAGATCATTTTATCAAATTTCTCATTATGCTGTAGAAAGCCAGAAGTTCCCGTTCTTGATTACGTCACGCAGCAGTACAAGCTCTTACCTTATTTAGCTGCAGTGTTTGCAAATTTATTTGCAGTCAACGAGTTGCGTAAAAAACATAAACTCTACGTTAGTAATCTTGGTTCCGGCGACATTTCACAACTACCAGAGGTATGTATTTTTGTGTCGGACTTGACATTTTTAGAATATAGTGTACTACTTTAGCTTGTAAATCAGTGGTTTCCAGTCTTTTTAGCTAATGGTATCCTACTGGAAAAATACTGTAGTACTTAAAGTACCCTTTAGTTTACTCACAGCAATTTTCCTAAGAACTTTATGCCACAGCAGCTCTTATCCTCTTATGCCCTAGTAACTCACCGCAGCTCTTATGCCACAATAAAATTTTATTATCTATTGTTTTATAGTTTGCGACGTTATATGCACTTGATGCTTTTTTACTTGACTAGCGCAGCCTAAGGCCTTACCTTTATAAGCTTTAACAATCGCACACTAAATTTTTCAACTGCTAAGCAATAAGCATGCTTATGACAGATCAATATGTCTCGATAGTTGCATTAAGAGCCGATTGTTTCTGATCGTAAAGAGCTTAAATCTTGAACTAATCGTCTATTGGTGACAAAAAATAATAAATGCGGATGACAGTAACTCTCACGCTAGCTGGTAATTTCCAGCAGCATTTTATGGATGGGAGTTTAACAGTAGTACACCGGTCGGTAACCCTTTTCTGTAAGTGATAACTCTTATATTTTATTATGGCTCGTATTAGCTGTCTTTAGAATAAATAGAGAGCTGTATTTTGGCAGCAATTCTCTAACGCTGAGCTTGAAAGCCTGCTTGGTAGTAAGAACTGGAGGTAAGTGATAAACTGACCCATCATAACAGTCATCTGACCCGAAAAAGTAATTTCAAACTACAATGCTATAGTAGCAAGTTGCATGAGTTAAAAACAACAAACCTATTTCTCGCAGCTACATGCACTCTCTGCTGGTATGAAAGCGTATGTGACTGACCAATGTGCTGGAGCGGCTGAAATTGCTCGTAGAGCTTGCGGAGGTCATGGATATTCTTTTGTAAGTATTCGGCAGCAGCTCTCGCCACCACAAAAAGGCGCGCTTGTGATTGTGAGGTCTGTAACACTGGTTCAGCGTCAATTAACTCTTCTTAAATTCACTGCTAGAAAATGTTCCTTGTGGTAGATATGCTCTGTGCCATCACTATTAGTATCGCATAGATACGGTAGACGTAAGCATAAGTGTTTTTTACTAGGTAACCGTAAAGGCTTTTTGTGACTGGTAAATTAAGCAATGTAAGTAATTTGTCGTTGTCCTTTACCTTTTCGATCTTCGTATACTTGAAGCTTTATGGCACAAGACTGTTACTGTTGTATTGGTTACTGCACCGTAAAAAGCGAGTAGCTACGACTGCGTGTGAGATTTCATGGAAATACTGTAGAGAAAAAAGAAAGCAAGCACGCAATGGTTTGAATGAGGATGACAACTCGTACCGTTCATCGAACGTAAAATGAACTGATAATGAAATTTCAAAGTGACCTTAATACATTAATTCAGCAACATGCCACAGATGTGGTGCACGCAAGTCTTAATACGAAACGAAAGCTTGAACTTGAAAGCAAACGACGGTTTCTGTGTGTTTATTGCCCTTGTCAGCTGTGGTAGTCTGTCAATTTAGTTACGTTTTTACCATTGTTTAACATTGGTATAGTGGATATTGAGTAGGTGATATTTTTGCTTGCAGTTGAGTGGGATTCCAACCATCACCACTGTTATGCAAGCTTCATGTACATACGAAGGCGAGAATACAGTCATGTATCTTCAGTGTGCTAGGTAGTGTGGTACAATTTACGTTATGCTGGTATTGATTTGAAGAGTACGTGTTATTGAACTCCAAATTCCAAACATTAATCTTTAGGCTTTTTGAAATTAGCCCTGTTTCGCAAAAGGTATTAATCGTGTATGGTTCTGTCAGCGGAAAACTTAGGGATTTTTCACAGTACAACTTGTACTTAAAGCCGCTTCGGAAGTGCTTTACTATCGCCGCAATACATTTTTGCCTCAGCACTGCAACCTGAATGACAAAACTTTTGTAAAGGGTTTAAACAAGCAGAAACATACTTTACTTGAGGAACTTCTAAATAGCGTTAAACTGATGTTATGGTAGTGTTTTAGTTTCTGCTCTTTGCTAGGTACTTGGTCAAATGCATGGATGCTACTCGTTTAGCTGATACCGTTTCTTACTTGCGAAGCCCTGATTTTGTTTGTTCAGCTCGATCGCCAAAAGAGTTAAATTCTCTTGATCTTTTGGTAAAGGCTTTTCAACAAAGGTAACTTGCTGTTGTGTGATCTCGAGATAATCTTGTGCTCTCAATGGTTTTACAATTTATATGATATCCAAAGCTACATAATAGTTATGAATAAAGCTTTGTAGAGGACGGATCATTGCGATCTTAGTCAGGTGTGTGCGGCCTGCGGAGTAAATTTTGTGGCCCGCAGAAAGAATGCCCAACGCGGCCCGCGACGTGAAATTTTGTGGCTGTGGATGGCTAATCTATCAATTACATCTCGTAATAACCTATCTCCAAAAAAAGATCTTTGCCCTTAGAATTTGGCGTAAATGTTGCTTTCACAGTTTTTATCTCCACAAAAGAAAAAGGTTCCCAACACCTTTTTGGATGAGCACTGCCACTGCTTCAAAGCTTATTTGTGCGTCGAACCATGAATTACGAACTTTGATTCCTTCGCGAAATATTCAAAAAGTATGAAATTGGTCCGCCTGCAAAAAAAGGTTGCACACTCCTATTTTAAGTAATGAGCGAAAACATTTTAGTGTTAAAGGACGGACTCATTGCACTCATTTTCTTAAATTAGTTTTCACTCTTTACTTAAAGAAAGCTAATAAATCCGCCCTCTAAAGCTTTGTTTGAAGCTAATGTGAAATTGTGTACCACCAAACAACTTCAAATATTTCAAATAATGTTGCCACGTGACTGAAACCATCGTAACACTTATGACCACCATTTCCATGTTGCCAGTTGTAGATTATTATTTAAGTTGGCCCAAGTTAAAATATATCCAGCCTCTCAACGTAATATGTCATGAAAGTTTATTTTCGTAATAACTGCTAATTGTAAGGAATCCATGGAGTCGAGTTCAAATTGTCTATAAATGAAAATAGGTAAAAAAATGAATCTTTGATAGATTATATATGTTTTATTTGCTATTTTACGTAGAGCAAAGCAAGTTGTCAAGAATGCTGTTGGTGAACTTCAAAAGAATGTTAGCAATGGCCAAGACTATTCCACTGCGTGGAACAATACGTCTGTGTTTTTACTGCAAGCTGCCAAAGTAAGCATCCAAATCTTCGATTTTTTACATCATGGTTATATTACTATAACTGTAGCGTTTTCGCAGCATTGGTGATCTTTTAGAAGCACTGCCGCTGCGTATGCCTGTTAGATAATGTCGTTAAACAGCGTTTCTCGTAGAAGGCCTCACTACCAGTCTGTACTGCACACAACAGGTTTACCGGCGCGATGGCGTAGTGGTTAGAGCGTCCGCTTTGCAGTCTGTAGACCTAAGGTTCATTTCCTCAAGTCGAGTCATACCAAAGACTTAGAAAAAATGGTATTCACAGCTTCCTTGCTTGGCGCTCAGCACAAAAGGGATAGTGTGGAGAACGAGCTGTCAAGCTTGTTTATTGTGTTTTGGGGCAAGGCACTTAACGGAATTCTTCCACCTTTACGTGGCAAACAGGTGGTGGGGGCAAGCAATCTACCCGTCGTGGCGACCCAGTCTGACGAAAGACATACAAACAGAGCATGAGCTCATACGTATGAATAAATGAATGACAGGTTTGAAATGTACTGACTGCTTGGACCTGATTTTCCATTTTAAACCATGCCTTTATTTCTCACATTTGACGGTCAGCTTATAGTCTTCGTTTAATCATTATGACTTGCAGGCACACATAATGCAAAGTGTCATCAGCCAAAGTAGCAAGAAAGTGAAGACTATTTCATGTTCTGCTTCATTGAAGAAGATTCTTGTAGAACTGGTCAAGCTTTATGGCTTTCATTTACTAAACAATGAAACCGGAGACTTTTTAAAGGTCTGTGGCTTATAACGTGCTGTGGTATATTATAATTATCAGCGAGAGGAGACGGTACCAGTTTAACGTATGCATTGCTTATGATCTGCAATGCTGTGCTTTAAAAAAAGCAGCTTCAACGGTTTGTTTAGTTGACTGCCAGTTTTTCTTGGTATCTTTTTAATTTGTATCTATGTTTTCTTTGTATTTTAATTTACAATCTATATTTATTTTTCTTTGTATCTTTGGGTGCATTGCGTGATGGTAGATGAATTTATGACTAATAAAAATCCACTATTTGAGCAGTACTGATATGTTTTGTGTTTACGCACATATGTTTTATTTATTACGTTACTGCCTGCAACGAAGAATAAAAAAATGTTTAATTGTATTGCTCATCATTTTTTGTTTCATTTAGTTCGGGATTTTGAACCCTGCTCAGTGTGAAGTAGCGCAGCATGTAGAAATGAATATGTTGGCTCGATTACGACCAAATGCTGTCGGTCTCGTTGATGCATTTGAATTTTCTGACCGATGTCTTCAGTCGTGTTTGGGAGCGTATGATGGAAATGTATATGAGAGAATGTATGACGCTGCTAAGAGAGCACCCCTCAACAAGACGGAGGTAACGCATAATGTGGGGTTTAATACCAGGGTGGGTTATGCTAAAGCATTAAACAAAAGGTTTATCTATGGAGTGTTAAAGCAAGCCAATTTTTGTCGTAGGTCGATTTTTGCAGTTTGTCGCTTATACAGTGTGTCCAAAAAGTCGCTACTGTTCAAATTTTCTCAATTTAAAATTCTAAATGTAGAAATAAATTTCAATGTTTTTTGCATTACTGTCTATTGAGACAGTGCTATAAATGTAAAAAATTGATTTTCTAAATTCATTACCTAGATAACTAACGTTTTGAATTTACAGCAACTTCTCATTTCCCATATGCAGTACATAATTTATATTTCTTCGTAATTTATTCAGTACAGATGGTTGATACAAGTGACTCCACGCCAAATACGTCTCTGTGTTACTTTAAGAGGACTTCAGGTAGATCCATACAACAAATGAAATAAAAGAATGTTGTTTAGTCATTTATGTTGTCACGTAACCCATTTTAACCCGTCACATTCTTTGTTAAATGATGGGTAATACATGGGTTTTTGAACGGTAGAGACTTTTCGACACACTGCATGTGTATATAGTATGTTGGAGACGCGATAGATTGCAGATCGAGGTCAGTTTCGTTGAAAATTCTTGTCTCAAAGTACTGTGTAATCTCCATGTAGCCCAAGTTGTCGCCCCCAACTACAGATTCTTATTATTTCCTGATCCCTCTATCCCGCTCCCTAATCAGCTCTAATACGACCCCTGGTTAAGATCGCAGAGAAATGCTCGGCTCAAAAGAAACAAAGAGTAAATATTCGTAGAAACTAGCTTCTGGTGGGGATTCAACCTGCGAAAGCTTTTTACTACGTTATTAGCCGGTTTTATGAACCTGATCGAATGGGCTGAAGTACCGTTTATGGTGGTGATAATTGAGCGTTCGCGCCTCTTATGGTCTCGTTACCTTGCTGGTGGTTGATATGTGCTGTGCCAGCAGTTCTGGTAGTTTGTACTGATCTGAAAACGGCGATGTGCTAGTGTAACCGGCTAAAGTGCTTCCGTGACTAAAGGTTTATAATTGAGGAAAAAAGAAATTTCATTGTTGCCATGATCGGTGGATTAATGGATATTTTAGTGGTTTGTTTTCGTTAAGGTTCATCAGGCTTCATATCAATATTTAAAGCCATTCTTACTCGAAGGAAGAGACATATTGGAAGGAAGAAAATCGAAACTTTAGGTTAAAATTTTTTTTCACATGTAATTAACGTTTATCGTATTACCTCAATGTAATAATTACGTTTGTGCAATCTGTTCCAATTTAAATTTCATTCACTGATTTGTGCCTTTGTTCTTTGCTTATGCAAACACGCGTGTTCCAGTTTACAATATCATGTATTTTATGACTTATGATCTTGCTCCCGAGCTACATAATTTTGCGATTACATAATAAAATTGCGACGCCCAGCGACAGAATTGCAGCATTATTGGAGTAACTACACTTTTTCGTACGAGATAAATAAATTCTTATTTAAAAGTACGATATAGGGAAACGATTTTCCACAATTATCCTAATTCTGGTTTCACGAAACCATAAACTACCGAAAAAAACTAAAACCAAGTCAGTCGTATGTTTGGTGTAAACTCTGTAATAAATAATGATCAAACAATTCAGCCACTACGCTATATTTCGAAATGTAATGTTGCTTAAATTTTTTGCTGCAATGAGTTTGCCATGGTGTACGATAGCTTTGCAGTTACGCTTTTTGTTAAAGCAGAGATTTTGCAAGTAAAATTTATTGCTAAAATGTTTCATGAGAAAAGAATAAAAAAATTTAGAAAGAAGCTTGAATCGCAAGTTCACGAGCCATTTTCAATGTTTCATAGATATTTAGAATTGACGTTTTGTCAAATGAAATAAAATTTCGCGCTGAATAACCAATGCAGCTCAAGGTCGTCAAACCCCTGATATCCTTCCCTCAAATTAAGTTTCAACGTGTGACCAGAACTAAAAATAATAGATGATTTGTCGATACAACGAAAAACAAATATTTTTGCATTTGTATTTTGAAACTAGATTCTAAATTATGCTGATTGTTAAAAAAATTCATGTTTCCAATATTATCTATTAGAATTTTTATTTCCAATATCATCTTATCTATTCACTAATTGTACAAAGCCGTGTATTTTAAACGTAACAAAAACAAAAAGCTTAGTCGTGCTTACTAGTGTCGATTTATATTTGCACCTTACCCTAACGTTACCCTATAAAGCCCTTCCTGCCTAACTTCTCACTTTTTCCTACGTTTAAGTATCGTTTTTGGTAAAGTCTTCATTAAAGACAATGGTGAAATATTGCCATTTATTCGGCAACAAAATAAAATTTTTTTGCAAGATACTGATTTACAAAACTCTTCATTACTGTAGACTCCAATTGGCAGGCATTCAGTTCAAACACCTACACCAAAAATTGAATTAACTTAGGAAAAATTGTTTCATACCTATATACAGTGAAATATTGATCTATACAATTTTTTTCAACCTTGGATTCCATAATCTTCAGTTTTAAATTTACAGGAAATTCAGCATATCGAATTATAGTCATAGACTCTAATTCTGTGGCATAATGACCTTACAATGGTGAGGGATAGGCCAACAGGACCCATCTAAACAAGTTCGCTACAGCGTTATTTTTTAATTGCAAACCTACTATGACCTTTTTATACCGTACAAGTGCAGCACCCTAAAATACGCGATGACTCCACATGGAGTCAATGGGAACAAAAGATCAAGAAAAGCTGGAGTGGGATATAAATGAAGGGAAGAGTTGAATAAGAAATGAGGCTGGAGATTGGCTTGGCGGGGATCCACTGAAAAGAAGGAGGCCTAACGAATTGTTAGCTACAGTGAAATCAAGACACCAGTACTCCGACAAGCGCTACAATCGAATTAGAGCTCCACCACAACTGGGAACCGCAGGGAGAGGAGGACCAAATGGCCAGGTCGTCATCATAAAGAGAACAGCTCACGAAAGCAGGAAGATCATTGATCAAAAGAAAGAAAAGTACAGAGCCAAGAACGGATCCTTGCGGAACACTTCTACAGGACTTGAAAAGAGCGGTTTTTGTGATTTCGAAAAACCACGCTAGCGCACCTATCAGAAAGGAAAGATTGAGTCCAACAAGCAAAGCAAGAAAGGAATAAGTTTATTAAAAGAGCGGAATGTCAGACAGAGTTGAATACCTTAAATAAGGCGACAGCACCAAGAATCTTTCGAGAGTCGTGTCTGGGTTTTTTAAGCCCATCCAAAATAGGCTGAGAAAGCAACAAAATTTGATCGAGAGGAGAGGGTGTAGGACGGAAACCAACCGGGCGCGGAGAGAATGGAGTTAGACTCCAGAAAAGAGTAGATGCGTTTAGAAAGCTTTTAGATGCCGGAGGTGAGAGAGCCGGAAGGAAGCAAGAGAGTCTAGATGATGTCTTCCAGATGGAAGGAAAGGAATGCAAAGACCAAGAAAGATTGAAAATGTGAAGAAAATTTTGCATGGGATAAGCGACTTTGTCTGGGCCACTGGCAGTGGACAATGAGAGGTTTGTGGCAGCCGCGAGAAATTTAGCGGGGAAGAAAGGGGAGCAGAAAAAGGAATAATACTCCTCAAGGTACGTGGCACAGTGGAGCTCAGACAAGTAGCCTCTGGCTCAGCTACGCAAGGCCTTCGGGTAGGAGACAGAAAGTGAGACCACAGGTATCCAGCGAAGATCAAAGCCAACTTTATGAGAGAAAAGCACTTGGGAAAATTGGGGGAGAAGGAAGATGAGGAAGGAGAGCCAGCGACAGAACGAAGGAGAGAATAGACTGATCTAGGATTAGATTTAGAGGAGAGAGATGAGCATGTCGCCTTCCATGCCTCAGCCTTGGGTTTGACGATGACATACGAGGCATGTCAAGAAGCAGAGATATAAGCCTGACAATCTTTATCACTCCTGTGAACGGCACCAATGCCTTAGGTCTTTCCCTTACAACTTCTTCCACTGTATGAGACCAACAGGCTTGAGATTGGCATTTGATGCGGCCAAAAGGAATGGAATACTCGGCCGTATTCAGTGCCAGAGAAGTAAAGAGAGCATCAGAAGAGAAAAAAGAGAGAAGTATTTCTCTGCAGAAGGACCATGAAAGTCACAGTAAAAAAGCAAAGTCATCTCAATGAGCTTTCTGAAAATTGAAAGAAGGAAGCCGTTCGTTGGAGCGGAAGAGAAAATAGATAGGGACAGTTAGTAAACTAGGGAAATGTTCAGCATCCAAGTGCTCAAGCGTTTCCGGGAGCAAAAGGAAGAAGCAAAAGAAATGTCAGAAAAGCGATGGAAAAGAGTAGTAATGTCGAGGTCATTGGATATGACCCAATCAAATACTTGCTCCCCACGGGGGTCAGAAGTACATTTTGTGTCCCAGAGGGAGCGACACCAATTGAAATCACCCAGAATAAATATATTTCTGGAGGAAAAAAACAGATGGGAAAAAAGAGTTGATTCTACTATTCATAGAAAAGCGAACAGGATCAGCATAAACATTAAAGAAAGAAAGCGAAGTATAGTTATTTAGTGAGATGATAACCCCTACATATTCAGAATAGAAAGAGGTTGAGAGTTCAGAAAATCATAGGCTCTGCCTAACCAAAATGATGACACCACGGCAAACGTGCAGATCATCGGGAGAAAAAATGCCAGACCGGAAGTGAATGCGATCAGATAGCAGAGCATCAGAAATTCAGACAGAGGAAGATGAGTTGAGATCGGATTCCAGGATACAAATAAGGTCTGCAGAATAAAGCGAGATAAAGTGGAGAAGTTTGACGCTTCTGGGTCGAATACCTCTGGCATTCCATTGCAAAACTCAGAGCGATTCTGGAGAGGAAGGAGTATGAGGTGTAGAAGAACAGCCAGAAACAGAGGAATTACAAAGTGGGCAAAAGGAGGATATGTTTGTAGGCGAGGGCGGGTGGGAGCGCTACATTGGCAGAGGGGAACCTGAAGGGCTAGACTGAGCAGTAGAAGTATACGTGCTAGGGAGCCCGAAGTAGAAAAAGACAAAGTGTTGGGGGTTTGAGACTCTAAGGAGAACCAAAGATGCAGCAAAGAGAGCAGCTCCTGTAGTGAAAGCTTCCTAAAGCATTGAACTTGAAGAAAGAGAGTAGTGAGCACCTTAGATAAAGCCATTTATAGCAGGTGCAGCATTGCACCAACCTCTCCTCTAGATCACATTTCCAGCGCACACTGAGCAAAGAAAAACGGGACCAGGTTAGGATGAATGTTTCCGCTCATCAGAAGAAGGAGAATAACAATATGGGGAAGGCACAGAAAAAAGAAGAGAAGGAGAGACAGGTGACCAATTTTAAAGCGACTCAGTGTTGCCATTCTGCCGTCGCTTACAGGACAGGACAGCGAAAAAATGATTGGATGTGGAGAGAGCCCGAGGTAACTGGAACCTTCGGGAAGGCCAACAGCCATTTCGAGCGATCCCAAACAGGGTCGGGGGCAGCACCACCACGTTGAAGCGGCTGTTATTGGTACCGTCTACCACATGTTGTTCCATTAGCTTTCATTTGATAAATTTTATTTCCATTACTTGACCTGACAAGAGGGACAACAGCACTAAGAATTTTTCAAATAACATAATAACTAAGCAATTGGGCTTTTAGTCAAGCTTGAAAAATATAATATGCCCAATGATCTTAAAACAAAGCATTATTTGACACCAACCAGCGTGGGTGCACAAGCAACTGTTTATACGGTGGCTTAGGAGCGACGCCTAAAGACAAAACTGAAGCACTATTACAGTATGATCAACTGATTGTAAAATTCTAAAACTTACTACCTAATCAATCTGATGAAGCTACTATTGTTTTATTACTAAACCAACGTATCATACGATATCGCAACATATAGTTCAACTTTCACAATCTAGTTTTATGCTGCTATTACCGAAATAAAACACGAATCTTTTTGGTGTTCAAACAAATTCAACTAAAGTCTAGATCAAATTCGCATAGGTATTACAATTCACACCAAAGAAATAGACAAGAAGGCAAAAGGCTTTGTCAAGTGCAAAATTGAAGGCAATGATTATGAAATGCATAGAAACTTAAACATTCTAAGAAAAGCACTGGTATTGACGTACCCTGCCTGCTCAGTAAAAAAACACACACTTCTCACCAACTACTGCATCTCCTTGTTTGATTAAAACAACTTAGGGGCTGGCGAGGAGTCCCATCTTTTTAAGAATGCAAAAAATTGTTTAAAATTTTAAGCTCTTTTCACATCCGTTTGGGTGCAATTAACTTCAGCTCCCTGCCTCCCCAAATATTCGCGCTATCATGACTATGATATGAATTGGTCCACGCATAAAAAAATTATTAAAACAGCGCACGCAATACGCTATAAACAATTCGGTAATACTGGTTTGCCATCACTTAGCTTTCTTTTAATACATTTGTTATGTCATGCTAGAGAAACAAAGTGACATCGGAAAAATGCTTTGATCGTTAGCTAAGTCATTGTTTTGTCACAAAAAAAACACGCCACAGTCACAGAGAAATACGAGTAACCATCACAATAGTAATACTGTCACCATAATAAATTCTATACATATTAAAACTTTCAAATGAAAATAAAGACAAAACAATGAACTTCAGGACCACGAAAGGGCCATGGCCAGGTCCAAAAATGAAATGATCCACAGTTTTTTTTGGTGCTTACAATCCAAAGCGCGTAGCCGGAATAACAAATTTGGAAGGAAAGTGAAATTAGATTTTTTGCTTGTCGTAATCATTTCATCACATATCAATGCGTACATGTCCCAATTCGGAAGTAACTCTTGCTCTTCTCCCCTTCCGACTACGCCATTGCACATTCCTAAATCGTATTTCTGTGTTCTCACACCACAACAGCAACTCTCAAGCGAATGTGGACACACCGTATAAAACATAGCGACACAATTCGCTTTCTCGTGAATGGATAAATATAGTAAATATGATAAATACAACAGCCTATAAAAAGAGTTGTTCTTCAACCAATGCACACACAAAAACTTGAAAAGGCTATTTTGCCAAAACCTTTCGCGAAGCTTTCTCATCGGTGGGGGTATTGCGTCAAAATGGAGGAACTACAGTAAATTGGTTGAATTCAACAATTTAAGCGGCAGAATTAAAGGCTCGCGTTTCGCAAATGCAAAATACTTTTCTTCGGCGCGCAGGATTACGCAAGCAATGCTGCTGGCTTCGATTGCTCTGCCGTCAATATTCTTGAGATAAAAGAACCTTAATCGCTTCCCATTTGATGTTATACCGCTAATCATAACGTTTTGGGAATACCAAAAAAAATATTGGTATACAAAAAAAAAATTACCAAGTTTTTATTCACTGGTTGCAAAAAGCTTCGCACCCAAGGCGATCTGGATACCGCCAACTAAAAATCATTAGTACACAGAGGCACTTGCCCAGGAGCAATGCGAAAAAACACCAATTCAAATGCTCGTATTTGTTGAACCGCTTTAGACTTACACACTAGATTACAGTAATTGTTGATATTATAATAGTTTTGTACATAAAAACATACATATACGAATAAAAAACTAATTAAAAAGCTTGATTGTAACATCCTCCAGCTCAAATGCATCAGTGTGAGATCACTCAGATTTTGCAGTAACACTAAAACAAAATTCGGATGCATTTTAAGGATTTAGATAAATATATGTCACTACACTATACTCTAAATTTTTGATTTTTTACAGCAAGCCTTATATCATACATGAGCTATACACAAACTTGAAAATCACAAAGTATAAAAAGTGAATTTCATAAATAAGCAAGTCACGATTGTACACAAGGAATTAAAAGCCCACAAAAAGATTAAAACAGTTGTCCCTGTTGTTGTGAGAACAAACTATCTGTTCCATGGAGCATTCTTGTCATCAACAATACTACCTTTGCTCTGGTAATTATCAAGTAAAGGCTTCCAAGTTTCTGCGTCCCTCTTCAACAGATTCTTGTTGCCTGTAAAGTATATATGTTTCAAACATACTGTACATTGTCCATACCATTTCAGCAGCATGTAAGCGTGAAGTAGAGGAAACAATTGCAACATCGCCAACGACGTAGTCTATCAATCGGCGCGATGGTGTAGTGGTTAGAGCGTCCGCTTCGCAGTTGGCAGACCTGGGGTTCGTTGCCTGAGTCGAGTCATACCAAAAGACTTTAAAAAATGGTATTCACAACTTCCCTGCTGGCGCTCAGCATAAAAAAGGGATAGTGTGGAGAACAAGCCAGCAAGTTCCTTGTTGTGTCATTGAGCAAGGCACTTAACGGGATGCTTCCACTTTCGTGTGGCAGACAAGTGGCCTACCCGTACTTCGCTGGGTTACAATTGTGAAGTTGCTAGCCCATCATGTCGCAAAAGGCGACTCTTGGGTACCCACCAATGGCAGTCCGCTTTGGTGTTGGGGCTACCAGTCACTCATGACTGGTTCGAAATGGGCTGCCATCTTTCCCCTAGCCTAATTTATTTAAGTTGACGGCATGAACCTGAATTACCGTTCGTGCCGTATCTCCATCCCGAGGAAGAAGGAGTAATCACAACAACAACAACACGTAAGCTACCAACACCTTTCAAAAGGTGTACAAGCAACAAGAGCTCTAGACTACAGCAACCATTACATGAAAATATTTTTTCCTGAAGAGGGACCGAGTCAACAATAAAGCATATAAAGAAGGCCTTTACATTGACAAATAGGGCACTATTTTACGAAAAGTGTGTACATAATTGATGTACCTACGCTTTGAATACACGAATTCAAGCATGTGCACCTTTTGACATGCAATACCTACCCACGATACATAGACCAGTTCTAGCTCTTGTAATAGCAACGTTGATTTGATGAGGGTCGGATACAAATCCAATGAATTTGCGCCTCCACTGTATGTTCGCATGCTCTTCGATTGCTGTGTCAGGCTGAGATCGGACGGTTGATAAAATGACGTAGTCATTTTCACTTCCTTAAGAAATAAAACCAAATAAAGTTCTGCTCACGTGGTAATCGTAGATGACGACGATTACCTCTCTTCTTTCTTGAGATAAAGACACGGCATAAAAAGGTGCAAAACCCCACAAAGCAAACTAAATCAAGCAAAATGCTGTCGGGTTATTAAGAGAAGCGATTGCCATTTTGAGCCATTTCTTAATGTGAACGTAAATGTAAAGTATTGTTTTTGCTGGAAATGAAAAGAATGATCTATCACTGTTGTGTAAGGTCGGCGTGTTGTACGGAAGTACAACATGGTGTCTGAGGGAAGAGGAGATGACGATTTTGATAAGGGCCTAGAAAGTAAAGTGTGGTGTAAAATTAATTACAAAAAGGAGAAGCCAAGAACTTAAGTAATTTCTGAGTTTACAAAAAACCTGAAAAAGTGCTATGGTAAATGGTTGTTTTGAGGAAGAATACTGATGTGTGAAAAGCTTTGGATTGTAAAGTGATTGGAAGAAGAGGTGAGCGAGCAAAGATGACTCGGTGAAGGCAGGTGGAAGAACAGATAGAACAGACTGGTTTGAAAAAGGAAGATGCCATCGAAAGGCAAAAGTAGCGCAATGCTGCCTATGATCTTCCGAGAAACATGACGTAAATGAACAATTTTCGTTAACGGAGACAAAACCAGATAAAAAAAAATAGGATTTCTCTCCCAGTCCCATACAATGCCGCCATTTCAAGAACCAGGAAGAGTAAACAAACGTTTTTATTAACAGCCCTATCTTTTACCGTGCAAACTAAAACATTAAACAAGTTTTGAACTACAAAATCATTAAAAGCTTTCCTGGTGTATGAAAAACGTATTTTATTAAGAAAGCATGTGCTGCACGTTGCAAAACAATGAAATTCCGTAATCTTGAGACCTTGAATTCGCTAGCTGTTTACAATCTCCTTATCTGTACCTTGGCTGGTTACAACTGTTCCAACATGAACATCTTTCAACTGTGAGCGTTCTTTCAAAATCAAATCCTTGATCACTCTCACTTGAGCACTGTACGGAGATAACACCATGATGCTTGAAAGTGGAACTTTTTTTTGAGACAAGTAAAAAACGATTTTAATCTGAAAATAAAATCAAGAAACCGACAAAGTTGCAGAATAAACTCTGAACCATTAAGCAAAATAATTATGCTAGTGATTATTGATATTGGTTCTGCACTGCTGTGACTTTAGAAAAAGCATTTCACTCTGTTTTCCCAGGGTGCTTGTGGTAGCAATTTACCATGCTGTCAAATACTGGCAACTTTGAAGTGAGTCAAAGCGCAATATGTCCCATATATCTGCAAAGATTACCTATGGCTGGAAGATAAAGACAAATAATTAACTTGACAAAAATGCTAATATACTAGCGTCTTACCACCACTCTCGCCTCTGTTTCATTGAATCGTGAATACTCTCCGCCAGATGCCAAACTGAAGTTGGTGTTTTCCGTTCCAACCACGTGACAGAACACTGCTGAATTGTCGCTGTTTGCAGGATAGCGAAAATGGCATTTTCGATTTCGTTCTCGAACGACAACAGAGTCATCAGTGTCTAGTTTGCCTTCGTAAAACTGCTGGGAAGGGAACTGACATATTCCCTTAGCCTGAAAATTTTAAACATGAATTTGCAATGTTTATTTGTCGATGGCTATATCCAGTCTAGAAGCTACAGTATATAGCACAAACTGCAGCAATAAAAGAGGAAGAATAAACGCAAAAGGCCATCAAGACAGCAAGGAAAAATGATATGAACTTAAACAAGGTAGCACGGTGCCATGAACTTGACATGCAACAGAGTCAAACAGAAAAAGTTTATAAGGAACATTACTGATAGTTTGATACCAACGAGAAGAATATTACTCATGGAAATTACACTACGTAAAGTCAATCTTTTTTGTTGTATTAAGTTTGAGCTAAGTCGTTTACCGCTAAATCACAAGGGTAGAAAATCATACCAATAAAGTGGAAGCATAGGAAAAAAATGCAGTGAAACAAAAGATGTTGCAATGTGCAGAAGCAAATATTTATTAAAATAATGGAAGCCTTTTTTTTGCCTTTTCAAGAAAAACGCCTTTTTTTGTAACGTCATCGAGTCAGTCCTTTGTTCGTGTCAAGAGCCCAATGATTTAATTTGAATTCAAGTTGCAAGCTACTAGTATTGTTTTAGAATTGTAATAGTACAGAATTGGACTACTTTAAAATTTATTATCTATATATCTTTTGTTTGTAGCAATATTAAGACAAATTTTCAATGTTTTATATCAGGGGTCGGCAACCTTTCGCTAGCTGAGGGCCAAAATTAAAATCTGCAAGGTGTCAGCGGGCCGTATAAATTTACCATTAACAGTGTTGCTTTTAAAACTTGCGAATTTTTGAAATTTTAATCGAAATAACTGCTGATTTTAACAGTTCATAACGGCAGCATAATATGCAACATACATACATTTATTGATACCCGCAGGAAACGTTATTGTGATATATCATGTTGTGTTTGATTTGAAAGTTTTTGAAGGTGATATTTGATGAGGAAAGAAGCATAACATCTTGCAAATGTTTATCAGTAGGTTGTGCTCTCAACTTGGTCTTGGTTAGTTTCATTGTCAAAAATAATTGTTTACAAGCATAAGTGCTGCCAAAGATGGATGACATTTTTGTGGTATGTATAACCAAGTTGGGATAACGTTTGGATTCAAGATATTTCTTATAAAAGTCAAACAGTGATACATGCTCACACTAAACTCCGATTTTATCTCGTTTTACACTGCAGCTCAATTAGCTTCATTTGATATCTTTCTGGTACAACGTCGACCTGTATGTCAAATGGAGTACTAAACAATTTGATATCATTTTCGCGAGAACAAATGTCACTAAGTAGTGATTCAGTTTCCATCCGGTGTTGTCCCTTTAGCAGAGATGGCCGGATTTACCCCATGGATGGGGATTTGTTGGAGCGAAATTTTTCTACAGGGAGCATGCCCTTGCTTACCCCCAACCTCAGTTTTCTGACATGAGTGGTCCAACCAAGCAATTAAGCTGGCAACCCCACCATTAACAGTCAGACTGCAATTGGTAGGTGCCCAATAGTCGCCTCTTACGACATGCTGGGTAAACAGCTTCATTATTCTTTAACCGGTGAAGCACGGCAAGGCGAGATGAAAATTCAGTTCTTAAATGTCGTATCGTAGATACAAATAAAGTAGTGCTCATAGGTTTGTTCTCTTGCAGTGTAGCAAAGTGAGCATAATTTGCATTTCCCAACTGAATTTCCCAAAGTCTTAGTTTTGTTTCGAATGCACGTACATAACTCCGCATCTCATGTATCAATTGGAGCTTTCCCTGAAGCTGCAAATTCAGGTTGTCCAAATGTGATGATGTTAAATTGACCCAAAATGTCAAATTAGGAACCCATTCTTGATTGCGAAATCCGGTAGCATTTATGTTTTTTTCAAAAAGGATTGACAATTTTTCTCTCAATATCTACACTCTTCGTAGCATTTCACCTAGATAAAACCAACGTACATTGCAGAAATAAAGCAAATCTTGATACAAATCTCTCTTTGTAAAAGTAGTTGGCGAAATTTTACCACTATGTCTATGACGCTCTTTGAGGTTGATACCTTTGCGAGCAATGCTTCCTGATGAATGTGACACTGTAACTTTAAATGTCGTTATTAATTCTATTGTCTTCCATGCGTTTTTGAAGCAAAGACACGACACTCATATTTTTCTGACGATTGATGGGGCTCTATCAGTCGTTGTTAAAACCAGTTTTGAGAGATTCATATTCATGGCTTCAAGGCATTGAAGTAATGTCTTCAGAATATCGGGTCCTGAAGTAGTACCCATCATAAGAAGCAGTTGAACAAAATTCTCAACAACATGAAAATCTCCGTTTACTCCACTCACAAATACCACCAGCTGAGCTGTATCTGTGCTCTCATCTATCGCTATTGAGAAGAACTGTAGATCTTCAAAACAATTTTTCTGGTTATATTTTACGTTGTCAGAAATCTCTCTTGTTCGTCGGGTTGTGGCTATTGCTGAAAAACTGACATCAAAAAACAGTTTTATTTTCTCCGAACATACGGTTTCAGCAACAGCCATCATACATTTTTTCACAAAGTCGCCATCAGTAAACGGTTTCTTGTCTTTCGCTATTAATTGTGCTACCTTGTAGCTAGCAAGAGTAATATTTTCCAATTCAGTGGTTTGCCTTTGAAACACAGAACTCTGCTGTTTTAAGGTGGTTCTAAGTTGATTAAGTTTGTTTTTTTCTTGCTTGACCCGTAAACTTGGAAAAATTAGTATGCTTTGTATCATAAAGATGCTTTGTGCTAAATTCCTTATTTACAGCAACAGAAACGTTGCAAATCAAACACGTGAGTTTACCAAAATTGTTAATAAAAAGGACTGAAAGTAATACAACAGGAAAGCGATGCGTCTTGTGCAGTTTGCCCAAAAAAGTATTTGTTCTCCCATTCTTTATTAAAAGCTCGACACTCAGCATCAACTTTTCTACGTTTTGTCAACATTGCCAGATTGCTAAAAATTGATAAATATATGCTTAATGGCTATTATTAGCCAAACTTCTGTAATTACGGTAAATATTAAATAAAGTTACAATTACAAATTAGGATAAATCGTACATTTCAATTACAAAGCTAAAACCCCCAAGCACCTCTATGCAACCCTTCCTATGACTTTTACTCAATTCTCTCCTTGGGCGGTAGCTATACTACTTGAAATAAAATATACCACCAAATTTGAAAGCAAGGTTAAACGCAAATGTAACACAAATTGCTGTCAGTTATCAGTTACGAATGCAATATGTCATCGAATAAAGGACGCTTGATTTACTTAAGCAGCAGTACACAAGAAAGTAGTTGAATGCGACTTTGGCTTAAAAAAGCTTAGGAGCATAGAACAGAGTTACTTGCATTCACCATTATCACGTTTGCACAAACAAATACGATCGGAAAATATTTATAGTGAATCAAAGCTTTACGCCAGCTCACAAAGTTCGATTACTAAAATTTGTAAAAGGGCTGCGGGCCGGATGATTTTGTTAGGCG
Source organism: Trididemnum clinides (assembly GCA_963675345.1). Classification (NCBI taxonomy): domain Eukaryota; kingdom Metazoa; phylum Chordata; class Ascidiacea; order Aplousobranchia; family Didemnidae; genus Trididemnum; species Trididemnum clinides. The sequence continues at coordinate 14,141,595 of OY776295.1, forward strand.
GGCCGGATCCGGCCCGCGGGCCGTAGGTTGCCGACCCCTGTTTTATATAGTCAAGTATTGAAACCTAACAGTGATTATCGATGCGATTTATCGGTAAGTTTTTGTTTTACGTTTGTTTACGTTTACGTTTGTCATTATGTTTTATCAGTTATACAATTTATTGTTTGTGTTGTTTTCAGAAAACGACACCCGAAGCCAGTGTAAATACAATCAATCTGAGTCAAATTAAAAACGTCAAATCGAATAACTTGGTGGTGTCAGTTAGCGATCTCCGGAATAAGATAGTCAGATTAAAACCAAACGCCAAACAAATTGGCAGTCACAGGTGTTCTATCTAACCCTCAACATTTCAAGTATCCTCCTCAATGGCAATCGTCTTAACTCAGTCAACAATTTCACGCATCTCTGCACCACAGTCTCGTGGGATAGCAACATTGATGAAAAAATAGAAAGGAAAAACAGGCCTGCCAACGCTACTTTCACAAACTCCAAACTCGGATGTGAAGTAGAGCAGGCATTTGATTGAATTTATACACAAAGTCTATAGTCCCATTGTTTTTTCCAGCTTGCTGTACCCAGCCAAAACATACATATTTATTGCAGACGAATCAAAAAAACTAAATAAGTGCAAATGACTTAGTTCGGAAGGCTAATGAGCATCCAATAGTGCAACAAAATCTTAATCTTCTAAAAGCTGAAGAGTGCTAATGTATTGAATGTAAAACCACTCTTTAGCAAAAAATAAATAGATGGACAGGTCATATCGTCAGAATAGATAACTGAAGGCTCCCAAAAACTAAATTCTATGAAAAATAGCAGCAAAGCAAATAGCATGTACGTCGTCTAAAGCAACGATTCAAAGATTGTCTAAAGCGCGCCTTGCACTCAAAGGATACAACTTTGAGCTCATGGCAGGTTAATAAGCCAAATCAAAAAGTGTGGCAATAGGAAGCCAACCTTGTCCTCGTATCAACGGAGGAATGACTGAAAGAAAACTAGAGTTATGTTCTAGTCCAAACGGGCAACCTTGATCTCTTCAATATTGCAAAAAGACCTCGCAATATTGAAGAGATCTAGATAGAAAGCAGAAGGAACTGCTTGTAAACTAATTTGAACATTAACGAAACTTCACAAAATACGTCAACGTGGTTTCAAAATAAACAATCGTACCATTCTGTATTGAATATTTAACATTCCTGCGAATTCACGATGTCTTTCAAACATTGAAATACCGAGTCCGAATTCCCTGGCACGAGTGCATTGTATAATAGGTTGCAATTGCATGTGATCGCCAATCAACACAACCTGTAAGATCCAAAATTTTAACTAATGAAAGCCGATTATACGACCATTATCCACGTCATATTGCTAAGTAAGTAATTTCTTAACCGGTAGAGCAGTGAACCTGCTCACCAAGGGTGTCTGAAGAGATGATTTTTTGGTACTCACCAGTGACAGTCCACCTTGTTGGTGGTGGGGCTACCAGTCAGTAATTTACATTCATGACTGGTTCGAAATGGGTTGCCACTTTTTTCCCAGCCAAATTTAATTTGATTTGCGGCGTGATCCTGGATAATCGTTTCATTCCAAGGAAGAGGAAGGGTAACCACAACAAGTAATTTTGCTCTAAGCTGATTAAAACCGTCAAAATTAATATGTTGGTCTAAAATCGTCAACCACATTCCTGATTACCTCTCAGGCATGTTTTAAAGATTTAACCTACGAACTTTGATTAGAACAATGCTTTCAGCAAAGCTAGAAAAAAGCGGCAGTCCATTTTGAACTAGCAGTAAAACGATAAATTGTAGACTGGTAGCCTCATCACCAAGGTAGACTGCAATTGGCGGGTGAACAGGAGTATCCGCTTACGACATGCTGGTTGAGCAACACATTGATTATGAAATACCAATGTTTTCATGGTATTCTACCAACTTGTGGTGCTTGAGATGCGACGACAGGTGCAAGGGTTTCCGGTTCACTGCACATTCCACATTCATCAATAATGCATTGAGAAAACTGAAAATCTTTGAGCGACTCGAATCGAAGAGACTTCCTTAACACTGTAAGTAAACAACACTAATTAAATAATCTCTTCAGGATTTGGCATTACAACCCCATGTTCATTTCCCGAGATCCTATTTTCATGGCACGGTAAGTATTTGTCAATATTAGAGAAATCAAAAATTCTGTACGTGAAACCTTTTATCATCGTGATCACCGGATTGTGAGCACCAAATAGTAGTCAAAAACTAAGGAATGGTCTACATGTCAGGCGAGACTAGAGCTACAAGTACCTAAAAGTTATGTTTTCCCTCTCCCACAAAAATAAGTACACATATTTAATGTTTAATACCAGGTGACCCCACCAAATCGTCTTTATATTCACACTTCAAGTGTTTTTTCTACAACACAAACTATAATTTGAAGTTTTACTGCATTTCAGAATGTTTTTAAAAGTTAGTTTAATGCCTTAAGTACCTACATTGCAAACCAGAGTTCGGTCTGCAGATCGTTGGCAACCCCGTAAAGGCTGGTTTCCATTAGGCGTAGATTGCCAGCATAGCGAGAAAATTTCTTTGTTTCTCTATTTAGTTTTATGCGCGGTGCGAAACAAAGAAATTTTCAGGCTGCGCTGGCAATCTACGCCTAATGGAAACCAGCCTTTAATCTTTACGAAAATACTAGGTGTACAAACGTTAAACTTGACACGATTGATTACTGCTCCGGAGTGAGTGTCATACAGTTGGTAACAACATAATCAAAGATAACTTTATTTTATCCACATCTTTTGAAACAGAAAAACGATTTTTAGCTCACGTATCCAACATGCCAATTATAAATCTGACAAAAACTGCCGCTCTGTAAAGAGTAGAGTAACGTCACAATTACCGCTTGATTACGAAAATTTTTTTTCTTCGTTTCCTCAACAAGAACTGACCGGAAAAACGCAGTTGAAGACTTTTTGATTTTTACAAAGCAACTGCTTTCGGAAAAAAATTTCTAGTAAAAACCCGAGCTAAATATTAGAGGAAGTACTCCGACATTTGAAGATGCGTAAGCCACAAACCATAATTATTGTAAAACAGCAAATTTACCAGCAATTTTTTTAACTTAAAAAGCAAATTTGGCATTCTAAAAATCTTTGACAAGGGTTCGACTGCTAATACAAAATATTTTAAAACGATTAACAAAACCAAAAAATTTCAAGGAAATCAAACGACAACAACACCCCGGTGTGAAATCGCACGAGATATTTAGCTATTTTGAATAGAAATAGGACTTTAAAAAAGTTGGTACGAAATAATCAAAAACAGAAACTCTGTGCAAAATCGCATTGAGTGCGTGGAGAAACATTTTTGTTATTTTGGCACGTAAATTAATACGCCTACCGTGGTCGGGGTTAAATATTTGGCGAAAAGTATTACACGCTTTTACCCCCCTGACCATGCCTTCTGTGTATTCTTGTTGTTTTTTGTTGTTACCCGACCCCTTGCGAGAGCTGTGGGTATGGCGGAAGACCATGGAGCCCCAGAAGCCGAGCAAACTACAGACCACAGTTGAAAAACCATACAACGTAAATTACAGACCACAAAAAACCAGACCTGCTGCAGCAGCACACGTGCAGATTATTACGTCATGTCTTTTGAATTCCCACTGTTTAGCTTCAATCAGCATTTTTTTGTATTTGCGGTAATCCTCATATCTAAGCGGGTTACTCCGTTTGAATCTAAACACAAAAACAAATATTTGATGAATAGTGCAAGATTAGATGTTGCTGATACCGAACAAATCATCTGCACCAATCAACAGCCGCCTCAACGTGGCGGTGCGGTCCCCGACCCCGTTTGGGTTGGGTCGAAATGGCTGTTGGCCTTTCCGAGGGTCCCAGTTACCCCGGGCACTCCCCTTCATTTTTTCGCTATGCTGCCCCCTGAACGACCGCAAGAGGGCAGCACACAGCATCTACAAAGTCGGTCGCCTGTTTTCACTTTTCCCTCTCTCCTGCCCTACTCTTGCCCTTCTTCGTCTCCTCATTCTTCTTCTTCTCTTGATGAGCGGTAACGATCATCCTAACCCTGGCCCCATCTTTCCTTGCTCTGTGTGCGCTGGAAATGTGACCTGGCGGGGCAAGTCAGTGCTATGCTGCACCTGCTCCAAATGGGTCCATCTAAGGAGCTCACAACTTTCCCTGTGTAAATTCAGAGCTCTTGGCAGCTCTCACTCTTAGAGCTGTCCCCCTGCCGAATCACTGTGACTCCCTCCTTGGACTCCTCCGACATGTATACCTCCACTGTACAATCTGGCCCCCCTCTACTGATGCTGCACTCTCGCGTCACCCCCGTCTCCAAACCTCCTATCCCCCATCTGCCCATTCGATATTTCCTTCCTCTGCTCCCTCACCGCCGTCCCTTGCTCCTGGCCTTTTTTCTACGCCTCCTGCCTCCTCTCCTCCCCCTGACTCTCTCAGGGTTCTTCAATGGAATGCTGGAGGCCTTCAAGCCAGGAGCACTAAACTACTTCATTTTCTATCGTCCCATCCAGTCGATCTTATCTGCATCCAGGAATCCAATCTTAACTCATCTTCCTCTTTCCAGATTCCTGGATTCTCTGTTCTGCGTTCTGATCGCACCCACTCCCGGTCTGGCATTCTCTCTCCTGATACCACGCACGCCAGCGGCGGCCTCGTCATTTTCGTCAGGCAGGGCCTATCCTTTTCTGAACTTTCTACCTCCTTTCTCTCTTCGCTTGATCCCTACTCCGATTATGCAGGGGTCAACATCTCTCTTAACAACTCCTCCTCGGTGTCATTTCTTAATGTGTACGCCCCCCCTATTCGCTCCTCCCCAACGGATGGCAGAACCGATTCCTTCTCTCCCTCCATTCTTTCCTCCTCCAGAAATCTCTTCATTTTTGGGGACTTCAATTGCCATCACCCCCTTTGGGACTTAAGAGGTACTTCCGATCACCGCGGGGAGAAGGTTTTTGACTTGATCATCTCTTCTGACCTCCTCCCCTCAATGATCCTGACACACCCACCCTTCTCCATCGCTCCTCTGGCAGTCGCTCCTCCCCTGACATCTCCTTTGCTCCTTCTACTCTTGCCTTTTCTTGCTCATGGGAGGTGCTTCAGGACCTGGGTGCTGACCCTCTACCAATTCTTCTATCTATCCCTCTCTCTCCGGTCTTTCGCCCCAACGAGCGGCCCCCCTCCTTCAACTTTCAGAAAGCTCGCTGGGATGACTTTGCCTCTTACTTTGATTCTCACTGTCCTTCAGCAGAGAAATACTCGTCTCTTTCTCTTTCCTCTGCTGCTGCTCTCTTTACCTCTTTGACTTTGAATGCGGCCAAATCTTCCATTCCTTTCGGCCGCATCAAACGCCCTCCTAAAGCCTGGTGGTCTGCTGAAATGGAACAAGCGGTTAGTGAAGGACGCAGGGCTTTCGCTGCCGCTCACAGAAGCAATGAAGATCGACAGGCTTACATCTCTGCTCCTCGACGCGCCTCGTCAGTCATTGCCAAGGCCAAGGCTGAGGCGTGGCAGACGACTTGTTCTTCTCTTTCACCTAGGTCCAACCCTAAATCTGTGCCCTCTCTTCTTCGCTCTATTGCTGGTTCTCCTTCCTCGTCTTCCTCCTCTCCTAACTTTCCTAACTGTTCTTCTCCCAGGGAATCGGCTTCGGTCTATGCCGCTTACCTGAGATCTCACTTTTCCGTTTCTCAGCCAAAAGCCCTGCGCAGCAGAGCCAGAGGCTACCTCACTTAGCTCCGCCGAGCCACGTGCCCTGTGAAGTCTCATTCTTCCTTTTGCTCTCCCTTCTCTCCCGCGGAGCTTCATGCGGCTGCCTCCAATCTCACCCCATCCACTGCCACTGACGCAAACAAAGTTGCCTATCCCATGCTAAAGCACCTGCCTCGCTCTGGCATGGATTTACTTCTTTACATCTTTAATCTCTCCTGGTCTTCACATTCCTTTCCTTCCATCTGGAAGACATCTTTGATTATTCCCATACACAAGATGGGAAAGCCTCTCGACTCTCCTGTTTCCTTCCGGCCTATCTCTCTCACCTCCTGCGTATCAAAGCTGTTTGAACGCATCATTCTATCCCGTCTACTCTTCTTTATGGAATCTAATTCCATTCTCTCTCCTTGCCAGGCCGGCTTCCGCCCTGGTCGGTCTACTCTCAATCGAATTCTGTACCTTTCTCAGTCCACTTCGGATGGGTTTAACAAACCCAGGCCGGGCTCTCGGACGATTCCCGCTACTATCGATTTCTCTAAAGCTTTCGACTCTGTCTGGCATCCCGCCCTTTTCCATAAACTTATTTCGGCTGGCCTCCCTTCTTGCTTTGCTCGTTGGACTCAATCTTTCCATTCTGATAGGCGCGCTTCTGTGGTTTATCAAAATCACAAAAGCCGCTCCTTTCGAGTCCGTCGAGGTGTTCCGCAAGGATCCGTTCTTGGCCCTGTACTTTTCTCTCTCTTCATTAATGATCTTCCGGCTTCTCTGCCTTTTTCCGTCAGCTGCTCTCTTTACGCTGACGATCTGGCCATTTGGTCCTTCTCCCCCTTGGTCCCCACTGCGGTGGAGGCCACACAAGGAGCTTTGTTTCGATTGGAGTGCTGGTCTGAGTACTGGAGTCTTCCTCTCAATCCGAGCAAATGTGAGGCGTCCTTCTTCTCAGTGGATCCCCACCAATCTAACCTCCAGCCCAACCTCCTTTTACTCGGCTCCCGCCTCCGTATCAATCCCACTCCAATTTTTCTTGGGGTCACCTTCGACCGCACTCGTTCCTTTACTAAACATGTATCTTCGCTGAAGACCAAGTTTTTCCCACGTCTCAAGGCCTTACGCTGTATCTCTGCTTCTTCTTGGGGCCCCTCTAAGGAGTCCCTCTCTGTTCTGTACAAATCTTTTCTTCGGCCCCTTCTCACTTACGCTTCACCCGGATGGTTTCCTTTCCTAAGCGCTACCAATCTTACCAAATTGTAACGCCTCCACCGAGCGGCCAGTCGCGCCATTACCGGCTGCCTCTCGTCGTCCCCTATCCCTCTACTACTCACCGAGTTTTCTTTACCTCCCCTACGAGTCACTCTGACTCACTTTACTCTTTTTTCTTATACGCGGGCTCTTCGTCTCCCAACCTCCTTTCCTATTTCAGGTTTGGCCAGACTTGGAGTGAAACCAAGACTCTGCAGATCGTCCTGGAGAGCTTTTGCGTCCACTCACCCGCTCATGCTTCCTTCTACTTGTTCTAGGGAGGCTCTTCTTGCTTGCCCTCACTGTCCTCCTTGGAATCTTCCTTCGCTCACGGTGGAGTACACCCTTCCCACTCTAATCCCCCTCACTCTCGCCAAGGTGCGGCTCTCGCCCATCTTGACTCTCCCCCCTCCCTCATGATCTGATACTCTGGACAGACGGCTCTGTTCCTTTTCCTTTTGGCAAGGGCGACTCCGGCGTTCTTGCCAACTGCTCTCTCTGTGTCGCTGAGGCCACTCTTTCCTTTTCGGCAGGCCTAGTATGTTCAAGTTTTTCCGCTGAAGCCTGCGCCATTCTGCACGCTCTTTGCTGGTCTCAGCAGCACCAACAGGTCTGCCATTTTTCTTCTCTTCTCCTACTATCTGACTCTCGTTCTATCCTCGCCACCCTGTCCTTTCCTCCATTTTTTCTCTTATCTCAAACTCTGTGGCAGATCTGGCAGGAACTGTCTTCTCTCTCCTCTTGTTCTATCAGGCTACAATGGATTCCCGGACACTTGTTTCTCCCGGGGAACGACACAGCTGACGAGCTTGCCAGACGGGGTGCGCTATTTGCGCCCTCCGCAATCCCTTGTAGTCTCTCTCCTCTTATCTCTCGTATCCACTCTCGTCTTTTCTCGGACTGGAGGCGTACTGTCTCTTCCAAATTTTTTGACACACAGGTTCCCTCGATTTCCACTGAAGAACTTGTGCTCCCTCGTCATGCTCGCTGTGTCCTCTCTCGTCTTCGCTGCAACGGACACAGCCTTCTTTTAGATTCTTATCTCTCTAGGATTGGCAGAATTGAGAATCCTTCTTGCAGCGCCTGTGGACACCCGTCCCAGGACATCTCTCATCTCATTCTGCACTGTCCAGCTACGGACTCTTTTCGCCCCCTCACTCTTTGGCGACTCTCTGTCTCTGTACGACCTCTGGTCCAGACACTGGGGAGTTGCCCGGCTTCTGGGGCTCCATGGTCTTCCGCCATGCCCCCATCCCTCGGAAGGGGTCGGGTAACCAACAACAACAACAAATCATCGTCAATTGTGTATTGTAAATCCTAAATTCTGTATATCTTTCCTGCCAGCGTTTGGTTGGCAGTGGGGCAACCAGTCTGCAATTTATATCCTTGACTAGATCACAAGGGGCTATCGCTTTTTCCTAGCGTCATCTTATTAGATTTGGGGTGCACAGCGGAATATCAATCATGCCGTGCCTTTGTACCAAAAAAGTAAGGGTAAAAACTATAACAGCACCACCAACGGCACTTACTAACAAAACCACAGCTACGAATTGTGATATCTGCAGCTTATAACTTTCGCGGCACCACGAGTTGCTAATATTCGATTTGTTAATGCGAAGGTGATAGACCTAGAGCTGATGACAATGATATTAAAGGTCCAACTTTTGCTCTAGACATCGACAAAGGAAAAAGGAACATTAAGACCACACCAGAAATCCATTTAAACTGGTCAGATAAGAGAAAAGCGACCTGCGATCTTGATCGTAATTAGGTTAGCCATGTAAATTTAAACCATCTGTTTCAAGCTGTGTTTTAGTCCCACGAAAATGAGACAAATCAACACATGCTAGGTGAGCATGAGCAATTTCAATAAAATATGGGAAAAATATGGTAAATGTGTAAATAAAACATGGTGTGATAAAATATGGGAAATGTGTCTTGGATCTTTGAATGAAAAGCATGCTTTACATAACCAAAATTGCAGGAAAAAATGCTTTCAGAATGATCCAATGACAAATATTTTGAAACATATCTTGCACGCACCAGTCACAAGCAATTTGTTAAAGGCAACACTTTTTCATAGCTAATAAAATATGGAGGCAAAAAGCCAGTCAGTAAACCTATAAGACCATACAGCAGCAAAACTTACTCAGCGTCATATTGCCGAATCTTTATTGCCTTTGGATTCTCCGGCTTACGGATCAAGTGATGCAGAGTAATTGATCGGATAGCTTCACTTGGAATTCTTTCGCTGTGATCAAGTCGTTGGTCTGGTTTCATCGGATTAGGATAATCGAATTCCTCTACAGTGCTGGAGTAAATTCTTAAGACTTTCAATTTGGAACGAAGTAAATATTCTGCGAATAGAAAAACAAAGTGAAAAAGATCTCTTAATAGAATAAAAATAAGCTAGCGTGCTGCAGTAATACAGTTGCAGTCTATTAGTTTGAACATCAAAGCAATCCAAATGTGCAATTGGTGTTTGCAAGCAGAACTTTCTTATCTTTTAAAATTCATTTGCAAACTTGAATCCGAGAAGAAGCGCGTGTTTAGTACCAGATACACTGGTACATAATCGCTTCTCCTACAACAAATCTTTTTCAAATGACTGACTTCATAAAACCACAAGCCATACCGCAGCAGTGACTAGCCATTAGCTGTTGTCAAAAACCTTTGAACGGCCTGAACGAGAAACTTGCTGGCGTACTCCAGTTTGAGAATGACTCTACCAAACTGTTTTTCATTCTGCAACTGATATGCTGTGAAGATGATACCAGATGTGCGACTTGGAAGCAAAAAGCCCGGAGTGCAAAACTATTAAAAATCCTCTAATATTTGTCAAGGCATTCGGAATTCAAAGTGTATTGACTACTATTAAAATATTATTTAACTATCGCAAATATGAACGTTGCGAAGCCAGCTTGAGACCAGCAAAAAAATTCATGAATCCAAACTCTTAAGTGGTCACTGAGCACTTTTTATCACATTTTTAACCCCATTATCAAATTATCCTTTCTTTTGTCAAAAACCAATTAAAAAGCTGTGTGTTTAAGTGAAAAAGAATTGCGGCGCACGTGACTGAGCAATGCTTTTTTATTGATCAATAAATAACGTGCTTCGACATATGCACAAACAAAATGATGATATTACAGATAATTACACCTCCCCTTTCTAGGGACGAAGACATGGTGCAAAACTGAATTTCCTGGCCTCGCATCGCAAACTTTATCCGAAGAAAAAAGAGAAGTAAACAAGCAAGAATATCGTTATTAAACTATCGGAAAGCGGCACACATTTTAAATCTATATTATTAAGTAGAGTTTTGTCAGCACTTACGTATATGTGTATCTATGTTAGAATGCTTTAAACTTCTGCCAAAAAAGCGCTCAATGTCATGAAAATAACAGTATCTAGTAGTTTATTAATACAGAGACTTGAAATGCAACCTTAAGTTTTTTTTCAAGTCTCCTCGTTGATATAGTATTTATGCATGTACATATGCTTCAACTTCTCCTAAACTACTGGATGTACAAGTATCAAACTTGAAATAATTAATGACCTCCGCTGGATAAGTGTCACAGGGGGATTCTTGACTCATAATGACTTTAGAAGCAAAATAATTTTTTAATTTGCCTTTTATGACGGAGGAAAACAATTGTTTGCTTATAAAAAAGCCAGATTCCAACTTGCCAATTAGCAAAAAGTTTATCCCTATAGGGTGAAAGACGTCATTACAGCTAACGCTTGATTGCAGATCTAGTTCTCTATATTTTCTCAAAAACTACTGATTGTAGAAACGCAGTTAAAAGCTTTTTCGGAAAATATTAACAAGGTGCTTTTCATGAAAAAAACAGCACAACGATTTAAGCTGAATTGACGATGCAACAACAGATTCTTTTTGTGAGCATTTTAAGCATGCTTTTCTTTCTTTTTTGAACGCTTTAAAATCGCTCTGCGATGTCACAATACTGTCTGGTACCATCAGAGCAGGCAACAGCTGCGCCAAAGTTGTTAATACTTTGCCGTTTCAAAAGCAAACACCTAATATACTGCCTGATACCGGAGAATGACTCGTTACAATATTAAAATACCGCAAGGTAAAAAAATGATTTTTCAGTTATGCCATGGCAAGATCGAATACTTTTGAACAGTCGTCTCGCATGACTAATCTTCACCTTTAAGATATATTTTATCAAGTGCAGCAAAGTAGAACAAACTGATGTTTTTTCAAGTAAAATCTTGCTTGGATCACAAAATCATCTGTATTTTTAGCACAAAATTCTAGTCGATAGATTATACCCATAAACCATAAACTAATTTATTGCAACTACATAACTGTAAGCGCATGACTTTGGACTAGTTTTCTCTTCTACTAGCTGCGCTTGTGCCAAGAGAAGGCTTGTACACGCAGCCAGAGATATTATGTCATAAAAATAGGCTTATAATTACCAAAAAGTTGTAGGTAGTGGGCATAATGTTATAATAAGTTATTCCTGAAAACATAAAACAATCAACAAGAAGCTAGAGGCTTTTAATAAAGCATAGCTTAGACCGCCACACTTGCGGGATCTACACTAGATCCACTTGGTGAAAGGTCTGTCAGTACTCTGCGAAGCCGTATCACTCGTGAATGAGTGGCGGTTGTCGCAGGTACACTAAGTCTAGCAACTGCTAGAACAATAGTGCTGTCACAGCCTAGTGGTCACAAGGTCTTACATGTATAGTAATGCAAGAGGCCAGCGATGCACTTAGCAAAACTGCAGACAGTGACACTGTTTCGACCTATCAGGTCTCTTGAGTGTAGTTGGTGACCGACAATGGCGATCTAAGCTATGCTTTATTAAAAGCCTCCAGCTTCTTGTCGGTCACCAGCTGCACTGAAGAGACTTGATAGGTTGAAACAGTGTCACTGTCTGCAGTTTTGCTAAGTGCATCGCTAGCCTCTTGCATTACTATAAAACAATCACTTTGACGTTGTCCCATAACTCTGAATTTATGCTTACAAGCAACTGGTAAAATGATCGGGTGAAAAAGTGTGAAATTATTCGCTGTTTCTATTGTGAGCGAGTTCAGTTCCTAAATACGCCTACGCTTAAAACATGACAAACAAAGCGTTGCAAGGAACTTCAAAAACTTTGGGAAAAATATAGAAGCTATGCACAACTCCCCAAAAAGTTTTCCTACTCCATTCCCTTTTAAAAAAAAGTACTTTTGATTTAGAACGAAAATTGGCTATGCCAAAAAACATTAACTTTTCATTACTGTTTTCAAAACTACTCATTAGATGAAGCCGGCACAACCAGGCAGATTAATATTCTTAACCCCAACTTCACTGATGCGGCTCTGCGAGCGATGCCGGCTAGTCAGTAATAAATGTAGACTTAATAGAAGCCCCACCAAAAAAGATGGTTTCGTATCGGCGAACAATTTCACGATCCTAACGTGGTAAAGCACAGATAAAAAAAATAAGATCCAGTGTATTCTTGATTCCGCAAGAAAAAAATTTTTATTACAAACAGATAACTTGATGTTTCGCTCACTTGAGTCACCAGGGAGCTTCCTCAGAAAACAGCAGATGCTATTACCAATATTGCATATAAGCTGTTAAACATATAAATATCAAGACAATTTGTATTATTAAACACTAAAATTATTACCAACAAGTCAGGCAATCACATAACAAATACATTTTTACATCATAGAACCAGGGACGAGCACACATGCAAAGTGTTATAAGGTACATAAAACATCATTTATTGACGTTGAGCACACTGTAAACAGCAGGAAAATTTGCACCATCACTACGATTAATTACTTTTGGTGAACGAGCTTTTTGATTTATCAAAAAACTTTCCACAACGCGACACCTGTACTCATGTGACTCTGACTTCAGTATTTTGGCATTACAGTAGATTCCGCTTAACCGGGATAAGCACCATTTGGCCCGATTAAGCGGCTGACCCGATTATTCGAAGTTAACATGACGTCATTGTCTTGACGGCAAGAAACAAACACATGCGCATATAGAAGCATTGTGCACATTGTTTGGAGGTTGTTCTCTAATTTTTCTGGGAACAACAATTTTTTCGTGGCATTTCTGCTTAGGTCTTCACAAAATTTGCCACAAAGCACATCAATTACTATGTCCAAAGGCCTGAAATCACAAAATAAGTTGCGCCTGTATTGTTCAATTGTCACATAATAAAGTTGGCTTTGTGATATTGAGTACTATTACATCACAAAGGCGGTTTTGCAATTACACAGGTGTATGTCTGGCTACAGCTGTGACCCGATTAAGCGGAATAGTGGCCCGATTATGCGGATATAGTGTAGAGTATTTTCTTTGATTAGATTTCGTTCTTCACAATTTGGCCCAATTAAACGGCTGACCCTATTAACCGGCGGCCCAATTAAGCGGAATCTACTTTATTCCAATCTATTCCATGATCGAAATCCATAACATGTTGACTCAGCGCTGACATTTTGGTGTTAAAAAGTTTTAACCGCATTAACATGCTCCTGTTTTCTGGTTCTAACACTACGCCCTGTTTCACCTACATTCACAGCATTGTGATCCCGGCAAGAAATTTGATACACCAAACTATGTTTTTGTTTAAAATCATTAACATCTTTAGGTTTAGGAAACAACGAAGATAACGCGTGATGTGGTTTTAAAGCCACTCCGATACCAACTTGAGTCAAAATTCGGCAATCGGTTTGGAGACACCTTGCGCGTAGGGAATCGAAGTAAGCCGTTTCAGTTTTTCTGTTCTGATAGAGTTCTTTTCCAAGTACTACTTGAAGCTACATTTGTTACTAGGAAATCCGTTATTCTTTAGGGTTTTTGTTATGTGATGGAATTCTTCAACTTTTTTTATAATTACTAGATGTGGTTTTATTGACTCTGGAGAATAATGAACGTGAATGATGTATCAGTGTTAGATATTTATTCAGTCTTTACCGCCACGTTTTCTTTTAGCCGCCTTCAAGTCAAAATTGTTGTTTTTGTTGATCACATGATCACATGACCGTTCAAGCACGGCGCACACATTCGTTGTTGTACTGTACCGTTGCTTTATAATTCACTGGTAAGCCAAAAGAGCTAGCCGTTGTATGTAGACTATATTAAGGTGTTTAATAAGCTAATATCGGATACGTAACGCTTCTATTGATTTAGATCAGGGGTGGCCAACCTTTTCAGTCCATGCGCCAAAATTTTTCGCCACACAAACATTTATTTCTTTTCATTGCTCACAAACGCGTAGTTGTATATTTATACTTTGAAGTCAAAACAACGCCATATTCAGGGGTGATCTCCAAAAAAACAAGGAAAAAAAAGGTCATCGCCAACATCGCGGCCACGCTAAACATACTGGCCGTGATGATGCAGTTGACCTTTTTTTTTGGAGATCACATCTGAAATGGCAAAAACCCGAAAAATTTGTCACTGCAATGACATCTCCAAAAAAAAAAAGGTCATCGCCTATTTCGCTGCACCTTTTCCATCACTTTTGGCCTAAACATGCCACCAAACGTGAGGCCAAACAAGTGATGACCTTTTTTTTTTTTTTTTTTTTTTAATGGAGATGTTATTGCAGTGACAAATTTTTCGGGCAAAATATAAGGACACTTACTCAAATTGCCCGAAATTTTACAAGCAGGGGGGGCCAGTGCCCCCCCGGACCCCCCACTTCCTACGCCTATGGCAAAAATACTGCAGTTATCGCCTGATGCAGCCAAGATACGAACAAGAACTAAACCTTGGCTTACTATTATGCCAACACGCCTTTAGCATCAGTATTTAAGCTTCATTTATTTTCATCTTAAACCTGCAATGCGCCACCTCTAACCATGCAATGCGCCAAGTTTGGCGCAATGCGCCACGGTTGGCCACCCCTGATTTAGATGAAGCTAATTATAATAGAATGTGTTGCTGCAATTGTCTGAGTAAAGTTTGAAGCAATATTGTTTCTGGTATGTATTGATTTTCTCTGAGTAATGATTTTCTCTAATGGCGTAACTGCAAGTAGCAGCAACTGACTCCGGTATGTTTCTTTTGTAGAAACTGTCTTGTATCACCGTGTATCGGCCCCTCTAGAGTCACCGCGTGCTTGAATCGCCACCCAACTTTCGCTCTCCGAATTCAAGTATTTGTTATTCATTCTAAATCATTTATCTTACTGACTTCGTTTGTATTTAAATATCATTTGTTTGAACCAAGGTCTGCAGTTAGTGAGAGAAAACCACTACGAGACGCGTTGAAGAAACAAAATTAAATCAATCAAGTCGTTGCAGCCATAGCTTCGCGCGGGTAAGGCGCCGCTAAAGCGCCTTGAAGAAATGATTTGCAACAAACAGAATAATGATTTTTTGTTTTAGGCTCGTACACTATTCACGTTCATTATTTTCCAGAGTCAATAAAACCACATCTAGTAATTATAAAAAAAGTTGAAGAATTCCATCACATAACAAAAACCCTAAAGAATAACGGATTTCCTAGTAACAAATGTAGCTTCAAGTAGTACTTGGAAAAGAACTCTATCAGAACAGAAAAACTGAAACGGCTTACTTCGATTCCCTACGCGCAAGGTGTCTCCAAACCGATTGCCGAATTTTGACTCAAGTTGGTATCGGAGTGGCTTTAAAACCACATCACGCGTTATCTTCGTTGTTTCCTAAACCTAAAGATGTTAATGATTTTAAACAAAAACATAGTTTGGTGTATCAAATTTCTTGCCGGGATCACAATGCTGTGAATGTAGGTGAAACAGGGCGTAGTGTTAGAACCAGAAAACAGGAGCATGTTAATGCGGTTAAAACTTTTTAACACCAAAATGTCAGCGCTGAGTCAACATGTTATGGATTTCGATCATAGAATAGATTGGAATAATGTCAAAATACTGAAGTCAGAGTCACATGAGTACAGGTGTCGCGTTGTGGAAAGTTTTTTGATAAATCAAAAAGCTCGTTCACCAAAAGTAATTAATCGTAGTGATGGTGCAAATTTTCCTGCTGTTTACAGTGTGCTCAACGTCAATAAATGATGTTTTATGTACCTTATAACACTTTGCATGTGTGCTCGTCCCTGGTTCTATGATGTAAAAATGTATTTGTTATGTGATTGCCTGACTTGTTGGTAATAATACAAATTGTCTTGATATTTATGTGTTTAACAGCTTATATGTAATATTGATAATAACATCTGCTGTTTTCTGAGGAAGCTCCCTGGTGACTCAAGTGAGCAAAACATCAAGTTTTAAAAATAAATTGTCGAAAGAACGAGTCTATCTGTTTATGATATGAAAATACTCGAAAAACAAAAAATGCTTTGCTATATTTAATATTCACTTTCTTGATCTCCATCCAAAACAAAACCGCACTATACCTGCTACTGCATCTACGGATTTGTTTGAAGGTCCACAGTAAAGAATCTTTGCAGGGTTACTAGACTTCTTTTTATTGCTAAGGTTGAAGAAGTACGTCAAATGAGCACCAACATACGATTTTCCAGTTCCTATGCAAAAACAAAAATTTTTGTTTACAAAGTTTACTTTTACAGGACAGGGGCCAAGCTAACCATTTTCTCTTCAAGTGGGACTCCAAAAGAGGCAGCAAGTTTACATATTTCAAAAAGTTTTTTAAGTCAAAAATTGCTCAAGTCGGTTGGAGTTGCTTGACCAAACTTTGCTGACAGAATCAACAGCTTCACAAAATAAAGCAACGTTTAATGTCAGCAGGAGTTCGGGGTTACCACCGAATCTATGAGTATGTCTAAAAAGAATATTTCAAAGCTGTTTTCTGGGTTTGTAGTTGCAACGCCTATAGCGGAAAAGAAGTGTCAGCGGCACTGATCGCCACGAAATGATTTTGAACACTGTTCTGAGTAAGGATATATCTTGTAGTCTTACTAGTGAATCTAGCTAATTATAAAAAGTTACAAAGTAACCTTCTACGAAGTTTGTAACTTTGGTCCTTGCTGATTCACATTTAGATACATCCCGTTGGGATTCGGACTGTAGATTCGAATCCTACTAGAATCGTTTTTAGCCTCTTGCGTTGCTCAGTTATAAAATAAAAGTTTTGCAAAATTAAAGAGAAATAATTAATGATTGTTTAGATTAATCTTTCAATTCCAATGAACAGATAAATTGACCAGTCGTTGCTGTGAACAAGAAGCGATTTGACCTACTACACTTAGATATAATCATTGGAAAAGCAACAGTTATTGCATGATATTGTCACGAATACGTAAATTTTGCGTTAAGGAATAGTTTTTCATATGTGTAGAGTCGTAATCTGTTTGTTTTGCCATGATTATTTTATTTGTAAATTTGAATTGTTTGTAGCTCTAACTCGCTAAACTGTTTTTAAAAAAAAGACCTTTTTTCTTTCGGATTTATAAACAGCTTTGTAACTCACACGCCTTTCTGACGTCACAATGGGTGTCTACGTGACTTAGTTTTCCAGCATCTTCTAGTGGTTCTTGCTTCTTCTCGAAGATTTTCCTTTGTATTATTATTATTGCCGATTGCGTAATTTATTAACGGTGTTTTTCCTGTATCAAGTGATGTTCTAGCAATTTCTAGATTATTTTCCAGCCATATATATAAGGCGGCAACATTTTTTTCAGAGATTCCGAGTGCAATTCATAGATTGAGTAGTAAATCAGAGTAGAGTAGAAATTAGTGTTGAAAAAGGCGTTGTTGTGTGGTGATTGTTGTGACAGAAATCAAGCGATAATTTTGATGACTTAGTTTTAGTTAGTCTCTGATATTTAATTATTAAAGTGCTTTAGTTCTGTGTTTTGGCAAGCGAAGGAATTCGAAGTTATAAAGTGGTTTGTGAATATATTGTTCTGCTCTTGATCGAGAAGTGCGCGGGTTAAAGTAACTTAGTGGCGGCCAATCTTTCCCTAGTTGTTAAGTTGCAACCAAACTTAATTATTCGAGCGATACTGCAAGTCGCTTCAATTTAAGAAGTAAATTGAAATTGAAATAGAATCAAAAACTCTATGCAAAACGCGACAGATATGTTCTAGAAGTACAGGTTAAAAACACAATTTTAGGTACACCCACTTAACCAAAAAGCCAAATTAAGTTTAAAAAAGGGGGCATTTCTCCTAGAGGCGTAGTCACAGGGCGACAAAAACACCATGCCTTTTTTGAAATACTTGCAGACTGGAGGTGGCTAAGTAGCCGAAGCGTTCAGTTGTACAACGTTGAATATAATTCGTCAAAAAGCGGTAACGGCGTGATTTATAGAAAGGGAATGCCTACGAGTTGGAAAAAGGTGTGCTGATACCACTGTACAAAGGAAAAGGTGATAAAAGGAATGCATCAGCCATAGAAGCATAAAAACGCTTAAACATGCAATGAATGTTGTGGAAATAGCTTTTGAGGAGGGAATCCCAAAGACGATTTAAATTAGCATTATTCAAATGAGTTGTGCGACAGAAACAGCGAATGGTATATTTACTGTTCAACAATTAACAGAGCAACATGAAAATATCGACAACGAATTGAATTCGTCTTTGCAGATTAAGAAAAAGCTTTCGATGGTGTTCCAAGAGAAGTGATTAGGTGGGCACTTAAAAAGAAAGGTGTGATGGAACCAAAAATAAGAACCATGATGAAGATGTATACGGAAGTTAAAACATCAACGAAACTTGAAGGTAAAATGTTAAAGTGGTGCCAAGTTAAAATTGGAGTATATCAAGGTTCAGTACGTAGTCCGCTGTCTTTGCAATTGCTATGAATGCTTTGACTAATAATGTGGTAAAAACAGTAAAAGAATTCTTGTATGCTGACAATTTAATTCTACGCGTAGATGACTGGAAAAAAGAGGAAGAGAAGTACGTTAAATGGGAAAAAAATAGAAAGCAAGGGGATGAAAGTAAATACAGTATTCCCCGCTTATTAAGCCCTCGGTTAAAACGCCCACCCGCTTAATAAGCCCAAATTTGTCCGGTCCAGATTTGTTCCATTTATTCGTGCTATAAAAAACCCGCTTTATATGCCCAAAACCTCGTTTGATAAGCCCAAATTTCGTACGCATTTCCTTCAAACTTCTTTGAAAAGCTACATAACTTACAAATTTTATTTATTCTTTTGACAGATTTACAACTCGTTCTCTTTCGTCCTAAATGCTGTGGTTGATCTGTAATGAGAAGTTCAATGGTCATTGGCAGCATTTTACGTCATCAACAACCCGTGAGGCAACTTACTCTTGATGCTTTTGCATGAAAATGAATATGTTTTTAATCTTTAATAAATAATAATGCTTAATCCATTTGTGTGATTTCTGTGTACAATGTCATTAGATTTAGAAGTTTTAGCTATAATGCAGTTAGCCATAAACGTTTTGTGCGAGAGAGCTGCAAAAAGTCGCCCATCAGTTAATAAGCCCAAAACAGCCTGGTCCCGAGTTGGGTTTAATAAGCGGGAACTACTGTATTAATGAAACCAAAGCAATAGAAGTCAGAGCCAAATCATCTAGATAGGCAGCCAATGATGCTATTGATCCATGTGGAACGTGTGGAAAGAAAGTAATGAGAAACTCCAACATGAAGACGTTCAAATTTCAAAGAAAGGTTGACGAGTGAAATGCATTACGAATTTGGCAAATGTAAAAATGAAATGATGAAAAAGATAAAAAATATGTGAAATTAGGATGTGATGAGATTATTAGAGTTTCGATACCTGGGTGACATGCTTGGAAAATGTAACAGCACTAGGAAGACTGTGACGTAAAATACGTGCTTAGTGAAGAAAGTTAAAAAATTGTCAGGTACACTTTGTAGCTCGATGCTCTCTCGCAGACTACAAGATAGCCAACATAGAACATGTAAGAGACGTATGATAATCTGTGAGGCTAAATGTTGGGCAATGAAGACATAAGATAACAGGCGAATGAACGCAGGCAACGAAAATGAATATGATTCGTGTGATATGTGGCAAGACACTGTTGGGCAAAACTGCCAACAGTGGGGTAAGAATGAACGCACGTGGAGGATATTAATAAACAGCTTGGAGAACGTCGACTGAAATGGTTGCCACATCCTAAACAAATGAATGAAAGTTTAATGAAAAAAGTGCGAGAAATATGGATGGTGGAAATGTGAAAAGAGGAAGACCAGAGAAAACGCGGCAGGAGACGGTAAAGGTAACTTTAAAAAATTTAATACTTGAAGATACTTGCGATAGAGTTGAGTGCAGGTTTCATTGCTCACAATTGATCAACCAGGATGATTTGGCTTGATGACAACGCTTTAAAAAGGCAAATGCAAATGAGTGTATGCATGGAGGAAGATCGAATATCATTGTTTAGAGATATACGAAACACAAGTGAGCTTTTAATGATTACCGTAAAAAAATTCATCACAATACTCAAATAAAAGCATCCACTTCATAAAAATAAAATGTTGTTTCTTTCGACATTGCAAGTGACTACCCCAGAAAATTATACATCAATAGTCACTGAGGAAAGCATATATGACAAGAGTGTTCACATATTTTTTCATTTAATTGAGTCACTTACCAGGAGGTCCTTGTATCAATGAAATCCTACTTTTCATTGCTTTTTTGATTTGATCAATCTGCCCTTTGTTAAGTTGGTTTTTCATGCCGGGAACGATTTCATTACCAACACTTCGACAAACCATTTCAGCGCAAGCGACTGGAGGCATGTTCTTCATTTTTAAACATAAAGCCTCGATGTTATCAAGAAAATGATTTCTCTCATGCAGCTTGCCGACTGTGCGTAGTGACAACATAATTGCACTGAAAAGGACAGCATTATAATAATAAACCTATATAATTTTTAACTCTACACGTAAAATACTAATTTATTAATTGAATACTAATTAATAATTTAATAATTTTAAATACCTGACACATAGTGTTTAAAATTATATACGTAAAGCTCTAACCTAGGTTGTTATCGAGCACTGTGCCAACAAAGCGAGACTTTCTCTCCCTGATAGTAATAAACCTAAATAGTATACAATTCAGAACTCTGACCGTCTGTTTTAAATCTTCCGAAAGCATAAGAAGAGAAAGATTCTTGAAAAAACTGATCATCGTTCCGAGGTAAGGGCTTAGCAAAGCTGCTCACCCGACATGTTTTTAGAAACGACTTTCGAGTACTCGCCAATGGCAGTTGCCACAATGGTCGCGGAGCCACCAGTTAGCATTCGTTGTTCATGTGCAGTTTAAAACAAGGATGTGGAAGCGGAAGCGGAAGCTGGAAGCGGAAGCGGTCTTTTTCTGTGGAAGCGGAAGCGGAAGCGCGAAAAATTCCACCGCTTCCGCTTCCACATAGGAGGGAAGAATGGAAAGAGAAAAGAAATTGGTTCTGCTATCCTTCGTAGAAGAACGAATAGGAAAGCATAAGCATTAAGAAATAAGAGCGAGGAGGAGTCGTTTGGAGAGATGTTGACCTCTACATAATCAGAGTAGGGGCCAAGCGAAAAAAGAGAGGAGGTAGAAAGCTCAGAGGAGAACAAGCTCTGCTTGACGAAAATGATGACGCCGCCGCTAGCGTCTGGGACATCAGTAGAAAAAATACCAGATCGAGAGTGGGTGCGATCAGATCGCAGATCAGCTACCTCCCCTACGAGTCACTCTGACTCACTTCACTCTTTTTTCTCATGAGCGGGCTCTTCGTCTCCCAACCTCCTTTCCCATCTCAGGTTTGGCCAGACTAGGAGTGAAACCAAGACTCTGCAGATCGTCCTGGAGAGCTTTTGCGTCCACTCACCCGCTCATGCTTTCTTCTACTTGTTCTAGGGAGGCTCTTCTTGCTTGCCCTCCCTGTCCTCCTTGGAATCTTCCTTCGTTCACGGTCGAGTCCACCCTTTCCACTCCATGCTCTCGCTCTGATCCCCCTCACTCTCGCCAAGGTGCGGCTCTCGCCCACCTTGACTCTCTTCCTCCTCATGATCTGGTACTCTAGACAGACGGCTCTGTTCCTTTTCCTTTTGGCAAGGGCGACTCCGGCGTTCTTGCCAACTGCTTTCTCTGTGGCACTGAGGCCACTCTTTCCTTTTCGGCAGGCCCAGTTTGTTCCAGTTTTTCCGCTGAAGCCTGCGCCATTCTGCACGCTCTTTGCTGGTCTCGGCAACACCATAAAGTCTGCCATTTTTCTTCTCTTCTTCTCCTGTCTGACTCTCGTTCTGTCCTCGCCACCCTGTCCTCTCCTCCACCTTTCCTGTTATCTCAAACTCTGTGGCAGATCTGGCAGGAACTGTCCTTCTTTTCCTCCTGTTCTATCAGGCTACAATGGGTCCCCGGACACTCGTTTCTCCCGGGGAACGACACAGCTGATGAGCTGGCCAGACGAGGAGCGCTGCTTGCGCCCTCCGCAATCCCTTGTAGTCTCTCTCCTCTTATCTCTCGTATCCACTCTCGTCTTATCTCGGACTGGAGGCGTACTGTCTCTTCAAAGTATTTTGACACACAGGTTCCCTCAATTTCCACTGAGGAACTTGTGCTCCCTCGTCATGCTCGCTGTGTCCTCTCTCGTCTTCGCTGCAATGGACACAGCCTTCTTTTAGGTTCTTATCTCTCCAGGATTGGCAGAATCGAGAATCCTTCTTGCAGCGCCTGTGGACACCCGTCCCAGGACATCTCTCATCTCATTCTGCACTGTCCAGCTACGGACTCTTTGCGCCGCTCACTCTTTGGCGACTCTCTGTCTCTTTATGACCTCTGGTCCAGACCCTGGGGAGTTGCCCGGCTTCTGGGGCTCCATGGTCTTCCGCCATGCCCCCATCCCTCGGAAGGGGTCGGGTAAACAACAACAACAACAACATCAGATCGCAGAGCAGAGAATCCAGGGATCTGAAAAGAGGAAGATAAATGAAGGTTAGAATCCTGGATATAAATAAGATCAACGGAATGAGACGAAATAAAGTGTAGTAGTTTAGTGCTCCTGGCGCAGAGACCCCCAGCATTCCATTGAAGAACCCTGAGAGAGTTAGGGAGGGGAAGAGAAAGCAGGAGGTAAAAAGAAACAGCCAGGAGCATGAGGCGGTAGTGAGGGTGCAGAAGGAGAAGATACAAAGTGGGCGGAAAAAGGATAAGAGGTTTGAAGGTGAGGGTGGAGTGCGAGTGCTGCATTAGCGGAAGGGGGCCAGATTGAGCAGTGGAGGTATACAAGCTGGAGGAGTCCGAGGAGGAAGTCACAGTGCTGGTAGGTGTAGAATCTCCAAAAAAAGCAGGGAAGGGAGCCCCAGAAGTGAGAGCTGCCAAGAGTTTTGAATCTAGAATAGGAGAGTAGTGATCACTTTAAATAAACCCAATTAGAGCATGAGCAGCATTGCACTGTCCTACCCCTACAGGTCACATTTCCAGCGCACACTAAATAGGGAAAGACAGCGCAAGGGTTAGGATAAACGTTGCCGCTCATCAGGAGAAGGAGATGAGAAGACGGGCAAGAGAAAGGCAGGAGTAGACAGAAGACAGGCCAATTTTAAAGAAGCTGCGTGCTACCCTTTTGTGGTCGTTCAAGGGGCTGCACGGCGAAAAAATGGTTGGTGTAAGGTGAGTGCCCGGGGTAACTGGGACCCTCGGGAAGGCCAACAGCCATTTTGAACCAATCCAAACGGGTCTGGGACTTCACCACCACGTTGAGGCGGCTGTTGATTGGTGTAGTTCAATTTTGCTCGCTTTAAATGTACATACTATATATACAACAGAAATTTCGCACTTCACTATCCAAAAAGATCGGAGTCAATACGTGTTTTGAGGACGGATAGAAGGTCGGTAATGATAATTAGAGTTAAATTTAACTCAAAGTCAGAGTTAGTTGAGGATAGAGAAGGAAAATCAACGCTATACTGTGTAATTTGTTGTTGTGACGACAGGTTATTGTCGAGAGCTGTAATATGTAATCATACAGTTTAGATCTGAGAAGCATTAATTCATTTCTTACCACTACATGTTCCAGTTGTCTATTTTTATTCAATTGCGCTGTATAAGACTAAACTGAACCGTTGATTTGATATACAAAAAATTATCTTTCTAGCTAAAAAGGTTTTTGAGATACACATATGTTCCCATATGGGAACATTGGCGGGTTGCAGCAAAAAAACTCAAAAATAAAAAAATTTTGTAAAATATTTTTTTTTACTTTTTATTCAAAATTACAAGCAGGATGCATCGTGGTACACGCCTCAACACATGCTTTTAGTCGCAACTCGTACTTTTATTTGAAGCTCGCTTTCTTTTTTTGGTTCTCTCGGTCAGAAAACCTATTTGATCCTCCTCTACATCATCTATATGTTCTTTCACTTTGAGCTCACCAGCAGGTTCAAAAGCCGTTTCAAAGCCTTGAGGAACTTCTTCATTATCACTTGCTTGATCACATTCATCGCCACCAGCAGGAGTGAGTAGAACTACACTTCTTGTTCTTTCTATTGTTTCTACTAGGTTTCTCACTTCTGACGTAGTAGTAGCATGAGTTACACGTCGGTATGAAGACTTTTTAATAAAACCTTTTTAATAAAACACTTTCGCTAACTACCAAAAATGTTACCAAAGCGTGATATTGCCATGGAAACTGATCACGTGATTAAAGCTTATTTCACGGCATTTTCCACCTTTAAAATTTCTCAAACAATGCAATAAACCACACCAAAAACTGTAGAAAGCTAAAGAAAAATGTTTCCTTGTATCATTTTTGCTGCTTTTTAATGCTACAAAAATTCGTTATTTAAGAAAGAAACACGTGATTGATTATATGTTCCCACATGGTAACATTGGTTAGAAACGGGTTAAGTTAACTGTTGTAAAAGTAGTTGTAAGTAGTGAAGGAACTTGTAAAAACTGTCTATTTGTTGAAGTGTTTAATTATTTTTTGAATTGTAGTAACGAAATATTTGATTTTCTCGCAAGCAATTTGTGATTTCTAAATTTTTGTTAGTGGGAGTTCCGTGACAAACGCGAAACTACATTAGCGGTTCCGCGATGACAAAAAGATTGAAAAGCACTGTTCTACATTCAACGCGAGTTCTGATATCTAAGAAAAAGAAACACAGAGTAGTTCGAAACAATAAGCTTAAGCGAAGTAGGTAAAGTAATAGCAATAAATGAAGGTTTTGGTTTTCTCAAAATGATAAAGTGTAGGAGAAGGCAGGCTACAGACCCACAAAAGTTAAAAAAAATTGTCAACGGTCGTTTTTTCGTTTTTTGTTGGTGGAAGCGGAAGCGGTGGAAGCGGAAGCGATAGGTGTGGAAGCGGAAGCGTTTGAAAAATAACCGCTTCCACATCCCTGGTTTAAAATAAGACTGCCGCTAACCTGATATCGATTAGATTTGCGGTAAGCACCGAAAAAATCCGTTTTACGCCGCACTTTACTAACGATCCTTTAAATTCTTCAATAAACTATGATTTTACTTTAAGTTTTGTTTTTACCTCTTAGCTGCTCATCCCGGCTCTCGAAATAAATTTTAGTAGACTTTCTCGCGGGCTCGACCACTCTATTACCTTCGTCGGAACTTCGCCAATATCCAAAAAACATACATATACAACTAATTACACTTTTTGGCATTTTCTTTTTCTAATATTGACAACGAACACAGGAACAGTGCCTCTGTTATTTCTCTGCTTAACATACCAAATTGCATTGCATTAGCCTTCATTAATGCTTGAACTTTTCTTTTTAACACATTTTCGATGATCTTCATAGCATGCCTCAACACGGGTGCCCGAAGTTTTTTCGGTTAGCGCCACATTTCACTAATTTGAATCCTAACGGGTAGCAAAAAGACTATTTTTTGGAGTTCAAGTGGTCTAAGTTAAGATTACCATATTTAAAACGGAAAAACCTGAAAGAAAAACTTCTTGCATCGGCCGCAATTTGGGCACCCTTGCTCAAACAGTTTCGCTCCATTGTACCCACAGCAAATCTTCACGTTACTTTTTCCCTTGAAGAAAGCATTAACACACTCAAATGCCATTTATTTTGCATTTTTTTTATTCAAAACAGGTTGCAAAAAGTGCCATCATCACAACAGACTATATCAACTGATCTCTCAATTACATCAGTTTTCGTATTCTGATCGCAATCATTCTCTTTATTTACCTCCTCCATGCGCTCTTCCCATATACGATTTCAGCCACATTTTAACCGTGCTATACGCTGCTTTTCTTTTTTCCCTTTTTTGATACCATGCGCTTGCCAAGCACGATTCCAATTTATCGCAAATCTCAAGCAGCCTGTTTTCCCGGAACATAATTTATTTCACAAAACACGTCCGTTCAAGTCACTTTGACCCAGAACGGTTTCAGTATCGCCTAGCAAATCCGATTCACCTGATACTTTATTACAAAACTAATCTTTCTCGCAATCTGACCTTGCTAGAAAGAGTCCATACGCGTGTTTCTATCTTTCCTCCTCAAAAACCAGCACCAACGCTATCACTTCATCGTTTATTTTTTGAACCTCAACAATTCCCTTACATAATGCTTTCTGCACTTAGGTTCCAATTACTCCTACTCCATGTTTATTTTCAAACTACCATCCTTAACTGTAAGCGCCAAATTAAACTGAACTAAAAGTTGCTTATACAGAATTCGAACCCCTTTCCAAAAATCTTGTATCAACAAATCGAAAACTGTCCATGCAGTAAAATTAACCGATTGCCCAAAGATAAGCTCGCTTTGTTTTCCTTTGCTTTAGTTTGCACCTTTTTTCAACTGCTTCAACGGCCTTTGTTCGAATGAGTTTTGTTTTAATCTATTGAGTTGAGCAACATTCAATTGGAAGTAGTACGAAGTCAAGTTATGTGGTTGTTAGTTGACGCTGGTGTGATGAAATAAAAGCCAATCTCCCTAAGTGACTGCCAGAACTGCCGTTAAGTGAATTCAACGTTTAAATTCTTCGTAATTGTATCGTATTTATTTAATTGTGCTGAAAATTGTGTATTTTATTTTTAGAAAACGGTACAAGTTCTACCAAATAAAAATAGAACAACAAAACCCGTGTGAGGCTCCACAAGTCACATCAAATTCCTATAGCCGCAACAATAAGCAAACGGCGGCTATATTAACAATAAAAAATCGAGTTCATTAGCCTCCACATCTTACTTCCTGTAGACAGCACACATATACCTTCTTCTTTATAAAAAGTTCAGATACTTCCGTTCCTCTAACAAAAAACTTACAATAGCCCAACTTCTAAATTTTTTTCCGCATCGATTATCTGGTGGTTTCTGTTTTAGCTACGATTGGCACAAACTGTAGCTTTAACCAATACCGTGAGCTCTAAAGTAAGAGGGTTCCGCCCGGCCAAGCCGCATGCTGCACAACGCACTTAGTTGCAGTCTTTCGATGACAAGTTACATGTTGTCGCTACCCAACCCCTTCCGAGGGATGGGGACATGGCGAAAGGCCATGGAGCCCCAGAAGCTGGGCAACTCCCCAAAGCCTGGACCAGAGGTCATACAGAGACAGAGAGTCGCCAAAGAGCGAGCGGCGCAAAGAGTCCGTTGCTAGACAGTGCAGAATGAGATGAGAGGTGTCCTGGGACAGGTATCTACAGGCGCTGCAGAAAGGATTCTCGATTTGGCCAGTCCTGGTGAGATAAGAACTTAACAGTAGGCTGTGTCCGTTGCAGCGAAGACGAAAGTCAGCACAGCGAGCGTGACGAGGGAGCACAAGTTACTCAGTTGAAATCGAAAGAGCCTGTGGGTCAAAGAATTTAGATGAGACAGTACGCCTCCAGTCCGAGCAAAGACGAGCGTGGATACGAGAGATAAGAGGAGAGAGACTACAAGGGATTGCAGAGGGCACAAGTAGCGTTCCCCGTCTGGCCAGCTTATCAGCCACGTCGTTCCCCGAGACAAACGAGTGTCCGGGGGCCCATTGTAGCTTGATGGTAAAGGTGGATAAAGAAGACAGTTCCTGCCAGAGAGTTTGAGGTAAAAAGAAAAATGGTAAAAAAGACAGGGTGGTGAGGACAAAGCGAGAGTCAGATAGGAGGAGAAAAGATGAAAAGTGGCAGACTTGTTGGCGCTGCCGAGACCAGCAAAGAGCGTTCAGAATGGCGCAGGCTTCCGGGGAAAAACTTGAACATACTGGGCATGCTGAAAAGGAAAGAGCGGTCTCAGTGCCACAGAGAGAGCAGTTGGCAAGTACGCCAAAGCCGCCTTTGCCAAAAGGAAATGGAACATAGCCGTCTGTCCAAAGCACCAGATCATGAGCGGGGAGAGAGGGTCAAGGTGAGCGAGAGCCACACCTTGGCGAGAGAGAGAGAGGGATCAGAGCAGGAGCATGGAGAAAATAGGGTAGACTCCACATTGAAGGAAGACAGATTCCAAGGAGATGAGGGAGGGCAAGTAAAGAAAGCCTCGCTAGGAAAAGTAGAAGGAATCATGAGCGGGTGAGTGGACGCAAAAGCTCTCCAGGAAGATCGGCAGAGTCTTGGTTTCACTCCAAGTCTGGCCAAACCTGATATGGGAAAAGAGGTCGGGAGACGAAGTGCACGCTCATATAATGATAGAGTGAAGTGAATCAGGGTGACTTGTAATGGAAGTAGAGAAGCCTCCGAGAGGAGAAGAGAGATGGGGGAGAACGAGAGGTAGCAGGAGATGACGTGACTAGCCGCTCGGTGGAGGCGTTCCAATTTGGTGATATTGGTAGCGCTTGAGAAAGGAAGCCATCAGGGTGAAGCATAAGTGAAAATGGGCCAAAGAAAAGCTTTATACAGAAAAGAGAGGGACTCCTTAGAAGGGCTCTATGAGGAAGCAGAGATACAGCGTGAGGCCAACAGACGAGAGAAAAACTTGGCCTTCAGCGAAGATACATGTTTAGAAAAGGGAAAGAGTGCGGTCGAAAGTGATCCCAAGAAAAGTTGAAGTGGGATTGAAACGAATGCGGGAATTGAATAAGAAGAGGTTGAACTGGAGATTAGCTTGGTGGGGATTCTCGGGGGATTCGAAAGGAACGGCTTGTGTGATTTTGAAAAAACCACGCAAGCATGCCTATCAGAAAAAAAAGAGGAGTCTAACAAGAAAAGGAGAAAGGCCAGCCGAAATAAGTTTGTGGAAAAGAGCGGGGTGCCAGAGAGATTCGAAAGCTTTGGAGTAGGAAATGAAAAAGAAGAAAACTGTTTCTCGCTTTGAGCGACAATTTGTATATGAGACTACGGGTGGAGAGCTTTAGTAGCTTTGCGGTTAAGACAGTGTTCCCGGGTAAAAAATCTCGCTACCATAAATCTGAGTCTAAATTCTGCCCAAAATTAATTTTTATTGATGCTGATTTCCCGAAGTCAGTGTTTGTCTATGCTACGTTAAAATCGTAAAGTGAATAACTACCCTTAAAAGAGGCTAACACCGTATCATTACGTGTTAGAACTTGGCAGTGTGTGACCTCCATTCTATTTAAAAAAATAATCGAAATCTCGATCAAGCGGATTTCCACTTTCCTGTTCATGTACTATTTTACCGTTATAGTTTGAATGATTTCACCGCTATAGGAAATGTTTCTACGTACTTTAATTTACCAAAACATTACGAACAGGGTTTTATTCCACGTAAAAAAATTGAAACTTAACTGAAGCACAGTCTCGACAGCTTTGACCTATAAGACTACAAACAATATGATTTTCCTTAAGTTTAATAAAATCCATTTGTTTGTAATTTTTTTATTGATCAAGTAGCTATGATGATAAATCAATACCTACCGATGTGAAACTCCGAGCTGAATCACCTCCACAACTGATCTAGAATCCAGACCGTGGGCAAAGATAGATTGTGGAATTTTACCGCCGGATGCCAAAGGTGTGCATTGATGAAAGTAAATCTTTTTTTTCTTCGTAAATCTTTCTTCTTTCATCTTTTCTACTTCAGTGACAACAGCGTGAATGACCCAAGTGAAGACTTGTTTGTCTGAACTTGAGTCAACTTTACCAGCTACAAAATTATAGATTTTAAATTTATCGCCGGTATTAGGCAATGGTCACACTAAAGAATTCTTTTGTAAATGCAGCTCAGAGCTTCTTGATGATGCGCCGACTCTCCATCAACAGATTACAAGTTCAAAGCCTTATACCAGCTGTTTCCAAGCTCTTCTTTCTCTCTGTACACTTTAAAAACTTAAAACCACTCGAGCCGCCATTTTAGGTGATCTACAAAAACGTAATCGGATATACAGACTTCTAGCTTTTCAGAAAGTCGGTTGCCCCTATGTACTGTATGAAGTACGACATGTTCGCTTAAGTGAGAATTTAAGTTGCAACCAACAAATTAGATTTGCAAGTAGAACTACAATTGAGCTGCATCCAGTTTGGAGAAAGGCTACTTCAGAAAATTTCATTGCTTACGCCCTGTGGAAAAGCAATCGACAATTTTTCCTGCATCATTGCTCTGCTTCAGTTAAAAACGCACTGCACAACTCGGCACAACAGTGACAGCGAGCAGAATTGGGGAGCTGAAGCCCGAAGCAAGTGAGCCTGTACTTTTTAACCGAGCCGGAGCCAATTTGTCACATCTAATAGAGCCGGAGCTAATTTATCAAATACACGGTCCGCCATAAATAACTATATATTTTCTCTTGCTTGTAAATTTATCATTCTTATTCAATTTTTTATTTCTTATGTCATTTGAAAGCTGAAATCATATACTTGTATTATATTTCAGATTTTAGATTTACTGTTATATTTCATATTTGAGACATACTGTTTAACCCTTATGTCTACCCCCATTAACTAAAGAGCAAAAGATTAAGGTTTTAAAGTGGTTCTGGAAATCCAAAAGCGTGACATTCGTCCAATGAGAATTTGAAGGCAACTTTAATCCAAGCCCCCGACCTATTACAACAGCAGGGTGAAGCAGAGGGTTTGTACTTTCAGCAGGAGGAGGCACCGGCCCATTATGCTAAGCTTGTGCGAAACTGGCTGGATGCCAACCTGCCTAATCGATGGATTGGCAGGCAAGGACCGCTTGAGTGGCTATTTCGTTCGCCAGATTTGACCCCAGTTGACTTTTTCTGTAGGGCGTTCTTAAAGAGAAAGTCTAATATCCCACAACATTGTTGAACTTAAGAAATAAATTCGAGCTGGCATTGCTCAAGTGCTTTGAAGCTGTGCATTAAAGTATGCCGCTCAGTCCCTGGAAGACTAGCAAAGTGCATTTAGCTCCATGTAGAGTACACGGAGCTTCAATAAATATCTCTTTTATGTTACAACAAACTTTAGGGTAGCTTTGGTTACTTTCTATATTGTACTACCTTGTTTCTTCCATGTTCCATTATCAGTTGAAATAAGAATATAATGCTACTTGTGGCGGACCCTGTATAATAAAGACGGAGGCAATCTGATCATAGTTAAGAGAGCTGGAGCCGGACCTATTAATACTTTTTCTTGCTTCAGCTCCAACCCATCTTAAAATTAAATATAGGATGGAACATGTTGAAGTAGATCCTATTTTGAACTTTTCAATAAAAAAATCAAATTATACTCAGAAGCAACCATGATTTCATGCCAAGAAAAACCACTCTTATATCACAAATGTATATATTATACTATACATACGTTATTGTTTTCCGTCAGTTATAAATAAAAGCATATCAAACAGCCCACGAGAATGTGGTTTCTCTTATTTTTTCATTCAACTTACGTAAATCTAATAAGCCTCAGTAATTATGGCGCAATTTTAAACTTCAAAAAGTAGAAAAATTTACTAAATGCAGCTGGAGTATGAGCTAAACCTACTTTCTAAAAATTTACAGCTTAGCAGCTGGAGCTATTGGATAAATATATCAAAGCTCCGAAGCTGAAGCCGGAGCCTAAGCCTTATTGCGTCCTTGAAAGATATATTGCAACTAAAGGATAAAATAGCCAGCACAGCGATCTACAGCTATACCAGCAAACTTAGTTCATTCAATGTCAAATAGCTATTATAAATCATTTACCCAGTTCTTGATCAACCTTGTAGCCTTTTTCGTTATGTTGCAGCAATGTTCTACCAGGAAAAGCCATTTTACAAACATTCTTCATGGCCTATTATGTTTGCTTTTTTATGCATAGAAGTGGCTTAAAGGGAGAGTGGAGTCTAGGAATTTGACTAATTTCTTGCTTCACGCTCGAAATACAAGAAGAATCAAAAACGTTTTAATTTAGCTTTAACACAAAATATACAAGTTACCTGTCAATTTATTCGTATCAATACATTTGACTCTGATGCACAAAAAATCATCTTCTAAAACGTCAATTACCCGTCGTTTACAAAAATCCTCAGAAAGTATGAAATTACCTTTGACCTTGTCATCTAGAATAAATGCAACAAACTTTGCAAAAAACGAGACAAAAGAAAATTGCAGAACAAAAACAAAATAAAACCGCTACGCTAGAAAGATAATTACGCCGACACTCCAACAAATAACTGATCTTTTGCTCGGCATCTTGGTCTGCATTTTAACGCTACGCCTATTAGTACAGAGTATTAGTTTATACTGTAGTAGTGACTAAAATGCTATAATATGAATGCTTTCTTGCAGTTTGTTTCTGCACATGTGTAAAAACTTAATCTAAAGGTTGCAATTCCATCAAGTTAGAAAGTCATTGAATGGATGTAATGATGTTGATGGCAAAAAAAGTAGGTACAGTTTATAACACTGTTTTGAAAGAGCTTTATACGAGTCCAATCTTTTTAACTTTTGATCTTCTAGTCTCGTTTAATGCGTAAAATGTTTTCCAGTAAAGCGTTCAGCAATAATATTGAGAATAAATGCTTCGGTTCTGTAGTTGATTAGTTGGATGAAAGATCTCGATTCGCTTCTGTAACAAGTCAGTTGTCATAAAACGCCTCAGTACGGATCTCGAAATGACAAATGCCGTACAAATCGTTGTTTGATACCACTATTAGACCAAAAATCTCCAGACCAAAGACAAATTTAAAAGCTAGACATAAAAGACGACTGACAACTCCATTATAAACATATAATGCCGCAAAAGATGAGTAAGTCGAAAAGTTATTACTTCGGCGTGTTGCCGGAGCTGATAGCTACAAATTTTAGTCATGCAGAACAGAGTCAAAAACGACATGCCTGAAAAGCATTAAGCTTGGCTATTGAAGGATCTACTTACTGTCAACTTCAAACTCAATTTTGACATTTTGCAGCGTCAATGAACTAGCCTCGTCCGAAACAGCTTGGTAGACTCCTTCCATTCGAAACAAAGGAATCCAAAAAGTTGTGTAGTTTTCCAAATTGAAGAAACGGGTCTCTGCAAAGGGCAAGTGTAAACAAAGCTTCCCTAGACAAGCGTAAAAAATAAAATGAAATCACAACCAGCATCTTTTTCAATTGGCTACGTTTGCGATCAGTAAGTACGTGCTAACCCACAAAAATAAATGAAAAGAAGCTGGACAAGAAATCAAAAAATGTCAATTATCACATAAAAAGTCCGATTATAACATTAAGCAAGATTACCGGGGTCGAGTTCCGCAATTCTAGCATATCATTTTAAAGCTGAAGCTGCAAGATAGAATTCAACTTATCAACACGTAACTACACTTTAATTCGCGTGTTGAGGGCCATGCTACCTACTTGAGCCTGACATTAACAAAAACCCAGAATTTAATAAACTAAGCTCTTAAAATCATTCTAACATATTAACCCGACTTAAGTGTTACCGAGCCCTGACCGAACATGATATTCAAGTAGTCAAAATTAGTTGGCAACGGGTTTCTTAACTATCTAATTCTTAAGCTCAACTTCAGCCGCATTATTAAATTGCACTCGACTATCAAGCCGTGTTTGGATAAGTCGAGGAAATGTATACGATTCCAGCACTTGAATTTCACTTAACCTGCTGCGTGAAGGCTCAAAAACGTTAAATGGGACTTGAGTTAAATCAAGTTCACGCAAAGCCAATTGAATCTAATCGTCATTCTTAAGTAGCGCGGACAAGCCTGATTCACCAAATTTGACCAAAATTTGAGGTCAACTTTTTAAGCATTTTTAAACTCTTGCATGATTAAAACCAGCCAAACTTTGTTGAATCAACTCAGCGAAAACAATTTTAACTTAACTAAAGCTGCACGATTTAGCCATATGTTATAAAATTTGTTTCATTTTGATTCTTCAAGTTATTCAATTAGGCCTAAATAAATACAGCAAAACTTCGTTAAGCCGAGTTCCTTTAAAGAATAAACAATTCTAACGCTCACCCAAAGTCGGCCGTACATCTGCGGCGAAAATCTCTACCGGTGATGCGGTGTGAGCAACGCATACGTCGAGATCTTTTGCGATCGCTAGTAGCTGTAATAACGGTACGGCTATTCCATTCTTGACTCCACAATATAACTGTGCCATGACAGGACTGCCTAAAGTCAGTTCCATTGTGACGACGCGGTAATGAAAAATACCAATCTTTGATAATCCCTCCAAGTAGTCTTCGCATTTTTTACTTTGTCTGCATTCCTCATTTTTACACGGACCGTCTCGTTCTTTAGAAGCAATTTTGCAAATATGAATAGTGTTTCGACTGCGAAGAACTCTAAATACAAGTCGAAAAAATGTAACGTATATTATGAATTATGAAGCAAATTACAGAAGTTATGTTTAACTAATAAAAACTTCTCAAGTATATGCATATCAAGTCAGGTCACAGATCA
The DNA here is from genome assembly GCA_963675345.1 of Trididemnum clinides. Taxonomy (NCBI): domain Eukaryota; kingdom Metazoa; phylum Chordata; class Ascidiacea; order Aplousobranchia; family Didemnidae; genus Trididemnum; species Trididemnum clinides. The sequence goes on from OY776295.1 coordinate 14,176,191, forward strand.
ACTGACCATGGTTGAAGGAAAGATCATTAAAACGCATGTAAAACGTGATTCTTTGTACGCGATATAGATAGCAAAGTTTGTTAGCATAATTTTAAAAAACGTGTGAAAAGTAACTTGAGAACTACATGCCCTATGTAAAACCAGTTTTTTTTTGTTTATTTTACACTTCAGGTGATTGTTTTTCGTGTTTCAGCAGAAAAGAGCAGGAAAACTGCTAACCCAAGATGTCGTAATAGGCAATCAACAGTAACCAATAGGGTCACTTCGTTTGGTTCTAACAATATGCAAATTGTATCCAGAACTGATTCGAAACAGATTGCCGGTTTTTCCAAGCCTAAGGCTGCTTAAACTGCTTTCCGCTACTCAAACCGGTGCCGGTATGCGTTCAGTCGATTTCGGGTACGCGGAAAATTAGACAAGTATTTTAGTTAAATGCTATAAGCAAACGCAATGCGTACATTTTTAACCCACAGTGGCAAAATCGCAGCTTGTTTGTTTTCATCATTACATAACCTAGTGACTAGACTCTTAAACTAATCAACTGGTGGTCGGAATTTGCATCTTCCGAGTGTTAAAACTGGACCTCGGGCTCCCGGATAAGTAACCACAGGAATAGCGTCAAAAAAAACAAAAAAATCCATGTCCTTTCTTTCCAATACCTTGGACTCGACCCCACTACCAAGCTAAAATCATATGACGTAGCAAAAAATTTCACGCCTTCGCTGCAATTGCGTAAATATTTTCTTTTGGTTTTCATATAAACTTTGATTTGCAGTTGCTGTTGTCACCCGATCCCTCCGAGGTGTGGGGGCATCGCGGATAGCCACAAAGGCCGGGAATTCGGGCAACTCCCCACGACCTGCACCAAAGATTGTAGAGAAAAGAAGTTGCCAAAAAGCGAGCGACGCAGAGTTTGTAACTGAACAGCGCAGAATGACACCAGGAGGTGCCCTAGGTAGGAACAACGCAGGCGCTGCATAAACCACTTTCGATTTCGCCAATTCAAGAGGTAAGACTTTAACAGAATGCTGCGTCCGTTGCACCACGAGATAAAACACAACGAGCGTGTCGAAGAAGCGAAAGTTCCTCACTGGATATTGATGGGATCTGTGTGTCAAAAAAATTACATAAAACAGTACGCCTCCAGTCAAAGAGTGACGACGAAAGGTGAGAAAAAGAATGCATGGGACTGCAGTTGTCTGGAGCAGCGCACCTCGTCTGACCAACTCGTCGGCCGTGGGATTACCCAGAAGAAATGAGTGATTAGAGATTCGTTGTGATAAAAGATAGAGTAGGCAAGAAAGAACAGTTGCTGCCAGATTTGCCAGACATTGTGAGATAGAACAGAAGAGAAGAAAGTGTAGCAAGAACGGAACAAAGAGTATGGACAGAAAAGAAGGGAAGTAATAGACTTGTTGTTGATGCCGAAACCAGCGAGAAGCTCGCAGAATAGCGCAGGCTACAAAGGGAAAGCTTGATTAAACTGGGCCTGCCGAATGTGAAAACATGGTCTCAATGATACAAAGTGAGCAGTTGGCAAGAAAACTGGAGCCTTTCTTAAAAGGAAAAGGGTCAAAGCCATTCTACCAAATCAATAGATCGTGAGATGGGAGGGAGTCAAAGTGGGCGAGAACCATGCAATGATGAGAAAGCGGAGGGTCAAAGTGGAAGCACAGAGCAGAAAGAGTGAACTCCACACTGAAAAAAGGGTGTTACAAGCAGAAGAGAGAGGGCAAGCAAAAAAGAACCTCCAAGTGAGAAGAATTCGTGAGATAACCAGAAATTGAAAAAGGAGAGTGTAAGGCGAAAGGCCCGCTTATAAGATGACTAAGCAAAATGGGTCACAGAGACTCACAAGGGAATAGAGTGAGGCCTCAGAGAAAAAGCGAAATAATGGAGGACAAGAGGCAGCCAATAATGATAATGACCGCTTGGTGAATGCGTTCCTACTTGATAACGTTGTAACCCTTAGAAAAGGGAAACCATCCGGATGAAGCACAAGTGAAAACAGGCAGAAGAAGTTTTGTAAAAAAGAGAAACTGACTCCTAGATGGGGCCCCATGAAAAAGAAGAAATACAGCGTAAGGCCTTAAGACGATGAAAGAGTTAGGCCCTTAACGAAAATACATGTGCAAAAAAAGAATGTAGTAAAATAACAAAAGTGGAAGAAGGAATGGGTGGTAAGAGGAGTCTTGATGAGGATACACCAAGAATGAGGCCTCACATTTTCCCAGATTGTAAGGAAGACACCACGTGATTTTGGCAAACAACGCAAGCACGCCTATCAGAAAAAAAAATTGAGTCCATCAAACAAAGCAAAGAGAGAAGCCAGACGAAATATGCTTGCGAAAGAGAGCGGGATGCCAGACAAAGCCGAAAGCCTTGTAACAGTCGATAGTTGCAAGAATAGTGTGAGAGCCAGGCTTGGGTTTCTAAAAGCCATCTGAAATGGACTGAGAAAAAAAATTTGATCAAAAGTAGATTGACCGGAGTGGAAACTGGCTTGGCAAGGAGAAATCATGAAGTTAGACTTCACATAGAAGAGTAGAGGAATAATATCATGCACTCAAACAGCTCTCAAACGCAAAGGGCAGTAAGAGAGATAGGCAGGAAGCAAGCAGGCGAGTCAAGAAAGTTTTCCCATTTTGTAGATTAGAATAATGCATAAAGTCTTCCGAATGCAAGGAAAAAAATGCAAACTCCAGGAAAGATTGAAGACATGAAGAAAAAATCTATGCCACAGACTCCTTCTAGGGCGGTGGCAGTGGAAGAGGAGAGGTAGGTTGCAGTCGCAAGTAATTCAATGAAGGTAAGCGGACAGAGATTCCTTCTAGGGCGGTGGCAGTGGAAGAGAAGAGGTAGGCTGCAGTCGCGTAATTCAATCAAGGTAAGCGGACAGATGAATGAGACTCCTCAGGGTTGGAGGCCCGCAGAAGCTCAGACAAGTAAAATCTTGAGTCTTTGCTATGCAAAGTCATATGCAGAGACACAGAAAAGTGAGATCTCAGGTAGTTGGCATAGACCACTGCTCACTACCTGAGAGAAGAGCGGTTGGGAAGGTTAGGGGAGGAGAAGCAGGAAGTAGTAACAGCAGATCGAAGGATAGAAGACTAATTTGGAATCAGATATATGAGAGAGAAGAGCATGTCTCGTGCCATGCCTTAGACTGAGCTTTAGCGGAGACGGACGAGGCAGAACGAGAGGCTGAGATGAAAGCCTGTCGCTTTCCATCATTTCGGTAAGCGGAAGCAAAATTATTGCGTCTTTCCCTTACCGCTTCTACCTCTTCGGGAGACCACCAAACTTGAAAATGGCGATAAACGCGACCATAGGCATGGTAGATTTAGACGCATTTCGTATCAAGGAGGTAAACGGTTCAACTACAGAAGAAAACGAAAGGAATATTTTGCTGCAAACTCGCAGAGTGAATCGACGTTTACAGCAAAGTCATTCCTACGAGCTTTCTAAAAATCAAAGGAAGGTGGATATCATTGGCACAGAAGAGTAAAAAAAGAGTACGTAAGGAGAATTGGGAGATGATCTAAACCGAAGTTTTGAGGCACCTCTCAGGAGCAAGAAAGGGTGAGAGAGAAAGAAGCAAAGAAAATGTCAGGAGAGGAGCGACTGCCGGAGAAACTATAAAAAAGAGCTGGAGTGTCACGGTTTTTAAAAAGAAAGTCAGAGTAGATGACCAAATCGAATACTTTCTCCACACGAGAATCTGAAGTACCGCTTGACTTCTAAGGAATGTGATGACGATTGAAGTCCCCGAGAACGAAGAGATTTCTAAAGGGAAAACGGAGGGAGAAAAAGAGGCAGTTCTACTATTCGCCGAAGAAAAGGAATCGAAAGAGCAAAGATGTTTAAGAAAATAAAGAGAACTTTTTCTGCTAAATGTTGACCCCAGGTAGTCAGAATAGGGGTCAAATGAAGAGAAAGAGAAATAGAGGAAGTTGAAAGTTGAGAAGGATAGCCTCGTCTGACAAAAATGACGTCACCACCGCCAGCGTGCGAGTCATTAGCTAAGAAAGAGCTAGTCGGGGAATGCGAGCAATCAAATCACAGCGCAGAGTATCCAGGGATCCTTAAACACAAGAAGAGTTGAGGTTGGTTACCTGAATGGTCTACGAACTGAGAAGCGCACGCTTCGCAGTCGGTAGACCTGGAGTTCATTTTCCAAGTCAAGTCATACCATAAGACTTTAAAAAATGGTATTCACAGCTTTCCTGCTTAGCGCTTAGCACAAAAGGGATAGCGTGAAGAACAAGCAGGCAAGCTTGCTTGTTGTGTTTTTGGGCAGGAAACTTAACGGGATGCCTCCATCTTTATGTGGCAGACAAGTGGCGGGGCCAAGCAATGAAGATGGGGGCGTCCCGTTAAGTGCCTTGCCCAAGGACACAACAAGCGAACTTGCCGGCTTATTCTCCACAACATTCTTTAAATGCCGAGCGCCAAGCAGGGAAGCTGAGCATACCATTTTTTAGTCTTTTGGTATGATTCGAAAAGAGAAAAAACCCCAAGTCTACCGACTGCGAAGCGGACGCTCTAACCACTACGCCATCTTGTCGGCAAAGCTTCTTTTCATGGTATGAAATTGATAAAACAAACTTACAGGCAATGCCATGTCGGGTGCAAAAAAAAACTAAAAAATTAAAATATAATTGTGGTCAACCAAAGTATCTACAGTTTTTAAAATAATTTGGCAACTTTTCTCTGCTCAAATGTTTTTCTAACAATATGCGTATGCCTTTGTAACCATACTTATCCACGCATAATATGCTTTTTGACCAACCATTTGTCCAAAGTAGGATAAAACCTTGTGATCGCTCCCATCATTTTCAGCGCTTTTTTTCTCGCAGATATGAGCTTGCCAATAGAAAAGCCAACACAAAAGCCTAACCACCCAATTCGATTTGCTAACACTTTCTTAAAACCAAGATTTTAAAATTTGGCAAAAATACAAAATGTTATTTTTCCAACTCAACAAACAAAGCAATAAACAGTAAATTTGTCTTATTTTATATTTTACTGATTTGTTTGGGCTAAGCAAAAATCCAAGTTAATTTCGCGACGTATATTGTAACCAGCGCGATGGTATAGTGGTCAGAGCGTCTGCTTCGCAGTCGGTGGACCTGGGGTTCAGTTACCTAGTTGAGTCATACCAAAAGACTTAAAAAAATAAGTATTAGTATTCACTTCTTAGTATTCACAGCTTCCCTGCTTGGCGCTCAGCATAAAAAAAAAAGGGATAGTGTAGAGAACAAGCCGGCAAGCTGGTTTGTTGTGTCCTTGGGCAAGGCACTTAACGGGATGGTTTTATCTTTATGTGGCAAACAGGTGGCTTACGGGTACTTCATCGGGTTACAATTGTGAAGCTGCTAACTCAGCATGTCGTAAGAGGCGACTCTTGGGTACCCACCAATGGCAGTTCGCGTCGTTGGTGGTGGGGCTACCAGTCATTCGTGGCTGGCTCGAAATGGGCTGCCAACTTTCCCCTAGCCTAATTCAATTAGGTTAACAGCGTGAACCTGGATCGCCGTTCGTGGCAAACCTCCAATCCCGAGAAAGAGGAGGGATAACCACAACAACAACAACACGTATATTGTACGCTTTATTTTTATAATTGTACGCAAAATAATTCTACCGGGATCACAAATGCTAAATTTGTCTCACTTGATCGTACTGTTGTTGTTGTTTACTCGACCCCTTCTGAGGGATGGGGGCATGGCGGAAGACCATGGACCCCCAGAAGCCGAACAACTCTCCAGGGTCTGAACCAGAGGTCGTAAAGAGACAGAGAGTCGCCAAAGAGTGAGCGGTGCAAAGACTCCGTAGCTGGACAGTGCAGAATGAGATGAGAGGTGTCCTGGGACGAGTGTCCACAGGCGCTGCAGGAAGGATTCTCGATTTTGCCAGTCCTAGTGAGATAAGGACCTAAAAGAAGGCTGTGTTCGTTGCAGCGTAGACGAGAGAGAGCACAGCGAGCGTGTCGAGGAAGCACAAGTTACTCGGTGAAAATCGAGGGAACCTGTGTGTCGAAGAATTTTGATGAGACAGTACGCCGCCAGTCCGAGAAAAGGAGAAGAGGCGATACAATAGATAAGAGGAGAGAGACTACAATGGATTGCAGAGAGTGCAAGTAGTGCTCCCCGTCTGGCCAGCTCATCATCCGCGTCGTTCCCCGGGAGAAACGAGTTTCCGGGGACCCATTGTAGCCTGATAAAACAGGAGGAGAGAAGACAGTTCCTGACAGATCTGCCAAACAGACTGAAGTAAAAGGAAAGATGGAGGAGAGGACAGGGTGGCGAGGACTGAACGACAGTTGGATAATAGGAGAAGAGAAGAGAAATGGCAGACTTGTTGGTGCTGCCGAGACCAGCAAAGAGCGTGCAGAATGGCGCAGGCTTCAGCAGAGAAACTTGAGCATACTGGACCTGCCGAAAAGGAAAGGGTGCCACAGAGAAAGCAGATAGCAAGAACGCAGGAGCCGTCTTTTCCAAAAGGAAAACGAACACAGCCGTATGTCCAAAGCACCAGATCATGAGGGGTAAGAGAGTCAAGGTGGGCGAGAGCCGCGCCTTGGCGAGAGAGGGGGGATCAGAGCGAGAGCATGAAGTGGAAAGGGTGGACTCCACGATCAACAAAGGCAGGTTCCAAAGAGGACAGGGAGGGCAAGCGAGAAGAGCCTCCCTAGAACAAGTAGAAGGAAGCATGAGCGGATGAGTGGACGCAAAAGCTCTCCAGGACGATCCGAAGAGTCTTGATTTCACTCTAAGTATGGCCAAACCTGATATGGGAAAGGAGGTTGGGAGACGAAGAGCCCGCTCATAAGATGAAAGATCGAAATGAGTCAGGGCGACTCGTAGGGGAGGTAAAGAAGCCTCCGAGAGTAAAAGTGGGATACGGGAGGACGAGAGGCAGCCGATGATGGCGCGACTGGCCGCTCGGTGGAGGCGTTACAATTTGGTGATATTGGTAGCGCTTAGGAAAGGAAACCATCCGGGTGAAGCATAAGCGAGAAGGGACCGAAGAAAAGATTTATACAGAGAGGGACTCCTTAGAGAAACTCCATGAGAAAGCAGAGATACAGCGTAAGGCCTTGAGACGTGGGAAAAACTTGGCCTTCAGCGAAGATACATGTTTAGAAAAGGAAAGAGTGCGGTCGAAGGTGACCCCAAGAAAAGTCGGAGTGGGATTGGAACGGAGGCGGGAGCCGAGTAGGAGGAGGTTGGGCTGCAGGTTAGCTTGGTGGGGATCCACTGAGAAGAACGAGGCCTCACATTTGCTCGGATTGAGAGGAAGACACCAGTACTCAGACCAGAGCTCCTTGTGTGGCCTCCACGGCAGTGGGAGCCGAGAGGGGAGGAGGACCAAATGGCCAGATCATCAGCGTAAAGAAAACAGCTGACGGAAAAAGCAGAGAAGCCGGAAGATCATTAATAGAGAGAGAGAAAAGTACAGGGCCGAGAACGGATCCTTGCGGAACACCTCGACGGACTCGAAAGGAACGACTTTGTGATTTTGAAAAACCACACAAGCGCGCCTATCAGAAAGGAAAGATTGAGTCCAACGAGCAAAGCAAGAAGGGAGGCCAGCCGAAATAAGTTTGTGGAAAAGGACGGGATGCCAGACAGAGTCGAAAGCTTTGGAGAAATCGATAGTAGAGAGAATTGTCCGAGAGCCCGGCCTGGGTTTGTTAAACCCATCCGAAATGGACTGAGAAAGATACAGAATTTGATCTAGAGTAGACCGTTCAGGGCGGAAACCGGCCTGGCGGGGAGAGAGAATGGAATTAGATTCCAGAAAGAAGAGTGCGTTCAAACAGCTTTGATACGCAGGAGATGAGAGAGATAGGCCTGAAAGAAGCAGGAGAGTCGAGAGGTTTTCCCATCTTGTGTATGGGAATAATAGAAGATGTCTTCCAGATAGAAGGAAAAGAATGCGAAGACCAGGAGAGATTGAAGATGTGAAGAAGAAAATCCATGCCAGATCGAGGAAGGTGCTTTAGCATGGGATAGGCAACTTTGTGTGGGCCTGTGGCACTGGAGGAAGAAAGGTTGGAGGCAGCCGCAAGAAATTCAGCGAGAGAGAAAGGAGAGCAAAAGGACGAGTGAGATGCCACGGGGCACGTGGCTCAACGGAGCTCAGAGAGGTAGCCTCTGGCTCTGCTACGCAGGGCCTTTGGCTGAGAAACGGAAAAGTGGGATCTCAGGTAAGCGGCATAGACCGAAGCCGATTCCCTGGGAGAAGAACAGTTGGAAAAAGTTAGGAGAGCCAGCTCACTTGATCTTCGTTAACGTTAGTTGAGTTGCCCTACGCGAAGATTTGGGAGTGGCTGCTATAATGGCTTCCTCACACTTGTCCTAAAGTATAGGCTATCGCTATCGTTCTGGAGTAGTAAAAGAATTAACCCTGGGCCCAGAAACTAGGAAAATACGATCCAGCTCATACAAAGGCAAATGAATAAGTGGAAATCATATTTATTTGAAAAAATGAATAGTTTCAAATGTGCTCTAGCGTGAAAGTTGGGATTTGTGGTCGTCAATATCCCGGCGCATGGCTATACCGAACAGAAGCAAATGCATTCTTCGCATTAACACTGTAAATCTCCTACGCTAGTGTTTGACATAAAACGTATTTCAGTACTCATTTATTTTCAAAAATATATCAGCTTTCTGATACATACTAATAGGTAATGGTGCATTATATGATAGAAAATGTGCAGTCGGTACGTGGGGGCGAAAGTTTTAGTAGCATTTCCCTACTTGACTGCTCTGGATTAGACTTGTTTGCGCTGTGAGTCCAAACATGGGTTTTATATTGTGCTTTTATCCCAATGAATAAGAGGGCCAGTATTGGCCACACATACACGACACAACCTTTGCCATTCATATTACGGGAAAAAGATCTATTGCCACGAAGTAAAACCGATGGCTAGCATATTCGTAATTTCTACGATTGCATGCAAAGTGCGCAAATGGAAATTGAGCTTCTAAATTTCAAATTTCAGCAAAACAATCACTTATGAAAAATTGATTTCTGAAAAAAGTTTTTTTTTCTTTTTTAGAGCCGAAACTAGAAAAAAGCACTTCAAAATTCTTGATCTCCAGTAAAAAAACAGATCTTTAACCTTGTTTTGCGAAGACATAGATCAGAAGTCCGCACAATCAAACTAGGTTCGACCTATCAAAAATGATTTTTTACCAAGTGAATCAAATTTTGATTTGTTATTGAATGGATCAAACTGAACTGCTTTGGGTAGTAAGCGAGTGATAGCAGTGATACAAATAGACTGCTTCAGCTCAAAGTGCTAGGTGATAAGTGTTACAACAAACACAGCGGAAATTGAATTGAATGGGTTGCTGAGAACGGAAAAAAATAAAATTGCAATGACTGTTTTGAGGATCGAGAGATAGATTACAAGCTTAGAGAGTACTGAAAGAAATCCAGCCCAAAGGCAATAGAAAGACCTACAATGCAGTTCGGAGATCATGGCCAAAGCACCTCATTACAAGAAAAAAATAGAGCTTACAGCTCATCAAACTCACATCTACAAAGATTCAAGACACTGCTAGATCTAAGTTAAAAGAAACTTCTAGTGTAAAATAATGTTTAATTATTTAGCATTTGCTAAGTTATTGGACTTAGCAAACCGGAGGTAAATTTTGGAAGTAATTCTTGGAAGGTTAAAACGCGGTAACTTTAGTTTTAAACAAATTATTTTTTATTGCTTAACAACATTAACGTGACGAAATTGACCGCGGGTTCTTAGCTATATTACACACACGATACCTTATCAAATAATACTTTTAGCGAATAAGCTACACTACTACTTTGTTTGACGCTAAATCACCTCATTAGAAAAACAGATTTCACAATGTTGGCGTTTTCAATTCGCAAATCAAAAAAAGACTCCTGAGCAGGAGGTTGAGTAAGATAGGACTAGTCAGAAGTTTCTCAACCTTTTTTTGGCCCGTGGGTCATCTTCAAACTAAACAGAGACTGCGGCCCAGTCTTGATGTATATTTCCAATCTTCGTAATGTTGTCCGTATTAGTTAAAATTAAAATGGCAAGTCTTCACTCACACGATATAAAATCGATTAAAAAAGAATTAAAACTTGTTTTTGATGTCGCACTATGTGCTCACATACTTATCGAATTTAGCAGGTGTGATACAGAAATTTTCGTAATTGGTCAATAACAACTAAACTTTTGAAGCAATCGCTTAAGAACAGTGCCGTCGGCAGGATCTTCTGCACAATAAATATTACTGTTGCAAGCTATATATATCACTGACTTGTCTATCGCCACCGTAAAATTTTTACTACCACCAGCCTAAAACCATATGGCAGTGCCATTTACTTGCCAACGCGTTATTGGAATTTAAAATAGACTAGTTGACTTATTTGCTTGCAGCAAAATTGAATAAGTTATTCTGTGACATTACCTCAAATTATTTCTTCAAGAAGTCAGTGCAATAACGTATAAGACAGGACGATTTAGCAAGCTTTTCCATTTTTTTACAATATTTCTAATAGTGTGTTTCTTGGGTTTTAGAGTGGGATACCGGGCTTCACCCTTGCCGGCCCTCCTTCTTTAAGACTAGCATACGTCCTCTTTTCCAAGAATTTTTCCTCCATTAGCATGAAAATATAATGAAAAAAATAGCCTCCAACGACATCAAAAATACCCAGATTTCCATAATTTTAATTAATCACATAATCTAATATATAAAATCCAAAGTCTGTTTGTTTGTCTGTCTGTCAGTCTGTTTGTCTGTTCCTTATGGAAAAAAAATTAGGAGCACCTAGAAAAAAATAAAACATGCATTCCGATGTATTTTTTTCCAGCGGAGTCAATGGGCCTATTTCCAAACCTCTAAGTGCCCCCCTAAGGGAGCTATGGGGGGCAGAACCCCCCTTTGAAAATTCAAATATATTCAATTTTGATGAAATTTAAATCATATGTAGAAGACACTAAATTAGAGAGCTTTCCAAAATTTCAGCCTTTTTCGACAATATTAGGGGGCAGAAAGCCCCCTTAAAAATTTAAAGTTTTTGTTAGGTACCACAAACAGAAAAAAATTTGTGACAAATAAAAATCCAAATTGGATGATTGTGAGAAAGACTGTACATTTAAAAATCCCTAGCAGATTTACCCGTCGTAGATCGGGTTAAAATAACTATTTCCAGGGAAGCCAAGTACGGTGTTTTCATTTCGATCACATTTGTCTATGGGGCTCTACTATAGGCCTATTTCTACTGTTGTACGACGAAATAAAAATCATGAAAACACATTAAAATATGGTTGTTCAATGTAAAAACTTAATTAGTCTTTACATTTTACCCGATCAACGACGGGTAAATCTGCCAAGTACGGTATTTTCATTTCCATCAGATTCGTCTATGGGGGGCTACGAGCCTATGGGGCTCTACTATAGGCCTATTTGTACTGTTGTACGATGAAATAAAAATCATGAAAACACATTAAAATATGGTTGTTCAATGTAAAAATTTAATCAGTCTTTACATTTTACCCGATCAACGACGGGTAAAATCTGCCAAGTACGGTATTTTCATTTCGATCAGATTCGTCTATGGGGGGCTACGAGCCTATGGGGCTCTACTAGAGGCCTTTTTGTACTGTTGTACGATGAAATAAAAATCATGAAAACACATTAAAATATGGTTATTCAATGTAAAAATTTAATCAGTCTTTACATTTTACCCGATCAACGACGGGTAAATCTTTCAGCCTTTTTCGACTATATTAGGGGGCAGAAAGCCCCCTTGAAAATTCAAATACCTATAGAGAGAAAAGTTAAAGAAGCTTCAAAAAATAAGTAAAAGTGTATTGTCATGTAAAATTTTCCAAGGAATACTGTGGAAGTGGTCTCGAACCTTTAAGTGCTCCCCTAAGGGAGCTATGGGGGGCAGAACCTCCCTTTGAAAATTCAAATATATCTGATTTAGATGAAATTTAAACCATATGTATAAGACACTAAATTAAAAAGTTTCCCCAAATTTCAGCCTCCTACGACTATATTAGGGGGCAAAAAGGGGGGAGAAAGCCCCCTTGAAAATTCAAATACCTATTGTTATGAGTAGTAATGATAAAGGAATTAAAAATGAAGTGTATGTCGCTTTTTATTATCTGTATTGAATAACAAGATTTACAAACAAAACTTTAAGCAAATAATCTTCACCTTTACATACAATATGGTTATGCTAATGTCACTGTTGAGGTATGATATTGTAACCTGTTTCCTCTTCAAGGTGATTAGCCTCCGATAATGCAAATATTACGTGACAACAGTTTCTAGGGGTTAAAAAGAAAGTGTTGTCAGAATAGTAATCACCAGGATAACTTACATGATCTGATCAATTGCATATACTGACGTTGCTCTTTTATCCTATACCCGGGCAACGCCGGGTACCTCTGCTAGTTTGAAATAAAATGGTAACAAAGCATAGGCGTAAAAGTAGGCGGGGCTGGGCAACAAAAACTCTTCCACAAAATTAATAAATGGATAATAAATATGGTAAAAGTAAAAAAATAACAAAAAACCCGCACAAAAAGCTTGAATTCAAAAAAAAGATCTTTAGGTTAGTTATTCAAAAAAAAGAGAGGTCTGGAAGTGAATTTAGATCGAATTTTGATCCCAAAATAAAGTCCCCGTTTTGCAAGTTAAAAATATGATAGCGCTATTTTCTTTAATCCACCCACGAAAAGCATATCAAAAACAATTAGCCTCTCCTACAACAAAAAAAACAGAGACTAAGAGCTACAAGCGTGCAAACCAATGGCTAGCACTTCGGTTCAATTATTTCCTTAAAGATAATTAGAAACATTGCTTCCTCATTCCTTTGTAAATCTATTATGTTCTCTCAACGTATCCCTACTCCCCACTTTGATGCCACCACCCCTCAATCGCCCAATTTGATGTCACCTCCCCCTCCATGGTATGCAATGCCCCTAAGGGGGCGGTAGGGCCCACTCAGGGAAACGCTGTTCTAGAAAGAAGAAAGAAAGTCTGTCACAACAAACAGGCATCTTACTTTCTGAAATTGTCTTTTATCTCAGCTACGCCAGCTTCGTTCAAAGGATCGTCAGTTGAGCTAGAAATGAAAGCTTTTATCGACCTCACTAAAAAGTTCCAATGTGAAGACGAAACAACTGTGGAAGTACCAACGTGATGAGAAGCAAGAACCCTCTCACTGACGTAGGAGTCATCAGAAGCCAAATCATAATATCTGTAAGCAAACCTGTAACTTAACTTGTGTGCGTTTTTATTGAACTAGCCGGCTCTGCCTGCGTGGCTCGTCGGGGCTATGCAATCAGTAATGCAGAGTTAGAAACATCGGTTCAGCCAGCTGTGCCGGCTTCACCCGACTTATATCCCTGAACCAGTAGCAAAACATTGATACAAGGTAAATAGGGACATGTTATTGTTGTTGTTGTTGTGGTTATCCCTCCTCTTCCTCGGGATTGGAGGTTTGCCACGAACGGCGATCCAGGTTCACGCCGTTAACCTAATTGAATTAGGCTTGGGGAAAGTTGGCAGCCCATTTCGAGCCAGCCACGAATGACTGGTAGCCCCACCACCAACGAAGCGAACTGCCATTGGTGGGTACCCAAGAGTCGCCTCTTACGACACGCTGAGTTAGCAGCTTCACAATTGTAACCCGATGAAGTACCCGTAAGCCACCTGTTTGCCACATAAAGATAAAACCATCCCGTTAAGTGCCTTGCCCAAGGACACAACAAACAAGCTTGCCGGCTTGTTCTCTATACTATCCCTTTTTTTATGCTGAGTGCCAAGCAGGGAAGCTGTGAATGCTATTTTTTTAAGTCTTTTGGTATGACTCAACTAGGTAACTGAACCCCAGGTCCACCGACTGCGAAGCGGACGCTCTAACCTCTACCATCGCGCCGATATAAATGGATACATCGCCCCTAATCATTGTAGTTTGAAATAATACTGGTATTACTTACAAACTCTCAATTACTTCACAAATTCTATCGGTATAATCCAATAAGTATAGGGCAAAAAAGTAAAAGTTGGGAGTGAGTGCCGTAATGGTTTTTGTTTAACGATTGCAGAAAGAACCTATTTGGTGTTACGTTTGTTTCAAAATTTAATTCGATCAGTTTCACGAGAATATTAGGTGACATCAAATTCCTCGACTGCATCCACGTGCACTGATGCCGCAATAGAGCAAAAAAGGCTGCATCTCTCCCTAAATGTGTTGCATTTAATCATCCGGTTGGCCTACTAACCAATTATTGGAAAATATTTCCCTCCGTAGGTGCAATTGTATATTTAGTGGCTATGATTTTACCCAGTGGTGTGGTCCTACCGACCCATTTCTTTCTGTTGATTTCCCCTTAAATTTTGGGTTTCACAAACTATGCCCATACTACTGCCTTCGCGTAATCCTATCATAATATTAATGAATTAAGATTGTGCTCACAAACATCAAGCAATTTAACAAACTTCATGTCTTTATCTAAGTAGGAACTTATGGGCATACTTTTAGTTGTGAAATAACGCTAAAGTGAACGATGTATTCACAGAAATTAAGCTATGAAGTGATACGCATTCTTTTTACCTTTTCATAATTTTAGGCCTCGTTATAAAACTCAAGTCTTCAGGCAGCGCGTATGGCTTTTGTTATCGACATAAACGCAGAAAATGAAGGGGGAATTGACCATGAATCCATCACCTACCGTGGAGATATTACAATAAATTAGGTGACAGTTTTGGTGAATAACCGACCAGACAGCTTTTTGTGCTAAACAAAACAATAATTTTCTAAATCCTGCAAGATTTCACACGAAAACTCGACATTTTGTTCCGCTTTGCTACACACGATAAAAATGTCTTAGGGGTCAAGAGCAACTAACCGCGCGCCATGACTGTAATACAAAGGCATTCCAACGCGTGATCCACTTACAATTTGGCTATAATGATTTTCGTAATTGGCATAGCATTACTCAAATAACAGATCTATACCGGTGTGTCAGTGTTGTAATATGTTATCCTACTTTAACAGGCAGCATAGCCGTAACAGGTCTTATTATTTACATTTCCTTTGAAAATGACAGTGGATAATAAGTGTTGTTGCTGCTGCCAGTTGGTGTTTTCATCAACGTAGCAGTATTATGATAAAACAGAGCTTTTCTTGAAGCTTGAAAAAAAGGGTGTTAAAACTACGCTTAATAATCTTCATTGCTTGTTCCCTTGTCGATAAAACTTAAATTGTCAGAGAATTATTTTTATCAAAAATAACCAGGTGAGTATGTACCACAACAACTCCCAAAGACGTTTCTAGGGTAGGTATTGTTTGAGAAAATAAAAAAAAACATATGTTTTAATTGATCTCTAATTATGATGACATCTTGTTTAATATATAAAGCGCAATTCTGTCTGTCTGTCTGTTTTAACTCCTCTGAAACTGCTAGATATACAAGCATCAAACTTGGCACAATTGATCACCACCCAGTGTGTGAATGTCATACGAGGAGGTTTGTGACGTTATCATGACGTCATATTCAAAAATATTTTTTAAGTTGCATTTCTTGACAGAGGACAATCGCTTTTTGCTCAAACAAAAACCAGCTTCTGACTTATCACATTACAAAAGCTTTTATTTGTTTGGGGTCTAAATTGACGTCACAACCAACAATTCATTGCACAATCTGCTTTTTGTTCTTTCTCAAAAAGTACTGATCGCACAAACGCAATTAAACGCTCTTTCTGGAGATATTAATAAGATAATTTTGATAAAAAACAACTTTATCACACTTAAAGCTAATTTGACTACGCTACGATCAATTCTTTATTTAAGCACTTTTAGCCCTATGAGCATTTTTATTCTCTATTTCGCTTGCACGCTTAAACTGGCTCTATGATGTCATAATATGTCTGGTACGATCAACACAAATCTCACTATAGCAGATCATGATATAAAGACAGTGACACTGTTTCGATCTATCAGGTCTCTTCAGTGCAGTTGGTGACCAATAAGAAGCTAGAGGCTTTTAATAAAGCATAGCTTAGACCGTCACACTTGTGGGACCAAATACTAGGTCCACTGTAGTGGATATGTAACACCTTGTGACCACTCGGCTGTGACAGCACTATTGTTCTAGCAGATGTTAGACTCAGTGCACCTGCGACAACCGCCACTCATTCACGAGTGATACGGCTTCGCAGAGGTTGACAGACCATCCACTACAGTGGACCTAGTATTTGGTCCCACAAGTGTGACGGTCTAAGTTATGCTTTATTAAAAGCCTCTAGCTTCTTATTGGTCACCAACTGCACTGAAGAGACCTGATAGGTCGAAACAGTGTCACTGTCTGCAGTTTGCTAAGTGCATCGCTGGCCTCTTGCATTACTATACATGTAAGACCTTGTGACCACTCGGCTGTGACAGCACTATTGTTCTAGCAGATGTTAGACTCAGTGCACCTGCGACAACCGCCACTCATTCACGAGTGATACGGCTTCGCAGAGGTTGACAGACCATCCACTACAGTGGACCTAGTATTTGGTCCCACAAGTGTGACGGTCTAAGTTATGCTTTATTAAAAGCCTCTAGCTTCTTATTGGTCACCAACTGCACTGAAGAGACCTGATAGGTCGAAACAGTGTCACTGTCTGCAGTTTGCTAAGTGCATCGCTGGCCTCTTGCATTACTATACATGATATAAAGATGTTCTCAAAAATTGCATACTTTTTGCAAAATCAGTTTATTCAAAAACTGATTTGTGATCTCATTTCTTAACTGATTTTCAAACTTTTTTCACCAAATTAAAGATTATTTGAGGTTAATTACGATAGTGTGTAATGTGTACAATCAATATTTGTTTTACATGTATAGTAATGCAAGAGGCCAGCGATGCACTTAGCAAACTGCAGACAGTGACACTGTTTCGACCTATCAGGTCTCTTCAGTGCAGTTGGTGACCAATAAGAAGCTAGAGGCTTTTAATAAAGCATAACTTAGACCGTCACACTTGTGGGACCAAATACTAGGTCCACTGTAGTGGATGGTCTGTCAACCTCTGCGAAGCCGTATCACTCGTGAATGAGTGGCGGTTGTCGCAGGTGCACTACGTCTAACAACTGCTAGAACAATATTTGTTTTTATACTGAAAAAACTGAACCCTAAGACCTCTGGTGTAACTTTTTACCCTTTTCAAAAAGTGGTAAGCTCAATAAAAACTAGTAACTTTAATACATAAACTTTGTAATAAGGTTCTAACAATTACTGTCCTTTGAAAGCTTAGGAAATTTACTTTCCACCAATATGTGACCCCAATTACCTAAGGCTAAGTATTAGTTTATAATGGCTGATCAAATATTGGTTGCCATAAATGATGATTCATTTTCATTTGAACAATTATTTTACTTGACCTAGCAAACTTGCAAATGTTAGACAAAGTTAGTTCTTAGGTACATTTTGACAACTTTTCCTCACAAGCATGGCTCTTTTGCATTATTTGTCGACGTTTTCAAAAAGATCCATCAAAAACTGAAGTCTCCAAATGTTTATAAAATATAGTCTACCGGTTTGAAACACCTAAATTAAAGTGCCAGCACTTCACAAAATTTCAATTTCTAAAAAATCTAAGCCGTTTCGTACGTTTTGGCTATTCTTTCTCAATAGCATGGATCTTTGGCATTATTCATCAAAATATTCAAAAAGATTCATCGACAAATGAAGTCTCTACAAATTTTTATATGTAGTTTACTCCAAGCAAAACACTTGGTGATCACCCAAGAAAAAGATGATGGGGTAAACAATATAGAAGTGTCAAGCTACATATGATCTAACTGTTAAAGCAATTTCCTTTGCAATTAGGTGAGGCCGGTGCAGCCAGCTGATTTGATGTTCTTAACCTCGACACTATTAATGGGGACACCCGCTATTACAATAACTTAACTGTGAGTGCTTTAGTTCGGGTTAGTTTGCTCTTTGCATGGCGGCGTTTACGCCAGGGCCAAGAAATATGCATGCAGTCTGAGACGTTAGTTCATATTAATTCGCCTACAGTAACAAAAAAGTGGTAAGTAGCGATTCTAATATTCAATGGCTTAAAGCACACCGTTAGGTCATAATTTTCAATGATATCACAATGCTTGCCACTATACAGTGAGAACAGCAGTAGGCAGCAAAATTATCCACTATCATTTTGATAGCGAACATAAATGGTAAAGCCCATTACTGATATTTGTAATTGCAAGGACATCGGTACAAAACACTAATCTTTATTCAACAGTAGGGAGGTCTGGATTAAGGCCAAAGTCAAATGTAATAAAATCCCAAATTTAAGAAAAGAACAAAATTAAACAATTATAGCATCAATTTGTAACACTGGATTAAGAGGAAATGTTTTTGTTTGAAAACAGCTTAATAGGCGCCTATTGCAATAGGTTATATGACTCGGGGGAAAGACATGGCCTTTTTTTCATGTTATAGCCAAATTAAAGCAAATATCGCAGGGAAAAATCTTAATGTAACAAATATTGATACGAAAGCAGGCCCACCAAATCGTCAAATAGGCTTACAAGTAAACACCTCATTTCTTTAATTGTCAAAACGACCACGAATTGGGCGACACCATAAATTTTGACTATGTTTTACCCCCTCCCCCTTACACTTTAAAAAATTACAAATGATAATTGGTGACCTCATTCTTTCTTTTTGAATACTCAAAACATTTCGTTGTTGCTTTCACAAATGTTTGTACGGTGAAGTTGGTGCAGCTACATTAATCAATAGGTTTTCAATTGGTACTGATGATGGAATGCCCTGCCGGAGTACAATCGCACCATACTTAAGAGAAACATTTTTTCTATTTTGCTTGATAACAACTTCATAGAGCTACCGCGATCAAACCTGAAAATTTGGGAAAAGCAAGGACTCTTTGAACTTCTATGACCATACCTAAGCAAGGAAAAATGAATATAAATCATAATGCGTAGCCACCAGGGACTTGAGAAAATTTGGGGGAAAATCAAAAAAACACAACATCACGGTTTCAAATCGCACCACATGCAATATATTATATATTGGTATTTTGCTTTTATAGTAGCTGTATAGACCTACCGGGTCAAACCAAACATTTGGGGAAAAGCAAGGACTCTTTTAACTCCCCTGAGCACGTCAAGCAGGGAAAAAAGAACATGCTACATAAAGCGTAGCCAGCAAGGACTTCCAAAAGTTGAAGGAAAAATCAAAAGGAAACAGCGTCACTGTGTGAAATCGCTCAACACGAAAGACATTTTTGATATTTTGCTTGAAAATAGCAATCAGAAATGTGTTTCCTACTTCCAAACTACGGGGAACGCAAGGCCCTCTTGCGTTTATGTCAGCAATTAACACAGCACATAAACATAAGGCATAGCCAGGATCTTGAAACGAGATAGAAAATTCTATTAGAAAATTCTTTCTATTAGAAAAAGAAGCACAAAAAGTCGCGAAAATCTTATTTGCAGAAAACACATAAACTTTTGGTAACTCTTTACACAAGAGCCTGATAGGCGAAGCCGGCTCGACCGGCTGAACCGACACTCTCAATCCCGACGCTACTGATGTGGGGCCCTGCGGGGTACGCCGTTGTATATACTATAACGCAAGGATGTTTTTCTTTTACTGATATGCTGCCTGCTAAGTTACTGTTGTCTATTCTATATAGCATTGTAATAAAATCTTAAGTTTAAGACAAAATCAACACAAAAACCATAACCACAACAATTTGTAAAACTGAATTCAGAGAGAATATTTTGTTTAAAAATAACTCGGCCTGATAGGCTTCTACTAAAATATGGTGAATGATTTTGAGGAAGCCATAGCCGCTTTTGTCGCTATGTCGAAAACAAGACAAATAGCGCAGCCAAAAGAACTTAATATCACAAATATAAATAGGAAAAGGGCAACACCACATCGCAAAATAAGCTTACCACTAAATAGCTTATTTCTGTAATTATGAAAGCAACCACCGTTTCGCCACTACCATCAGTTTTGACTGTGTTTCAATCTCTTCTCTTTCACAAGTATTAACGATTATAATTTGTGGCAAGATTCTTTGTGAGCATTACCAGTCACGATTAAGAGAATATGGTGATCTCCATTACGTGTGCAGATGTGGAGAATTACACTTTTCGCTACTGCTCACATAAGAGCCCGAAGGGTGGAGCAGGTGCAGCCGGTTAAACCGAAATACTAAACCCCGACATTACTGATAGAGGGCCTCTGCCGGGCGATACCGGCTTGTTGCCTATAAGTGGTAAGATTTTTTAAGACTAGTAAGATCGTTGCTGGCTTTTGTTTACGTAAAATACCGCTTTCTTTCGTCACGGCTTACGAATTTTAAAAATACGTAATCATGACGTCGTGGTGACGCCACCAACCCTCTTTGACATTTACCCCAGCATGGTCATCAATCGTGGCGAGTTTCTTGCGCGTACACCCAGTACTTTTGAAGGAGTCAACATAGAGAGGCAGCATTGCGGTTAAAGATACAATGATAAGGGACATCAAAACGGAAGGAAATTTTAAACAATAACTTTCTTTTAAACAAAAAGCTGTTTGGAAAAAGCAAAAAATCACTTAAAACAAATATTAAAGAAACAAGCACATTTACTTGATTCTCCATTTCACTCTTTTTTCGTTCAAGCCCTGATCATACAGCTTCAAATGGCTGTAGCGAAGCTGGCATGAGATCTTTGACAAATCTTTCATGTCCAAAAAGTTAAGGATAACTCCACTGTCGTCAATCTGAATAGATTCTTTTAATAACCATATTCTTTCATTTTACAGTTACACGAAAATTTTGGATTGAACAAATATCTTCGGCCAGCTTCAACGTTACGAATAGAGCCGAAAAAGTAGATTTCTACAACCACTTTGCAACCATTGTTGTTGTTGTTGTTGTTGTTTACCCGACCCCTTCTGAGGGATGGGGGCATGGCGGAAGACCATGGAGCCCCAGAAGCCGGGCAACTCCCCAGGGTCTGGACCAGAGGTCGTAAAGAGACAGAGAGTCGCCAAAAAGTGAGCGGCGCAAAGAGTCCGTAGCTGGACAGTGCAGAATGAGATGAGTAATGTCCTGGGACGAGTGTCCACAGGCGCTGCAAGAAGAATTCTCGATTCTGCCAATCCTGGAGAGATAGGAACCTAAAAGAAGGCTGTGTCCATTGCAGCGAAGACGAGAGAGGACACAGCGAGCATGACGAGGGAGCACAAGTTCCTCAGTGGAAATTGAGGGAACCTGTGTGCCAAAATACTTTGAAGAGACAGTACGCCTCCAGTCCGAGATAAGACGAGAGTGGATACGAGAGGTAAGAGGAGACAGACTACAAGGGATTGCGGAGGGCGCAAGCAGCGCTCCCCGTCTGGCAAGCTCATCAGCTGTGTCGTTCCCCGAGAGAAACGAGTGTCCGGGGACCCATTGTAGCCTGATAGAACAGGAGGAGAGAGAAGACAGTTCCTGCCAGATCTGCCACAGAGTTTGAGATAACAAGAAAGGTGGAGGAGAGGACAGGGTGGCGAGGACAGAACGAGAGTCAGACAGGACGAGAAGAGAAGAGAAATGGCAGACTTTATGGTGTTGCCGAGACCAGCAAAGAGCGTGCAGAATGGCGCAGGCTTCAGCGAAAAAACTGGAACAAACTGGGCCTGCCGAAAAGGAAAGAGTGGCCTAGTGCCACAGACAGAGCAGTTGGCAAGAACGCCGGAGCCGCCCTTGCCAAAAGGAAAACGAACACAGCCGTATGTCCAGAGTACCAGATCATGAGGGGGAAGAGAGTCAAGGTGGGCGAGAGCCGCACCTTGGCGAGAGTGAGGGGGATCAGAGCGGGAGCATGGAGTGGAAAGGGTGGACTCGACCGTGAAGGAAGGCAGATTCCAAGGAGGACAGGGAGGGCAAGCAACAAGAGCCTCCCTAGAACAAGTAGAAGGAAGCATGAGCGGGTGAGTGGACGCAAAAGCTCTCCAGGACGATCTGCAGAGTCTTGGTTTCACTCCTAGTCTGGCCAAACCTGATATGGGAAAGGAGGTTGGGAGACGAAGAGCCCGCTCATGAGAAAAAAGAGTGAAGTGAGTCAGAGTGACTCGTAGGGGAGGTAAAGAAGCCTCGGTGAGTAGTAGAGGGATAGGGGAGGACGAGAGGCAGCCGGTGATGGCGCGACTGGCCGCTCGGTGGAGGCGTTACAATTTGGTGATATTGGTAGCGCTTAGGAAAGGAAACCATCCGGGTGAAGCGTAAGTGAGAAGGGACCGAAGAAAAGATTTATACAGAACACAGAGGGACTCCTTAGAGGGGCCCCATGAGGGAGCAGAGATACAGCGTAAGGCCTTGAGACGTGGGAAAAACTTGGCCTTCAGCGAAGATACATGTTTAGAAAAGGAAAGAGTGCGGTCGAAGGTGACCCCAAGAAAAGTTGGAGTGGGATTGAAACGGAGGCGGGAGCCGAGTAGGAGGAGGTTGGGCTGGAGGTTAGCCTGGTGGGGATCCACTGAAAAGAAGGAGGCCTCACATTTGCTCGGATTGAGAAGAAGACACCAGTACTCAGACCAGCGCTCCAATCGAAACAGAGCTCCTTGTGTGGCCTCTACCGCAGTGGGGACCGAGGGGGAGGAGGACCAAATGGCCAAATCGTCAGCGTAAAGAAAACAGCTGACGGAAAAAAGCAGAGAAGCCGGAAGATCATTAATGAAGAGAGAGAAAAGTACAGGGCCAACAACGGATCCTTGCGGAACACCTCGACGGACTCGAAAGGAACTGCTTTTGTGATTTTGATAAACCACAGAAGCGCGCCTATCAGAAAGGAAAGATTGAGTCCAACGAGCAAAGCAAGCAGGGAGGCCAGCCGAAATAAGTTTGTGGAAAAGGACGGGATGCCAGACAGAGCTTTAGAGAAATCGATAGTAGACAGGATTGTCCGAGAGCCCGGCCTGGGTATGTTAAACCCATCCGAAATGGACTGAGAAAGATAAAGAATTTGATCAAGTGTAGACCGTCCAGGGCGGAAACCGGCCTGGCGGGGAGAGAGAATGGAATTAGATTCCAGAAAAAAGAGTAGACGGGATAGTATGATACGTTCAAACAGCTTTGATACGCAGGAGGTGAGAGAGATAGGCCGGAAAGAAACAGGAGAGTCGAGAGGTTTTCCCATCTTATGTATGGGAATAATAGAAGATGTCTTCCAGATGGAAGGAAAGGAATGTGAAGACCAAGAAAGATTGAAGATGTGAAGAAGTAAATCCATGCCAGAGCGAGGAAGATGCTTTAGCATGGGATAGGCAACTTTGTCTGGGCCAGTGGCAGTGAATGAGGAGAGGTTGGAGGCAGCCGCAAGAAATTCAGCGGGAGAGAAGGGAGAGCAAAAGGACGAGTGAGACTCTACAGAGCACGTAGCTCGGCGGAGCTCAGTGAGGTAGCCTCTGGCTCTGTTGCGCAGGGTCTTTGCCTGAGAAACGGAAAAGTGAGACCTCAGGTAAGCGGCATAAACCGAAGCCGATTCCCTGGGAGAAGAACAGTTAGGAAAGTTAGGAGAGGAAGAAGACGAGAAAGGAGAGCCAGCGATAGAGCGAAGAAGAGAGTGCACAGATTTAGGGTTAGATTTAGGTGAAAGAGAAGTGCAGGTCGTCTGCCATGCCTCAGCCTTGGCCTTGGCAATGACCGACGAGGCACGTCGAGAGGCGGAGATGTAAGCCTGGCGATCTTCATCACTTCTGTGAGCAGTAGCGAAAGCCCGGCGTCTTTCACCAACCGCTTGTTTCACCTCAGCAGACCACCAGGCTTTAGGAGGGCGTTTGACGCGGCCGAAAGGAATGGAAGATTTGGCCGCATTCATTGCCAGAGAGGTAAAGAGAGCAGCTGCAGAGGAAAGAGAAAGAGACGAGTATTCCTCTGCAGAAGGACAGTGAGAGTCAAAGTAGGAGGCAAAGCCATCCCAGCGAGCTTTCTGAAAATTGAAGGAAGGGGGGCGCTCGTTGGGGTGGAAGACCGGAGAGAGAGGGATAGATAAAAGAATTGGTAGGTGGTCAGAACCCAGGTCCTGAAGCACCTCCCAGGAGCAAGAAAGAGCAAGAGTAGAGGGAGCAAAGGAGATGTCAGGAGAGGAGCGACTGCCAGAGGAGCGATGGAGAAGGGTGGGTGTGTCAGGATCATTGAGGGGGAGGAGGTCTGAGGAGATGACCCAGTCGAATACTTCCTCCCCACGGGGGTCGGAAGTACCTCTTGAGTCCCAAAGCGGGTGATGGCAATTGAAGTCCCCCAGAATGAAGAGATTTCTGGAGGAGGGAAGAATTGAGGGAGAGAAGGAATCGGTTCTGCCATCCGTCGGAGAGGAACGAATAGGGGGGGCATACACATTAAGAAATGACACCGAGGAGGATTTGTTTAGAGAGATGTTGACCCCTACATAATTGGAGTAGGGATCGAGCGAAGAGAGGTGGTAAAAAGTTCAGAAAAGGATAGGCCCTGTCTGACGAAAATGACAACGCCGCCACTGGCATGCGAGGCATCAGAAGAGAGAATGCCAGACCGGGAGTGAGTGCGATGAGAACGCAGAACAGAGAATCCAGGAATCCGGAAACAGGAAGATGAGTTAAGATTGGATTCCTGAATGCAGATAAGATCGACAGGATGGGATGAAAGAAAGTGAAGTAGTTCAGTGCTCCTGGCTCGAAGACCTCCAGCATTCCATTGAAGAACCCTGGGAGAGTCAGGGGGAGGAGAGGAGGCAGGAGGTGCAGAAGTATAGCCAGGAGCAAGGGGCGGTGGTGGAAGGGCAGGGGAAGGAGATATAAGATGGGCAGATGGGGGATAAGAAGTTTGGAGACGAGGGTGGGGCAAGAGTGCAGCATTAGCAGAGGGGGCCGGATTCCACAGTGGAGGTATACGTGCCGGAGGAGTCCGAGGAGGGGGAGTCACAGTGTTACGGCAGGGGGGCAGCTCCAAGAGTGAGAGCTGCCTAGAGCTCTGAAGTTAGATAAAGAAAGTTGTAAGCACCTTAGATGGACCCATTTAGAGCAAGCGCAGCATTGCACTGACTTGCCCCGCCAGGTCACATTTCCAGCGCACACAGAGCAAGGAAAGATGGGGCCAGGGTTAGGATGAACGTTACCGCTCATCAGGAGAAGAAGAAGAATGAGGAGACGAAGGAGGGCAAGAGTAAGGCAGGAGAGAAGAAAAAGTGAGAACAGGCGACCGATTTTAAAGATGCTGTGTGCTGCCCTTCTGCGGTCGTTCAGGGGGCAGCATAGCGAAAAAATAAATGGGGAGTGCACGGGGTAACTGGGACCCTCGGGAAGGCCAACAGCCATTTCGACCCAACCCAAACGGGGCCGGGGACCGCACCACCACGTTGAGGCGGCTGTTGATTGGTGCAGTTTGCAACCATTCGAAACATTACTTGTATAGCGCATTTTCCCACATCGCTCGTTGCCGCAACGCAATGCTCATGTCGGTATACAACACAAAACCTTTTGAGGAAAAAATTGGCGACTTGCAATGTTTAATCTACTGGCCGGCCTCAACAAAGGTACTTTTACGATGTGTTTCGATTACATGCCTTTGCGCTCACCTCCTTAACATTTGCATATCTGTACGCTTGATTTTGGTTGAGGTCCAAAGCGAAAGAAAACCTGAAAGTTTCTTTTTCATATTCCTTCGCATCTTCCATCTTCAGCATGATCTCTCGGGCCAAGCTGCGACATCAAAAACTGCATAAACGTTTAATTGGTCTAAAGTGCACTGCGGAAACCGTGCAGTCCCAGAAGTAAATAACTCTTCACAGCTGGAAACATAAGAGAGAGGTGTCAAAAAAAACAATGCTCAGCTAGTGGCAGGTCAAACAGATCAAGGGAAATACCCGGTTCGGACTACGACGCACTTTTTTCTGATCATTTTACTTTTTCGCTGCAGGTATTTAACACATATTCCTGGTCACATGACCTAAATATGGGCAAAACCTTTACTTTTTATACAGTTAAGCCATTTACATGTTAAGCTATCGATAAATATTGGGTTAGCTTACTAAAATCGTTTCTTTTTTACCTTTTAATGTTGGGCTCTTCATTGGATTGAGATATGAGTATGACACCTGACGCGTCATGCTGCGGCCGGGGAGCGCATTTCTCAATAATCAAGCGCTGTGACTGGAGATCGGCGTAACGGCGAATCGGAGACGTAAACCAAGAATAAAGAGGCAGTCTCAAAGAAAAATGACTGATCGTCCCCTCGGTGGCGGATTGCTGCAAGTCCATGACCGATTGCAGCTCAGCTTTTGGCATTATGGAAAAATATCTGAAAAAATTTTTCAAAAAAATTCTTGTATACTATAAGCGTTTTAAACGTAAAAATATTCGGTTAATATCAAAAAACTTTCGTAAATGCTCGCATCAATTGTACGTTTATGAGCCATTAACAAGGAATATAGAAATAAGAAGTGTAAGTTGTGCATGTGTTTTGTGAATATTGAAAAGGCATTTGGTGGAGTTCCAAGAAAGGTGAAGAAGTGAGCGATGTGGAAGAAAGATTTTGCAGGGGTAATTATGAAATCGGTGATGGCCCTCATCACGTGGCAAAGACAAAGTTAAAATGGGATCAGAGTTATCTGAAAAATTTGGAATACAAGTTGGTGTACATCAACGATCTGTGTTGTCGCCGTTGGTTTTGGCAGTTGCAGTGAAATTAATCACGTGGTATACAAGAGCAGATTTGATGAATGAAATTTTATATGCAAATTACTTGATTATAATGAGTAAAAGAATAGATAAATTGAGAGAACAGTTTTTGAAGTGGAAAGAGACGTTTGATGGAACGGGCTGAAGATTAATCACAGAAAGACCAAAGTGATAGCAAGTGGTTTGAAAGGAAAAATACTCAAAGAGCAAAGTCGATCCGTGTACCAAGTGCTGCAAGATAGTGATGGTAAATTTGGTGCTGCGTAAGAAATGTGGTAAATGGATGCATGGTAGATGTGCGAAGGTGAATACAGTGTCTTCAACTCTGGCAAAAGGTTTTGTTTAAACAAGATGTGTTGATAGACCAGATGAAGTTAGTGGCAAACCTATGTTATTTGAGGGACAAGTTGAATGCCAGAGGTAAAAGTGAAGAAGCGGACAGCAAGTACAAGAGTTGATTGCATAAAATTTAGACAATGTGGGGAGTTGCTTTATGGAAGCTTTCCTTGAAAATGAAAACAAGGACCTATCAGAGTTGCGTAAGTTCGGCGGTGTTGTACGGAAGTGGCATATGGTGTTTGAGAGAAGATGAGACGGCAATTTTCAAAAGAACTGAAAAAGCAATGATAAGAGCTACGAGTGATGTTAAATTAATAGAGAAAAGCAGCAGCCAAGAACTTATGGATTTTCTGGGTTCAGAGAAAACATTAGACAGACTAGCCAAAGCGAATAAAGTGTAATGGTTGAGACATATTTGAGAAAAGATAGTGAAGATGTGTTAAGAAGAGCGTTGGATTTTGAACTAGTACAAAAAAGAGGGCGTGGGCGACAGAAAACAACAAAAAGACGACAGGTGGAAGAACATGCTGGATTAAAATAGGTTGATACAATCGACAGAACGGAATGGCGCAATGCTGTTTATGAAGTTTTGAGAAACACGAGGTTTATCCGGCCACCTTCGTTAAGCGAGACAAAAACCAGATTATAAAATTGGATCGCTCTTGCTTTTAATCTTTATTAACGCCCACATCGTTTCAGAAACGTTTGTGCCTTAAGAAAGGCAATGTACGCAAATTTTCTTTGTTGGTTGCAGCGCTTGAAAAGAAATTCATTGTGTCGAAAACATAGGCAGTTTTGAATCGGATATAAACCCAAACTGCACTATTTGTAACTGTACAAAGTACAAATTTTTCTGTGACCAGCGTTTAGAAACGAACCATAGTGCACCTACTTTGCCAATCCAGGACTGACTGCAGGTTGTACTGAATCGGATGAAAATAGAATCAAAGCTGTGTCAATATCGTTCCTGTTCAACGCCTCTTCTATATTTTCCCAAACATGAGGAAAAATAGGAATATTCTGGAAGAAATTAATTTGCTTAAAACGTATTAACAAATTTTCGGCCACAAAAATATTACGGTAAAAGTGAAGAAAATTGCCAATACGCGCTTGTCGTTAAAAGTAGCGCGAACATGCTTAATGCAAAATCAGCACCTGATCGCCCAATGGTTAAAGCATCTAGCTAGCTTTACTGTAAAAACCTACAGATGAGATATACTTCACGATCTCATCATTAAAAATAACCATTTTGATTTTAAATGAGTGAAAATACTTGCTATTACTTACAGGTGAAGGTCGCTGCTTATTTTCCATCTCTGTGATTACATCTTCTTTGAGCAAATTTTTAACACGCGCTTGCTGGAACAGTGATCGAATGATGCGACTCTCTTGTTCCTGCTTCCAACGCCAGCTATCGTCAGAGGAAGGAGTATTTTGCGTGCGAACAATAAAATTGCAATTCTAAAGAAACAACACAGTTGAACACGCAACTGCCCGAAGTTTTAAGTCGTTTGGCCAAAAACCCAGAATTTCACAGTCAAGTTCCCAAGTTAATGCCATGGCAAACTTCTGTAAAGGAGAAAATGTTTCTTTAAACTTTTGCAAAACCACAATGCTAACGAAATAAAAGTTAACGTAATTGTTAAAAAAAAAAAGAAATCATAAATACGCCAAAGATCTTTGTCTCCTCACAGCAACTTCATCGGTGCAAATGATTTAAATTACGTTAAATGCTATAATAAATTCTTTCACACAGGTAAGCTCTCCCTGAAGGGTCGAAAAGCTTCGGCGTATATACACGTATATATATAACTTTATCCTAACGTGCAGTGTTTACATATAATTTAAAATACTACACGTTAGGATAAAATAATGAAGCTACTACAGCTGTTTCGCCAAGTGGCTCATCAGGTGGTAACTCAATTAATCATTCTATTTGATTAAATTGGCACCTTATGAGCCGCTTGGTGAAACAGCTGTAGTCGTTTTATTATTTTATCCAGACGTGTAGTGTTTAAAATTATATGCCAATAGCTCTAGCCTTGGTTGTTATCGAGCACTGTGCCAACAACGTGAGACTTACTCTACTCGATATATCAACATATATATTTCTTTTTTCTAATTAATGAAAACGTTGACTTCTAATTTGTTTGCATCCTTCTGATATAGTGAAAGTTTATTGCCATGGCGTATGACATCGCTGACTACAAGACCAATTTGAACTTGAACATAACTACAAGCGTAACACAAGCACTTCAGTAGATTGTGATCTATCATAACCTGTGTTAGGCATAATTTTACCAAAACCGACCATTTACGTTGGCTTTACACTCGAGTTTACAAAGGGAAATTGAAATCAAGACCTACCTTTTGGTGCAGATATATACTACAGCATGCATTGTATGTGATCATGGCTTCTTCTATCAACATATGAGCTGATGCTTCTTGGCAAAATTCTTTGAAGCCGTTGTTTTCCGCTTCTCCATAAAATGAAGCCCACTCGATTCGCTTGCAACGTAATTTCAACATTGTCTCCCAAATGACATCTTGAAAGACAAACATTTTACTTTAAATATACTAAAGGTTGTGTTAGTATTTTTTCCGCGCTATATCGGAATATGTGTTGCAGAAGCGTTATATGACAGCCAATCACTACATGATTTTGCTTCAGGCTCTAATACACGGCCATTTAAGTTTCCGAAAATTTCTTGACAAATACTGATGCTTGCTTGCTTATGGCTTCATCGTTGGCGATAGTGCAACAGCCTCACACAATAGCCTCACTGTGAATATCTCGAAGATTTAACACTAGATCGAGTGAGAAAATATTCATGTATTTGTTATGTGCGAATAAAACCATGAAATAATATTACTACAACATTGGTCGCACTCAAACAATGTGATTCAAAGTGCAGAATACTCGCATTGTTATGAGGCAATCTTTTAACCCTTGAGCAAGTTCATTCAATAAGCGGCATTCAATTCAATAAACAATTGAAGACTGGGAAAAATGAAGTTTTGCTTGTCACGATAACATCAACATGCGATAATAGTGCTGGAACTACAATTTCCTTCTTGCTACGCCACTGCTAGCAGCCCAACGACAAAACCGGTTTGGTTTCACAAAAATACATTCGCCACATTTTTGATTTTTCTTTGATATTAAAGCATTGTTACAATGTCAGATACCTGGAAACAGCTTAAGTGGTTATATGACCGGACAAATTAGACAGGCTGGGGAGGGTCAAAGAGTGCAAGAGTGCACTAAGTGGTCAGCAATTTGATCCTTTTGTGGCGCAATGTTGAAGCACCTAAGTTATGGATCGTTCGATGGCAGTGGGGAGACGGTTTGGCTGCCCAGAGTCAGCCTGAAAATCCAACCAACATCAAAGCAAAAATTGCTCGAGTTGAGGGCACAAGCGAAAATTAACTATTAAGCCAGTCATTGCTTACAAAGTTGTTCAGCGATATTGCTGGCATCGCACACAGTCATATCTTGCAATCCATTTCGGCGAACTTGTCGTAGATAATTCTCTGCTTGCCTGTATGTGAGCTGCACACGGGATGTTATCCTAGTCAACTTCGGTACAGGAAGGTTCAGCTCTATAGAGCAAAATTTGCAAAATCATTTTAAAGCACAGATGCTTTTAATCTACAATAGCTTTCTTTTTTCTCTTGAATACAACTTCATAAATTTAAAAATCCTTTTCCACGTTGCTATTGGGCACCCTCCCCCAAAATGACAGCCTAACAAGAAACAATGGGATTCGGTTAACTATTTACGACCTGAGCCAGAGGTTATATATTTAAAAGAGGCAATCTTTTGAAGTCAATTTTTCTACGAAGAGCATTCACTTGCAAATCTCCAACCACAGTTATTTACACATAGGTTGGAAACCAAAAATCGCCTTCTACGAAAAGTTTTTAAAACCGGTAAAGTATAAAAACCAAAATGAGAGTAAGTAACATGACAGGACAAAATACGATGAAAAAACTGAAGTTGTTGGTTGTAATCAAGATTAATGCCAAAAAATGCTCGCGGTCAATCTCGACACGCTCACCGCAACAGAAACCCCTGATCTCTGCAATAAAAAAAGGAGAGAAGCATGCACAAAAGTAACTTGTGGACAGTCTAGCTCTTACCGTCAACATTTTTCTTGCTGGATAAATTCAACGGCAATTCGCTTGAATGAATGAAAATAGATATTGCAGGCCTTTTCTTCCCATCAGCCAATAAACTGCATGTGCTCGAACTCAAT
Source organism: Trididemnum clinides (assembly GCA_963675345.1). NCBI lineage: Eukaryota > Metazoa > Chordata > Ascidiacea > Aplousobranchia > Didemnidae > Trididemnum > Trididemnum clinides. Next base: position 14,207,498 of record OY776295.1, read on the forward strand.
TCTTCCGGGAGCATATGCGTTACCTTTCGACTTCCTTTAGTAATTTCTAAAATATTTTTGAAACTTTCCTTGGAATAATAAATAGTATAAGCACATAGGTATAAGTTTACGCCTTAGGAAAGGAAGGGCATTTAACAGCTCACGTGATGATCAAAGTCTGATGCAAAAGTAGGAGATAAGATATAGACATACAAACCACATCTGCCATATTAACCCAACACTACTTTTATACCCATTTGAAGATTATATCCTCTCGCCCTTGCCTCTTTTTTTGATTAAAAAACCGAAAACTTTACCAATGTTTTAGTAAGTAATTATTGCGGGCATAGTATAAAAATGCTGAAGATATTTACACATACATTGATAAATCAATTGGAAATTAGTTTGATTAGCAGTTAACTAGAGGTATCCGTTATGTATTCACGTCAAGTAGTTAACTTGGGATCTCGGCTCTCTATTCACCTAAAATAGATAGAGCTATTTCATATCTAACCCTTGAAAAAATGAGGAGAGTGTCTGCCCCACCGAAAATCACTTTTTACCGATGCAACCTGATGGTGCAATTTACTGCAGAGGGTGAGACCGTTGCTGTTAAAGGTTAAATTTCGGTGAATGCATTCACAGGCCCACCTCTATTGTAGTGGTACACACAATGATACGCATAGCTTTTAACTGACTTCAATGTAAGTATGTTATATTACTGAAAGTGTTCTCTTTACTTACTTCCACTGTAATAAGTCGTAGCCCGTTTTCTGGCTTCTACGTTAATAGCGCTATCAGCTGGAACTACAGAAGCAACATCAGCAATGTGAATGCCAATCTGAAATAAATAAATCTGAAGTTTGAAGCTCTTAGCAAAACGATGTTCGAAAACATCGCTCTCGGCTAAGATATGAAAAAAAATCTGCAAACAAATTTTTGAGAAGATCGGAGACGTGCACCCTTACAAAAAAAAAATTTTTTTACTAATTTGTGAAGTCTTGTTACCTGGCCTACCCACTTAAAAATGTGGTAGTTATCGCTTTGACTTTTGAAAGCAAGAAAAGATAAAAAAAAATTTGATTTCAAAAAAACACGAAAACCCAAAAATGCAGGTTTGAGGGTTGATTCTTCAGAAGCCAATCATTGACAATAGCCATGTGAATAATTGAGAGAACAATAGTGGTAACTTGCCGAATGTATGAGCGAAATATCTACACACCTATCGGTCAATCTGTCTGCATCTATCTTTCTGAGAAAAAACAAACAAACTTATAGCCAGAAAAAATTTGAGGGGCAAGATTTCTCTCTTTGATAGTAAGGAGGACACTGACAACATTTTGAATTGTTACAAATTTTATTTGCAAGAGAGGCCACGGCGCCCTTTACCTCTTCTCTCAGCAATGCCACGGTAAACTTACACCATACTCTATTTTACATTACCTTCCAGCAATCTTCGTGTTGGGTGCATTTCTCAAGACTCATTGCATCGTCCAGATCCTTTGAACCTTCGGGGTCGATTGTGAACACAAACAAATCGTTAAGATCTTTGCGCTGTCTCTCACTGCGTGAGCTCAAATTCTTAGCGTCTTTTTCCACAACGTTTCTAATACAAAGTAACAGTTCAGTCGGTTGAGACAAAGATTTTATTTGCCAACTCTTTTTCCTCCTAAGGTCGGAAGTATAACAAGACATGGAAATCCAGCTTCACACCGCAAACCTAATCGAGATCAAGCAAGAGAACACCGGCAGTTTATTTACAACCAATCACGAGTACAAACCGCAAACTGTTAGCCCCATCACCGAGAAGACTAACATCATTATCATTGTTGGTTACATATATGTCTAATTTGCTCTCCAGTTTCGACATGTGTAAACGGTAACACTTGAAATTAGAGTTAAATCAGCATCTTCCACAAATGATAGTCCATATACCCGACTGGTTACACAGCACTAATTATTACTACAACGGTAAGCTATTGCAGTTTTTATTACATGGAGTTGTTACGGAAAAGGTTATCTCAATCTTGACCATATTTTTCATGTTCTGAGTGCACCGGCAACGAGACCTGTAGGGGCAGGTAATATAGTGCTCCACCTATAACAAATAAGTGTACTTTGCTCTTATCCTCAGAGTTTAACTATCTTTTCCTCCGACTCTTGAAGGTGCTTTGAATGTTTTATCTCAACCATATCCAGGAGTCCCCTCTTACATACCACTTTGACTTCCGTTTCGGGGTCCTTCGGCAGGTTTTCCTCCACAGCCAGCTGTGGCTCAACAAAGACCACTTATACTACGAAAGTTTTCACTCTCGCCAGATAAACTTTTACTCTCCTACTATTTACTACTCTTCCAGGCCTTCTCCTCCTATCTGTATTTTCTCATTTCTTGTTGTTGTTCATTTCCTTTTCCTAGAGACGCTCAGATTTTTTTCAACTGAATGAAAAAAATTTTGTTGTTGTTGTTGTTGTTGTTACCCGACCTCTTCCGAGGGATGGGGGGCATGGCGGAAGACCATAGAGCCCCAGAAGCCGGGCTACTCTCCAGGGCCTTGACCAGAGATCGTAGAGAGACAGAGAGTCGCCAAAGAGCGATCGGTGCAAAGAGTCCGTAGCTGGACAATGCAGAATGAGATGAGAAGCGTTCTGGAACGAGTGTCCCCAGGCGTTTCAGGAAGGACTCTCGACTCTGCCAATCCTAAAGACATAAGAACTAAACAGAAGGCTGTGTTCGTTGCAGCGTAGACGAGAGAGAGCACAGCGAGCGTGTCGAGGAAGCACAAGTTACTCGGTGGAAATCGAGGGAACCTGTGTGTCGAAGAAATTAGATGAGACAGTACGCCTCCAGTCCGAGATAAGACGAGCGTGGATACGAGAAATAAGAGGAAAGAGACTACAAGGGTTTGCCGAGGGCGCAAGTAGCGCTCTCCGTCTGGCCAGCTCATCAGCCGCGTCGTTCCCCGGGAGAAACGAGTGTCTGGAGACCCATTGTAGCCTGATAAAACAGGAAAAGAGAGAAGACAGTTCCTGACAGATCCGCCAAACAGATTGAAGTAAAAGGAAAGATGGAGGAGAGGACAAGGTGGTGAAGACTAAATGAGAGTCAGATAGGAGGAGAAGAGATGAGAAGTAGCAGACTTGTTGGTGCTGCCGAGAGCTAGCAAAGAGCTTGCAGAATGGCGCAGGCTTCAGCGAAAATACTTGAGCATACTGGGCCTGCTGAAAAGGAAAGAGTGGTCTCGGTGCCACAGAGAGAGCATTTGGCAAGTACTCCAGAGCCGCCTTGGCTAAAAAGAAAAGGAACAGAGCCGTCTGTCCAAAGTACCAGATCAAAAAGGGAGAGAGTCAAGGTGGTCGAGAGAGGGGATCAGAGCGGGAGCATGGAGAGGAAAGAGTGCACTCTGCAGTGAAGGAAAGCAGGTTACAAGAAAGTGAGGGAGGACAAGCAAAGAAGAGCCTCCCTAGGGGAAGAGGAAGCATGAGCCGGTGAGTGGACGCAAAAGCTCTCCAGGACGATCTGCAGAGTCTTGGCTTCATTCCAAGTCTGACCAAACCTGAAATGGGAAAGGAGGTTGCGAGATAAAGAGCCCGCTCATAAGATCACGGAGCGAAATGAGTTAGAGTGACTCGTAGAGGAGGTAGAGAAGCCTCAATGAGGAGAAGTGGGATAGGGGAGGACGAGAGGCAGCTGTTAATCGATCGACTAGCCACTCAGTGGAGGCGTTCCAATTTGGTGATATTAGTAGCGCTTAAGAAAGGAAACCATCCAGGTGAAGCGTAAGTGAGAAGAGGCCAAAGAAAAGCTTTATAAGGGGCTCCTTAGAGGATCCCTATGAGGAAGCAGAGATACAGCGTAAGGCCTTGAGACGAGGGAAGAATTTGGCCTTCAGCAAAGAAACATGTTTAGAAAAAGAAAAAGATATTCGCGCTAAAGGTATGAAACTTGTATACATTATCATGTTTTTCCTCGTTAACTTGATCGGTGTCCAGGATTCCTCAGCTCCTTTTCTTCTTTCAGTCTCCTTAGATACGCGGTTTACAAACTGATTGCACTCACATTCGGTTTTACCCTCTTTCTTTCTCCCACTGACTCACACTTTGGTGGTGGAATTATCATCTTCTTTAGAAAAGCTCATTAGTTTACTGAGAACTTCTCTTTCTTCGCTTGACCCTTATTCTGACTCCGTCAAGCTAACATCTGTCTACAACATTCTCCTCCAGTCTCTTTTCTTTACGTCTATACTCCTCTTAATCGATACTCATTTCAAAACGCAAGATCTGACTCTTTCTCTCCTTTCATCTTTTCTTACTCAATAAATCTTTTCCTTCTGGTGGATTTTAGCTGTCACCACCCTCTTCTTAATTCAAGAGGTACCCCGTGTTATCGTGGGCACAAAAAAATTCGATTGGGTCAACTCCTTTAATTCGCTTCCTCTCAATGCCCGCAACTTTGCCACACTTCTTCAACACTTCTCCGGCAGCAGCTCTTCTACGGACACTCTCGTGTTCTCTCCTGCTCTTGGGAGGTGCTCTAGGACTTCGGTTCCGACCATTTTTCTTTTCTTCCCACTGTCCCTCTTTTTCCGACTTCACATCCCAAACGATGTTTTCCTTCTTTGTATTTTTAAAAGTTCGTTAGAATAACTTTCCTGCTTATTTCGACTATTATTGTTCCCTAGCAGACAAATATTTTCTCTCCCTTTTTCTTTATCATCTGCAACTGCTCTATTCGCTTCTTTAGCCTAAATGCGACCAAGTCTTTGGTTCCTTTAGGCCGCGTAATTCGCCAACCTGAAACTTTGTGGACTTCCGATGTAAAACAAGCAGTGAGAAAAGACGCAAAGCTTTTGCTTCTGCTTACTTAGATGATAAAGAAAGCCAAGCTAGCATCTGTGTTTCTCGGCATGCTTTATTTGTCATTGCCACAGACCAAGTCAAGAATAAAATGTAATAAAAAACGTGCCATTCTCTCCTCAATCTGATCCTAAAACAGTCTATTTCTTTCTTCCTCCTCTTCTATTCCAAACTCGTTTTCTTTCAGCGAGTCTACAGCTGTACTTATACAACCACCTGAGAACTCTCCTTGTTTCTCAGTCATAACCGCCACGAGGTTAAGCCAGTGGCTACTTGTTTGAGCATTGCCGGTCCTTCTGTCCTTCGCAGTCTCATTACCATTTCTGAACTCCTTTCATTTTGAGAGAGTTCTCTCCGCTGTCGCCAATCTCTCATCGTGCACTGTCCAGATTCGCCAATCTCATGATGAAGCGCCTTTCTCGTTCCAGCGTGAATTTTCTTCGTTTTCATCGTCAATCTTTTTTTGGTTATTACATTCCTTTCACACGGAAGTCTTTCTCTATTATTACCATCCACAAAATGGGACACTTGCCCACCCTATTGCTTCCTTCCGACAACTCGCTCACCCATATTGCATGTTAAAGCTGTTTGATCGTATCATACTATCTCGCCTACTCTTCTTTCCAGAGTCCCAACTCCATACCTTTGACTCTCAGTCTAGTTGCCGTCCTAATGGGTCTACTTTTGATCACAGTCTTTTCTTTTGTCCATTATGGATGACGTTCACAGGTCCAAGGCGTGCTATGAAACAATTCTTGCTTGAATTGATTTTCCTGCGCCATCTGACTCTATCTGGCGCGACGGTTTTTCCATAAGCTTGTTTCCCCCGGTTTTACTTCTTGCTTTGTACGGTGGACTCACTATTTTCTTTCTGACAGGTACGCTTGCGTGTTGTTTCAAAATCAAACTTCAAAATCTGCTCTACTCGAGTCTACTGAGGTTTTCCGTGAGAATTTGTTCTCGGTGCTGTTCTATTTTCCAATTTCATCAATGATCTCTTTAACCTCTTCATCCTATGGTCAAACGAACCATTGCTGGCAGCCTCTTGTCCTCATCTATCCCTCTTCTCCACTCTGACGCTTCTCTGCCTCCTTTGCGAGTCATATTGACTCACTTCTCCCAGTTCTTTGATGAGCAAGCTCTTGGTCTACCCTCCTCTTTTCTCATTTCAAGTTTGGCTAGACACAAAGTAACACCAAGGTTTTTCAGATCCACTTGAAAAATTGTGACCATTCACACACACATATTTTTTTCCAGGAAGGTTCTCCCTTCTTGTACTCGTTGTTTTTATTAAAACCCCTTAATTTAACAAGGAGCTCAACCTTTCTAGTTAATGTTCATGCTCTGAGTTTCCTCTTTCTCGAAAAAGTGCTGCTCTAGCCCACCTTCCTTTCTCCAATATCACCATCTCGCGATTTTGACTCATGACTACCAGCATTTTTCTTTAGGAAAAAAAGGCTTCTGAGTCTTTACCAATTGCTCACTTTGCAGTAATAAAGTTACCACTTTTTATTCGGTAGACCCAGTTTGCTAAAATTCTTTTGCTAAAGGCTGCACCATTTTACAAGCTTTCCACTGGTCTTGGCAGTACCAACAAGTTTGCCATTTAACCTCTCTTTTCTCGAACTTTTGCTGTTCTTGCTGTGCTTTCTTCTACTCTGCTTTTTCTTCCTCCTCACGCTGTTTGGCTTACCTTGCAGATTTTACCATCATTCTTCCTTTATTCATAGACTGCAATGGATTCCCAGTTACTCATTTCTTTGGCGCAGCCAAAGAACTTATAAGTTGGCAAGACAAAGGGCACTGCTTTAGCCATCTGCAATCCCTTGTGTTCCCTCTTCTTACCTTTCGTATTCGCTATCTCTTTTTTTGGATTGGAAGCGTAATGTTTCATCAAAATATTTGACATAAAAGTCTACCTAGTATCCACTGAAGAACTAGTGCTTTCTTGTCATTCAAGCTGAGTCCTCTCTCGTCTTCGCTGCAGCGGACACGGCTTTTATTGAATTCTTTACTCTTCAAAACGGGCAGAATTGAGAATCCGTCTTGCAGCCCTCGTAACCACCTAATCAAGGATACTTCTTATTCTTAGCTGTCCTGCAACGGACTCTTTACACTGCGTGCACTTTGATGGCTCTTTTGCTAATTATACCTCTGATCCAAGCTGTGAAAATCGAAGCGTTGCCTGGCTTCTAAAGCTCCACAGTTTTCCGCCGTGCCCCATCCCTAAAGTGTTCGAGTAATAACAACCACAGCTGCTACTTTTAGTCTCGGACACCCTGTATTGTACAGTACAATTGTTCCATTAAATTTACGTAAAGGCTAAGTCTAAATCCATTTTTTTAAAAGGTCACGTGAGAAGCAGCTTATAAACTCTTGTTACATCAGCTAATTTAACTGCTTCAACAACAAACTTTGGCCAAGACAAGTCACTTAGATAACGTAGCTATCTTGTTCTTGGTAAGCCAAAAGAAATTTTTTAGTAAATAATGTAAAATTTGATAAAAAAGTTTTCTTTAGAGCTTCATTATTTACAAAAATCAAATTAGACCGATGATTTACTCACGAATAAATTTGAGATGGCACATTGTATTTCAGGGAGTAGTATCTCTCAAATTCTTGAGGTTTGATCATTTCTGACACGTACCCAAAAGGGAAAACACCATTTTCATGCCATCTCAAATACCGGACAACAAAATGTACACTTGTGTCGAGTGAGGTCGCAAACGGATCATACTTGACTTCCCGAACCACTTTCAAACGATCTAAGCAAAACATTTCACAAATAATTTTTTATATTTTCTAAAAGAAAATAAAAGAGTAGCCAGACAGACAAAATTTCAGATTAACGGTAAGAGGTTGATTTGTGTCGCATAATAATTTACTAATCTTGCAAGACAGCGATAATAGCTTAGCATAAAACAATATTGACAAGATCTAATACAAAGTTTTGAAGGTGTAACATTCAGCTTAAATCGCTTGGTTTCACTTTCATCTAGTGCAACTGTATGTGAGAATTTAACAAGTACAAGAAATTATCGTAAGTGCCTTTCTCGATAACACTAGACCAGTGAGTTGTATGTAATACGACTTTTAACCCAGTTTTTGCGGAGGTGGCGGCGGTGGTGTTGTGGTGGATTACGTCATTTCCGAACGTGGTGATACGTCATTTCCGAACGTGATTTCCGAACGTGGTGATACATGAACTTGAAGGACATTGTAACACCTTGTAAATACAACTTGTAAACAAATGGTAACACAAAGACAACGTGTACCAACTTGTAACAACTTGTAAATAACAGCTTAAAACAAATGTCAACTTAAAACAAATGCCAATACAACTTAAACAAATGTTAATATTACTTAAACAAATGTCAATACAACTTGAAAAGAAATGTTTATAGCAGCTTGTAAATACATGTAAATAGAACTTGAAATTGATTTGTTGTACCCTCGCTTCAGAATACCCCGCTTCAAAAGTTCTCCAATTGATTTCACTTTTCAACTCGTTAACGATCTTTTGCCTTATTCTAAGCACAACTGCTGTAAAACGGAAACATTGACTTTAGATCGTAACTGAAACCTTTGATAACTACTTCCTTTTGAAGCGTAAGCATTAATCGCGCGTAATCATTCACATCTTGAAATTGCTTCTAAAACCTCTGACCGATTTCTCCTTCTCTAGAATGTTGTTTCTTTACTCTTCTATTGGAGGTATTTCCTTTACTCGTGATATTTCTGCAGTTGGTTGGAATTAATTTACATCTATTTCAGTGTGTAGGTAATGGATTCAGTCTTTCTTCAGTCTTTTTGTCAATAATTTTGTGACCACACATGGCTCTCATCATAACTCTCTCCGCTCTCTTGCGTCTTCGTTTTCTTTTAAACACCATACCTCACCTAAAGCACTACTGTTTACATCGTAAAATCGAAAAGATTTAGTTTTAATTGTGTGCAAATCATAAACTATTCATCTCAAATTTACATTCATTTTCATAAAACTAGAAACCTAAATTGTATTCTATCATCACACTGTTTGAAGACTTTTCCGAAATTTAGTAACTTTTAAACTTATTAACACGAAATTTTTCTACCTTTCAAAGTCTCCTCAACTCACCTACATAAAAATAAGCACAACTTTTGACATTATTTCAAGGACATTAACATAAAATTCATAGTTTTTACAATTTCCTCAACTCACTTACATAAAAATAAGCACAACTTTTGACATTATTCGTAGGATATTACCATAAAATTCATGGTTTTCACAGTTTACCTAGCTCACTTACATAGAAATAAGCACAACTTTTGACATTATTCGTAGGACATTAACATAAAATTCATAGTTTTTCAGTTTCCTCAACTCACCTACACAGAAATAAGCACAACTTTTAACAATTTTTCAAGGACATTAACACAAAATTCATAGTTTTCAACATTTACGTTTATTACAGCTAGTCGTTAGTTTTAGAGGAAAATAACCAACAGTTTTCTAGATTATCAGATTTGCTGGGGAAAATCACAGGCAGCGACGTTGCTTCCAGAAGAGTGCGGTGGAAGAAACAATTTCAAATAAATCTTTATCGTTACTTTTACACTTTTAGATTAAAATTTCAGTAGCTTGACCAGATCTTTGAGTGAAATATAGATTTGCTTCACATATGACAGTGAGGTAGTTACATTTTTATGTTAGCTTCACGCTTTCTTGGAAGAAAACTTCAGTACATTGACCAGACCTTTGAGTGAAATGTAGATTTGCTTCACATATGACAGTTAGGTGGTTAAATGTTTATGTTAGTTTCACACTTTTAGATTAAATTTCCGTAGCTTGACCAGACCTTTGAGTGAAATGTAGATTTGTTTCACATATGACAGTGAGGTAGTTATATTTTATGTTAGTTTCACACTTTCTTGGAAGAAGATTTCAATAGATTGACCAGCCTTTTGGGTAAAATGTAGATTTGCTTCACATATGACAGTTAGATAATTAAATTTTTATGTTAGTTTCACACTTTCTTGGAAGAAAATTTCAGATTGACCAGACCTTTGAGTGGAATGTAGAGTTGCTTCTCATATGTCAGCCAGTTAGTGAAATTTTTAGTACAGCGGTTGAAATATTTTGAAAAGATTACAACAAAGAAGCTTGTTTCAATTCAGCGTCACTACTAAATATTATTGAACCAAGAAGATCAAATCTTTATCGTGTTTGGAGACTACTTCAAACTTTTACTTGTAAACATTCACCATGCATCTAATTTACAATATCTTTTCATGCAACTAGAAAACAATTATAACACTTTTTTAACTATCAAATTTTCCACCAACATTAAATTTTTCAAAATCAGCTAAGCTTACTATCAACAAAAATCTGATGCAAGCGGAAACATCAACATCACGTCAGCAAATCTTTAACCAATCACAATCGATGTAGAACTTCAAAAATGGTTTTCTATCAACAAAAATCTGATGCAAGCGGAAGCATAGACCGTACGGAGGTGATTACGTCTTTAAAGTTATAAACATTCTTACCTCTTATTTGACCAATCACGAACCAGCGGGTGTTTTGATTTGCACTACATCACAAGTTTTCATTACACAATTGTTGGAAAGAACAAGACAGGTCTAGGCAAGAATAGCGATTTTTCTTCTTTCTTTGTTAACATTTCTCTATAAAAGTCGTATGTTTTGCGTGAAAATTGGAAGAAGAACAATGGAAAACTGCGACGACACACACACTTCAATTGCTGACGAATATGAAGAGAGGGCAAAAGAGATCGACGTTACAACGACCTACCCCTACTCCTCATGCTACGACGGGTTGATGGAGCAAACAGAGTTGTTGGGGCGTGCAAGAAAACACCAAGAAGAAGCAAGAAAAATACAAAAAATCTTCCTCGACATTGACAAAGAAGGGAAGTCAATACCCGCAGACGGTGAGATGCTGAGAAAAGGCGTGCTGACTGTCTCAAGAGGAAAAGCTCTCTTTTCAACCGATCAACTTATTCAAGTGTGTGAGCATATGTTTGAGGGCCTACCGTTTGTGGCGTTCAAAGGTCCAACAGACGCCCGTCCTTATGTGGTGATCATTTTCTCAGTTGACTGTCAATACGGTGATGGCTGCGAAGTGAAAACAAGATTGGAAATCTTCAAAAAAGAGGCGGCTGTAGAAAACTTTCTTATCAGATTTAAAGTGGAGTCTATCTTTTCACCCGAGAAATATTTTCAACATCTACAAGATCGATCATCCGGATTCATCATTAGAAACGAAAACTGTGGTATCAGCAAGGAGCTAGCCGCTCTTGTGAAAACCTTGAAAGAGGTGAAACACACAGCCGGAAAGAAAAAACGATCTAGTAGTCTGCCTAGAAGTGCTGAACTTTATCAAAGGAAGAGAAAACCCTCTCCACTTAATATAAATGTGTGATTTTAACGCATGTAACCGTCTTTAGGTTTGAGTAAATTTGTTTAAAAATGTTGTGCCCTTCTTTCGAATCTGAAGAAACGCGAATCTTAACCTTCTCAGACAATTGGCCTCACCGAGTCGATAATTTAAGTCCTGAACGAATGGCTAAAGCTGGATTTTTGTACAGAGGCAGTGACGATCGAGCATTTTGTTTTTATTGTGGTGTATCTATTTATCAGTGGGCGGACACGGACATCCCAGAAATTGAACATGCGAAATACTGGTCCGCGTGTGCGTATCTAGAGAGAACGTTTGGAACTGGTTTCATTAACCAACACAGTAACTTCCGCATTCCAGAAGAGGAATTTTTGTCGGGAACGAGATTCGGGTTTGCTACCCCTGAAGAAGCAGCAGATCCGACACTTGCGAGAAACCCTCCAGTTGAAAATGAAGAACCGAACATAACCCCCCTATCTGAAGCAAAAGAGTGTGACACATCTCAAGAACTTGTGTGTAAAGTGTGCTTCGATGCTCGAATTAATGCTTTAACCATGCCTTGTGGACATTGCTTTGGATGTCTGAACTGCTCGGCTAAGCTTTATTCAAAGGAATGCCCCATCTGTCGCGTGACTATTTTGGATGTAAATCGTATTTATATTGTATAATAAAAACACACGATTGTATTCAATTCTGTTTATTACACGTAAAACAGTTACAATTTCATTAAAATCTGAATAAAGCGCTCAACAGTTTTATCATTTAAACTAATATTACTGGAGAAATGAGTCAATATCTCGGATAGAGAGCAACCACGCGAGTGAAATAAGATGTAGTACACGGTATAATGTCCACAGACTTCAGATATCAAACTCTGTAGGGTCTTTGAGTTGTAGGTCCAGGGTGAGGAATGAGAATCTAAAAAAAATCTGTCAAACCACAAACAATTGGATGTAGACCATAGCTATCGAAACACTCAGCAGATCTTTGATTGTTGAAAAACATAGCAACCCAGTGCTCTCCAGGGGCAGTGCTCGGTGTTAACAACATAACTCCCAGGATACTCCACAGTAGATAGCTGATCTTTAGGATAAACACCCTTAAAAAGCTTTTTCGCGTAGGAGTCATTCCTCTCAATCTGTAGTGTATCCATCAGTCAATACGTTTCTATCAGTCGGTCAATCAACCAATTTTGCATGAATTACGACATTGCTTCTGTTGGAGGAGTGTTAAAGGCTAGTTTCATCAACTCCAGATGCGCACAAGAAGCCCCAGATCTGGCGCAAGAATTCAAAACATGACAAGAAAAAACTCACTGCCAACAGACATAAAATTTCATCATCTCCGCAAAATTAGGTAGAAATCTGTACAGTAGATTTTATTTTTCCAATCACAATACTTATTTGGGACACTTCAATGCTGCAGTCATCACCACACTCGTACAAAATAAATGCCCAGACCCGGGTTTGAACCGGGGACCTTTAGATCTTCAGTCTAACGCTCTTCCAACTGAGCTATCTAGGCAGTAATGGTCAGTACGGGGCTCGAACCCACGACATTAACACGACACTATAACCGACTGAGCTAACTGACCACTTGTTGAAATCCCAGAAATTTCTGTATTAAGTGAAGCAACTGTCTTTGATGTTATGCGTCTGTAGGAAATAATGATTTTCTTGAAAAAGTATTACAGATTTATCTAGTTACAGTGCTTCCCAACAAGCCTCCACTTTCAAAATCACAATTTCCTTTCTTACCTACTTATACTTCTTGAGGGGTCGCTGATAGTTATTGTTTTAGGCACTGTATCAGTTCTGATGTGTTAAAGTAAGATATTCATGAAAACCGTAAGTTCTAGATCTGCAACAGTTTATAAGGGTAATTGATAAAATTATATTTTCTTCCTCCTGGACAACATGGAATGAAATATTTTTACGCTTATGACAAAGACCTATGTATATTAATTTTTTAAGGTTTTTCAAATCTGATTCTGGCTCCAACATTTGGAGATTCTTTAAAGCTTGCGAGCATGTCGAGTGCAACATGTAAAGACAACAAAAGAAAAAGAGACTGTAGAAATATTGGTAACGCTGAACGAAGATTAAATAACTTGACAAATGTTTGGAAATATGTAGTTTTTGCTTCACCACATTCAACTTTTTACGTCAATACACTTGAATTCGTACCAAAATATAATATTCATTGGTTGAAAATGCAGTGGGAGACTAACATTTCTTTCAGATTTATTCACTTGTTAAATTCTCACCAAATATTGAACACGTTGAGACAATTAATTTTATCTGACACCCTTGTGAAGACCACTAAACAACCTTGTGTGCGCTCAATGTACAGTATTTTTCAATTTTAAGTTATCAATCATCGCAGATTCACAACTATTATTTCTGAGCTAAATCAAAAACGGTGAATGAGTGGCGTAATGTTTTGCATTATTTTTGCACTATGTTAATTCTTTTGCTGTATGTTTATTCAAAAATTCTATCCTATAAGGTTTTTAAACTTAAATTTTCTTACTGTGAATTTACCTCACCACATATCTTTGTACATAACAGCAAATCAACCCTAATATTTGTAACTTTCAACACTACATAATCGCTGAAACGAAACAACACCAATTGTTTGTCAGATTTTGATTACCTTACAAGTTATTTTATGCAACAAAAAACAAACTTATGACGATTGAAGTCTACAGATAGGTGGTGGGTTCGGTGTACCAGCTGCAAACATAAACTTATATCGTCACTACATGTAATTTCAAAGACCACCTGTTTCCAATCTACACCTAAATGGTTCTATTGCTACTCCTCTTCTCCTATTTTGTTTTATTTGCAGTACAAATTGATATCTTTCTAGTGATTGTCTCTGACATATTGCTGCATAACATCCAGTTTGTGTATGAGAAAACTTCCAGATTTACAATTCGTGGTCATTAATCTAAGAGTGATTGATAACTTTACCTTGCCAGATATTGTTCTCAGAGCTGAGAAAGTAACTTTTCACTAAACTTTTTGAGATCATACTACAAATTTGATTGGGTTTATCACATAATGTTCACATTGGTCAAGGTTTATGCAGCATAGAGATGGGTCTGAACAATTAAATCTTATTTCTAAATTTGCTAATACTTTAAACTGCAAGCAACTTTAATAAATGAAGGGTTTTATTCGTAAAACACTTCAAATTTCAAACGTTTTCAAGAATTAAAATCTGTAAATGTAATAATTTCAAATAATAAAGATATACAGTGAGTTCAAAAAATAGGTACGGTTCAAAATATCTACATATTTTCCATCACTTTTTCACAATAAGTCGGTACCGTTCAAAATATCTTCATATCTTCCATCATTTTTTTTTCACAAAGGATGTGGTTCTCATATACATAACTGACATTTCATACTTTGTAGTTTATTCAATAAAGATGATTGATTCAAGTGACTACACGGTTGAATATAGAGTTCACGCCGCTTCATTTTTTATTGCAAGTGAGCAAACTAGACACGCCATGAAGCTTGTTAGAGACAGACTGCGTGTGCAATATCATATTGAACCACCAGAACATCGCATAATCAAGGCTTGGAGTACCAAATTATTGGAGACTGGTAGCTTGTTTGACAGACCAAGAGGTGGAAGACCAACCAAACAGAAGATGAAATCGCTGATGTGGAGGAAGAGGCCAAAGATGAATGAAGAGGCTATCCAACGAACTTGATATTCCAAAGTAATACGTGGATTTTTTGAAGTATGAAATGTCAGTTATGTATATGAGAACCACATCCTTTGTGAAAAAAAAATGATGGAAGATATGAAGATATTTTGAACGGTACCGACTTATTGTGAAAAAAATGATGAAAAATACGTAAATATTTTGAACGGTACCGACTTATTGTGAAAAAGTGATGGAAAATACGTAGATATTTTGAACCGTACCTATTTTTTGAACTCACTGTATATCTTTATTATTTGAAATTATTACATTTACAGATTTTAATTCTTGAAAACGTTTGAAATTTGAAGTGTTTTACGAATAAAACCCTTCATTTATTAAAGTTGCTTGCAGTTTAAAGTATTAGCAAATTTAGAAATAAGATTTAATTGTTCAGACCCATCTCTATGCTGCATAAACCTTGACCAATGTGAACATTATGTGATAAACCCAATCAAATTTGTAGTATGATCTCAAAAAGTTTAGTGAAAAGTTACTTTCTCAGCTCTGAGAACAATATCTGGCAAGGTAAAGTTATCAATCACTCTTAGATTAATGACCACGAATTGTAAATCTGGAAGTTTTCTCATACACAAACTGGATGTTATGCAGCAATATGTCAGAGACAATCACTAGAAAGATATCAATTTGTACTGCAAATAAAACAAAATAGGAGAAGAGGAGTAGCAATAGAACCATTTAGGTGTAGATTGGAAACAGGTGGTCTTTGAAATTACATGTAGTGACGATATAAGTTTATGTTTGCAGCTGGTACACCGAACCCACCACCTATCTGTAGACTTCAATCGTCATAAGTTTGTTTTTTGTTGCATAAAATAACTTGTAAGGTAATCAAAATCTGACAAACAATTGGTGTTGTTTCGTTTCAGCGATTATGTAGTGTTGAAAGTTACAAATATTAGGGTTGATTTGCTGTTATGTACAAAGATATGTGGTGAGGTAAATTCACAGTAAGAAAATTTAAGTTTAAAAACCTTATAGGATAGAATTTTTGAATAAACATACAGCAAAAGAATTAACATAGTGCAAAAATAATGCAAAACATTACGCCACTCATTCACCGTTTTTGATTTAGCTCAGAAATAATAGTTGTGAATCTGCGATGATTGATAACTTAAAATTGAAAAATACTGTACATTGAGCGCACACAAGGTTGTTTAGTGGTCTTCACAAGGGTGTCAGATAAAATTAATTGTCTCAACGTGTTCAATATTTGGTGAGAATTTAACAAGTGAATAAATCTGAAAGAAATGTTAGTCTCCCACTGCATTTTCAACCAATGAATATTATATTTTGGTACGAATTCAAGTGTATTGACGTAAAAAGTTGAATGTGGTGAAGCAAAAACTACATATTTCCAAACATTTGTCAAGTTATTTAATCTTCGTTCAGCGTTACCAATATTTCTACAGTCTCTTTTTCTTTTGTTGTCTTTACATGTTGCACTCGACATGCTCGCAAGCTTTAAAGAATCTCCAAATGTTGGAGCCAGAATCAGATTTGAAAAACCTTAAAAAATTAATATACATAGGTCTTTGTCATAAGCGTAAAAATATTTCATTCCATGTTGTCCAGGAGGAAGAAAATATAATTTTATCAATTACCCTTATAAACTGTTGCAGATCTAGAACTTACGGTTTTCATGAATATCTTACTTTAACACATCAGAACTGATACAGTGCCTAAAACAATAACTATCAGCGACCCCTCAAGAAGTATAAGTAGGTAAGAAAGGAAATTGTGATTTTGAAAGTGGAGGCTTGTTGGGAAGCACTGTAACTAGATAAATCTGTAATACTTTTTCAAGAAAATCATTATTTCCTACAGACGCATAACATCAAAGACAGTTGCTTCACTTAATACAGAAATTTCTGGGATTTCAACAAGTGGTCAGTTAGCTCAGTCGGTTATAGTGTCGTGTTAATGTCGTGGGTTCGAGCCCTGTACTGACCATTACTGCCTAGATAGCTCAGTTGGAAGAGCGTTAGACTGAAGATCTAAAGGTCCCCGGTTCAAACCCGGGTCTGGGCATTTATTTTGTACGAGTGTGGTGATGACTGCAGCATTGAAGTGTCCCAAATAAGTATTGTGATTGGAAAAATAAAATCTACTGTACAGATTTCTACCTAATTTTGCGGAGATGATGAAATTTTATGTCTGTTGGCAGTGAGTTTTTTCTTGTCATGTTTTGAATTCTTGCGCCAGATCTGGGGCTTCTTGTGCGCATCTGGAGTTGATGAAACTAGCCTTTAACACTCCTCCAACAGAAGCAATGTCGTAATTCATGCAAAATTGGTTGATTGACCGACTGATAGAAACGTATTGACTGATGGATACACTACAGATTGAGAGGAATGACTCCTACGCGAAAAAGCTTTTTAAGGGTGTTTATCCTAAAGATCAGCTATCTACTGTGGAGTATCCTGGGAGTTATGTTGTTAACACCGAGCACTGCCCCTGGAGAGCACTGGGTTGCTATGTTTTTCAACAATCAAAGATCTGCTGAGTGTTTCGATAGCTATGGTCTACATCCAATTGTTTGTGGTTTGACAGATTTTTTTTAGATTCTCATTCCTCACCCTGGACCTACAACTCAAAGACCCTACAGAGTTTGATATCTGAAGTCTGTGGACATTATACCGTGTACTACATCTTATTTCACTCGCGTGGTTGCTCTCTATCCGAGATATTGACTCATTTCTCCAGTAATATTAGTTTAAATGATAAAACTGTTGAGCGCTTTATTCAGATTTTAATGAAATTGTAACTGTTTTACGTGTAATAAACAGAATTGAATACAATCGTGTGTTTTTATTATACAATATAAATACGATTTACATCCAAAATAGTCACGCGACAGATGGGGCATTCCTTTGAATAAAGCTTAGCCGAGCAGTTCAGACATCCAAAGCAATGTCCACAAGGCATGGTTAAAGCATTAATTCGAGCATCGAAGCACACTTTACACACAAGTTCTTGAGATGTGTCACACTCTTTTGCTTCAGATAGGGGGGTTATGTTCGGTTCTTCATTTTCAACTGGAGGGTTTCTCGCAAGTGTTGGATCTGCTGCTTCTTCAGGGGTAGCAAACCCGAATCTCGTTCCCGACAAAAATTCCTCTTCTGGAATGCGGAAGTTACTGTGTTGGTTAATGAAACCAGTTCCAAACGTTCTCTCTAGATACGCACACGCGGACCAGTATTTCGCATGTTCAATTTCTGGGATGTCCGTGTCCGCCCACTGATAAATAGATACACCACAATAAAAACAAAATGCTCGATCGTCACTGCCTCTGTACAAAAATCCAGCTTTAGCCATTCGTTCAGGACTTAAATTATCGACTCGGTAAGGCCAATTGTCTGAGAAGGTTAAGATTCGCGTTTCTTCAGATTCGAAAGAAGGGCACAACATTTTTAAACAAATTTACTCAAACCTAAAGACGGTTACATGCGTTAAAATCACACATTTATTGTTTTATATCAAGTGGAGAGGGTTTTCTCTTCCTTTGATAAAGTTCAGCACTTCTAGGCAGACTACTAGATCGTTTTTTCTTTCCGGCTGTGTGTTTCACCTCTTTCAAGGTTTTCACAAGAGCGGCTAGCTCCTTGCTGATACCACAGTTTTCGTTTCTAATGATGAATCCGGATGATCGATCTTGTAGATGTTGAAAATATTTCTCGGGTGAAAAGATAGACTCCACTTTAAATCTGATAAGGAAATTTTCTATGGCGGCCTCCTTTTTGAAAATCTCCAATCTTGTTTTCACTTCACATACATCACCGTATTGGCAGTCAACTGAGAAAATGATCACCACATAAGGACGGGCGTCTGTTGGGCCTTTGAACGCGACAAACGGTAGACCCTCAAACATATGCTCACACACTTGAATAAGTTGATCGGTTGAAAAGAGAGCTTTTCCTCTTGAGACAGTCAGCACGCCTTTTCTCAGCATCTCACCGTCTGCGGGTATTGACTTCCCTTCTTTGTCAATGTCGAGGAAGATTTTTTGTATTTTTCTTGCTTCTTCTTGGTGTTTTCTTGCACGCCCCAACAACTCTGTTTGCTCCATCAACCCGTCGTAGCATGAGGAGTAGGGGTAGATCGTTGTAACGTCGACCTCTTTTGCCCTCTCTTCATATTCGTCAGCAATTGAAGTGTGTGTGTCGTCGCAGTTTTCCATTGTTCTTCTTCCAATTTTCACGCAAAACATACGACTTTTATAGAGAAATGTTAACAAAGAAAGAAGAAAAATCGCTATTCTTGCCTAGACCTGTCTTGTTCTTTCCAACAATTGTGTAATGAAAACTTGTGATGTAGTGCAAATCAAAACACCCGCTGGTTCGTGATTGGTCAAATAAGAGGTAAGAATGTTTATAACTTTAAAGACGTAATCACCTCCGTACGGTCTATGCTTCCGCTTGCATCAGATTTTTGTTGATAGAAAACCATTTTTGAAGTTCTACATCGATTGTGATTGGTTAAAGATTTGCTGACGTGATGTTGATGTTTCCGCTTGCATCAGATTTTTGTTGATAGTAAGCTTAGCTGATTTTGAAAAATTTAATGTTGGCGGAAAAATTTGATAGTTTTACTTAAACCAGCGTTATAATTGTTTTCTAGTTGCATGAAAAGATATTGTAAATTAGATGCATGGTGAATGTTTACAAGTAAAAGTTTGAAGTAGTCTTCAAACACGATAAAAGTTCAATCTTCTTGGTTCAATAATATTTAGTAGTGACGCTGAATTGAAACAAGCTTCTTTGCTGTGATTTTTTCAAAATGTTTCCACCACTTTACTTCAACTACCTCACTGTCATATGAGAAGCAACTCTACATTTCACTCAAAGGTCTGGTCAATGTACTGAAGTTTTCTTCCAAGAAAGCGTGAAGCTAACATAAAAATGTAACTACCTCACTGTCATATGTGAAGCAAATCTATATTTCACTCAAAGATCTGGTCAAGCTACTGAAATTTTAATCTAAAAGTGTAAAAGTAACGATAAAGATTTATTTGAAATTGTTTCTTCCACCGCACTCTTCTGGAAGCAACGTCGCTGCCTGTGATTTTCCCCAGCAAATCTGATAATCTAGAAAACTGTTGGTTATTTTCCTCTAAAACTAACGACTAGCTGTAATAAACGTAAATGTTGAAAACTATGAATTTTGTGTTAATGTCCTTGAAAAATTGTTAAAAGTTGTGCTTATTTCTGTGTAGGTGAGTTGAGGAAACTGAAAAACTATGAATTTTATGTTAATGTCCTACGAATAATGTCAAAAGTTGTGCTTATTTCTATGTAAGTGAGCTAGGTAAACTGTGAAAACCATGAATTTTATGGTAATATCCTACGAATAATGTCAAAAGTTGTGCTTATTTTTATGTAAGTGAGTTGAGGAAATTGTAAAAACTATGAATTTTATGTTAATGTCCTTGAAATAATGTCAAAAGTTGTGCTTATTTTTATGTAGGTGAGTTGAGGAGACTTTGAAAGGTAGAAAAATTTCGTGTTAATAAGTTTAAAAGTTGCTAAATTTCGGAAAAGTCTTCAAACAGTGTGATGATAGAATACAATTTAGGTTTCTAGTTTTATGAAAATGAATGTAAATTTGAGATGAATAGTTTATGATTTGCACACAATTAAAACTAAATCTTTTCGATTTTACGATGTAAACAGTAGTGCTTTAAGTGAGGTATGGTGTTTAAAAGAAAACGAAGACGCAAGAGAGCGGAGAGAGTTATGATGAGAGCCATGTGTGGTCACAAAATTATTGACAAAAAGACTGAAGAAAGACTGAATCCATTACCTACATACTGAAATAGATGTAAATTAATTCCAACCAACTGCAGAAATATCACGAGTAAAGGAAATACCTCCAATAGAAGAGTAAAGAAACAACATTCTAGAGAAGGAGAAATCGGTCAGAGGTTTTAGAAGCAATTTCAAGATGTGAATGATTACGCGCGATTAATGCTTACGCTTCAAAAGGAAGTAGTTATCAAAGGTTTCAGTTACGATCTAAAGTCAATGTTTCCGTTTTACAGCAGTTGTGCTTAGAATAAGGCAAAAGATCGTTAACGAGTTGAAAAGTGAAATCAATTGGAGAACTTTTGAAGCGGGGTATTCTGAAGCGAGGGTACAACAAATCAATTTCAAGTTCTATTTACATGTATTTACAAGCTGCTATAAACATTTCTTTTCAAGTTGTATTGACATTTGTTTAAGTAATATTAACATTTGTTTAAGTTGTATTGGCATTTGTTTTAAGTTGACATTTGTTTTAAGCTGTTATTTACAAGTTGTTACAAGTTGGTACACGTTGTCTTTGTGTTACCATTTGTTTACAAGTTGTATTTACAAGGTGTTACAATGTCCTTCAAGTTCATGTATCACCACGTTCGGAAATCACGTTCGGAAATGACGTATCACCACGTTCGGAAATGACGTAATCCACCACAACACCACCGCCGCCACCTCCGCAAAAACTGGGTTAAAAGTCGTATTACATATTACTCCAGTGGTTCTCAAACTTTTGGTCATACGGAGCCCATGGAGAGGTTGACCAACACCTACGGAGCCCCACAATATATTTTCAGAAATAGATACACATTGATTCTTGCCGATTGATGTAAGCCAACCGTTAATTCTCGTTTCATGTCATGCGGGCCCACCTCACATCGACCTCTTACCGCACGTAGACGTCGTGCTCTCCAAAAAAAAAAAAAAGGTCAGCGACCTCTCATTCGACCGAATTTGCGTTTACAAAGGCTGTCGAAACCGCGATTCGGTACCCGGCGGAGACCTCCAACGAAGGGGTTCACCACTATTTGCGGAGCCCCACAATACCTTGCGGAGCTCCTATGGTTCTCTCATGGAGCCCTGGGGCTCTGTACGGAGCACTTTGAGAATCAATGCACTAGACAACAAAAATACTAATGTCATGATTTTTAGGTTTTTGCAAGTGTTCTAAGCAACTTAAAGAGCGTTCATTCTGAAAATAAAATCAATTTTTTTCTCTGACGTATAGTTTTTTTGTTATTTCGACTAGGAATTTTGGCTAAAGCCTGTTAAAAAGGCAAAAAACGCATCGCTGCTTATGGTTTAGATCAGGGTTGCCAAACTCGCGGCCCTCGGGCCTTTCAATGCGGCCCGCGAGACGATTCCAAAATTCTTAAAGAATTTGGGCAGCATTACAAAGTTTCATCTTCGAACAAACGTTTGGATCCCTTAACACAGGCGACACTTTGGAGGTACAGACTTTTTATTTGGGGATCAATTCCACCTCTATTTTATCTTTTGCATTCTATTTCAACACCAGACCTTGAATTTTTTTACCTACATTTAGCTTAAATAAGATTTTTGTGATATCATATGTCGAAAATTTGCAAATGGAGCGAGAGCCACGTCTTATTAGGCTTTACAAATGTTAGACGGAACGGTCATGATTGTGCGCAGTGTCTTCACTGTTTGGTGGTGATGTCAAAATGTGTCATTACGACCATCCAAATGCAAAAACCATCGCGATAAAAAACATCCCCAAAAAAAGAATGGTGACGTTGATGCTCTGTCTACCAAAAGAGTACGACGCTACCTTATTTCGGATTTACGCCAGAAGAAAAGCCTGCTCTTCAGTGCAATTACGAGGTGGCATATCAAATTGCAAAGTGTAGAAAGCTGCTTACTATCGCTGAAGAACTTAGCAAGCTATGCGCTGAGAAAATGATTGAATTAATGATCGGACCAGGGGCGAAAAAGAAAATACAGCAACTTTTGCTCTTTAATGACATCATTCGTTGACGGATTGACGACATGGCGGCTAATGTGTGCCAGCAAGTTTGCTTCGAAATCAAGCAAAGCACGCTACAGGCTAGCATTTAACTGGACGAGTCTACCGACACCGCTTTTGATAGCCACTTGATCGCCTTCGCCCGATATGAGAAAGATAAAGGAAGAGTTTTTATTTAGCAATACACTGTCAGCTACAACAACTGCGGCTTATGTCAAAGCTTTTGTGGACTCTTTTTTTGAAGTTAACGAGCTCAGCTGGTAGAATTTCAAATACACATGCACTCATGGTTTTCCCAGCGATGATTGGCGTCAAAAAAGGGTTTGTTATACTGATGAAAAAAGAATGGCCTCATGTGACGTCTTCGCACTGTTCACTACACCGATACACTCTAGCATCAAAGACTCTGTTACTGCGTATGATGAAGTAACAGTCGTAGCCCTAAAACTAATCAACTTTATTCGTTCGAGGGCAAAAATCACCGGCTCTTCCAACTTTTGGTCAAAGACATGGGAGCACAACACGTGAGGTTTTTGTTTTATACCAAAGTCCGTTGGCTGTGAAGAGGCAAATGCTTCTCTCGGTTGTCTAAACTAAAAAATGAGGTCGAAATTTTTCTTCGAGAAGACAAAACAACCTCCATGTCTAATTTCACAACGAAGAGTTTGTTGTGATGCTTGCTTACTAGGCCGATGTATTCGGCCATCTTAACGACGTGAACTCGTCTTTGCAAGGCCGTGGTGCGACAATCAGTGACGTTAAAGCTGGCTGGGCTAACTACTCAAATAAGAGTCTGGTAGGGTCCACTACCTCCCTTCCTTTATTGGATAAGCACCTAAAAATAAGATTGAGTTGCCAGTTAACATCAAAACTTGCATCATAGAGCATCTTGAAATCGTCTCTGCTGAGTTTCGATCTTATTTTAAAACGACACACCGTTGTATGTTTCATGGCACAGAAACTTGTTTAACATTAAAATTGACCTATTGCCGAAGAAGCAGAGGAGTTGGCAGAGTTCAAAGTTTCGAATGCAATGAAGCTGGCATTTAATAACAAAACTGACGACTCTAGCTTTTGGTTGTCTCTGCATGATTCCTATCCATTACTCAGCAAGAAGGCTTCCGTAATCCTCGTTCAATTCGCAACTACCTACCTTTGCGAAACTGGATTTTTTGATCTGGCGTCCATAAAAACAAAATACAGAAATCGTCTCAATGTATGCAGTAACATTTTCCTGGCTCACTCCAATACAGAGCGTAAATCAAAGGTCTCCTCAGACGAGCACAAGAATAAGCATCGCACTGACTACCTTAATGTAAAGTAAACTGACTGTGATTTGTTTAACCCTTTGACTGTGATTACTTTTTTTTTATTAAACGTGGCGAATAAAACAACAGATAGAAACATGTTAACAATAAAGCATGTATTTTTATCAATGAGCAGGGGGCCAAGAGTGTTGAAAGTCTTTGGAAGGGAGCCACAAGCCATGAAAAGCTGAGAACCAATAGTCTAGTAGGAGAAGTCAGTAAGCAATGCTGCAATTTATGAGGGTTAAAGAAAATTATGTTAGGTGTGTAGTTAGTAGATTTGAAGTATTAGCAGATTTTTAGTTTCATAAAAAGTCATTGTTAAATTTATTAACTACATTGCTTTGCAGTATTGTGCAGTGCGCAGAATACCTGAATTGATTTAGATAGCTTTCAGTTTCAATTTTTATATTTGCTATCAGGATTTGAATCAAAGATTGAGTTTAAATTATCCAGTTGTGTTTTACTGCATACGTGAAAACTTTACACCTCATCATAACAAAAGAACAACACAAAAGGTGTGGCAGTAGCATATTAGCATTACTTTGGGTGTAAGATTGGAGACCGAGATAAGGCATAGGCGCCTCTTATTTGCTGCAAAAACTGCTATGTTGGTCTAGCTCAATGGCTAAATGGCAAACAAAAAAGTATGCCGTTCGCAGTACCAAAGACATGGCGTAAGCCAACAAATCACTTTTCGCTTTATTTTTGTTTAACAAAAATTTCAGAACATTCAAAACGCACTGAGTCAAATATTGTTCACCTACAATGCCATTCAGGACAACACCTTGTGGGTAATTTTTCTAAAAATATTCCTGTTCCCAGGCCTACTCCACTTTTACAGCAAAAATTTTACGATAACTTTGCAGAATTAACTGCATCATCTCTAATATCAGAAAATCTGGTCACGGCCTACGACGCAAAGTCTCATTCCTCGCAAAAGTCAGTGGCCCCACAATTATTACTTCAAAAAGCTTTGAGCAATTTGGTTAAAGATTTAGAATTAACAAAAGATAAATCAGAGCTTCTCGCTTCGAGACTGAAGTAATGGAACCAAATGCAAAAAGGAGTGAAATGCACTTATTGCCGTACAACGCATTCAAATCTTTGCAATTTCTTCTCTGTGCACGACAATACGTGCTACTGTAGCAATATTGATGGCCTGTTTGAATCACTAGATGCTGATAGTGAACCTCCTGAGTGGAGATTATTTATCGATTGCAGTACACCAACTTTTGGGGCTGTATTGCTGCACAATAATGATGAAATGTCATCTGTTTCCTTTGTACATGCCATTGTATTAAACGAAACCTACAACTCGATGGAACTTATTTTGCGCTTAATAAAATATTCTAACCACCATTGAACTATTTGGAGGGACCCGAAAGTAATTGGCCTTCTTCCTGGCATGCAGATGGGATGTGTAAAGCGTCGATGCTTTTTGTGCCTTGGAGATGGCCGATGATGATCATTATTGCTGCAGAAAGGAATGGCCAAATCGCCTAGAGTTTCTTACAGGAAGATTCAACATCTATCACAGTTTTTGATTGATGACGAAAAACATATACTACTAATGCGTAACAAATTAGGGATTTTCACAAGTTTTGTTAAAGCAATGGAACAAACTGGTGCTGGATTGGTACATTTGCACCAAACGTTTCCAAGCAAAAATGATACCAAGCTAAAAGATGTGATTTTGTTAGATCAAGAAATTAGAAAGTTAATAAACGATGCAGGTTTCGTAAAAATTTAATTGTATTAGAAAAAGAAACAAGAAACCAATTTTGCTTGGGGGTCCACAACGTTTTGGGAAACTAAAAATCTCCAGTAAATATAAGCATCATTGAAAACTTTATCAAGAGGTATCAAAACCTTGGTGCATAGATGTCACTAAATATACATTTTCTTCACTCGAACTTGGCTCTTTTTTCCTAACATGGACAAAGTAAGCGATGAGCATGGTGAGCCATTTCATCAAAAGATCAAAGAGATGGAAAAGTGGTATCACAGTAGAATAACTAAAAATAGGATGACAAATTACTGTTGGTTTCTACAGCGAGAACGTGGCATTCAGCATGAGTGCAAAGCAAAACCAACAAAGCACTTTTAACGATATATTGCAAGTTGCTTGGAACGCTTTTCGTTACCAGCAGTATTGTTTTTTCTACAATGCAATTGCTTAGTTTAAATATCAAGATGTGTAAAATATTGACACAACGCAGCTGCATGTGCCCTTGAAAATTTATACTATAAAGCGCAATTTTGTCTGTTTTAACTTTTCCGAAAGTAGTGGGCGTACGAGCATCAAACTTGGCGTGAAACATAACGTCATGATGACGTCACAATCAAAGACAATTTTTAAAAATCGCATTTCTGGACTGAGATAAGCGGTTCTGAGCTTAAACAAAAGCCAGTACCCGACTTACCAACCTTAACAAATTTCACTTTTTCAGGATCACACATGACATTATAGTTAATGATTAATTGTAAAATTTGTTTTCTTAATTAACTCAAAAACTACTGATCGTAGAAACGCAATTAAACGCTTTTTTTGGAAATATTATCAAGGTGCTCTTGATAAAAACAAATCTAAAACAATTTACCTTGAAGTGACGATGCAACAACAGATTCTTTATTTCAGCATTTTAAGCCTTCCAAACATGCTTTTTCTCATTTTTTCTGCTCGCTTCAAACTCGCTCTATGATGTCATAATACATCTAGTACGATCAATACAGTATTTCAGTAACAAAGATAATCATATGATGATTTCTTAAGACATGCAACATTTCTACAAAATCAGCTTATTCAAAAACTGATTTGCGTCTAAATTTCTCAACCGAATTTTGAAATTTTTAAATAAATTGAAGGTTTTTTAAGGCGATTTCCATAATTTGCAACTTTAATATTTGTTTTTATGCTAAAAAACGGAACTCAGCTTTAAGTAGAGTAACTTTTTACCCCTTTCCAAAAAGTGGTAAGCTAAGTAAAAACAGGTAACTTTAATACGTAAAGATTGTGGTAAGGTTCTAACAATTAGTGTCATTTGAAAGCTGAAGAAATATGCTTTTCAGCAATGCATAACTCTAATTAGTTAAGGCTAAGGATTAGTTTATAATGGCTGTTCAAAAATTGGTTGCGATACTTGATTTTTCATTTTTAGTAAAAAGATATTCCTACTAGACTTAAGTAACTAGAAATTTTAGAAAAGGTTAGTTTTCTTTAGTACATTTTGAATATTTTCCATCAAAAGTATTTTTTTACTATTATTTACATAATTTTCAAAAAGATTTATCGCGAAATAAAGTCTAAAGATTTTAAAATGAAGCCTACCGGTCAAAAACGCTCAAAATTTTGGTATCTGTATTTCACACAATTGCAATTTCTAGAAAAACTAAGACCTGTCGTACATTTTGTTTTTTTTCAAAAGCATGATTTTATTGCATTTTCTATTGAAATTTTCAAAAAGATTTACTTAAAAACGAAGTCTCTAAAAATTACTATCAGTGGCCTACTCTAAGCAAAAATTTGGTTGCTTCCCCACAAAAAGAAAGAGAATAAAGATTGTCCTGACTTAACTTTTGTAACAAAATATTGTTGTCCAGCTACATTTCACTTGATGTTGAAGCAATTTTCTTTGCAATTATGTGAAGCCGTCACAGCCATGATTAGATTTTCTTATCGTTGACATTACTTGATGGGGGCTCAGCTATTGTAATAATTTAACTGTAATTACTTCATTTTAGGTTACTTGCTCTTTTATCCCAGGACCAAATAACATGCTCCTAACCAGAGGCATGAAATTACGAAAAAGTACTAAGTAGCGGTCCTAATATCTAAAACTAGCAATTCCCTCGGAAACCTGCTTCATAAAAAAACACAAAAAAATCATGACTAGAGACATTATTTATGCTACTGTTTATTATTTTCACGAGGTTGGTATCACTTAAGTCGTAAAATTTGCATACCACCAAATCACTGATCGGTTTTTTTCGTAAAACAAAAGTCATTACGGCGCTCATTTTCAACTTTGTCTTTGTTTTTCTAAACTTATTTGAAGGAACGGACAAAATTTGTGAAATAATGGAGAATTTCTACGACCTCTCTCAAGTGAAAGCAATCGCACAACGATCGGAATTAGGGGTATAAGGCGATGACCCAATTAGTAATAATTTATCGCTTATGGTCTTAAAAACATAATTTAGTTGAAGCCGGCTGAGCCCATGTTACTAGCCCGACATAACTGACTAGTAGTCGGCTAGTTTACTATGATTTTGTATTGTATTTTCAAGTTTATCTTTTCTTAAATATTTAAATAACTAAAAAACTTTTCGTGTTAGAGAAAAGATAATGGCCGATTTGAACTCAGCGCCAAAAATATTTTCCACATCGTTTACCTTGCAACCAGCAAAAATTTTGTTGCCTAGTATAAGACAGTCAAGCTGCCTATCGCACAGACCTAAGTTGAACTTCCGAAAGTTCCTCGCTTTAGGAAACAGTACTACATAACCAACACCGTAACTTCGCATGTACTCATTCCAAGGGTTAAATTTCATCTATGCGATACTAGTCGGATTTGCCAAGGTCGTCCGGCAGAGGTCCTCCATCAATAGCCTCGGAAATAGGTATTTCGGTTCAAACGGGTGCGCTGGCTTCACCAATCAAGCTCTTGTGTGAGCAGTAGCGAAATAATAATGAATTTTATGCGCTTCCACAACTCCTGCACACGAAATTGTTATCATCATATTCTCTTAATGATGACTGGTAATGCTCACAAAGAATCTTGCCACAAATTATCGTTAATACTTGTGACGGAGAAGGGATTAAAACACCGTCAAAACTGATGGTAGAGGCCAAATAGTGGTTGCTTTCCCCATGAGAGAAATAAACTATTTAGTGGTAAGCCTATTTTGAAATGCGGTGATGCTCCTTTCCTGATGTATTAAGTTCTTTTGGCTGCGCTATTTGTCTTGTTTTCGGGATAGCGACAAAAGCGGCTATGGCTTCCTCCAAATCATTCACCATATTTTAGTAGGAGCCCATCAGGCCGAGTTATTTTAAAACAAATATCCTCTCCAGATTCAGTTTTGCAAATTGTTATAATTATTTTGTGTTGATTTTTTCTTAAACTTGGGATTTTATTACGATGCTGTAGAGCATATACATCAATACTTTAACAGGCAGATACCAGCAAAAGAAAAACATCCTTGCTTTATAGTATATACGGCGGCGTCACCCGCAGGACCCCCATCAGTAACGTTGGGATTGAAAATCTCGGTTCGGCCGGCCAATCCGGCTTCGCCTATCAAGCTCTTGTGTGAAGAATTACCAAAAGTTTATGTGTTTTCTGCACATAAATTTTCACGTCTTAGTGTGCTCCTTTTCCTGATAGAATTTCAAGATCCTGGCTATGCTTTAGGTCTACGTCGTATGAGTACTCTTCATTGCTTACACGAGCCCAAGGGAGCCTTGCGTTTCCCGTAGTTTGGAAGTAGGAAACACATTTTAAATAAAATATTAAACTATTTTCAAGAAAAATAGCAAAAATGTCTTTTGTGTGGCGCGATTTTACACTGTGACGCTGTTTTCTTTTGATTTCCCCGTAAACTTTAGCAAGTTCTCGCTGGCTACACATTGTGTAGCATGTTCTTTTCTCCCTGCTTGACACGACCTGGAAAGTTGAAAGAGTCCTTGTTTTTCCTAAATGTTTGGTTTGATCCCAGTAGTTCTATAAAGCTATTACAAAGCAAAAAACCAATAATATCTTCCATGTGGTGCGATTTGACACAGTGATAGTGTTAATTTTGATTTTCTCTCAAACTTTCTCAAGTCTCTGCTGGCTACGCATTACGATTTATAATTGTTTTTCCCACCTTCTTAGATATGTTCATAGAAGTTAAAAGAGTCCTTGCTTTTCCCAAAATTTTAGGTTTGATCCCATTATCTCTATAAAGCTGTTATCAATCAAAATAGAAAAAATGTTTTTTCAAATATGGTGCAATTCTACCCCGGCAGGGCATACTATTACCCGTGCCAATTTGAAACGTACCAATTAATGCAGCTGCGCCGGGTTCACCGTACAAACATTTGTGAGAGCAACAACGAAAATGTTTCAGCAAATATCAGCCTTAATATGCGATAGTGATCTGCTGGTTTATTAATCAAGATGGAAGTATTAAAATATAAAATGATGTCAAAAACTTTTAAAATAGACGTCACAAACTATTATTCGTAATTTTTAAAGCTGTAGGGAGAGGGGTGAAACAGTCAAAATTAATGCCGTTGCCCAAATGGTGGTTGTTTTGACAATAAAAGAAATAAACTATTTGGTGGTAGGCTTAATTGACGATTTGGTGGCCCCGCTTTTGTATCTATATTTCTAACATCAAGGTTTTTGCCTGCGCTGTTTGCTGTAGTTCAGCCATAGCAAAAAGGGCCATGCATTTTCCCTAAATCATATAGCCTAATCCAATAGGCGCATATTAATCTATTTTCAAACAATTACATTCTCTCTTAATACAGTGTTACAAATTGATGCTATTATTGTTTAATTTTGATCTTTTCTTAAAGTTGGGATTTTATTACAATTGACTTTGCCTCTAATCCAGACCTATCTACTGTTAAATGAAAATTAGTGTTTCGTAAAGATACAACTATCCTTGCAATTACAAATATCAATAAGGGGCTTTACCATTTGTGTTCCCCATCGAAATGATAGTGGATAATTTTGCTGCCTGCTGCTGTTCTCACTACATAGTGGCAAGCATTATGATGTCATTTAAAATTATGATTTAACAGTGCGTTTTAAGTCATTAAATATTAAGATCGCAACTCACTCAAAATGAAGCACTCACAGTTAAGCTATAGAAAACGGGGGGCCCCCATTAATAATGTCAAAGATAAAAATATCAAATTAACTGGCTGCGCCAGCCTCATTGCAAAGAAAATTGGTTCAACATTTAGATTATATGTAGTTCGACACTTACATTTTGTTGCAAAAGATAAGAAAGAACCATCTATATCCCATTGTCTTTTTTGGGGGGTATCATCAAGTGTTTTGCTTGAAGTTGGCTACTTATTAAAATTTGTAGACAACATTTTTTCGATGAATCTTTTTGAATATTTTAATGGATAATGCAAAAGAACCATGCTTGTGAGAGAAAAGTAGTCAATGTCAACGTACCAAAAAACTATCTTTGTCTAACAATTGCAATTTTGTTAGGTCAAGTAGGACAATTGTTCAAATAAAAATGGAACATGATGTATGCCAAACAATTTTTTATTAACCCTTATAAACGAGTCCTTAGCCTTAAGTAATTGGAGTCACATATTTCTAGAAAGCAAATTTCCTAGCCTTTCAAAGGACAGTAATTGTTAGTACCTTATTACAACATTTTTGTATTAAACTTACCTGTTTTTACTCAGCTTACTACTTTTTGAGAGGGGTAAAAAGTTCACCGTAGGTCTTAAGTTTAATTTTGTCAGTATTAAAACAAATACTAATCAACATAATATTCACTATTGAAATTGCCTTGAAATAACCTTTAATTTGTTGAAAAATGTTTGAAAATCAGTTAAGAAATCAGGCCACAAATCAGTTTTTTAGTAAACTGATTTTGCAAAAAGTATGCAATTTTTGAAAACATCTTCATATTATGATCTGTGGTAGCAAAAGACTTGTGTTAATCGTACCAGACATATTATGACATTATAGAGCGAGTTGTAAGCGTGCAAGCAAAAAGACAATGCTTAGAAGACCTAAAGTGCTTGAAAAAAGAATTGCTTGAAGCATTGTCAAATAAGCTTTAATTGTTGTAAAGTTGTTTTTATCAAAAGCATCTCATTAATATCTTCTAAAACAGCATTTAATCGCGTTTCTGCGATCATTACTTTTTGATAAAGAACAAAAAAATAGATTGTGCAATGAATCGTTGATTATGACGTCATTTTAGACCCCAAACAAATAAAAGTTTTTGTAATGTGGTAAGTCAAAAGCTGGTTTTTGTTTGAGCAAAAAGCGGTTGTCCTCTGTCAAGTAATGCAAATTTTTAAAAAATATTTTAATTATGACGCCTTGATAACGTCACAAACCTCCTTGTATGACATTCACCATGGGGAGGGGATCAATCGTGCCTAGTTTGATGCTTGTATCTCTAGCAGTTTCAGAAAAGTTAAAACAGACACACAAATAGAAATGGGCTTTATACGAGTATATTAGATGTGATAGTTTTTTCATCAGCGAAAAGGTTTTTAGAAAATTTCGGCTGCCAAAGCATAACATCGTAACTTCGTGTGTACCCCATTCCAAAAGCGTTAACTTAGAGATACACGATATATACTCTTCTGAGGCGCGAAATCTGTCGATCAATAAACTTTTTTTAGAAAAATTCCGGTGTCGAAGAACAAAAAAAAGTACATTTTGAGAAGAGAAAATGTTATTCATAATGCCCAATGAAAAAAAATTCATCTTTTTCAAAGCGTTAGTTTAACAACAAGCAATGTTGACGCATGCTACGATACGACGTTATCAAACGAGGAAAAAACTTTTACTTTACCAAAAAGACTACGTAAAAAACTCACCATTTTCTAACTTGCAAATTGGAATAGAAGTGTTTTCCTTATGACGTTTGTATTTTTTCTGAATCACAAACTTTGTAATTTTTTTGTTCACCGGGCACATCAGATCGAGGTTTTTATGGTCCGGAACACAAAGGAATTTCTTATCCTCGGGCTCTATATAACTGTCAAAGCGCAAGCATCACAGCAGGCTGATTAAGACAAAAAAATTACAGTAGATACATTATTCTCATAAACTGGAATGCATGCTCTCCGAACGGCCGCAGAAGTGCAGCATGCAGCTCTCCAAAGTCGGACCACTGTTTTCTCTCTTTTTTCTTGTCCGTCTTTTCAATTTTTTCCTTCTCCTGATGAGTGGCAAAGTTTATCTTAACACTGGCCCCGTCTTTCCCTGTTCAGTGTGCGCAGGAAATAGGGGTAGGTCGGTGCTAAGCTGCACCTGCTCCAAATGGGTCCATTTAAGGTGCTCACCACTCTCCTCTATATTCAAAACTATAAGAAGTTCTCACTTCCAGAGCTGTCTTCCTTTCAGCGTTTCTGCTTGTTCTGTAGGTCCCACACCTACCAACACTTTGTCTTCTTCTTCGGGCTCCTTCAGCTTGTATAGTTCCACTGTTTAACCTAGTCCATCTAGTACCTGCCTCTGCCAATGAAGCACTCCCGCCCTACCCTCGTCTTAAAACCTCCTGTCTCCCTTCCGCCAACTTTGTGTCTCCTCCCTTTGCACCATTACCATCTCGTCATGTTTCTGGTTTTTTTCCTAAACCTCCTGCTTTCTCTTCCTCCCCGACTTGGTCAGGATTCTTCAATGGAATGCTGGAGGTCTTCGTGCCAAGAGCATTGAGCTACTCCACTTCATCTCGTCCCACCCTGTTGACCTTATCTGTGTCCAGGAATCCAACTTAACTCATCTTCCTCTCTCCGGATTCTTGAATTCTCTGCTTTGCGATCTGATCACACTCACTTCCGGTCTGGCATTCTTTCTCCCGATGACCCGCACGCTAATTACGGTGTCATCATTTTTAATCAAGCAGAGCTTACTAATCCTTGTCTGAAGTTTCTACCTCCTCTTTTTCTCTGCTTGGCCCCTACCCTGATTATGTAGGGGCCAACATCTCACTAAACTCCTCCTCGCTCTCTTTCCTTAATGTCTATGTCCTCCCAATTTCCTGTCCTTCGGCGGATAGCAGAATCGACTCCTTTTCCACCTAAGTTCATTTATCTTCCAAAAATCTCCTTATTCTGTGGGGCTTGAGCAGCCATCATCCCTTCTGGAACTCAAAAGGTATTTTCAACACTCGTGGAGAGAAAATATTCGATTGGGTCATTTCCTCTGACCTTCTTCCCGTCAATGACCCTGAAATACAAACTCTTCTCCATCGCTCCTCTGGCAGTCGCTCCTCTCCGAATATCTTCTTTGCTCCCTCCTCTCTGGATCTCTCTTGCTCCTGGGAAGTGCTTCAGGATTTGGGTTCTGATCACCTATCAATTTTATTAACTGTCCCTCTTCCTTCGGTCTTTTGGCCCAAAGAACGTTCCCTTTCCATCAATTGACAGAAAGTTCGTTGGGATGATTTTGCCTTTTACTTGAACTCTCAAGGAAATACTCTTCTCTTCCTCTGCTTTTGCTCCCTTTACTTCTTTGGCACTAAATGGGGCCAAATTTTCCATTAAACGCCAATCTCTAAACTGGTGGAAGAAGCGGTAAGTGATAAACGTAAGGCATTTACTGCCGCTTGTAGAAGCGATGAAGATCATTAGGCGTACATCTCTGCTTCTCGACATGCCTCGTCTGTCATCGCCAAAGCCACGGCGGCTAGTTGCGCCATCTCCGGCTGCCTCTCGTCCTTCCCTATCTTTGTTCTCCTCTCGGAGGCGTCTCTACCTCTCCTACGAGTCACCCTGACTCATTTCGCTCTATCATCTTATGAGTTGGCCCTTCGTCTCCCAACCTCCTTTCCCATTTCAGGTTTGGCCAGACTCGGAGTGAAACCAAGACTCTCCAGATCCTGTTTGGGAGCTTTTACATCCACTCGCCCGCTCATGCTTTCTCCTAATTCTCTTAGAGATGCTCTCTTTGCTTGGCGTCCCTCTCCTCCTTGGAACCCGTCCTCCTTCACTGTGGATTCCACCCTCTCCATGCTCCCAATCCGATCCGCCTCTCTCTTGTCAAGGTGCGGCTCTCGCTCATCTTGACTCTCTCCCACCTCACAATCTGGAAAGATGGCCATTTTCCTTTTCCTTTTGGTAAAGGCGGCTCTGGCGTACTTGCCAACTGCTCTCTTTGTGGCGCTAGACCGCTCTGCCTTTCGGCAGGCCCAGTTTGTTCAAGTTTCTCCGCTGACGCCTACGCCATTCTGCACGCTCTTTGCTGTCTCGGCAGCACCAACAAGCCTGCCACTTATCTTCTCCTCCTCTCCCACTCACGTTCTGTCCGTGCCATTCTGTCCTCTCTTACGTGTTTCCTTATACCACAAATTATGGCAGATCTAACCGAAACTGGCTTCTTCCTCCTCCTTTACTATCAGGCTACAATGAATCCCCGGACACTCGTTTTTCCCGGGGTACGACGCGGCTGATGAGCTGGCCAAACTGGAAGCGTTATTCGTGATCTCTGCAATCCCTTGTAGTCTCTCTCCTTTTATCTCTCTCCTCTTCTTCTTTTCTCGCACTGGAGGCGTACTGTCTCATCTAATTTCTTCGACACACAGGTTCCCTCGATTTCCACCGAGTAACTTGTGCTCCCTCGACACGCTGGCCGTGCTCTCTTTCGTCTACGCTACAACGAACAACGCCTTCTGTTTAGTTCTTCTGTCTTTAGGATTGGCAGAATCGAGAATCCTTCCTGAAACGCCTGCGGACACTCGTCCCAGAACGCTTGTCATCTCATTCTGCACTGTCCAGTTGCGGACTCTTTGCGCCGCTCACTCTTTGGCGACTCTCTGTCTCTCTACGATCTCTGGTCAAGGCCCTGGAGAGTTGCCCGGCTTCTGGGGCTCTATGGTCTTCCGGTATCTCTTAAAAGGGGTCGTGTAACAACAACAGCCAAGCTAACTCCATTACGGGTAGGTCATTAATGCTATACAACTAGATTAAAAGCAAGTTTAATCGAAAACAATAAATAATATATTTAATGAATATAATAATATAATTATGAATATAAATAACATTTTATTGGTGAGTGCTGAGTAAAGAGAGGTAATCGGTTGGTGACGAATATCTCTTGAAAAATAGTCCGTAATCAAACATAGCCGCACTCTTTAAAGATACAAGATATCCATGGCACCTCATTACCCTATCTAAATGACAACCTCTACACAGTCCATCTTAGTGTAAGAAGACAGTAAAAAATTTGAGAAAAACAAAAACATTGGTCCAGAACTGCTGTTGTAATAAACTCTTTAAAACGTAAAAACGTCAAGCTAAAGCACTATACTGTACTACCTTGTTAGGACCCCCACAACCTTTCCGTAGTACTTTTTGTTCGTTTTTTTCTCATTTTCTTTATTCACCTAAATAAGTTACAAGACGACGTTTACGGTATATTCGTTGCAACGTATACATTTAACGGGTGTTCACATTTACTTTAAAGGTTGCTAGTGGTGCTGGCGCTAGTAGCACAAGCACTGCAAAATACGGACAATAGTTTCAAATGTTGTAGGATCAAAACATTGTGCAGTGTTGTCGTTGTAAACAAGGTTAATTGTAAACTCATGCTCTGTGCTAAGACCACATCTGCACTTTAGTAGTACGAGCACTTAAGTATATATTTTATTGTCAATCACATTTTTTAAATTTCTGAAAAAGTAATTTTATTGCTGTTTTTCCGTGCTACTGGCCTCATGAGCAAGTGTGAAAACATTTTTTTTCGAATTGGATCATTATTTTAACGTCTTCATGAGCTCTGACGTTTCGATTCAATATCAGATTAATTGGGAATTTTCCGAATCTCATAACAAGCGTTTGTAGATATTCTCCCTACATTTGTTGATTTTAAACAAGTTTTCGCAATTTATGAGTAATAATGTGTAATGCTGATATTTCTGTTAACATTAAATGTAACTTAAAAAAACTAATGAAAAACGCTGATCAATTAGAAACAACGCTTTATATAGTTGCAAAATCGTCTATTTTTGAAGACCGCCAATTGTTATTTCTTCCTCGAACGTTATTTGTGATGGTTCATTTGTCTATTACAAAGGTATTTTGCACATAAAGACTCGATTCAAAAGTCAGGTAATTGACGGCATTGCTGTTTTACAGTCTGCAAAATACGAGCTCATTCCTATGAATCGTCGGCTAGAGTTGATGGTAAAAGGTGCTAAATTTTAGGTGTCTTTGTCAAAACAGTTTTCTTTGAATAAAACTTTTTGCTTCGTTTTATGATTATGATGTATGCCATTGGTCAGAAGGCTAAAACATAGCTAAAAGTTTTATTCAAAGAAAACTGTATTTTGCAGCTCGTTTTTACGGGCTGTAAAAGAGCAATGCCGTCAATTACTTGACTTTCGCAAGTTTGACACTCGCCTTTTAGCTGTATAAACTTAGAAATTAATCAAGTTAGTTAGGCGAGGTTTGTTGTGAAAAAATACCTTCATTATAGACAACTGAGCCATCACAAATAACATTCGAAGGAGAAATTACAATTGGCGGTCTTCAATAAACGATTTTGCAACTACCTACAGCGTTATTTCTAACTGATTAGCGTTTTTCATTAATTTTTTCAAGTTACAATTTAATGTTAACAGAAATATCAGCATAAAGCTGTTAGCACTGACATTTACACATTATTACTCATAAATTGCGAAAACTTGTTTAAAATCAACAAATGTAGGGAAAATATTTACAAACGCTTGTTATGAGATTCAGAAAATTCCCAGTTACAACTGATATTGAATCGAAACTTTAAATAAAGAGCTCATGATGACGTTAAAATAATGATCCAATTCAAAAAAATGTTTTCACACTTGCTCTTGAGGCCAGTAGCACGGAAAAATAGCTATAAAATTACCTTTTCAAAAATTTTTTAAATATGAACCACCTTAATATATGCATGTATGTAACCTCATATGTAATACTAACCCCTTTATCAATGCGAACTACAACTTCATCTTTGTCAAAAGCCCGACCAAGATTTCGTTGCTGATTAATGTGAATTCGGTCAATTTTATCATCACCAGGCTCAATAACTTCAGCAACTGCCGAGAACCAAGTTTCAATGTTCAGATAACAGCGCTTGTACTCGTTTTCGTAAGTTAAAAGAACTTCTAATTCGTCGCGAGAGAAATCGCAGTGAAGTGTGTCACTTTCAAACGCTGGATCTTCTTGACTGCAAGCAAAAATAAGCATTTCTTAACAAGCGTTTACAACTTTTTCCGGTGTTTTGCTTAAAACTGCTAGTTTAGTGAGTGGTGTCACTTACCGCTCGCTTTCTAACCTAGTCCAGAAGTTTTCACTTAATCAACACACCACCTTATCTAGGAAACGTCTTTTCTACAATACAATTTCTCACGAATACCTAATACAAACTTATACAAGGTCAAACAAGAAAATTTGTTGTCAGAGCTACAAGAAAGAAAGCCAAACAAGAGTTGAACAATTTAGGTCAAAATTCCAACAGTGTTTGCAGCTTTCTTAGGTAAGTGAAAAGGAAGAAAAAAACCTTGAAGAAGAAAGGTGCTAAAGAGGAAGAGACCGGATGGTTGACTTTATTTGAAAAAGACAGGGCGAAAATGTGGAAAAGATCATGAATTAAGAGAAGGCATGGAACCAGATGGTAAAAACTGAGGTAGCAGAAGGACCGGTGAAAGAAGTTACTCGCAAAGAAATTGTGAAAGCAATGCAAAAGATAGAAGTTAGAAAAGGCAACTGTACCATCGGAAGTAAGTTTGCAAATGATAGTTGAAAGCGACAAAATTGAGGTTAAAGTAATAATGGACCTGCGTCAACGCCTATTGGATGGAAAAGGCATGCTTGATGAGTGAAAAACTAGTGCAATTGTACCTACTTTTAAAGGAAAGCGTATAGTGATAAGCCGTGGATCATATAGTGAATAAAACTGCTAGAACATGACGTGAAAATTGTTGAAAGAGTGTTAGAGACGCGAGTACGAACACTGATCAGTTTGAATAAAATGCAGGTTAAATTTATGCCGGAAAAAAGGAACAGTGGATGCACTATACATTGAGAAGAGGATGCAGAAAAAACATCAAAAGAGTACAAGAAGTTGCATATGAGTTTTGTTGACAGGCAAAAAGTATTTGATAGAGTTTCAAGAAAAGTGATGGAGAGAGCGGTGATAAAGAAGGGTATAAGAAGTAATGGTTGGAGGAGTTATGAGATTGTACGATGGTACAAAGACGCAAATGAGAGTGCAAACTGCGTATTCAGAAAAATTTAAAGGAAAGATTAATGCACGTCAGGGATCGGGGCTGTCGCCAGTGTTGTTTGCAATAGTTGTGGATGTTACTACATAAAATGCAAAAAGTAGTGATTAAAGGGATGGCCTTGTTCTCATGAGCGAAACTAAGGAAATGTAAAAGAAAACTTTTAGAATTGGAAGAAAGCACTTGAAAGTAAAGATTTGAAGGTCAACATCTGAAAAACAAAGTGATGGTCAGCGGGGAGAAAGAAAAACTGTTCAAAAGCAAGGATTCATGTGGAGCTCGTGGGAAGAAGATGACGGCCAATTCAGAATTGTGCATGAAATGCAGAAACTGGATTTCTTCCAGATGTGCGAAAATAGAGAGTTACCACTAGATTGGCAATGAGTTTTGTTTTTTAAGAGGTGGAAAGATGAAGTAAAGATTCGATAGAAAAGTTTTATAATGAGGAAGAAAAAGTGAATGGATTTTTTTATTTGAGAGATAGGCTAAATGGTAGTGGTGGTTGTGAAACGACAGTCACATCGTGAGAAAGAGTCAGTTGGGTGATATTCTGAGAATGTAGAGAGTTGTTACTCGGTAACAGGTTTCCGTTGAAGATGGAAAGTAGAGTGTATCGTTTTTGCGTACCACCAGCAATACTGCATGGAAGCGAGACATGGTGTTCAAAAGAAAATGAAAAAGCAACTTCAAGGAGAACGGAAAGAGCAATGGTGAGAGTCATGTGCGGTCGGAAGGTTGCACAC
Organism: Trididemnum clinides; assembly: GCA_963675345.1. Lineage (NCBI taxonomy): Eukaryota > Metazoa > Chordata > Ascidiacea > Aplousobranchia > Didemnidae > Trididemnum > Trididemnum clinides. The sequence continues at coordinate 14,247,266 of OY776295.1, forward strand.
AAAAAGACCACTGAAGAACAGATTGACAAGCCAGCTTTAAAAAAACTGTAGATGGGCTAGCAAAAGCGAGTGGAGTTGGATGATATGGATTTGTGATAAAAAATGATGATTGTGTTTTGAGAGTTGCCTTAGATCTTGAAGTGAGTGGCAAGAGAAAGCTAGAATGATCTAAGAAGACCAGCAAAAACAATTTGGGGAGGAAACAATAAAGATTCAATAAAAGACGGAGGATCTCCTAAACCAAAAAAAGTAGCGTGATGGAGTGCAAATTGCAAAAAAAATGGAGTGAATCTGGCAAAATCCGTTACGGGGACAAAACCGGAAAAAATGAACTATTACTACAAATTGTAATACAGAAAATCTGGACTTGTAGCAACTCTAGATATAATGACGTAGGCATAATTTCAAATAAAACAGCAAAATTTTTATGAATTTTTTAGAACTACTGCTCTTATTGAATCAAGGATCAAACCTTCAATGCCCATCAGTTGATGAAAAAAGTCTAACAGTATGGTTCCCAAACGTCCAAAATTTCGTTGTCACAATCTGGGTCAGAAAATGATTTCAAAAAATTCTCTAGTATTCAGAATTTCAGTATTTACTACGTAAAATTTGGGGTTTTTCCTCCAAAGTGACGTGTATCTTCAAAAAGAAAAAAAAAGAGATTTTCATAATTGCCTCACGACCGAAATTCGCCAAACAATAACTATTTGAAAAAGTTAATCTCCAAAAACAGGGTAATCGTGTTGTTTTGACACGACACTGGGTAAATGACAAATGACTCGTCGGTGCTTAAAAAGTGTAAACGTGACCACCATAAATGTGTCGGGGACTGTACCTCTTCAGATACGGTTACTTTATCTATACCTTTGAATGAATTCTAAACTACAGGAAACATTTACAAGCAACCTTATACTGCTCGCATAAGATTTCAAGCAAATTCTTGCAGCAAAAAATATCAAATTCCTCATCTGTTCTTTCCCTCTTGCTTTCTCTTTTTTAGAGTATTTAGTTACAAATACTTCAACTTTGTTTCCATTGAATTACATTTTGTAACTGGGAAGCTGCTTTTCTTTCTTGCTTCCTGAACAGCATCAGTAACCCCATCCTTCAAAATTGTATGTTGTAGTCGCTTTTACGTAAAATTCTTCTCTTTACCCAATAACCTGTTTTTATTTGAAAATAGAGTCTCATTACATCTATTTTTGTGGCAAATAGTTTCCTTTAATCTCATTTGCAAACTCGCATTTTTTGCTACAGGAATTTCTCATTCAAAAACTCTTTAAACATTCCTCGAACATTTAACTCCATTTAGTTTTACATTATGACATACCAATCCAATAGAATACTGGTCGCAAAGCATGATTTAAATGCAAGTCATGCTTTAAAAAAGATTCTATCTACGTAATAAACTGATAAAATATGAAAACATTAGGTAAAACTGTTTTTTCAATATAAATTTATCTGTAAAAAAGATAGACTACCGTAATGTACTGTAAACAGGAAACAAGACCTTGTGAATCGTTGGACATAGAAAGCATCTTTCTATGTGGTAAGGGTATTGTGTTACGGCAAATTTTAGGTTTTGTGCTTCTTAAAATACATTTGGTCCACCCGGAGTATAAAGATAAAAATTATCAAAAAGCATATACTACGTGAAATTTGATATTTATAACCTTGTTCATCAAAAATTTACTTTAAGGAAAATTCAAGAACAAATGCTAGTGTTCTTTGTTAATTTCATGACGCTAAATCAATATACTGTATCATCTTAAGTTTTTTTCTAGCACGTCAGGTTTTCGAGAAAAATTAAATTCCATTTTTTCATCTTCGATAAAAATGCAATCATCTTGCATTGTTTTGCAAATTGTACAACGTATTGCTACAACATCTGCAATAACTTAAAGCACTACTTGATTCTATTATTAGATTTGATGACAACGTTGCAATTAGATCTGAAATAGGTTATTCACCAATCAGCTAAGGAAATATTAACAGAAAAAATAGAACAGCAAGAAAAATGTAGAACAAAGAACAGTCATAGATTAGCAAGAAAATGTAAAATATTGTACTGACTATTAAGGCAGTAATAAACGATCACTTAGTGCGTTGAACAGTAAGCTTACCATCATAGCAGAATGCTTAATAGAAGGTAACAAGAGTTTTTACCATGAATGTCTGTCTGTAAACATTTAAAATTTTTACGGCAGCGTTTGTGTTCTTCATAGCTGCGGCGTTGTAGGGTCCAGCAGTAATCTGCTAGCGTGCTTGGAAAGTCAAATTAATCAGGAGCAACTGAAATAACTTATGAACTTTTTTCGGTTGGACAGTGTAATAGACCTGTATCCTACAAATCAAATAAACTAAGCGATTGCGAAAACAACAAAAAAGGTAGACATTCTAATACGGTCTTTGTGCCTTGTGCCTACCGCTGAAGCAGGGATGCCCAATCTGAGGATATTTACCTGCGTACCATGACATTATCACATTGTACTCAAAAGTCAGATTGAAAGTAATGGATAGCTGCAGGATTCAACCGAAAAGGTGAAGACCTTTTTTGATCCTCAATTTTTTCAGAGCATCAGTTTAACTCATTTTCACATCAGGACCTTTTTTTGCCGACGTCTTGATTTCAAACGCTTAGACAAAAATTTCGTACACAAAAGTTTATATTTAAGTACGAGTACTTTTGTGGCCCAATAAAATACTTAAGTTTTGTGATTTGTCCCATTAAGAAAAAAGGTTGGCGTCCTTGAATTAAAGCGTGCCTTTATATGCTTTGAAAGCTCCATAACTAAGCGTTCTAAAGGCTTAAATTCTCCGCTGCAACCGATCGAGTCAATTATTGTAAATGCATATCAACATACCCGTTACCAGTTTTGTCTTGTTCAACGGGAAACTCCACCCCAGACGGATCGATTTGAATCTTCATTTTTTTTGGATCAATTCCTGTAAAGTCTTTAATGATATCATCTGGCAGGGGCAATGTAACTTCCTATAGATGAAAAGAAACATTTTAAACCACAGAAAACTAAAAAGCATGCTTGCAAGCTCATTTCAAAGGAAAACTAACAAACTATAAAAACGGTCGGAGTGTAGAACAAACAGCCAAACCGCCTGTAGGTTCCTCGCTAAAGAACATTTAGTGTCATTCTAAATTACATTTAAAATATTAGTTTTCTCGCTTAAGACACTAATGACACCAGCTATTTTCATCGTTATTGGCAACTCCACATTGTACCCCAATGCAGTTACCTCTGTAAAACTTTTATCGTGGGCAGAGTCTTCATCTTTCGTTTGTACATCAGCACTATCATCAAAACTTGGTGCAGCAGCCTAAAGATGAATGTATTGATCAAAGTGTGGATTTTACAAAAACACTTTAAAATCAAAGATAGCGTGATAATGAACATACAACCTTTGATTCATAGCAAATTCAGCCAAGCAGTAAATGCATGATGCTCAAGGTAAATGGAAAGCGACAGTTCACGACTTACCAGTCATAACTGCAGATTGGCAGCTCCCTCTCTACAGTAAAAGGCTCCAAGAGTCAATTTTTGCAACGTCCTGCGTTAGCAGTCTAATATTTTTCGGCATAAAAGACATCCGCCATGTAATCATAAACTTACCTTAGAAAATTGCGTAGGTTCTGTTGGGGATTCTGAAGTAACTTTTCTTCCTGGTACAAATTCTGAAGCCGTCGCTTTTAGATTCGTAAATTCCTTAAAAGCAGCTTCTTGAAGAATATTTGGCAATGTTTGCCATGTTGGAAAAAAACTTTTGTTTTCAAAACAAATCTAAAAATATTATTATTCAGTTAATCTCTGTATTTAAAGTGAAGAATAATCTAACACTTGTATACCATTTTTATCAACAAAACACATGCTCTTTTCTATTACAGCATACAAGCATTGTTTACGGGCATTGCTAGAGAAAAATTCAGTTAATTATACCCAGGTGATGTTCTATTGCTATCCGTCAAAAAAAGGAATAAGTTCTCTTTTCATCACTTGAGTAAGATATTGCTGTGAGCTCATTTTGCGAAAAACATAAATAAGTGCCCTCTTTATCGTTAAGCCTACTATTGTGGATCTATTTACATCAAAGAAGAATGAAAAAAATATTTTCTCCCTTTCAGAAAACATCTTTTTCAAAGCCTAGCAAATGGCACAAAATCACCATAAAATTTTAGTTTGAGGAGTTGGCTCTCAATTAGACTTGGCAATTAGCAAGCATTTGGTGACCGAAGGCAAAAATCCTTATAATGACAACAACTTAAAAACCAATGGTCGCAAAAACGTGGTTTGGTGCTTAAATGATTCAGTCATCATGATTCTATTTATTTAAGAGGTTATTCATTATTCATTATTTATTATTCATAATTAACATCATTATTCATTATTTATAACATCCACATAAACAAAAACGTTATAAAAAAAAAAATTATTTGATGGGTTTTCGTAAAATTGTTTCCAAACAGTTAAATTGCATGCTTTTAGTTTTGTTCCTTTTATAATATTTTATAAAAGCAGCTGAAAAAAGAAGTCTGTAACAATGAGTTCCAGGTTTCTAATAGATTTATAGAAGTTATCATGCTATATAACCTACAACAACACTTATTATAGAATAATTTTCAAATTAGCCTGCAAAGTTTACTGTGCAATCAAAAATGGTCACAAGAAGTCGAACAAGCTACAGGAAAGTTTTTTACGGAGGTCACACCTTTTCCAGTATTGACAGTTTTACCAGAAAGTAGCTTCCAACAAAAAAAATGTCATTAAATGAATGCCACATTTCAAAAACAATTTTAAAACTGTGGCCTTGCAGACATTATCGCTATAGAATTTATTGATTTGTGTATCTGGTGCAACGTTTACCATGTAAGTCATTATAGAATCTTAAAGAATTCTCGAGTTAATAAAGGAGTTCATCATCATAGATTGATACAGTGAGAAGAAACGAGGGGAAACGTTTATGTAAAGAGAATCTGATATTATGGTGGTAGATATTGCCAAACCATTTGATATTTTTGAAATGATCCAAAGCAGCGAAGAAAACTGGAAGAGTATTATATATTAAGAATGACCAAAACTGATTGCGATGTTTGTAAGGATCAAAAAGTGACCAGCATTGCCAAATGTTCACATGAAATTAAGCCTCTAAACCAATCTGACCAATCATTTATTTGTAAATTGAAAGGAAGAAACGACATTGAAGCAGCAACTTCTCATGATTTGTCAGAAGCACAAATGACCAGTGCCGCGAATGCTCAAAAGCACATCTGCATTATTTCAAACTTTACTTGAATGTTCACCAAATCATGATTCGACTTCTGCTAGCTAAGCATTATGCAAAAACTACTTTCAAGATGCCTCAAATTTTAACCAACAGCAAAATATAAAAGTTAGGAAAACCTTACAAGAGTTCGTGAACGCTATCAAACCTCGGGCAAAGCTGCTTCTCCGGTTGCAAATGGCCCATTAAAACATGCTGGCTAGATATTTGGTGTGGAGCCATCATATGTGACCAACCGAAGTAAATTAACATTTTGAATGCGGATCCACGTAAATTTACGTTTTTAAAACCCATACATTAATGCTAAACCACGTAAAAATACGTGAAAAATAAAATCTCATCAGTTGGGTACAGAAAGTTGCTGTTTGCCGAATATATTTACGTAGTACAAAGTCTGAAGCAAAAAAAAGAGAAACTTTTTCCTTTCTTTGTTGTCGTCTGGTAAACAATCAAAAGATTATGCAGTGTACTTTTTTCGGAAAAACATGTCGCATCGAAAGTGCTAAGAGCGGTGCAAATACAGAGAAAGAATACAAGAAGAAAAAGATAATCTTAAAGCGGTTGATTGCATATATATTGGTGGTAGAAAAAATGCCACTCTGGCTCAGCTTGCTGGAGAAAATGGAACGCTGTATAAATCAATAAAATTAGAACACTATGTTTTCGTTGGTCTACCTGAAGAATTTTACCTGTCTCACATTTAACCAAATGACAACAAAAGTCGCATAATAGGTAAAGGTATTTGTACGATTTTATCGAAGACAGTGGCTTAAAAGAAAATTTTGTCATTGTAGGAGCAGATGGCACAGCAAGTAAAACTGGAGCAAAAACTAGATGCATTCGAGCTTTTGAAGAACATCTTAATACTGCTTCAGTGGATCATTTGTATACTATAAGGAGCTGCCATTGAGACACACTTTTACCAAATTAGACGGCACTATCATCAGTCCAAATAGCTTTTCAGAAACGATTGGAAAATTGCTAGATCACATTGTTTCAGAATGGCCAGTTGAGAATTACAAGGCGAAATACCAAACAGCGAATTCCCAAATGAGATCTTAGCTATGAGTCACGATCAGTTTTATGATATGCATGGCAGTCATTTCGCTCCAAGTTAACATTGACTAAAAATTACTGGAGGTAGGGCCAATTGTTCATTCAGGGTGGTAACACTCGAATGTCGTGTTCTTCATTACACTTCGTCTGGAATGACAATCCTGGCTCATTTTTGCATCAATCATTATTTCCCGAATTGGTTCGAGATCAAATTAAGCAATAAAATTAGAGATAGTTCCAAAACTTGTCCAATCTTGAAGTAATACAAGAGGACAGCGATGTACTTTGAGCCAACTGCAGACAGTGATACTGTTTTGGGCAGCACTATTGTTCAAGCCGTTGTTAGACTTAGTGCACCTGCGACAACCGCCACTGATTCAAGAGTGATTCGGCTTTGCAGAGTACTGACAGACCAGCCATTGCAGTGGACCTAGTATAGGTCCCACAAGTGTGACGGTCCAAGCTATGCTTTATTTAAAGCCTGTAGCTTCTTGTCGGTCACTAACTGCAGTAGAGAGACCCGATAGGTCGAAACAGTGCGACTATCTGCAGTTTGTGTTTTGGGAATTCTGACATTCCCTACCAAAAACGTTCAAAAATTTCGTTAAAAGTTGTGCTAAAAGATTCACTTTTCGCGCACGCAAAAAACTGTTTGATTGCCATACTCTCTGATTGGGATGAAAATGTTTGTCGATTGACGGTAAACAAAGTGCAGTCTCTGGGAGGCAGTATGCCTAGTGTTTTCTAATTGCCCATAGCGAAAGAAGTGGCAGTGAGGCAAGCTCAGATGTGCAGCTTACCTATAGTCAGTTTGCGCTGCCCGAATTGAAGCTTAAAGCCAAGTCTTATTATGAATTCGTCAACTTGAATGCCAAAGACATTGAAGAGCCATCCTAAATAAGAGATGGCAATGACTTAATACTTGAAGACATTCGCTGCAATCATTTGAGTTTACATCATTCTAGCGACAATCAATCAACTGAAAGGCATGTAAAACTTGTAAATAAAGTATCTTCTGCTGTCAAGAGTTTGAGCGAAGAGATGGAACGGTCCGCCAAAAAAAATAAATCGCTAAAACTAAGGAAGCAGTTTAACACACAAAAGTAATTTGTATGATACATATTTTATTTGCTGCAATGAAGCTTCATTTTCTACTACTGTAGTGTGTTACCTTAATCTTCAATCGATTAGATATACAGTAAAATAAGGTCAGATTCCTGGCACTAGCATTGTAAATCATTTTTATTGGCATTGGTATCTGTAACAATAATAATCTCGGGAATATTCATGTCACTATCCCGTGTCGACGTCGTTTTTCTCATTTAAATATTATTTCCGGTATTTCCCCGTATACAAACCGTCGCTTGTTTATTTTATTCTCAAAGCGATTTTATTGGTAATTATTTCCTATCCTCCCCCGCAGACAAACCTTTTGTGATTTATTTTCAATGCGTTTTTATTGGTTGTTCTTTGGGTAGCAGTTTCCGCTATTCCCCCGTTTTCAAACCTTTTCAAACCCCCGTTTTCAAACAATTTTTAGTTTCTAGTAATTTTGATTGGGTAAAATATTTGGGAACTTTATTTCGGTTACGTACGAATGGGAAGTATATATACAGGTGGGTCGTTTTGAACTGAGAGACGAAAGCAAACAGACGACAGAACAGAAAAGAAAGAAAAGGGAGGTGAAGAGACAAGCGAGAAGTGTGAAAAATTACAAGTCATGGACTGAGCACTGCTGTAAGGGAGGGAGACCATCAGCTGCTACAAGAGTGGTGTCGGTGATTGTCAGCGTGCGACGATTTATGTATTAATAGAATTGTGTTGTTAAAGAGAGGGCTGGCAACCTAGCTTCTCAGGCGTAAGTCCTTAGGCCGAAGGATAGGGCACAGAAGGTAGTCGTTGAACTCTACCAAGCGAATTTTCAAGTCGCAGAATCGTCATCTACCGGTCATTTAGGTACAGGGTGGGTAACTTAACCGCATACACAAAAGTAATTTGTATAACGCATATTTTAATTTGCTGCAATGAAGCTTAATTTTCTACTACTGTAGCGTGTTACCTCAACCTTCAATCGATTAGATATAAAATAAGGTCAGATTCCTGGCACTAGCATTGTAAACCACTTTTACTGCCACTGGTATCATTTTGAACATTTGCTTTGGTATATATGCAAAATTGAACGGCTATTTTAATCTAAATTCTGCAATAACAATTGATAAAACATCCTTTTAAACAAATAGAAACAGCGTGACTCTGAATCATTTAGGCACGAAACCACGTTTCTGCGACCATTGGTTCTTAGTTGTTGTCATTATAAGGATTTTTGCCTTTGGTCACCACTTGGTGGCTGGTTGCCGAGTCAAATTGAGAGCCAACTCCCCAAGCTAAAGTCTTATGGTAATTTTACGCCGTTTGTCAGGTTTATAAAAGGATGTTTTTTAAAATGGAGAAAGTATTTTTTTTCACTTTACGCTATTATACATTATTGAAAAACAAAGCTAATTCGCACTCGCTTCTGCACATGCGCAACACGTCAGGTAAAAGGTAAAGTTGCCAGCAAGTTTGAAATTCATATGAATGTAAAATAGGTTCCCGATCCTTTCTTTGTAGTGCAAGCAGAGTCCCTTGCACGATGTCAAATTGGATTAGACGTACGCATCAACAGCAGCTGACTTGCAGTCAGGACGTCAAACCAACTAAGAATATCGCTCCGGTTCGATGTCGGCAACTTTATTTTTATCGGTTCAGTTTCGGTTTACATAAACTGGAGTTCAGATTCGATTTACGTTCATCAGCATCAAATTTTAAAGATAGTTCAAATTCTAACCCTTTGAGTTCCGTTTAGATTGTCATTAACAACATAAAACTGGTTTTTGAATCGATATTTTTTTGACTGATTTTTTTGCACGTTTCAACGTTTAAATTTTTTGCTGCCTTTTCTTTTTTTGTGCGCTTGTGTTTATAGAAGAATTTTGAAGCAAATTTAATTGGCACAAAGAACAAAAATAAATTAAACTCAATTTAAGTTTGAGTGGGCTAATAACCGTTCAAAGTAGGATAACGGTGCCATTTTTTATAACTTACATAAAAAACTGAGCAGTATAATTTTATGTATTGATTATAACAATATATGACCTTATCTTTATGGCATCAAATTTATGCTACTCTACGCAACCAACAACTTGTATGTAAGTTTTTATATGTCCTTTGAATAATACACAAACAACAAACAATTCTCTAACAACAAATAATTCTGTTTTACGTATTAATCGTTACAAAAATATAATGCATCTAGCCAATAGGCATCTAAGTGCAATTTCATGATGCATACAATGTTTGCGTCGACAAAATTGCTGTTTAGACAAAGAGCACTGGTCACTTCCAGCGACTAAGCAGTAGCAGTCAACGTCCTGACTCGAAAAGTACTCTTGGCTTTTAGTACTTTATTGCAGGCTGACCGACTGCAAGTGTTTATGATATTCATAAACCGAACTGTGTGTTGCAACTAATGTGTCAAGACGATGGCACAATGCAAAATTGACATCAAACAGCAAGCTAGAAAAAACAATGAAAATGTTGATTTCAATGCTTCGTGAAATTCGTAATGAAAACTCTTTCTGCCTTCTTCATTCATAAATATCATAATGTAATGTTTACAGAAGCTATTTAAAATGTATCTACTAACGTACCGGGATTCAATCTTTGCATTTTAAAGAAAACCGAAACGTTATGTCTCGTAATCTAAAAATTGTTTATGACTTGATTACTTCTCAAATAAACCTCATAACAATGTAGTTTTTCGCAATTATAAGTTTGACGACTTTGAGTACAACCGGTAGCCATGGTAAAACCAAAAAAACGAAAACATAACTATGACTTTAATCGGAACCAATAATAATTTCTTGCCTCACAACGGAACAGATTTAAAATATAACAGTACTTTTAAATGTTTAATTTAAATTACAAAAAAATTGTTACGTCAAAATAATTTGATCTACAAACGAGAAATGATTATCTAGACTTCTATAAAAGTCAATACTTTTACAAAGATTTATGCAACTTGTTTTATTCGCAGTATCGCAAGAACAAACAGGGGGAAAATCAGATAATATAAATCGACTCGCTACGGTTTTATTAATGAGTTATAAAATGTAAGGGAAACAAACTGTATGGTAACAAGATAACATAACCTTCAAAAATAAGTAACAAGAAAAATTTTAATGGCAAAGTTTCAGTTTTAATTTGCTTTCTCGCACTAACCCGAAATAAAATTTTGGACACGAACGTTATTTTATGAGGTCTTACTTTTGGACATAAGGCAAAGTCCTTTAACCTACAAATGCAGGTAAGGTTTCCAGTTTTCTGAACGTATCTGCGGAACTAGAGAAACTGTTTAAATGATAACGCTCTGACAGAGATTCAGCAAAATTTATTTTTATGGGTTCAAGTTCAATGCTTTAAAAAAAACTATGATCTAGGTTTGGTTCCGCTTCACCAATGTCAAATTCTACAGGTTCGTTTTCAGGAAAAATAATTGGCTAATACCGCTTTTTGATACGGGTTTGGTTCGACGCCCTGCTTTCACTTCAACTCCAACTTCAGTCAGAAGAATGAATTAATAAATTAGCCATACACAGTTTTCTGGCCTGACTCCTGACATTAAAAGGGAGTGTCAAAGCTTTGGGTTGTTGTAAAATTTGTTATTAAACTTTCACACTGATTACGATTGGTGTTGAACAAGTCCAACAAAAGACCTTCACAATAAGTAATGACTCCACGGTCGTAGTTGCACTGCCTTTAACTTTGTCATCAACAAAGTAGCAAAGATATTTACAAAAAATGCATATTGATTTAATACCAGAATGTTTTGCACAATTTAGGCTGTCTTTTCGGCCTTGATCTTCGGTCCCGTCAGGTAACCAAGAGCGAAAACATCTGCAAAACCCCACAACAAAAAAGTGGAAACATTTTTTGATATACTAGAAAAATCTTGAAGTAACTTACCCTACCAACAGTGGTTAATTTGGAATAATCTACGACAATTCATTAATCAACCAACCTTAATGTAATCTTTCCACATGATATTGCATTTCCCAAGCGACCACAAAGTGGCCGCATGACCAACCGCTATGATGGAAAGCTTGGTACGAGTGAAAGCAGTATTGAGCAGGTTGCGGTCCGACAGTAAGCCGAATGATTCGCCGGCTTTGTTTTCCTTCACATCACGTTTGTGCACGCAACTTATGATAACGATCTTGAACTCCTTGCCTAGATAATAAAGCCATCAAACCATTTTGGTTTGACAATGGTGATTACTTTTTTTTTCTTTAATTGTCGTGCTTTCCATTCTTCTTCTTTAGAATACAGACGCGGTGTGCAAACGTAGAATAACTCAAGTTCACACCGAAAACTTTCAGGAACAGATTTAGAAAACCTTAAGTCCATTTTAAACCAGTCACAAATACAAAATGCAGGCAGGTAGCTTTATTACTAAAAACAGCCTTTCGTAAACGCCCAAGTCGCCAATAAGACAAGCTGGGAGAGCAGCTTCATTATTCTAATCAGGCATGGAATGGAAAATACTTTTCAGTTTAAGGCAAGGTTATAGACAACAGAACATTCAGAACAACCAAATTAATCTCGGCCAAGCAAGTAGCATTGTAACAAAAGTTAAGAAAGTGGTTCTTAAAACATTATGACATTATGAAACATAACCGACGCGATAGCGTAGTGGTTAGAGCGTCCGCTTCGCAGTCGGTAGACTAGGGGTTCATTCCCCTTGTCGAGTCATACCAAAAGACTTTAAAAAATGGCATCCGCAGCTTCCCTGCTTGGCGCTCGGCATTTAGGGGAAGTTGTGGAGAACAAGCCGGCAAGTTCGCTTGTTGTGTCCTTGGGCAAGGCACTTAACGGGACGCCTCCAGCTTTATGTGGCAGACAGGTGGCCCATAAACCTCGAAAAAGGCAACTGCAAAGCGAGTGCGGACTTCCCGTCCAAAGTATAGCGATACAATTCGCTTTCTCGTGAATGGAGGATAAATATGGCAAATAAAAAATTATTTCGGCTGACTTTTTTTAAATGGCGCAAAACAATAGCGAACTTCTTTTTATTTAAATCTCTTTTCAGTGATTTAAAAAATTGTGTTACACCCGGAGTGCCTCTACACAATTGGCAACTCTGGGTAGAGAAATTTATTTCCTATAACTTCGGGATAAACACATTCCTTTTAAATTACCATCTCAATTTAAAAAAAAACTCGGGATATCAGAAACTTCAGCTCCAGAATTTCACTTTGCTTGAAAATCTCCATCTTTTAGAAAAAGGTATGCTGAACTGTCTTGTTAACTAAAAATGATCTGACCACACAGAAAATGGCCAGTGATACAAAAAAGAAAATGATAAAGCACGCAGCTTTAGCAACTTGTAGATTAGTACAATCACTACAGTTTAGGTAATTTAACATAATTGATTTTAAACTTAAAATACCTTGGACTTCTTGCACACGATCGACAATAATTCCACCGCACCTTTCATTCCTCAAAAGGGTACGTAAAATTTGAACCTGAAAACAAGTGTTTGTGAAGATATGGCACGGGCTAACCTAAATAATTCCAAAAGTTTGAAACTAAAATGACGTTTACGTTTAAGTTGAATGACCGCCGATTCTGGCACAGTAATGGAATATGCAGACATCGTGGCATGATGAACTGGGAGTCAAATTTGTAACCGAGGCTTAAGCTACGTACTGAATTCACAGAGCGCTAATTCACAGAGCGCTACGACACACTGCGGCGTTGCGATATGGAACTGTCGTTTATCACTGCTAACTTAAAGCTTTAGTAGTCTCTTAAACTTTCCATCATATTGCGTTCGATGAATGAAATAAGTTCTCATTATTTGATTGATATGGCTAATATTCTTAGTGAAACCAATTAAAGGGATTTAGCTCGTTTTATAAGTTCAGGTTAAGACTTCGCTTCGGTAACGTCAGCCAAGATTTACAGCATGTAGATTTAATGAAGACTACCGTGTACTCAAGTGCTTCTGAACCGATAGGCCACAGAACAAATTCGGGAGAGCCACGACTTCAATTATATATATTTAAGGCACTGCTTCCCAATATGGGAAAAACTCAAAAACTTTTAAAAAGTCGATCTCAAGAAAAAAGGCACATTCTTTACATTAGATAAAAACGCGAAAATTTAAACTTTGAAAAAATCGAACACCTAAAAAAGTTCATTAGATAAAAATGCGACATTTCAAATTTGAATTGGCCACGAGCACAAAAAGATTTAGAACCTCTGATTTATACAGCACTGCTGTGAAAAGGTAGGCCCAAATCAAGATTTAACAATAACAAGAAAAGCTAGCCAATGCCATAACCCTTCACTCAACTAAGCCATGTTTCACCGGGTTAGAACAGTGAAGCCGCCCATCAAGCATGTCCCCAGAGACGGCTTTTGGGAGCCCACCAATGGCAGTCTCCCTTGTTGTAGGTGGGGATATTTAGTTTGCAATTTTCTATCATTCTGTATTTATGACAGGTTCGAAATGAACTGCCATTTTTCTCCAGCCTGATCTTAATTAAATTTGTGGTGTGAACCTGTACAGTTATTTTTTGCCGTGCCACCGTCCGAAGGAAATGGTGTAAGCATACACTAATACACTACGTCTTAATTCCAAGTTCATGGCAAATTGTTTAATTGCTAACCTGGTCTCTGTACGACGTAACAACGGCGATGTCAGACTGCTGCAAATGATCAGGATAAGCTTGCAATATTTGAGAGCAAATCGTAACCACTTGGCACGCCTCAGCTTTGTTGTAATAACCACCGTTCGTTGTAAGAACGCATATGCCTGATATACAATTCATAAATACAGGTAACAAAGAAAATATTGTAGCAAAACAAAACTTTTTGCGGCACACTTTCCACAACAGCGTCATAAGAGGTAGAGGTTTCTTTAGTGTGGTTATACTCTCGAACAGTAAACATTGCCCGTACTTAAGCGGGTTAGAATAGTGAAGCTGCTCACCCAGCATGTCGTAAGAAGCGACTCTTGGAGACCGACCAATGGCAGACCGCCTTGTTGATGGTGGGACTACCAGTCTGTAATTTGCATCTATGACTAGTTTGAAATAGGCTGCCAAATTTCCCCTAGCCCAATTCAATTACATGAAGCTAGACAGCGTGGACCTGAATTGCCGTTCGCACCGTACCTCCGTTTCAAGGAAGAGGAGGGGTAAACTAACCAACCAATAGTAAACATCTACTACACAAACTTCAGATATTACGCCTGTTTTTCACGGCGCAATGATTGGTTGTATGCTTCTCTGTGTCTAGCTATATCAACCTAGATTAGGTCAGTGAAATCCATGCTGACTTTGTTTAAATTCCAGCAAGTCACGCATATTAAAAAAATAAGCACAGCTAGCTTCACCGCACGTCTTCTTGTCAAAGTGGATTTTTACACATTTTGCTCTCTCAAAAATATGGCAAACTACGGCAGTGAATTAAGTGGACATCGAAAAACATACTTCTTGAACAGAGTAAAACTTAGCAGAACGTAAATTTTTCGGTCAACTGACCTGGAACATCATAGAATTGTATTGGCAACAATCCATCAAGAGCTTTTTCTTCCGTACAGGCCTTCATCAAATCTTCTTTGTAGAACAAATGTTCAATCACTTTCAACACTGGGTCAATGCACCTAAATAAAACAAAGTCATAGCGACATAGAAACACGAGCATTGGACTAACTAACTCACGACCATCTGACCTAAATTACTAGCAACAGGCAGACTGATAAACAAAGATAATTAAGATATCCATCACTACCTGTAGTTATTTCTCAAAACAACCAAGTGAGTTTTCATGTTGCGAGAATAAAATTTGTACATTCGTTCAAGCAAGGTAAAATTGGAATCGCTCAATTCGGGAGGCTTGCTGTATATCTGTAAGGAAAACTCTTTAGGATGCAGAGTAGAAATTTTGATGACAACATTTGGTTTAATGCAGCGTTCAACATGCGGCATACAAATGCAGCAAAAACCGCAACTGTAAAACCATCTGAGCCCATGTTTATCCCTAAAATTAGAAGGTTATCAACAGATTACTCTGGTGACAGAACCAGTTAAATAAATGCATAGCACAAAACGCTAACCGAGCTTGTCTGGAGCGATATTATGACATGAAAAAAGCAAAAATTTGCGGCCGCAACTGATAGACTATGTGCGGCTGGCAATACAGAATATGACATTATTTTGCCGTGTAGCATAGATATAAATATTAGACCTCGAGTAGCAAAAATAAGCACAAGAGCTAGCCTGGCATAAATTGTAAGAAATATATAACAATTACTTTTTCAGTAATTTGTTTGTGGTCGCCAGCAATAACGACTTTTGTTTTCTTCGAGTCGGCTAACGTAAGAGGAATGATAGCAGACGGTTCCATTACCTAAGGAAATAACAATGGATCTTTTCACTCCAGTTGAGATGAGTCAGTAAGTCAACAACATAAATACAGGGTGACACAAAAAAAACGGTCATCACCTAAAGTTGAATAACGTTTGAAATAATTAATCAATTCTTTCCATTTTTCAGATTTACCAATAAGTATTAATGTTATAAGAGTCTACCAAATTTGACCCTCGAGATGCCATGGACTACTGAGCAAAAGATATTTATAGTTGAGGCATATTTTCGGCAGAAGTCTATCCACGCAGCTCAATTGCAATTCAAAGAACGGTTTAGATGTCGTGAATTTCCTGTTCATTCAATGATCTACAGATGGGTCAACAAGTTCAGAACCCATGGGACTGTGCATAACCTCAATCGTAAAGACACTAGCAGACAATCATACTCTGGACGACCGAAATCATCAAGGACACCGCACAACGTTGCTGCAGTCAGAGACTCTGTTGTCCGCAGCCCAAGCAAGTCTGTGCGTCGGCGAAGTCAGGAGCTTGGAATCAACCGAGAGTCCGTGCGGAGAATTTTGATCGCAGATCTCAACCTGTATCCTTACAGGATACAGATTAAACAAAAGCTTACACTTGATGACATGAGGAAGCGCGTGATCATGTGCCAGTGGTTTTGCGACAAGATTGACGCTGTGCCAGACTTTCTTGACAATGTCTGGTTTTCGGACGAGGCACATTTTCTGTTGTCGGGTCACGTGAACTCTAAAAACAACATCTTCTGGGGAAGCACATCCCCTGAGCACTGTCTGCAAAGGCCATTACACTCTCTGAAGTGCACTGCCTGGGTTGCCATCTCCAAACATGGCATCATTGGACCATTCTGGTTCGAGGACGACAATGAGCAGTGTGTGACAATCAACACCGAGCGATATGTCCAGGTGCTTGGCAAGTTCTGGACAGCACTTGGTCGACGGAGAGAGATCGTCAGGGTCCTCCAGTGGTTCCAGCAGGATGGTGCCACCCCCCACACATCAAAAGAATCATTGGCATGGCTACAGCAGCGTTTTTCTGACCGACTGATCAGCCGCAGGTGTGACCCGCAGTGGTCGCCGTATTCACCGGACTTGAACCCCCCAGATTTTTATCTGTGGGGATACCTTAAGGACTGGGTCTATGCCAACAACCCCCAAAGTATCCCTGACCTGAAGGCAGCAATCACAACAGCAATAAGAGCGATCCCAAGGGAGGAATGCGGGAGGGTCATCGAGAATTTTGCCCGCCGGATCCAAGTGTGCCTGCAGCGCCGGGGAGCTCATTTCGAGCACATTTTTTGAGCGCCAGTGAAACAAAGAGGTTTTGTAGTACAGACTTGAAATTTTCGAGTTGTCTGCTACACAGGACGTGACCTAATGTAGCTGAAATTTTGTGTCAATATAAATAAAACTTTGGAAGTTATTTGAATTTTGGTGATGACCGTTTTTTTTGTGTCACCCTGTACATTGGTTTAAAATACAAGAAAACAACTCAAAATATGCTTCATTAGCTATACCTACAATGCCAGGTATTCAGGTAGTAACAATGAGCCACTTTATGAAGTTCAACAATCTCCAAGCTTGGTGTATTTAACCTTGATCTCACTTGCTACGCATGAATAGTGCGGAACTACTTGAAGAGGTCTAGTTGTCGAGTCTTCTAGCAACCTTTCAGTTTTGTTTTCAAACATTAAAAACGACATGATCTTGAGAAGATGGATATTAAAATGCCTGTTTTCGTTTGTTAGATAACGGAAAAACAATGAATGTTTGATACTAATCACATAAATTTAATCTTTCTTAAGTTTCAATAAACAAAAATCTGTAATGGTGATCTAAAACACCACTTAGAACAGGGGTCGGTAACTTTTTCCTAGTCACTGGCCAAAAGTGCATTTTGTAAAATCTCCGTGGGCACAGTTGATTTTCCTCCAGTAAGATCGCTCTCTTTCGGAGATTGGAGTATTTTATAGCGCGTTTTTATAGCTCGTAATTTGAAAGTAAGATAGTGCTAGTTAGCAATTTTCAAAGAAATCTGCTTCTAGCATCAAATTAGGATAAACAGAAAAATTGCTCAAAAGCAATCACCAACATCATATTGCACAATAAAACAATCTATTACGACGTGTCAATAACCTGCGACCGGTTTCGACCATACTGGGTCTCATCAGATGGGTGTAAGAGACACATAACAATAAACATGCATAGCCCAATTCATAACAAATTTTTTATTGTATGAAAAATGATGATGCAACACATTGTCTATATCAAGCAATACGATGCAGCAATATCTATATCATGGAGTTTTTACATAAGGATGCATATACATATATGATGCGGACTAGTAGTTACAACGGTAAGCCCTAATAGGGGTGTGGGATCATTACTAAGACTTCATCATTTTACGAAGTATGGAGTGTGCTAGTTGCATATTAGCGATATAATGATCCCTCGATACTCGCGCTTTATGTGTTCCAGGGCCACCGCAAAAGGTGAAAATCCGCGAAATAGCGAGAAAGTATTTATTCTATTAATTGCGTATAGTTTAAACGTTTATGAACCCTCCCATACTGATATTAAACCACCCCATATCCATATTACTTTTTCCCACACTCTAATAGACTTAAAAACACTTTTGTATTAAAGAAAAGTTGTTCTGCATACAAAACTCTGCTAAGTGAAGCGTACTTGTACCGCACACGAAAATATCAGTTAAGTTATACACCCCGTATATGTACTAACATATTGCAAAGTGGAAAAATTATTAAGTTCCTTTGGCTGCATACTGTTTTAGTAAAAATAATTGTTAAAATAAACATAATAAAATGGATATTCAGAGTACTGTAGATCTTCAGGGTCTACTAAAGGCGACGGCGAAGGCGAAGGTTTCGTTGCTGGCGACTTTGTGAGGGTAAGAATCATGGTGTCGGGAGTTGCTGGCGTTCTTTTTTTTTTTGTCCCAAAATTGTCTTGTAGGCAGTCATGGCCCTGTCGATGAAGTTGCTGAAGTGTACAGCTCGGACAATGTCATCGTCCATCTTCTGCGCCGTCGTTGCAGGTCCTTAGCGACATTGCACAAGTATTGCAGACCTTCAAGGGTGAAGCCACGCTCTTGTTTCTTCCTTCCAGGAGTCTTCGTCGTCCTCTTCTTCAGTTGGTTGGTTTACCCCTTTTCTTCCTTGGGATGGAGCTATGGCGTTAACAGGAATCCAGGTTTACACCATCAACCTAATTGAATTAGGCTAGGGGAAAAGTGGCAGCCCATTTCGAACCAGTCATGAATGCAAATTGCCGACTGGTAGCCTTACCACCAACAAGGCGGACTGCCATTGGTGAGTACCCAAAAGTTGCCTCTTACGACATGCTGGGTGAGCAGCTTCACTATTCTAACCCGTTGAAGCATGGTGCTCTTCTTCAGTCGCTGATTTAGTCTTTCAACGAGGTCCTTGTCGGTCAACGGTTATGAGTGACACTCAATGAAATCGTTGACATCTTCAAAAGTCATGTCGTCAAAACCGTCCTTCTGAAGAAGTTTAGCCAATTTCATAACAATATCAATCGCTGAGTGATGCACTTCGTCAGGAGTGAAGCCAGCATATTTATTCACAATTTGGGACCACAACTTCTTTCATGAGAAATTAATCGTTTGGGGCTTCACGTCAGCCAAAGCTTGCTGGGCATTCCTCAAGCACAAAGCTATTGTGAAAATCCGCCAGTACATCTTGAGTGTGAAGTCATGTTGGTCTACATTAACAGCTTATATCAGGCCCTGCATGAAGGTCTGGGTGTAGAGCGCTTTAAACGCCCAGATAACGCCTTGATCCATTGGCTGGATTAGTGCTGTGGTGTTGGGGAGCAAGAACTCAATCTGCACATCGCCATAATGCAGATCAGTTGCATGGCCTCCAGCACAATCTATCAGGAGAAGCACCTTAAAGGGAAGGCCTCTTCATCTGGATACAGCTTGGCTTGAGGGATGAAGCAGTTGATAGACTGGTCGTATGTTAGAGCCTTCGCGTTGTACATCCAGGAGACGGGCAGAAGAGCCTTGTTCTTGTTTTTCAAGGCACGTGGATTCTTCGACCTATAAATAAGTTCAGGCTTCATTATAAAGCCCGCAGCATTCCCGCACATGGTAAATGTTACACGATCTTTGTAGGTCTGAAAACCGCGACTTCTTTACCTCATCCTTGAAGAGGAACGTGCGGGACGGCATCCTCTTCTAGAAAAAACCCGTCATGTCGATATTAAAAACTTGTTCGGGAAGATAGCCCCCTCCTCAATAATCGGAAGGGCTGCCGCAGTATCGGCAGAAGCAGCTTCAACGTATAGCGTAATACTCCGAAGGCCAAATCTCTTTTGGAATTTCTCAAACCAGCTCTTGCTGGCCACGAATCCACGTTATCTCTTGGGAGAATCACTCAATGTTTTTGATTGGGGGTTGTCGATGTCCTCGTCAGGTCCAGCAGCCACAAGGGTATCATCAAGGCCCTTTGCTTTTGTTCGGATTATGTTGACATTAAAACTTACGTTCTTCTTCTTGCAATCTGCAATCCACAATGCAAGAGCAGCTTCCATTTTTATGAAAGTCTTATTGCAGGAAGTTTCGCTTCTTCGTTAAACAATATCGATGCCACCTGTTGTATTTTCTTCCAGTCTTTTTTGATGTAGCGAAAGGTCGACTCATTGATTTTGTAATGGTAGCCAACAGCAGCAAAACTTCTCCGTGCTTTCAACATAACGAGAAGTCCGACCTTTTCTGCAATCGCCATTACCTTGATTTGCCGCTTAGGCAGAGTACAAGAGGCCATAGAACCTGCAGCACGTTTGCGGGCCATCGTAAGGGTTCTCACAAAAATAAAATCTCACTTCACAAAGCAAAAGTAAACTTACGCTTGCCCTGCTATTTCGCCTCTTGTAAGCGTGGCACGTATGGCGGCTATTTCCGCGAAATCTGAATTTAATTAAATTTTTTGAAAACCCCGCGATGTAGTGAAGGCGCGAAACTTGAAGCGCGAATAAGAGAGGGTTTACTGTATTCAAACAATCTCCCATTCAACTGCTAACAGAGAACGTATGAAACTTCAAAAAAATTTTTTTGAAGTTTCATATATTCCCTGTTGTCATTCAGCAAGCACTACAATACCAACCTGTGCTACTTCATCCAAAAATATGTGAGTAAAAGCGCCAAACAAACCAGTGCCTAGAACTCCCAGCATTAAAGAGGTCTCGAAAGTGGTGATAAAGATCTTGTGAGATGCAACATCTTGAGCAGTAGGGTATCGAAAGTACTCACCATCAGGCAGGCAATAGGGTTGCACTGGCTGCAAAAAAACACCAAGCACTTCAACGTACTGCAACTTGGCCAGTCAGCAGCGCGTCCGCAATGACTTTTGGTTTGCAAGTGAAAGGCTACAAGCTCCATGCATGTGTCAAACTTATGGATTGTTGTTATGCTCAGCCAAAGTACTTTACGGCAATTTTCTTGCATAAATTCAATATTTGCGATAATAATACCTAGTGCGGTCAGTAACGACAGGTCGGAAGCGGGTCTGAACGCAAACTAATTGTTTTTGATTGGGCTACGTTTAGAATCGCAAATGCTTTCCAGAGAGATAACTAGCGAGTGCTATCTGTAGCTCTAACAACGAACAACCACGCTTGACCGCGAACAACTCCATGTGGACATGAAGTCAAAAACTCGGCTTTTGGTCAAGGCTGCCAAAACGTATATCATGAAAACGCAGGCCAAGAAATTAAACCATTTTAAATGATTATATAAATAATTTGAATGGCACTCTGTTGGCTGGGGTTGCAAGCAACATGAAAGAATCGAAATAGTTTTTGCGTAGAGACAAACTTTTACGATCAGCCTGTCAGTCAGAAAATGTCAATTCACATCCAAAAAAGCCAAGGAGGTACCATATTATGCCCTACACAGCATATAAAATTGATCCATTACCAGCGTAACAGCTTATTGCAGTCCAGTGGCATCAGTGTGTTGTAAGAATCTCTAGGGCGAAACAGTTTGCAAAAAGATATATAAGAAATTTAATGCTTTAAAATCAAGATTAAAGAAACTTCATACCCGAAAAAAACTTTTTTACATCCCTCAGTCAAAACTGCTTTTATCGAAAAAAAATTGTGGAATCATGTATATAGTGTATTCTTTAAGCCTGTGACCTCAAGAGTGATGATTCATGAACGTTCACATTTTCATTGTCTCCAAATAAACTTTAAAAATCGAACTATAAATCGCGTTTTATGCTAAACCAATTATATTTTATTGTTTTTTTGTTGCATTCTTTACCACCATGAAGGCACAGCTTGCTGCAGCCTAGACCAGTTTTCCCCCCCATGGGACTCTGAAAGCTTCAAGAAATATGTTTTAAAAACTTCAACACACGAGTAGAACTTGAACGTAAATTGTTAAAAATGGTTCTTACATTATCAGCAAATGCTAACTTCTCTGCATAGGCTTATTAACCAGTCATTTTACATAATTGGTGGCAACTAATCAAGCAATGACCTTTTCCTTTTTTTTGGACAACACCTCCATTATGTCGACAATCAAATGTAATGGCACCGCCAGCCAATACCTGATAGAGTGAACATGACGTCCGGGATTTTGCGGACTTTGCCATAAGTGCGTCCGGGATTTTGCCTCTTCAGATATAGTAACCCCAAGCTATCGCATCTTTCTGGTTAAGTGTTGTAGACGAATACCCATTGCTTTCCCAAACGGCAACAAAAATATTATGATTGGAGTCCGCGAAACAAAAAGTTTGGGAAATTCTGGCCTAGATTACAAGCATTCATTGAATCAGCCTATCAAGCGATAAACCTTGTCATTTGGAAGTGATCACAATTACAGTGAACCCTCGTTTATCGCGGGGGATACGTTCCAAAAATAACCCGCGATAGGTGAAATCCGCGAAGTAGTCAGCTTTATTTTTTACTGTTATTTTACAATGCAATACTGTACTGCAGAATGAAACAAAAAACAAAACCTCTTTTCAGGCCCAAAATGTGTTTAAGAAATAGAAATATTAACGTTTTCTTACAAATAACTATAATAGTTTAAAGAACGGTGTTGTAAAACAATGTTTTTTATATAGTAATGAATACAAGGTAGGAAACATTGTCACTGTAAAAAATCCCGCGAAGCAGCGAAGCCGCGATAGGTGAAGCGCGATATAGCGAGGGATCACTGTAATCCGTATCACACATTAATGTATTTATTCTTATTGATGTAAAATTTATTCTCTTTATACCCCAATAATTTACCAACTCGAAGGATGTTAATAGTGTTGAGAGCCCTTTCGCAAGCAAATGGCGAGCAGCATCAATATTGCAGTTCATTAATATCATGTAACAAATTTCTATTCTTACCAAAGGCATTGTGGTTGCTCTTCTTCCATGGTAAACAATACGAATCACTTTATCTTTCCAGGCCACCATGTCTTGAAAGTTGTTCAGAATGTACAAATTGGCCGTGCTGTGGTAAAAAATATAACGGTCATATTTCTAGTCTTCGCTTAAAGACATGACACAAGAATTTTCACAACAGGAGAAAGTTATTCGTGTTTAAATTAATTCTTAAAGTGCTAAGACGTCATGATGAAAATGAAATGAAATAAATAAAAATTTTTTGGTTATATCCACCTCACATTAAAATGCTTAAAGGGGCAGGGAGTTTGATTACAGAATGTTCTATTGAACTGTGATGTAAAGCTTCTACAAGTCCAAGTCAACACGTTTTCATAAACTGTTTCTTTTTGTTCATTTCAATTATTGTTCTTTATTTTGAACTAATTGTATTGTTCTATTAGAATTGAATTGTGTTGTCCTTCCACAATTGAATTGTTCTTTAACAAGTCAATAAAACACCCAAGACTATTGATAAACAGCGCTGTAAAAACAATTTAGAACTGTGTTGACTTGAACAGGTGTAGTGCTACCTCATAGTTGGAAGGAAAAATTCTACAATGATTGACAAAAGATTTCATTCGCTTTCATTTGAATTATTTATGTGAGTGCTTTCTATTCAATTCGGCAGTGCCACCACATTGCAGTGAATTCAATGGTGTTTTGCTAGTTTTTCACATCATACTTCTGTGGGATTGCATTCTCTGTTTTGATCAATAATAAACTACAAAGAGAAAGACTGCTAAACAGCGCCTAGAGTCTAAAAAATAAAGTGAGAGCGGTTATAATTTATCGAACGAGTATCCAGATATTTCGAAAATGAGCTTGAAACACCAAGTGCAAATTTACACTGATCAATGGCAATAAAATATGTCGCACAACCATAGCAGTGGCACTATTTTTAAAGGAATAATGTTGCATATTGATCGCCGCGTATTTATGACTGGGTACCGCCGCCCCGCCACACCAAAGGTGTTTATCTCTTTTGTGGGGCGCCAGGGACCTAAAAACGTAAAAAACATTTATATTAAAAACAATGTTTACCAAAAGCAATGTAGGCAAATAAAAACTTGTAAAAGATGTTTTGATTCTACCGCAAAACACCAGCATCCGCTTTGGACAAAAGAAATTAACGATGGCTTACCTGTTTGAATGAGTGCAAATCAGTATCTTTGCGAGTGGATTGACTTCGATTAAATGTTTTATACACTTTCCAATCGTGTACGTTTTTCCCGTTCCAAACGATCCTTGAACAACAAACAGAGGCACCGGTTGTTTTTTTTTCTTCGCACTTACTGGAGATTCCAAAAACGCAAGAACTTTTTTCTGCAAAATAAAATGAATGTTGAACATCATATTTATTCCAGAATAAGTTGAAACCAAGCTATATGCTGCCTATTTTTTTTTCTTCGATCATGATAAAACTTCTGCCGTCATGAGTAGTCCAACTAGTGTTCAAACTTGCTCATGAGTTAACAGCAAACCTCTACCACAAGCGTTGCAATTAAGCAGAGGAAACTGAAATAACAAATTTATACCAAGGACACAAAAATGTAGAAATCATATGGGTAACGAACTCACAATTTCACGACAATGAGCCAACGCTGCATCTTGGTGTTGTTGTTATCCGACCCCTTCCTCGGCATGGAAACACGGTGAAAGACCATGGAGCCCCAAAACCCCGGTCACTATCCACGGCCTGGACCATAAGTCGCAAATAGAAAAAGTCGCTAAAAACCGTGTGGTGTAGAGAGTTTGTAATATGATAGCAAAAAAAAGATAAGAGGTATCCTGAGTCGGGTGATCACTGGCGCTGAACGACGGATTCCCAATTTTGTCTATTCTGAAGAGATAAAAATTCAATAAAAAGCTGCGCCCATCGCAGCGAAGACGAGACCTGAAACAGCGAGCATGACGAAGAAGCAAAAGTTATTTAGTGGATACAAAGAAAATTTTGGTGAGACGTACGCATTTCAGTCCAAATAAAGAAATAAGAGCGCACAAGGAACTGAATATGGTTGAAACAGCACCTTGTTTGGCCCACTCTCGGCCACGTCGTTATGCGGAAAAAACAAGTGACCGTGGACCCACTGCAGTCTACAAATAAAGAAAGGATAAAAGTACAAACCTTCGGCAGGATAAGCCAAAGACTTTCAGAATGAAGGAAAAGCGGAGGAAAGCACAGCAAGAGCAGAGCATGAGTCTGAAAGAAAAGGAGAAGTGAAGTGGCCAACTAAGTGGTACAGCTGACATCGAAAAGTTTACAAAATGGCGCAGCTTTACCAGAAAAACTGGGCCTGCCGAATAAAAAGAGTAACTTTAGTGCCCCCGAAAAGCAATTGCCAAAACTACCTGCCCAGATCACCCGATAGTGATTTTTGACGGAACCCACTTTAGGAGCACCTGCCTCTACCATTACCTGGTAATTAGGAAGTTGTACATGGTTAAAATTCCACCACAATCTTTTGCACTAATAATAATAGCAGTTAACATGCACAAAAACCATTTCTCACTTGTTCTCCGTCCAAATTCAAATCATAAGAACTGGCAGCAAAATCTAGAGCATTGACATGAAACGGTTTGTTCATATTAGGACATAACCATTCCAGTTGCTGATTGCGCTGCAACTCATCGAGGGCATAATGGCAACGACAAAATCGACCCCGGTCGAGTTGAAACTGGATTTGAACTTCCAGCGTAGTGCCAGATATAACATTCCAATCGTGAGTACACCTTAGAGATAGGAAATGATTAAGTAAACAACCTTTCACGATATGATTTGGGTCTTTGAAATTTTTAAATGCATTTTAATTTACACTTACTTGAAGCATACAGGCGAGAAAAAAGTAAGTCACATTTTTGTGAAACGTTTAATATGTCGTCCTCCGATCAGGGAAAAACTTGACAATTACAAATAGAACTTTTGTTCTTTTACAAAAGACATAACAACGTAGCTGTCGAGAGTTTTCAACGCACGGCCATACGATCATTGTCGCAACAAAACGGCACCTGCACCAATCAACAGCCGCCTCAACGTGGTGGTGCGGTCCCCGACCCCGTTTGGGCTGGGTCGAAATGGCTGTTGGCCTTCCCGAGGGTCCCAGTTACCCCGGGCACTCCCCATTCATTTTTTTACCGAGCTGCCCCCTGAACGACCGCAGAAGGGCAGCTCACAGCTTCCGTAAAATCGATCGCTTGTTTTCTTTTTCTTTCTTCTCCTGTCTTTCTCTTGCCCGCCTTCGTCTCCTAATTCTTTTCCTCCTCTTGATGAGCGGTAACGTTTATCCAGACCCTGGCCCCATCTTTTCCTGCTCTGTGTGCGCTGGAATTGTGACCTGGCAGAGCAAGTCAGTGCAATGCTGCACCTGCTCCAAATGGGTCCATCTAAGGTGCTCACAACTTTCTTTATCCAAATTTAGAACTCTTGGCAGCTCTCACTCTTGGAGCTGCCCCCTGCTGCGTCCCTTCTCGTAACACTGTGACTTCCTCCCCGGACTCCTCCGGCCTGTATACTTCCACTGTTCAATCTGGCCCCCCATCTACTAATCCTGCACTCCCGTCCCACCCTCGTCTTCAAACCTCTTATTCCCCGTCGGCCCATTTTGTATCTTCTTCATCCTCTGCCTCCTTACCACCGCCTCTTGCTCCTGGCTGCACTTCTACGCCTCCTGCCTCCTCTCTCCCCCTGACATTCTCAAAGTTCTCCAATGGAATGCAGGTGGTCTTCGAGCCAGGAGCACTGAACTGCTTCACTTTCCTTTGTCTCATCCCGTTGACATTATCTGTATCCAGGAATCCAATCTTAACTCATCTTCCTCTTTTCGGATTCCTGGTTTCTCTGCTCTACGTTCTGATCGCACCCACTCCCGGTCTGGCATTCTCTCTCGTGATGCCACGCACGCTAGCGGCGGCGTCATCACTTTCGTCAGGCAGAGCTTATCTTTCTCTGAACTTTCTACCTCCTTTCTCTCTTCGCTTGATCCCTACTTTGATTATGTAGGGGTGAACATCTCTCTAAACAACTCCTTCTCGCTGTCATTTCTTAATGTGTAAGCTCTCCCTATTCGCTCCTCTTCGCCGGATGGCAGAACCGACTCCTTTTCTCCCTCCACTCTTCTCTCCGCCAATAATCTCATCATTTTGGGAGACTTCTACTGCCATCACCCCTCTGGGACTCAAGAGATACTTCCGACCTCCGTGGGAAGTATTCGACTGAGTCATCTCTTTTGATCTCTTCCCCTCAATGACCCTGGCACACCTACCCTTTTCCATCGCTCTTCTGGCAGTCGCTCCTCCCCTGACATCTCCTTTGCTCCTTCCTCTCTTGCTTTTTCCTGCCCCTGAGATATGCTTCAGGACTTGGGTTCTTCGACCTTCGACCACATTCTTTCCTTTTCTAAACATGTAACTCGCTGAAGGTCAAATTTTTTCCACGTCTCAAGGCCTTCGTCTCCCAACCTCCTTTCCTATTTCAGTTTTGGCCAGACTTGGAGTGAAATCAAGACTCTGCAGATCTTCCTGGAGAGCCTTTGCGTCCACTCACCCGCTCATGCTTCCTTCTGCTTCTTCTAAAGAGGCTCTTCTTGCTTGCCCTCCCTTTCCTCTTTGGAACCTGCCTTCCTTCACTGTGGAGTTCACCCTTTCCTCCTCATGCTCTCGTTCTGATCTCCTTTTCTCTCGCCAAGGTGTGGCTCTGGCTCACCTTGACTCTCCCGTCCCTCATGACCTGGTACTCATGATCTGGTACTCTGAAAGGACAACTCTGTTCCTTTTCCTTCTAGCAAAAGCGCCTCTGCCGCACTTGCCAACTGCTCTCTTTGCGGCACTGAGACCACTCTTTCCTTTTCAGCAGGCCCAGTTTGTTCAAGTTTCTCTGCTTAAGCCTGCGTCATTCTGCATGCTCTTTGCTGGTCTCGGCAGCACCATAAAGTCTGCCATTTCTCTTATCTGACTATCAGACAGGGAGCGCTACTTGCGCCCTCGGCAATCCCTTGTAGCCTCTCTTCTCTTGTCTCTCGTATCCACTCTCGTCTTTTCTCGGACTGGAGGCGTACTGTCTCATCGAAATTTTTTGACACAACAGGTTCCCTCGATTTCCACCGAGGAACTTGTGCTCCCTTGTCATGCTCGCTGTGTCCTCTCTCGTCTTCGCTGCAACGGACACAGCCTTCTTTTAGGTTCTTATCTCTCTAGGATTGGCAGAACTGAGAATCCTTCCTGCAGCGCCTGTGGACACTCGTCCCAGGTCACCTCTCCTTTTATTCTGCACTTTCCAGCTACGGACTCTTTGCGCCGCTCACTTTTTGGTGACTCTCTGCCTCTTTACGACCTCTGGTCCAGGCCCTGAGGAGTTGTTCGGCTTCTGGGGCTCCATGGTCTTCCGCCATGCCCCATCCCTCGGAAGGGGTCGGGTAACAACAATAACAACAAAACGGCGCTCCAACTAGCTTGGTCAAGTTGTCAACGAAATGAAAGCGTTACCTAATGAAAACAAGTTTTAAATTTCGGATTACCAATATTGACGATGCCTGCAGGAGGTTAAAAACCAAACCATGAGCTAGTAAAGCTTTCACTGCGCCAAAAACTCGTAACTCGACAAAAACGGATTCCAAATAACTCAGACTAACCCTGTAAGAGAACTACTCCGAAAGCCGCTGGCAACGTTTGCGCACAATACACTTACGTTTTGGACAACAACAGCGCAATGTGATCGAAAAACTTTTCCTTAATCAGAGCTTCGTAAACAAGATTCTGTTTTTTCCTTTTAATAAGCACCTGCAACATACAACCAGGTCAATACACTGTTTATTGGTAACTTTCTCCCATATGCATGCTGGTTCATGCAAATAACTTGGGATTAACTTTATTTCTTAGGTTTACGTCAATTTTTTTGCATTGAACCAGTGCTAATGCGATTCATGCCGATCACTAAACAACTGATTTTGTGTAACATAAATAATATTTTAACAACTGATAATTATATTTTATTGCCATTAAATGTACAAGGTAATGAAACAACTTCGTTGCTACTCGCAATTGCAGTTATCTGACTGCGAGTAATTAAGCACTCCAGTTTTCACTAACTGCTTGGTACATAAGCATGAAAGTATCAGGTTAAATGCCCTACCCAAGTACAAAACAAGCAAATTTTCCGGCTTTTCCTCCACAAAATACCTTTCATTATGAGCCACAACCAGGGAGCTGCGAAAATCATTTTTTAACTCTTTGGTATGATTTGACATGTGAATTAAAATCATGTCTACGGAACGCGAAGTGGACACTCTAACCACTACACTTCCGCACAGGTATAACATTTTTAATGAAACATATTATCTAATGTTGGATGTTTGTTCCCACTGATCGGCTCGATGGTGCAAAGATTAGAGTGTCCCATTTGCAGTGATAATACCTAGGCCAGCACTCCAGGTCGCGTCAGACCAAAGCCTTAGTAAACCTGGCATTCACGGCTTTCTTTGGCACATAACATCTAACGAGGATTGAGAGGTCATAAGTTGTTAGTTTTTCGTGACAATTGTTACTTCGATTACAATGAATTGTTACAATACACCTGTCAAATGTCAACGTAATGCGTTGAGACACTAGGGTTCTAACACCACAGTCGTGTTTACCTTGTTCACACTTACAGTATATTTGGAAAAATGCAATACTAAGATCAACCTCTACTGAACAACAGCAATTATCATTGGATCCTAATGCATTTCCAATTTACATGCATGGGTTGCTTAATTCTACATAGTTAGATAGGTATATAGACATTACTCTGTCTCAAGAAAACCTACATGGTTATAAGCAGTGGTGCACGCAGAAAGTTTCCGAGGGGGGGGCAAAGTTTCGTCACAATCCTGTGACGTCACAAACCAGCTTTGCTTTTGCTAAAACTGCTTGGTTTTGCTTTGCATTTTTTTATTTTTGGTGTCTGAGGAGGAGGCTATCGCACAGTGGCCTCCCCCCTCGGTACGCTAGTGGTTATAAGTAACCCGTTTATGGTTATACGTAGCACAACTTGTGTTCACTGTAGCGTTGTGGCACCAGTATTGTTGACGCAGTAGGAAAATCTGCTGTAAAACGTTCATA
Organism: Trididemnum clinides; assembly: GCA_963675345.1. Classification (NCBI taxonomy): domain Eukaryota; kingdom Metazoa; phylum Chordata; class Ascidiacea; order Aplousobranchia; family Didemnidae; genus Trididemnum; species Trididemnum clinides. The sequence continues at coordinate 14,277,593 of OY776295.1, forward strand.
AAAGACACCATCATGAGTACTTAATTCAGTTCTCAAAATTGCGCGACCAGAATTTTATGTAGACCTGTTGTATACGGTCATAGACCCGCCCATACTTTTGTACAGCTTTCCATGATTAGCAATCCTTGATCGGTATCTCTGCTTAAAAATCCAGGCAGTTCGAATAGAGCAAAGAGTTGATCATTTGGGCAAAATGATGTGCTATTATCTTCTGACAGATAAGTCTTGGTCAAAGCAATTTGAAACGGCAGCACCCTTTAAAAAAGAAGTACCGGTTAAACTGTTGATTATGGTAAAACTGTAATCATTTCTTGATTTTAATTCCTGTTTATTAGCTAAGTAGAATGTTTGCACAATGCATAAATAATCGAGCAAGATCAATATTTAGTTATAAGCAACTAATCTCTCAGCTAAATAAAAAAATATAATTGACACAAAGCTTAAGTTAGCTGCAAGAACTAAGTAGTTTCATGTTGCAGTTTGAACCGAACGTCAAATTATTAGCGGCAAGCCGGATGTTACACTTTTATTGCAGTAAATGTTTTGACGATTCCATTGCCTATAACAACCTAATAACAAGTCACAAACATATAGGACCCGAGTGGATCATACGTTGTATCCTGTTCGTGATAATGGTATAAGATAGGTTTTTTATTAAGATAAGTAGTCTAAGATGTGATAAGTGTAAGATCAGTAGGTGTAATAACACAATAAACAGCACCTAATGCGTAGGATAGTGATAAGTGTAAGATCAGTAGGTGTAATAACACAATAAACAGCACCTAATGGGTAGGATACCAATATACAGTATAATGTAACCTCGTTCCGGTTGCGATTCTATTTGAAATGGTTTTAACTTACTGCATTGATTAGGTGGTATAAACAGCCTAATTAAGCCTTTGGTCTTTGCTTATGCTTACCCAGTCAGCTGCGCAGTGCGTGCTTCTTCTTCTCTGTACAGAAAATTATGCATCTCCTTTACATAATTATTTGCTTCAAGTTGCTCAGGAGTGCAAGACTTTGCTTGGCTTGAAAAATCCAACGCAGCATGAGGAGTTTTATAGGTAAGCGCAATTTTTGTCATGACTTCTTCAAATTCATTGGCCTCAGTCCAACGAACAATTTCTCTGTTGATGAAATATAGTTATAATACTACGATTTGGATAAAAACCATTCGATACGCGAGGCTGGAGGCTCAAACCATTTGCAATGTCTGTGATTGTTGGTATGTAGGCCACACATTCCAAAGACTGCAGGATAGAATAAAAGAGCGGCACACGTATTGTGCCGCTGTGATTGTCGGTACGTAGGCCGCACATCTTAAAGACTGCAGGATAGAATAAAACAGCACATACCAAAAGCAATAAGAAACCAAACTCAACCAGAACGTGACTTAATTCAATACAATCCTATTAGTACTTCGGCAATAGGACAACACCTCCTCAACAATGAAAAGTACTTTAAATGAAAAATACTACGATGACAACGAATTTTCTATTTTGGCTAAAGGAAGAACACTTTTTCATTAATCAACCTTGGAAGCAACTTTTATCAAAATGCTTAAACCAGAGCTTTGTCGCCAGAAAGAATTCGTCTATACACTAAAATTACACCATTGATTTGGACTCGACAAAACGTCTGGTTGACTACCAATCAGAACGTTCCGACATTTTCACCAACTTCAATCGCTATAAATACCTCGCCATCAACACCAGGCTCCATTCTAGCGATAACTCCTGAAGAGAGCTAGACGAAAACGTTCGAGTTTTCACTTATTCTTTTTAAAAAAGTACAACGAAATGGTCGATAACAAAAGCTTTATAGGAATAATTATTCTTTTACTTCAAAAAGAAATATATTGTTCAAAGTGTTAATTTCTACTTTTGGTTGCACCTCAAAAATACAATAAAACCGCTTGTTTTCAAAATTTTTCTTTGTTTGGAAAGGTATGGATTGATAGCATAGGTGAGCAGCCAAGACGAAAAGCAAATGAATATCAGTCATGCATCACTCTACGAAAGCATCATTAATAAAAGATCACTAACAGTTTAGTACAAATACACCACGACTATCTAACGCTTCCTTAGGCAGATAACCTCTTTACAACGCTACTAGTTTACTAAGTGAGCAATGTTAATGAAATGATATTGATAATTGCAAGATACTCAGACCATCAAACTGTAATAGCTCTTGGCAATGACTACGATTGTTGTAATTTTTTGAAATTTATACTTTAGCATACGCACCTTTTGTTTTATCGACCATTTTAATAAACACCAACTATAACCAACACACAAAACTGAATACAAAACAACAAACATAACTCAACTGAAGTAGGTTAGTATAGGTCTCAACTATATTCAGTTCGTACAATATTCTGAGTGCCCCAACAATTCCTACATACCGCAATCTGCCAAGCAGAGGAAATGACCACAAGAGATCTTTTGAAAGGACATCGCCAATCAATTATCTTTAGTTAAGCACTCGAGTGCAACAACCATGTTACCTGTTGCTTTCCCACGAAACACTATTAGTATTTGGACTTTTGACTTCAGAAACATCTGGTCTTTTTGAATCGTTCAATATTACTTCAACCTCGAAAACAATTTTCAAAGCTGGCCTTGGTTGATTGCGAAATTCAAGAACCAGTGTGCCAGAGAACGCACCAAATTCACTTGCCTCAAACGTTATCTAAACACAAAAAAGTTATTTAATCCGGATGTCATTTTTCACCAGATGATGCTAAAGTTGACTCTCTGAAGTCACGTTGTAATTTTGGAACGCAAACGTTGACTTTCAGACAGTTTTGTTAACTCTTTGACGTCACTTTCGATTCTTTGCGGTCACGTTCGTTTTGTGTGATTCTGGCCATTACACAAGGTCGTAACATCACGAAGATTAATGACTTTCGCTCGATTTGAAAAATGTTAATAACGTATAGTTTTACTCCAGACAATATACCACTAAAAAAACAGTCCAAGCAACACAAAGCAATTGTTAGATTTCAAACCAAGCTGCACGATACACATGTAGAATTTTAAGCACCAAAGCGGATAAAAGTAAAAGTCTAAAATGCCTAGCACTTTTTTACCTCAAACGTGCCAATGCCATCATTTAGATTGAGATGATTGTCTCCTAACATCACAGTATAATTGAGATGATCAGTTAGCTTGGACCTTTTTCCTTTGCGATAACCACATATTCTAAAGCGGTTTTTACCAACTGCGGATGTGGGTAAAAAAGCTGCATGATTCAACTTTTCCTGTAATAAATCGGAATCACTTGCACAGTATGTTGAAGCATTTTTTTGTAACTGCAGAGTTTTGGTTGCAATTCCTCGCAGAAGCATGATATTAATGGCCAGTCACATCATGACAATCCACTATAAAATTTGTACATATAACATTTAAAGGCAATGCGCTTCAAGTAAAAAATAGGATTTCATGAATCGAAAATATAGCCTTGCCTGTAAACACATCGTCGAACCCAACCGAAACCGAAAACCAGTATTAACCAATTATTTTTTCTAAAATCAAACCTCAAAATTTGGCTAGTAAACCCGAACAGAACCTAAATCACAATTTTTATAAAACAATGAACCTAAACCGTAAATAGACCGACAAAAATAAATTTTGCTAAACTTGAGCCTAAAGCAGAGCGTTATTATTTAAAAGGATCTACTATTTACGCAGATCTATTAGGCAAACTTAATTGCTTAACTGGTTGTACGGACTTTGCATGATATATAATAGTACGATTCAAAAAAATTACATAAGCAACCAAAATTTTATTTCGGGTTGGTGCAAAAAAGCAAATTAAAATTTTGCTGCAAAGTTTTTTTAATTTACTATAAAATACTGTTACATTACCATGCATTTTTTTCTTTTAAATGTTATTACTCGTTATAAAAACCGGAGCGGGACGATTTATATTACCCGACTTTCCCCCTATTGATTATAGCGTTTCTCCGTATAAAGTAAGTTGCATGAGTCTTCGTAAAAATATGGACTTTAACACAAGTCTACATAATTCATGTCTTCGTAGTGTAGACGACATTAATTTCATGTTAACGAATTTTCTGTACTTTAAATTAACTATATAAAAGTTCTGCTACATTTTAACTCTATAGCGTTGTGAGGCAGGGAATTCTTATTGATGCCAATAAAAGTCATTAAAGTCATATTTCTTTTGTCGTTTTTTTGGTGGTACACAAAATTGTCAAACCTACAACAACGAAAAAAACTACATTGCTGTGAGATTTACGCTCGTACTTAAGAAGTTATCAAGTCATAAACAGTCATAGTTCCGGTTTTAGACTATAAGACACAACTCTTCGTTTATTTACAGTGCAAAGACTGAGCCCTAGCACCTTCGTAGATACATTTCAAAGAGCTTTTGTTAACATTAAAATATGATATTCATGAATGAGAAAGGCAGCAAGAATCCTTATTTTTTCAATTTTCACAAAGCATTGCAAGCAGCATTTTCATTGTTTTCGGTAGCCAAACAGCACTTGCTGTTTGATGTCAATTTTGCATTGTGACATCGTCTTGACACACTATTTGCAACGCACAGTTCGGTCTATGAATATCATAAACACTTGTAGTAGGTGTAAGCCTGCGCTAATATATTTAGAGCCAAAAGCAGGGATGTGGAAGCGGAAGCGGAAGCTGGAAGTGGAAGCGGTTTTTTTTCTGTGAAAGCGGAAGCAGACGCGCAAAAATTCCACCGCTTCCGCTTCCACGTAGGAGGGAAGAATGGAGAAAGAAAAGAAATTGGTTCTGATATTCTTTGAAGAGCGAAAAGAGGGAGCATAAACATTAAGAAATGAGAGCGAGGAGGAGGCGTTTGGAGAGATGTTGACCTCTACATAATCATAGTAGGGGTCAAGCGAAGAAAGAGAGGAGGTAGAAAGCTCAGAGAAGGAAAAGCCCTGCCTAACGAAAATGATGTCGCCGCCGCTAGCGTCTGTGACATCAGTAGAAAAAATACCGGATCGGAAGTGGGTGCCATCGGATCGCAGAGCAGATAATCCAGAGATCCGGAAAGAGGAAGATAAATGAAGGTTAGATTCCTGAATACAAATAAGATCAACTGGATGAGACAAAATTAAGTGTAGCAGTTCAGTGCTCCTGGCTCGGAGACATCCAGCATTCCATTGAAGAACTCTGAGGGAGTTAAGGAGGGGAAGAGGAAGCAGGAGGTAAAGAGAAACAGCCAGGAACATGAGGCAGTGGTTAGGGTGCAGAGGGAGAAGATACAAAGTGGGCGAAAAAAGGATAAGAGGTTTGAAGGCGAGGGTGGGTGCGAGTGCTGCATTAGCAGAAGAGGGCTTGATGGGCCAGATTGAGCAGTGGAGGTATATCAGCTGCAGGAGTCCGAGGAGGAAGTCACAGTGCTGGTAGGTGTAGCATCTCCGAAAAAAACAGGGGCGCAGCAGGGAGGGCAGCTCCAGGAGTGAGAGCTGCCAAGAGTTCTGAATCTAGAAAAGGAGAGTAGTGAGCACTTTAAATGAGCCCAGTTAGAGCATGTGCAGCATTGCACTGAACTACCCCGCCAGGTCACATTTCCAGCGTACACTGAACAGGGAAGGACGGAACAAGAGTTAGGATGAACGTTGCCGTTCATCAAGAGAAGGAAAAGAATGAGAAGACGGACAAGAGAAAAACAGGACAAGAGAGAAGACAGGCCGATTTTAAAAAGGTTGCGTGCTACCTTTCTGCGGTCGTTCAGGGGGCTGCACGGCAAAAAAATGGTTTGTGTGAGGGGAGTATCCGGGGCAACTGGGACCCTCAAGAAGACCAACAGTCATTTTAACCCAACCCAAACGGGGTTGGGGACACACTACCACGTTGAGGCAGCTGTTGATTGGTGCAGTTCAATTTTGCTCGCTTTACATGTACGTACTGTATCTACGACAGAAATTTCGCACTTCACGATCCAAAAAGATCGGAGTCAATACGTGTTTTGGGGACAAACAGAAGGTCCGTAATGATGATTAGAGTTAAAGTTAACTCAAAGTCAGAGTTAGTTGAGGATAGAGAGGGAAAATCAGCGCTATACGGTGTAATTTGTTGTTGTGGCGACAGGTTATGGTCGAGAGCTGTAATATGTGGTCATACGGTTTAGATCTGAGAAGCATTAAGTTAGCTGTTGTAAAAGTAGTTGTAATAACCGTCTATTTGTTGAAATGTTTAATTATTTTTTGAATTGTAGTAACGAAATATTTGATTTTCTTGCAAGCAATTCGTGATTTCTAAATTTTTGTTAGTGGGGGTTCCGTGACAAACGCGAAAGTACATTAGGGGTTAGGCGATGACAAAAAAATTAAAAAGCACTGTTCTGCATTCAACACGAGTTCTAATATCTAAGAAAAAGAAACAGAGAGTAGTTCGGAACAATAAGCTCAAGCAAAGTAGGTTAAGTAATAGCAATAATGAAGGTTTTTGTCTTCTCAAAATGATGAAGTGTAGGAGAAGGCAGGCTACAGACCCACAAAAGTTTTAAAAATTGTCAACGGTCATTTTCTCGTTTTTTGTTTGTGGAAGCGGAAGCGCTAGGTGTGGAAGCGGACGCGGAAGCGGTTGAAAAATAACCGCTTCCACATCCCTGGCCAAAAGTACTTTTCGAGTCAGAGCGTTGACTGCTACGACTTGGTTGCTAAAAGAGACTGGTACTTTGTCTAAACAGAATTTTGTAAACGCAAACATTGCATGCTTCATAAAATTGCACCTAAATGCCTATTGACTAGATGAACCAAATTCTTTTTACGATTTATACGTGAAACAGAATTGTTTGTTGTTCGTATATTGTTCAGAGCACATGTAAAAACTTAGATGCGAGTTGTTAGTTACGGAGATCAGCATAAATTTGATGCTCTAGAGATACAGCCATATATTGTCAAAATCAATAAATAAAATTATAGTGGTCAGCTTTTTTAGGTATTAAAAAATAGCCCCTATTATTATCCTCTTTTTTTGTCGGCTATCAATCCTGTCAAGCTTGATTTGAATTCGGCTTCACAAATTTTTTGAGCCAACGCAATTTACTGCAAAATTCTTTTACACAAGGCACAAAAAAGCAAATGTAAAGAAAACGTAGATCTTTAAAAGATGCAGTAATAGCAGGCGAAAAAATCTACCCGAAAACCAGTTTTATATTGATAGCATTCTTGAACCCGAACCTCTAATTATTTGATACCGGTAAATCTGAACCAACCAAAACCAAAATTTTATAAAATGTTGAACTTAAACTAGAACAGAACAAATGAAGCTAAACTAAACCTGAACAAGAACAATAGAGATATTTTAATCTGTTCGATTCCCTGCCTGTAAATGGTACCAAACGTTGAAACACTTCACACATGATTGCGCCCAACAACCAGAAGACTATTTCAAACACTATATGTTAACACCTGTACCTCTGCATGCTTTTAAGTCAGCATTAATAAAAATCGACAAGTAGGACTCACACTGTGATTATTGCAATGTACGTTGAAGAGCCATGAAATAGTTTTTCCTCGTGAGATTCGTTGCCTGTTTTCTTTATCTATTTGAACTCGTATGCCAGGAAGAAAATCCTTCAACTAAACAAAATAGTCTTTCAGAACAGACTGATGTTGCTACCCATCGAAAGCAAACTAAACACCATCAAAATATAAAATATTTTCAGTGTTTTACTATAAATGCTTGTACCATTTAAATAACAAACTTTAGACAAAAACAAATTATATTGCAAGGTAATGGAAAGTTTCGCCTCTTATATTGATAAGAGCAAAAATGCAAAGCAAAATGTTAAGCCATAAACCAAATTTTTTGCACATTTGACATTCAAAAACGTAATATAGCCCTTGGCAAACTATCTTAATTGATTTTAGACAGGACTGTCAAAAATGAAATTACCACAGTTGCTGGAGAAGAAGCCTGCCGGTATTCTTCAATAATCTTATCCTTAAAGGGGAGTTGTCCAGCTTCGTTGGCATATCTAAACAATAAAACAAAATGTAAATTCAGCTTTTATCTTAATGAGAGATCCAGTCTTTTATATCCGGTTTTGTCCGCGTTAACGCAGGTGGCCGGATTCACCTCGTGTTTCTCGACAGTTCGTAAACACCATTATGCCACTTCACTCTGTCAATGGCATCCTCCCTTTTCGGTCCAATCTGATTAATATGCTCCTCCACTTGTTTCTTCCACATCATATTCGGCCGCCAACGCCCTCTTCTTCCCGCCACTTCAAAATCCAACGCTCTTCTCAAAACATGCCCCATACCATCGCACTCCACTCGCTCTGGCTAGTTCATCCAAAGTATCCTTTAAATCCAGCAAACTTATAAGTTCTTGGCTCCTTCTTTTCTCAATCATCTTAACTCCATAAATTGCTCTCATCATGGTTTTTTCAGTTCTTCTCAAAATTGCTATTTCATTCTCCCTCAGACACCACTTCTCACTACCATATAGTATTGCTGATCTTACGCAACTATGATAAATCCTACCTTTCATTTTTAATAAAAACTTTCTCTCATAAAGTAACTCCCCACATTCTCGAAATTTTATCCATTCAATTCTCGTTCTTGCTGTTACCGCTGCTTCACTTCCACTACAGGCGTTCAACCTGTTCCCCAAACAACAAAAATTCTTCACAAAGTCAACCCGGTCAAAAAATGATAATTTTTCACCTGGTTTCACAATTCCTTTCTTTGTATAAACACATAGTTCACCAACAAAACCTTTTGCGAGAGTTGAAGTCCCCCTATTCATTTTCGCGCATCTACCATGTACCCATTTACCACACTTCGTACACATCACCGAATTTGCCATCATCCTCTTGCCGCATTAGGCACATGGATCATTTTTACTCTTGAGTACCTCACTTTTAGAACCGCTCACCATTACTTTGGTTTTCTTGAGGTTCACCTTCAGCCCCTTGCCTTCGAAGGCCTCTTTCCATTTTAAAAACTTCTCTTTTAAATTCTCCATACTTTCACTCATTAAAACCAAGTCATCCGCATGCAAAATTTCATTCATCAATCCTTCTCTTGCATTCTCCGAGATTACATCCGCTGCAATTACAAAAAGCAGTGGCGACAACAAAGATCCTTGATGTACACCAACTTAAATCAAGAATTCCTGAGATAGTTCAAATCCCACTCGAACTTTGGTTTTTGCTCTGTGGTAAAGACTCATCACCGCTCTTGCGATTACTTCTATTAAACCTTTCTTTCCCATCGCCCACTCCATCACCTTTCTTGGAACTCTATCAAATGCCTTCTCAATATCCACAAAACACATGTACAACTTTTTCTTCTTATCCCTATATTCCTCTTGCATTATTCGCACTACAAACAATGCGTCTGTCGTTCCTCTTCCAGGCATAAAATCAAACTGCATTGAATCAATATTTATTATTCTCGAATCCTTCTCTCCAGCACTCTCTCAACAATCTTTATGGCGTGTTCTAACGGCTTTACTTCTCTGCAAGTATTGCAGTTTCTTACATCTCCCTTTCCCTTAAAAATTGATACCAGCACACTTGTTTGCCATTCATCTGGCATTCATTTCCCATCTAATCTTTCCCATCTTGGCAAAGTTTCACCATCACACTAACCCCTACTTCTCCATTAGCAGATATCATCTCTGCACATTCTTCAGAAGGTCCAACTGCCTTTCCTGGTTTCATCACTTTTATTGCTATCGCCATTTCTTCTCGGGTAACATTTTTAGTAGGTCCCTCTACCATACTAGCTTCTGTCACGTGATCCCAATCATTCTCTTTATTCAAAATCTCCTCCATGTGATTTCTGCATATTCTTTTTCTGCCTTTTTCACTAAAACTACCTCCTTCAATATCTTTTCCATCTTTTTTCATAAACTCCACCAGTGTAAAAATATTATTTGATTTTTTGTTCAATTTTGTTAACTTTTTTTCAGCTTTTTTCCTCATAGAATCAGCAACCACTTTCTTTGTTTGATTTTTGATATTCTTATGTTTAGCGTTGTTTTCCTCTGATCGATTTTTACACATCATCTTATGTGCCACTTTCTTTTGTTGTATTGCTTCCTTGACCTCTTCATTTCACCACCATGTATCCCCATGGTTTTTTCTACCTTTCCTCTTTCCACATACTTCATCACAAGCTTGCAGCATACTATTTTTAAACGTATTCCATAGATTGGGTGCATCAACATCAACATCAACCAATTCCCTAACTCTTTCTTGAAAATTTGTTTTCATGTTGTTTTCCTTCAGCTCCCAAACCCTCCTTCTAAAAGTTTGTTCGTTCTTCACTACTTTCTTCAACTTTCTTTTGTCTATGTCTGTTACCACCAGCCGATGTTGCAATTCCCAGGGGATGGCTTTTACGTCTTTTAAATACTTTCTATTGCTTTTACCAACCAATACAATAATCAATCTCAGTTTCATTTCCACCCATACTGTATGTTATTTTTCTCTGCTCTTTCTTTTCAAACCATGTATTTGCCTCGCGCAACTCTTTTATCACAAAACTCGAGTAGTCTTCTTTCCTCAACATTTCTTTTGCCAATTCAATACCCACTATGCACGCCCTCAAAATTATCAATTCGTCTCCCAACATGTTTGTTAAAGTCCCCCATATCAAGAACCACTTCACTAGGGTTTTGCAAGTCCCACTCACTTGTTATGTCATTATAAAATTGATCTTTCTCGCACTCTGGTCTTTCAACCTGGGGAGCATATGCACATATAACTCTTATAACTTCCTCCTCAAAAACCAGCACCATTGCAATCACTCTGTCGCTTTTTCTTCGAACTTCTACGACCTTTTTGCAAAAGTTCTTCCTTTACTGAAATTCCAATACCTCCTATTCCATCATTATTTCCAGACCACCACAGCTTATATCTCCTACCTCTGCAACCAACAAATCGAGCTCCTTGCCCTCTCCACCTTACTTCCTGTAGACAGCACTATCAACTTCTCTCTTTCTTAATTGTTCACACACTTCCGTACCTCTTCCAAAAAAATTTTCAACATTCCACTTCCAAATCTTACTGAAAATTTCTGTAAATCAGAGATTCTTCGCTCCCCCCTGCCCACTTAAGAGTTGCTGGGGAATGGGGACCAATTCTTTAACAAACTCTTTCATGAGGTAATTTTTGATGCTTTGTTTTTTACGGAGAACATTTCCTTGCTTACCTCCAACCTCAGTTTTTAGACATAAGGGGTCCCCAACCTTAGTAAATATAGGCTGGTACCCAAAAGTCGCCTCTTACGACATGCTAGGTGAACAGCCTCACCATTGCATTCCCGGTGAAGCACGGGAATACAGTATGAAATATTTTTAAATAAAACAAAAGACTTCAAATCCAATCAATTACATACTGCCGGACGCACAACTGGTTTTATCATATGAAATTTCGTTAGATGCAATCAATTGTACTAGCTGCAGTAGTTGTAATTGTGGTTGTTCACTTTTAACCCGGTTTTGTCCCCTTAACGGAGTTGGTCGTATTCACCCCATTTCTTCTGCATTGTTTGCATTCAATCCCGCCACATCGCTCAACTCACGGCATTCTTCTCTTCAAGGTTGTAAACATCAAATATGTTAAACGTATATATCGGTTACGATCATAAAAAGCACGCAAGCACCAAGATGCTAACTATGTTATCAACTTGTTCTATCAAAGTAACAGCGAAAAAATGTCATCTGGATTATAAATGGTTCATGCTAATACGCACCAAGCTGCATCAGCAATCCTCGAATAAAATTCCGTCAAACAGCATTGATTTGCTACAACTTATCAAGACAAAGAATATTAAATCGATCGCAGCAATTTTATTCATTACAGATTGGTAGGTACGAATAATTTACATAAGTAATGATTTCACTAATGATAGCATATTCCCAGTAACTACCGCAAAAATCCTTTACTTATTCATATCGCATATACGTCAAAGCAAAAACAATATTATTCATTTGATTTTACCGATTTAAATCTAGTCTGTGGATGATATTAAACCGGAACTCATCCATATGCTTTATTCGTACTCACTTAAGCAAGTCTCTCCGGCGCTCCGATCGCAATTGCCATTCTCTAAGCTCTTCTTTCGAATGAGCCTTAAGGCAGTAATCCTCGTCATCACATTGATTTTGTTGGTGTCTACTCATACGCATATTTGAAAAATAAACAACAAGTATGATTAGAGCTAAATTAGTAGTATCTTGCTTTTATCATCTCCAACACGAACCCACATCTATTCCTAATGTTTCATCCCTGACTTATAGCCTATTTTATAATCACACCGCAGCAACATTAAAAATTGCACTAAACTTACGATTCACACAAAACAAGATTTTCTGTCTCCGGCAATGGACGATACATCCACTTATGCTCAGGGTTCCTCATCAACGATCGGTGTGAGGAAGAGTCACAATGCTCAGAAAATTGCCGTCCATTATCCACATTCAAGGAACATACGACGCAGTGGAAAACACCATTTAGTAAATTTTCTGAAACATCAAAGGTCCTTCTAATTTGAGACCACGGTAATATTAAGTTAATGGTGGGGGCTAAGGGATGCTGAATCTCCAAAAGTGTATTCAATTATTTGCTCTTTTTTGACACCCGTTAAGGGGGACAGAGAATGACGAAGTTCTTCCCTTAGCCATGTTTGAGCCATGAGGACTCTTTTGAAAGACTTTCAATAACTCCTATTCGAAAGCAGGGGTGCCTAGTTTTTATGGTTAGGACCACATTTCACTAATTGAAGTCTTAACGGTCCGCAAAGAGCTATTTTTGGGGGGTTCAACTGGCCTAAATAAGGATTACCATATCCAAAAACACAAAATCAGCGTTGTGAACGCGAATTTTGTTTCCGACAATTGTCACGAGAATAGTCACAGACCAAAAAAGCTTCTTGCACAGGCCGCACTTTGTGCACCCATGCTCTAAAATCAAATGAAAATAATATATTTAAAAATTGTGATAAAATTTGCTTCAAAATCCACAAAAAACTTTTTGGACCCGAAAAAACTTCAAGGTTAACTTCCTTTCGTCACAGAAACCTTGGTTATACCCGGGTTTTTGTCCTTTGGTAAATGATCATTTACCTTGATTCAACATCATAAAGATCTGTTTCTAATTAACTGTTATTGGTGGGCCCAAACCTAGATGTCGCCTTCAGTCAAGGCCACTGCTACGATGTGTTCTCTTAATGGGCGTTCTTTCTCTACTTTGTTCCATTTGTGAAAATTGTATTTTTTTTAGCAAAACCTTAAACCAACTGTTTATTCAAAGCGTTGGAAATAGTATGGAAAATTCCAAATTCTTATCACATGCTACATGCGCAAAAATTTCTCAAAGAGCTTGCAGTAAAATAGCTTGTTTAAGCGATATACTACATTACCTCGATTTAAAAAAACAATTATATTGAGATAAATCAAATTTCTAATACGTGACAATTACTCTCTGATGATATTCCTTTTTCGAATGATAGGTGATGGGCTGATGGCGCATCGTTACTTTTAATCTCATAAGAAAGTAACTGCAACTTAATAAAAATATCATAATGTATAAATTTGCTCACGATTTTGAGGCCTAGGAAGTTGAAATTCTTTTACAAGATCTTTTCTGTCAACGTGAAATTTTGATTCAAGAAGCCATATTTCCTTTTCTATTTTACTATGAGCATAAAAGCAAGTGTCTTGAAATGAGCAGGACTTCCATTTCAATCTGGAGTAATGCCTGAAAAAAAATTCATTTAATTCAATTTCAGCAAAGAAAACCAGAACCAAGATAAAAAAAAACACATTGTACCAACTGAAAAGAATAGCTTCGACCAAGACAAACAATTCTTTGTGCTTTGACAATATTAATAAGACAATAGCACTATTAATAGATAACTACTATCATTTTCCACTCACACTGAGGCTGTACCAGATGGTATATTTGCCAAACGTCTGATCAGCAATTTGAAAGTTTAATTTAAAAAATAATAGAAAAACAGAAAGCAAACCAAATTATACGGTCGTTCCAAGCAACTAACTCCTCGTCAATAAAAGCACAAAGTGTCTACTTTATATAAACAATCATAAAGACGTCAGTTAACTCCTGTAATAAGCTAGTAAACAGTCTTAGTTGCACATAATAAGTATAATGAACTATAGAATGGCAAGGTAAACATTAAACAAGTTCCATTTAAAAGGGGTATCAGAGCAAGCATCATACAGCGTAAGCAAGCAAAGTTTCAATACGTGATAGCTCACGCTACACCTACCTTTTCGACAAAGTTAGTTTAAACCACAAAGGTTTGGTGCAATGTGCATGATCATCAAAAATGAAAAAGAAAACCATTCAAAAATCAAGAAGTTAATCAACTGGCTATTGACAATTGATCAGAACAGAAGTAAACAATGCGTTTTAAATAGCAATTGCCAGGATAATGGTATTTGCTATTCTATTCGGCCACATTCCAAGGGGTTAAAACGCACTTAACACCATATACATACCGTTTAACTGAGTACTAACTTGCAATCTTTTATTTCTCTATCAGCCACCTTATTGCATTGTCGAATAACTGTATATTCAACCTTACGATCGTGTTCCGCTATTTTTTCTACAGTTTCATGGAGTAAAACTTCATTTCTTTGAGTTGAGCACCAAGAGCAAGTATCCAAATCGCCTACAATCAAAAAAGTTAACACAATCTCTTTATTAATAACATAAACCAAGAAGTTCTAAAAATGACCTCAGTCCGCTCATGCCAAAACATCACAAGAGTTTCCTAGTGGGTTACAATTGTTAATTCACTTTGTGGTCACAAGTTGAAAAGTTTTTGTTTCACATACTTCAAAAATCAGTTACTTGAAAGATTTAATTTAGTAATAAAACCAAAACATGTATATTTCTACTTATAGATATCACTTACCTAATTCCACAATTATAGGTGGCGTCCGGTTGAAACAATTGTGGCAAGCAAATAACAAACGACTTTTGGGAAAAACATTCTTAAGACGATAAACTGCTTGATAAACATCTAAAATGTGAGAATATTTTCTACTTGGAGCACAAAAATGAGCTTTCTTTACTAATCTGACTAGAAATATGATAGCCAATAAACTAGTAAACCTGCCATCTGCCACCATAGACAACAAAATTGTCCTAAGGCAAAAGCATCATCCGCACGCACGTGTTCCCAAATGAGCGGTTGATTTAAAAAAATATCAATCAGCTTTAAGGAATCTATGGTAAAGAAGAATGTAGTACTTTGCCATTTTACCATTAAATGGTACTTTTCGGGACATGCCATGTTTGAACTTTAACTAGGTACCCGTTCACACCATATTTCATTACTTATCGATAGCACACCATAGCAATGGACAGCGTATTACGCATGTCATAAAAAACAGCTGGTTAAGTGTTTGAGCATCATATTGCATGCTGCACTGCCAAGGAAAATTGAAGTTTGCATTTAAGCTCACAATTTGGATTCCAACCACGATTAGCGCTAACCACAACGACATCTATCACACAACTGCTAACTTAAAAACCAGTCACTTAGCAGTCTCCCAAGCTCTAGGATGGGCCCAAAGTCACTGATCCATTTAAATTTGAAATAACTCTTTTATTTTATAATATTTTTTAAATTCTTAATATTTTTTTATTTTTTCAGACCTTTAAAACTAATTACGGAAAAATTTAGTATTGCCCAACGTACACAAATTGTAAAATTTTGCTATCAAAATCAAGGCTCAATAATTCAAACCCAAAGAGCTTATTGAAGACTATTCAATGTTGGAGATGCACCTAGTAAGAATGCAATTAAGGGCATGGTTAAAAGATTTGAAGATCAAAGAGCTGTGAGTGATCTGCCACGTTTTGGAAGACCCAAAGCTGTTTGTACGAATGAAAACAAAGGAAGGATACGTGAGAATGTCGAAGAAAATCAAACAACTTCCAAACAAAAACAATCATTGGAACTTGGAATTTCTCGAAGATCTTTAAAAAGGGTTATCAAAAGTCAAAATTTTTATCCATACTAAGTGCAACTCATCCAAGAATTGAAACCACAGGACTTTCAGCCTAGACCACAATATGCCGTTCGATTATGAGAACTTGCCGAAAATGAACCTAATTTTTTGATAAACTGATCGTGTCAGATGAAGCCCACTTCCACCTAAATGGGTGGGTCAATAAACAAAGCTGTCGCTTTTGCGCAAAAGAAAATCCAAGAGCTGTGCATCAGAGAGAACTTCACCCTGTATAGTGCACTGTATGGTGCGCAATAACTGCAAATGAAATTATCGGGCCATACTTTTTTGAAGATGATGATGGAAATGCTGTGATTGTGACAGAAGAGAGATACAGAGCGATGCTTCGAAATTTCTTATGGCCAGCTATAGAAAATCGAGTTACAATGTGGTTCCAGCAGAATGGAGCAAAAGTTCATATTGCAAGAGAAAGCATGCAATTACTCCGGGAACATTTTAATGGAAGAATAATTTCTCGATTTGGTGATATCAATAGGCCATCTCGTTCTCCTGATCGCACTAGCCCCGACATTTTTTGTGGGGATATCTAAAGGAAAAGGTTTTTGTCAACAAGCCCCAATCTTTAATAGAGCTAAAGGAAAATATCACAAGAGAAATAGGAAAAATAAGGCCAGAAACTTTAGAAAAAGTTATGGCAGAGGTAATTAAAAGAGCTCAAATTTGTGAAGCAGAAAATTAAAGGCATATGTAGAATGTTATTTTTCACATTTAACAATACAAGTTTCTCAAGCTTACTAAGGCAAATTTGTGATAGAAAATAAATTTTATCGCCTTTATTTATGATACCATAATTTCATGCATATAACTATTAAAATAAAAAAGTTGTTTAAAATTCAAATGGGTCAGTGATTTTTGGCCCACCCTGTATTTAAATTAGTCATTTTTTTTTTAATTAATCTTACAAATAGAGATAAATTATTATGGAAAAGCGTAATGGTTTGAATGCAGAAACTGCATTGAAAGCAGCAAAAACAGTGCAAAGCAACAAAAATCTTAAAAACCACTGCTACGACCATGTGTGTAGCCTTAAGCCAATCATCTAAAAACCATAAGCATGAAATTGTACACAAGCTTACAAAACAGTTAAAAATAAATAAAATGATAGATATGAGATAATGCAATGAGTATGACTTACCCATATTTTTACAACACACAAGATTTTTTAGTCCTTTGTAGTGTTCAAAAATAATATAAAATAAACCTAGTTTTTCTTGGTCAAAAAAACATGTAGGAATAACTGATAACAGTTAAACAATTAAAATAGACAAAGCGTCAATTCATACTTTTTGCATCAACAGGAACTGAAAAACCTAAACATAATATAATCAATTATTTCCACTATAATAAAAGATTTTTATAATTATTGTATCACTATCCTGAATTTGCTCAACATTATAATTTAATGAAAAGCTGTGATCTAAACTTTCTTTTGTATTCTACTTACGGGTTCGAGTCTGTAGTCATTACTATCCGTTCGTATAAGTATTAACATGTCAATCTGTCACGCTTGGCGATCACTTTCTGACTAAAACTTTTGCACACACAGCCTGCCTATACCTCACTGCAGTCACTACAAATATAGTCTAACAGTTTAAGTACTGTGTTTTTCAAAACTCTAATCTGGTCAAATGACAGAAATCCCTAAAAAATTTGGTGATTAACATTTTCGTATTGGCTATGTTTAAGCAGTTGCGCTGCAGAGTGCATCCAAATTAGAGTGATGGTGCAATGGCTGGAGCGTCCACTCTGCAGTTGATAAACCTGGGTTTATTGAGTCATATCAAAGAATTTAAAACTGGTATTTACAGTACTCAGCAATAGGAGTAATATGCAAGTTAAAATTCCCCAAAGGTCAAAGCATGTAATTATTGTTTGGGCCACAGCAACAGTGCAATTCAATATTAAAAAATTCACAAAATAATCACAAACTACATTTTCTAACAGTTGCTGCACAGAAGCTGTATTGCGTGCAATTGGCACTTTGCAGCAATGACAATAAGGTTCATGGCAGTCGTGTTGCCGTACTCAGTCGAGTTATTTAATAATAAGCTTATCGGCAGTTGCCAGTAACAAGTGTTTTTTAGACGTTGTGCATGGGGAAGAAACCATGCTCAACAGCTTTGTTTTCTGCATTAAAGGCTAGTAATGCTGAAGCAAATTTTTATATTCTTGGCCTCTGATTACCGTTTCCATTGCCAGCTGGCCACTAGTGCTAATATGAATGATCTGCATTCTACTTTTTGGTATCACAGTAAAATTGTATTTGTATTCTTCTACAAGCAAGCAGCAATAAGTCCTTTCTTTAAAAAGACAATAAGTAGTTAGGAAACTGTGCCTACAGAAATATATGATGTTACACCTAAAAGAAAGAAATAAGTCAGCACCTGTGTTGTGCAAGAACATTTGCCATGAGACAATGGAGTGGAAAACCAGCAATGAAATTTGCATTACTTAATGTGAAAACAAAAAAAGAAATTGGGAAACAGTGGCAGTGTTACAAATTTCGTTTTTAGTTTAGTTTGTTTTCAGACTAGAACAATATTTTTTTAGGTCCTTTAAATTCATTTGTGTTCATGACCACAACAATACGATTAGAGCATAGTATGATAGTTCTTATTTATTTTAAAAGCCATTGTTGGTTCTCTTGGGCTATGTGTCATTTAACTAAATGCTACAAAAAATTTGATAACACTTGATCAACTTATTGAACACAAGATCAACACAGAGTTCAAGACGCAGTGAAAATGAGAAGCAATTTTATAATCTTTGAATTAATAGTTACCTTAGTTTAGATTATATACATCATATTCTCTATTCATTACCAGGTCTTTTTCAGTTTCACATAAAACAATATCTAGACCCAGTCTAGTCATCAATGCTGCGCACTATGTAGTTACACCAAAATACAGAAATGCAGATTTAAAAATACAAATTAAACTAAATATCAATAATAAAATCTTCAAATAAAGGCTACTTTTTTTGAAGTGAAGAAGCATAAGTTTTCGCAATTTTAGAGTGATCAAACATGAATTTCTAATTCTTAGGAAGACCAAAAATAACTTTTTATAAGTTTAATGATATCAATTATGGATTTCTGTAATTTTTAAATGATCAAACAAAAATCTATGTGAAATCAAATTTCTGCATTTTAGCATTGACCCTAGCCATAGTATCTTGAGTCTACTAAAGAATGAGCTGCATTGCTAGATATGTGAAATTGGATACTACTGAAACGCAGAAATGCAATTCAGTGTCTTAGGGTCACAACTGGGGTTACAGCTAGGGCTAGGGTTAGGATTAGGGTTAAGACTGGGGTTTGCGTTAGAATTAAAATTATTTTTTGTTTTTGCAGTTACATGCTCAGGCCATTTTTGGCCCATTACACTTTTTTGTACTCCTATTTAATTATAACTGAGTGAACTCAGTAACATAAAATATGGTGATTGATTAAATAATTAAATAATTTTTCTAAAGCATTGCATGAGTGAGCCCGGACTCTGTCAGCCAGTCCTTCAGTAAGACTGGGCAACTACAATAAATAACTGTTTGGCTCTACTGCCTGTATGCCACATAAAGATGAAACCATCCGTCAAGTGCCTTACCCAAGGGCACAAGCAAACTTGCCAGCTAATTCTCCGCAGTTTCCCTTTTATTTTAAGTGTCAAGCAGGGAAGCAGTTAATAATATTTTTTAAAGTCTTCTGGCATTATCCAACACAGCAAAGGAACCCAATGAAACAGCAAACGACTGCCAGGCAGATGCTCTAACCACTACATCAACACACTGATTAGAATTAGAATTAAGGTTAGTTCAAGCACTTGGTAAATTCTTTTGTAAACCAGTGACCTTGAGACTATTTTTTTGCAAACTGGCAATTTATTTGGGTATGTGCCAACTTTAAGTCAGGATAATCGTATCCAAACATTCTGAGTAAACCTTTCTTAAATGTCCTCTGACTTTTCTGTGATTAAAAATACCAAAATTTTGCTTTGTCAAAAGTGATAACCATGTTTTGAGAAGCTACCATATCTAAACTTATCATTTGGGCACTAATACCCTAAAAAGCAAAAATCATGGGCACAACCAGTTGTGAGCACTTGGAAAACACTACTGGAACAGTGCATTCCTACTGTGAAAACAAAGCTACCAAGCAGTTAAAGAGCCATAAAGTTCTGTTCATAGGAATGAAACAGCCACCAGTGTTATCTTAAGTTTTTGAAGTGTCCCACTTCAAAATTAAACCTATTTTTAAGCAAAAAAGACCATTAGGCTACTTATGCCTCAAATGCAAAACTTAGCTACTTCTGAAAATTGAGGCATCACATAGAGCACCTGTTGCTGTATTGACAATGGGTAAAATCAAAACATAAACAGATGGCATTATGATAATTCTTTCAGAATTTAAGAAGAATAAACTAAATATCAGAAATAAAAAAAGTTATGCAAATATCTAGGTTAACACAATTTGGACAAAACTAAAATATGGAAACTCATGTTAAACATGAATTTACTAAAATTAATTTTAAAAAAGAAATTATCGACTTACATAAATGTGAATTAATTACTAGTACCAAGTAAAGAAGTAAAAAATTGCAGAAACCTGAAAATTTACAGAAGTTGATAAAAACGAAAAGTCTAGTGTAAAATTACAATATTTTACAACACAATAGTGTAAAATTAGATAATTTAGTTGAGCTAAATTAAGCGTTTCCAAAAATTTTGATACCTCTGTGATTTTCATAATTAATGTTTTTTTCCATATTTTAGTAAGAATTTCCAAATTTTCGTAATTCCATAAATTTCTAAGTTTTATCTTTGTCCCTCAATTTAATTATCAAATGTTGTCCACTTGGGTTGTTATATTTTTAGTTTTTATCGACTTCATAAATTCTTCTATTTGTGGTAATTTTGTGCTCCTTGAATTGACAGTTTTTCTGTATTTCCATAATCCACTATTTTTGATTTTAAAATGAATGTTTATATATCCATATTTTGCTATGACTATAAAATTTTGTCTTTCTGTGCTTCAGTTAAGCTATTTCATATCGTAACAGGAATTACTTCTTTCCATAAATCTGAATTTCTGAATTTTAGTGTTGTTCCTAAAAAGATCAGTTTTGACCTAAAGTGGACCTGTGTTCAAATTAAGTGCCAATTTGCCAAATAAATTGGTTAAAAAAAAACTATGACGACTACTTACCCATATATGTCACTCCACTTTGCCCTAGCCATGTAATCAGACTGCCTAGCTATAATCATTAATACAAGCTTCAACAGCTAAAAGTGAACATCAAAACAATGTTATTCCACACTATTTGTAGGCTTATTACTCAATTTAAAAGCCAGAACAATCAAAGAATCTCATTTCATTTGTATCACTACTCAGCAGTCCATACAGAATTAATCAAGGGAAGTTGGCAACAAACCAAGTATATATTTTTATTCTTAATTGACGGTTCTAAAACCTTTTTTCTTGGAGATTATCATTTTCTAAGTCTAGTTTTGTATTTTTAATCCTAAATAAAAGCAAAGACTTTTTTTAAAGATTAACATTTTTAATGTCCATTTGTCTAAGCAAAGGTTAGGCATTAATAATGTTTGCTGCATATAGGGAAGTGATGTTGCATATAAATAAGTTACAGCTTGTAGGTAGGAGTCATGTTGCAAATACTGAAGTATAAGGTTAATTTACATGTGGGCAAATCCCTCATACTAACGGCAGGTTGCACAGCCAATGGTGAAATCAGTCATTGTAGTGTTATTTTGAGCTTAAATATAATACATATAGGTAAGTCATAGAGATACAAGTAATCTTGCAATTAGGGAACCCTAACCCTAGGCCTAGCCCAAAACCCAACCCAAACCAGAACGTGTTACTTAACTACTTGCAACATCACCAACCCAACTGAAACCAAAAGGAATGGCATCCTGTCTAAACATCCCCAATAATTGCGGGCTTGTTACCACTTCTTACTGTTACCACAATCTACAATTATAGTGGAAAATAAATCTTATCTTTTGTTCTACCACTGAGTAATAATTTCCACACAAATTACTTTGTTGATGCCTTTGTTTAGGCTACCATTTTGATGGTCAAAACTACACGACAGCCAACATCAAAGCAGAAACAATAAAAGTTGAGAAAATTTGATCTACATGTTTTTGTGGTTGTTGTTAACAATTTTTCATTTTTAAAAATGTTTTTGTTTTAAGTAAGTTGCCATTTTGCTCTAATAATATTGGCTATTACGACCAAAATACTAACGCTTGCCTAAACAAAGGAATCACCAAAGTAATTTGTAATGTAATTATCACTCAGCGATAAAACAGAAAGTTGATTTCCATAAAATGCCTAATTGTCAACTTTTTTTAATGTTTTATGCTATCACAACGCTGAAGTGTGCAAATATCTGTTTACTCTTTCGCATCTGCATAGCTGCTTCTTGCTCCTGACAACAGCGTAGAGATGTCTTTATTAAGGGTAATTCCCTTTACAAAAAATGTGAAAGTTAAATACAGCAGGCATTTCTCGTTTGTCGAGTGTAACGATATTACAACTAGGCCTACATCACAGGCCCCACGAGAGGGGGGTGCAACCGGTGCCCCGCACCAGGGCCCGTAAGATTCTGGAAGGCCCCAAAAAATCAAATTCCAAATTGTAATGTGCAACACTGCATATATTATTTATTGTTGCTTTGAAGCTGGAAAGAGTTTTCCATGTGCACTGTCATGAACAAATTTCGCAGGAATGTTGTGGAAAAGGCATTTATACAGGAAATCCAAGCTTTAATGTCTAACCAGATGTCAAACTTGCAAACGTTTTCAGAATCACTGTGACGAAACAATGAATGAAAGTACTACAATACCCGAGTGTAGCCGTTTGACTTGGTAGTAGTAGGGTAGGATAAACAAAAAATAAGATCAAAGAATCACAGCAGTGCATCGAAAGTCGGTATGTGGAAAATAGGATGAGGAAATGGTATTAAGGTCTGTCGACTGCGAAGCGGCCGCTCAAACCCCTTCACCGCCGCGCCGTAATGATCGTGTAACAATGGCATTGGTCGTTTCAACGAAACAGAACATAATTTTTTGTTTTATTTTTTTTTTTTGTTTTATTTGCCATATTTATCCTCCATTCACGAGAAAGCGAATTGTATCGCTATACTTTGGACGGTAAGTCCGTACTCGCTTGGGAGTTGCCTTTTTCGAGGTTTATGGGCCACCTGTCTTCCACATGAAGGTGGGGCGTCCCGTTAAGTGCCTTGCCCAAGGACACAACAAGCGAACTTGCCGGCTTGTTCTCCACAACCTCCCCTAAATGCCGAGCGCCAAGCAGGGAAGCTGTGAATACCATTTTTTAAAGTCTTTTGGTATGACTCGACAAGGGGAATGAACCCCAGGTCTACCGACTGCGAAGCGGACGCTCTAACCACTACGCCATCGCGTCGGTTGAGATAATGTAGACAAATAGCTTGAGAAACATCCGATACTGGGCTATGATGGCGGATCCCATGATTTTGTCTCAGGGATCGCCATTCACTATTCCACCGCATTTGCCCCAAAACTTTAAAGTTTCTTGATAAATTATTGTAGCTTGTATTTTGTTAATATACTTATTTATTAAAAATAACTATAGTCAAGCAATCGTGTATACAAATAGTGGGTTGCATGGTTATGAAATTAATCTGTTCATAAAATATTTGAAAATGATATCGATTTGAAAAAACAGTGGAGCAACAACTTAATAAATACAATGAGCTTTCCATTAAAAAGATTGTGGAAGGCAAAAGGCACCCCGAAAGTGTGACTAGACTCAGTTTGCATGTCCCTCTTTTAAAAAAAGGTTTCAGCCACGTCACTTGGTTTCGGCTTTGCTTCTGTAAATTTAAGAAAGTTTCAGTTTTTTGGTATGGTATCAGCAGTAAAATTTTAATAACCTTTATTTTTTGTACAAGAGTTTTATCTTCTCTAGCAACAAACTGCTCTCAAAATATTACGCTAACTGCGTGGGCTACCGGGTGACTTGGTTATAAAGTAGGGACAAGGCGGCTTTGCCGGCGTCACCCGGCAGGGGCCCTCGATCAGTGACGTCGGGGTTTAGTATTTCGGTTCAACCGGCTGCACCGGCTTCACGCATCGGGCTCTGGTGTAAGCAGCAGCGAAAAGTTCATGAATAATATGCACTTTCACAACTCCTACACACAAATTCATGATCATCATATTCTCTTAATCATGACTGGTAATGCTCACAAAAAATCTTGCCACAAATTATCGTTATGCTTGTCCGAGAGAAGGGATTGAAACACAATCAAAACTGATGGTAGCGGCCAAATGGTGGTGGTTTTTACAATTACAGAAATAAACTGTTTAGTGGTAAACCTATTTTGAGATGTGGTGCTGCCCCTTTCCTATTTATATTTGTGATATTTAGTTCTTTGGCTGCGTATTTGTCTTGTTTCCAGCATAGCGACAAAAGCGGCTATGACTTCCCCAAAATCATTCACCATATTTCAGTAGGGGCACATCAGGCTGAGTTATTTTCAAACAAATATTCTCTCTAAATTCAGTTTTACAAATTGTTATGGTTAATGGCTTTAGGCTGATTTTGTCTTTAACTTGGGATTTTATTACAATGCTATATAGAATAAACAGCAGTAACTTAACAGGTAGCATATCAGCAAAAGAAAAAATTCTTGCTTCATAATACAGGGTGGGCCAAAAGTAGGTATACAGTTATTAAAAGTAGGGTTTAGGTTTAAAAAGTAAGTTTGTAGTTCTCATTTAGGCACTTTTAAACTTCAAGAATGCTAGTTATATCTTAGACAAAACTATTTAATCTCTTAAGTGCTCAAAATCTCCTCCGCCAACATTGCAACATTCTTCACGCCTGTCCAAAACACTCTGACACCCATTTTCTTTGCTCTTCATTTAAATTATTTGCCATTAAACCTAAAATAATCACGATTTACAAAACTGTACTACCTTCCAACCAGCTAGAAAACTAATGTAAATTCAAGTTAGAATTATTATCTAAAAAATAAAGAATGTTTGTGCTACTTAACAAGTAACATAAAGTACACTGCATGTAACTTCAAAGCATATAAAAAATACTTTAATAACTGTATACCTACTTTTGGCCCACCCTGTATATACGACGGCGTCGCCCGCAAGGCCCCCATCAGTAACGTCGGGATTGAGAAAGTCGGTTCAGCAGGTCAAGCCTGCTTCACCTATCAGGCTCTTGTATGAAGAGTGACCAAAAGTTTATGTGTTTTCTGCAAATAAAATTTTTACGACTTTTTGTGCTCCTTTTTCTAATGGAATTTTCAGGAGCGTCGATAAGAGGGTCCAGGGGTGCCTTTGGTTTCGGACCCGGATACTTGAAAACGTCGCGCACAATGTTAACAATATATTAGACCTAAGTTTCCTATTTTTCATGTTAACAAATGCATAATCTATATTATATTTTTTGTGGCATGATGACTAATGTTTTCTTAATTTGGTCAAAGAAAATTTGCTTAAGTACTCATTTTTAAAAAAATTTGGGCCCCCAGAATACTTCCTCGCCCTGTGGCCAGAAACATATCATATGGGTTCTTGTAACTCTTAAAGCAGATAACTTCCTAAACGTATCATTATTTTAAGCCCCAAATCAAACCCCTAAATTTTAAATCAATATATCCCATATGAATCAATCAATTTGTTTAAGGTCAGATCTTACAAAATCATTTCACATCAACCCTGTTGTGTTTTGGTTGGCTCCATTAAACAGGAAGATTGCATTTTACTTACCGGTTATTGATGATTGATAATGATAAATTGCATGATATTCACATTTTGTTTTTGACTTACTTTTAGCCTTATATTATTCCATAGATATAATATAATAACTGTGCTTGATTTATTACCCCAGATATAGAAATTAAATTATTTAAATAGTAAAGTAGTCAGACAGCAATGTCTTATTCGTATCAGAGTGGAGCTAAAAAAAGAAAAAAAGCGCAGAAAGAAAGGCAATTTCTGAGCAATTATACCAAACACTCATTCATTTGTAACTGGATAAAACCCGGCAACTACAGTTTACCAGACAATTGTTAAAGGGGGGCCCGGTATTAATGTTGGTACTGGGCTCGGACTGTTCTCTCAACGGCCCTGCTAGATCAAGTCGTTCTTGCGACAAATTTTTCTTCAAAATTGACGTTTCGTATCTGTAATGTAACAATCAGTATCTGTGATGTAACAATGTTTTTGTGATTACGTAATTGTCTGCCCTGTTGGAGAATAATTTTTAGTGTTTCTTTATATTGGCTGTCTTCATATTTTTAGGTTGTACAGTTTATATGTTACACTGGTAACATCTACCGTATTCTGAAGAAGCTCCCCGGTAACTAAAGGGAGCGAAACGTCAATTTTGAAGAATAAATTTGTCGAAAGAACGACTTGATCTAGTTGTGATAAATGTAAAAGCATCCTTGAGGATCGTTCAACCAAAATTTGGGTAATTGTGGTGGTTCATGTTTTTTAATAATATAATAAGTTTTTAATAAGTGTGTTGCGTTTGATCGGTGTCGGTCGAATCATACCGCAAGGCATGTGGTGAGCCTATTGGCGCTGTGTCTAGGGATGAAACACCTTATCTATGTAAGCAAGCAATAGATGAGTTAGGTGTGGTTGTGTTCTGCATTAAGTCGTGCCTAACAGAAAAGGATGACAAACTATCCAGTGGAGTGGGTATCGTTCGTGTTAGCTTAATATGTACTTTAAATGTTAAAATTGCAACTGCAATAGTAAGCAAAAGCATAAATGCATACCATGAACATTTGAACAGTTGGTTAATAACAAACATAAGCGTTTTATTCCATTCTCCGCCATAATATAATTGCCAATATTCAAAATAACCACTTCTAAAATGAGTCGCCAATATTTAAAATGACAGCTCCAAAATGCACATTACTTTGGCACTAGCAAAGAGTGATTTACTAGATTGCGCATCTTGACAGTATCCATTGTGACGTATGCTGGCGAGATCGTTGAAGTTTTCAAAATGACCGCTTTTATTGGCAGCAGCAGCAGCAGACTTTTACAAACTTAAACAAGATAGTTTAACGATAAAAGTGTTTAAAATTCGTAACAACTGTAAACAGAAAGCAATTACTAAAAGTTAATTTCAGAAAATAGCTCCTTGTCCCCAGTCACCAAAATGTAACCGATTTGTTGGTCTTTTGATTGCTTCTAAACTTCTGCTTAAAGATTACAATTGCCAGACAGCAGGCGCGCTACATACATGAAAGTTTCTCTCGCCGAGCGATCCTTTCTTCGTGCAATTGCGGTTGAATGGTTTTCTCCCACTATTAAACGAACTGTGAACTGCAAGTTTTACCAATAACAAAATGACTTAATAAGTATCTTAGATACAGTTTCATTTGCTAACACTTTCTCACTCAACTAATTTTTCTTCTCTATCGCAGGGTTGCCAGACAGTTTAAAGCACTTTCAGTCATGCCTCAGTAAAAACATATGCCAAAATTAGCCAATTTTGTGATAAAAACATGCTACATAATTGCTAAATTCAAACCTTATCTATGTTATTGATTAAAGATATTATTATATGACTAGAAACATTATGTAACTGAAAAATTTGACTTTTGAAAAGTTGTTTTATAACCTCTTCAAATTCATCTTCCAACTTCTTTTTCAGAACTAACTTTACTATTTCCAAGTTGATCTTTCTCTCCAATTTCAACAGATGATGAATATAGAGTAGCAGTGAACAGACTTAGCATTTTCTTGGTAACTTGGAAATCTTTGTAACATATTTTCCTTGATAATAAATATGATTTTATTCTGAAAACAAAGTTTAAGGCACTAATGCTTAACTTGTTTTTTTGTTTACTTTTTAAATTTGTCACAAGCTCGACAGCACCTTTATTTACTAACAATGGTTGATAAAGATTACACGAATTGAATTTTGATCGGTTGATGCATGGTAGCCTAGCCTGTTTCAAAGGACAAAGTATCTTGTCTTTAACTGGTTGTAAACAGATATTGAACTTGTACGGTTTGCCTCAAATCATGCTTGTTTGAACAAAATCAGTTCAAGAAATAACGTTGATTTTGACCTTAGATTTGCATTTCCAGCAAGTATGGATAAATATTTACATATCTTGTTACTAAGTGAAATCATAATTAGCCAGAATTAGCCAAAAATGCAATGGCTAAAAACAATAGTTGTTTTTTAGCTGGCAACATCAGCAGACCTCTGAATTCAGCTGGAATAGCTAAAATTAGCCAAACTTGGCAAACCTGCTCTATCGTTACACATGGGCCGGATTATGGCCTGATCCAGTTTACTGTGAGGTCACAAAACGCATGATGACATCATGAGTGGCATAAGTTTTCGACCCAAAGTACATTTATTTCATTAAGCAATGACAACCGTTGGTTATATTGTTAAGCGGCAATGGAACGTGAAATGGGTCCCAAATCAACAAATAGCAGCATACTTTACTATGGAAACACAGCATCTGCTGTTGCCCATTTTGGTGTAACTTTTTTAACTTATGCTCTATTTCAAAAATTTTTTTTTATTTTAAAGCTGAAGTTCGTGGCACATAAATAAGCTAAAAATATAAATTCAAGTAGTATTTACTGGAGAAAAAGGGTCCTTATAGTTGATTGTCGCTTGTTTTAAGCACGATTCTTCTACCCATTAATTGGTTTAATAGTTCATTAAGACCTGCTACTAAAGCTTAGCCAAAGATCTGTTTTTTGAGTTATTCTGTGGTGTACAAGTAATCGAATTAAAACGTTTTCTTTTTTTCTAGCCAAGATCAGTCAAAAAAATTTAGAAATTTTTGTACAAGTTGTGAATGGTGTGATCTTTTGGAACACTTGCTAAACTTTCTGCAGGGTTGCATATATTTTCCTCTCTACTGGTAAAATATAATTTAATTAAAACTTGAAAACATAAAAAACGTTTAGTCAGCAGACTAGCTAGCGGCATCAGAGATTGCTGAAGAAATGTCGTTATGATAAATTTTTGAATAAATTTCACCAGTAACTTGAAGCGTTATATTTGTAGCATTTCTACGTCCGGTTATGTATAGTTTAATGTGGGCTATACTTTTTTATATTTTCCTTGCTCAGTTACTGCAATGAGCAGTGGAAGAGTACTGTTTAAAGTTTTTGTTTCTAGTGTTGCGGTGGTGCCTGTGACTTGTGGGCCGACTGCTCACTCTGTGCAGCCTCACTCCTCTTACCTCAGGTTGGCTATTTCATCTTGGTTTCATCTATTTCACCTCAGGTTGCTAGAATAAGAGGTGCGCTGTTACCTCTGAACTATTCGACGAACAAATCCTCCCTCTAAAAAACTTGTACTACCTTGTCACGCTCTCTGTGTCCTCTTGTACCTTTGATGCAACTGACACAGCTTTTTCTTGAATTTTTACTTCTGCACAGTTGAGAACTTCTTTAGCAGAGCCTGCGGTCTCCCGACTCTGAAGTCTACTAATCTTTCATAAGATTCTGTCGTTGCAATGCGGACTCTAAGGCAGATTTTCTTTGGTAACTCCACCTTTATATAGGATCTTTGGGCTAAGCTGGGCGAATTGTAATAATTGTTTGATCATTATTAGCAATTTCCAATCTCGAAAAAAAATCAGGCGATGAATATACCACCTTAACGGCTTCAAAGTTACCAGCTCTGCTTCCACCTGCATTTTCACTACAAAAACCCGACCAAGAAGAGAATATTAACGCAAATTGCTTATCCACAGAGGACATTGCAGTGCCCAGCTGAGCAATGAACTCGCAATCTCAAAATAAACCACTTCTGTATTGTACAAATCTACGTTGCCGCAATGCCAAACTTGCAAATTTAAAGTCTTCAAAGCCTTTTTGCTACGGTAGCTGTTTTACCAAAATATTTTTTTATGT
Organism: Trididemnum clinides; assembly: GCA_963675345.1. Taxonomy (NCBI): domain Eukaryota; kingdom Metazoa; phylum Chordata; class Ascidiacea; order Aplousobranchia; family Didemnidae; genus Trididemnum; species Trididemnum clinides. Next base: position 14,307,556 of record OY776295.1, read on the forward strand.
TAGAAATTTATACAATGAAGCTTTTACTTCACAATTTAGGCCTACATTTATACAATTAGGCCACACATTTATACAATTTAGACCTACAGAAGGAGTCAAATTCCAATGTCAACCAAGAGGTTTTCACAACGACATCGTTAAGGTTTTTGATTACTAATGCAGAACCTTTCACCAATAGTCATATAAACTGCAAGTTGGAATTCCAATTTCCAGGTGTTTTTGCCTGGAAATTGGAAATGTAGCATTTCTACCATTTAATTTCAACTGTTAACGAACTCACTTCCCACAGGAAATGTTCACTTAAGCGGAAATCACCTATGTACTTAAACTCATTTTAACACTTGAAAAGCGAGCAGCACTTTTTCTCGCGAACTGCTTTTCTTATGTAATTACTAGGGCCCGCTAAAGTCAATAAGGTCAAAATTTTTTCAGGACCTTGTTACTTGATCAAACGTGTACTAACGTTCGTTTCAGGTGTTCAGGAGTCTGTTTTGGTAGATTTTATAAGTCAAAATTTTGCATCAAGTCAAAACTTGTCAAAATTGTCTTCATCAAAAATTTCCTTGCAAAAACGAACAAATTTATATTTTTTTATATTTTTTTTTAATTTTTGAGTGCTATTAAAATTTTATGCGCAGTTTTATTTGATTTCAAACTTCTCAAATAGTTGCAATGGTAAAAATGTGTGCGGTAATTGAGATGGAAATAGCACTTATTATGCATGAAATCGTCATTGTTGATGCATAAATACATAATTGTTAGACAATTAATCTATTCCTATAAAACCTTTGCGCTCTTTACACGTGGTCTTTTTAAGTCGTAGCTTGCAAAGCAAAGAATGCCTAAACAAGCCAAATCTTCCACAGTGAAAGCTAGGCAAATTTGCCAGAAATATCCGGATGAGTTTTCGGCAACTCCTGCCCGCGACTTGCGATGCAACCTTTGCGACGTGTTAGACAAATGCCACAAAACGTTTTTTGTGGAAAGTCACCGAAAAAGTAAGCAACACCAAAGAAAATTGGAGACGAAGAGCAAATCCCAAACTAAGCAAACCTTTTTACAACTCGATCAAGTAAACTTCAAGGAAGAGCTTGTCTCTTCATTCTTAGCTGCAGATATCCCACTTCATAAACTGAACCATCCTTCTTTAAAGTCTCTGTTTGCTATAATGGGAACAGTATTGCCTTTGGAGACTGCAGCCCAGGCATGTGTTGCTTAATTAGCATCCCAAAAAGAAGAACAAATTCAAGAATTACTTCGTGACAAAAAAATGTGTTTAATTGTGGATGAAACAGAGATTGCTAAACAAAAGTATATTAGTGTGCTTGTGGGCAGCTTAGATGCCCCAAATCAGACATTCCTCGTTGATTGTTATCTGCTTGACAGCGGTAGCAATGTTAATAGCAGTATTATTCTGCACACTGTGGATGACATATTGCGACAACTTGAAACAAAACGCGAGAATTTTTCATTGTTCTTGACTGATGTTGCTCGGTACATGTCTTTGGCTGGAAAGACATTAAAGGAATTATACCCTTCTTTGATGCATGTCACCTGCGTTGCGCACTTACTACATAACTGCGCTATGCGTGTGCGTGCTCATTTTAAAAATGTTGATGAAATAATAGCAACGATCAAGGCAGCAACAATCAAAAACAAAGATCGCAAGAAAGATTTTCATGATGCTGGTCTGCCATCTCCTCCTGACCCTGTAATTACAAGATGGGCAACTTGGCTTGGAGCTGCCTTATATTACAGTGAGAACCTTCCAGCTGTTCGTACCATTGTCAACAATGGGACAAGTGCAGGCCTCTTAGTCAGCAGAGCAAAAGACGCTATCAATGTGGAAGATTTGGTGCCGGACTAGGTTGAAATAAATCAATACCGGACTCTAGCAGCCAACGTAGAGTTCTTAGAAGGAAGTGCCTGCACGATAACCGAAGCATACGGACTGCTGAAGAACATGCAATTCGATGATGATCCATGCGCAATTAAAAATTACATTAAAAAACGACTATCCAACTCTGATTTAGAAACAACAATAAACTGTACCAACTTGACAATTGACCCAACAAGCTACGCACTATTGCAAAAAGCCCAGCCAACCTCTGCTGCTGTTGAGAGGTCGTTTTCTATGCTCAGTAAATTACTGAGAAAAGACAGAAATTTTGATATTAAGAACGTAAAAAAATATATGATGCTGTATTACAATAAAAAGTCCTGGTAATTATAATGTATGGCTTTCGTGAAAAACATCATAGACAGACTGTTAATGTACAGTACAGTTGCGATAACAACGCATTTTTTGTATTACACGCTAATTGATACCGGTACACACAATGGCTCGTTATCCTAGGTTTTGACGTCATGAGTCGCTTTGTTGCATCAGCTTCAAGACTGAGTGATTGAGAAAATGTTTAAAGTAGGCTACCTTCTTCTTAAAAATTTTATGTAAATTGCGGATTATAAAAAATTTTTAATCAAAAAAGTGCAACAAGATATAAATAATAGGCGAAAACGGTTAGGTAAAAATAAAGTCAAAATTTTGCTAAAATAAAGTCAAAAATATATTTTTTTAGGTCAAAAATAATAAATGGCCCTAATAATTACGTATATAAAGCGCAATTCTGTCTGTGCGTACGCTTTAGCTCCTCAGAAGCTACTGAACGTACAAACATCAAACTTGGCACGACTAATCACCACCTCGGGGTGTCATAAGAACATTTGTGACGTCAAGATGACGTCATAATCAAGATAATTTTTTATTGACGTTTTTTGATAGAGCACAATCATTTTGTGATCAAACAAAAGCTAGCACCCAGCCAATTAGTTTACAACAAATTTCATTCCTTTGGAGTTTAAGATGATGTCATAATCAGCGCTTCATTGCACATTTCGTTAGCTGTATTCCCTCAAAAATTACTGGTCGTGGAAATGTGATCAGTGTTGCCAACTTCATAAGACAAGAATCCGCTATGTTAGACTTCAAAATCCGCTAGAATCCGCTAAATGCATGGTGGAAATTCGCTAAAAAATCCGCTAAATTTCAAATTTCTTTTGTTGGTCACAAAATTCTTGAAATCAAGAAAGAACAAAGACATTTTAAATGTTAAAAGCATAAACTAACAAGCAGTAGACCTATTCCTGTATTATCGATACGTATTAGACCTACATACCTGTAGAAACAAAAAAGCAATAAAAGAACAGCCACTATAATCATGAACACAACAATTTCCAAGAATGCAGCAATACGAATAGCAATAAAAGCCAACATAATTCTCATGGGTTTGCTGATAACATGGTAGCTAATTTTATTATAAATAGGCTATTATAAATAATTAAATCTTCTTCAAACAATGTGCTAATGCAATTGCTTGTGCTAAGCTCTAGCTCAGATTCTTCTTCAGATCTATATACTTGCATAGTACCGATTTGACTCACCACTTCCTTTGGTAACTCAAATGTATCACAAGACTTTCCCACTCTCTTCATGCCACATCTAATAGCTAAAACAGCATTAACTGAAGCAATATTTATTCGATTTCGAAGCTTTGATTTAACTAAGTTCAATTGACTGAATAGTCTCTCAACTTCAGCATTAGAATGGGGCAGTGACAGAATACTGATGGCCAGTTGACAAAGATCAAGATATGGGTTAATCCCAGCTGCATCTTTATAATGACAAACTTCATTCCAAAACTTTACAGTTGATGCAGTTTCTTGCCATTGAACAATGGTTAACTGACGCCACTGAATATCAATTCGTTCGATTGACTCTGCACTATACCCAAAAGATGCAGCTAAATCCACTATTGGTTCTTTCACAACTCGCAAACACTCAGCCACACTAAATAAGGACATTTTTTCCAAGGTTTCAAAATTGTCTGGAAGTCTGCTTCGTAGTTCAGTGCAAAGTTTTACTACAAAAGCTGAACAGCGATACCGCAACATACATTGAGACTCTTCTGGCAAGTTTGACATGGAACAATTTGTTTCAAACTGATATCCGAGATATGCGCGCGTGTCAACATATTCCGAAATATCTTGAGTCAACGGGTCAATTTTCGCAGATGGTGTGAGTACTCTTTTACTTGTAGCTAAAATCAGATGAGTTAAATCTGCTAGTAACTTTGTAGGATCAACATTTTCACCTTGAAAGACTTTCACAGTTTGCTGTACATCTTGCAAAATTGAACGAAGAAATATAAGATACAACTTGTTAACTTTGTCACTATACATGTTAAATAACATTTCAGCAGTGTAGCATTTCTCGGAAGACCTAACAACTTCAAAGTGAAGTTTGAGCTCTTCCCATTGGTTCAATATACGAACCACGGCAGGTTCCATAGAAACCCAACGAGTATCACACACTCTTGTTAACTTAAGAGGTTGCTTGCCATTATTCAAAGTTTCATACAAGGCTTTGTAAGTGGCTTGACGCTTGGTTGAATGGCTGAACCAGTTGTATGTTTCCTTGATCATAAAATCAACATTTCTGGGCAAGCTTTCTTCTGCAGCATGAGATATTGCCAGCTGGATCGAATGACAAACACATCGTACCATCACTAAACATGGGAGATGGAATTCTCTTTTAGCTAGCTGATATACACCATTGTTCAATCCAGTATTGACACTTGCATTATCAACTCCTATGCCAAGCAATTTATTGGTGTTTAGTTTCATACTGTGCAATAACTGCTTAATAGCATTTACAATTGATTGTGCACATCCGTCTTCCAGATTAACAAGACCTAAGTGAGTGGAAACAATTCTTTCCAAACTTTTGCTAAAATATCTCATAACTACACCCAGCAGTTTCGTCACAGTAATGTCAGTTGATTCATCAATCAATATGCTACAATGAGAATCACCAACATCTTCTCTTAGAATTTTCCTAAAGTGTGGGGCAAGAACATTGACAATGATATTTCTACACTTAGTTCTATGAAGTTTCAGGTTTTTTGTAGCAATACTATCATAAAAAGCTTTCTTGCATGCTTCAGATAAATGATCAATAGTCAAAAATGATGTGTGTTCTGCCACTACTAATGCTAATCGTCCTTCTGCTTGACTTGTTGTTTCTTGTGCAGTTGTGGTGCAGCCTGCACTCCACTTACTCAATGTTTGTTGCTTCACATCAATGAAAGGACTGGCAGCTTTTTTATGCTTTTCAGATTTAGCATGGCGTCTTAAGTCAGTTAGTTTTGCAATAAGATCACATTTGCAATAAACACAGTAAGCTTTCTTTTCTTCTCTCTGAGAAGGCTTTAACCACCCTTTCAACTCTGGCAATGTCAGCCATGCCTTTCGAAATGACTGGTTGTAAGTAGGCCTAGATGGTGGCATCATGTATTTACCTGTTATAATAGAATTAAGTTAGCACAACTATTTAGTTTCAACTTAAGTTAATAGCCTTGGCCTACTTACTGGTATGCCTATTTTTAACTGTTTTTGTGACCAATTGACAACTACTACCGTACCGACTACTGCAATGCCACTCAGCATTATAATACTGCAATGGCATTTTACATGGGGTTCGGGGACCGTTGCTCGGATATATAATCTCAATGCAATTGTAAAATACCATTTCGGAGAAATAGAGACTTCCAATATTATTTATTTCATTGCTACATTTTTTCACGAATCCGCGATTTTGCAAACGGACCACCAACACTTTCGTATAAATCCGCTGTCCGCCAAATGCAAAAATTTTCCGCTAAGCAAGCGCAAAATCCGCTAAATCTAGCGGATTTTCCGCTAAGTTGGCAACACTGAATGTGATTAAACGGATTTTCAAAAGTGAAATCATCTCTACAGCAACTTAAGCTCATTTAAAATGCAACGAGCAATTCCTTATTTAAGCATTTTAAGTCTTCTAATTATGCTTCTTCTAGCACGCTTACAACCTGCTGTATGATGTCATAATGCCGTCTGGCACGATTAACACAGTCGATTGCTGCCAGAGATCATAATGTGTTTTTTCAAAAATTGCAACATTTTTACAAAATCAGTTTAATTAAAAAACTAATTTGTTTCCTCATTTCTCAACCGATTTTCAAATTTTTTCAAAAAATTAAAGGTGATTTTAAAGCGATTTCTATAGTATGTGATATGTGTCTTTAGTATTACATTTTATTCTGAAAAAGCTGAACTGAGTAATACCTTGTAAGTTAAATACAAAAACGTTATAATAAATTACCAACAATTAGTGTCCTTTGAAAGCTTAGGAAATTTGATTTTCAGCAATATGTGACTTCAATTACTTAAGGCTAAGGATTAGTTTACAGTGGTTGATCAAAAATTGTTTGCCATGCATCATGCATTATTTTTAGTCGAGCAATTATCCTACCTAACCAACCCAACTTGTAACTGTTAGACAAAGTTAGTTCTTGGGTAAATTTTAATTACTTTTCCTCACAAGCATGGTTCTTTGGCATTATCTTTGTAAATTTTCTAAACCATTTATCAAAAAATGAAACCTCTGAACGTTATGAAATATAGTTTACCGGTTAAAAGTACTTAAGGTTTTACTACCTGCATTTCACAAAATTGCATTTTGTCTATTCTTCCTTGCTAGCGTGGATCTTTGGTGTTATCCATCAAAATATTCAAAAAGATTCGTGTAAAAATAAAGTCCCTAAAAATCTAAATCTTTATGCAACTTAGAGTTACCATATCTGATGAGGCGAAATCCCGGACGCCCTTTTCGGTCATGTTCACACTATCATGTATTGGCAGTTGGTACCATTACATTTGATTATTGTTACGAATACGTAAATTTGGTGAAGGAATAGTTTTACATATATATGTATAGAATCGTAATCTGTTTGTTTTGCCGTGATTATTTTATTTGTAAATTTGAATTGTTTGTAGTTCTAACTTGCTAAACTGTTTTCAAAAAAAAAGACCTCTTTTTTCTTTCGGATTTATAAATAGATTTGTAACTCACACGTCTTTCTGACGTCACAATGGGTGTCTACATGACTTAGTTTTCCAGCGTATTCTAGTGATTCTTGCTTCTTCTCGAAGATTTTCCTTTTTATTATTATTGTTACCGATTATGTAATTTATTAACCGTGTTTTCCCTGTTTCACGTGATGTTCTAGCAATTTCTAGATTATTTTCCAGCCGTATATATAAGGCGGCGAGATTTTATTCATTCAGAGGTTCAGAGATTGAGTAGTAGATCAGAGTAGAGTAGAAATTAGTGTTGAAAAAGGTGTTGTTGTATGGTGATTGTTGTGACAGGAATCAAGCGATAATTTTGATGGCTTAGTTTTAGTTAGTCTCTGATATTTAATTATTGAAGTTCTTTAGTTTTGTGTTTTGGCAAGCGAAGGGATTCGAGGTTATAAAGTGGTTTGTGAATATATTGTTCTGCTGTTGATCGAGAAGTGCGCGGGTTAAAGTAACTTAGTGGCAGCCAATCTTTCCCTAGCTATTAAGTTGCAACCAAACTTAATTATTCGAGCGATACTGCAAGTCGCTTCAATTTAAGAAATAAATTTAAATTGAAATAGAAAAAAACTATTTAAAACGCGACAATTATTGACATATGTTTTGGCCTTGATTATGAATATATTTTACCCAAAATGGAGGTGTTCTCCGAAAAAAATAAGGTCACAAATTACTTTGCTGCTACCAATTGTGTTACTCGCGGTAGATTCGACCGAATCCAAGTGGTCAGTTCAGACAAACGGGTCGGATTTTGCCAGCCACGAACAAATCACTTATGATTGACAAAAAAATCCCTGACATTTAAGCACTCGTCCCTGATGCAACAGTAAAGTACCGGACACATTAAGGAAAATCCTGACGTATGACAACCCTAAACCAACTTCAAGTAAAACATTTGGTGATTACCTAAAAGATGAGTAAAAATAAAGATGGTCCTGTATTAACTTTGCAAAAAATGTTACTGTTGAACTACATACCATCTAAATGTGTTGAAGGAATTTCCTTTGCATTTAAGCGAGAGCGGCGCAGCCAATTTAATGTCAGTTGATTTGATGTTATTAATCTCGACATTATTAATGGGGGCTCTGCTATTGCAATAACCCCATTGTGAATGCTTTATTATTTTTTGACATATGCAAAAAATTAGCGTTTTAAGTTCTAACCATAATTAAGAATATTGTCAACCAAGAAATTCTAAAAATAAAATGTTAAATGACTACTTAACTGCGACGCATTTACTCATTATTGTAACTGTCCTGTTTTGCCCCACACTGGTCTATTACAAAAAACTTAACTTGCTTACCTGATATCAAATGCAAAAAAACAATCATAGTATCTTGAAGTTGAATTAATATTCCAAAAGCTAAATCATTGTCAAACAATCTGTTCGACCTTTATCCATTTGTAATCAAGAGAAACAAACCAAAATTTTACCAGAGTTCCAAGTGACCAACTGACTTAGCCCTCAAAGCTACATCCTTTTTTAGAATCTTCTTTGCTTTGAACGAGCTTGCACATCAGTGTTGTCAAAAATAAAGTATAAATTGACTTTTTTGTAAATCCTTGCAGATATTTGACTGACCTGTTTTGCCCCACTTTCTCCGAAGATACCGTAATAATCAGATGATTGTTGATTTAGCTATTGTACCTACGGGTATGCAAATAGTATGAAATTATTTTTGAAAGATTTTATGTTATTTAAATAATATCTTTTTTATTGAAAATATTTAGTATTAACTTTTCTTATTAAAAATGGTTGGGATATTAACACACCCTACTAAGCTTGGTTTCACCAATTGAAAATCCTATGAAACTAAATTATTTAGAATTAAATTTATTGTTTCCCTGTAACAAATTAGCATCAATGTAATTCAACATATAATTCAATTCAAATTGGTTTTTAAATTAATCCTAAAATTGGTGTTTGCCCTATAGTTATCAGCCTCGAATCCGCCACTTTTCTCGCGCCAAAATGTGATGGCTATATGCAAACTTTCTTATAGGCGCGCAGGGTGTCAAAAATAGTTACTGGTCAAACCAGATTATTCGTAATGTTCGAGGAACACGAAATTCGTTCGGATAATCGATTTTTGTGGTCAATGATGCGATCCTAGAATCAAAAATTTGGGCCACAAGATTTTCTTACACAATCGAAATTTTGGATAATTGCATTTGGCTTGTACTTACTCTTTGACTGAACAGTGCTTATGTATTTTGTGTTAATGTACCGGTAGATATTTATTGACATAACTGCGAGTCTCGTGAGTAAAAAGCAAAAAGAACATTATTTCAGGAAAATGTAATGTCATAAAAGAAAAGTTTCCCCTGACAGAACAAAAAATGCATGAATACTGTTTGGTCGAAGAGCGGGAACATTTTTTTTGGGAAACCCTGTAGATAGCGCTTATAAATTTTGCGATTACGGAGACGGTTTTTGTAAATTTAACTACCATTTCTGATAAACTGTAGGTTTCTCGTTCGATTCTGTAATACATTATTTCGACAAAAAGTCGTTTCTGCAAGACGTTGCCCCATTAGGTCATTCGATAAAGTGTTGTTCAAACGTTCCATAAACTGCAATTTGATTACCTGTTGTGGCTCACACTGCAACAGCAGTAAACATTTTTGGCATGCTTACATAACACAGCAAATAGTTGAAAACGTTTGGAATTTTTTTGATCAAAAAGCTAGCGTATACCATTAAGTGCGCGCGGAAGTTTAATCTGATACAACATGAAGGGACGATTTACCGAAGCCCTTCCAATGCTTAATAATTGATCGACTTCTTTTTAATCAATTGCAAAAATACGTTTTCACGATACAGTTGTTTCAATGTTCAAAAGCATAAAGATGCTTCGGTAAATAGCCCTTTCCTTTGTATCAGATTAAACACCTCCCTAAAACTTCAATCGATTGTGCCCGTTTTTGATCAAAAAAAAATTTCAAACGTTTGTAAATTAATACAATTCAACTTGGTTTACGGGTTTTAGGGAGGGACGAAATATTGACGCCACATAAGAGTTTAATATACTTGTTCAGTAAGAAAAATTTGAAACACTGTTAGCATCTAAATAAACTAAACGACATGCGATTGACTAAAAAAAAGACAAACAGATATGAAGCAATGTCAGGGTTTTGGGAAATCGCTTCCTTATTTGTTAATGATTTAAAATTTACATAAACGTTCAACGATATGCGCAAGTTTTTTGATCCGCAGATTTCAAACGTTTGGAAATCATTAGCTGTGTTAAGTAAACATGTAAAATCAATACTTTGTTTTAAAATCGCAATAACTTATCTTCGTTTCGGTATATCAGGGAGGAACAAAACATCGAAATCTTGTTAGCATCTACACAAATTCATTGATTACGATTTATTGAAAAAATACAACTCGGCCAATAGAGAGACAGGATGGTTTCGGTGAATTGCCTTACTACTTTAAAACAGATCTCACAACCACTTGAATACTTAACGTCACGTGTTAGATATTTGATCCTAAAAGATGTCAAAAGTTATATAAGCATCAAAAACCAATACATTGTTTAAAAATCACAGAAATTTACCTCGATTTTGTTATTTCAGAATGGACAAAGCAGACCCTTTGACCAATCATATTTTTAAATTTTTGTAAAAATCCCTTTGTAAAAATGTATTGAATCACTGTTTGCTACCACACCATTGATTTGAAATTGCTTGAAAAAAGTCTTAATACTTACGGAGGGATAGGAAGGTTTTGGTAAATCACCCCTCTAATTTGTTTTAAATAGAATGCTACCTAAAAACTTCACGATATCGATATGCGCTGATTTTTGACCAAAAAAAGTCAAACGTTCGGAAACTACTAACAGCGTAATATGAATATAAAAAATTGATACTTTGTTTAAAAAAACTTATAATTTAATTCTGTCGCTATTTCAGGGAGGAACGAAATCTCCTTTAGAATATTTTTAAAATTGGACAATAAAAATATATAAGAATTACTTTTACCATCGAAACAAAACTCTATGTTGCTCTTGGAGGACTTCGGTAAATCGCCCTTTGGCAATTGGACCATTTATAAAAACCTTTTCAAAATTTCAAAAAAAGACATTTGCAAGGATATAAACCATCAAGTTTGCATTATATCTCTTAATCATTTATTGAATGAAGCGAATACAATATTTCTATTGCTTTTATTTATTCACGCTTATGAGCTCATGCTCGGTTTGCATGTCTTTCGTCAGTCTGGGCCACCACGACGGGTAGACTGCTTGGCCCCACTATCTGTCTGCCACATAAAGACGGAGGCATCCCGTTAAGTGCCTTGCCCAAGGACACAAGCAAGCTTGCCGGCTTGTTCTCCAAACTATCCCTTATGTGCTGAGCGCAAGCAGGGAAGCTATGAATACCATTTTTTAAAGTCTTTTGGTATAACTCGACTTAGGAAATGAACCCCAGGTCTACCGACTGCGAAGCGGACGCTCTAACCACTACACCATCGCGCCGTTTTTTTTCCATTGCTAATTTATGTGCTTGGTTTGATTGGTTTTCGAAATCGACAGACCGTTCCAAAAACAATATGATGTCACAGCATGATTTGACATCAACTAGCTCGAGTGCACAAGTAACTTATTAAAAAGTAGCTTATGCACGACATCTAGTGGCAAAACTGAAACACCATTTGAACATGACCAACTGACCTGTTTCTAAAACTCCTAGTTGATCAAAATGATTAACCTAGTATTGTTTTATTCCTCAACCAAGATAAAATATAATATCACAACAAACAGTTCTACTCAGACTACATGGTTTCATACAACACACACAGAAATAACAAACAAATTGTTTTGATTCTCAATTAAAATTTAGATCAAATTCGCATAGGTATGCCAGTCCACAATACTCAAATTAATAAGCAGCAAGAGGCTTTGTCAAATGCAAAATTAAGGCAATGATAATGAAATGCATATAAAGGCTATAAGAAAAAAGCACAGGTAATGCTTGAAGACTGTTAAACACACGTTTCACACCTATTACTAAACGAATAAAATGCACTTCTCTTTTTGCGTTACGATGATGATTCGGGGAGAGGCGGAGTATCCAATTTCCTCCACGAAGAAATGCGTGCAAAGCTTTGCTGAAACAAACTGAAAGTTTCAAACTAACAAGATTCACACTCGTCAGGAGTTCCTAATTGTTGGCCGAATAGTCATCATGACGAGTAGGATTTTGTCCATTGATCCTCCCTCCCCGGATACTAGAGATATCATGACCGCGAGTCATACTGGTCCACGAATGGAAAAAGGCTGAAACGCAATTCACGCAATATTCCAACAACAATCGATTAATACTGGTTTTCACGGTGAGCTTTCGTTTAAACGCTTAAGCATTCGCGTTGTCATGCTAGAGAAACAAACTGATGTGCAGATAAAAGCTTTAAACGTCCACTAAGCCATTATTTTGACGAAGAAAGCGCACCATGAGCGACTTGATAAAATGGAATTTTTTCAAGAAATTATATAAAAGCACGCCACAGGAACAAAAAAATACGAGTTGACCTTCACAGCAGAACGTTGTTACCACAATAAATTCTATGCACAATAAAATTTTTGAATAAAAATAAACACGTTACTATGAACTTTGCGCGCTGCAGAGAAAAGATCCATAGTCTTTTTTAGTGCTCACAGTACCAAGCACGTAGCCTAAAACAAAAATATTTCGAAAAGGAAATGAGATTTCACTATTCGCTTGTCGAGATCATTTCAACTCATATTACTACCGTACATGTCCCAATTTGGAGGAACGTCTTGCTTTCTCCTCCTTCCTGATACACCACTGCACACTCCTAAAACTTTTTCTACGTTCTCATACAAACTCGTGTGTAGAAAAAGCTGTTCTTCAAACAATACATTCCAAAAAACTTTGAAAAAAGCTGTTTTGCCAAAAGCTTTTGGTGACGCTCTCATCAGCGGCGGTACTGCGTAGGGAAGAGCTAGAAAACAAGTTGTTTTTTTTTATCTCGAGAATTTACGCGGCACGGCAATCAACGAATCGCGTTTCACAAACGCGAAATATATTTCTTTGGCATGCCATATTACGTGAGCGCTTTGAATGATCTCCTTTCTGAATTCCAGAGTTACAAGAATCCAACTTTTCTAGCTCTTACCATTTGACGCAAGACCGCCGCTCATAATAGTTCTACTATGAGGCGCTATTTGTAAAGAGAAAAGTTTTCATTCGATACGGACACTGATCAATGCAATATCCCCGAGTTGACTGCAATATGTCGTATCTACTGCAAATTGACAAATTGCATTCTCTTTCTAAAGGCAAATCATACAGCAGCGAAAACACTGGAGTGCTCTCTGTACAATAGCACTAACTGTAAAATAGTACTTCGTGCAAAAACATCTTCGGAAGCGTTCGTGGTAATTGGGAAGATGGGGGATTTGTTTTACAGTAAAAGGTGATGTTTATTTAGGGGTATGCCTAGGCTATTTTGTTGTTAACCGAATCTCGCCGCTTTTGCATTACCACTAACCTGTCCAAATATTACTTTGCACGCAGCACTATTTTACAAATAGCGCTATTTTACAGAGGGCACTTCACCGTTTTTTCGCTGCTGAAAGATTTGTCTCTGGAAAGGAAAAAATTGTTGTTGCAGAACGGTTTGTCTTTGGAAAAGAAAAGTTGTTTTGCTGCTGTATGATTTGTATTTGAGAAGGTGAAGCGTATTCGCTGCTGCATAATTTCTCCTTAACTTTGAAAAATTTTACTTTACCGCGTACTTGACAGTTGGTACCCCATAACTATCAGCCTGTCCAGATTTGCTGGTTGTCTTGCCGCTTTGACACTACACCGCATCAAATCACGTGGGCTTATGACGCAACCTACGGTCACGTTATGGTAGTTAACAGATGAATCTGTTGCTGTCATTTATAGACTTCTACTCCAAAGTAAAGCTCACGATTCTAGCGTTAATTGAGGCAGCTAGCTTATGTCAGTTTTGAGTTTGATTTCTTGAAGCTTGAATTGAATCTAACTGAAACCATCGATGCTAAAATCGCGGACTTTACTTTTGATTAGACATCTATAAATGACAGCAGCAGATTCGTCTACTCTGCCAGAACGTGACTGCAGGTTCCCTCATAAGCCCACATGATTTAATACGGTCTAGTGACAAACCAGCAAATCTGCACGCACTAATTGTAAAAATCAAAAACACTGCAGTACGATTTATCAAATTGCAGTCAATATGACATATTGCAGTACATTTGTGCATATTACACTGATTATGACGCCATAGAGGCGAGACGACACTAATGTTGCACTACCACAAAAAATTCAGTCAGGCGCCTTTGAGTGAAATAAACACGGTATTTAGATTTTGTAGCACCAACACAATAACTATCTACAAAACAAGATTATAAAGTTCTTTTCCTCTTCTTTCCCAAAAAAATTCGCACCCAAGGCGGTCTGGACACCTCCTGCTACAAAACATTTAGTACACAGAAACACTTGCCCAAAGCAATGCGGAAACATATCAATTCCAATATACATTGAACCGCTGTAGCTTTACTCCCTGCATTATGTTAATAGTTCATATCATAATTTTGTTTTGCATAAAAACACACGTAGATACACGAATTAAAAAAGTAATCAAAATGAGTGATTGAAATATCCTCCAGTTAAAACGTATCAGTGTAATATCACTCAGAATTTGCAGTACCTCAGTACAAAATTCAAAAGCATTTCAAGAATATGCGACTCTCTACTGAATTCTAAATTTTTGATTTTTCACAGCAAACCTTACATTACTCATGAGCTTAACACAAATTTAAAAATCACAAAGTGTAAAGTATGAACTTCAAACCTAAGCAATTCATGATTGTACAGAAATGATTAAAAGCCAACAAAACGATCAAAACAGTAGTCCTTTAGTTGTGAGAATGAACTACCTGTTCCACGGAGCATTCTTGTTCCCATAATCAACAATGCTGCCTTTGCTCTGGTAATTATCAAGTAAAGGTTTCCAAGTTTCCGCATCCCTTTTCAACAGATTCTTGTTGCCTATAAAGTGTAAGGGTTAAACATGTGTTAAACTACAAACATGCATCGCAACTCTAAACATGCATGCATGCAACTCTAAACCATTTCAGCAGCATGTGGGCGTGAAATATAGCAAACAGCTAATTCATGATGTCAAGCACCTAAAGCCTACGATAAATACATTTCAGGGATTCAGTAACAATAAAAATACGAGGTAGCATAGTAACGTCACAGCAATCAGCAAGTTTTTTAACAAAGCCCATTAACCCCATTGAGGGCTGTGTAATAGCAGCCTTGTGGTTGGTCCCTTCTCCCAAAAAACGAGAATAAACTTTACACCAGGTTAGGGAAAGCCAGCAATCCATTACGAATTACCGGTATCTATAAATGTAGAATGCATGGTGAGTGAGTTTATTCCACCTCTTCCTTGGGAAGGAGATACGGCATGAAAGCCGATCTAGATTCACACGGTCAGCTTAACAAAAACTAGGCTAGGTAAAAGCGGCAGTCCATTTCGAACTAGTCATGAATGCAAATTACAGACTGGTAGCCCCACAATCAATAAGGCGTCTAGTCTAGTAGTCGCTTTTTACGAGATGCTAAACAAGCAGATATACTATTTTATCTAGTAAAATTTCAGCATTGTAACCACAGCAACAAGCCTTCTAGCCTACAGCAACCATGCAAAGGCCTTCTTTAGAAGCTTAACTGCTAAATGGTCCCTCTTCCACAAATTGTGGGGGATGTACCTGATTTGTATGTACTTGATGTACCAACACTTTAAATACGTAAAGTACGTAATTTTTGACATGCAATACCTACCAACGATACATAAGCCAGTTCTAGCTCTCGTAATAGCAACGTTGATTTGATGAGGGTCTGATACGAATCCAATGAATTTGCGCCTCCACTGCACGTTCGCATGTTCTTCGATTGCTGGATCAGGCTGAGATCGAACAGTCGACAAAATAACGTAATCATTTTCACTTCCTAGAAAAATAAAACCAAATAGCGCTCCGCTAGTCGTGGATGACAATGACTACCATTCTTCTTTCTTGGGTTAAAAGAGTGGTAAAAACAGGCAAAACGTCACAGTACAAACTCAATCAAGGTGCGATCGGGTTATCACAAGACAACAGCCATTTTAAACCACTGGCGAGATGTGGCGATATGGAGAGCAAAGAATTGCGAAAAAAATGGAGGGAATTCTGCCAACTCCATAAAGGAGACAAAATCGGATACAAAATCAATTACTACTACTACTACTACTATTCACAGTGCAAGCCAAAACACTAAGCAAGTTTTGAACCAAACGAAAGGATCATAAAATATTATTTCTATTGAACGAAAAATGTCATCTGTTGTGAAACCATGTGTTGCACATTGTGAAGGACTATTGACCCCTGGAGCCCTTGGGGCCTGGGTCACCAACAGCTTACAATCTGCCTATTTGTACCTTGACTGGTTACAACTGTTCCAACATGAACATCTTCCAACTGTGAGCGTTCTTTCAAAATCAAATCCTTGATCACTCTCACTTGAGCACTGTATGGAGATAACACCATGATGCTTGAAAGTGGAACTTTTTGAGCCAAGTAAAAAACGATTTTAATCTGAAAATAAAAATCAAGAAACCGACAAAGTTGCAGAATAAACTCTGAACCACCACGCAAAATAATTATGCTAGTGATTATTGATATTGATTCTGCGCTGCTGTGACTTTAGAAAAAGCATTTCACTCTGTTTTCCCAGGGTGCTTGCGGTAGCAATTTACCGTGCTGTCAAATACTGGCAACTCTGAAGTGAGTCAAAGCGCAATATGTCCCATATATCTGCAAAGATTACCTATGGCTGGAAGATAAAGACAAATAACTAACTTGACAAAAATGCTAATATACTAGCGTCTTACCACCACTCTCGCCTCTGTTTCATTAAATCGTGAATACTCTCCGCCAGATGCCAAACTGAAGTTGGTGTTTTCCGTTCCAACCACGTGACAGAACACTGCTGAATTGGCGCTGTTTGCAGGATAGCGAAAATGGCATTTTTGATTTCGTTCTCGAACGACAACAGAGTCATCAGTGTCTAGTTTGCCTTCGTAAAACTGCTGGGAAGGGAACTGACATATTCCCTTAGCCTGAAAATTTTAAACATGAATTTGCAATGTTTATTTGTCGATGGCTATATCCAGTCTAGAAGCTACAGTATATAGCACAAACTGCAGCAATAAAAGAGGAAGAATAAACGCAAAAGGCCATCAAGACAGCAAGGAAAAATGATATGAACTTAAACAAGGTAGCACGGTGCCATGAACTTGACATGCAACAGAGTCAAACAGAAAAAGTTTATAAGGAACATTACTGATAATTTGATACCAACGAGAAGAATATTACTCATGGAAATTACACTACGTAAAGTCAACCTTTTTTGTTGTATTAAGTTTGAGCTAAGTCGTTTACCGCTAAATCACAAGGGTAGAAAATCATACCAATAAAGTGGAAGCATAGGAAAAAAAATGCAGTGAAACAAAAGATGTTGCAATGTGCAAAAGCAAATATTTATTAAAATAATGGAAGACTCAAAACTTGACTGTGTCGGCTATAAAATTGAATTTTTACACGTAAAGAAATAAAGCTTTCATATATCTCTTTTTGTGACATCTTTTTCAATATAGCTTACTAGCCGGCTACGCCAGCGTCGTCTTGAAGGATCCCCATCAGTGCGTAGTGTGTCAAAAAGTATCAGTTCAGCCGAATATATCAAAGGAGCAGTTGCGCGAAAAGTTATGAAAAGTCATCCTTTCATAGTCAATAATTCGCGAGAAAATGGAAACAAAACTCTTCGTTCAAGCGTTAATTGTAAAGTCATGTCTCTCCCTAACGGCGTAAAGTGTTTATACGTTAATGAGTCCAGTGGTAGCTTTCATTCAAGCTAAAAATTGTATTCCTGCGTCAAGAGATGAGGATTACGCATTATATCATAAAACATGACGCCACCGAGCTCTCATGACACGCATCCTCGGGCAGTGATCAATCGTGCCTAGTTTTGCTTGTATGCACAGTACAGGGATCGGCAACCTGCGGCTCTTTTGTCCTTGTGTTTTTGTAAAACACCTTGGCTAAAAAGGTATGAACCAGGTGAACGTGGCTTGAAGTTCGGTTCTTTGCCACAAATTAAAGGTAAAGATTGCCGACCCCTGGACCAGTAGTTTCAAAGTTAAAGCGAAAGCACTTAGCCACGTAAAGACCGATTTTTGCTTTATTGTAGATCAGTAGTTTGCAACTTCTTTAGGCTTATGAAACCCTACTAAGAAGATGAATAGCTAGGGCAACCCTGTAATAAAAGATCGGTGCGGTGGTGTAGTAGTTAGATCGTCCGCCTAGCAGTCCGTAGATTAGGGTTCATTTCTCTTGTCACATCCCGCTGGGCGTTTAGTAGTAAACTGAAGAATGAAATAAATAAGATGCAAAATTTACTGTCGTGTTTAAATGTCTGGCGCTAAAAATCGTTGATGTAAAAAGCACCGAAAACAGCAAAATATTGCATTTTACAGCAATTTTGTCAAAAGCTTTATGCCACGCCGAAAATGTTTAAGAAAAAAACGCAGAATACACAGTAGGTCCATTATGTATAGCACAATTTATGTAAAGGTCAGCGCGAACTTTGTGCTTAAGCTGTTGTATTAATATCGTAGACAGTTTCGCAAATGCAGTCTAAACACTTTCAAGTATTTTATAGGCCTGATGCGTCGATGACACTCTCATTTAGCTAGCTCAGCTAAAGTTGGTACCGTTATCAGCTTGAGTGTCAATACAAAAAATTTTTCAACCAAGAACATGTACTACTTCTGTACAGACAATACATTAACTTCACGCGAACAAATAATTTCTAGCAACACTTCACAGCTCAGATTAAACAGTAAAACTGGCAGCAGTATTAATATCATGTCTCGCAGAACTCCTAAAAATTAAAAATGGCATCACAAGTTAAAAACCGCTGATAGACAAACTTTATTTTGCGGCAGAACTTTACTACTACTGAACACAACATAGAAACTTGCCGTTTTTTTCGCGAAACTTCCACTTTGGTGCTGAACGTCAAGCAGGCAAGCCAGGACTAATACTAGTTTTTGCTACCACCTGGTCAAGATTAAACCAGCAATCGAATGCCTTCGAGGCAACAAGCCATAACCACCAGGCTATAGCATCGAGTAGATCATTTGTACATACAAGATAATAATAGAACAAATGCTACCGGCAAACACAGTTCTACGAATTCGTAACCCTCTCGAATAGTCATTGAAGCCACTGGATCAAATATTTCTAATCTATATGTAATCTTTTCCATTCCACAATCGGTTTAACCAACGCCACGGCATACAGATTGTATTGGTTGATCGATCCTGCATCCCTTACGCACCAAATCATATGTAATCAATGTGGTGTATACAAAATGCCAGTTGGCGACATTGATCTGACAATATCATAAAGTTCTAGACAAACAGCTGGAGAGGCAAACTGGTCGATAACCGATTTGGACATCAATGACTTTGGTATAATGCGTGAATATGGTCGTAATACCGACTTAAAACATATTAACAAACGTACCATTCTGTATTGCATTGTTAACATTCCTGCAAATCTACGGAGCCTTTCAAACATTGAGACACCGAGACCGAAATCTTTTGCACGTTTGCACTGAATAATAGGTTGCAATTGCATGTGATCTCCAATCAAAACAACCTGCGAGATGTACAATTTTAAATAATGGGAGCTGAATCTACTCGATCATTAGCTAAGACAAATTTAAAAAATAAATAATTCCACACTGAGCTGATCCATGTAAGAAAAAACTGACTTACAATGGTCAATTCCATCCCTAAATATCACTTCGGCACATTTCAAAGATTACATTTTCGTAAAAAATATCAAAAATTCAAAACCTACATTTCGTTAGAATAATATTCCTCCCGAAAAACTAGAACATACAACAATGTACTTTGAGCCATCCAAAAAAACAATAAATTGTTTAGCCTCACCACCAACAAGGCGGACTACAGTTGGTGCGTAAATAAGGACTGCCGCTTACGATATATTGGGTGAGGAGCATGGCTATGAAAACCCAATTTACGTTAGAAGAGGCGAGTATAGTTTATTGTTCCAAGAATACAAAGCAAAAGCTTTATTAGACAACTACAATGATTGCAGCGGCTGCGGTCATCCGATTCAGGGCACCTCTCATCTCAATCTGACTGCCCAGCTACGGACCCTTTGCGCTGCACGTCTTTGGCGACTCTTTGTATCCCTGCGATTTGTGCTCTAGGCTCTGGAAAGTTTCTCGGATTCTAGGGCTCCATGGTCTTCCGCTATGCCCTTACCTCTCAAAAGAGGTCAGATAACAACAACAACACAACTACAATTCTACTAAAAGTAATAGATGCAAAAGAAAATATTCACAATAGTACAAGCGCAATCAATTATAATGTGATCAAAATCAAGAGAATGTGAAAGACCAAGAATTGCAGACTGAAAAAACTAGGTACAACCGTCGAATCATCGATCTTTCCGCATACAGGTACAAAACAGGTGCTTATACCCATTGTCTACGGGTAGACGTCGTCCAACACATTCAAAACATTAAATGAAACAACTAAGTTAAGCGAAAGATTTACTGAAATAAATGTAAGTAACATTAAGTTTTGAAGAAAAACATATATTGTTTTCATGAAAAAATTTGCATTTCGTCCCAAACTTTTGAGCTTTGGGTTAAAAGTTTCATTGATGGGAGCAAGAAGAAAGAGTTATCAGAGAAAGATTTCTTAAACCAGGGGGCACTTTTTCCTTAGGCGTGGGAGTTAACTAGGGGAGGCGCGAGGCTAACGCTTCTTACTGTCCTTCAAATAAATAAAAAAAATTGAGAAAATGGCCCTCTAGAATAGTTGATCTACAAATAAAAGGTCGTTATAATGGTTTCGAGAGCAATTGTGCAGTAATGACCAGACATCTGGCTGTCGTTTTGAAAACAAAATGCTGTCACGAATTAAGAGGGGTGCGAGGTTTTTGATCTTACCAAGGTAGGCGCGAGTTTTTGTTGATCTTTCCATAGGAGACGCGTCGCAAAAAGTTTAAGAACCTCTGTATTAGAGGATCTATTCTGGTGATTACAAACAGATGTTGTAAGTGACGCAGAAAACCCTTGTAAATAGTTAATAATTTTTGTTAGTCACGTGACCGCGTGTAGCGGGCTGGAAAAAGAAAAGGTTGACATGACAGTTTATTGAGACAATCTGTTTTCGTTCAGTTTGCTGTTTTCGCGCAGTTTTTTGGAACATGTCAGTTGGAAGAAACAATTTAATTTGAAACCGCTTTCCTTAAGTTTTGTTGTGCTAATAAATTCAAGTTTTGGCAATTGATGTGTAGTACAGCAGTGGATTCACGGTGAGCGCGTTGCAGATTTTGGTTTCCTCTAATAAACGTTGCCAGCGCCTTCCAAGCTTGAAGCAGCGTCTACATCAGTTTCAAATTAAATTGAGACATTCGTTCGACCGGTGGTGGACGAAGACGAAGACTTGCCTGACGAAAGAAATTCCAGTGAGGAAAACTGTTGATTTCTGGCTAGCCTATAGCCTGATCTGCTGGTTGATTGTCGGACATTGAAGCATTGTGACGTCACAGACGCACGTGATCGTGCAGAGTTGGCTCTAATTTGGACTTGTAAGTCGTTTGTTAATTGTACCGGTAGTATAGTTTTTTTTGTGTTTGCTTTTTTCTGTGACTTTGCTTGTAGTTTCATCATGTCTAATGCCGAAGGGGACTTGAACCTCACCTCAAAAGGTAACGTTACATTAAAGCCGGATGGTTCTGGGGAAAATAACAGGTACGAACCGGGGAGGGCGTTAGAGGGTAAAAGTGTAGGCTCAAGTTCAGGCTCTGTGAGGAGTATGCGCCAGCATTTTCAAATTAGGCTTAAGCTGGCTCGCTTTGCCTTAAAGCAAAAGCAGGAAGAGCAGCTTGAAGCAGAAAAATTGTCTAATTATGATGCAGAATTAAAATCTCGCAAAGCACAAATTGAGGCTGAAGAAGCTAGGTTAGTTGCGGAGTCCAGTACCCGGGAGGCCCAGAGGAATTTAAAATTGGCCGAATATGAAGCGGAGTTATGGGAACAGACTTCCACGTTGACGGTTGAGGATCGTCAAGTAGATTTACTAGCCTCCGCAAGTCCATTGCCGAATGTAACCGGAATGGGGGGTCCTACGAAAGTGGAAGTTCACGATGCGCCAAAGAATTATTTTTCGCAGCTCAACCTAGCACAACCCTTTGAGACCGATTTGGTACGAGCTTCTGCTGATGCTAAAGATTGTAGTCATCAGCGTAGTGCAAGCAGGCAAAACCTCATTTCCCAGGATAGTGCCTTGTCAGCTGTCGATAAGTTAGGCAACTCTTTGAGAAAAATGACACGCGGTATGCCTACGACATCGCGCCCACAGTGTAATTTGTCACCACTGTTGGATCGTCCTGTGATCAGGACTCGTGAAGACCCAAAGGATACCAGAAGTAGGTTTCAGTGTGATGAAGATCGCCGAGTGTGTTTCAACCCCGCTGTCCCTACGACAGGTGCCATGCCTTCAGCGCTTGAGTCGGAGCTACCAGCCAGGGAGAAGAGATTTGGCGTGCATACCAACTTTCCACCTGAGTTTAATGCGTCACCGTTTTTGCATGCCGGTGGCTTGCAAGATGCACGAGATGGGCTGCCAGCAAGTCCTATGTCGCGTCAAGGATGGATTCCCTCCTCGCAGAACGTAAGGTGTTTGCCGAGTGGTGTAGGGCAATTCAAAGCTGTGGAAGTAGGAGATCGCTTCTTGCCTAAACCCTCGGTTGAGAGATTCGAGGGAGATCCTATGGATTACTGGGCATTTGTGAACAGATTTGAAGTGCATGTGGCCAGCAGAATAACAGACGACGACCTTAGGCTTGCCTATGTGCTTCAACATTGCGCGAAGCCAGTTTACGAAAAACTAAAACATATCGCTAGTGACAAAAATAAGTCACGTGCTTATCGCAAGGTTTGGCAGGAGTTATATGAGCGTTATGGACAGCCTCATGTAATAAGTCGCTGCTGCGAACGGCGTTTAATAGAGTTCCCCAAAGCGGCCTTCAGTGATGCTGATTGGTTGGAGGATCTCGCAGTGTTACTGAAACGGTGCCTGGCTTCGTTGGAGGAAGTACAGTCACCAACAACTGTTGACTCACCTACCTTTGTAGCGTCAATTGCCGAAAAGTTACCTTTAGAATTGAAGCGAGAGTGGGTGTCTTGCGCATTGACGATTCAAAGGCAGAAAGGTGAACTGGCGGGTTTCGAGGAGTTTGCAGAGTTTGTCATTGAGCAGTCTGTTAAAGCAAACTCCGTGTACTGCAAACTCTTGTTTCCCAAAACTGCACAAAGAGAAGATGCGTCTACAAATAGAGCACGTGCTAGAACCTCTAAAGTTTTGACCTCAGTGACTACTGTACCAACAGGCTCGGAGGAAGTTATACATGCATTCAAGGAGTCGTGCTTATGTTGTAAGAGAGCTCATAAATTGGAAGACTGCCCGGAGTTCAGACAAATGACCTTGAAGGAGAGAAAGTTGCTTGTACGTAGTAAACGCCTTTGTTTTAAGTGTCTTTCTCAAGGGCATATAGCTGTGGATTGTAGTGTTAGCGGTACTTGTGGAATAGCTGGCTGTACCGACGCCAACCACCACACTCTCCTGCATGTAAACCAGCGTCGCCCGGGAGCCGTTAACAGTGGAGAGTTGTCGCCTCCTAAGGCAGCGGAATGCTTGCACTTGGTGGTTCCGTCCAAGCAAACGCCCAAATCCCCTGCATACTTGGACATTATCCCTCTTAGGGTACGTAAGAATAATAAAGAAGTACTCACTTATGCTCTTTTGGACTCGGGTGCCAACAAGACCTTTTGTGAAAGAAGCCTTTTGGAAAGTCTAGGGGTCACGGATGCTGAACCTGTGATATTCGACATTAGCACGTTAGCCTCGGAGTGTCCATCCAAGGTGGAAACTGTCGCAACGTCGCTTACTATCCTTCCCTTAAACAGCCAAGACGCTATGGACCTCCCTCATGTGGTGATGACAGAAGCAATACCAGCTTCTCCTAACAAGGTACCCGATTCATGCTTATTGGATAGCCTAGATTACTTACAAGGGGTCAGTTTGGATGAAGTGGAGGGGGGCACTGTCAGCTTACTAATTGGAAATGACAATATTCTCGCCCATAGATGCCTGGAGTGTCGCTACTCTCCAGACCCGGCTAGACTACCAGATGCTGTAAGGACCCCTTTGGGTTGGCTTCTGAAAGGTCCTGCTTTAAGCGAAGTAGCTGGGAGCAACGCGGGCTTTTTTGCAAATGCTTGCCACTCAATAGACAGCTTGTTGGCTGAAGAGCTGCTGGTAAATGACCGTAGAGAGTTTTGGTCTCGTGATCAGGTGGAAAATACAGATTTCGTTGACATGGAAAATTTGCTGACATGGCTGCAAAGCCACAAGGAAGTGTCAGAGTTCGGTATGAAGTATTCGAGAGAGGATGTAATGGCATACGATTTCATGGAACGCAACATCGAATTTGTAGACGGACATTATCAGATGCCTTTGCCCTGGAAGAATAATGCAGTGAAGTTACCAGAAAGTCGTGCCATGGCAACGCGACGTTTGCAACACTTAAAGCGACGTTTGGAAAAGAATCCTGATCTGCACCAAAAATACACAGAGCAGATGGAAACCTACATTAAGAAAGGATATGCTGAAGTAGTACAGGATAAGGAAGCTTCAGCAAAACGGCGTATGTGGTATTTACCTCATCATATAAAATGAAAAAGTTATAAATGAAAAGAAGCCAGGAAAAGTGAGGGTAGTGTTTGATTGCGCGGCCAGGTCGTGCGGACAGTCACTCAACGACCACCTAATGAAAGGCCCTAATTTGGTGAATTCGATTGTTGGTGTACTTCTGCGGTTCCGCAAACACTTGATAGCTGTAGTGGGAGACATTGAGTCAATGTTCCATCAAGTCCGGGTATCGCCTGAAGATTGTGACAGCCTTCGTTTTTTGTGGTGGCCTCAAGGCAACCTCCTTGCTGAGCCTGTGGCACATCGTATGGTTGTGCATTTATTTGGAGCCAAGCCAGCACCCAGCATTGCTGCTTTCTGCCTGAAAGAGACGGCAAAGGAACTTGGGAAATTTTTTAAACCCCATATCGCTCAGAATGTAAAGCGTTGTTTCTATGTGGATGATTTCTTATCTGGGGCGAGAAACGTAGAGTTGGCCGCTAAGTTGGCCAAAGATATGCAACAGATAATGTCCATGGCAGGATTTAATTTAACAAAATGGTTGTCGACAAATGAAAAGGTCTTGGATACTATCCCGGAGGAACGCCGCGGTAAAGGAGTGAAAGAGATTCTTTTAGGGGGCAGTGGACAAAGTTCTGTATTGGGAATCAAGTGGTCGCTCGCCAAAAATGCATTTTATTTCATTGTGGATGTCCCTGATAAACCCCTTACTAAACGTACTCTCCTGTCTGTAACTAATTCTCCGTACGACCCATTAGGATTTCTAGCTCCAGTCGTACTAGAGGCACGGCTGCTCTATAGACATGTATGCCAAGAGAAGCAAGATTGGAACGAACCTTGCACCAGTTCCGTTTGTAGACAATGGAAATGCTGGTGTGGCAGCATAAATGATTTGAGGGATATACATATACCCCGCTGTTACATGTCTGAGGGCAAAATGTTGGGAATGCAATTACATTTTTTCTGCGACGCTTCTTCTTATGCTCGAGGTTGCGTATGTTACATAAGAATTACCCGTGAAGATGGTGGCATAGACTGCAATATTCTTACGGGAAAATCCCTGTTGGCAGATGACGGTAAGAGAACTATTACGCAGCTCGAGCTAGAGGCAGCTCTTGATGCCGTACGTTTGGCTCGAATCGTGAAAAGAGAGCTAGGTTTGGAAGATTGCACGACTACGTTCTGGTCAGATTCGTCAGCGGTTTTGCTTAGCCTACAAGCAGATTGTAAGCAATTCCCAGTGTTTTTTCGCAATCGTCTAGCTCAAATACAGCGGCATTCATCTCTTCACGATTGGAGATATGTCCCATCCGAGCTCAACCCAGCCGACCAAACTTCTCGCGGTGCCACTGCAAGTGAACTCTTAAAAAAAGGTACATGGCTGACAGGACCGGAGTTTCTCAGACTAAAACCAGAAAGGTGGCCTAGAGAGCTACCTGGAAACGAGGTGCAAGCGAATATCTGCCAGGTTTTCAATTCATCGGTGGAATCTAAGGTACCAACAGATAACGTTGATACAGTGGACAGGCTTATTAATTACTTTTCGAACCTTTATCGACTGAAATTAGCCACATGCTGGATGCTGCGATTTGTGAATTATTGGAAGGAAAAAACGTGCACTACCAGAGGCATTGAAATTCACACGGGACCCATTTCCGTGGAGGAGTTGGAGATGGCTGAAATTGTTCTGGTAAAATACGTTCAGGCTACTCATTATTCAGATTGGATTAACCACTTACAGGGAAAGAGCAATAAAAGGCTAATTAAGTCGTCTCCATTATGGAAATTGAATCCGATTTTAGTGGAGGGGCTCGTGAGAGTGGGCGGAAGACTTGGTAACGCGTCATTTAGTTTTGATACTAAACACCCTGTGATCCTTCCTGAAAACTCGTCATTGACTCAACTGATAATTGATCATTATCACTGTCATAATGTTGCTCATTCCGGTGTGAACACTGCATTGAACGCCTTGCGGCAGCGCTTTTGGATTGAAAACGGCAGAGTAACCTCACGGAGAATACTAGCAAAATGCTTATTCTGTATCCGCAGGAGTGCTAGGCCTGCTGAGCAGTTAATGGCTGAGTTGCCGCCTGCGCGGCTGCAAAGTGGAGAGCCGCCATTTACACATACTGGATCAGATTGTTTTGGTCCATTTATTGTCAAGCACAAACGGAGTGAGTTAAAGCGCTATGGTTGTATATTTATTTGTATGACCACTAGAGCGATTCACTTGGAGGTTCTACCTGATCTGACGACAGATTCCTTCATAAATGCCCTGAGGCGATTTATTGCAAGAAGAGGACCCCTGACACATCTCTACACTGACAATGGAAGCAATTTCGTGGGAGTTGAGAGAATTTTGCGAGAGGAGATTCAGGCATAAAATCGAGAAAAGATAAATGAATATCTACGCCAGCGCTCTATCGTGTGGAAATTTAATCCCCCCACTGCGAGCCACATGGGCGGTTCATGGGAGCGTGGGATTCGCTCTGTCCGCAGAATTTTACAGGCAGTAACGCCAAACAAGGGAAAAGATATGGACGATGACGCCTTACTTACTGTGTTCTGTGAAGTGGAGACTATAGTCAATTCACGCCCCCTTACAGACGTGAGTATCGATGTAGAGGAGGAGTTGCCCCTGACACCTAATGACTTGCTGAGGATAAATCCTGAAATTGCATTGCCTCCGATTGTCAGTAGTGACAAGGATTGTTACGCGCGGAACCGCTACAGGGTGGTTCAATACGTGGCGGACGAATTTTGGAGAAGATGGTCTAAGGGGTACACCTCCACTTTGATCAAGAGGCAAAAGTGGTTCCACAAGAAACGAAACGTTTGTTTAGGGGATATTGTGCTTGTTGTAGATGACAATTCTGCTAGGGGTCAGTGGCCCATTGTAGAGCTTTGCCCCGACCGACATGGTTAAAACGGAGCGTCGGAGCGTCATGGTTAAAACGCAAAAGGGTTGTTTTCACAGACCAATTTCTAAATTATGCCCGATTGTCACCGTAATGGACTAGTAGTTTTTTTTTTTGGAGGGGGCTTAGGTAAAAAACTGGCTTTATTGTTCGACAAGTCGTGTTTTTTTTTTGTTGCCGTTCTTTCTTTGTGTCGTATCCGTAGTGCTTGTAAGTAGCAGCTGTAAGTTTGCTTTTGTCTTCCCTGCGTAGTTTTGTGATATTTAAAAAATGTGCACCTTCTGTGGTACCCATTTTGGGCGGGGAGTATGTAACTGACGCAGAAAACCCTTGTAAATAGTTAATAATTTTTGTTAGTCACGTGACCGCGTGTAGCGGGCTGGAAAAAGAAAAGGTTGACATGACAGTTTATTGAGACAATCTGTTTTCGTTCAGTTTGCTGTTTTCGCGCAGTTTTTTGGAACATGTCAGTTGGAAGAAACAATTTAATTTGAAACCGCTTTCCTTAAGTTTTGTTGTGCTAATAAATTCAAGTTTTGGCAATTGATGTGTAGTACAGCAGTGGATTCACGGTGAGCGCGTTGCAGATTTTGGTTTCCTCTAATAAACGTTGCCAGCGCCTTCCAAGCTTGAAGCAGCGTCTACAGATGTGAAAGAACAAAAAAAGGCCAAAAGAATTTCATAATTATTTATGAAG
Source organism: Trididemnum clinides (assembly GCA_963675345.1). NCBI lineage: Eukaryota > Metazoa > Chordata > Ascidiacea > Aplousobranchia > Didemnidae > Trididemnum > Trididemnum clinides. Next base: position 14,335,994 of record OY776295.1, read on the forward strand.
GTATTTTGAAGGAAATTTACATATTTATAACACAAATATGTTTTTTATCGTTAATAACTGAACATTAAAGTGTAATGGCTTTAATCTGTTTTTATTGCGACATATCTTTGAAATAATTTGTATTAGTCGCTTTTATGGTATTTGAAAATGTTTAATATATATTTTGAAGTGTTTCCCCAATTAATAACGCCATACATAAGATGCGAGTATGCAAGGCATTAGTTAATATTTCTTAGCAACAATTATGGAAGTAAATTCTTTAGCGTATACAGAATGCAAAAAATAATAAAAAACTTTTTTGCAAGTATAGCAACACGATTTTTTGGAGATAATTCATCGTCTACTACAATCGTTACTATAAGAAGGGAGTGCCCGGGGTAACTGAGACCCTCGGGAAGACCAACAGCCATTACGACCTAACCCAAATGGGGTAGGAGACCTCACCACCACGTTGAGGCAGCTGTTAATTGGCGAAAAATACTTGTCTCTTTCTCTTTCCTCTGCTGCTGCTCTCTTTACTTCTCTGATACTGAATGCGGCCAACTCTTCCATTCTTTTCGGCCGCATCAAAGGCCAACCTAAAGCCTGCTGGTCCGCTGAGGTGGAAGAACCGGTCAGTGAAAGACGTAAGGCTTTCGCTGCCGCTCACAGAAGTGATGAAGATTGTCAGGCTTACATCTCCGCTTCCCGACATGCTTCATCTGCCATCGCCAAGGCCAAGGCTGAGGTATGGCAGACGACTTGCTCTTCTTTCTCGCTCAAATCTAACCCTAAATCTGTGTACTCTCGCCTTTGTTCTGTCGCTGGTTCTTCTTCCTCCTCTCCTAACTTCTCCAACTGTTCCTCTTCCAGAGAGTCGGCTTCGGTCTTCGCCGATTACCTGAGATCCCACTTTTCTGTCTTCAAGCCAGAGACCTGTCGTTGGTTCTTCTTCGTCATCTTTCTCCTCTCCTAACTTCCCCAACTGTTCCTCTCCCAGGGAGTCGCCTTCGGTCTTCGCCGATTACCTGAGATCCCACTTTTCTGTCTCCCAGCCAAAGGCCTTGCGTAGCAGAGCCAGAGGCTACCTTTATGAGCTCCGCCTAGCCACGTGCCCTGAAGAGTCTCACTCGTCCTTCTGCTCTCCTTTCTCCCCGGATGAATTTCATGCGGCTGCCTCTAACCTCTCCTCGTTCACTGCCACTGGCCCAGACAAAGTTGCCTATTCCATGCTAAAGCATTTTCATCGCTTTGGCATGGATTTTCTTCTTCACATTTTCAATCTTCCCTGCACTTTGCATTTCTTTTCTTCCATCTGGAAGACATCTTCTATTATTCCCATACACAAGATGGGAAAACCTCTCGACTCTCCTGCTTCCTTCCGGCCTATCTTTCTCACCTCCTGCGTCTCAAAGCTTTTTGAACGCATCATTTTATCCCGTCTTCTCTTCTTTCTGGAATCTAATTCCATTCTCTCTCCAAGCCAGGCCGGTTTCCGCCCTGGACGGCCGACAATAGATCAAATTCTTTTATCTTTCTCAGTCCATGTCGGATGGGTTTAACAAAACCAGGCCGGGCTCTCGGACGATTCTCGCTATTATCAACTTCACCAAAACTTTTGACTCTGTCTGCCACCCCGTCCTTTTCCACAAACTCATTTCGGCTGGCCTCCCTCGTTGCTTTACTCGTTGGACTCAATCGTTCCTTTCTGATAAGCGCACTTGCGTGGTTTACCAAAATCACAAAAGTCGTTCCTTTCAAGTCCGTCGAGGTGTTCCGCAAGGATCCATTCTTGGTCCTGTATACTTTTCTCTCTATTCATCAATGATCTTCTGGCTTCTCTGCCTTCTTCCGTCAGCTGCTCTCTTTACGCTGACGATCTGGCCATTTGGTCCTTCTCCCTCTCTGTCCCTATTGCGGTGGAAACCACACTAGGAGCTCTGGTTTGATTGTAGCGCTGGTCTGGGTACTGGTGTCTTCCTCTCAATCCGACCAAATATGAGCCCTCCTTCTCAGTAGATCCCCACCAAGCTAACCTCCAACCCAACCTCCTCTTATTCAACTCCCGCTCAGTTTCAATCCCACTCCAACTTTTCTCGGGGTCACCTTCGATCACACTTTTTCCTTTTCTAAACATGTATCTTCGCTGAAGGCCAAGTTCTTCCCTCGTCTCAAAGCCTTACGCTGTATCTCTGCTTCCTCATGGAGACCCTCTAAGGAGTCCCTCTCTCTTCTGTATAAAGTTTTTCTTCGGCCCCTTCTCACTTATGCTTCACCCGAATAGTTTCCTTTCCTAAGCGCTACCAATATCACCAAATTGGAACGCATCCACCGAGTGGCCAGTCGGGCCATCACCGGCTGCCTCTCGTCCTCTCCTATCCCACTTCTTCTCTCCGAGGCTTCTTTACCTCTCCTACGAGTCGCCTTGACTCATTTCACTCTTTCATCTTATGAGCGGGCTCTTCGTCTCCCAACCTCGTTTCCTATTTCAGGTTAAGCCAGACTTGGAGTAAAACAAAGACTCTGCAAATCGTCCTGAAGAGCTTTCGCGTCCACTCACCCGCTCATGCTTCCTTCTACTTCTCCCAGGGAGGCTTTCTTTGCTTGCCCTCCCTTTCCTCCTTGAAACCTGCCTTCCTTTACTGTTGACTCCACCCTTTCCACTCCATGCTCTCGCTCAGATATTCCTCTCTCTTGCCAAGATGCAGCTCTCGCCCACCTTGACTCTCTCTCCCCTCATGATCTGGTGCTTTGGACAGACGGCTCTGTTCCTTTTCCTTTTAGCAAAGGCGGCTCTCGCGAACTTGCCAACTGCTGTCTCTGTGGCACTGAGGCCACTCTTTCTTTTTCGGCAGGCCCAGTATGTTGAAGATTTTCTGCTGAAGCCTGCGCCATTCTGAAAGCTCTTTGCTGGTCTCGGCAGCACCAACAAATCTGCCATTTCTCATCTCTTCTTCTCTTATCTGACAATCGCTCTGTCCTCGCCAACTTATCCTTTCCTCCGTTCTTCATTTTACCTCAATTTCTGTGGTAGATCTGGCAGGAACTGTCTTCTCTCTCCTCCTGTTTTATCAGGCTACAATGGGTTCCCGGACACTCGTTTTTCCTGTGGAACGATGCGGCTGATGAGTTGGCAAGAAGGGGAGCGGTACTCGTGCCCTCTGCAATCCCTTAAAGTCTCTCTCCTCTTATCTCTCGTATCCACGCTCGTCTTTTTTCGGACTGGAGGGGTACTGTCTCATCGAAATTCTTTGACACACAGGTTCCCTCGATTTCTACTGAAAAACTTATGCTTCTTCGTCGCGCTCGCTGGGTGCTCTCTCGTCTCCGCTGCAATGGACATAGCTTACTGTTAAGCTCTTATCTCACTAGGATTGGCAGAATCGAGAATCCTTCTTGGAACGCCTGCGGACACCTCCCATCTCACTCTGGATTATCTAGCTATGGACTCTTTGTGCTGCTCGCTTTTTGGCGACTCTCGGTCTCCCTACGACCTCTGGTCCAGACCCTGAGAAGTTGCCCGGCTTCTGGGGCTCCATGGTCTTCGGCCATGCCACCATTCCTAAAAAGCGGTCGGGTAGCAACAACAACACAACGGACGATGCAGTCTGGAAACAGGAATTCAACACCAAATAGTATTCCTAATTCTTTTCAAGGATTTTGGCATGCGACCATACCACATTCAAGTTATTCAGGCTTTGACAACTGAGCAAAAACAGCGTCGCGTAGAATGTTATCAGATTTTAGCTGAAATGACATTGAAGCTACTAGGTATTGAAAATAATATGGAAGGTAAACAAAAAAGTTCTGTCCGTTTTTAAATGAAAAAAAAAGGAAAACTTTTAACAGTATATGTAACTTATATTTAGGCTTCAAAGTAATGGCCGTCGGCATCAAGCACCTTCTGCCAACGCGTCTCCAGCTGTTCAATCCCCTTGTGGTAGAACTCCGGGGTTTTGGAAGCAAAGAAGTTCGTAAGGGCTTGACGCAAGTCTGTTTCATTGGTGAAGGATTTTCCAAGAAGATGATTATCCAGGGAGTGGAATAGGTGGTAATCGGTTAGAGTGGATGGAGTGGATGGCACAAAGTCTGCCACCTAAGTTGCTGTATGGTATCCCTGACAACTCGCGCGACATGCGGTCTGGCGTTGTCATGGAGGAAAAGAACACCTTTGCGATTCACCTGCGCTGGTTCCTTCTGGCGCAATGCTTGTTGCACACGTTTCAATTGCTGCGAGTATAGGTCTCCAGTGATCGTTTGACCTGAGAACCTGTCCACCAGACACAAAGCATGATCTTGCGTGGGTGCATAGGCGGTCTTGCGGTGTGAGGGACAGCATCCTGAGATGACAACCAATGGCTTTCCGAAAAGCGGATAAAACTTTTTTGATTACCTTATTTACCGATAAAGCCACATTTAAAAAATCGTAATGTCAACCGACATAACACCATTTTCAGGGCACAGAAAATCCACACGCCATACGAGCGCATGAACGAGCTCTACAGAGGTAAATAGGTAATGCATCGTGACCGGTATGGGTACATACTGAAGGATTAGTTAGAATTTGGATCCTATTTCTTTGATACCAAAACAGAGAATTCAGATGCCTACTTAAAAATGCTACAGGAGTTTGCCATTGATGCATTCTCCATACAAATCAGACAGACATGGTATTTCCTATAGAATTGTGCGCCACCTCATTTCGCTTGCACAGTTTGTGCTTTTTTCGATTAAACTTTTCAAAATTGATGAATAGGTCGCAGAGGTCCATTGCAATGGCCTGCACATTCGCCAGATCTGACACCCTGTGACTTCTGGTTATGAAGCAAGGAGAAATAGCGCGTCCATAGCACAAAACTAGGAGATACCGATGATCTCAATGCCAGATTACAAGCTGTCATATTAACTGTTTTCCCAGAAATGTACATCAAGGCAATTAACTGTGCTGTTAAACGCTGGTTCTTGTATGTTGAACCTGATGGTGAATAGGTTGAAAACGTTTACCAATCATTTGGACACTTTACGTACGTTTATTGAATAAACGATTCCTCCCTTACAAGTGTTTACATAACTTTGAAACACCATGTGTAGGCTACGTGATAGATTGTAAATGTTTTCCTCAATAATGTGGTTCAAATTTATTAATTAGTTTTACAGAGTACAAATCGTTATTATGTTTCACTTTTAATACTTTTCCTTGACTTTTCTAAAAAACAAATTTTGCAATATCTTACGATGATTATTTGATGACTGTTGGAACTTTATTTGCTCGCGTCTCAAAAATATTTAAATTAAAACTGTTCACTAACTTGCGGTGCTAGAGATGCGACGATAGGTGCAAGTGTTTCCGGTTCACAGCACATCCCACATTCATCAATAATGCATTGAGAAAACTGAAAATCTTTGCGTGACTCGATTCGAAGAGAATCCTTTAACACTGCAAATAGACATCACTGATTAAAGAAGCGCTTCAAGATTCGGCATAACAACCGCTGTCTAATATCCTACTAGTTCCATAGCAGAGCAACTATTTGTCACAACCAGAAAAATTGTTAACTCTGTATGTGATAACTTCCTTGGTTGCCAAATGCGAAAATTGTTGTGATACACACTAGACTAGTGGTTCTTAACCTTTTTGGGATTATGAACGCCCAATTTCTACAATGATGGACTTGTGAACCATGGCCTACTTAAAAAAGAAGACGGCCACACATTCTACCTTACAGCGCTAAAATTAGACGGGTAACATCTGCGCATCGGTTTGTTTACTTTTCACGTTTAAGAGATTTTATGCTGGTGTTACAGAGGAATAGTATGGGAAAATTTATTTGTAGGATCAAAATTGTTCTAATACGCCACTGGCTAATATTTGATGACTGTCAATTAATCAAATAGATTGTTTAAACGTAAAAATTTATCAAAAACAGCACTTACTTAAGCTCAAAACAGCGGACAGCATAAGATACACAGCGCATTAAAATCAAGTAAAAACTATATTGTGCATTGTGCCGCCTTCTAAGTTTGAACTAGACAATAATGTAGTGGCAAAGTTTTATTCCAATCATGGGTGTCGTCGCTTCCTTTACCTTTTTTTAATTGTTGTACAACTTCTCTTCGCACTTGGCTATTAACAAGTTTTTGGGCGTTATTGAAATAGACGTTACAAATTGTGCGATAGATAAACCTGTTTTCAAGGTGATTGTCGTACAGAAATGATAGTGGCAAATCATTAAATTTCATTACATTTTCTGCAGCAACTCTTTCATGTCGGTCACTCTTGCGAATAAATATTCGCATAGATATGCTGGCAACAAGGGGTAGCGCAACATCAGGGCAAGTTGCAAAAGTTTTGACGTGAATTTTGGTCTGTCATCAGGTTTTTTGTATCGGATTTGTTGTTCATTCATGGTATTTGTGGCTCTGTTATCTTTCCCATGTACGGTGGAACGTTTTTCAGATAAGACTTTTTTGTCAATTGACAATCCTTTCCTTTATAACAAACCATGGAGGGAGAGTATAGGGAAGCCAGAAAAGAAAGACTTAACATGGAGGTCATCATCAATTAAGATTGATTCAGTACCTGTTGGAATGTCAAATGTTTTGCAATTTTCCAGTTTGTAAAACACTGCTCTACTTTTATCAATTTGCAACTTGCAGCCACTGGGACACAGACTTTCACCAAAGCTGGAAAAATCTGAAATTTTGTCATGGTCATTAAAATCATCAAGCTGATCAGGTAATGCAGTCACTCTACTAGGAGGCTTTCTTTGGATTTTGGGTCTAGGCATAACTGACGGGGATATGGATTCATTGTCAGAGTATATAGAAAGAACTGGTTTTAATTCCCATCGCAACGTTGCTCGTTTGCCAACTTTCAAAAACTTTTCTTCAATATGTTTAGAACAAGATAAGGTACTTGTGGGTTATCTGTCACCACTTTTTTCACCAGGTATTAAATTACTATTATTTAACTGTATATATAATGTTTAAGCCTAAAATGAGTTTGGAAGGCAGTGTACACTGAAGGGGCAGGCCCGGTATGTAAATGTATGGGGCAGTGTACACTGGAAGGGAGTGTACAGGGTTAGGTTTATTAAATTAAAAAAAAGTGGTGACAGATAACCCATAAGTACCCAAGATAATTGGTTGGATCATAGTTGGTGCTCTTGTTTTTCCAATTATCTGTGAAACTTCATACGAGGCCTCCAAAATAGGCTTTTTAGGAGGCGTGAACCCCAGCACAGAAAGAGTTCCTTTTTTGTCAAACCAAGCTTTCTTTTTAATCATATCTATTTCCATTTCTTTTCTATCATGAATAGACAAGAAGTGGCAATTTAGCTTGGATGGTTTTAGGCTTGCATTGCAAATAATAAAACCACATTCCATGCACTGGGCTTTGACTTCATCGTTTTCAACAACTTCAGTAAAACCATATTTGACATAGCTATCATCCCATACTCTCTTTTTCGATGACATACTTGCAGAACAAACTTGTCAGCAAAAAGTTTAACAAAATGCAAACACAAAACTACCTTGTTTAAAGTTAAACTGATCAGTAATCCCTTTACAAGAAGACTATAAAACGCAACTCAAAAATCTTTTTGCAGAAAATACTATCTTATGGTTTGGCGAAAGCATTATCTAAGCTCAAACAAGGTCTCGCAACAGCTGCAAAGTTAATTGTAAAAAACAATTGTTATTATTATGACGAAAAAGTACAATTTAAGCTAAGCAGCCTATTTTGCCACAGAAAGTTGACAGGCCATCAGGGTGAGGTAGAGAGTAAGCTATCTCATTAATTTTTTTAGGTTAAACGAAACATTGCTGATTACACAAACGTTATATCATGGTAGTCACTATTTTGGATTTGGAACATACTTTTTGGGGACCCCCAAGAACCATTTGGTGGACCCCAGGTTAAGAACTTATTACTGGACCGTAGTTGAAAGCTAAAGACAGTGGGACAAGGCAAGCAAAACAGGCACCACAAGTATTTCAGCTGTTACTAAACATTAAACACGTGTCTTTAGTTTTTTTGTGGAAAAGGTACTCCCTATCTCATTAAAAAATCTAAGTGCACCTGTTTAGTGTTCCTTAACATCTGACTCTAACAAATTATCTTTTTCATGTTTTTACTTCAAGCACTTTTTGCATAACTCAAGCTACAAATTAAAGTCTTAGAGCATATTAAAACCTTTTTCAAAAGTTAAGTTTGATGTCTTATTTATAGTTGATAACAAAATGTTTCAGATTATTCGCCATCACTTCATAATTATGACAAATTACCATATTAGGGTAAATTGATCAAATCATCTTGATGTAAAAATAAACTAGTTTTCACTTGCTGCAAGTGTACACAAACAGTTCTTTTTCTATTTTGTAAGAAAGTGCCACCTGTCATGAGTATATTTGCAATAAACAAGAGTAGCTCTATATACAGGATGTCACAAAAGTCTACACTTTAAAAATTTAATGGCATGTTGAAGTTTGTCAGAAGTTAACAAAAATATTCTAAAAACAACTAGAAAAATTTTATCCTCCTAAAACCTCGTTGAATTTACTTATTCATTGAATATTTGACCTCAACTTGAGAACCAGTTTCGCAATATTTCTACCATCTTTTGACGCATTCTTCTTTGACACTGCAATAAATCTAGTGTAACTAGTCCACATGATGCTCTAATCCGTTGTTCTAATTCTTCAAGATTTTGCGGTCTTGTGGAATAAACTTTGCTCTTATGGAAAACCCCCCAAAAAAGTCACATGGTGCCAAGTCAGGTGAACAAGCGGCCCATTTTAGAGGACCTCAACGCCCGATCCACCAATCAAGAAACAGCTTATTTAAGTAATCTCTGACTTGCCTGGCGTAATTTGCGGGAGCTCCATCTTGCTGAAATTAACAATATTCAACAACTGCATTATATCTCAGCTACGGGAGGAAAAAATTTTCAAGCATTCGCAGATAATTTCTCCTGTAACAGTTGTGGTTCTTCTTTGATCATCACGGAAAAAATATCGGCTTGTGATGCCTTCAGCGGAGACCGCACACTACACAACAAGTTCAGGTGAATCACGCTTTCTCCAGGATAGTTTTAGGATTTTCTGCTTCCCATATTCGAGTATTGTGCCGCTTTACTCTTCCAGGCAGATGAAAAACAGCCTTGTCGCTGAACCAAATATCGTCAAAGATAGATCGGTTGTTTTCACAAAGATTGAGCATCGTTTTAGACATTTCTAATTTGCGGCCATTATCTTCTTATTAGAGTTTATGTAATTTGCAACTTGTGGAGAAAAGCCTTAATATCTTGCGCAAAATTCGTTTGATCAGATGATCGGCTGAAGTTCGGCTCTACAGCTGCACCACGTATGAACTTCCCTTGACTTGAGGCATATGCCTCTTCTAACTCCTGAATATTTTCCTTTGAGCGTACGCTCCTTGGTCTATGTGATCGTTATGTCTCAGCTACAGAGCCAGTTGCCATATAAATTTACGATGAATTGCAGAAATTGTTCGTCGTGTAGGAGCTGAATTAATTCCAATTCCCTGTTGAAGATGCACTGAGTTTGCCTTAACGATCCATACGCTTCTTGCCAAACAGCAATTTCGCACCTCCTTTGAGTTAATCTTCCTGTCATTATGTGGGTTGGTAAAAAATGCAAACTATAACTAAAATTTTGTACGAATTGTAGGAGCTGGTGTTAGCCTGTTTATGATATTACTTTTAATTAATGGATGTTAAGGCATATAGGCTAACTGCAATTCATGTGACCGTCGGTTCAATACCTGAGTCCACCTGACGAGTTCTAATAGGAACGAAACCGGTCGTGGAAGTGGTATTTTATTCAACTGATTGCAGTTAGCCTATATGCCTTAACATCCATTAATTAAAAGTAAAATTTTGTAGTTATCCACGCTATGGTCTCTGAAAAAATGAGTGCCCTATGATCAGTACCTAAAAAGAAAATCAAACGCAAAAATGTATATTTACTTCAAAGTCACCCTGTACAGGTATTTCTCAAGCGTATGAGCACATGCTCTGTTTGCAAGTTTTTTGTCATAATAAACAACCACGACGGGCAGACTGCTCGGTCACAAAAATATGGAAGTCTCCCGCAAAATGCCCTACCCAAGAACACAACCAAACTTGGTGTTTTTCCACACTACCCCTTTCGTGCTGAGCGCCTAGCAGGAAAAAATGCAAATACGGTTTTTAAGTCTACGGTATGACTCGAGAAAGGAATTAAACCCAGGTCTATCGACTGTAATAACTATTAGACCAACGGGCTGGTATAGCCGTAAACATGATTTTGATCTTAAAAAAACGCTGTACTTTGAAGCAAAAAAATAATAGCCACAATTAAAAAAACAGACCTGCTGCAGCAGCACAAGTACAAATTATTATGTCATGTCTTTTGAATTCCCACTGTTTGGCTTCAATCAGCAATTTTTTGTATTCGCAGTAATCTTCATAACTAATCCCGTCATTCCGTTTAAATCTAAAGAAAAAACACCTTCTCATACATCGTGCAAGGTTAAACGTTGCTGATAACAAAAAAGAAAAACCACCGACAATTGTATAAATTCTTTAAATTCTAGACACCCTTCCTACCTTTGTCTCACGGGGTTGAAATAGTAGAGCTGCTTTCACCCAGCATGTCATAAAAAGCGATTTCAAATCACTTACCAATGGAAGTCTGCCTTAGTGAGAGTGGGGCAACCAGTTTGCAATTTGTGTACATGATTAGTTCAAAATAAACTACCACTTTCCTCTGGCCAAAAGGTCACTGCATGGGGTGTCGTGACCCACTGATGTCGATTTTAAAATGCAAGGGCGTAGCAAGACTTAACTTTTTTTGGAGGTAAAGTTGAGTTGAGAGCTTTTTTGTGTCTCGGTTTAACTTGATCAGTTTTTGCAGATTAACTGGAGTTGGAAGCATTTTTATCCCCTTTGTGATGTAACGACTTTTTTAGTAGTTGACTTGCTGTAAGAGAGCTAAGTTTAGGAGATCCACTTCTGCAGTGCGCCCTTTAATTTTTATACTAGGGCAAACCTTTTTCTTTGTTGGCACCTCTTTAAAATCACTAATCTGTTTTCCCACCCCCTTCTATAATTGCTAAAAAGTAATATTGTTCTCATGTATAAATACCAAAACCACTGTGTTTCTTTAATAAATGTAAACGAAGTAACTCAATTCTAAAACGCAAATTACTTTTACATTAGCATAAGTAAATCACCATAATATATACATTTACAATGTATGGTGTGTGGTGAAGAAATCAAGGTTAAGCAACAAGCTCAGTGACGTTTTGCTGTTATTTCCTGTTTATAATGAGATTAAATCTTGGAGTCTTGGGGCTGAGTGCTACTCGCATGTCGTGATGAGAATCCAATCGATTTCTGGTTTTTGATTTGATGTGAAGCAGGCAGGAAAAACCTGTTTCGCAGGAGTAAATTGTCGCGAAAGGCTCCAGCACAGCGAGAGCCTTTTCTGCTAATACAGGATACGTTTCCAATTGAGATGCCCAAAAGTGCTCCAGGCTACCATCGGAAAATTGTATTTGGATTCCACAATTGTTTTTCATATCGATGAGATCGTCCGTAATGTCGTTGTCATCATCCGTATCTTCCAAATTTATCCTGAAAGGGTGCCAGATCCAGTGGTCACATCTTTGCAGCTATCCACACGAAAAGTAACCATCAAATGAAGTACACAGTAATTGCAGATGTCTAACAATTTTTGAAGCAAAGTCTAAATGCAGGAAAGCATCTTCCGTGTGTGCTTCTTTAAGAGAAGGAAAATTTACCAAGGTTTCCTTTCTTTATACGCCTAATCCACAGAAAGAGTTTTTCTTTAAATGCAGACAGCTTCTCTCATGCAACCAGAAGAATGCTAATTTCCCTTTCCGCAGAGATCGGTTGAGCCCATTGAGTGCTATGAACACATCGGCCAGATAGACAAGGGCTTGAATATATTCAGGTTCATCAAAATATCCAGCCAGTTCATGTCCCGCTTCACGGAAAAACTGCTGAATTTCATTCCGCAATTCAAACCGACGAGATAGCACACAACCACGTGACAACCACCTTACAAAAGCACGGTGTGTTCCTCAGTCACTTCCCCACAAAACGATTGAAACAGTCGGTGATTTAGAGTACGGCCAAGAATTCACAACTTTCACACTAATTTGCAAAGTTTTTCTCGAGTCTGGGGGCAATGTTTTTGCTACAAGAGCGTGCCGATAAAGAAAGCTGTGGGTAAACTTCAGGTTAGAAATTTCTTTTCTTAGCAATGTAGCAAACCCTAAACGGTTACCCAGCATGGCTGGTGCTTCATCAGTGCATATTGAACCAATCCTGTCGAGGGAAAATTGGTGTTTAGTGAAGAGATCTTTTATCGTATGAAATGCATCTTCGGCTTGCGATGTAGTTTTCAGTGATTGACAGAACAAAAAACTTTTATCAATTTCCTTGCTCTTCACGTACCGGACTACTAGTATCAGTTGACAACAGTTTGACAAGTCAGTGTTGACTGATCCACTTGCAGAGAAATCTTCACTGGACTGGCCTTGATGTCAGCAACAACTTGCTCCAGGATATCTTCACTCATGTCGACAATTCGGTCGTGAATAACATCATTGAATAAAGACAATTGCTGCAGCCTTTTTACAGCATCCTTGCCTAGAACAATATCTGCCATTTTAAGAACACATCGCTTGACTAATTTAATTCCTCGCCAACTGTATGGTGCTTCTTTGATTTAGCAATCTGGTATGCAACTTGATAAGCTTGCAGTAATGGTTTCTGTGGTGGTAATAATCCGTACACAGGCAACGTGCCAGCACGATCACATCTAGCTCCATGTCTCAATGTGATTCACTGCATCCCTGCCGCCATGTCTGTGCTTGAAATGCTCATCGAGCTTTAATGATTTCAAATTCGCATTTGAGAGCATGGTGCTACACAGGATACACTGCGGACGCTGTGAACCATCTTTCTCCGTAGTACAGGTAAAGCCGTACTAAACATAGACATCATTCCACATTCGTTTTTTGGACATGATGAGGACAAACTATTAAATTATTAAAACGCAGCACAGTAATTTACTTACTATTACTACGCAATAATCACTTGATAACAACAACGTTAACCCTAGGATGAATAATGCTTATTCACCACTTATAATGCGGAATGTAAATCAGAAATCATCCGTATTGACTTTAATAATATTTGATGCGGATATTGTGCTAAAAATGTCTGTAAACCAATATCACCAAAAATTTTGATGTTTTAGTAACGAATGTCATACAAACTATGCGTAAACATAATCACAAAACAATGATTTTTCGCTGCCGCAAGAACATACTTTTAACTTCCTTAACGGATATAAATGTAATAATGCATTCATGTAACTAACCCCATTGATTCATCATTTACGCACCCTCTACAAACAGATCTCGCACCCCTAGTTAATAACCCCTATACTAGGGATTAGTAAGTCGGGAGCTCATCTAACTTGGGAACCCTTGCCCCTGCCCGTCCTTGATCAGATTTTTGTTGAGAAGCGGAATATAACCGTTTCGTGCGGTTCCTCCATCCTAGTGTAAACGAGAAATAAAAGTAACTCTAACAACCTCACCAATGGCACTTGCCTACAAAGCCAGAGCTATAAAGTATAAAATCTACCGTCTACAAACTTTAGCGGCACCGTGGTTTGCCAACATTAGATTTGTCAACTTCACAGATAGTAGGCTCACAGGTAATGAAAATAATAATTCTGATGATTCAGAACGATGCTTTTGCTCTGGTTGGCAACAGAAGAAAAAGAAACATCAGAACCAGCGCCAAAAGATGATTTAAACAGTTCAGATAAGGCAGTGGTTCCCAAACTGGGGTGAGTGAGGAATTTTCAAGGGGTCAGCCAACCACCATTGAATTAAGTTTACTGAAAATTTTTTGCTGCGAATTCATCTAGTGACAATTTAAGCTACTGATAACCAATATCAGCCAATATGCCTTCACAATGTTACCTTTTTTTATTTTACCCGTTTGAAATATTACGCAATAATTTTGTGCATGCATTTTGCCTCAATCCTGGCAAGAGTAATCGCGCGTGAACTCTTTTTAGTTGATATATTATATCGAAAAAATGAATGGAGATCAGATTAAATCAGGTAATAAACTAGTTGAAATTTGTTGAACATCTATGAGGATATATTTGAAAGTTGTAGTAATCAACAGACCGTCGTTTTAAATTTTTTTTGTTTAAAATTGATGGAAATTCGCCACTACTTTAAGGAAAATAACAGGGGTCAGCCAGCAAAACGAAATTGATAATCCGTGAGATAAGAGGAAGCGACGAGCAAAACAAATTGTAATTAGGTTAAACAGGTAAATCTGAAGATTCTGCTTCACGCCGTCCATTAGTCCTAAAGAAGGAAGACCAATCAACACATACTGGGTGAACAGATTCAAAATTTTGGCCGAATAAAATACAAAAATAACACCTCGAATCGTCGAACGAAAAGTATGTTCAACATAAACAAAAGCCATATGTTGCTGCAGCTTTTAGTGAAACTTTATGCTACATTGATTTATGGACGCAGGAAACTTTTCTCGATTTAAAACGTCGCTTTTGTTGAATACGCGCTTGCATTGGGTCTTAGAATGCAAGCATTCAACTGTATGTGCATGAAATTTAGCGTTAGTTTTGTTGTTTACTGTAGTACTGATCCTTGAAATGAGTAGTTTTTAAGTGAAGCTTATGATTTAAGAGCTAATTGCTTCTATTTGAATAAGCTTGATAATAACAGCATAAGTATACTGTTGGATGTATTGAAGCTGTTGCTGGCTGCAAGTTCCGTAACAGTTGAAAACCACTTCACATCGAGTACGTTTTTAAGAAGTTGAGCCAGCATTCAACACCGTATAAGAAAATGCTTTCAGGAACCTGAATAAGAGCAACTTTTAAATGGCAACGCTTTTTGATAGCTCACGAAATGTGAAGGCGAGTAGCCCTAGTCAATCTACCTAGAAGACCTTGAAGCGAAAGAACTTACTCAGCATCAAAGTTCCGGATCTTCATTTTGTTTGGATTCTCCGAATTACGAATCAAGTGATGCAGAGTAATCGATTGGATAGCTTTACTTGGAATTTTTTCGTTCTGATCAAAACTTTTGTCTGGTTTTAACGGATTAGGATAATCGGCTTCCTCGAAAGTGCTGGAGTACACTCTCAGAACCTTCAATTTGGAATTGAGTAGATATTCTGCAAATATAAAACATAAAGTGAAAAAGATTTAGTTTAGTGGTTATAAATAGAGAAAGCCAATGAGCTAGCTAGCTACAATGAAAGTGCTCTTAAGTTTCAGTCATATAGCTGGAACAACAAAACATTCTACATGCGCCGTTAGCAAGCAAAAAACGTTACAAACGCGAAAGGTTTATTTGATCATCAAAATCTAATGCAATGTTTAGTACTAGTAGGTAAACAATCGCATCAGCATTGTAATACTAACCACGTATTATATGCAAAATGTATGGCACTAAGCTAGTATTTTTTTTACTTCCTTACATATGCTCTCTTTCGCTAAACCGGGATGCGTGACGGGCACTTAATACAGAAAACACAATAAGTAGCTGTTAACTGTTTTAATTAAGCTAGAGCAGTGGTTTTCAAACTTTTTTATCGCAGCGCCCCTTGAAAGTTTGTAGATACTTGCAGCACCCTGGTGAAATTCAAAATTTTCCCAACTCAAGACTTGAGTCGTTTTTTTTAAGGCGAATTTTCCAATTTGAAGTTGAAAACCTTTTTTTGGTGATCAACTAGTACAACCATTTTTGGTTAATTTACTGGGTGCCCTAGACAAAGTCTGGCGGCCCTTGAGAACCCTGTGGTATAGATTGATTTAAGAATAAGATCCCCTTTATAAAAACCTTTTTTTGAAGCTTGCGTCCAAAACAGTTCGCCGGTGTTTGGAAAACTTTGCCTACTAGAAATTGATCTAAAAAAATAATGATAATAAATAAATATCTTTTCTCATATGATGTATTTCAAATGACTTTATAAAACCACCATCTATACGGCATCTATACTGCAGGCTGTTGTAGAAAATCTTTGAAATGTCTGTATGAGAAACTTGCTCACGTACTCCCGAAATTCCCCTCAAACACCCAAGTTTTAGGACCTTTTACCAGACCATTATTAAGCAACCAGTCTGACGTTGCGACAATATCAGGTAATCGACTTTGAAAGAAAAACCCGGAGTTGACAACATTAAAGCACCATTATTGTTTGTAAAAAAGGACATACGGAAATTAAAGAACGGTATTTTTCCAGGAAAGTCTGGATTGAAAGCGAATAAAGAGTGTCAAAAGCATTGAACAAGCACGTCTGAACACGAAAAACAAGGAATAAAGAACGCAACATTTATCTTTTCTTATTTGACATGAACTATTGTTTAATTCAAAACTGACAGCCAAACAACTTGTCAAAAACATACTGCGACGTTTCGACCCTCAACTGGTGCCATTTTTAACCTAAATAAGGTACAACAAACAGGTTGACTAGCAACTACGCCATACTGACAGTAAAAAATGAACACACAAGGAGCGATGGTCTTGTGTTAAATAAACGGAGAGGAAAGGATTTGGAGTATAAATTTAAACTAGAATTCAATTGCTAAATGTAAAGAGATTCCAGAATGAGGAGTTTGGATTTGTCAGAACTCGTGAGAATCTGTGGATTGTTGAAGTCAACTCTGTGGTGTGGATTGGATTGTAAATGGTTACACACTTCCGAGTTGAAACCAGTCTGGTGCTCATCCAGGCGTTTTACTAAATTCCGGCGAGTTTGGGTGATATAGAAAGAACCACAAGAACAGTTTACGTAGTATACCGGTTAACCTGTTCTTGTGGTTCTTTCTATATCAGCCAAGCTCGCCGGAATTTCGTAAAACGCCAGGAAACCCTCATTCTGGAATCTCTCTACATTTAGCAATTGAGTTCTAGTTTAAATTTAGACTCCAAATCCTTTCCTCTCCGTTTATTTAACACGTGACTATCGCTCCTTGTGTGCTCATTTTTTAGTGCCAGTATGGCGTAGTTGCTAGTCAACCTGTTTGTTGTACATTATTTAGATTAAAAATGGCACCAGTTGAGGGTCGAAACGTCGCACTATGTTTTTGACAAATTGTTTGGCTGTCATTTTTGGATTAAAATTACTAGTTTTTCCCAATTATACCGTGTGCCTAACTATTGTTTAATTATCGGAAAAATGAACAATGCAATAGCTAGCTAGAAGATAGACAACTGATGAATTGAAACTCAAAAGCGGCCACCGTACATTTTTTAGGTCATAATCAGAATTATTCTTTCTTTTGTCAGAAAACACCTTTTTTAACACAAATTGAGAGAAAATTAATTATGCAGCTGTGCAGCAAATAAAAAAAGTCGCAGCGCACGACACCAAACACTACTCTTTTATTTAATCGAGAAATATGTGCTTCAAGACATGGGAAACAAAATAATGAGGATTACATCTCAACGAAGAGATGGTGTGAAATTCAAGTCTCGCTTCGCAAACCCTATGCCAACGAAAGAGAGACAAACAAAACATGCACATGCTGATCGAGACATAAAAAAGAGGCAGACATTCTTAATCAGTAATGAAGAGAGACTTAATACACTGTAGAACCACCGCCAATAAGATGAACTAACAGTTTCACTAATTGAACGCTGTGAAGCTAGGTGATTAAAAAGTGATTATGTGTATTCTTGATTTCGTAGGCAAAAATTCACTTTCCTAATCTCTATCCAAAATACAACCACACTATACCTGCTACTACATCTACAGATTTGTTTGAAGGTCCACAGTATAAAATTTTTCCGGGGTTGTTAGACTTCTTTTTATTGCTAAGGTTGAAGAAGTAAGTCAAATGAGCACCAACGTATGATTTTCCAGTTCCTAAATAAAAACAGAGATCTTCGTTTACGAAGTTAACTTGTACAGGTCAGAACCAATCTAGATCCTAGCTCATCGTTAATCGAGAATGACACACAGACAGCCAGCCATGCTGTGTTAAATTTGCCACTGACCACGAACACAGCTTTGCAAAATGTATCTACATTTTATGTCGGAATAGGCTCAGGGTTACTACATATTAGGAGCATACCTTAGAAAGTGTATTTTAAGGCCATTTTCTACCTTTTAAAAGTTTGTAGCGGAATGCGGGGAGTAGGTAGTACCAACCACAACAAAGCGACCTTGAAGACTGTTCTGAGTAAGAACATATCTTTCAGTCTTATAGCACCCACTATCTAGTGGGACCAGCTAATAATCAAAAGTTGAAACAAGAGATAACTTTCTATAAAAGTTTGTATTTGTGCTTCATTTACATCATCCCGAAATCATTCGGGCAGTGAATCGGTATCCTACCAGAATTGTGTTTTCGCTGCTTTATTGTACTAGCCGGCTCTGCCGGCGCCGCCCGCAGGGCCCCCCTCATCAGTAATTGTCGAGGTTAAGAATACCGGCTCACCCAGCTTCACTCAATGGATATTTGTGACAACAGTTATTTGTTTTTTAACTGATGAATTCTCGTTCCGAAACAAAACTACCATTTTTTACAAAGGAATGGAGAAAAGAAACGTCATGGAAGATGCGAATAGCCGCTATATTTTTCCCACATTTTCGCTACGTCCTGCTTGTCCTGTTTCCAACACAGGCGTATTTTGAAACTGGACTTGCTCACCATTGAAACAACCAACGATTTCACAAACGTCCATGTGTTTAATTGATAAAATGCATGAAAGCATAATATGAAAGCTAGGGCGTCAAAGCGGTTGATTCGTATTTTCAGAAGTAACCTATTAAATATTAGGACCACTACTTAAACACTTTTTTGTAGTGATATGTCTTTTTGTACAACCTAAAGCCTCAGGCTGCGCGCATGTTGCTTGCTTCTGACACAAACGCAGCAGACAGTCACTCACTTTCAGTTAAGTTATTACCTTTGCAGCACCCCCATCAATAATGTGGAGATTAAGAACACGGCAGTTGTGAGAACAGCAACGAAAAGTTAATGTTTTCTAACATTGGGAGTTCTCGTTCAAAAATCTCAAGTACCGTGTTTTTGATGGAAATCGAGTAAAAAAACACAAGGGGCGGTAGCGCATAGCCGCTATAATGCTCTCAAAGTTTTATAACTCCCCAGCGGCGTTTCATTTACCCTGTTTCCAGCAGGTACTTAGAAAATGGACTAGCCCACAATTGAAACAGCCAGTCATTTTACAAACTTTTATCTCTTTATTTCACCACTTGCATCGAAGCATAAATATAAAGTTGTGGAGTAGAGGAGGGAGAGGGGCGTCAAAGTGATTATTGAGTGATTTCTGAAATATTTTATTAAATACTTGGCATACTACTAACAACTTTTCGTACAGTATGCCAATATGTATTACCTAACATTTCTGGCTGCGCGTATATTGTTCGGTCCTGACATAATCCCAGCTAAGCGAAAAAGCAAATTAACCGAAAGTCAAGCATAAGCATTTACAGTGAAGATATTACAATAGCTTAGGCTATAATTTAACAGTATAATACATTGACCATGTTTTTGTGGTGAAGACGCGAATAATTTTTATCGTTCCTGTAAGACTTACCGCGAAAAATCTTCAATTTGTTTAACGTTTGCTACATTTGATCAATATTGGAGGTTAGATCAGTCACGCGTGCGGCACGACTGTACAAAAGTATTGCAATCTGCCATTGCATTAACAAAAAACAAATTTTTTGACCTACCGTTATGTTAATACTGCAAAGTAGTATTCTTCGTTCACAGGCAGCATATCAGTTGTTAGGTTTCGAAATAACGGTGAATAGCAACCAACTTCACGCGGAGATACTGCCTGCTACTTTTTACACTTTAATCGTATTAAACACATTATGACATCCAACAGTGATTTCATTCAAGGGTTCAAAAAACAGCATGCCTTAGCATGCTCAAAAAAAAGAAACGCTTGTTGCATCATCAATGCACTTTAAATCGTTGTAGAATGTTTTTTTACGACAACCCCTTGTTATAACTAGCAAAAAAGTTTTTAATCCCGTCTTTACGAGCAGCAGTAGTTTTTGAGAAAATACAGATAATAAATTGTGCAAGACGTCACGAGCCCACAATAACACTCACTTTGAGGCGTTGATCAATCGTGCCAAGTTTGATGTTTGTACACCCAGTAGTTTCGGAGGAGTTAAAACACACGCACACAGAAAAATTGCACTTCATAATATACGGTAGACTAGCTGGCCCTGCCGGCGTCGCCCGCAGGACTCCCCCATTAATGATATCGGGATTAATCATATCGCTTCAGCCGGCTTTACCCAACAAGACTTGTATGAACAGTAACGAAAAGTTAGTGTTTTTTACGCATTTCCTTAATTCCTGTACACGTAATGATGACCATCTTATTCAATGAATAAAGACTGGAAATCCTCACGAAGAAAAAATATTGTCTCCAACTGTTGCTAATACTTTTTTAAAGTGTAAGGGGTGGGGGATTGAAAGACGGTGAAAAATGATCGAGGCAGCCAAATGGTGGTTGTTTTCACAATTACAGAAATAAACAATAGAGTGGTAAAAGCCTATTTTACGATTTGATGCGGCCCCTTTCCTATTTATATTTGTGGTATTAAGTTCTTTAGCTGCGCTATTTGCTTCGTTCCAGTAGAGCAACAAAAGCGGCTATGGCTTTTCCAAAGTCATTCACCATATTGTAGTTGGCGCCCATCAGGCAAAGTTATTTTCAAACAAAATATTCTCTCAAAATGCAGTTTTACAAATTGTCGGGTTTATGGTTTTATTCTGATTTTTTCTTAAACTTGGAATTCTATTACATTGCTTATAGTATAGATATGCATACCTCAACAGACAGCATATCAACAAAAGAAGAAATCCTTGTTTCATAGTATATGCTGGCGTCGCCGGCAGGACCCTCACCAGAACGTCGCGATTGAGAATGTTGGTTCAGCACGTTCTTTTCTCCCTGTTTGCCGTGCCCACGGCAGTTAAAAGAGTGCTTGCTTTTCCACAATTTTTAGGTTTGATCCCAGGAGTTCTATAAAGGTATTTTAAAGCAAAATACCAATAACATTTTGTATGTGGTGCGATTTCATTGAGCGACGTTATTTTCCTTTGATTTTACCTCAAACTTTCTCAAGTCCCTGCTGGCTACGCATTATGCAGCATGTTCGTTTTTCCTTGCTTAGGCGTGCTCAGAAGAGTCAAAAGAGTCTTTGCTTTTGCCAAGATTTTTAGCTTTGATCCCGGAAGCTGTATAAAGCTATTATCAACCAAAATAGAAAAAATGTTTCACCTAAGTATGAGGCTATTTTACCCCGGCGGGGCATGCCATCGCCTTCGCCGAGTTAAAACGAATTAGTTAAGGCAGATGCGCCAGCTCTACCGTATGAAAAATTTGTGAGAGCAACAACAAAAAGTTTTAGTAAATATAAGCCATAGTTCTTATACACCTAATGATAATCATGTTGGTCAATTAATCAAGGCTGATAATATTCACAAAAAGAGA
Source organism: Trididemnum clinides (assembly GCA_963675345.1). Taxonomy (NCBI): domain Eukaryota; kingdom Metazoa; phylum Chordata; class Ascidiacea; order Aplousobranchia; family Didemnidae; genus Trididemnum; species Trididemnum clinides. The sequence goes on from OY776295.1 coordinate 14,357,556, forward strand.
ATAATGTCACAAATTAACATTCACACTCTTTAAAAAGTGTAAGGTGGGGGAGGGGGAAGTGAAACAGAGTCAGTAACGATAACGGCGGCAAATGGTGGTCATTTTGAAAATTAAAGAAATCATCTATTCAGGTAGGCCTATTCTACGATTTGGTGGGCCTGCTTTCGTATTTATGTTTGTGATATTAAGCTCTTTAGCTGCACTATTTGCTTGAATTCGGCCACAGCATGAAAAGGGTCCATTCTTTCCCCAAAGTCATACTACCAATTCCAAAAGCTATTTTCAAACAAAAACGTTTTTTCTAAAGCTAGTTTTACAAATTGATGCTATTATTGCTTTATTTTGAACTTTTCTTAAACTTGGGATTTTATTATATTTAACTTTGCCCCTAATACAGACCTCCCTATTCTTAAATAAAGATTGGTGCATCATACCAATACAAAGAGCCTATCACTTACAAATGTCAGTAATAGGCTTTGCTATTTATGTTTGCGATCAAAATGATAGTGGATAATTTTGCTGCCAGCTGTTGTTTTCACCATATAATTGTAAGCAATGCGATGTCATTTAAAACTATTAACGTAACACCGCTTTTTAAAAAAAATCTAGACAGAAGAAAAAAGTGTGCTTACAAAACACTTAAAATGAACAATCACCGATTGCACTTTGATAAAGGGTAAGATGTTAAAGAATTAATTTTAGCAAAAAAACGAACGTTTCTTGAAAAGCAAGCATTAAAAAACATTTTATGGACGGTTGCCCAAAACCACTATATGTGTCCCACGTCTATCGAGTCCCAGCAACGTTGTATGTGCTCTGTTTTTACCATGGGCGTTCTAAAACTAGACAGACTTTTTATCCGTTAAATTTAGCAAGTGCGTCAACACATATCAAAGTTGTGGAAGGTAGCCAAGATGATTGATAGGTATTTTCAGGATTAAACTATTAAATATTAGGACCTCCACTTACGACTTTTTCGTGACTGAAGGGGTGTTTGAGTGAGCTGGCCCCTCTGGCTGCACGCATATTGCTTGGCTCTGTCATAAACGCCGCCATGCAAACAGCAAACTAGCCCTAAGTGAAGCACTCGCAGTAAAGCAATTGCAATAGCACGGCCCTCATCGATAATATCGAGGTTAAGAGGATCAAATTACCTGGCTGCGTTGGCCTCACCCAATTGCAAAAGAAATTGTTTGAACATTTAAATCATATGTAGCTCGAAACAGAACCATTTTGTTGCAAAAGATAAAAACAGGACCATTTCTACCCGTCTTCTTTGTCTAAGGGGCTCACCAAGTTTTTTGCTTGGAGCAGGCTACATATGAAAGATTTTAAGACTTGATTTTTAGATGAATGTTTTGGAAAATTTTGATAAATAATACCAAAGAGCCATGCTATCAAAGAAGAACAGTCAAAATGTACCAAAGAACTTAGTTTTTGCAGAAGTTGCAATTTCGTAAAATGCAGACACCAAAATTTTGAGTGTTTTTAAGCGATAGGCTACATTTCAATGTTTAAAGATTTCATTTTCTGATGAATTTTTTTGAAAAGTTACAACGACAATGCCAAAGAACTAAGCTTGTGAGGATGATAGTCAAAATGTATCATATAACTAACTTTGTCAAACAACTGCAAGTTTGTTAAGTCTACTAGGATAATCGTTCTACTAAAAGTAGAACATGATGTTGGGCAACCAATTTTTGATCAGTCATTATAAAGTCTTCCTTAGCTTTAACAGATTAGAGTTACATTTTACTGGAAAGCAAATTTCTTTAGCTTTCAAATAACATCAATTGTCAGTATCTTATAACTTTTATGTATTAAACTTAAATGTTTTTACTCAGTTTACTAGTTTAAGAGAGGAGTAAAAGTTGCACAAGACACGTTAAAGTTCAATTTTATTTGTATAGAAACAAATAGTAAAAGTGCATGTCATATACAGTACCACCAGAATCGCCTTGAAATACCCTCAGAATTTCTTCGAAAAATTGTGAAAATCGGTAGAGAAATGAGATCACAAATCAGTTCTGGATAAACTGATTTTGAAAAAAAAGTTGTAAATATGGAAAAAATCGTTATATGCTGATATCTGTCAGCGAAAAACTGTGTAAATCGTACCAGGCATATCATGACATAATCGAGCGAGTTTTCAGCGTACAAGCAATAATGAGAAGAAGCATGCTTAGAAGGCCTGAAGTGCTTAAATAAAGCTTGGCTAGTTGCACCGTCAAATGAACTTAAATTGCTGCAGAGTTTTGATCGAAATCACCTTATTAATACTTCCCAAAAAAGCGTGTAATCGCGTTTCTACGATCAATAGCTTTTGAAAAAATACAAATAACAAATTGTGCAATCAAGCGTTCATTGTGACGTCATTTTAGAACCTAAAAAGATAAAGTTATTTGAAAGTAGGTGGATCGAGCGCTGGCTTTGGCTTGAGCAAAACAGTTGTCCTCTGTAAAGAAATGTAAGTTTTAAAAAATGATCTGTGATTTAACGTCACAAGCCCCCTTATGACTCTCACCCTAAGGTAGTGATTAATCGCGTAAAGTTTAATGTTTGTACGTCCAGTAGTTTCGGAGGAGTTAAAGCGTATGCACGTGAGTACGTACATACGTACAGACAGAATCGCGCATTATATATACATGTATATATACATAAAAAATTAATGTGATTGAAGATCGATGATTGTGTAAGCCAGTAGTTCTCAAACTTTTTTAGATGCGACTCATTTGACAAATTTTGCTGTACTTGCGATGCACGAGATAAGATTATTAATACAATAGGTTTTTATTAGCCATTCTGCAACGTTTCGATCTATTCTGTGAAGTTGAAGACTTTTTTTAGGGAGATTAACATGTTCAAAGGGTTTTGAGGTTAATTTTCTTGGCGCACCCTTTTTCAAAGCAAAATTTTAGGCGTTTGTGATGGTCATGCTCGAGGTGCAACTTTTTTAAAGCAAAATCGTTTGTAATCGCTTGTTGAAATAACTATTACTGAAATTTTATTACGGTTGAAGACCTTTTTTGGAGATCAACTTTACTAAATTAAAGTTTGTGGGGTTTTTTCAAGGGAAGAATCAGCCGATCCAGGTCCCCCAGCGACGCCCTAAGAAAATTAATAGGACGACTCAAAGCGTCGCGACGCACAGTTTGAGAACCACTGGTGTGGGTTAATCATTATAGATCCTACAAAATAGCTCATTCGACCACCAATTGCTGCAAAAATTAGGCGATTAGGCCACTTGTAGTCAGACACAAACAAAAACATTGAAATAACAATACTTACAGGATAATCTATTTTAAAGTGGCAGATTGAAAAGATAAATCTAACTTTATATACCGACGCTTAATCACAAAATAAAATTATATTCAAAAATAGACAATTTTCCCAAAGGCGTAAGACAGGAAAAGCAAAAAAATCTATGCCCCTTTTAATTTCTAGAATACTGGCTTAGTGAGGACCATTATTTAGAGATAACCTGAAACATGAGTGAGCCTATTTAAAGGCCCCTGTGAAGGAAGTTACCACAATATTTAAGTACAAGCAAAAGCACCATCCCCACAAAAAACTTCTTACATTCCGCATTGCATTCGACTACCCCAAAAAATTATCAATTTGATCGTCACTGACAACCGTGAATACCTATTTCCGTTTGATTGAATCACTTACCAGGAGGTCCTTGTATCAATGAAATCCTACTTCTCATCGCTTTTCTGATTTGATGAATTTGTCCTTCATTAAGGCGATACTTCATGCCGGGAACAACTTTATTACCAACACTTTCATAGACTGTTGGATCGCAAGCAACCGGATGCATGTCCTTCATTTTTAAACAAAGAGCCTCGATGTTATCCACACAAGGGCTTCTCTGCTTCGGTTTCTGGCCAACAGTGCGCAATGACCTCATAAGTGCACTGCAGATAAAAAGTTTTAAACCTGAATAGTGTAAAATGCAACAATCTGGCAGTCATTCTTAACTCTTCTGAAAGTACAGGAAAAAGATACTTGGAAAAACTGATCATGACGAGACGGGTGCACGGCAAAACTGCTCGCCAAAGATGTCGTAAGAGACAACTTTTAGATAACAACCGCAGACAGCCTCTTTCGTTGTGAGGCTACAAACATGCATCTTTATTCAGGACTAGTTAGAAATAACACTGCCGCTAGCCTGATCGTGATTAGATTTGTGATAACTATCGGAAAATAACCGTTTCGTGCCGTGCCTTCTTCGAAAGGTAAGAACAGGGGTAATCACACCAACAATTACCGGTGGGTATCGAAAGAGGGCTAAAGAAAATGTATCTTTTAATACGGAATCCCGGTCTACCCTCAGATTCTTTAAAACCCAGCATTTCCATCATTCTTTAGCAAATTCTTTAAGCAATCAATTAAACACCACGCATGTTACTGTTATTATTGCCTTGTCAGCTTTTCTCAAAATCGCCATCTCATCTTCCCTCTGACACCATGTCTTCCTTCTGTGCAGCTTCGCCGACCTCACGCTACGCCCATAAATCCTTTTTTTCAGCTTCAACAAAAGCTTTCTTCCACAAAACAACTCCGCATATTCTCCACATTTTATCCAACCAAGTCTTGTTTTGGCGTATACGGATGCCTCACTTGACCACTGTCACTTAACCAGTCCTCTAGATAACAGAACTTCTTCACAGGTCATAGCATGGTAATTCCTAATCTGGTTAATTATTCCTTCTACTTTTGTAACGCATCATTTTCAGACAAAGCATTTAGCTCCCTAATTCACACGCACTCGTCACTTTCGCGCGTTTCAAGTGAACCAACTTACTACATGCCGCGCACACACCGAATTCGCCGTCGTCCTCTCCCCGCACACGCACAACTGATGTATATGTAGACTTTGATCTTTGGTATCTCTTTTTTCGAACTACTCACCATCACTTAAAACACTTTATTTAACTCTGATTCTACTCTAACTTTCGTTTTTGCCCCTTCATAGCACTCATATCCACTGCCGAAATTACTTCTAGTAAACTTCCTCGTCGCACACTCCATTACTCTAATCGAAACTCAATTCTTCTTCTTTTTCTTTCGGTTTATTCCTGATTAGGGATCGCCAAAGCAGATATCCGCATTTTTATTACATGGCATTTGTTTTACGGTCGGATGCCCTTCCTAACACCAACTGTCTCTTCAGAGGGAAAACTAGGCCACTTGTCTTCCACATAAAGGTGGGAGCGTCCCGTTAAGAGCCTTGCCCAAGGACACAACAAGCGACTTGCTGGCTTGTTCTCCACAACCTCCACTAAATGCCGAGCGCCAAGCAGGGAGGCTATGAATACCACTTTTAAAGTCTTTTAGTATGACTCGACAAGGGGAATGACCCCCTGGTCTACCGACTGCGAAGCGGACGCTCCAACCATTACGCCATCGCGTCAATCTAATCGAAATTCTATAACTATCCACAAAACATATGTACAAATTTCCCCTTTTCTCTTCACCTTTCTCTATTGTTCTTCCCACAACAAACAAGGTGTCGATCGTCCCTCCGCCTGGCATCAAACCAAAATGCAGTGCACTACCATTCGTTAATGCCCATATCTTTTTTCAACACTCTTTCGACAATTTTTTGTAGCATGCTTTAACAGCTTCACCACCCTGTATGCAATACAATTTCTCGCGTTACTTCTTTCCTTGTAGTTTAGCTCCGTCACACTCGCTTGTTACTCATTTGACATTTTTTTCCATGTTCAAAACACATTAAAAGTTCTACCATCACGTCAACCATTGTTTTCTCGATTGGCAGATAAAAATAATCTGTGCATATGCTTCGGAGGATTCAGCTGCCTTACCTAGCGTTACTGCTGTAGCTGCTTCAACCATTTTTTCGCAAGTACACTGTAATTCCATTAATTGATCCCCCCCCCCCTATCCTATTAGCTTCCATCGTCTGATCCCAATTATCCTCTTCATCCATTATTTCCTTTATGTGCTCTTCCCATAATCGCTTTCTGTCTTTCTCACTGAAACCTAGTCTTCAGTCTTTTCCTCTCGCACTGCCAAATTCATCTTTTTCTCACTTTTCCATGAACCGCATTAAAGAAAAACATTAATTTGTTTTTTTCCTAATTCTTGTAGTTACTTTTCGCCTATTCTCTAATAGCGTCAGCAACTATTTTCATCCGGTAATAATTCATGTTCTCACATTATTATCTAGTCTTGTGTTTATCCGATCAATTCACGCGCATTTCTTTACATGCCACTTTCTATGTTTTACTGCTTCTTTCATCTCTTCCTTCCGCAACCACAATTTTCACTAATTCTTCTATCGTTTTCCTTCCCACGTACTACAAAACAAGCTCCCAAAAAACTCAACTTTTAAAAAATTCCGAAGGTATGGTGTATCAGCACTAATCAACGCTCAAGCTCCTTCCTGAATCTTATTCAACTCTTACACCTTTCTTCTACCAAGTTGTTCTTTTCTCACTACCTTCTTCAATTTTATTTCATTCACGCTTGTATCACCATCCCATCAAGCAATTCGCACGGAACTGGTTTCACGTCTCTAAAACTTATTTTTGTTTTTAATGATCAAAACAAAATTAACTTATTTCATTTCTACGACGCTCTGCGTTGTTTTTTTTTCCCTTGTTTTGAAACTATGCGTTTTCCACACACAATTCCTATTCATCCCAAAACTTAAGCGTCTTTTTCCCTCAAATTATCTTTCGCTAATTCCACTTCCTCCGTGCAAATCCCCAAAATCATTAAGCCATCTTCCAACACGTCTGATAAAATTCCATACACCAAGAACCATTCCTGCAGTGTTCCGTAAATCCGATTCATACGCCATTTCAATATAAAATTGATGGCTTTCAAAGTCTGATTTCACAAGGGGTCTATACGCAGCATGCACATATCTCCCTCAAATTTCCTCCTTAAAGAACAGCATCACTGTCATCAATCAATCAATCAATCAATCGCTTTTCTTCTAACCTCTACAATTTTCTCGTATAATTCTTTCAGCACCTAGATTTCATCTCTCCCATTTCAGTTTTATTCCCAGACTACCACAGCTTGCATTTCCTTTTCTTGACTATAATAAATCAAGCTCCTTAGCCTCTACATCTCACCTTAGTACACAGCGCTTCCTCTTCTTTCTCAATTGTTCTCATACTTCTGTTCCTCTACCAAGCAAACTTACGTTATTCCAACTTCCAAATTTTTTCCCAGTCTTTAGCCTAATAGTTTGGTAATACAAAGACAGTTCGGACACCATGCCCATTTTAGAGCTGGCAAGGATCAACGCTTCATAAACATTCTCATAAATAAATTTTTGAAACACATCTTTTACAGGAAGCAAACCCTTACTTATCCCAGTTTTAGTTTTAGGACAAAAGTGGTTTGAAAATCCCTATTTAAAGCTTTTGAAACATGGATTGGTATTCAAAAGTTATATCTGTCGACACAACCAAACGGAAAATAAACTGAAGCGAAACGTCGACAGCTTGGGCTTTACAAAATCATAAATTAAAATTTCCATCAGGTTTAACAAAACTCTTTTAATTGTGATTTTCTAATTCAGTGGTTCTCAAAATGTGCGTCGCGACGCCCCGGTGCTCCGTTTCAATTTTCCAAAGGCATCGCGGGATATTTTGGTTTTGTGCCATTAAGTCTAGGTTTTATTACTTTCTTCTGACATTTTCACAATAGTGTTTTTAATACACTGTTGTAACGGTTAGCTTGTTACTCAAGGATCAAATTGCAGAAGTTTAACTTAATTGGCGAAAAACATATAAAAAATAAAGCATTCAGTTGTATGTTGGACGAAAACAGGAAAAATGAGTTGCAAACTTAGAAGAGCGTAATTTTACGATTGAAGATGACAGACCAATCTAAAATCTCGGGTGCATCTGCTTATGGGCAGTTATTTATGTTGATTATGGGTCACATATATCTCGCAGTACGGCAAACTAAACTGTAGGATGCTGTCTGGTGCGTCGCAAAGTCTTGCAAGCTTTTTTAAATGCGTCGCATCGCAAAAAGTTTGAGAACCACTGTTCTAATTGATCAAAAAACTATGATGAATCAATATTTACCGATGTGAAACTCCAAGCTGAATCACCTCCACAACTGATATAGAATCCAGACCGCGGGCAAAAATAGATTGTGGAATTTGACCGCCGGATACCAAAGGCTTGCATTGACGAAAGAAAAATTTTTTTCTCTTCTCCGGCTTCTCCTCTTCTACGGCAGTGACAACAGCGTGAATAACCCAAGTAAAGACTTTTTCCTCAGAACTCGATTCAACTTTGGAAACTGCAAAATTACCGATTTCAAATTTAGGGCCGGCATCGGGCAATGGTCACACCTGAGACTTCCATAAACGCAGCTCAGAGCTTCGCAATATGGCGCAGATCCGCAACTAAAAATTGCAAGTTCAATGCTTTATAACAGCGGCTGCCAAGCTTTCCTTTGCCTCTGCACCCTTTTAAAATTTAAAACAACTCGCGGCGTCAATTTTTGGGCAATCTATAAAAATAGTTATCGGCTCTTTAGTGTTGTAAATTTTTTAAAAATTCGGTTAGCCCTACGTATGAAGTTAGATGTGTACGCTTAAGTAAAAAATTAAGTTAAGGCCAACTTATTAGATTCGCGAGAACCACAACGCGTGGAGTTGGAGCAGCGCCCTGTTTGGAAAGAGCTTCAAGCTGTTCAGTGGTTATACTCTTAAAAAAGCGCTCTTAAAATTTTCCTGCAACATTGTTCTGCTAGTGTTAAAAGCGTACTGTATCCGCACTGCTGGTGGTGATTACAAACCCATGATGAATATAAATTATTCTACGTTATGGTATATTACATCCACAAAAGTTGTATTGCAACCAGACGATCTCTAGTCATACTAGCAAATTTAATTGAATCAATGTCAAATTGCTGTTATAAATCTTTAATCTAGTTCTTAGCCGACCTAGCAGCCTTTTCAGTTATGCTGCAGCATTATAGTACCAGGAAGAGTCATTCTATCAACACTGTCATGCTTTGTTCGGCTTTTGTATTAAGCGACCCCGAGGGAAGAGTGAAGCCTAGGAATCTAACCAATTTCCTGAATTGAAGTCGAAATAAAAAGCGGAAACGCTTTGGTTTATTTCAGATCAAAAATATGCAAGTTACCTGACAACTGATTCGAATTAATGCATTTGACTCTGATGCAAAGAAAATCATCTTCCCAAACGTCAATCATCCGTCGTTTACAGAAATCATCAACAAGTATGAAGTTACCGCCAACTTCCTGACCTAAAAAACAATGAACCACAGTTTAAAACAAAAACAAGATAGCAGAAAACTGTAATGAACGATTTTACCGATTATTCATCGAGTATTAAGATCTAGTTACATCGTAAACCCTGTTAAGTTGATATTTCATCGCAGCAATCTTTCCGCGCATGCGCAGACAGTCAGCTCAAATATCAAGGTGACAACAAGTTTGAAGGCCGAGGAGCAGGTAAAACAGAGAATATACAGAATAATGGGTTCGGCTTAGAAGTTGAATGAAAGATCTCATCGATTTGCTTTTGAATAACTTGCAGTTGGTTATTCAACCTGCAGTTGGTTGTGAGAGCAAAGACAAATTTAAAACCAGCCAAATATGACTGACAATTGCATCCAAAAAAGTAGGGTGCTACTAAAAAGTGTGATAGTGCGAAGTTACCATTTCGGTGTTTGTTGGAGCTGGTAGTTATAACATAAATATTAATCACTAGAAAACAGTCGCAAAAGCTAACCCGACTGAAGTGTTAACCCTGGCTATTGAAGAATCTACTCACTGCCAGCCTCAAACTCAATTTTGACATTTTGTAGTGTTAATGAACTGGATTTGTCCAACACAGCCTGGTAGACTCCCTCCATGCGAAACAAAGGAATCCAAAAACTTGCATAATCGTCCAAATTGTAAAAACAAGTCTCTGCCAAGAGAAAAATAAGTTTAAAAAAAGCGTTTATGTAAATAAATTTCCTTCAGTAGCGACCCGAATTTTCCAAAAAACAATTTTTGTAGAATCTGGCGACCCAATGATAGTTTATATAAGCCTAATAAAAAAGGCATGTGGTAAAGGCATTTTATGACGACAAAAAATGGATTCTGTCAAGTTTAAGTCGTGATGTTATCCACCTACACAATTGTCTTCGTTAGGCCTACGCGACAGCAAGAGCGTAGTCTGAACAAAATTTGGTGGGAAAAACTTTTCCAGAAATGTTAATAATGCTAAGAAAATCTTGACCAAAGTTACATTATTCAAACCTACGCTTACTTAAGATTTTATTCGGAAAATTTGCATCTCCAGTTTCACAATAAGACTGACTGTAACTTATGTTAAGTGATTTTTAAAACCTTAGCAGCTTAAATCCATTCCACAATTACAGCAAAGTAGGGGAAGTTAATAAATCCTTTGTCGGAATCAATTTGTTGTATTTCTTATCCCACAGTGAAGGAAAATTTTCACTTTTATGCACAGAATCTGATTGTATTTACATCCGCTTCGCAGTTTCCGGTGGCCTACTGCTGGCATTGGCTCAGCGCATTTCTACCATGAGCCTAAACCAAGCTGCGGAAATTGCCGTAAAGTGCTTTTCCAAAAAGCACAGCAACGCAAAACCCAAGCGATCATCAAATTAGCAATTAGGAGCAAGCGCTGTATCGCACTAAGCTACACTGCCAATAAAATCCAAAGTGCAATGAGAAAGTAAGAAACGACAACGCCTCTGTTTAAAACTTCATGCTGTTTCACCTCAAAACTAGACCGGTGCGGTGTTTAGTAAGATCGCTTCGCAGCCGGTAAACATGACTTCGAAGCCCTTGTCGAATCATACTGCAGATTTCAAAAACGCTAACAACAACTTTCCTGCTAAGCGTTTAGCACGAAAGAGATAGTTAAAGGAAAAAACGGGCAAGCCCATTTTTGCATCCTTGGGTAAGGCACTTTACCGGATATTTTCAGAGGTGGGATTTAAAAATCAACGGCAGATTCTCCTACTAATAGCCGTAGACCAGTAGCATTCCGAAATAAAATTATAACTTACTAAGGCTCGCTTAAGTTCATTTTATCACCCGGTTCGTGAACCTCATGAAACTCCAAGAGCAGGTTCTTACAAACCGCTAAGAACATGTTAAGTGCCACCATTGGACAGGCCTACGACCAATTTTATGTGACAGACAGGTGGTAGGGCCTGCATTCGTTGTTGTTGTTACCCGACCCCTTCAAGGGGATTGGGGCATGGCGGAGGACCATGGAGCCCCAGAAGCCAGGAAACTCTCCATGGTCTGGAGCAGAGCTCATAGAAAGACAGAGAGTCGCTAAAGAGTGAGCGACGCAAAGAGTCCGTAGCTGGACAGTGCAGAATGAGATGAGAGGTGACCTGGGACGGATGTCCGCAGGCCTGCATTAAAGATTCTCGATTCTGCCAATCTAGTGAAATAAGAGCTTAACAGTAAGCTGTGTCCGTTGCAGCGAAGACGAGAGAGGGCACAGCGAGCTTGACGAGGGAGCACAAGTTCCTCGGTAGAAACCGAGGAAACCTGTGTGTCAAAGAATTTAAATTAGGCAGTACGCCTCCAATCCGACAAAAGACTAGAGTGGATACGAGAGATAAGAGAAGAGAGACTACAAAGGGATTGCAGAGGGCACGAGTAACGCTCTCCGTCTGGCCAACTCATTAGCCGAGTTGTTTCCCGGGAGAAACGAGTGTCCGGGGACCCACTGTAGCCTGATAGTATCACATATGTAGCCTGATAGTAAAATAAATCAATAACTTAAACTTTTTTTACAAAAACAAGAGACCCAACTTTGATCGCGACCTATTCGTTGAAAATCACTGGATTAAAACACAACGATTTTAATCCTGACTCATGAAGCAGGGTTAAGCCAAACTTTGCAAAGCTTACCATCTGTTTTTTTTTTCATTTAACCCACGAAATCGATTCAATAGTAGAGCAACGAGCGTCCAGTATGATAGTTAAACCATTTGCTTCGTAGTCGGTAGATGTGGGTGCAATCCCACTGCAGAATCGTACTAAAGACTAAAAACGGTATTCACAGTTTCTCTGCTTAGCGCGCAGCAAAAAGAAGAGCAGCGAGAAATAGTTGCCAAGTTCGCTATTGGTGTCATTAGGTAGCGGGATATCTTCATCTTCATGTGACAGACTGGTGGTGGGTCCGAGCAGTCTACTCGTTGCGGTGGCTTGGTCTCACTGAAGACCAGTAAAGAGAACACAAGCTTATACGCAAGACCAAAAAAACTACTTCATACAAAGACCAGCTAAGTCTGACTCAAACAAAGCCAAGCTTTGTAAAGTCGAGTCCCTGTAAAGAAATTCGCCTTAACAAAGTAAAACACTTTTTTAAACACTTACTCGATGTCGGCCGTACATCGGCGGCGAAAATCTTTATTGGTGATGAGGTGTGAGCGGTGCATACGTCGAGATCTCTTGTGATAGCCAATAATTGTAAAGACGGTACACCAATGCCATCCTTGACTCCGCAATACAACTGTACCATGACAGGACTGCCTAAAGTTAGCTCCATCGTGACGACACGGTAATGAAAAATTTTAATCTTTGATAACCCATCCAGGTAGTCTTCGCATTTTTTACTTTGTCTGCACTCTTCATTCTTGCAAGGACCGACTCGTTCTTGGGATAATCTTTTGCAAATTTGAAGTGGTTTTTGACTTTGAAGAATTCTAAATACATGTTGAAACATTGATAATTGTGTCTAATAGCGCATTTATATTTGAAGAATCTGGTTTTAGTATAATAAATTGAAAAGAACTGCCTTTTTCCTCTAGCCTGTTCTTTATTAGATTGGTATTTGGGGGGTGAACCTGAAGACGGATTTCATGCCATGCACACAATGCAATTACTTTGCCACTCAGCTAAAGAAAAAAAGATCTATTGCCAAAAAGTAAAAGCGATGGTAATCATTTTGTCAACGTTCGCATATAAAGTATGCAGATAGAAACTGATTTTCAAGCTAAAAGGAAGATCTGTTTCAGCAAGTAGGTCTCTTACTTTTTGAAATTATCTTCTATTCTAGCTACTTCATCTTTTGTCGAAGAATCGTCGGCTGAGCTGGAAATGAAAGCCTTTATTGACCTCACTAAAACGTTCCAAATTGAAGATGAAACAACAGTGGAGGTAGCAGCGTGGTGTGAGGCAAGAACGTTCTCGTTGACGTAAGGGTCATTAGAAGCCAAGTCATAACATCTACAAGCAAATAACCAGTTTTAGCTGTGTGTATTGGTGTGTGTGTTTGTATTGATTGTGACAGATGTTAAAAGGCATTTCTTTCAAAAAAAACAAAAGCTCAAAACCACCAATACAAATATTAAAGAAACCAACAAATTTACTTGATTCTCCATTTCACTCTTTTTTCGTTCAAGCCCTGTTTATATAGCTTCAAATGGCTGAAGCGAAGCTGGTATGAGATCTTTGACAAATCTTTCACGTCCAAGAAGTTAAGCATTACTCCACTGTCGTCAATCTGAATAGGTTTTTTAAACAGTCATAATCTTGATTTTTCGGCAACACGATCATTTTACATAAAAGAAATTATTTTCGGCATGCTTCAAAGTACACGTAATGCCAGGAAAGCAGTCTTTATACTACAAACTTACAACTGAGTAAAACATTGGAGTGCATTTCTTTCAGGTCACAGCAACGCACTACCCATTAGTGAGGTCAACTGCACAGTGCATACTGCCGCAAGCGGTCGCGCAGCTTCATACAATTTATAATCAGAAGAAAGCAGCTTCAGCTTCAGAAGCAGCTTCATATATATTCATATTCAGAGGAAATTTTGGAAGCCGAATTAATTGTGAATTGACCCTGGAATCAGATTTTTAAGACTCAGAAATTTGAGTATCCGACTGGTGACTATACAACCAGTTTTGAAGTCATTGGTCTGATAACTGGTCTGCTACCCTGACCAAATGCAATTAGGATTAGCCAAGTTGCTAGAAAAACTTGATGATCTTACTGATTTAAAAGCTAGAGTTAGAACAGAATATATAATTACTTAGCTCAAATAGCATCTTTTTGATGATTATTTGAGCCGATATAGTGTGGTTACTCCCAAGACATAGCTATTAGGGTAATGCAATTTTTGTGTTCAGAATTTCCAAAAGAGATAGCCTATTGTCCACCACGTGGCTTTTGTAGATCATATCTGCAATTAAAATGTTAAACCTTGGATTTTTAAAACTATTTTAAATTTGTAATAAAACACGTTATCTTATTACACCAGGTTACTTGGCAAGGTGAAAAAAATCATATGTGAAACAATTTGGGCAACTTTACTTACGAAATCAAGGCAGTACTGTGTGCTACAGCTGGATAATATAAAGGTAATTATAAAGATAGCTATGTCGGCAATCCCGACAATTAAATTTTCAATTCCAAAGTACCATCACCCTTATTGTGTGTGGTTAAAGTGGTTTGTGGAATTGTAAGCGTCAAACAAACTTATCTAAGCTTTTGAATTTGATACACTTGGGATTTGAACCAACTTCATTTAATCTTACCTCAAAATTCTACATAGTTAACGCCTGGCCCACAATTATTCAAATGCACTGCCTGCAAACAAACGCGTCTTTTCTTTTTCCATTACGAAATCAGCAATGCCTTGAGAATCCGCTTTGGTGTCCTTTGTTCATATAGTATTTTGGTGTATTGAGTTGAGCAACGTTCAATTGGAAGTAGTGCGAAGTCAAGTTATGTGGTTGTTAGTTGACGCTGGTGTGACGAAATAAAAGCCAATTTCCCTAAGTGACTGCCGGAACTGCCGGTAAGTGAATTCAACGTTATATCCTTCGTAATTGTATCGTATTTATTTAATTGCGCTGAAAATTGTGTATTTTATTTTTAGAAAACTGTGCAAGTTCGAACAAAATAAAAATTAGAACAACAAAACCCGTGTGAGGCTCCAAAAGTCACATCAAATTCCTGTAGCCGCAACAATAAGCAAACGGCGGCTATAGGAATCTACTTTTGAAATCTCTGCTCAAACATCTGGTTTGAAACAAGGAATTTGGATATCTAAATAAAAAGTGGGCCAAATCGACTTGGTCCAATATTCAGATAAGCGTATTTTCTAATGTAGGTGTGATAAACTTTTTGAAGCCAATGGGACAATTAACATATTGGACAAAATGTGCTTGGTCCAGAGATCTTGTACTTAACTAACACTAAAATGGACCAAATGCATTTGTGCCACTACTGCTTTTAGCCAGTTTTTTTCATATAGTTAAG
Source organism: Trididemnum clinides (assembly GCA_963675345.1). Lineage (NCBI taxonomy): Eukaryota > Metazoa > Chordata > Ascidiacea > Aplousobranchia > Didemnidae > Trididemnum > Trididemnum clinides. The sequence goes on from OY776295.1 coordinate 14,372,836, forward strand.
TAGATGGTCCACAAAGCACCATTATTTTGTGCAAGAATCATTTCCATAGTAATTGTTTGTTTAAAATAAACTGACTCAAAAGCCCCTTAAAAGTTCAAAATTTCTTTTGGAAAGTATCTCTTACCCTCTTTACTGTTTTGCAAAGAATGATAAAAGCGTTGATGTGAATACACGAGTTCTGTTAGGAATGCTTATAAAGCTTGTTTTAAGTAAGCCTCCTGCTATAAAGTGATACTAATGTGACCTGCATTTCAGTGTGCTGTTCTACGAAAAGAAAAGCATTTACAGATTGAAAAAATTACGCAATAGATATCATTGGAAGGTTGCAACGGATTACCAGTTGCATGCATCTAAACAAATTGATAGAAAATGGTAAACAAAGTTGAGCAGACGACAAAGAAATAATGCAATAGTGGCAAGCAAAAGTGCTAAATTTTTTTCATCCCAATATTCATGGTTTTTAGAAAATTTAGAAGATTATTACAATTTTATTGCAACATGGTCTTTACAGTGCATCACAGTGTGATGTATTTTACAGTATTTACAAAGCTACGCGTTGTGAAACAAAGGAGCACACATTGGTAAAAAGAGCATACAGAGTTGCTAGTTATAGAAGGCCATATGTAGCAGTCTCGGTAGTGTGGTGGTGATGACTCCTCTTTCGAAACAAAAGACATGGAGTTGTAAACTCCATAAAAACGTTACTGGTTTTCATCGGGAAAGGTCTGGTTCAAAAGCGAATGGATAGCGACAGATTCACAGCCTACTATCTAAAGAAAAAAGACATAAAATCGAGCTTGTGTGTGAAAGTAATATACCACGGTGGTGGCAAAAAAACTGTACATGAAAAATTTGCGAATGAATTCGACTTGCAGTTCCCCACAAAAACTATTGCGCAACAAATTAGCCCACATGCGTTATCAGTTTGCATCAGACAATGCTTCACCACTTAGCCATTGCTCAAGATGCTCCTCGTTTTCTTACAGGTGATTTGCATTTTCCTACCACCAGACAGAATTTTTTTTATTTTGAATTCTCGGCAATTTTTATCTCACAAAACACAATGGAAGAGAAATCTTGAGTGGAACTTTGTCAGAATACACAAGCAAGACGAGATTCTCTTCCATTTGCAGCCTCCTACTACACATAGTGTTATGTGAGACAAAAATTACAACACTCAAAATTTTTTAAATTATAAAAACACCGTAGGTTTGCAGGATCGTTCAATTTACCAAACAACTATCGAGAACGTATGGCACGTTGAGCCATAGATAAATGGTGTCGGGTGGCCTGATACAGCCGAAAGACGCAAGTGGACGCATTTGTTGTGCAACGACTTTTTGCAGAAACCACAAGTTAAATCCATGCGCAAATTTTTCATGTAAACTTTTTTTGGTTATAAATTAAAAGATTTTGTTGCCCCAACTAGTGTGCATTAAGCCACTCCAGCGAAACACTGTTGATAGCACAAGCACGATTTTAAATCCTCTTTTCCTCACTTTTGCTGGGTTTAGACCCTGCTGGCTCAGTGTGTCTGCCACTATTCCCTCGGTTTCGAACCAGACCGAAACAGTTCGAAAATATTCGACCAGTGATTATTTCAGTGATATCTACTATTGGCATCACATGTTATGCAAAACACCCTATGTTGAATATTTCACCGCTTATTTAACTTGTATCACTTCATAAAAGAATGCTGTGGTATTACTGTGGCTGAAATTTTATTATAAAAAGTTAGGAATTGTAATTTGAATTGAAACTGCATAACTCATGAAAAAAATTGTCTACTACAGCACAAAGTAGATGGAATAATAGATGAATCCTCCAGAGATTCCGATTTTATGGACAGCTGCACGATTACTGAAAAGTTGGTATACGTTCCTAATAAGACCAGCAACCTTGCTTATGAAGCTAAAATAACAAAAAAAAATAGCACGGTCATGGCAAAAGTTCATTACACAGGATGGAATAAGCGTTATGATGAATGGGTAGGCAATGAACTACTGTTAAAAGTACCAACTAAAGAACATGATCGACAAAATCCATCAAAATTCAAAAAAGTTATTGACTTGATTATTCAAAAGCTACAGAAGGTTTGTCTGCCAGTAAAACAACCTGGACACGAGTCACCTATTGGGGCAAGTGCAAGTTCGCATTGTCCAAAGAAAAATGGAAAAGGAAGAAAAGGAGTAATGAGTAAAACCAAGAACCATGGGGCCAAAAATATACTATCACAAGAAGCGGCTAATGACACAAAGTGAAGACAAAATTGAGACCGACAATCAGTTTAAAAATGAAGTTGCTGTTCAGACTGAATTTAACGATGAAGATGAAGCTGTGAGTAAAAATGGTAGTCAGATAGAAATTGAAGCTGGAAAACTGTAACTGGAAAAAAGTAGAAAGCAAAAGCGTGTTCAAGAAAGAAAATGAAGTGGAAAGTGAATATGTGATTGAGATTGAAAATAAAGTGGAAAGTGAAGACGTGATTGAGATTGACAAAAGTGGAAAGTCTGGATGTGCATGAGACTGAGAATGAAATAGAAAGTGAAGATGTGATTGAGACTGAAAATAAAGTGGAAAGTGAAGATGCGACGGAGAATGTCAACAAGGTGGAAAGTATCAACAATGAAAAAGGAGTTGAAAGGTCAATTGTCAAGAATAGCGTAGAAGTTAAGTGACATGGCAGATCAACCTAATACTGTTATTGATACGGAAGACAGCCAACTTCATTTACAAAGATGGTTTAAAAATAGGTACGAATAAATTTGTTGGTTGTTATTTGTTGTTAGTTTCTGCTAAAAATGATAAATAAATGACAATTATGTGTGTACGCAGGTAAGGGTGCCATTTCGCGTGGTCGAATATGTCATGGACACTATTTGAGCAAGAGGAGGCAAGAATAACCGTAATAGCCATTGACTTTATGTACAGGTATAGATCGCTATTGGTTGGTTGCGAATGTAGTTTTTTAGTGATTAGTTGGTGAAAAATTGTTGAAAACTAAATCTAAATTTGTCGTTTCAAAACACTAAAATACTTCATCAAAATTATGTTTAGAACAAAAAGTCGGATAGTACAAACTATAAGAAAAGTAGAAAAGCCGAGCGGAACTTTGGAGAGGAATATAAAACTATGACAAGAAAAAGAGTTTTAACTGTGCCTGCCAAGACTTATGTTAGTAAGCTTGTGGTAGTTTGCAACAAGGCGAATTCATGTTAATAGATTTTATCACAAACTAGCTAATCGACTAATCTATTTTATCAAAAATGTAGCCTCAGCACTAGCTACGAATTTATGTGTTTGAAAGCATAACTTTGTTTTTAGACTTCAGTGGCACCTACGTCAACCCTGACTGTAAGCTTATCAGCCATGATGAGAAGAAAAACATTTTTGAAAAATTTTGGGAGCTGGGAGGTTTTGATGCGCAGAACTATAATTTGGCTCAGTATGTTACTATAACAGCTAAAAAGACTCAAAAACTGAATCTAAGTTCTTCGAAATCTCGACCTAAAAGCAATTCGAGGACAAACTATGTAAATAATAAAAAAAGTTTGCAAACAAGTATTTTTACATACATATGGAATAATCTCCGGTCGGTTGGATAGGCTGCTAAAAAAAGATTGGTGGAGAGGTGATGAAGAAAGACTTGCGAGGTAAGCACAGAAATCACTATAAAATTGGAAAAGATAAAGAAGATGACTTGATGTCGCTCATCAGCAAAATCACAAAATATCGTTCACACTGCAAAAAGCAGTCACGTCAGATATAGTTGGCTCTGAATATTAAAAAAATTGATGTGTACAATATATGGAAAGAAAAATCTGGAAGAAAATTTAGAAGAAGCTTTCCTTAATAAGAGTTGTTCTTAGGTTTGTGGAAAAATACATAAATTAAAAATTCATCGACCATCCATAGATTGTTGTTCAACTTGCGATGAGTTAAAGCACTGTGCCAAAGAAGATAAGCTACAAGCTCATCATATGCCAAGAGCAGAGGCAAGACAGCAATTCGATGGTGATTCTGCAATGTCTCGTACTGTCAGTTTTGACATGCAGAAAAGTTAACCTTTGCCCCATCTTCAAACAAATAAAGTTTTCTATTTGAGACCGATCGCTGTAGAATAAAGAGTTTTACCATTCTTTTAAGAATCAAGGATATATGTATCGTTGGACCAAAGATATAGCAAAGAGAGCCAGTTTAGAGGTCGCAAGCTGCATGCTGAAATTTATTGATGGAGCAGCCGTTGACTGACCAGAAATGATACTTTGGTCATGATGCCGACTTCAGCCTTATTGAGAAGAAAATGAAAGAAGCCCTGGGCATTTATGCAGTTGACGAGCACGTTAGGCACATAAAGAATGCTCAAAGAAACAAGTATCAGTGACATTGATACGAAAAAAGAATGTTCTTATCATTAATATGTTGAAGGAATTCCTCGTCAACGGGCGTGTGAATGAAAATGGAAAAGCAATTAAATTCAATTTGATCCATGAAATGGTCAATGAAAAAGGTTTCATTTGAGTTTTCTTTTCAGATAACGTTCCAACCAGTTTTCTTTTTGTTAGATCAAGTCTGAAACTTAAAGGCGAGTTGATTTGTCAGGACGCAATGTGAGCTAAAACCATCTTCTGATCTTGAAGTTGCATATGTTGGTGGCATTAAAATCAATTTGTTTAAGTACAATGATGTCATGCAACTTCTCAAATATATCTCACCTCTTTACCACGATGCAAACAAACAACTGCAGCACGACAAACGCAATACTGAGGACATTTTCCACAAAACGTTTAGAGATTTTTCTTTAATGTGTTGCTGTTTAATATATTGAGTCATGTTGATATAATTTTTTGGTGTCACTTATGCAGTAGCCAATTGATTTAGGTGCACAAAAGCCTTGACTATATTTTAGCTAATTAGTGGCAATAAAATTCCGATTTGTATAGTTTTTATTGCAATAAACAGAACTTGTACAGTCAACCTTATCCTCTACTTTTTCTACACGTAAGCTAGTGTTAACCATTACAGCAGTTACATAACAGTATTTCTTACTGAAATTCACTTTCTTATACACGGCAGTCTACCTGTAATTGTAGTAGACATAAAATATAAAGTCTCAAGTCTACTATTTAATCTTGTTTATTGATCGTTTTGCTACCTGCAAGACCGTGAGACATCAACAAAATGTATGTCTACTTCATGAACACAAAAATATTTTGTTCTAACCTAACTTATTGGCTGCAGCAGTGGGTTTCTAATTAGTTGATAAACAATAAACCGTTGATTAGGAATGTAAGTGTTTTGTTTCTCTAGCAAAATTTATTTTAAACGTTAAGCGGCTGATTTGGTCCATTGCTCAAATGAATTAATGCCGGACCATTTGCATTTAAAGGTAAATAAAAAAACAAAAATTTTTTTGAACACTAATCTTAAACTTACAGTAAGGAACAGTAAAACCTGTTAAATTACTAAAATGAACACTATTAATTAAATGTTCTTAATAATATTACAAAATCATAAAAATCTTTGAACACAATTTTCTAAACAAGTAGTTTTCAAACTTGGTCCACACCTTTTAGGTGTCACAATTATATTATAAAAGGTGCTTCTATGATAATTTTGACCAAATACCATTATGACTAACATTTTTGTTTACAAATTAAAAGATGAATTGACGAAGCTGTCGAACTGGCGAAAGACAAGCTATATATGTAATAATGTGCATAAAAATGATCATTTTTCTGAAGAGCATATCGTAGCTATAGTTCAGTTGCAGCACGGCAAGGTGCAGTGGAGCACATAAAAATGCGTGCAGCAAACACAAAATTTTGTTTCCACGACATTGGTAATAACCATGTTGGTGTAGAACACAACACCCCCTGTTACCCGACCCATTCCGAGGGATGGGAGCATAGCAGAAGACACCTAGCTCCTAAAACTAGGCAACTCCCCAAGACCTGGAATTGAAATCAGAAAAAAAAAGTAGTCACAAAAGAGCGAGCGGCGCAAAGAGTCTGGAAGAACAGCAGAGAATGAAATGGGAATTCTTCTGGTCAGATGACTGTCGGAGCTGCATGAAGGAATCTCAACTCTGCCAATTCTCGAGAGATGAGTTTATCAAAAGGCTGCGTCCGTTGTAGCAAAGGCGAGAGAGGATACAACGAAAGTGACGAGGAAATACAAGTTGTTTAAGGAATTTAAATGAGACAATACGCCTCCAATCCGAGAAAAGAGTGAATACGAGACGAGAGAAACCAAATAGGACCGTAGTTGGCTGGAGCAGCGCACCTCCTGTGGCCAGCTCATCGGCGATGTCATTGTCTAGAAGAAATGAATGACCGAGGATCCACTGTAACCTGAGAGAAAAGGGGTAAAGACATGTTAGTTTCTGCCAAATGTGTCAGAGAGTGAGAGAAAAGAATGGATGGAGGAAAGAAAAATGTCGCAAGCAAAGAGCGAGAGTCCGAGAAGAGGAGAAGGGAAAAGAAGTGGCAGATTAGTAAGTGTTTCCGACACCATCCAAGAGCTTGCAAACAAGACCACTTCCATCACAAAATCAGCGCAACATAATGCTAAGCTAGCAACAACCAACCTTGACAAAATTATAAAACTACTCTCACGATTTGATTACATTACACGCTTTTGCGCTTACCTCCTTCACATTTGCATATCTGTACGCTTGATTTCGGTTGAGATCCAAAGCGAAAGAAAAGCTAAGAGTTTCTTTTTCATATTCCTTCGCATCTTCCATCTTCTGCATCATCTCTCGTGCCAAGCTGACAAATCAAACACTCCATTAATTTCTGATAGTTGTTGCAGTGAACAGCGGGAAACCATACAGTCCCAGGAATAGGTGACTTTTCACGGCTGGGCGTATGAAAGAGAAAAGCCGAAAACTAAAAAAACGGCATATAGCTAGCAGCAGGGCCAAACAGATAGAGTGAAAGACCCAGGTCGGGCCGCGATACACTTTTATCTCCACGTTCTACTTTTTCGCAGCAAGGTATTCGATACACATTCCTAGTTACACGGCCTAAATATATGCAAAATGTTTGTAAATAAATAATTACATCCTTTTGTGGATAAGCTACTTATTTGTAAAGCTATCATTAATTCTGGCCTCGGCTTACTAAAATCAATCCTTCTCACTTTTCAGAACTGAGCTGTTCGTTGGATTGAGATATGAGTATGACACCTGACGCGTCATGCTGCGGCCGGGGAGCGCATTTCTCAATAATCAAGCGCTGTGACTGGAGATCGGTGTATCGGCGAATCGGAGACGTAAACCAAGAATAAAGAGGCAGTCTCAAAGAAAAATGACTGATCGTCCCCTCCGTGGCAGATTGCCGCAAGTCCATGACCGATTGCAGTTTAGCTCTTTGCAAAATGTGATAGTAGCTAAAAAAAACATTAACAAGGCTCATTGCTGTTGAACTTCACAATACTTCAGAATATTTCTTATAACCTTCATTAATGCTTGCATCGACAAAGGGCATTTTTACGCAACTTTTCCTCGTTGTTGCTTGGAAAAAAATGCACTGTGTCAAAAATAGACAAAAGGCACTACAGGCAACTTTTACTCGTTGGTTGTTTGGATAAAAAATGAACCGTGTCAAAAGTACAGGCAGTTCTAAAATGGTATAAACCCACACTGCTCTAGTGTAACTGTACAAGTTTTCCAGTAAACAAAAGATAAAAAGAAAACGCAACTATCTAAATGCACCTTGCCAAACCAGGACTGATGGCAGGCTGTACTGAATCGGATGAAAATAGAATCAAAGCCGTGTCAATATCGTTTCTGTTCAACGCACCTTCTATATATTTCCAGACATGAGGAAAAATAGGAATGTTCTGTAAAACAATTAATTAATATCCCATGAACGTATTAATGAATTCTTCCACCATAAACAAGCATTAGGGATATGCAAAAACAACTAGGATGCTTAGACTCGGAGTACTGTACAGTACGTTGCACTTCTGCCAAAGATTGCAACCAAGCGGTGAAGATTACAGTGACATTTCTAGCTTAAAAAGCAGTGCGGACTTCAATCACAATACTAGTACGTTACCGCACATTAGCCGACAACATTTGGCGTAGAGAAGTGCAGTGTGGGTGGGTACCCACTAGCTTTACTGTGGGCACACATCGATACAATTCACAACCTAGTGACCGCCAACGCGTAGTGGTAATAGTTTCGGACATCGGAGCGAAAGGTCTAGAGTTTGAAACTCCAAAAAAGCGAGTAAGTAGTGGCAAACACACACTCAACAAGTACGTCTATTACCTCAAAAAACGTAAAATCGAGCATTTCCAATGCATTTAGTCACACTGTCTTTTATGATTGAAAATGTGAATAATTCATTATACTTGTAAAGGTCGCGGCTTGTTTTCCATTTCCCTGATTACATTTTCATTGAACAAACTTTTAACACATGCTTGCTGAAACAACGATTGGATAATGTAACTCTCTTGTTCCTGCTTCCAATGCAAACTTTCGTCAGAGAACGGATAATTTTGCGTTCGAACAATGAAGTCGCAATTCTAAACAAGCTACACTGTGGCACAGATAGAAAGCAAAATCTATATACAGGCTTATGCGGTCTTTGCTGTCGTAGGTAGATTGGAGTTTTTTACAACTCATAATTTGTAAACTTAACACGCAACTTAACATAATTTCAACAAACTTAACATAATTTGTAAACTTAACAATTTGTAAACTTAATACAACTTTCTTCGCAACAAGTCAAGTTGCGAAGAAAGCACCCTTCTAAACTCACAGCGGCAATCTCGTCGTTGACAAGCGCTCAAGACCTAAATACAACCACCCATAAGTTCTAAGTAGAGTTAAGCCTCAAATTCGGAATCTTAAGAGTGGGGTTTTCTAGTTATTAACGCATAGCAATATTAGTCATCTCGACTTCCTTATTTAATATTCTGGCAAACTTCTAAAAGGAGGGGAATTTCCTTTAGATCTTTGCAAAATCAAAACAATGCAAACAGGTTACAAGACAAAATAGAACTTTACATGCTTATTTAAAAAAACGTAATTTTAAATACGCCGAAGCATTTTGTCCCCTCACAGCGACCTTATCAGGGCAAATGATTTAAATTATCGGCATATTGGATGTTATAACAGCCTTTCAAACTACTAAATCCTCGTGAAAGAACAAAAAGCTCAGGCATATTCATGACTTTTTTTTAGCAAATACCTTACTTCTATTTTGTTGGCATCCTATTAATAAAGCAAAAGTCTAAAGCCATGGCGTTTGACATCGCTGCCAAAAAAAGACTGTTTTGAACTTTAACACAACTAAAGGTGTCTTTGAAGCACTTTTTTCTTAATTTAGCAAAATCTGTGTCATGCAAATTTTTGCCAAAACACAAACGTGCTATCTAGTTGTAGACTTGAGAGTACACGAATAAATAGAAATCAAAGCTTACTTTTTGGTGCAGATAAATACTGCAGCAGGCATTGCATGTAATCATGGCTTCTTCTACTAACATATGAGCGGATGCTTCTCGGCAAAAATCATTAAAGCCATTTGTTTCCGCTTGTCCATGAAAGGAAGCCCATCCAATTCGCTTGTAACGTAATTTCAACATTGTCTCCCAAATAACATCTTAAAAAAATATTTACTGATGCAGTACCTCCATGCTGCCTAATGTGGCGTTTATTTTTTTCTACGTTATATCGCAATATCCGTTCCTGACCCCGTGTATAGCTGCCAATCACTAAATGATTTTGCATGAGTCCCTAATAGCTAGGCGGCCAATTAAGCTCCAGGAAATTTCTTGGCGAATACTGGTGCTTACTTTATCGTTCTATGGTGGCGATGAAACCTTCTATACGACTATGATTTTAGCGGTAGCACTTCTTAGGCGTGTTTGTGTCAATGCGATTGATAGGTAAAATTTATGAATAAGCGGCTGCGTGGACAAAAAAAATTGAGGATTCGAGGCGAGTCGCCGAGTTTTGCTGGGCACGATGACTTCATTACGTAATGGCATCGTTGGATCTCCACCTTTCTTCTTGTGACGTCACTGAGCGCTTTCGTTTCACAAAGTTGCAAATACGTTGACTTTGCTTTCTCCAAAATATAACGCATTGTTATAGTATAGTTGATTGGTCACAGTTTGAGCTGTTATGTTGCCCAGAAGAGACTAGATTTGCTGGTCAGTAATAAGAAGGTTCAAAAGTACACTAATTAATCAGCAGTCTGTTCCTTTTATCATTCTTACGTGGGTCAGATGTAGAAATACCTGTGATTCGTTCGATTTCATGGCAAGAGACACTTCGGACGCACCCAAGCCGGCCTAACGGCTTCGGCAACAATAAGCAAGCAAAACTACCAAAGTAGAGAGTACAAGAGGAAAATAACCCATTAAGCTCATTATTACTTACAAAGTTGATCTGCAATATTGCTGGCATTGCACACTGTCATATTTTTCGATCCATCTCGGCGTACTTGCCGTAAGTAATCCTCAGCTTGCCTGTACGTGAGCTGCATGCGAGAAGTTATCCAAGTCAACCTCGGTGCAGGAAGATTCAGCTCTACACAATATAAAATCGTATTTGGACTTTGAAAATCAAATAGACCTAATTTCGTCAATTTAAAACCCAAATGCTTACTCTATTTATCATCGTTCTTTTAAAAACAACTTTATTAAGCTGGAGTACTTTTTATAACATTGCTACTCGATTCTTTTCCCGGCATGGCAGCTTTACAAAAAAACTGTGAAGACGAGCAACTCCCAACGCCTGCGTCAGAGACTATTTATTGAAAAGAAAATTTAAGTCGTTAGCAAAACAGAACAAAAAAGCTAAACTCGTTGCCTGTAACTGATGTTTAATGTACGGTCAACTCTTGCTGCTGCAGCATAATCTAGTTTTCACAACAAAAAGTTTGCACCAAAAAATTTTGTCAGCAGTTTGGCCGTTACCTTTAACATTTTTCTGGTTAAAAAAATCCAACACCGGCAATTTGCTTGAATGAATGAAAATAGATATTGCCAGCCTTTTCTTCCCATCAGCCAATAAACTGCATTTGCTAGAACTCAATTCTTCCGGAAGCATGGGTGTTACTTTTCGCTTTTTGTCTCTGATAATGTCTAAAATATATACATGGCTTTTGATATTCAACAGGAGAGTAAAATACATTTACTTTCAAAGCACATTGGTATAAGTTAGTGCTTTTTGTGACCCTGATCGATTCTGGCAAGAAAGATACTTCAAACATAGCTTTTTGATCAAAGGCAAAACAAGAGTTGAGAGGTAGCAAACAGCCCATTAGCAATCCACGAACGGCAATCCACGTTCACGCCGTCAACTTAATTTAATTTAGGCTGGGGGAAATGTGGCAGCCCATTTTGAACCAGTCATGAATGTAAATTACTGACTGGTAGCCCCACCACCAACAAGACGGACTGCCATTGGTGGGTATCCAAGAGTCGCCTCTCAGGACATTCTGGGTGAGCAGCTTCACAATTCTAACCCGGTAAGGCAAAAGTATTTTTGGCCTTTAGCCCTCCTCCATGGTAAATATTAGTGGTCTCATTATTAACCTTGCATAAACACAAATCGTAATAAGAAGTTACCTCTGAAACATTACGTAAAAATCTGCTTGACCATCTTGTCAAGCATTTAACAAGAAATCTGTTGTTGCTGTCTACCTCTCCTCTTCCTTGCAATTGAGGCACGATACAAAACTTTTTTCCAGATTTATGCCCCAAAATTAGTCGAGATTAAGCTACGGATGAGCGGCAATCTATTTTCAGCCAGTTCTGAATGTAAATTACAGATTGGCTGCCTCACCACTAACCAAGACAAATTGCTACTAAGGGAGGTTAAAAGTCACCCTTACGACATTTTCGCTGAGCAGCTTTACCATTTTAACCCGGTGAAACATAGGTAACTAGGGAATGCAATCATAGCTAAAATATAACACTTGATAACAATAACGTTACTTTCTGCCTTATCTGAAGTCAGTTTTTAATAATGCTGCCCTATGATAATGAAACAATTTGCTGTACTAGACAAAGAAGGAACATCGTTGTCATCAAAGGTTAACAGTCGGTTTGTAAGCATATTCCATATCCATGCCACCTCCATTACACATACAAAGTGATTTAGAATTGTTGAAAAAAAACGATTGGGCACAAATCAGGATCTTAATTGATACAATGATGATGATATTTATTGAAAGGTAACAAGATAAAATTTTCGAATCTGCAACCGTATCTTTTCAAAGCTGAAGTAAAATGTCAAGAGGAGTCATAAAGTAGATACTAGGTTTAGTCAAAGGCATTCTTGAACGTGGAGTGCAAAGTTGTTGATAACAAGCTCACATTCCTCTTGAAAGCAGCAATGGTGCGTGGGTTATCCTGGTTGTTATTCTTAAGGAACCACCTCAAAATAAAATCTGGGGAATTCACGTCAGGCGAGTGAGGTGTCCACTCCACTTCAACTTTGCGGCTGATGAGACGCTCCCAAAACTTTTCATGAAGCCAGGCCATCGTGACATCAGTTGTGTGAGGACGAGTGACATCTCGCTAGAAACACGGTTCCTCCTCATCAAGGTCCTCAACACTTTTTCACCTCTACTCCTTTAAACTTCCTTAGCACTAGAATAAGGCGCTCTTTTGCCACAGTTATTGCATTACCGTGATCATCTTCAAATAAGAATAGTCAGATGACACCATACTGGGAAATGACAATGCATGATGTGCACTTTTTTGAATGCAGAAAGCGTCCAACGACTCAGTGAGGGTTTTTACTTTCCCAAATCACCCAATTTTTGAAGTTAGCATGACCGTTTAAGAGGAATTGATTCCATGTTAAAACAGACGTTATTCAAGAATTCCTCGTCATTGTCGCTCTTTTCCAAAAATCAGTGGCATATGGCAACCCTTGCTTCCATACTAGTCTCGGTGAGTTGATGCTTTATCTGGATCCGATATGGATGAAGTTTTAGATCCTAAATTAGAATGAACCGCACAGAAGACAGAAAGATGCCAAGTTCTTGGCTCCTGCGTGGCAGAGATTTGCTTGGACCCCGACCGACGGACTCTGAACCCTAGTGACACTGTCGAGGATTCGGATAGTCATCGGAGGCCCAGATGGCGAGGAGATCGTTATTCTACGGTCTTCAAATCCCGTGAGCTTCCAAGTTTTGACCTAACTTGAAATTCAGATTCTTGCTTAGTAGTGTGCTGAAGCTGAACTTCCTTCTCTACCTAGCTTGAACAGTCTTGAGAGACTTAGTTTCGCAATATGCCTTCACACAAAAGATTTTCTGCTCCACCGATCAAGGCATGCTAAGAATATTTTTCATTTAACACATAAAAATGTTAACTATTTCCCAACAGCAATCCGAAAACCGAACAAGAACAAAGCCATCAGGAAATATTTGTAGAAGCTGCCGCTTAATTTCAACAAAAGTAAAACAGCCTGTATGTACAATAAGATGCATATTGTAAACATTGCACAGCTTTCATCGGATTCCAATGCAAGTATGTTATATGGCTGCACAAGATCTCTTACTACTTACTCCCACTGTAATAAGTCGTAGCTCGTTGTCTGGCTTCTCGGTCAACAATGCTATCAGCTGGAACTACAGAAGCAACATCAGCGATGTGAATGCCAATCTAAAATGCAAAATGTTGAAATTTGGAAGCTCTTAGTAATGCTATGCTCTCAAAAAAAGTAGGGCATGAACAAAAAATTCTGCAATAAAGCTCGAGGTGATCGCAACGTGCACTTCTTCAAGAAAGTAAAATTTTTTCCATTTTGTGAGACTTTTTCTACTTAAAAATAGGTTAAATGGGTTTGATTTAAGATAACAAGAGATGAAAACAGCTTGGTTTAAAACATACGAACAAAAAAGTTGAAGCGTAGAGGGCGCCAACCGACAAGTCCGAATAATCAGTATCGGTGGTACTTGGGCAAATGATTGTGACAATAAATAATACCAGTAAATTTGATTGCTTTGACTAACGTATCTGTACATCTACAGATAAATTTGCCGGTATTTATCTACCGCAAGAAAAGATGATTACACAGCGGTATTGCCAAAACACAATTTGAGAGACAAGATTTCGTTCTTTGCTTTTAATAGTGATTGTTGAAAGTCTAGACAATTTTCTTCGAGGGATTCGATTCGACTAAAACACATTTAGTCTATTTTTGAGGGCGGTGTCTCTCGCCTCCTTCACAACGCCGCAAAATGCAGATTACACTTTAATTGTACTCCACCTTCCAGCAATCTTTGTGTGTGTTACACTTCTCAAGACTCATTGCATCGTCCAAATCCTTTGAACCTTCAGGATCGATTGTGAACACAAACAAACGACTAAGATCTTCTCTGCGGTTTCCATCAGAGCACTTGCTCAGCTTCTTCGCTTCATTTTCCACAGCTTTTCTAAAAATCAAATATAGTTTAGCCGATTACGACAAGCATTCTGTTTGTTTCTTTGTTGACACCTGTTTTTAAAAACGACGGTGCGATATAAAACGGTCTCACCCGTTTCAAAACGCAATTTCAATCCGGGTATGGCATAGATAGGCGGCAGTTTATTTCAAATTAGCCATAAATGAAAACATTTTTAACTAATGACACGTTTAAAAAATACTCTACGCTGAATAACACCAATTTCAGCGTCCAGCGGCACGGTCTAGCACAGGGGTGGCCAACCTTTTAATTCCATGCGCCAATATTTTTCGCCATTAATTCAGATGCGCCACACAAACATTCATTTCTTTTCAGTTCTTTAAAACGTGTGGTAATATATACATATTTTGAAGTTCTAATTGTTACGGAAGGGTTGTCAAAACGTCACAATAATAGCTACTGGACAACATTCTCGCGAGGAAAATCATATACTGCAGGGGTGTCAAACTCGTGGGCTTCTGGGGACCAATTTGCATATAGGAGCAATGGTGCTGAGGGCCACATTGCATATGTGAGTAACCGAGCCGAGGGCTGCATGTGGTTTTGGATTCGGGGATCACCATCTCTCTGGGCAACGATCTCCGAAATATAGCCCAAAGTTGGATCAATCTCAAAAAAAAATAAGGTCATCATCTTTACAACATCAGAAAAGTTGCCTCTGAATGACAAAGATTTGTACCTCTCCAGTGTGGCCTGTGATCAGAACTTCAAGCGTTTCTTCGACAATTATTCGTTGCAATACTGCCGAAGTTTATTGGTAATTTCAGAATCGTCTTGGGGGGGGGGGGCCGCGAGTTTGACACCCTTGATATACTGTATACATTTTCAACTACTGAAAGCCAGATTGATCGAAAAAAACTGAGCAATTCCACAAAGGACGCGAAGAAACATAAAATCACCAAAATTAGTGAGTAGAAGTGGCTTGCTTTCTTGTCATCAAAAAGATGCAATGCGCCACTTTTAAGCAGCCACTGCGCCACTTATGGCGCATGCGCCACAGGTTGGCCACCCTTGATCTAGAGCATATCATTCCTTGCAAAAGTAAAACAAAATATTCCATTTATTAAATTAACGAACAGATATTCACTTCACACTTGCTATACGTATTTTGTGCTGTCATGATTATTTAATTGTGTGTTTTTCCTGTTATTGTTTGTTATTTGCCTTAACAAATAATAAAAAAGGATAGTCACGAAAAGCTTATGGCTCAAATAGCTTTTTCCAAAGCTATATTTCAATTCCAAGCCTTGACCAACTCGAGTTGTTTTTGAAACTCATTCACCTAGTTCTTTGGCGGCCAAGAGTTTTTTCCAGTTGGTGAAGAAAATAATATTTGAAAACTGAATCTTTTTTCGCGTAAGTCATTTATAAAAATTAAACAAACCATTGGTTTACTTACGAATGAACTTGAGACGGCACATTGTATTTCACGGTGTAGTATCTCTCGAAGTCTTCGGGCTTGATCACTTCCGACACGTATCCAATGGGAAAAACGGAATTTTTTGGCCATTTCAAAAGTCGAACAACGAAATGTACACATGTATCGAGAGAAGTCGAAAACTGGTCGTACTTCACTTCTCGTATAACTTTTGAACGACCTTAAGCAAGAGTACTTAATAATCAATTTCTTGAAGAGAAATTAAACAGTGATTAGTCAAATAAAACTCCAAATAACAAAATTTATCTATTTGTTTGTTTGTTTATTTGTTTACCCCTCCTCTTCCTCGGGATGGAGGTACGGCATGAACGGCAATTCGGATTCATGCCGTCAACCTAATTGAAATTAGGCTAGGGGAAGATGGCAGCCCATTTCGAACCAGTCTTGAGTGACTGGTAGCCCCACCACCAAAAAGGCGGACTGCCACTGGTGGGTACTCAAGAGTCGTCTGACATTCTGGGTTAGCAACTTCACAATTGTAACCCGGTGAAGTACGGGAGGGCCACCTGTCTGCCACATAAAGGTGGAGGCGTCCCGTTAAGTGCCTTGCCCAAGGACACAACAAGCAAGCTTGCCGGCTTGTTCTCCACACTATCCTTTTTATATGCTGAGCGCCAAGCAGGAGAGCTGCGAATACCATTTTTTAAAGTCTTTTGGTATGACTCGACTTAGGGAATGAGCCCTAGGTCTACCGACTACGAGGCGGACGCTCTAACCACTACACCATCGCGCTGGTAAAAAATTTTATTTATCGCATTTTTAAAAAATTTATTTATCGCATTAAAGATCTAGGCTCGCGCGTAAGACAGCGACAATTGCACGTAACATCAAACAATAATTATCCAGCCAAATTCAGAGTTTCTAAGTTTCACCATCCCCTTCGATCGCTTAGGTTTTTTTTGCGACAAATTCACTGCTTGTTAGAATTCGCCTGGTACAAGAAATCACCGTCAGTGTTTTTCAAAACCATGCAGTCAGATTACCTATCAAGCAGCCCCAATATTTATCTCCGAAAGTTCCCATTCTTAAAAAAGAAGCGATCACATATCCTAACATCCTATATTTGCATGTTTGCCACTCGAAAAAGCTAATTTGCAGTTAAATGGTACATTCGTTTTTGAGGAGCTAAATCAATCAAAAAGTTTTCAACAAATCTTACGATGCCGAAAGTAAGAACTACGTACATTGTACAATTCCAAAGGGTGAATAATAATACTGCCCATAATGCTAAATTATTGCCCAGTAACTGTCATTCATCTCTTCCAAAAAGTTGCTATAGCAATCAGTAATTTTACATATTGAAAGTACATTAATAGCTACGATTCGGCGTAATTAAACGAGCAAAATAGCGTTTACATGTACTTTACGTAATATGCTACGTAGCCTAAAGCTACTCACCATTTTCCAATTTGCAAATTGGAATAGTAGTGTTTTCTTTATTAAGCTTGTATTTTTTCTGAATCACAAACTTAGTAATTCTTTTGTTCACTGGGCACATCAGATCGAGGTTGTTTCGGTCCGGAACACAAATAAATTTCTGGTCTAAAGGCTCTCTATATCTGTTAAAGTGCACACATTACAGCAAGCTGATCCAGACTCAAGTGGAGGCTACAGACGAATCGTTCTCATAAACCAAAAAAGGAATGTGCTTAACACCACGCCAAGTCATTTGCAATGACACATCTATCTAGTATATAGTAATAGCATAATCAATTGACAAACAAAACAATAATCAATGGTAAACGTTTTGGTAATCGGATAGTGACGTGAACAATACTCGCGCTTTATAGAAGAGCCAAATAATCCTTTCATTTACTTCATAGTTAACGGACGTGGCAAATAATACGTAGGGTAGCAAACATTAAAATTGGCACAAAAACACTGCTCTATAAAAGCCGTAAAAAACGTGAAACCGTCAAGCTAAGGCATTATACTGCATTACCTTGATAAAATCCCCACAACTTTTCCGTAAACTTTGGTTATTTCATCTCCTTCTTCTTTCACCTAAATAAGTTACGAGGATAGGTTAATCATTGGTTCACTGCCACTCCCACAGTTGTACATATAACTTGTGTCTAAATATGTTTTCAAAAAGCGCTTCAGTAAATTTTTGCGTTTTTGGCACAAACCCTGCAAAATCCTTATATGTTTCAACAATTGTAAGATCTATATGTTATTGATCTATCTTGCCATTGCTAATAAGACTAACTGTAAACTCATGCACTGCTCTAGGATTTCACCTACACGGAATTTGCTATTTTGAAATCGTCCGCGTCTACGTGATTTACAGAGTACCAATTTACACTGTAACGCATTGTTAAGCTTTTTTTTGGAAATATTGTGATTAAATATTCGCGGTGGTTTCCAAAGTGGTAGACGTTTAATATTAGTGTCAAACGATTGGGAAGATATTGCTTCTTATCTGTTAATACATTCATTCATGCAGTCTATCAGTAACAGGAAAAAAGATGAGAACATGCAGGTCCAAGTGCTTGAGAGAAAGAGAGATAGATATCCAATGTTTTGAATCCGGTTTAGTTTTCCGTTAACAAGGAGGCCGGATTCAGCTCTTGTTTCTATAAAGTTAATATACACTGCTACGCCACTTAGTTCTGTCGGAGGCATCTTTCTTTTTTAGTCCAATCTGTTCGATGAATTTTTCCGCTTGCCTTCTCTACGTCACCTGCGGTCGCCCACGTCTTCTTCTTCCCACTGCTTCAAAATCCAACGCTATTTTCATCACATAACCATTATCCCTTCTCAAAACATGACCTTACTATCGCACTTCAATTGCCTGACTAGTCCATCAAAAGTCTTAACCGCACACAACATTTCCTTAAGTTCTAGGCTACTCCTTCTCTCAATCACTTTAACCCAGGAGTCTCAGACACAAGGCCCCCCAAGTGATTTCGTACGGCCCGTCAAACAGTATCAGTAAGCATACACACCATGTGCAATTTAGAGATTAATTCCGAGAAGTACATTAATGAAAATTAATGAAAATTTCACAAATACTGATGAACATTGTTGAAGCACTTTAGCTTATATTTCACTACTTAAGCTTACAAGAGTAAAATATTGTTGACATATTTGCAAATTTATGATACTTGATTTAACTTGCAAGCATTTTACGAATATTTTGTTTGTATTTGTGTTGAAAGATTTGTGCACGGGTATTTATCTATTATAAATCATGTGTCAGTCGAACAAAAAAAAAAAAAAAAACTGAAAACACAAGTAATTTTTTCCTCTATTTCTTCTTAAAAACTAAAAAAGAAAAATTGAGGGAGAATGGAAGATTTTAGGATAAACATACAGGGTGACACAAAAAAAACGGTCATCACCTAAAGTTGAATAACGTTTGAAATAATTAATCAATTCTTTCCATTTTTCAGATTTACCAATAAGTATTAATGTTATAAGAGTCTACCAAATTTGACCCTCGAGATGCCATGGACTACTAAGCAAAAGACATTTATAGTTGAGGCATATTTTCGGCAGAAGTCTATCCACGCAGCTCAATTGCAATTCAAAGAACGGTTTAGATGTCGTGAATTTCCTGTTCATTCAATGATCTACAGATGGGTCAACAAGTTCAGAACCCATGGGACTGTGCATAACCTCAATCGTAAAGACACTATCAGACAATCATACTCTGGACGACCGAAATCATCAAGGACACCGCACAACGTTGCTGCAGTCAGAGACTCTGTTGTCCGCAGCCCAAGCAAGTCTGTGCGTCGGCGAAGTCAGGAGCTTGGAATCAACCGAGAGTCCGTGCGGAGAATTTTGATCGCAGATCTCAACCTGTATCCTTACAGGATACAGATTAAACAAAAGCTTACACTTGATGACATGAGGAAGCGCGTGATCATGTGCCAGTGGTTTTGCGACAAGATTGACGCTGTGCCAGACTTTCTTGACAATGTCTGGTTTTCGGACGAGGCACATTTTCTGTTGTCGGGTCACGTGAACTCTAAAAACAACATCTTCTGGGGAAGCACATCCCCTGAGCACTGTCTGCAAAGGCCATTACACTCTCTGAAGTGCACTGCCTGGGTTGCCATCTCCAAACATGGCATCATTGGACCATTCTGGTTCGAGGACGAGAATGAGCAGTGTGTGACAATCAACACCGAGCGATATGTCCAGGTGCTTGGCAAGTTCTGGACAGCACTTGGTCGACGGAGAGAGGTCGTCAGGGTCCTCCGGTGGTTCCAGCAGGATGGTGCCACCCCCCACAGCTCAAAAGAATCATTGGTATGGCTACAGCAGCGTTTTCCTGACCGACTGATCAGCCGCAGGTGTGACCCGCAGTGGTCGCCATATTCACCGGACTTGAACCCCCCAGATTTTTATCTGTTGGGATACCTTAAGGACCGGGTCTATGCCAACAACCCCCAAAGTATCCCTGACCTGAAGGCAGCAATAAGAGCGATCCCAAGGGAGGAATGCGGGAGGGTCATCGAGAATTTTGCCCGCCGGATCCAAGTGTGCCTGCAGCGCCGGGGAGCTCATTTCGAGCACATTTTTTGAGCGCCAGTGAAACAAAGAGGTTTTGTAGTACAGACTTGAAATTTTCGAGTTGTCTGCTACACAGGACGTGACCTAATGTAGCTGAAATTTTGTTTCAATATAAATAAAATTTTGGAAGTTATTCGAATTTTGGTGATGACCGTTTTTTTATGTCACCCTGTATGCTGTTGTACGTTCTGACACCAGTGAAAGAAAACGTGTAGTGTTTAATATGGTTGCATACGGTTGCTGTTATAAAAAAGTACAACATCAAAAGGTATATGTTGTCAAACTAAATATATTATAAAATTACTCACAAGGAATGTGCAGTATACACAGGTAAACTGAGTGAGGATAAATTGCGTCAACTAGAGTCTGCTGTGTCGAAACACAAAAAGTTTATTTATCAACATAAAAAAAAGAAAGTGAGGATGGTGTGCTTGGGAGCTACGGGCTAAGTGAGATGATTGCGAAGTCATCACGTCCTTTCCTCGAAATGGTATTCATAAAGAATTGTATGTTGAAGGCAGGAGATGTTCTGTGTCCAGAGAAGATTTTTGAAGGCGTAAGTCTTGCGGAAAATACTGTTGCCAGTCGTGTAGATGAACTTGCTACCAACACTTATGAACTGCTCACTTCTGCTTCCAAAGAATTCCATTTGTATTCTATTGCAATAGATGAAAGCACTTGTAGATTAGACACAGCATTCTGTGCTGTGTTCTAGAAGTGTTTACGAACAAGCATACATAACTGAAGAGTAGCTGGATTTAATTTCCATGAATGCAACTGTGACAGGACGAGATGCACTTCTTGAACTTGAAAAGTGTATGGATCGTGCTGGGTTTGACTGGTGTAAGCTTGTTTCAATTGCCAAAGATAATGCCTGTGCAATGTGCTCCGAAAAAGTGGAATTAGCTGGCTGGTTGAAACATAAACTTAAAGAAAACTATATTTTCATGTCAGCTATTCACTGCATCATCCACCAAAAAGCACTTTGTGGGAAAGGTCTGAAAGTGCATAACGTGATGAATAATGTTGTGAAAACAGTGAATTTTTTCGATCAAGCGGTCTGAACCACTGCTTTCCTTTCCAGCATGGAAAGTAGATATGATAGGTTGCTATACTACACGGAAGTTAGTTGGGTCAGTTGTGGGAATAGGTTGAAGAGGTTCTTTTCTTCAAGAGAAGAAATAAACACTCTTAATGGCTATGAAAGATAATGATGTGCCTGAACTTGGGGATCCAACATTCATTGCTAACCTAGCTTTTTGGACAGATCTAACAGATTATCTCAACATGCTTAATCTCAGTTTGCAGAGACCTAAGCCGGTTATTACTGCCATGTATAATTGTGTGAAGTTTTTTAAATGCAAACTATCTCTTTGGTCAAAGCAGTTAGAAAATGGTAACCTGGCTCACTTCAAAGCGTTGCAGTCTGTGGACAAGATTGATGCTGAATGCTTGGAAGAATACAGAAATGTCATTTCTACTCTGCATCACAGACGATTTCACAATTTTGATGCAATTGAAAGAGAATTCAAACTCTGTGCGCTGCCCTTCAGAGGGCAGCACGGCAAAAAATGGTTGTGCGAGGGGAGTGCCCGGGGTAACTGGGACCCTCGGAAAAGCCAATAGCCATTTCGACCCAACCCAAATGGGTTCGGGGATCGTATCACCACGTCAAGACGACTGTTGATTGGTGCAGCTTCTTCTTTATCGCTCACAACATCATCTTTCTTGAAACTCTACGAAATACCTTTTCAATATCCACAAAGCACATATATAATTTTTTCTACTTATTTCTATTTTCCTCTGGCATTCTTCTCACAACAAACAAGGCGACTGTCGCTCTTCTGCCCAGCCCACCAACAAATTGCATTGCATAGCCATACACTTATTTTCGAATCTTTCTTTTCAGTGCTTTTTTAACGAACTTCATAACACTTTCTCGCAGCTTTACTTCCCGGTACGCATTACAATTTTTCGTCTTCTTTTCTCTTGAAAACAGGCACCATTACACTAGCTTTCCATTCGCCTGGTTTGCCATAAAAGCTTTACAATCAAATTAGCAATCAACTTATAAAAAGCAATTTAACTTTACATTGGAAAAATTTCAACGTTTTGATAGTAATTTTGCTGCTTGCCATTGGAAGAATAAAAATAAATATACGTTTCCTGTCGCAGTATTGTCCAGTATAATTAAAGTATCAACTACTAGATCTACATCTATGTTCCACATACGTACCAAATTGACGACAAAAGATAAAATCACTTGTCACTGAAACATGCAAGCAGCATCAAATGTTGCGCCCAAGCAATCAAATGCAAGCAGAACTGCTTCAAGCGGCACCCATGAACCACAGCTTCCGCAACTACGAGTACAACGCAGACTTGCTGGACAGTAAATCAAAGATAAATCACGCTAAACGTCTTAAAATACTGTCTTTATAGAGATCATCAAGGAATTTCTGTCGTAAAGACAATGGCCAATTAAATTTTTTTTCGGTAGCATGTGCCTCTATTTCTTGAGCAAAATCGAAATTTTTTAGCTGCTTTTCAACACTCATTGTGTTTCTGCCTCCTTTTTCTTGTTTACACACTTTCAATGACCATTGCAAATTTATTCCACAGTTTTCTTAAATTTTGGTTACATTTTATTCTCACATCAGATACTTCAACGATGAAAACAAGAAATGCATAAAAACATCGTCAACAGCAACAATAATGCTAAACTTTAGTTTTTGCTAAATAGCTTTTTTTGAATAAATGTATTAATAGATAAGAAGCAATACCTTCCCAATCGTTTGACACTAATATCAAACATCTACCACAAGTGTTTACCGAATTATAAAAAGTAGGCAAATAGATAACTCGAAAACCTTTAAAAGCCACCTCAAATGTCTAAACTTCATAATATTTAAAAAATAACAAAGCATTATGTCAGAGAGTAAATTTGTACTCGATAAATCACATATACTCGGACGATTTCAAAAAAGTGAATGCCTCATTACATATATTTGACACGTATATACCACATATGTGAGTAACCTCGTATGCAACACTTACCAATTTATCGATGTGAACTACAACTTCATCTTTGTCAAAAGTCCGGCCCAGATTTCGTTTTTGATTGATGAATATTTGTTTGACTCCATCTTTTCCAGGTTTGATAACTTCAGCAACTGCTGAGAACCAGGTTTTAATATTCAGATAGCAGCGCTTGTAGTGGTCTTCGTAAGATAAAAGAACCTTCAAATGGTCGAGAGAGAAATCGCAATGAAGTGTGTCACTGTCAAACGCTGGATCTTGTTGACTGCAAACAATATTAGATTTATTGCTTAGACGAGCTAGTTCAGCGAGTCTTTGCCGCCTCGCTTTCTAACCAGGCTCACACGTTTTTACACAAGCAACTAATTACGGAATACTGTTTCTCACGAATGCTAATTGGGTTGTAATGCAGTTTCACACACTGAATCTTCCGTTTCTGAGTTCGGAGCAATTGCTACTAATCAATTATGGAAGTACAAAACGACATACTATGCTTCTGATTCATAAACGGTTACCAATGGCATTAACCCAATGTTGAAGGATGCAACTTGTTACTCATGCGGTATACGTGTATTTTGTCAATTACTAAAGCGTGTCATTAAGTTTTGAATGCTTTTCCTTGGCACGCTGAAAGCTCCATATATCAGAGTTCTAAAGTCTTAAATTCTCCACCGCAACAAAGCGGGTTAATTATTAAAAATGCAGATCGACATACCCGTAATCAGCTTTGTCTTGTTCAATTGGAAATTCCACTCCAGACGGATCGACTTGGATCCTCATTTTTTTGGGATCGATTCCAGAAACGTCTTTAATGATGTCGTCCAAAATGTCATCCTGCAGTGGCAGGGTTTCCTCCTATAGATGAAATAAAGCACTATAAACCTTCGAGGATTATAAAACACAGACACAAATTAACTTCGACGGGAAACAAATGGGTTTTAAAAACGATCTGAGAGTGGAAAAAGAGGCCTTCGCCTAAAGATCTCCCTAATAAGAACAGTTGTTATCATATTACTAGTGATGACTATGTCACAAAAAGCCATTATGAAATAGCTATTTGTTGCCTTATACATAGCTTTATATGGTTCCATGGTACTGTTACCTCTTCAAAACTTTCATCGTGAGCAGCGTCATCATCCCCAAACTGTACATCAGAGCTTGGTGCAGCATTCTAAAAATGCATGTTGCGACAAAAGTGTTAATGTTACAAAAATACTTTTCAGTGATAGCGAGGTATTGAATATCAGCCTTATGATCTTCATTCAATCTTAAACAGCAATTCAGCAAGGCAGTAAATGTTTTAATCTTCAGGTAAATAAATGGCGAAAGTTTATTAATCACCAGTCATAAATGCAGACGTCTATATGAGTCTCTAACAGTAGTTTTTTTACAATGTACTATGTTAGCAGTATACCATTACTTGATCAGTTCGGTAAAGAAATGCATAAGCCACGTAATCAGAAACTTACCTTGGAAAGTTCCGCTGGTTCTGTTGGAGCTACTGAAGTAACTTTTCTTCCTGGTATGAATTCTGGAGCAGTCGCTTTCAAATTTGTAAACTCTTTAAAAGCGACTTCACGAAGAATATTTGGCAATGTTTGCCACGTCGGAAAAAAACTTTTGTTTTTGAAACATGTCTGAAAACATAAGTATTCAATTATTCTTTGTATTGCGAATGAGGCACAATTTCGCACTTACATTATTTTTCGTTAAAGAAACGCTCTTTTGAATAAAGTAAGCAAGGATTATCAACTGGCAATATTAAAGACAAATTCAACTTATCGTACCTCACACTTAAAAGTCTTTAATCACCAAAATAACCTGTTGCAGTAGGCTAACTTTGCGAGGAAAGTGAAAAGTAATCCTTCTCTATCGTTGAACTTATCTTTCTACATCATATGAGAACATCCTTAATTCACACTCGCTTTTGCTCATGCGCAGCACGTTAGATCAAAGGTTAAGGTGCCCGTAAGTTTGAAGTTCAAAGCATTTAAAATGGGTAGCTTGAGCTTGCATAACATTGCAACCTAAGTCACTTGCAAGATGTGGTTTTAGTTTAGGCGTCCGCATCGCATTCGGCGACCTTAAAGTTTAACTCCAACTTAAATTCAAACAAAGACTTGAAAATTTGACATTCAGTTTTCTAGTCTGGCGCTAGACATTGAAAGGGCTATGAAAGTTTTAGTTGTTGTGTGGTAAACCAGCTCTCAAACTTTTACATCGTTTGCTATTGGTGTTGAAATGGACTTGCAAAAGAAGCAAGCAACATGTTATGAGTGTAGTACTAATAGTTGTAGTACTACTGCCTTTAACTTAGGTGTAAGCAAAGTAGCAAATAAAGTTCACGAAAAATACATAATTAATGTTAAAGTGGTTTGTACAACTTATTTTTTGGCCATGAGCTTCGGCCTCGTTCAAACTTGCTGGCCAAGCCTAGTGCAAAAAATCTAAGGAATTCCTTTGCGGAAAAGAAAAAGCAGTATTTTTGTAACACTAGTTCGACTCAGAAGCATCTTACAACCTTCGACGACATATCAATTAACTAGCCCACCTTTATGTAATCTTTCCACATGATGTCGCATTTTCCAAGCGACCACAAGGTCACCGCGTGACCGACAGCTATGATGGCAAGCTTGGTACGAGTAAAGGCAGTATTGAGCAGGTTACGGTCTGATAGTAAGCCGAACGATTCACCGGCTTTGTTTTTCTTTCCTTCGCGTTTGTGCACGCAACTTACGATAACGATCTTGAACTCCTTGCCTGAATAACAAAACATCACATCAACTTAGTTTGATAACGATGACAACTACTCCTTTTTTGCTTCTAAAGGTTTTATTTACCCCTTCCCTTCCTTCGAATCAAAACACGGTACGGTAATGCAGGCTCAAACATAAAACTTAATTAAATTCAAAGCTAGATAAAGTGGTTGATCATTTCCGACCCGCAACGAACACAAAATGAAAATGTAGACTGGTAGCTCCAACCTCGGGCAGGCATACTGCCGTTGGTGGGTAACTAAAAGTTGCCTCTAACGACATACTGGATAAGTAGCTTTACTATTTCAACAGCGAAGCACGAAAAATTCCTTTGAGGTAAAGAAAACACAGCTTTTCACAAACAAACGCAACTTCCTACCCTGTGATATTATTCGTGTCTCCAACTTCAAACTCAGTCAAGCAAGTAGTAACCCAGTAATAGGTTAAAGCACTAATTTTCCACGCATTATTTCCACTAACTCTTTTTGATGGCCGTAAAACAATTGCGAACTCTCCTAAGTCCATCACCTATGTCTATCTTCTTTCATTAGTTTTCAAAATATATATACTACAGCCATACTGCCTCCACACATTGGGAAACTCTATGATAGTATGTAAAAAAATAATGATTTTCTCATGACTGCAGAATAAAACATTACCATCTAATCCTTCATCAGCATCAAATTTCGATCGACTTGTGACATCAAAAATTTCAACTAAGAGGGGAAATTTTTTCTATCTTAAAAGTCTCCATCTGTCTGCGAAGGTATCCTTTACTGGCTAACTAGCCAAGATCTGACCAAAAAGGTAATGGTCAACGATAAAAGTGCGCCGCTCAAGCAATTCGCAGACTTGAACTAATAATAAGTTTAATGAATTAACATTGCTTCTAAACTGAAAATACCTTGAATATTTCGCACACGTTCAACGCCAACTCCACCGAGCTTCTCTTTCCTCAAAAGGCTACGTAAAATGTAAACCTAAAAGCAAATCTTTTTAAGGATAGATGCACGGACAGACACTTGTGCGCGAGTGATGAAGGCAGGTACGGCAGGAGTGGCATTTTAGGTTTACAGTGCAAACCAAAACAAAATCAGGCTAGTGGAGAAGGACAGTTTATTACAAACCAGACATGAATACTAATGGCAGGACTGGTAGCCCCACCACCAGGGCAGACCGCCAAAGGTGGGTACTCAAAAGCTGCCTCTTACAACATGCTGAGTGAACAAATCATCTACTCTTGTGAAGCAGGGGAATAATTAAGACTTCATTTGAGTCCACTCGTTCAGCAATTGGTCGATTTCAAGTTTTATTGTAAGCATGAAAACTGTTCATTAAGCTACATCTTGTAAGAAAAAAACTTAGTTGTTACTTCGCTTAGTGGTCCAGATAAAAACAAAAGAAAAATGGGTCACGTGACTTGACCCATCATTAAAACTGCATTTGCGTCACATTGCACTGAATGATTTTGGCCCAGCTTATTCAACAAAATTTTATTTTTACATCAACGGTCAAAAAAGTTTAGGCGTAATTTACAGGCAATTCCGTCTTTTTTAAGAAATATCTTTCGCAAATGTTCAACATATATTTATTCTGACAAGGTCGAACAAGTTTTTCCAGTTTATCGTGTACCTGCAAACTCCAATGCACTTAGCCACTGGATATTGAAGAAAATTCGGGAAGTACCTCACAGGCCATTATCTGGCATTGTTTCATTCATAAATTTTTTTTCCAAATGGAGCTTTTACAGATTCATAAACAGATCATAGTTCACTGATCATACGTTGATTCCGTTCATTCCATTGAAACAGAGATCGTAGAGAGACACAGAGTCGCCAAAGAGCGAGCGGCGCATAAAGTCCTTAGCTGGACACTGCAGAATGACATGAGAGGTGTCCTGCATCGGATGTCGGCAAGCGCTGCAGGAAGGATTCTCGATTTTGCCGATTCTAGTAAGATAAAAGCTTAAAAAAAGG
This sequence comes from Trididemnum clinides, assembly GCA_963675345.1. NCBI lineage: Eukaryota > Metazoa > Chordata > Ascidiacea > Aplousobranchia > Didemnidae > Trididemnum > Trididemnum clinides. The sequence goes on from OY776295.1 coordinate 14,401,014, forward strand.
CTGTGTCCGTTGTAGCGAAGACGAGAAAGAGCACAGCAAGCATGACGAGGAAGCACAAGTTTGAAGAATTTAGATAAGACGGTACGTCTCCAGTCCGAGAAAAGAAAAGAATGGATACAAGAGATGAAAAAAAGACTAAAAGGGATTGCAGAGGGCACGAGTAGCGCTCCAAGTCTGGCCAACTTATCAGCCGCGCCGTTTCCCGGAAGAAACAAGTGTCCGTGGACCCATTGTAGCTTGATAATACTGAAGCAAAGAGAAGACAGTTCCAGTCATAAGCGCCAGAGAGTTTGAAGTAAAAACAAAGACGGAGGAGGGGACAAAATGGCAAGCTCTCGCAAGGACAAAGCGAAAGTCAGAGATGAGGAGAAGAGAAATGGCAGACTTGTTGGCGGTGCCGAGATCAGCAAAGAGCAAGCAGAAAGGCGCAGACTTTACCCAACTGGGCCTGCCGAAAAAGAAAGAGTGGCTTCAGTGCTGAGTGAGCAGTTGCCAAGGACGCCAAAACCGCCTTTGCCAAAAGAACATAGAACAGGGCCATCTGTCCAGACCACTAGATCGTAAGGTGAGCGAGAACCGCACCTTGGCAAAAGAGAGGGAGGATCGGAGCAGGAGCATGGGGAAGAAATATAAAAAAAAACAAGAGCGGGTGAGTAGACGCAATGCCACTCCAGGAGGATCTGGAGAGTCTTGATTTCACTTTGAGTCAGCTCAAACCTGAAATGGGAAAGGAGGTTGGGAGACGAAAGGCCCACTCATTAGATGACAGGGCAAAATGAATCAAAGTGACTCGTACGGGAGGTAAAGACGCCTTAGAGAGAAAAGGGATAGAGGGAGGATGAGAGGCAGCTAATGATGGCGCGACTTTCCGCTCGGTGAAGGCATTCTCATTTGGTAACGTTGGTAACGCTAAGGAAAGGTAACCATTTCATTAAGCCATAATTGAGAAGGGGCCAAAGAAAGAGAGACTTTTTAGAGGGGCCCCATGAGGACGTTGAGAGACAACGAATGGCCTTGAGACGACAGAAAAACTTGGTCTTCAGCGAAGATACATGTTTAGAAAAAGAAAGTGTTCGGTTGAAGGTGACCCCAAGAAAAGTTGGAGTGGGATTGAAGCGAAAGGGGCTGGAGATTAGCTTGATGGGGAGATACGGAGAAGAAGCAGGTCTCAGATTAGCTCGGATTGAGAGGAAGACACCAGTAATCAGACCAGCGATACAGTCGGATCAGAGCCCCTTGTGTAGCCTCTACCACAGCAGGGATCGAGGAAGAAGAGGACCAAATGGCCAGATTGTCAGCATAAAAAGAACACCTGACGGAAGAAGGCAGAGAAGCAGGAAGATTATCAATGAAAAGAGAGAAAAGTACCGGGCCAAAAACGGAACACCTCAACGCACTCGAAAGGAGCGACTTTTGTGATTTTGATAAACTACGCGAACGCGTCTATCAGAAAGAAAAGATGGAGTTCAACGAACAAAGCAATGAGTGAGGCCAATCCAAATAAATTTATGGAAAAAAAAAGGAATGCCAGACAGAATCGAAAACTTTAAAGTCGATCGTAGCAAGAATCATCTGGGAGCCAAGCTTGGGTTTGTCAAACCCATCCGAAATGGACTGAGAAAGATAAATTTGATTAAGGGTAGATCGTCCGGCCTGGCGTGGAGAAATAAAGAAATGAGATGCCAGAAAGAATGGTGGACGCGATAGAATGATACGTCCAAAAAGCTTTGAGGCGCAGTAGGTGACAAAGATAGGCCGGAAAGAAGCAGGAGAGTCGAAGGGCTTTCCATTTTATGGGTGGAAGAAATAGAAAATGTCTTCTAGACGGACGAAAAGGAATGTATAGGCCAGAAAAGACTGAAAATGTGAAGAAAAAAATTCATGCCAGGGCGAAGAAGGTGCTTTAACATGGGCTAGGCGACTTTGTCTGGGCCAGTGGCAGTGGACGAAAAGAGGTTTCTGGCAGCCGCGAGAAATTCAGCGGGGGAGAAGGAGGAGCAGAAAGACGAATTATACTCCTCGTGGCGCGTGGTCTGGCGGAGCTTGGACAGGTAACCTGTCACTCTACTACGCAAGACCTTTGGCTGGCAAACAGAAAAGTGAGATCTAAGGTATTCGGCGTAGACCGATGCTCATTCTTTGGGAGTAGAAAAGTTGGGGAAGTTACGAGAGCGAAATGAGGAAGAGCCAGCGACAGAACGGGAAAAAGGTTATACTGATTTAGGGTTAGATTTAGGGGAGAGAGATGAGCATGTCGCTTGCCAGGCCTTAGCTTTGGCTTTGTCGATGATAGACGAGGCATGTCGAGAGGCAGAGATGTAAACCTGACGATCTTTAACACTTCTGTGAGCGGCAGCAAATGCCTTACTTTTTTCGCTTCTTCCACTTCAGGAAACCACCAGGCTTGAGGTTGACGTTTGACGCGGCCGAAAGGAATGAAAAACCCTGAGCGATTCAGGAAAGGAAGAGGAAGCAGGAGGTATAGAAAACATCCAGAAACATGATGGGGTGGGGAGGGTGCACAGGGAGAAGATATGAAGTGGGCGGAAGAAAGATAGAATGCTTACGAGCGAGGGTGGGGCGGGAGCGCTGCATTGGCTGACTGGGGGCAGATGGACAACGTTGAAGAGTGGAGGTATACAAGCTGGAGGAGTCCAAAGAGAAAGACACAGTGTTGGTATGTAAAGGATCTCCAGAACAAGCAGGAAGGCAGAAGAGAGGTCAGCTCCAGGAGTGAGAGCTGCCTAGAGTTTTGAATTTAGAGAAGAGTAGTGAGCACCTTAAACGGACCCATTTGAAACAGGTGCAGCATTGCACCGACCTACCCCTCCATGTCACATTTCCAGCGCACACTGAAGGGAAAAGATGGGACCAGGGTTAGGATGAACGTTGCCATTAATCAGGAGAAGAATTATAACACAGGCAAAAGAGAGAAAATAGTCGACCGATTTTAAAGAGACTGTGCGTTGCCCTTCTGGAATCGTTCAGAGGGCAGCACGGCGAAAAAATGGTTTGTTAAAAGAGGACTGTCAAGGATACCTGGGACCCTCGGAAAGCCAACAGCCATTTCGATCCAACCCAAACGGGGTCGGGGACCGCACCACCATGTTGGAACGGCTGTTGGTTGATGCAGACACGTTTTGCTTTGCTCAACTTCACGGAACTTTGTCTATCATAAAACCTCGACTTTTTCTACTTTCAGTAACCTTGTTCACGTTAATTTTGCACAAAACATGTATCTATTATAGTCAAGCAAACTTGCCGGCATAAATATAAAATAAAAAAATCAAACAAATGGGCCGAAAAACATAGGCCGCTTTGTTCATGCACAAAATGAATTATTTATCAATATAAAAAAGAAAACCTGACCACCTACTATCATTGAAATTAACTGGCATACACTGCTTTCTGATGAATATATTTTCAACTTGCTACCTATAATTTGTGTATGTAAGTAACAACTCAAGAAAATTGCGTTTTTCTCGATTTGCAGTTTTTCTACTTGATCCATTTTCGAATCTAGTGATTCATTCGATAAGTGGTAGCCAGGCTTAGCTACGTTCCAGATATCAAATGTAAGTTTAGTTGAAGACCAGTGCCTACAATCCACTGAACTATTGCTGCAAAGATAGATTCAAATCAAGATTTATAAATCACAGGAACGAGCTAGCCGAGAACAAAACCTCCTACGCGACCAGGTTATGCTTCATCGGGTTAAAAGATTGAAGCTGCTCACCCAGCGTGTAGTAAAAGGCGATGTTTGGGCATTATTCCATTCACTTCGTTGGTAATAAGACTACCGCTAGCAATTTGTATTCATGACTGACTCGCCATGAATTACCACTTTCCCCAAGCCTGGTCTTACATTTGCCGTAAGAACATGGCAAGTCATTTCATACCATACCTCCGTCCTATGAAAAAGAAGGAATACACACAGACACAAACATGCTAAGAGTCAATTTTTAGGCGACTGCAAGTGCTATAAAACGTTCATCTGTCCATATTAGATACAATCGCTAACCTGATCATTGTATGACGTAACGACGGCGATATCAGACTGCTGCAAATGATCAGGATAAGCTTGCAATATTTGAGAGCAAATCGTAACAACTTGGCACGCCTCTACTTCATTGTAATAACCACCGCTGATAGGATTGAGAACACATATCCCTGCCATACAATTCATCAATAAGACCATGGTATTAAACATCGCAGCAAAACAAAAACTTTTATAGCACACTTCTCGATAACACGGTGAGGCCAAATTTTCTTCAGCGCGCTTTCAATCTTAAACACCTTTACTAGACTCATAAAAGTTACGTGCTTATTCTGTTGACCACAATTATTGGTTACAAGCCTACTTGTATTGAGCCAAGCCAGCTTAGGTTGCTTGGGAAGCGAAATTTAAGTTAATTTCATCGCGATGCTACTAACGCTAATTGTTTTGAGAAAACTTAAAAGTCAAAATCAAGCAGTTAATAACTATCGTCATTAGTTGTGTATCATTCTCGAGTCACGGGAAAACCCTTTTTCGGTTATACAAGCACATTTCTGCTTTCAGTTTAGTAAACTACAAAGCTACTTTGGCTCCAATCTTGAGGGCTTAAAACCTATCCAAAAGCTGCTTCTACATTTTGCAGAGCAAATGCAATTCCCTGCCACGGATATGAAGACCAACAACAATGTGAACCTGACATTAGAAGAACTGCAAATAAGCAAAATCATTAAAGACAATAAACGCTTTTAGAGCACCTGACCTGCCACATCATAGAATTGTATTGGCAACAATCCATCAAGAGGTTTTTCCTTTGTACAAGCTTTCATCAAATTTTCTTTGTAGAATAAATGTTCAATCAGTTTCAACACAGGGTCAATACACCTAGACAAGATAAAGCAACAACAGCGAGAAACGCGGGCGTTGAATAACAAACAAAAACCTGTAAATAACTGACCTAAGTCGCCGATAATAGGCAATGTGATACTGAATGATAATACTCATAAACATTTATGACTACCTGTAATTATTTCTCAAAACAATCAAGTGAGTCTTCATGTTGCGAGAATAAAATTTGTACATTCGTTCAAGCAAGGTAAAATTGGAATCGCTCAACTCGGGAGGCTTGCTGTATATCTGCAACAAGAACAAGAATAAGCAATAGTGCTTTCTAACTGCATAAGCAATTGTGCTTTTTAACTGCTAGAGTTCGTGCAAATCGATGACCCTACAATATATCGCTTTGTAACATAGTTAGAAGTCTTACGCACTAAGTTGCAAAAATAATGACAACAACTAACAAGAGTAATTAAGCTAAATTGTAAGAGACATAAAACAATTACTTTTTCGGTTATTTGTTTGTGATCACCAGCGATAACGACTTTTGTTTTTTTCGAGTCGGCTAGCGTAAGAGGAATAACAGCAGATGGTTCCATTACCTAAGAAAACAACGTTAATAAATCTTTTCATTCCAGATTATAAGAAGAAATCAACAAGTTCAATATAGCGGTGTCAAATAGAAAACCAAAAAAATTTTGTTACCTTCACCTAAAATAATAAGTAGAATAACGTGTCGTTTTATACAATTCAACGATCTTTGCGGATTAATGCACTTAACCCCAGTATGGAACGGCCTTAAGAGTTGCAATTGTCGAGCCGTCAAGCAACTTTTGGGCGCTCTTTTTAAACTTTACAAAAGACAAAACTATCAAGATGAATAATAAAAATGCTACATTTTTTTTGTTAGACTACGAAAAAACAAAACATAAACAATAGATATTCATCACACAAAATTTAACTTGTCTTACGTTTTTATAGACCAAAATCTACAACGGAAATCTAAAATACCATTTCAAAAAAAGTTGTACAATTGAAAGATATGGTTCTCATGGAGCTGCTTCAACTATACACTAAATAATGTACATAGAGCATTTTAGTGGTCACTTACAGCGAATGTTAATCATAACAGCATTGAACATCACTCGGAAGAAAACCAGAACATTTTACAAGGCAAAGTGTACGGGTGCGGCGGAAGTATAAGTGGCCTTCAAATCAAGCAGCCGCCCAATCAGATCAAAAGAAAAAAATGCCAACAGGACAAATTTTATCGCTCATCAATATTCACCACAAAATGCAAAGGCTAAGTATGCCAATTAACAGTAATTTAGTGGCAACTATTCTAGATACCTCGTAATTGCAAAAATTTTAATTAAAGTAGACTATTTGAGATTTGTGTCAGAATTTTCTATGAGTTTACTCCAACATACAGTACTTAATTAATCTTGGAACGTTGCTCATGATAATAAAATAAGCTTCACAAAATTTGTTTTAAGTTTCATGCATTTTCAATTCTTATTTAGCATGTAATACAATACCAACCTGCGCTACTTCATCCAAAAACATGTGAGTAAAAGCACGAAACAGGCCAGTGCCAAAGATGCCAAGCACTAAAGAAGTTTCAAAAGTGGTGATAAAGATCTTGTGAGATGCAACGTCTTGAGCAGTAGGGTAGCGAAAGTACTCGCCATCAGGCAGGCAATAAGGACGTACTGGCTGCAAAATACACGAAGTACTTAAACATACTGCTACCCTACCTGCAATTCGGCAGCGTGTCCGCGATAAAGCAGCTGTGTCTGACAAGCAAAAGACTACAAGCTTTATGAATGCGTATAGGTTGTATATTATTGCTATTCTCAGGCACGGTATACTTCAATATTTGTGGTAGTAATGTACTGAACGGGCCACCTTGAACAATTCTGAACCGAACATAATCGCAAATTAAATACTTTTTGATTGTGTTACTTTTAGAATTGTAATGGTTTTAGAAGATAACTCGCAAAAGACCGAGTACAATCTGTAGTGATATGACAACAACGTGACTTGACTGCAAACAATTCCAGTTAAGACATTGTAGTCAAAAATTCAATTTTCCATTTGAGCAGCCAAAATCTGGGCTTTTCTGACCAGTTGGCAGCGAATTAGCTCAAAAAGAAGGTTACATGTACAGATATTCAATGGTTTATCTCAGAATACTTTTCGAAAAGAAGCGAAATTCTAGCAAGCCTTTGTGTTCAAAAACAAATTTTGAAGCATTTGATAAAGCAGTCTACCGACACTACATAAGCGAGTACAGTGATTCTTAACCGCAGGACCACTAGATGCCCTCAACCACCTTTCTTGCAGCATTCAGCATATAATACAAATATCAATTATTATTGGAGCAAATTTTTTCAATTCAGTCAATTTTTTGGTAGCAAGCTTGAGCGACGTCGGTTTTTATAAAAGTTCTGGGTACAATGAATAAGTTTCATTATCTTAATTTGATAGGTGAATCAAAGACAGTTTTTTTTACCGTTAGATCAATTGTTTTTTGGGTTGATTAACACTTAAAGTCAAAATGTTTCTTTTGTATTGGTGAGAAAAACTGATGGCTGCAATAAACCTTACTTAGCTTTTTTGTGTCAACTAGCAAAAGTTTGTAAATTTTTTGTACGGTAGTATAGATTGCTACTTGTTGACTCAACTAAACGATTGTGATGCGATAATCGAACTCAGACGAAATTAAGTCCGACTGTGTTGCCAGCGAGTAGTTGCGACATTTAGAAGGGGCAACATTGTACATTTCTCAGGTAAAAACGTTTGGAGTATAGCGAAGAGGCATCTAAGATGCCAATTTAGACTGTCTTCTCATTTAAAAGGTAAATCAAGAAATAATGAACAGTCTATTTTATAGAGGTGTAGTGTGCAAGCTCATCAACAAATGGTATTGTACTATTCTACAGTGGAATCAACTGTCAAAAAGGTGACGTGACACATCTACTCAGACTTTTGTTTAATTTGTGTTTTAGTTTTTTCAATGATGCCAAAAGTTAAAGCTACCAGAACTTCAAGATTTCCTAAACAATTTGAAATAAATCCAAACAAAAAATTTTATTTCAATTTGTGCAGCTGTGTGGTTTCTTGTAACAAACGTCTTTTTGTTGAAAGTCATCAAAATGCGTCCAAACACCAAAAAGCGTTAGGTAGCAGATCTAAGCTACATATCGCACACACTTTGCAAACTTTGTTGTGGTTTGTAAACTTTTTTGTGGAGCAGTCAAGGTTGTGGTGTCGGCATTTCAAGAAGGTGTCGGCAATTTTTGAAAAACGCCACCACAGCTTTGGGAGCAGTAACACCGATTTTGTGGAAAAGGTAACCAAAGCATTTTTGTCTGCTGATATTCCTTGGTACAAGCTAAACAATAAGCATATCAAAAACCTATTTCACGACACTGGTCACAGTTTGCCACCTGACACTACTTGTAGAAAAACAGTGGTGCAATTACGCGCAGATGAGTTAGAGCGGATAAAAAATGTTGTACGAGTACACGACACACAATTTTTTCTAGTTGTTGATAGGCAAACTCTATGCAAAGTCATTCCAACAAGCTATATGAAAATTAGAGAAAGGAGGACGTTCGTTGGGGAGAAAGACAGACGATTAGTAGAATTTGTAGGTGATCAGAGCCCAAGTTCTAAACCACCTCCCAGGAGCAAGAGAGAAAGAGAGGAGAGACCAAAGGAGATGTTATGGAAGGACCGATAGAGTAGAGTTGGCGTGTCAGGGCCATTGAGAGAAAGGAGGTCAGAGGAGACTGGACGGCAGATACTTTCCCGTAGCCCGGTCCGTGAATACGCCTGTCCTCCCAACTCGTATGATAAACCAAAACCAAATCTGCCCAAACGGTAGGACATCTACTGTTACCGATGTTCTGGTAAGGCCTTGTAAGTGGCAAACGCCCTTTTCAGGGCGGGGCGACGCATCAAAACGCATCGTCAACAAGTTCCGAAGGCCTGCCATTCTTCAGCTGAACATCGAACGCCTCACTGCAAGCAAGGTGAGCGTTCTTTACCATCTTGCTGCACAGCGTGGGGCACTCGTCATCCTACGCCAGGAGACCCACTGCACGTCTGCACAGAGGTTAGTTCTGCCGGACTACCAACTAGCTAGGTTCTCCTTAAGCAGGAAGCATGGTTTTGCTACGTTTGTCCACGAACGACTGAAGTGTACCCTTTTCGACCAATCTCCACCCACATCGGAGACTGAGTGGTTATGCCTTGACGTTGATGGATACAAGATAGTAAACGTGTACCAACCTCCACCAATTTGTTTGCAAGAGTCCTATCTCCCAGTATTCCCACATTCCTGTCTCTATGCTGGCGACTTTAATTGCCAGCATGTTGACTGGGGTTATAATGCCAACAGTACAGATGGGAAATGCTTGGTTGGCTGGGCAAATACCAACAAACTTGTCCTACTCCATAATCCAAAGGATGCCGCCAGCTTTCACTCTGGCCGCTGGAATACAAGTACCAACCCGGATCTTGCATTCGTCAGCATCGATTCGGACAGTCGTTTACCCGACAGAAAAATCTAAGAAAAGTTCCCAAAGTCTCAATATCGACCCTCGTTTATTACTCCACCCAGGTTTGCTCGTCCTGTGCAAGCAAGCCAGTGAAGCGATGGAACTTTCGCAAGGCAAAATGGAGCCACTATATTACTCTCACAAACAAACTTGCCAGAACTTTGCTGCCACCTGATATGGATCAGGCATATCAGTGTTTCTGTAACACCATCAGCACTGCGGCGAAAAAGTGTATTCCACGTGGCCGATGAAATAATCATATACCATGTTGGGATGCCGAGTGTGAAAACCTCTACCAAAAATTCTTGCACTACCCTAAAGGGCATGAATCTAACCGAGCTGCTACATCTTTGCTTGCCAGGCTTGACAGGAAACGGAGAAATCGATGGTCTGAGGCTGTCCAGAACATCAACTTTTCACACTCTAGCCGGGTAGCACGATGTAGTTAAACAATCTTACTGGTAGGTCACGACAATGCCCTCGTAAATGTCCTGTTTCAGCAAATGCTATTGCTAGCCAGCTGGTAAAAAACAGGAAGTACGTGGGTGTAAATCGAGAGATTTTTGACTCCGTTATGCAAGAATTGCCTGACCTTTGGGGGGCTTCATCTCCTGATGCAGTAAATATCTTCGAAGACTTTTCTCCAAGAGAATTTGATGCTGCCCTTCATCACTTAAAACTAGGTAAAGCTCTGGGCCCTGACTCTATTTGCCCAGAGCCTTTAATCCATGCTGGTCCCGGCTTAAAGTCCTGACCACGTGGCTTCCTTTCTTCCTGCTTGCGCGAACTCAAAATTCCCAAAGTCTGGAAAAGAGCGCTGGTAATCGCGATCCCTAAGCCCTCAAAACCTGTAGAGGACCCACAGAGCTACCGCCCATATCTCTGCTCTGCGTCCCTTACAAGATCCTCAAACATGATCTACAATCGTGTCGAACCAATAGTCTACCCCTTGCTTCCAAAGCAACAGGCTATTTCGGCACACAAAGTCTACCGTGGACCAGGTCATTTTGCTTACGCAAAACATTGAGGATTCTTTTTAGGCAAAAAAGAAGGCCGGTGCCCTGTTTGTCGATCTGACAGCTGCTTATGACACTATCTGGCATCGTGGCCTCACCTGCAAGCTGCTGGGACTTCTGGCGGACAAGCACATGGTCTAGATGATCATGCAACTTATTCGGAACAAAAGCTTCACGCTAACCACTGGTGACAGCAAGCCAAGCAGGCTCCGACGCCTGCAAAATGGTCTCCCACAGGGATCGGTCTTGGTTTCTCTTCTTTTCAACATACATATCTATGATCTGCCTTTCATAACCTCCAAGAAGTATGCCTACGCTGACCACTTGGCGATACTTCATTCATCTGGAGACTGGAAGGTGTTGGAAAGAACTTTGAGCGAAGACATGACTACACTTTCTGCATATCTCCAGACTTGGCGGCTAAAGCTCATCCATGCTAAAACGGTGACGGCGGTAAAATGGTAATGGTCAATGGTAAAATCTTACCATTTTGCCCAGTGCCGACCTATCTCGGTGTAAAACTGGACAGAGCGCTTGCGTATCGTCATCACCTTGAGGCATCGCGCAAAAAACTATCCACGCGCGTTTTGCTGCTGAGGCGACTTGCGGGTTCAGGATGGGGCGATGGTGCCAAGACATTGCGCACAGTTGCCTTGTCCCTGATCTATTCAACTGCTGAGTACTGCGCACCAGCACCTTTTGAGTCACAGAGGAGGTGATGGCAGTTGAAGTACCCAGAATGAATAGATTTCTGGGGGACGGAAGAATGGAAAAGTCGGTTCTGCTATCTATCGAAGAAGAGCAAACAGAGGATGCATAAACATTAAGGAAAGAGAGCGAGGAAGAGTTGTTTAGTAAGATATTACCCCTACATTGTCAAAGTAAGGGTTAAGCGAGAAGAGAGAGAGAGGAGATAGAAAGTTCAAAGAAGAATAGGCCCTGCCTAAAGAAAGTGATGACATTTTCGCAAGCGAACGGATCATCAAGAAAAAGAATGCCAGACCGGGAGTGTGATCAGATTGCAGAGCAGAGTAACCAGGGATCCGGAAAGAGAAAGACGAATTAATGTTGAATTCCTGGATACATATAAGATCCACAGCATGAAGCGAGATAAAGTGGAAAAGTTAGGCTCGGCAGTTCGACCGAATTTACTTGAAAATTAGGGCTGGGCTGCTCTCTACAACGACAATCAATTCTCAGTGTCAGCAACAGCTACGTCGTCCTTCCGTCTAGCGACCTTCAAAGCGACTTTCATTATTAATAAGCAACCCCTATTATGCCGCCAAAACGAATCTGTGTACACACTGCAATTGATCCGCTAGCAGCTTGGATTTCGGACGATGGCGAAACACAATAATTTTGATAATCCCGCGAGGTATATATTTCGACGCTTTTTTTGCGCTTCATTCCGGCGATAACTTCTGATGACAGCCAGATGAAATCGTTCAAGTTTTTACTCACCACAAAAGAGTGCTACGAATCAGTCCCCTAAAGCTTTACTCTAGGCCATGGGTTCTCAACCTTTATTCTCTCATTTACCCCTTAGCAAATTTCATAAGTAGAATTTACCCCCAAATGTTTTTACATGTTTTCACTTCTACAAATGCCTATTGTAATAGGTAAAAACGTGAATTTTTTGCAAACAAAATTTACCCCCAAGGCAGGTCAAATTTACCCCCGGTTAAGAACCACTGCTCTAGGCTGTTTTGATACTGATAATGAGCAAAGTGCCTCGCAAAAAAAATTTTACTTGTCTTTTATAATCCATTTTTTATAGAAAAAAAAGGCTAAAAAAATAACGCTTAAATGAAAAATGCTTCTAAATAATTTGCTTTAAGATTTTTATAAAGCATGCCAAAGAACTAAACCGTTCTAAAAGTAATTATAAAAAAGTCGAATGATACTCGTAAGTTCGCTGATCTTACAGGCAATTTTAAGGCCATTGAAAGGATGTCTACGCAAAAATGAACTTTTAATACACTGCGCCACAAAAAAATATGACCCAAAAATTACTCTGAACAAACCATCTGTTGTAGATGGAATTTGGGCTGCTGATTCCGAATCTGAACTCCGTTTTGCTCTATCACGTCAGGATTTTAAGTTATTTGCATTTTTCAATTTTTTTAAAATAAGCAAAATAAGGAGAATTGGCACTTATCAAGTTTTCGAGAGGACACATATTTCTGCGAATGCCCTTGTCTTATTAATTTTATTGTGTACATACCTTTACGTAAGTTATAGGTTCTAACCAATACAATGAATTTTAACTGCAAATTATCCGGTCATGAGGTTGCGGGTTGAAATCCAAGCTTGTCTGATGAGCGGTAAACCGCGAAACTATAGTCACAAGACCGGATTTTTACAGCATTCATTCTCAGTAAGCTTTCTAGCCTAGCCCTTTCTTGTTGTTAATATCTTAAACAAGCTTACATCGGCTCCTTCAATTTCATATATTTTAGAAGATATAGTTTCTATATTTTATAAGATACAGTATCCACTACAATGAGTGAACGTAAACGCTGCTATGTAAATGATGCTGACAACTTCTGCTACATTTGTGGAAAATTTACCCCTCAAGATCTTCGCAAATCTATTACTGACAGACTGAAACTTGCTTACAAACTGTATTTCAAGGTTAAATTGGGCGATCAAGATAAATCCTGGGCCCCACATGTAAGCTGTTCGTCTTGTTACTCTCTCCTAACCCAATGGCTTAATGGTAAAAAGAAGAAGATGGCATTTTGGTCTCCAATGGTTTGGCGTGAACAAAAAGATCATTTTACAGATTGTTACTTTTGCATGACCAAAATTTCTGGATTTTCGAAGAAAACAAAATCAAAAATCAAATACCCTGACTGCTCCTCTGCTATAAAGCCCATGCCTCACAACACTGAACATCCAGTTCCAGAACTTCCAGCTGAAATCATGCCATTTCATTCCGAATCAAAAGCAAGCACGGATGTGGGAACAAGTAGTGCTTCTGAATTTGAAGATTGTGCCGACGAAAGAGCATCAATAAATCCCGATACAACGCACCATTTTTTATCCCAAGGAGATTTGCAAGATTTATCGAGAGATTTAAATTTATCAAAAGAAAAGTCTGAATTACTTGGATCGAGACTGAAGCAATGGAACTTATTGCAAAAAGGTGTCAGCATTTCGTTTTTTCGAGAAAGACGCATTGATTTGGCTTCCTTCTTCAGCAAACAAGATGATGTTTGTTACTGCATTGATATCTATGGTCTCATGCAGTCTTTGGATCAGCAATATGAACCAAGCGAATGGAGACTTTTTATAGATTCAAATAAAACCAGCTTGAAAGCTGTCCTGCTACACAATGGAAACAGAAAACCTTCAGTTCCAATTGCTTATTGCACCAAGACCAAAGAAACATATGAGAAAATGAAACAACTGTTAGCATGTATCCGTTATGACACTCATCAATGGCATGTCTGTGGAGATCTGAAAGTGATTGGACTGTTGCTAGGGTTGCAGATGGGATATACTAAGTACATGTGCTTCTTATGTTTGTGGAACAGTAGGGCAGATGATGAACATTACAGTACTCCTGAATGGCCTGTTCGTACAAATCTAACTCCAGGCAGTTTCAATGTGATGCATGTGCCACTTGTCAACCCCAAAAATATTTTTCTACCTCCACTTCATATCAAGCTTGGCTTGATAAAAAACTTCGTGAAAGCTATGGATCACTTAGGTGAAGGCTTCAAGCACATATGTGAACTTTTTCCCAACAAAACAGAAGCAAAGCTGAAGCAAGGAGTTTTTATTGGACCTGAAATAAGAAAACTATTAAAAGATGAAAACTTTAGAGAAAAATTAAATCCAAATGAACTCGCTGCCTGGAATGCATTTGAGTCGGTTGTTCAAAACTTTTTGGGTAAGTACAAAGCTGCTAACCACAAAGAAGAGATTGACAAAATGCTTCATGCTTACGAAGAAATGGGGGCACGCATGTCACTTAAAATGCATTTTTTGCATGCGCACCTAGATTTCTTTCCGGAAAACAATGGAGATGTTAGCAATGAGCATGGAGAAAGATTCCACCAGGAAATAAAAATCATCGAAGGAAGATGTCAGGGAAATGTCAGCCCTGCCATGATGGCCGATTTTTGTTGGTCTCTTCAAAGAGACACGGATGAAGACCACCGCAGAAAACGAAGATGCCCCCAACACTTTTGATGTGTCTAAGCTTTATTGGTGGTTTACTTTTCATTTGAATAAACAATTTTTTTCATTGATTTTGTTGTGTTTGCGAGTATATTGAATGTTGTTGAAACGTCTTTGAACCATACTGCATAAGCTTAGCTTTGGCATTTCTGTAACAAAATCATACAAATCGGTAAAATCAAAAAAATGCAAATAACTTAAAATCCTGACGTGATAGAGCAAAACGGAGTTCAGATTCGGAATCAGCAGCCCAAATTCCATCTAGAACAGATGGTTTGTTCCGAGTAATTTTCGGGTCATATTTTTTTGTGGCTCAGTGATATCGAATGGCAGTCAATAATAAATTGTAAACTACTATGACCAGAAGTCATGGAGTACCATCCTTCGTTCAACGCTGAACATAGAACCGATCCATTACCAGAGTAGCAATCTACTGCAGCAAGAACTATATGCATGTTTCAAAACTTTTTTGGCGAAGCTGATAGCGTCCATGAAATTTAATGTTTCGGGGGAAAAAAATAAAAAACATAATACCTAAAGAAATGTCTTTGACGCAAATGTTTTTGACATTCCTGCTTAGCATCTCTACACAATTAGTCAAACTGCTTTTACCAAATAACAATTATTAGGTCATGAAAAAACTGTTATCCTCTTTCTATAGTGTCGTAAAGCCTGTGACCTGATGAGTGATGGACATACGAGTACGTATATATTTCACTGTCTTTCAAACTATGCTAAAAATCAAAGTCAAAATCAAGTTTCACGCTGATCCGTTTTGATTGTTTTGTTGCTGTGTTTTGTAGTTGTTGTCTTTTGGTTGGGGTCCTCTACAACCTTGAGGTTTTCGATTTGGCCTTGATGTTACTTAGATTAAGAGCCGTTTTGCCGATAAATGGCGAAAAGCATCAATATCGCAGCAATGCATCACCATTTATCCCATTGCTACTCTTACCAAAGGTATTGTAGTAGCTTTTCTTCCATGGTAAACAATACGAATCACTTTGTCTTTCCACGCCGCTACATCTTGGAAGTTGTTCAGGATGTACAAATCGGCGGCACTGTGATATAAGAAAACAATGCGATAAAAGTATTTATTTAGCCTTGATTTAAAACAAGATGTGAGCAAAATTTTTACATCAGGAAAAAGTTAAACGTATATATTAAAAATAATTCTACAAAGGATAACAGAAAGCCATAACTACTTTTTTAGTTATCAAACTTATCACTATCTTTTTGTTTTTGCTTTCTTAACTATTCATCTTCTATTGAAATGCACAAAAGGGCAGGCTTGATTAGGGGACTACACTCCATTAGTTTATTTACAGAATTAAAACTTTTACATTGCAGCCAGGTAAGGCTTTTTACAAGTCAACGTGAATATGTTTTGATAAACTATTTGCCTTTGTTCGTTTTGTAAAACGTTCCAGAATTTGAATTACCCAATTGTTCTTGGATTTAAATTGAAATGTTTTGTCGTTGAGCAACCAAATTCTTCTTTGTTAAGTCAACAAAACACTGTTAAACAGTTTACAACAGTGGTTCTCAACCGAGACGCTTTGCTTTCCAAGGGAGGAATTATTTTGTCCGGTGAGAAAATTTGTTGCATTTAGAAACTGGGGAGCAATACACCGGATCCTATTGACAAAAAAATTTTGTTGGGCAGTTTGCATACGCAATTGAATCAAAAACATCAATCACAAAAACAAAAAGAATAGCAACAGTGCACAGAATGCATCCATTCGATCGATCTTCAAAAGAAAACAACTGATCAACACCTAAAAATTTGTGGTGGAAAGGACGATGAGACTAAATCCGACGTCTGCATGCAAAAAAAACGTTGAGAACCTGTGGTTTAGAGGTTTGTTGTTTTGCACAACGTGGTATAATGCAACATCATAGTTGGAAAGAAAATTTAACAACGATTAACAATAGTCCTCATTTGCTTTCTCTAGAATGAATTAACACAGTGGTTCTTATTCGACTTCGGAGTGCTACCTCATTGTAGAAAAGGCATTAGTAATTTCGATAGTTTTCTACATCATACTTTTGTGAGAGTGGATTTTCTACTTTGATGGATAACAAAACTACAAAGGAAAGGCTGATTTAACAGAGAATATATTCACAGAAAAAATGAAGTTTGTTATAATTTGTCAAACGAGTATCCAGATCTGCACCAATCAACAGCCGCCTCAACGTGGTGGTGCGGTCCCCGACCCCGTTTGGGTTGGGTCGAAATGGCTGTTGGCCTTCCCGAGGGTCCCAGTTACCCCGGGCACTCCCTTATATTTTTTCGCTATGCTGCTCTCTGAACGACTGCAGGAGGGCAGCACACAGCATCTACAAAATCGGTCGCCTGTTTTCACTTTTTCCTCTCTCCTGCCCCACTCTTGCCCTTCTTCGTCTCCTCATTCTTCTTCTTCTCTTAATGAGCGGTAACGTTCATCCCAACCCTGGCCCCATCTTTCCTTGCTCTGTGTGCGCTGGAAATGTGACCTGGCGGGGCAAGTCAGTGCTATGCTGCACCTGCTCCAAATGGGTCCATCTAAGGTGCTCACAACTTTCCTTATCCCAATTCAGAGCTCTTGGCAGCTCTCACTCCTGGAGCTGTCTCCCCTGCCGCATCACTGTGACTCCCTCTTCGGACTCCTCCGACATGTATACCTCCACTGTGGAATCTAGCATCGCCTCTGCTAACGCTGCTCTCTCGCCCCACCCTCGTCTCCAAACTTCTTATCCCCCATCTGCCCATTCTATATCTCCTCCCTCTGCTCCTTCACCGCCGTCCCTTGCTCCTGGCCATTTTTCTACACCTCCTGCTTTCTCTCTCCCCCTGATTCTCTCAGGGTTCTTCAATGGAATGCTGGAGGTCTTCGAGCCAGGAGCACTGAACTACTTCATTTTCTATCGTCCCATCCAGTCGATCTTATCTGTATCCAGGAATCCAATCTTAACTCCTCTTCCTCTTTTCGGATTCCTGGATTCTCTGTTCTGCGTTCTGATCGCACCCACTCCCGGTCTGGCATTCTCTCTCCTGATACCACGCACGCCAGCGGCGGCATCATCATTTTCGTCAGGCAGGGCCTATCTTTTTTGGAACTTTCCACCTCCTCTCTTTCTTCGCTTGATCCCTACTCTGATTATGTAGGGATCAACATCTCTCTAAACAACTCCTCCTCGGTGTCATTTCTTAATGTGTACGCCCCCCCTATTCGTTCCTCCCCAACGGATGGCAGAACCGATTCCTTCTCTCCCTCCATTCTTCCCTCCTCCAGAAATCTCTTCATTCTGGGGGACTTCAATTGCCATCAGCCCCTCTGGGACTCAAGAGGTACTTCCGACCCCGCGGGGAGGAAGTATTCGACTGGGTCATCTCTTCTGACCTCCTCTCCCTCAATGACCCTGATACACCCACTCTTATCCATCGTTCCTCTGGCAACCGCTCCTCTCCTGACATCTCCTTTGCTCCTTCTACTCTTGCTCTTTCTTGCTCCTGGGAGGGGCTTCAGGACCTTGGTTCTGACCATCTACCAACTCTTCTATCTATCCCTCTCTCTCCGGTCTTTCGCCCCAACGAACGTCCCCCTTCCTTCAACTTTAAGAAAGCCCGCTGGGATGGCTTTGCCTCCTACTTTGACTCTCACTGTCCTTCATCAGAGGAATACTCGTCTCTTTCTCTTTCCTCTGCTGCTGCTCTTTTTACCTCTCTGACTTTGAATGCGGCCAAATCTTCCATTCCTTTCGGCCGCATCAAACGCCATCCTAAAGCCTGGTGGTCTGCTGAGCTGGAACAAGCGGTTGGTGAAAGACGCAAGGCTTTTGCTGCCGCTCACAGAAGTGATGAAGATCGACAGGCTTACATTTCCGCTTCTCGACGCGCCTCGTCAGTAATTGCCAAGGCCAAGGCTGAGGCATGGCAGACGACTTGCTCTTCTCTCTCACCTAGGTCTAACCCTAAATCTGTACACTCTCTTCTTCGCTCTATCGCTGGCTCATCTTCCTCGTCTTCTTCCTCTCCTAACTTTCCTAACTGTTCTTCTCCCAGGGAATCGGCTTCGGTTTATGCCGCCTACCTGAGATCCCACTTTTCCGTGTCTCAGCCAAAGGCCCTGCGCAGCAGAGCCAGAGGCTACCTCACTGAGCTCCGCCGAGCCACGTGCCCTGTAGAGTCTCACTCGTCCTTTTGCTCTCCATTCTCTCCCGCTGAATTTCTTGCGGCTGCCTCCAATCTTACCCCATCCACTGCCACTGGCCCAGAAAAAGTTGCCTATCCCATGCTAAAGCATCTTCCTCGCTCTGGCATAGATTTACTTCTTTACATCTTCAATCTCTCGTGGTCTTCGCATTCCTTTCCTTCCATCTGGAAGACATCTTTTATTATTCCTACCCACAAGATGGGAAAGCCTTTCGACTCCCCTGCTTCCTTCCGGCCTACCTCTTTCACCTCCTGCGTATCAAAGCTTTTTGAACGCATCATTCTATCCCGTCTACTCTTCTTTCTGGAATCTAATTCCATTCTTTTTTCCCGCCAGGCCGGTTTCCGTCCTGGACGGTCTACACTTGATCAGGTTCTGTACTTTTCTCAGTCCATTTCTGATGGGTTTAACAAACCCAGGCCGGGCTCTCGGACGATTCTGTCTACTATCGATTTCTCTAAAGCTTTTGACTCTGTCTGGCATCCTGCCCTTTTTCATAAACTCATTTCGGCTGGCCTCCCTGCTTGCTTCGCTCGTTGGATTCAATCTTTCCTTTCTGATAGGCGCGCTTCTGTGGTTTTTCAAAATCACAAAAGCCGTTCCTTTCGAGTCCGTCGAGGTGTTCCGCAACGATCCGTTGTTGGCCCTGTACTTTTCTCTCTCTTCATTAATGATCTTGCTGCCTCTCTGCCTTCTTCCGTCAGCTGCTCTCTTTACGCTGACGATCTGGCCATTTGGTCCTCCTCCCCCTCGGTCCCCACTACGGTGGAGGCCACACAAGGAGCTCTGTTTCGATTGGAGCGCTGGTCTGAGTACTGGTGTCTTCTTCTCAATCCAAGCAAATGTGAGGCCTCCTTCTTCTCAGTGGATCCCCACCAAGCTAACCTCCAACCCAATCTCCTCCTACTCGGCTCCTGCCTCCGTTTTAATCCCATTCCAACTTTTCTCGGGGTCACCTTCGACCGCACTCTTTCCTTTACTAAACATGTATCTTCGCTGAAGGCCAAGTTCTTCCCATGTCTCAAGGCCTTACGCTGTATCTCTGCTTCTTCATGGGGCCCATCTAAGGAGTCCCTCTCTGTTCTGTATAAATCTTTTCTTCGGCCCCTTCTCACTTACGCTTCACCCGGATGGTTTCCTTTCCTAAGCGCTACCAATGTCACCAAATTAGAGCGCCTCCACCGAGCGGCCAGTCGCGCCATCACCGGCTGCCTCTCGTCCTCCCCTATCTCTCTTCTACTCACCGAGGCTTCTTTACCTCCCCTACGAGTCACTCTGAATCAGTCCACTCTCTTTTCTTATGAGCGGGCTCTTCGTCTCCAAAACCTCATTTCCTATTTCAGGTTTGGCCAGACTTCGAGTGAAACCAAGACTCTGCAGATCGTCCTGGAGAGCTCTTGCGTCCACTCACCCGCTCGTGCTTCCTTCTACTAGTTCTAGGGAGGCTCTTGTTGCTTGCCCTCCCTGTCCCCCTTGGAATCTGCCCTCGTTCACGGAGGAGTCCACCCTTTCCACTCCATGCTCTCGCTCTGATCCCCCTCTCACTCGCCAAGGTGCGGCTCTCGCCTACCTTGACTCTCTCCCCCCTCATGATCTGGTGCTTTGGACAGACGGCTGTGTTTGTTTTCCTTTTGGCAAGGGCGGCTCCGGCGTACTTGCCAACTGCTCTCTCTGTGGCACTGAGGCCACTCTTTCTTTTTCGGCAGGCCCAGTATGTTCCAGTTTTTCCGCTGAAGCCTGCGCCATTCTGCACGCTCTTTGCTGGTCTTGGCAGCAGCAACAAGTCTGCCATTTCTCTTCTCTTCTCCTACCATTTGTAAAGGAATAATGCTGCATATTGATTGCAGTGAATTTATGACCAAGCGCCGCAGCCTGGCCATATCAGAGATGTTTATATCTTTTGTGGGGCGCAGGGAACCGAAAGAGGCAAAAAAACATTCATCTTAGATAATGGGCTTCAGGCAACAACAAAAACTTGTAAAAGATGTTTTGATTCTACCGCAAAACACCAGCATCCATTTTTTGACAAAAGAAATTAACGATGATTTACCTGTTTGAATGAGTGCAAATCAGTATCTTTGCGAGTGGATTGACTTCGATTAGATGTGTTATACACTTTCCAATCGTGTACGTTTTTCCCGTTCCAAACGATCCTTGAACAACAAACAGAGGCAGCGCCTGTTTTTTTTTCTTCGCACTTACTGGAGATTCCAAAAACGCAAGAACTTTTTTCTACAAATAGTAATTGAGCACAAAACATCACTAATAAATAGGGCAAGTTTTTGTTGCAATAAAAAATTGAAAAAATTGCATTTATTTTTAACAAAAGTTGCAAAAAGTTGCATTTATGCACACAAGCATCTTAAAAGACAATGATTTACTCAAGCGATTTATTCACATACAATGCTAAATATTTCCAGACATTTTCCGGCGAGAAATGACGATCTTTTGCCAACAGTTTGCCTAGCATGCTAAAACTTCGCTCTACTGAGCATGAAGTAGCTTGTTGTTATGCAATTAAAAAGAATAGGACAGAACTGAAATAGTTTACAGCAAGTTTTTTGAACCACACTTTCACATTTTGCGCAAAAATTGATAAAAGTTGCAGTAAAAAGTTGCGTGTAAAACAGAAAAAAGTTGCAAAATAAAATTCCTGCAAACAGCTTAAATCATTAAAATACATCAATTTTGGGTATTTAGGAAGCCGTCGGAAGCTGTAAAAAAAAGTTGCAAAAGTTGCAAAAACTTGCCCTACTAATAAAACAAGGGTCATAATTTGCAAAATTTATAAAAACAAGTGTCGCAGTTGCAACAAAATATGCTAACAGCGAAATATCACAAAATTACAGACTTCTGTTTTTGAATTTGACGGTAAGGGGACATCGCATCTCTCGACGCAATTTGCTGGACAACCACAACGCTATAATTAACAATCTACATCCAAACGAAAGCTCAAACTCAGAAAGCAAAAATGGTGACTAATCCCTAATCATGTTAGCAACAGCAAGCAGATGCTCCTATGGTATACACAAAAAAGCTTTATTCCGGAAAATCCTCGCAATTTTTCACGGAAACCCACCTCGAAACTTCCTGCCCCACAAGCCGTAATCTGGAAGTTGTGAACTGGACTTCCACCGAAGTCGTGTATATTAATACAGGGGTGGCCATAAGTCGCTTTACCGAGTGCCCATAAGTCGCTTTATCTAGTTTTAATAATAATAAACACAATAAACACATTCTGATAGAATAAACACAATAAACACATTCTGATAGAAAGTCCAAATATTTTCTTTATTTTCATCCGTATTCACATTCTTAGGGCGCCCGCTTCTTTTCTTGTCAGTTACAGAGCCAGTCCCGTGAAACTTTTTAGCCAAAGCATGCATTGATTGTCGTGATGGAGGAACGTCATTAGGAAACTCTTGTGAAAATGCTGCAGCTGTAGCTGTTGGATTTCTATCGTGCTTCAACCACTGCTCTACTATAAAAATTCGTTGCTGAAGAGTTAATTGTCGTGCCATGCCAATATCGCCAGCAACCATGAACAAAATGACACACGAGAAGCTAGTTTAAGGTTAAATCGACGGGTAAACGTAATACCCAAAAATAGCACAAACGTCATTCTGTTAAAAAATACGATGTAATTAGAAGATAAGATGTAAATTTAATTATGTTTTTGTTTATAAATTATTTCGAATTTTGTGTTTACTATTATTAAAACTAGATAAAGTGACTTATGGCCACTCGGTAAAGCAACTTAAGGCCACCCCTGTAGTAATAGTGATTAAAAGTGTAAAGCCTGTAATCTGAAAATTTTGGGTTAGAATTCCACCGAAGTCGTATATATTAATAGTAACAGTGGTTAAAGGTGTAAAACAGAACCATTTCTCACTTGTTCTTCGTCCAAGTTCAAATCAGAAAAACTAGCATCAACATGCAGAGCATTGATATGGAACTGCTCGCTTGCATTAGGAAACAGCAATCCCAGTTGTTGATTCCGCTGCAGTTGATCAAGAGCGTAATGGCAACGGCAAAACCGATCCCGGTCGAGTTGAAACTGAATTTGAACTTTCAGCACAGTGCCAGAAGCAACTTTCCAATCTTGAGTACACCTTAAAGACAGAGAATGATTAAGTGAACAGCCCTTCACAATACGAATCGAGTCTTTATAATGACAATGCAATTTGTTTCTAATGACGACCAGGAGATAACCTGACATATTGAACACCTGAAGCATGTAAGCGAATACTTAGAAGGTAAGTCATACTTTTGTGAAAGGTTGCATTTTACGGAAAACCTTGAAAATTACAATCGGACTTTTGTTCAATCGCTTCGAAGTTATCAATCCTGTTGGCACAGCCCATAGCAGCTGCAAGCAATACAATCAAACAGAAAATTAATTACAAAAAACACATTAATGCAGTCATCCTTAGTTTTGAACGCACCGCCATCCAACCATTGTCGTTGTAAGACGGCGCTCCAACCTACTTGGCAACTCGCTTTAACTCATTCGTTTCGTTGACGAACTCGGCAACGAAACGAAAGCGATGACTAACGTAATTATTTTCTTGACGACTATCGGCGATGCCAATAGTATATTCGAAACCGACCCATGAGGTAATAAAACTTCTGCTTCGCCAACATGGCCAATGATAACTCCATAAAAAGCGGATTCCGAGCAATGAAGGCAAATTCTACCAAGAAAGCTACGGTGCTAGTCAGTGACAACGTCGGGGCACAACAGACTTACGTTTTAGACAGCAAGAGCACAATATGATCAAAAAACTTTTCTTCAATCAGAGCTTCGTAAACAAGACGCTGTTTTTTTCTTCCAATAAGCACCTGTAACGTGCAAACAGGTCAATACACTTTACTGCCTAGTTCTTTCATTGGCATGTTGATATATCGCCTTGTTTCAATACAAGAGTGCTTCTTCACCTTTTACAGTTTGTGGCCCACGTTTGGTGACAATTTTTTGAACCTCACCAATTCATGTGACTAAATTTTACCCCACAACTTTGACACAAATTGATATAAAATGTGCTAGTGCGAAAAACGCAAAACATTCACAAATGAGCAATATATACAATCTACTGTCAACAAAAAACTTCTGTGACGTGGTAACATAACAGCAGACGAGCTAACACGCAATGCAACATGCAAATAGTGAATTTCAAGACTGCTATATACCTTCGTTTCTGTAACAGCTACAGTTGAGAAAACGCCATATTGCCGCGGCCCACTTGAAACAGGTTTGCTATCCACCGGTTGAGAAGAACCGCATTAAAACAACCAAAAATTTTGGTGACATTTCGTCATCTTGGCTGTCGTTAACGCGCAACCACCAAACGGCTGGCAATTAAATACAGTTTTCTTCGGCATTAAAGACGGATTTCAACAGAACGTTTGAGGTTTTAAAACGTAGAGTTCTGTTGTTACATTTTTCAAATCACTACAGCATTCTTTAAGAAACGTATTGAGGGCCTAAGGACTTAGTTAACAGCTGTAGCAAAAAACTACACCGCAAATATAACCAAAACAAAGCCAGGGCTACGCACGCAACAACTTTAGAGCAGCAGATGACGCATCATACAAAACTGGCGTAAAAAAGCATTGCATCAAGTTGTAGAGCACAGTAGTCTTAAGTTACGCAGCCTATTTCATATTTTCAAAGGAAAAATTTTCAACTAATATTAGTTTCACTTATAACTGTATCAAGAGGACAATTAAATTTTTCTCCACATATTGTAACTCTCAAGTTGCTAAAAGTGAGATTGGGAGTGAGAGTCCAACCTATACCCATACTAGCCAGTCGAAAAATGGTCATTGACTTCTAGATATCCAGTAGCGATTTAATTTGTGATTAACCAAATTTTGAGGATTTCCATCAACTTTTTTTGAATTGAATCAGTGGTAATGCAAACTTTCATTAGCATTAAACAAATGCTCTCGCATACATTAATAAAAAATGTTGGATATTTGTTCCGAAGTGACCGGCATAATGGCACAAAGTTTAAATCGTTTGATTTGCAAGTGTAGAAACAAATCGAGTCAGATTAAAAACTGAATAAATTTGGCATTCTCTAGCACATCACGTTTTACGAACTATGAAAGGTTTTATGTCGCGAATCAGTTCGTGTTTTAATTATTATCACTAAAACATGAACTGGCTCGCAACATAAAACCTTAGTTTGATAACTGTTCTAGTGATTGCTATCAAGTGTTGCCATAGACCAGTGTGGTCCAACTACGGGGCCACGGGCCACGAAAATATTTTTTGGGGCCGGTAAACAAATTTTAAGAGGAGTTTATGAAAATTAGACGGCAATAGTAGATTTCTCAAACTGAAGAAGTTTGCGATAGAAATGCTCTTAACGATTAAAAGCATAGGCAAAGGTGAGAACACATTTTCTGTTACAATTACAAATGAATTTTAAAAACATTGAGAAATTTTGTCAAAAAAATCACCGTTTGGAAGAAATTAATCTCCATTAAGATAAAAACAAAAGTCTTGTTGTTGCTATCTGTCCTAAATTTCTTTTGGGTCTTCACGGACTCTTTAAACTTTTTCCAGGAGCCTCAGTTTATGAAGCCCTTTTTGCTATGCGAATTGGCCGGCAAGTTGATTAGTTTGAAAACTGGCCCACTGACGAAACCTTGTTGGGCCACATTGCCATACCTACGAAATGCCTACGTAACGTGTTGCGACTCCATGATTATATTGCCACCGCTCTATTTACCTTGTTCGAACAAACATTAATTGCACGGAGAAAAAGCATGCATTTAAGATCATAGCTTTACGCAGCCAAGGAATTTCTACTCAGCAACGGGCAGACATCATTTGATCATAATAAACATTTCCAAATTACAAGCAGCTGCCGCTTAATTCTAAGTAGTTGCCATATGTCGATGTTCCCCTGTCACGAGAAAACCTACATGGTTTTACATAACACCTTCACCACCATACGTGACACAACTTGCGTTCAGTATTCCTTCGTGACTGCTAGTATTGCTAATCCAACACGAAAATTTGCCGAAAATCGTTTCTATTAAGGACAGCATTTTTATTGAACCTCAAAGTTCCAAAACCAGTACCACGACCTGTTGCTTACAGTCATAGAATTGCACTTACTTTTGAACAGTTTTCCAAGATGAGTAAACCTTGGTCAGTATCTCTGCTTAAATAACTAGGCAGTTCAAATAGAGCAAATAGTTGATTGTTTGGACAAAATGACATGCCTTTATTTGCTGACAAATAAGTCTTGGTCAAAACAATTGGAAACGGCCGCACCCTTTCAAAAAAGAAGCACCGATTAATTAGTAAATGGCAGCAATGCAATTATTTCTAAATTTAATTCCTAGTTAAGTTAAACATTTACACAATGCACAAATGATTATACAAGATCAATATTTAAATAAATGCAACTGATCTATCGGTTACATTATCAATAATGACAGACATGAAATCTAACACATCAGCAAGCAAAATATAGCAGTAAGTTTTATTTAAACCCAAAACAAGGGTCGTAATGCAAAACCTACGGAGGTTTCGCTAGGTAAGATCGCATGCGACTGTTCTCAGCGACAAACCCTTAGCCCTTAAAACCAAATTTTTTGCTAAATCCTTCGACGATTCTACAACATACACCGGCAACAAACTAAAAATAAATCACAAGCATGAAGGACCAACGTGCACTATACGTTATTTCAGGTTTGTGAATATGGGGTGGAATTAATAAGAAATACACGTATGGTGATGTGGGCTAGTAGTAGTGCTGTATTTATTTGTGAGAGCTGTAACTTATTGCATTGTTTAGGTGGTGTGAACAGCCTAGTTAAACCTATCACCCCTTATTACGACTAGAAGCTCACCCAGTCAGCCTCGAAGTGCGTGCTTCTTCTTCTCTGTACAGAAAATTATGCATCTCTTTCACATAATTATTTGCTTCAAGTTGATCAGGAGTGCAAGAGTTTGCTTGGTTTGAAAAATCCAATGCAGCATCAGGAGTTTTATATGTAAGCGCAATTTTTTTCATGGCTTCTTCACATTCATTTTCATTGGCGTCAGTCCAACGAACAATTTCTCTGCAGATGAAATATAGTGATATCACTACGGCCTGGATAAAGACCTTTTAATACGCGAGGTTGGAGGCTCAAACTACAAGTATGTGCATTAGGCTCCAAGCGCTATTGGCTTGTTTTTTTGGCTCCAACTATGGGCTGCCACCTCATCATCGCCCAGGCAACATCAATCCTGTAACCTTAACAGAACTAAAGCCAAATTCATTTGCTTAGTCAACTCAATCCAGCTTCAAAGAAAAGCGTTAAAACATAAGCAAGTGTGAAATTGAATCAAATAATAAAGCACAATGTGCGAGCATTCAACACCATTACAGATATGAAGCGCAAAAAGAAAGTTGGTAGGCGACCAAGCAAACATATATTGATATGCAACTTGCACAGTAATGGCCTATTTACTGCTTGCACAAGATAACGCTTAGTTGCATCAATAGAACGCTTAGTTGCATCAATTAACATTACAGTTGCATCAATAGAATTGTTGCAAACCGGATCCAATGAGACATGCCTCAATAATAGTACAGCACTATAGTAGGTTTCAAACTATTTACGAATGTTGAATGTAAGCATTGGTCTCAAACTTAACACTACAGTTGCATTAATAGAACAGCAAAGCAGTTAGGACAAAAAACAAACGCTGATTAGTCATGCATCATCACACGAAACGCATCGCTAATAAAGATAAAAAGTAGTTGGTGAAGTGAGCTTGTATATATTCAGTTACGCATGGTGCGAAAAAAGTAATGCCCTTTTTGTATTTATATTAAGTATGATTCAATTAGAATAAATACATTTTTTAATAAATGAACATTTAAAAAAAAAAAGTAACAATTAGTAATAAGAAACCTCAGTACAAAAAAACGTATTTCTAAAACAAAAAGTCAAGCAGAAACTAGAAAACTCCTATAACAAAAAGGGCGTTACTTACCATGTAGGGCATGTTTAAACAGCAAAGTTCTTTATAACGTTACAAATTCGTTTAATGGGAAATGCTCATAAAACGGTACTGCCTATAACCATGTACAGCACCTCAAATTGTAACGGTTATAAGTCATTACTACGCTTTTTGCAATTTATAATAGTTCGCACAATCAGTGGGAGAGCTCTAGAGTACTTATCCTCTCCTAACACAAACGTTTTTTCACGAAAGGTGATTTGCCTCAAAGTAGAACTTCAGTCTCCCACCCTTTTAGCACAAAATGAGTTTTAGGCCTTCCCTCACAAAATTCTGGTTACGCGCTAGTGAGCACCATATCGCTGACCACAGCAAGCATGTTACCTGTTGCTTTCCCACAAACCAGCATTAGTATTTGCACTTTTGACTTCAGAAACATCGGGTCTGTTTGATTCGTTCAATATTACTTCAACCTTGAAAACAATTTTCAAAGCTGGCCTTGGTTGATTGCGAAATTCAAGCACCAGTGTGCCAGAGAACGCACCGTATTCACTTGCCTCAAACGTTACCTAAATGCAAAAGTTATTCAATCCGTAGTAAAAAGAATAAAGCCAAAATGCTGGTAAACATGTTATTAAAACGTTTCGCTTTTACACTAAAAGGATCATCAGTTAAATAAATGGTCACCTAAGGTTATTTAATCCGGATGCATTTTCTAACATATCATGACAGATTCGACTCTCTGAAGTAACGTTCTATCCTTCCAACATTCAAGTTGACTTTCTAACATCATCTTGACTCTTTGACGTCAGTTTCAACCAGTTGAGGTCACGTTCGTTTTTTGAGGCCATAGCCAACATACCTGGATACATCTGGTAGATCTTTTCTTTCACTTTATTTTTTGCTTGAGACGATATACTACTTAAAAACAGACCAAGGGACACAGTGCGATTGCTAGATTTTAAACCAAGCTACTCAATGTACATGTATTTTTTAACATTAAATCAGACATTTAAAAAACCATATATTTTTTACCTCGAAAGTGCCATTGCCATCGTTAAGATTGAGAAAATTATCTCCTAACATCACAGTAAAGTTGAGATGATCAGTTAGCTTTGACTTTTTTCCTCTGCGATAACGACATATTTTAAAGCAGCTTCTCCCATTTTCCAGTGAGGGTAAAAAAGCTGCATGATTTAACTTTTCCTGCAATAAATAAAAAATCGCTAGTACGGTATAATAGGTATTTTTTGTAATAACTGACAAAACTTTTGGATGCAATACTCTGCAAGAGCACGACAATGCAGGCCGGTTTTTCGAAATCCAATTTAGACTCTCAGATTGGCTTCGGCCGATATGAAATCATTCACAGCAAGTCGCATGGAAGGAGGACGGATATCTCAAAC
Organism: Trididemnum clinides; assembly: GCA_963675345.1. Lineage (NCBI taxonomy): Eukaryota > Metazoa > Chordata > Ascidiacea > Aplousobranchia > Didemnidae > Trididemnum > Trididemnum clinides. The sequence goes on from OY776295.1 coordinate 14,430,190, forward strand.
AGAAGTAGCTGCGATGGGATTGCAGGTGATGAGATATAAAAATCATGATACAAAAATAATGAAAGAAAGTTATGGAATGTACAAGTTATTCAGGAGCGGTAATTCCTTGCTCAAAGTGGGCTTGAAACAATAGTTTGCTCAGATTTGGTGAAAAATGTGACTGAGGTCAGACGTGTCACTGCAAGATGATAGTAGCAAATCGTAATCGAACATAAAGTGATTACTGTACATTTATTTATCTGTGTATGCTCCCCAATGCGGCTGTAGCGCTAAAGAGAAGAACTTGTTTTATTATAAATAATTTGAGCAGAGAAATGATGAAAGCACATGGAAAATGAGTGGTTTTACCGGTCAACCGACATGAAATTTACAAGATTCGATTTAAATTTAAATTTTTAATATTTTTATCGATATAAACTGGACTTCAGACGTATTTGGACATCAAAATGCCAAAGAATGTATTAATATTTCAGTCCGTCAACACACTGTGAAAAACCCTTGTCGAGTCAGATTTTGATTTGAGCCGTTCATTTGCTACATCACTTTGATATCAAAAAACCTTAAGATTGCAATTAAAGACGGAAGCAATACTAACTGTTATTCCAGAGCCCCAAAACCTGTGAAGCCCAAAACAAAATCACCAAGAAAATCTAAAGCATTTGAGAAACACCGACGAACAAAGGTTTGCATAATGTATTGTATTCATTGTGATTGTATTTGCTAGGTGTTGGAGTAGCACATTGTAGTTGTAGGTTAATGGTTACCAGTGACTCTAGATATTGTATTTAACCTTGGAAATCCGCTAGCATAGTTCTCTTAGGTCAGTTTTTATATCAAAAAACCTGCCATTTATGTGATCATTGTCATGCTTTTGCCAAGGCACTTGTTATAGAAGAACACCTGTTGTTTTGTAAAGTTTTCTGGTACTTCTAGTATCAAAGGCGTTGGAAAGTGCCAGATAGCAAAGGCCTTCTGTCTAGCTGGTACATTATTTAACTATATTGATGATAGAAAGCCATGCTCTATTAAGATTAGTGTTAAAGTATATGCTACAGTAAATGTAAAATAATGCTATCTGGATACGAGTTACTAAGCTTTAATTATGTGTTAATTTAGTTTTTTTCCAGACTTTTCCTTGCTTTCCTTCACTTTAATAAAAACAACAATCGCCTGAAAGCTACGAATTCGCGTGGAGAACCCATATTCACGGTTTCTTATTCCAAAGGAAGAACCTCTTAAAACTTGGTAAACAAATAAAAATCCATTTCACTTTCAGTAAGTAAACCCATTTACCGTCATTGTGCAAACGTTTGTGGTTGATTTCCTGCTTCTTATCTAAGAAGGTGTGGCTGACAAGTGGATGCTAAGTGAGGCTTCGAACGCTTAGTTTAAACAGGGACAACTTCAACCTACAACGCAGCTATTTTTCCACCACAAATAAGGTTATTTCCGACTACTTTAAAGAAGCGTTGTTCCACATCGCACTATTTTTCAAGTAATGCTGTTTAGTAAACAAAATTCTTCTTTTCTTCCATGGGGCAGAGGGCTACCAGTAGTAACACGTCGATTTGATGGTGAAGCCAGCATTTTGTTAGGATGACTGAACTTGTCATAACTTTTCCTCAGCCCTTGCCATCTACACAATTACTACATGTTTGCTGAATTCTACATTGTAGCTGATGCCGTTCAGCCATTTCCACAAAGATGATAATTAAAAACCGCCACCGTGTAAAATCATACTTGCCATTTGTACTTTATCTTTGAAGTGATTGTGCTCATGTACCCTATTGCCGATCACTTCTGTTTTAAAAAATCTTATCAGTGCATTTTTCTACAATATAACAGCAGACTTTCTTATAGATTACGTTCAAGAATTAATGCGCAATGTTACCTTAAGAAAAGAGGCAAATCCGGCATATCAATTGGCTACTGGTTCAAGGTTTTCTTGTAGACCTCCCCCACTACCTGAAAATTACAAGGGAGTCGGCAAAACTAAAGTCTCCGCCGTCACAAATCCCGCTTCAATCTCCATAGCGTTGATAGCAGCGCACTGGTATAGGAAACAATTGGAGGCTTTGTTCTACTATTCTGCTCTGTGCTTATCTTTATTTGTTTTTATCCTCAACGGAGTTGTGTAAAATATGTTAGCCAAATTAGAACTTATTGTATAGCTTATTTGCGACTGTGCAATTATGTTTATTTATTTTATTAACATGCGTATCCAAAACCACAGTAGTGTTCAGAGGTAAACTTTTCCCGAATTTTCGTAGCCACACATGCAGACTAGGATCTTTCTATTTCTCTTGCCAATTCTTTCCATATCCACTGTGTAAATTTCCGATAGGCAATGTATCGATAAGCTCTATAGTAGTAGTATTTATTGGCAATCCAGCTGGCTACAGTAATTAACTTATATCAAGCCTCCTCATGAATCTCTTCATCTTTTCTAGGTGGTCCATGGATTTCTTTGTACTTGTAAAATGATGTTTCAACAACACCTATATCTAAGCAATTGGCTTGAAAGCCTGAAGATAGTGTTATGCACCTAAAACGTTTTTCGTTTCTTTTTTGTCAATCTCTGTGACAGACAGGCAGCACGGACATTCTTTTTCGGTTGGCATACTCTTATAGTTTCCACAACCACACCTTTTCAGAAACACATAATGATTTTCAAATCTAATAAAAATAAAAGTTTTATGCATCTCAAACACAAGTCAACGTTTTCTTGTAACATAAGTAGTGTTGCACTTGGCCAGTGTCACCATGAAAATAAAGTATGAAATAGCTTGGTGCATATGCCAACGCTGCTCACAACTTAACAAATGTCAACGTCAGGTACTCTCTATTCATTTATTGCGGTATCTTCATCATTTGTATCGCTGCTCTACGAGCAATCAGTTGTGTTGTCTAAGCAGCTAGAAGCTGGCGGCTCAAACTGTTACGGCAACACAAGCGTAGGTATATTCAATTCTTTCGCTTCGCTTGTGCTGCTGTCATTTGCATATTCCATTTCCATAATTTGTCCTCAAAATTAGTCCACTTGTGATATAGAAATGGTTGCGGTTTTTCGTAACCCGCGTAATGATAGTGCGGTAGTGCGCGCATAGGCGCGCTTGATTATAATGGCTTTTCGCAACAGAGGTTCATCTATGACGTCATCGCCCTCAAAACCGCCGATTCACGAAAATCGTGTTTGTAGCCTCATTTACAACTTTCCACTCGTTCATATTGCATTAAAGTTAAAAATAACATACCAAAACTACGTTTTCTCTTCATATTTGCAAAAAAATGTCAAAATTTTCGTGCCAGTTGATCTTCAAAAGACTTAAATGGTCATGGATAAAGAGATGTGCACCTAGGGTTTAGGTATGGGCAGAAAAATACTAATGGAGAGAAAGTGCTGGACTTTGCGGATAATTTCGGACTGAAGATTGCTAACACTAAGGTCTAACAGAATCTGCCGGACAGAACACAGTCTTTGATTCAATTTTGGTCGTAATAACGGTGAAAAATATAAAGGCAATCCCAGAAAAAGAGGTAATGATGCAACATCGGTTATTAGTAATAGATATTCTGTTTCAGAAAGCCTGTTGTGAGCGAAAGGTGAAAGCAAATAGAATTAAAATATGAAAATCACGAGGGGCAGTCAAAAAGTAATGAGCCCAGTTTTCTCTTGGCTTTATTGGAATATAAATGCAACACACAGATCGAAACAAAGCTTAGTAACTGGGGATTTCAATGCTACTTTTCAATGTAATCTCCTTCTTTCTCAATGCCAACTGTCTGTCAATGAATAGGGGCATGTATTCCGGCGTTGTAAAACTCAGTGGACTGCTATATTTCAACCACTTTTTACGGCATGCTTGACTTGTTCATCAGTTGTGAACTGCTATCCCCTCATCGCTTCTTTTAGTGATCCAAAAAGATGGAAGTCACATGGTGCCAAATCTGAAATGAAGAATGGGTTACGGTCGTCCATCCGAAAGAAGTGATCACTTCACAAATTTTTAGATTGGTGAGAGGCTGGCATTATCGTGTTGCAGCAAGACCTTAGACATTTCCAGGTTAGGTCGCACTCTTTTTAGCCTTGCTTTCAACTTGCGTAAAGTGCCAACATAAGCATCTAAGTTGATGGTGGTTCATTGGGCCATAAAATCCACCAGTATGATTTCTTCAATGCCCCGAAACACAGTTGTAATAACTTTTCCAGCTAAATTTCTTTGCTCTTGGAGAGTTAGAGTGACGCCATTCCGTGGATGCTCTCTTTGACTCAGGCTCATAGTGATGAACCCAGGTCTCATCTCCCGTCATTATACGCTTGAGAAAAGTTTCATAACCTGCGTGACACTCCAGAAGCTCCAAATAGGCCTTGAGACGGGCTTGCTTGTGGGCGTCCATAAGTTGTCTCGGAACCCACCCGGCACAAACCTTTGCAAAGCCTAAACCCCCACAATCTTTGCAGTATTTCCATGGCTGATTCCAAGACGCTCAGCAATGTCATCAACAGTGACTCTGCGATCGTCTGCGATCAGTTCCTCGGCCCTAGCACAGTTTCCAGGATTAACCGCTGACGATGGCCTTCCACTTCTTGATTTGTCCCGGAGGTCACTCAAGCTTGGATCTTCTTCTTCTTCTTCACTTTTAATCCTGGACACCCACTTTTTGACAGCACTGTAGCCTATTGCAGCATTTCCATAAACCTTTTCTAAACTTTGGAAAATGTTTATTGGTTTCCAAAACAAGAAATTCCATCACGACTCTGCTTCTGCGGGACATTAAATGATGACGTCATTTCCAAAATGACTCACAGAAAGTGGTAACGGTCAAACACAATTTCTTAAAAGTATATCTTTAGAAGAGTATCTTAACTACAAACTGGTCGAATTTCTGAAAAAAATATAATTCTTAAGTCGATTAAATTGAGCAAAGCTCATTACTTTTTGACTGCCTTTCGAAAAAAAACATTAAGAGATAAGGTAAAAAAGTGCTCACTGAAGATTTAGAATACCATGAGATGACCACTAGATCGGCAAAAATCATAACACAAGTATGTGGAGTATCCAAAAGTGTTGACAGAAAAGAAACTTGGTGGTGCAAAAGTTTTGCTGTCTAGAAGAATCTGAAAGATAATATTAATAATAAGAAAGAAGGAAAGAAACAAGTGAATCAAGCAGTGTCTGTGAAGTACAGAAACATAGCTTGAATAGAGATGGCAAAGGCCATGCATGAAGAAACAAGAAAATAAAAGCAAAGAAGATTGAGGAAATCAGAATTGAAAAAAGAATGAGACGCATATACCGTATGATAAAAACGAAAGTTGTGCGTAAGAGACGTTGTCAGCGGTCCCAGCATGAAAAATCAAAATGGACAGCTAAAAATAAGTTCAGTAGATAGATTGCAGTCTTGGAAGGAATATGGTAAAGAGTTTATAAATGAAGAAAATCTGAGGAACAAAACACCGAAATTGAAACAAAGCGTAGAGCCTGTGGAGAAAGCAACGTCATTGAGTAAAGAAAGCCAGTTGAGGAAAACAGAAGAGCAAAGTCTAAAGTAAAAACAGCAAAGCAGCCTGGCCAGATGGTGCACGAATTGAAATGATGTTTGAAGCAACGTTAAATGTACGTCGGCAAAAGTGAGAATGACGTGATGTATGGGAAGGGAAAGCCTATGTGTTGGAGAAAGCGTGTACTGATACAGCAGTACAAGAGAAATGGTGATACAAAGAAATACAGCAGTCACAAAAACTTGAAAATGCTTAAACATGTAATAAAAGCTGTGGAAAAAGTTTTGTAGCAAAAATTAAAAGAAACAGCTAAAAGAACGAGATTCAAACGGGTTTCATCCCACCAAAAAGTACAGTGGATGCCATATTTGCAGCGAAACAACAGATTGAAAAATATGGAAAAACCGGAAAGGAATCATATTTGGTCACTGTTGATTTAGCGAAAGCTTTCGATCGTATCCCAGAAAAGTGATTTGGTAGGCTTAAGAAAGACTTGTTAGAACCAGAAATGAGAGCACTATGGGAGATGAACAGAGAGGCTGAGACATCAGTAAAACGTGAAGGTCAAAATAATTTCAAGTAAAAGTCTGGATGTATCGAGGTCTAGTGCTTTGTTACTATTTTTTGCAATTGTTGTTGAGCTTTAACGGATGATTTAGTAAAAACAATGAAAAAAATTTCTTGTATGCTAACAACTTAGACGTTGTTGGAGATTGCAGGAAAATAATGGAAGAGACATAAGCCTAGCAAAAAAATGGTTTAGGGAGTAAATGTTAACAAAACCTAAACAATGAAAATTGAAACAAATTCATTTAGAGAGATAGCCAGTGCTTCTGTAAAACCATATGGATTATGTGGGAAGAGAGAGATAAAAAACCTTATCTATCAATGACAGTGTTCAAATATCAAACGAAGGTTAATGACTGGAATGAATCACGAGCATGACATTTGTAAAGGTAGTATCAATAATTAAGAAGATGAAAAAACGTAAGATTAAAATAGGATGAGAAAAAGATTCTTAAAAGTTTCGTTACCACAGGAAAATGCGTGGGAAATATGACAACATTAGCATGCCAGTGACAATGTACAAGCTGGTAGGAGAAAGTTTAACACATTGACGAGAACACTTTGTGGTAGAACACTCTTGCAGACCAAAAAATAAATCGTATGTGACATATGTGACAAGCGTGGTATAGAGCTAAATGTTGGGTAAAGAAAAAAACATATATTAGGCAAAAGCAAACGACGGAAATCAGAACGATACGAATGATCCGTAGCATGACACTTCAGGACAAAATTACAACAATGTGTCAAGAGATTAGACAGATATTGAGAACATCGTTGAACATGCTAGAGGACACCATTTGAAATGGTTGGAGTATCTTGAGCGAATAAATATAGAGAGTCTAAAAAGAAGAGTGCAAGAAAAGACAGAGCAGAAAAATGTAAAAAGAGGAAAACCAAAAAACTTGGCAAGAAACCGTGAAGGATGATATGCAGAAAAGTAATTTGAAACTGGAACATGATCAAGATAGAGAAGTGGAGGCGTGACTGCAGACATCTGGTCGGCACTTGATAATTTGGAATGTTGACCGCGCCTTAAAAGGTAAATGTCATTGAATACACTGGTTGCCTGTCAGTATTAACAAAAATTGACAATATTCACTTACATTTCATTAAATTAATGATACGAGCTCATGCTCTTTTTCCATGTCTAAGTCAGAACGGTAGGCTCCTCGGCCCCACCACAATCCTGCCACACAAAAATGGAAGAAATCCATTGAGTGCCTTTTCCAAGGTCTTAGCAAGCCAACTGGCTGATTCATCTCAACATCATCCGTTTCGTGTTGAGCATCAAGTAGGAATACAGTAAATGCCATTTAAAAAATCTGTTGGTATGACTTGACAAGGGAATTGAACCCACCTCTACCAACTGCAAATTGAACGCTTTAACCAATCTACTATCGCGCAAGTTAACTCACACTGTGATTGCTGTACTAATTAACTTACAGTGTGATCATTGCAGTGTAAGTTGAAAACCCAAGAAAAAGTTTTCTTTTTAAGTGAGATTCGTTGCTGATTTTTCTTCTTTATTTGAACTCGAATGCCGGGAAGCGAATCTTTCAACTAAACAAAACCATCTTTTATTTGACTCGTGTCACAATCCATCTGAAAGCAAGCTAAAACACTATGAAAATTTAGGTATATTTAAACTTTTTACGGTGAATGACGTTAAGAATTAAACAATTTTTTAACTAAAGCAAAATACATTGCAAGCTAATGGAATACTTCAGCTCCTATATTAATAACAGCAGGCATGCAAAGCAAAATGTTATTCCACCAATCAAGTTTTTTTTGACATTTGATATTCAAAAACATAAGATAGTTATTTGAAACTATTTTAAAGCACTTTAAACAGGAATGTCAAAATAATCTTACTACAGTTGCTGGAGAAGAAGCTTCATTGTATTCCTGTAAAATCTTATCTTTAAAGGGCAATAGTCCAGCATGAGTGGCATATCTAAACAATAAAACAAAATATAAATTTGGTTTTTATTCCAATACAATGCAACATATTAATAATTTTAAGTACATGTCACATTTAGTTTAATTGCATGCAGCCAAACGCTATAAGTTTTAACGCATAGAATTTTACTGTACGCGATCCAAACGTAACAGTGTGCATTGCAAATATTAAATAAGGCAATCCATATAGCGGTTGAGTTCATAAAAAACACTCAAGCATTGGAATATCAACTAAGCTTTGAACTTGTTTTTAGCAAGGTAACAGCGAAAAAAGTTATCTGCAACGTAAACGCTCCTTACTAATATGCATCACCAAAACTCTAACAAAATTATGTCAAATGACATTACTTTTCTACAACTGGTCAAAAACTGGAATATTAAATCTAGCGTAATTCGTACATTAATAACTGATTAGTTGCAATAAATAATTTACAACTGTAAGCAATGATTTGAGTGATCGCAGGTGTATTTTCATTTATTACAAGATAAAACTGCTTTACTTGCTCATATCTGCTTAACATAATCTATGGAAAAGCTTTGCGTTCATCAAACTACTGATTTTAAACCGTAATTTACCCGTACACTTTACTCGTACTCACTTGAGCAAGTTTTCCCGCAGCTCTAATCGTAACTGCCATTCCTTAAGCTCTTCTACCGAATGAGCCTTAAGGCAGTAATCCTCGTCCTCACATTGATTTTGTTGGTGCCTATTTAACAAATAATACATAAACCAATGTAATTAGAAATAAGTAAGTGCAAACACTAGAGACTAAATATTTTAATTCTGTCACCTTTGACACATGGCTGGTAATGAGGCTACAAATCTGACGCGTAGCCTATTACATTATGACACAACAGCAACATTGAGAACTGCAACAAACTTACGATTCACACAAAACAAGATTTTCTGTCTCTGGCAATGGACGATACATCCATTTATGCTCAGGGTTCCTCATCGACGATCGGTGTGACAACGAGTCACAATGTTCTGAGAATTGCCGCCCATTATCCACATTCAAGGAACATACGACGCAGTGGAAAACGCCATTCAGTAAATATTCTAAAACGTCAAAAGTCCTAGTTTGAGAGTACGGTGATATCAACTTGATGGCGAGGGCCAAGGGGTGTTGAAACTCGAAGACGTGTAGAATTATTTGTTAGCACAATTTGAGGGGGCCTAAGGAGATGAAGTCCTGCTTAGTCATATACAGTACTAAAGGCCATGATAATTCTTCTTACAGACACCTCACCACTTTTTCTCTAAAATCAGGTGAAGACAGTTATTCTATTGACATCTAATATAACTGCACCTAAACTGAAAAAAAACTGTTTGGACACCAAATAAATTCCTGGGTTAGCCACCCTGCTTTACAAAACTCTTAGCCGCTCCTTTTTTTAGCCTCTTTTAGGTAAGCTTTCTTCTACCCCGATTCAACATCATTGGGACCTGTTCTGAATAAAGTTTTTGTTTGTGGGCCAATTTGTTTACTTTAAACTGTTTGTCACGAATAAGTAAATTTGCGCTAAAAGAATAGTTTTTATATATGTGTAGTTGTAATCTGTTGTTTTATTTTGCAGTGATCATTTCATTTGTAAATCCGAATCGTCTGAAGCCCAAAACTTGCTAAGCTGTTTTCGAAAAAAGACCTTTTTTGGCATTTATTAATAGATTTGTAACTCACACGCTTTTTCTGATGTCACAATGGGTGACTACGTCACCAAATTCCAGTGTATTTTAATGATTCTTGTTTCTTCTCGAAAATTTTCCTTTTTTTTATTATTACCGATTATGTAATTTATTAATGGTGTTTTTTCTGGGTCACGTGATGTTCTAGCAATTTCCAGATTATTTTCCTGTCGTATATATAAGGTGGCGAAATTTTTTTTATTCATTCAGAGTGTAGTTCAATAGAGATAGTAGAGTGTAGTAAAAACGCTTGTTCTGTGATGATTGTTGTGACAGGAATCAAGCGATCATTTTGGTGGTTTTAGTTTTGGTTAGTCTGACATTTATATGGTAAAGTGCTTTAGTTTCTGTATTTGACAAGCGAAAAAATTTGAAGTTTTAAAGTGGTTTGTGAATATATTTGTTCTGTTCATGATCAAGAAGTGCGTGAGTTAGAGTATCTTTGTTGAAGCCAATCTTTTCCTAGCTATTAAGTTGCAACCAGACTTGATTATTTGAGCGATACTACAAGTCGCCTCAATTTTAAGAAGTAAATTAAAATTGAAATAGAATCAAAAAAATTTCTATTGAAACGTAACACTGTTTCGTTGTTAGTGAACGTGGTCACAATTCGTTTACTTTTAGCAACCTGGCGGTTACTAGTTCACTGTTTTCGGTTTGTGAAAACCTTGTAGTATTTTTGCAAAATTACAACAAAAGGTTATTTGCAATAAGTGAGAAGCATTATAGTAAACTAGTCGGGCCTGCCGACGTCACCATCAGGGTCCCTATCTGTATTGTATAGGTTAAGAATATCTGCTAGGCCGGCTTCACCCAATAGTGATATTTTCTTGATATAAGCCATTTGTCGTTACACAGTGAAAAGTAACGCTTTGTAATGGACATTTTTGGGGATGGCGCTGAGTCGGTACAATTTTTCCAACTTTTCGGAAAGTTATGGCCATGTGTTATATGCCTTGTTTGCAGCATAGGCGTACTTAGAAAGTACATGTTACGTCGTATCTTGTTCTACTGAGCCTCGAACCCGGGCCACTCAAGCTATTGTTCCACACATGCCAAGACTTACTATCATGTAATCACGCACGTCTTTAAACGCCACATTTAGTGCAATTTGTGTGACCAACTTCATGTAAAGATATCAGTTTTTCAATTTAATCAATACTTGTACGGCTAGCAGTAACAACAAGGAATCCTGGTTCAAAAGTAAACGGTATGTAAGTCTTGTGCTTTGTGTTGGAGATTGTTTTTGAATCTTGCTTTATGTTTTAGAAACCGCCTTCGTTCATCCGCTTCATGTAATTGTATTCGTGAAAGAGATAATAAAATCGTCGTGCTGTTGAGGGTGAACCGGCGCGTTTCGTGACAGTTCTATGTAGGATATTGGGGCTAACCAGGAGCCGCGTAAAGTATCTTACATAAAGTTTCGTTTAGATGGTTGTTACTGCTATTTAATAACTGTTCTGGTGCTATCCAAAAAAAAAATGAGTCTTCAAAATGAAATGGAGATGAGGACTTCCCTAAATCAGCTCTATCTAAAGGCTGAACGACTAATGTCATTGAGGTCAACAAACTGCGTTGACGCCCTTGAGTCCGTAGCACTACAGATCGACTCAGACTTTCAAACGATTGCCGACGATCTTAAATCGGGCGATTCAGTTGACCACGAGGCAATTGATTCTCTTACTAAAGAAAAAACAGAGTTCGATACTCGTTTAAGTGAATGGTTTAAAGCGAGACAGCCTCTGTCTGAACCAGACAACTTTCAGACTTCTGCACATAACCGTTATACTTCCAGTTTAGTCGGTGCTTCTGAAGCTGGTTCAAGCACCTCGTCTCGATCTTCTTCGAAGCGTCGAGAGGCTATAATCAAACTTAAGTTGGCAGAGCTTGAAGCCCAGCAGACTGCGGAAAGGACGAAAGAAGATTCTCTCCGTGCTCAGCGTAAAGTACAAGAAGATTCTCTCCGTGCTCAGCGTAAAGTACAAGAAGATTCTCTCCGTGCTCAGCGTGAAGTAGAACGCAAAGTAGAACGAGCTACCTTGGAACTGAAGCTCTGGGACGAGGAGGTGAATCGAACTAGTGATGAAAACATAAGGTACGATGTTACAAAACCTTTAAAATTCCATCATACTAATCAGCAGTCCGGTTCAGCATTGGTTCAAGGTAGTGAGCACGCTAAAAATTTGCCCAACACCTTTACTTCCACTCCAGCACCAATTACTGCTCCTCGGGTTAGATTTGATGAAAATGTTTATTACAACACCCCTTCAAGTAATCGTTCTACTCCATTATACGATGTCAATAACGCTTCTTTGTCTTCTACTTATGTATCATCCTCAGTAATAAATAACGCTTTAAGCAATGGTGGGTACAGGCCTCCCGCTTCACTTCAACCGAATGGGATGCCAGGAGACTATTACCCTGCTAATCTTCCTGAGTCTTTTGTTCCCGTTTCTAATCCACAAGTGTGCGCCCCACACCCTCATGTCACACCTTGTGTTTTTCATAAAGACGATTTGTTTTTGCCACGACCAGAGTTTGTAAAGTTTGATGGCAACCCGCTTAATTTTATGACCTTGAAAACTAACTTTGAAAAGCACGTCAAACCTAAAGTAAGGGATAGTGAGATGCTCTTTTGTTATCTTCTTCAACATTGCGAATCCAATGTTAAAGAAAAATTGAACCATTCCTCCAATAAAGGAAGCGAAAGCTATGCATTAGCAATGGGTCGACTTGAACGAGAGTACGGTCGTCCATGTATAATAGTCGATGCCTGTGAGCAACGGCTTAGAACTGCAAAGGCAGTAAAACCTGATGATCCAGAAAGCCTTAAATGTTTTTCTGATCTTTTAGAAAAAACTAAAATTACTTTGGAAGGCATAGGTTACTTTGGAAGCCTGAACACTCTGGATGTCATGACTCAGCTCATCAACAAACTTCCCTTTGAATTCCGACGAATTTGGGTAAAGAAATCTGTTGCTGTAGAAGCTCAATCAGGTCAGATAGTCGATTTTTCTCATTTTGTTTCTTTCGTTGTAAAATTGTCAGAGGAAGCGAATTCACTGTATGGACGGAGAGTGTTTGGTACACTTTCTAGAGCGCGTCCTGAGGCTCATTCTTCTAGTACTTTGCGATCGGGTGATCGTCGGAAGTCTGCACTCTCTTCATACAATGTAAACGTTTCGCGTACTCAAAATCCTTAACAATCTGACCACTTTGCTTGTTTCTTCTGCAAGAGCCCTTCTCACAGACTTCTTGAATGCCCCGAGTTTAAGGCCACTCCTCTAGCCAAACGTTCCAACTTTGTTAAGGGACTTAAGTTATGCTACAAGTGTTTAAGCCCGAATCATCGCGCACCATCTTGTTCTAAGCAAAATATGTGCTCAGTTACCGGTTGTACTGGAACTTTTCACCACACTCTGCTTCATCCATGGAAGCAAAAATCTAGACCTTCGAGCACTAACACTTCCGACTCTCTTTGCCCTAGCGTTTCTAATTCTGCATCTTCTCAAGCAGAAAGCTCTTCTAGCACTGTCTGTTCTCTGAGTGGAGTGTATAAATGCAATGGTAAATCATTACAGAATGTATATTTGTGTGTGGTTCCAGTAAATGTTACCTTTAAAACCAAGAGTGTGATTACTTATGCTTTTCTAGACCAAGGGTCTACTCATTCCTTTTGCGGCAAAGCCCTCGTGAATGCTCTTGACTTGCGTGGAGATGCAAATGAATTCACGCTTCAAACTCTTACTGGTACCAAAGCTCATAGTGGTATCAATGTCTCTCTTTCAGTTTCTTCGCTGAATGGTGATGAAAACTTTGTTCTTCCTGCTGTGTACTCAGTAAGTGAAGTGCCTATTCTTCCTAACCCTGTTGCTTCAAAAATTGATCTCGACAGGTTTAGTCACTTAAAGAATCTTAGTTTCCCACATATTTCTGGTGCGACGGTCACTCTTCTTATTGGTGCAGATAACCCTGAAATTTTCTGCACTCGAGACGTTCGTGTGGGTTGTAAGGGTCAACCCATTGCAGTAGAAACTCCCTTAGGATGGTCACTCCTTGGGCCATCACTCTCCTTGTCTACAACCAAGAACTTCTCAACAAACTTTGTCAGAGTAACAAAGGACACTGTGCATCGCCAAATTGAAAGTCTTTGGGAGACCGATTTTGGCAATGCAACGTCGGTATTAGACGTGCCTTCTTCTAGAGAAGATAGAATCGTTTTCAAACTCATGAAGCAATCTGTCAAACAAGAAGACAAACATTACATTCTTCCATTGCCATTGAGACCAAACGTTATTCTTCCTTGCGACAACCGAGGCGTTGCCGAGAGACGTTTAGCAAGTTTGAAAAAACGTTTCTTAAACGATAAAGCATTGCACCAAAAATACACAGACGTTATGGAGCTGTATTTGAAAAAAGGACATGCTCGAAAAATTCCGCTTCATGAAGTCAATACTAATGCCACAAAGTGGTACCTGCCGCACCATCCAGTGCTAAACCCCCAGAAACCATCCAAACTTCGAGTGGTGTTTGACTGCGCAGCTAAGTCCAAGGGTGTTTCCCTAAACGATGCCCTTATGCACGGCCCCGATCTAGTCAACAGTCTCATCGGTGTTCTCATTCGCTTTCGGAAAGAGCAAGTGGCAATCACCGCCGACATAGAATCCATGTTTCATCAAGTTCGTGTCGATCCTTTGCACTGCCACGCTCTGCGATTCTTGTGGTGGCCTCAAGGCAATCTTTTAGCACCACCTGAGGTCCACCAGATGATGGTACACTTGTTTGGTGCCACATCTTCACCTAGCTGCGCCGCCTTTAGTCTACGACAAACAGCTCACGACTACGGAAGTGAATTTGATTCTGACATATCCAATGTAGTGCACCACAACTTTTATGTGGATGATTGTTTGTGTTCTGTCTCGTCTGTCAAAGAAGGCATAAAAATTGTGACTCAACTTCCGCAACTGCTACAGAAGGGCGGATTTCATTTAACCAAATGGTCGTCTAATAATTCATCTGTTTTGCAGGCTGTTCCGGGTCCAGAACGTTCTACTCTATTGCTAAACCTTGATCTTGACAACTCTATTGAACGGGTTCTGGGCATAAGATGGAACATTAAAAGGGATGTTTTTGAACTCAGGGTAAACATACCGCCACACTCCTTAACCCACCGAGGCATTTTGTCGACTCTTAGCTCTTTGTTTGATCCCTTAGGATTTGTGTCTCCTATTATTTTGAATCCCAAGATTTTGCTTCAAAATCTCTGCAAGCAGGGATTGAACTGGGATGATGATATATCAGATACAGAAGCAATGCAGTGGCAAGCATGGCTTCAAACATTAACTCAATTGCAAAAATTTACTGTTAGCAGATGCTACAAACCAGCCGACTTTGGTAGAATTATCTCCTACAAACTCCATCATTTTTCTGATGCCTCTGCGAACGCGTATGGTGCCTGCAGTTATCTTCGTGTCGTGGATGATCACGATAGGATACAATGTTCATTAGTTATAGCAAAATCCAGACTCGCTCCTGTGAAAACAGTGAGCATACCAAGACTTGAACTCACAGCAGCTGTTCTCTCGGTGAGATTAGATATACTGCTTCGAAAAGAATTACAGATTACGGCTAGCACTTCAACCCTTTGAAGCGACTCCACTGCTGTGCTTCACATCATTCACAACTCAAGGAAACGTTTTCCAGTATTTGTCGCCAATAGAGTGTCCATTATTGAGCGTCATACTGATGTCTCCGACTGGAAATACATTCCCTCGAAAGTCAATCCTGCCGATATTACTACCAGACCAATCACTATGGAAGCATTCTTGAATTCCAAAACTTGGTTGAATGGTCCAAAGTTTTTGTTGCTTTCTCAGGACAATTGGCCAGAACCCCCTCCATTACTTCTTGACTTACCAAGTGATCTTTCTCCTTTATCCTACAGCTAAAGTACTCGCTACAGTAAGCAAAAGTAAGCCTTGTCCAATTGAAACCCTGATCAACCGTTATTCCTCCCTTGATCGATTAAAAAAATGTGTAGCTTGGCTAATTCGATGCAAACACTTTTTACATTTAAAGGTTAAAAACAATGATTCTAAATTCGACTGTTCAGCGTTGTCTGTAGACGAATTGCAAAATGCAGAGTTATGTGTAATTAAATATATCCAAAAAAGAGAATTTTCTGCCATTATTAGCTCTGACTAACGACGGTTTACTTAGAGGTTCCTCTCCTCGCTACCTACTGAAGCTCAAACCAATTCTTGTTAATGGAGTCCTTCGCGTTAGAGGAAGATTAGACAAAGCACCGGTCGACTTCTCTGTTCGGCATCCCATAATACTCCCAAATGACTCGCATTTCACAACGCTTTTGATCTTACACCATCACCAATTGGTAGGCCATTCAGGGATGGGCCACACGTGGGCATCCTTGCGGCAGTCGTACTGGATTGTGAAAGGTAGTGTGACAGTACGACGGGTGATTGGCAACTGTGTCTTTTGCAAAAATCGAAATGCTTCTGTCGGTCAGCAGCTAATGGCTGATCTCCTTTTAGGCCGTCTTCAAGTTAATGAACCACCCTTTTCACACGTCAAAATCTTAAATTGAAAGACATTGTGCTCATCGTCGATGATTCCCTGCTCCGTTCCAAGAGGACGATAGGCCGCGTAGTAGAGACCTTCGCGGACAAACACGAACTAATACGAACTGTAAATGTGAAGACGAGTACCACCGTTTTAAAACGACCCATTTCAAAGTTGTGCTTAATACTAAATTCTGATGAAGTGTGATTTGCGTATTGTTGTGTGTATAAATTAATGATACGACTGTAGAATCGAAAAATGTAAATTCTATTTAATTTTTGCCCGTCGTATGTTACGTCGTATCTTGTTCTACTGAGCCTCGAACCCGGGCCACTCAAGCTATTGTTCCACACATGCCAAGACTTACTATCATGTAATCACGCACGTCTTTAAACGCCACATTTAGTGTAATCATCGGAACGTTTCTTTGCCTAATTACCTTTTGTGTGACCAACTTCATGTAAAGATATCAGTTTTTCAATTTAATCAATACTTGTACGGCTAGCAGTAACAACAAGGAATCCTGGTTCAAAAGTAAACGGTATGTAAGTCTTGTGCTTTGTGTTGGAGATTGTTTTTGAATCTTGCTTTATGTTTTAGAAACCGCCTTCGTTCATCCGCTTCATGTAATTGTATTCGTGAAAGAGATAATAAAATCGTCGTGCTGTTGAGGGTGAACCGGCGCGTTTCGTGACAGTTCTATGTAGGATATTGAGGCTAACCAGTAGCCGCGTAAAGTATCTTACAGTACATATCCTCGCAATTAAAACAGACAACGATTTTATCAATTTTTGTAGCTTATTTGATGATTTAAACTCAGCAGAAGTGATTTGAAAAGTGTTCATACAGACTCACCTTTTAAGTCAAAGCACAATCCATTTCAATGTAGTGGGAAATGGGCAAGTATGAATATTGTTTGAAGTATTTGCTACATAGATGTGTCAAAAGTTAAAAATTAAAAATTACAGGCTTAAGACAAGACTGTCCAAAAGTGCTACAACTTGCCATTGCATTACTAAAAGAGCAAACTTAAGTATACCAGTATGTTAATAGCGTTTTTTATCATTTTTTATGAGGCAGCCTATTAGTTGTTTGCTTTCGAAATGACTATGTATAACAACTTCAAGCGCAGCTACTGCCTGCAAAACTGTTTTCTCTTTAAACGTAACAGAAGCAATATGACAGCATTAAGGTAGTTTGAAGCAAAAACCATCCTTAACATGTTGAAAATGCTTAAAAAATGAATCATTTGTAGCTTCCTTTTTTGACCTGTACTGAAGACAGTTTAGACCAGGGGTGGCGAACCTATGGCACGCGTGCCAGATATGGCACGCGGGCTGATTTTTGCTGGCACGGCACTTGAAACTTCTTATCGCGCATTAGTTCAGTGACCGTCTAGCATAGATCAAAGCTCTTCCATTTGTCATTTATTTGCTTTGTGACGTCACGATTGTAAAACAAAAGAGTGTGTAATTTGATATCATCGTTTTCTTTTCAGTTAGTTTTTTTTTTGAAACAGAAATTTACAACAGTTGGTAAATTTTACTAACAGTTTGAAGAAACCAAGTACAGTAATTTACTTTTACACGTGGAATAAATATTTTTTCAGAAATAAATTGGATTTCAAACTTTGCTAGATCATAAACTTGAATTTTTCTTTTTTTAAATTAATTATTCATTTTTTACCTGAGATATGTCAAAAGAAAATATAAAGCTAACATTATCATCAGCCAGCAGTAGAGGGTTTCAAAGCTGGTGGACTGAAGAGTATGGCATGATTAGCAGTGATGATAAAGCAGCATGTGTGTTGTGTTGTAATAAAGTTGTTTGTAGAACATCTTCAGTTAAACGTCATTTCGAAACAAACTATGAAGACCTTTATTTGAAAACCAAAAAAGAACAAAGATAAATGATTTCTAAAGCTTACAAGAAGAAAATGCAATTATCAAATCTAATGAAATTTATAGAAGGCTCTTCAGATGTTACTGCAGCGAGTTATATTGTGTCAAAAGAAATTGCCAAACACGTAAAACCATTCAGTGAAGGACATTCATCAAACAAGCATGGCTTGAATGTGCACCGGTTTTATTCGAAAATTTTAAAGAAAAAGAAACAATTATTCAGAGAATAAAAGAAATACCGTTATCTAGAAATACAGTGAAAGCTAGAATTTTGGATATGGCTGACAATGTTTCTCACCAGCAAAATAAAGACTTAAGTTCTTGTAATTTTTTATCTATCTGTCTTGATGAAAGTACTGACATAACAGGCTCGGCTAGTTTAACAAGTTTTTGGCTGGTATTTGGTTAATGATACCATAAGAGAAGAGTTGATCAGCTTAGCGTCATTAGAAACAACAAGAGGGATAGACATATGCAATGCTGTTGTGAAACAGCTGACTGAAAAAAACTTGATCTTTCTAAAATAGTATCTGTATCAACAGATGGTGCTGGTAGTATGACCGGAAAAACCAAGGGATTTATCAATTTATTTACTCAGCATGTTGGACATTCCATCTTGAGCTTTCACTGCATTATACACCAGCAAGTATTATGTGCAAAAACTGGTTTTGAATCACTACAGAACATTATGGATGTAGTAACAAAACTAATTAACGTAATGGCTGCTCATCCATTAAGCAAACGAAAATTTAAAGAACTGCGTGGCGATATGGATTCTATGCATGTTGGTTTGCTGATGTACAATAATGTGCGATGGTTAAGTCGGGGAAAGGTTCTGGAACAATTTGTTGAATGCTTGGATGAAATTATAATTTTTTTAACTACCGAAAAAATTATTGAAAAGTATAAAGAGTTGTTTGCTAGCCAATGGATTTTAAAATTAATGTTTTATACTGATTTGTGCTTACATGTAAACGAATTGAACACGGGCTTGCAAGGTCGTAATAAAACCATTATTTTCATGTTTGATTTAATCAAAGCATTCGAAGCAAAACTACGAGTTTTCTATCGAGATGTTGATTCAAAAACTTTCAGGTATTTTAAAAACACAAAAAAATATTTTTTACAACTTGAATCTAATGACCATCTAGAACAAGGAATAAATCAACTATTAAGAATGTTTTGTGAAGTTATTCAAGAGTTAATCAAGGAATTTGATTCTAGGTTTACATATTCAGGCAATTTGCTGAAACAACGCAATTTATTTTGCATCCAGACTCAAAATCACTAGAAACACTAAATTTAGAAAGCTTGAAGTGGCTAGATTTGGAAGATATAGAAATGCAATTAATTGATTTCCAATCTAGTTCTATATGGAAACAAAAGTTTATCGATCTGAGAAGAGACTTAGAATTAATGGAGAACGATAGAGCAGTTGGTGTATTAACATGAAATCCAGAAGAAAAAGTATTGAAAACATGGGATACCATTACCAATACTTTCATTTGTCTAAAAAATTAGCAATTGCTATTTTATCAATTTTTTCATCTACGTATTGTTGTGAATCATTTTCGCAAATAAACTTGATCAAAAACAATTTGAGAAGTAGCTTGATTGATGAGTCTTCATCTGCATGTGCATTACTTAAAGTGACAGAGTATGAACCAGATATAAAACGCTTATCATCTAAATTACAGAAATACAAATCTCATTAACATATTATGATTTATGGTAAGATATAATCAATAGTTTGCATAGTTTACATTTTTATTTAGTTTTGTTCAATGTTACTGGCACGGTATAAACTTGCTTTACGTCACTTATAATAGTTTGGCACGTTTGTAAAAAAAGGTTCGCCACCCCTGGTTTAGACCTACCGCATTTATTATTTTCATCGGGTCATTATATTAGACTAAAGTGTGCAGCACTTTGATTTTTAAAAAAGAAATTTTTTCAACATTTAGATGATATGTAGTTAAAAAAATATTTTGTCACTAAAGATGATACCGAACTGTTTTTACTTTTTTCCGCCTCTTTTGTAGGATGAACAGATTTTTATTTCGAGTAAGTCATCTCTTCAAAACATTTCGCATCTTCATTTTCTGACAAATGTTTTTGAAAATTTAAACAGATAATGCTAAACAACCATGCTTTCAAAAAAATAGTCAAAGCATACCAAAGAAATTACTTTATATAAAAATCACAAGTTTATTAGATGTAGTAGAAAAGTGTTCAACTGCACATGGACAACGATGTATGACAACCAAGTTTTGATAAGCCTTTACGAACTAACTCTTTACCCTAAGTGGTAACAGTAACATATTGCTTTCCTAAGACAACTTTAATACAATTAATACAATAAGACAATTAAAACAACTTTCCTAAGCTCTCAAACGACAATACTACCTTACCACAACCTTAATATATTAAACTTACCTGTTTTAACTCAGCTTACCACTTTTTGAGAGGGGTAAAAAGTTACACTATGGGTCTTAAAGTTCAATGTTTTTAGTATAAAAACAAACAGTAAAGATACATTGTTGGAATAGTCTTAAAATAACTTTCAATTTCTTATAAAAAATTTTGAAAATTGTATGAGAAATGAAGTCAGAAATCAATTTTTTAGTTAAACTGATTTTGTAAAAATTTTGAATTTTTGAAAAAAATCATCATATACTGATCTCTGGTAGCAAAAGATTGTGTTAATCGTACCAGGTATATTATGACATCATAGAGAGAGTTTATTGGTGTAGGAAAAAAGCGAAGAAGCATGCTTCGAACGTTTAAAATGCTTAAAGGAATGGCTTATTGCATCGTCAAAACAGCTCAAATTGTTGTAGTTATTTTTCTCAAAACTACCTAATTGATACTACCCAAAAAAGCTGTTAATCACGTTTCTACGATCAATAGTTTTTGAGAACAAACAACAGAGACCAAATCGTGCAATTAAGCGTTAGCTGTGTGGTTATTTTTGACCCCAAAAAGATGAAATATTTTATAAGTTGATAAGTAGAAGACTGGCTATTATTTGAGCGATAAGTCGTTTACCTCTGTTAAGAAAAAATGCAATTTTTAAAAAACATTATTTTTGATTATGACGTCACGAACCCCTCATGACGCTCACCTTGGGATAGTGATCAATCGTGCCCAGTTTGATGTTTGCACGCCCAGTAGTTTCGGAGGAGTTAAAGCGAACGTACGTTTCAAACAGAATTGCGCTGAATAGTAACGAAGATACTCCAAACTTGTATGAAATATTAGGTAAGCACCAGCTTCTCAATTGCTCGAGCGATACACTATGTCGGCTCAACTTTACAACACATATATAGCAATAGAACTAAATTTCTAATAACTGCAAATTACACCAGGATCGCATTGCTCTACAGCGCATCGTCCCTTCTAATCTAATAAGTAAAGACAAGTTTTTCTAAAAACTAAGCAAAATTGACTTAAAAATTCAAAAATATAAATCATATTGACCTAATAAAATTTTGACTCACTATAAATTAATGTTTCTTGAGTTTTCATATTAAAACGAACATTTAATTAACGAAAAACAAACAAATTTCAATAAAAATTGCAATAGGCACGCCTTATATAAGCAGCCGTTTCTGCAACAACCACGTGCAAAAATTGAAATGTAAAATCATGTACTGCTTTACATTTTAGACCTTTAAGTTTTTGTCCTTGGCCAAAGTTTTTGCAGCATAAAAAAACTTCTTTCTACACAAGCAGTTGTGAGCTGGGAATGTAGAAGTAAACATCAACAGGTTAAATGTCGGATTTTTTCACGTTTATTATTTCAGAAATGCTGCTTTTTTGCATTCTTTTTTGAATGTAACTGGTAATACTCCAAGGGTCTTCTTCTATGTCAAGTTCTTGGATAGCTTGCACTGCTTACTTTATCGTTCACTGAGCACTTTCCATCGTCTCTGCAAGTTTAACTAGACATTCACATTGGTCTTTGATTTTGAGAACTTGAGTAGCTAAACCAGTTGTTTGCAACTAACTTTCGCTTGAGTTACTAAAATACCAGGCCAATCAAAACTTTCAACAATCGCTTTCACTACAGGTAAACTTTTTGCGCACTATACATGTATATGGCAGCATTTAACCAGCTTCTAACATCTAGCAACGACATCTTCCGAGGGCAAAGTAGCGAATTTGGCTTGTATGTTTTTAACTGTTGCGGATTTGACTTTTGCGATTAGCTAATCAACATCTTTAAAGCGAGATTTGACTTTTATAGCGCAATTTGTGCAATAAATGTACTACACATGTCACATGAAACAGCTAAGGATACAGAAATTTTAGTGTTGCAACTGCAGCCACCATATATTTTGCAGCATCAGACAAAAAACAAAAAGAGTTTGGGGTGATTCCAAGTGATCTAACACCATCGCCAACTGCTTACGCAATGCTGTCGTTATTTAGCGCATATGGTAGAGGTTTACAGTCGTACAAATAACTGATGCGACGTGTTTCTAGGCTTTCAACTACAATATTTAAATATTGTACGCCAGATAGAGTGCTCTCATCAAGAAACAGAAAAATCTGTTTGTAATGTACATTTCTTATCCGCTGTAACTCATCTCCGCGTAATTGCAGCACCATTTTTCCACAAGTAGATTTAGATGCCAAACTGTGACCAGTGTCGGGAAATAGGTTTTCAATATGCTTGTTTAGCTTGTACAAAAAAATATCAGCAGACAAAAATACTTTGGTTACCTTTTCCACAAAATCGGTGTGTCCTGCTCCTTAAAAACGTTTGCCAAATGTGTGGGATAAGTAGTTCAGAGCTGCTGCCTAATACTTTATGGTGTTTGAATGCATTTTAATGACTTTCAACAACAAAGCCTTTGTTGCAAGAAATCGTACACCTCCGCAATTTGCAATATAATTCATTGTTGGGGCTTTTCGCAAATTCTTCAGGAAATCTTGAAGTATTCATTGAATATAGATGTTTTGGTAGCCTTAACTTTTGGCATCACTTAAATACCTAAATCACAAACTAAAGCAAAATCTAAATGTATATGTCACGTCACCTTTTTGACAGTTGATTCCACTGCATAATAGTATAGTACCATTTGTTGGTGCTTGCCCACTAACTGCGCCTGCGTAAATAAACTATTCACTCTTTCTTGATTCACCTCAAATTATAACCAGATAGTCTACCCTAGCATCGTATATGCCTCTTCGCAATACTGCAAACGTTTTTACCTTACAAATGTAGAGTGTTAAGCGTCTCAATTGTCGCAAATATTCGATTCCAACACAGTCGCACATAATTTCGTCTAAGTTTGATTATCGCATCACAATCGTTTAATGGAGTCAACAAGTAGCAATCTGTACTACCGTACAAAAAATTGGCAAACTTTGCAAGAAAAAACAAAAAAGTTAAGTAAGTTTTATCACAGTTATCAGTTTTTCTCACCAGTACAAAAGAAACATTTGGACAAAAAAGTGCTATTTATAAAAAATTGACTTTGCTACACTACAAAATTGACCCAACGGTAAAATTTGACTTTGATTGACCTATAAACTAAAAATATCTAACTTGTTTATTGTATCCAAACTCTTACGAAAAACCGCGCCGCTCAAGCTCACTACAAAAAAATTGACTGTATTGAAAAAACTTGCCTTTTAAGAAAAAACTGCAAGCTAACAAATCTACTATTTAGTAGGCTATATATTGTGATATATAAGTACCAAATTTGCTTACCATTTTGAGACACTGAAAGTTGAAATTCATCGACAAGATCTTTTCTTTTAACATCAAATTTTGATTCAAGATTCCATATTTCCTTTTCTATTTTGCTATGAGCATAATAGCAACTCTCCTGATATGAACAGGCTTTCCATTTTAATCTCGAGTAATGCCTGAAAAAAAACATCTAAATTAATTCCAGCATGAAAAACAGGAATCAACAAAATTATATCGGACAAAAAGAAAAGTATAACTTTTACAAAGACAAGCAATTATTGTACTGTAGCAACAGTAATAACAACCACGCGAGCAATTAACATTGTTTACTTAAACCAAGGCAGCTTCAGATTGCGCATTTGCCAAACGGCTGATGCCGCAGAACATCCAGCAATCCGAAAAACAAACGTTTTTAAAAAATTGCCAGTAAGAAAGTAATAAGTAAACCAAAGTTGTAGGGCTATTCTAAGTGACTTAACTCCACACTAACAAAAGAAAGAGTATACTTTATATCAACAATCATAAAGCTATCAGTTAACTGCTATAATAAGCAATCAAGCAGTCTTAGTAGTATACGTCAAGTTTAGTGAACTGTAGGATGATTGGGCAAACATCAAACAAGTACATTGAAAAGCGGTATCACAGCAGGCATCGTACAGAGTGAGCCTAAGCAAGCAAATGTGAAGTTTAG
This sequence comes from Trididemnum clinides, assembly GCA_963675345.1. Taxonomy (NCBI): domain Eukaryota; kingdom Metazoa; phylum Chordata; class Ascidiacea; order Aplousobranchia; family Didemnidae; genus Trididemnum; species Trididemnum clinides. Next base: position 14,454,781 of record OY776295.1, read on the forward strand.
AAGCCGTTATAGCTGAAGCTACACCTTCCTTTCGAAGAAGTCAGCTTAACTACACAAACTTTAGGGCATTATACATGATGGTCAAAAACAAAAAAGAAAGTCACTCAAAAATTTAGAAGTTAATCAAGTGACTATAAACAACGGGTAGTTACAGAAAGGCATAGTAGGCATAGTTTAGAGTTAGCTGGTACTATGCCTACTAAGCCTGTACTATGCCGACATGTACAGTACTATGCCTATTTATAACCACCCTTCTGCGGTAATACTAAACATACTATGCCTGCTATGCCTGTACTAAGCCTTTATGCTTGTACTATGCCTGTACCGCGCCGACATGTACTATGCCTATTTATAACCACCCTTCTGCGGTAATACTAAACATACTATGCCTGCTATGCCTGTACTAAGCCTTTATGCTTGTACTATGCCTACTCTGCCTGTTGAGTACTACCGCTATAAACAGAGCAGACCAAAAGACTTTAAAAGCGTTTCAATCACTAATCGCCAAGATACTGGTATTTGCTCGTGTAATCGGCCAAATTCCGTAGAAGTAAACAAGCACTTAAAACCAAATTACCAAGTACTAACTTGCAATCTTTTATTTCTCTACCAGCAGCCTTCTTGTATTGTCGAATAACTGTATAATCAACCTTACGGTCGTGTTCTGCAGTTTCTTCTACAGTTTCGTGAAGTAAAATTTCGTTTCTTTGAGTTGAGCACCACGAGCAAGCTTCTAAATTACCTAAAATTAATAAATGTTTAACGCGATTTTCCAATCAGTAACCTAAACTAAAAAAGTCCTTAAAATGGTCAGACTGCTGACTCAAAAAACTCCCAACAATTTTTGGTTCATTTTGTGCTCGATTGGCTGAAAAGTTCTTGTCATGTATGATTCAAAAATCAATTACTTAAAGCATTTAATTCAATAGTAAAGCCAGCAGACGCATCTTTGTACTTACAGATATTACTTACCTAATTCCACAATTATTGGCGGCTTCAGGTGGAAACAATTACAGCAAGCAAATAATAAACGACTTTTGGGAAAAACATTCTTAAGATCATGAATTGCTTGATCAACATCTGTAAAAGTGAGAAAATTTTTTACTTGCTTTTTTGAAACTAGAGAAATAGTCTCATGATCTCGGTGGCTTTTATTTTAGACGTGGACTTTGGAGTAATGATTTTTACACACAAGTCCACATGGAGTTCTATTCATTTCAATTGTATTTCGTTAGACATATCAAGATTGACAATTATTCGTAGTAAAAAGCTAGGCCACCGTACTACTTTTTTTATAAATAAATGGTGAATGATGAGGATCTCACATTTTCAGGGTGGATGATTTGTGGTTCAAGTTTGGAATCAATGGTGTATGAAAAAAAACTGTCAAAATAGGACTTGTGTAATAAAGTAAACCAAAAAATTTCTGCAAGTCCAATGCTTTGGTGTGTAGACAGATATAAAAAACAAAACAAAATAAATAACCAGAGAAATTTGCAAAAGCTATGGAGCATAAAAAACTGCTACGTTTCCACTTAATACTTTGAATACGGATCCACCTAAATTTACGTTTTAAGATCCATATGTTTTGTGCTAAACCACGTAGAAATACGTGAAAAATAAAATCTCATCAGTTGGGTGCAAGAATTCGCTGTCTGCCAGATATATTCTCGTAATTCTACGTGACAAAAGTCTAAAGCGTAAAAAAAAGAAACTTTTTCATTTCTTTTGTGTCTTCTGATGAACAATCGAAAGATTACAAAAGGTACTTTTTCCGGAAAAACATATCGCACTAAAACCATTAAGAAACTCCACCACTTTGGCGGTTTAATCACTCGCTATATAGTAAGTCTCTCTTTGCACCACGCTTCAGCCTACTAGCAGGTTCGTGATTAAATAATTAAACAGCTATAAAAGTCTGTATAGTAAATATCGTCTTGATATGAAAAATAGGTCATTGCTTCTCAACCTAAGTTCCACAAACTGTCTTTAGAGATCCATATAAATTCTGGTATTGGAATAAAATTTCAATTGGAATGAAATATGGATCTCCAAAAACAATACTTTTTCAGATTTTAACTTCCACATATTTATGTTATTAATAGTGATTAAAGTGCTTGCCACACTTTTGAAAACGTTAAAATTTTTTTCTTTCGACTTTTAAGGTTTTGACACAAGTTTATTCTTCTCCTGCCGAGCTATTTTCAGCGAACAAAAATAGATCAATTTAATTGTATTTAATGATTATAAGGTCTTCAATCTGTTTACAGAAAAACAAATGAATAAACTTACATAAATTGATTGATGTTATATTTTGGCAAAATAATTTGTAGGACATGCTAAGTCTATCATAAATTGTTTTACATGAAACAAAAAATTTACATTAAAAACTTTGGCTTTGTATGTATTTACTCAAGTAAAAATAACTCTTGTTACGTTAAATATTCCATTACTGGAAATTATATGAATATTCATTAAACAATTCCATTGGCTGGTAATTATATGAATATTCATTATATAAGCTAATAAAAAGAAAATGCACACAAAGTTTATGTTAGGGGCATGGTATTAAACAAAGAGACAAGTGTTCTTTTCTTTGCTGTGACCCACCAGCTATCAAAGACATTAAAAGTTCACTTTGGCAAAGTATTCGTCATTATTCAGGTGTTCCCTAATAAAGGTTGATTTTTAAAAAATCAACGTGCTATAAGAGATCTATGATAAAGATGAATTTTCTATTTTGCTATTTTACCATCGATGATTACTTTTTAGACCACTCTTGGTTAAAACTGTAATTACTTGCTACACTCTAGTCTATATTTCATTCCTTCTTTACAGAACAACATTGCCCAATCGATAGAGCCGGTTTAATCACAAAAAAGGTAGCTTGTTGAGTGATCAAGGCATCATATTGCATGCTATACACCCAAGTGAAACTGATACTTGCATCAATGCTCAGCTTTGGGATTAAAACTACTTCTTGCAAGACCACAATAATATCTAAGTAACAACTGCTAACTCAAAGACCTTAAGGTCACTTTGCAGAATCTCAAACACTCCGTTTCTAATTTTTTGAATAAATTGTTATCACCTTCAATTAACCTTAAACAATTATGCTTTTACATAGAGATGAATAATGGGAAGTCTTAATAGATAAAACACAGAAATAGTACCAAAGGCATGGAAACATGTGCTAGGGGACAATAATGTTGAAAACCACAGCTAAGGCCGTGTGTAAAGCTCTAAGCCAACCATCTGATAACCATAAATACATAATTGCACACAAGCTTTGAAGTGGTTAAGAAACAAACAAAAAATATTGATGTTAGCAACACTATTTGTTAAACTTACTCATATTTTTTCAAAACAAACTTTTTTAATCTGTTGCATAGTATTCAGAAATAATAAAAATGAAGCCAGTGTTGATTGATTCAAAACAGAAGAAAATAGGGGCAACTTGCAGAAGTTACACAACTAAAATAAGTAAAACATTATATCATACTATTTGCAGTCATAGATGCTGTAAAAACTAAACATAACGTAATCAATATTTCCACAATAGCAAGCATTGTTGCCATAATTATAATATCTCTATCCTAAAGTTTTGTGCAACCTCATGACGTGAAGGCATGCTATGATTGAAAATATACTTGAAGCTTGGCTCATTTTTTAAGTCAGTAGTAACATTTGTCTGCTTATGTATCGGTAAGTAAACACATGTTAATCTGTCACACTTGGAAATCACTTGTTGACCATAATTTTTCCACCAGTAATCTCCTATTCAATGACTGCAGTCTGCCTCTATGTCATTGCAGTGACCACAAGTATAGCCCGATGTTTTTAGCACTGTTTTTTTTTTGGTCATTTAAATTTTTTTTGGGGTATATACATTTAAACAGCTGCACTGCACAATAATCCCGAAACTAGAGTGGTAACAAAGTGGATAGAGCAGGGGTCTCAAATTCATTCAGTGCTGTGGGCCGCATTTACATACCTGGATTTTATATGAGTCAGGCTCAGTTGAAAAAAAATTTGAGCAGGCAAGACTGCATATCAGTGGTCCCCAAACTTTTTTGTTTGTTGGTACTAGAAACCAGTGGATCAAATTTTGTGGCACACCAGCCACAGCATTATTTGGAGATCACCACTTCTCCAGGCGACAATCTCAGGAAATTGTGTGATGTAGCACAAAATGGTGATTTCCAAAAAAACAATAACAAAAAGGTCATTACCTCTTTTGTTGTAACCTGTAATGCCACTTGCGATTTCATAGCAGTTGTCAACCATTACATCATGGTTATTTTTACATAATTTCAACTTAAAAGATTTCGTTTGGAAAACAATTTTTTGAAGGCGAAATTTGGATGCCAGGCATTCGCCACAAAATCCTTACATGGGCCACCAGTTTGACACCCCTGTGTTGGAGCATTTGCTCAGCAGTGTGTAAACCTAGATTTAGTTTCTAGGTCGAATCATATGGACAAATTTAAGAATGGTATTTACAGATCTACGAGCTTGTCACTCAGCAAAAGAAGCAATGTGAAAAGCAAAACATGACATTGTGTTTGCTAAGTCCTTATTCAAAAAGTGCAATGGGTCCTAATGGTCTGAGCCTGTAGCCACAACTGTTTGTGCCACAACAACAGTGCACCCAATATTAAAAAATTTACAAGTCCATCAAAAATCACATTTTCAAATAGTTCTGTGCAGTCAACTATTCATGTAGATGTACAAAACCCATAATGCATAAAATAAACTCTGCAGTTATTATACAGAAGCTTCATAGTAATCACATTGCAAATACTCAGACGAGATCAGACTATAACACACAAACTAGTCTGTACTTGGCAGGTACTTTCAGTTTCTTGACAATGTGCACAGCCAAGAAACAAAATTAAAGCCATGGTCAACTGCGTGTTTTCTGCATTAAACAAAACCAATAATGTAGTAATTTGATTTCACAAATAAATTTTAGGCTTTTGCTAGCAAGCAAAGGTAGTTGCTTTCTGAAAATAAGCAATCATGAATTAGAATTAGGCCAAACCCAGCAGTGGCATTCAGCTGGTTCTTACTGATTTCAGTAAACCTGTTCTTGGAATTTCAACAGCTCCACAAACAGCTTATTAAAAATAGGTTTATGCAGTGCATCATAGTTTGACATCTGCCTGCTATTGGCCCCCTGCTATTACTGATAAAACCTGTTGTTAACATATTTCAATGACACTACTGCCTACAGCAACGTTTGGTGTTGAACATTAAAGAGAAAGATAAGTCAGTATTGTGCAAGATGATTTATCATGAGACAATGAAGATAAACACAGACTGTACTGTAAAACATGCCTTATGTATAACTAAAAGTAAACAAAATAAGTTTAGTGAACAACATCAGTCTTACAGATTTCATTTTTAATTTCAAGTTCAATTTGTATTCATGTCAAAACGTTATTTTTTTAGATTATTTTATATTCATCTCCGTCATTGACCAAAAACCATGATTTGAGTCTTTGAAAATTGTCAAACAATTTGAAACTGCCTTAAAACCAATTGCTGGTCCTGTTGTGCTGTGCCTTATTGAACAAAACACGACAAAAAAATGAAATGGAAACTTACTTAGCTAGCTTATTGAAGACTGATCAACAGTAAAAACATATAATATCCTATGATCTTGAGTTTATAGTTAGACAATGGCAATTTTGCTGTCAACAGCATTTTACTCTTGGAGGCTATTTTGCCATCAGACATTTGTGGCTGGTCAATTTTAATGACATATCAAACATGTGACTTTTGGTCGTTTCTGATTGGTTAATTTCAATAACAAATTAAAAAAACTTGCACCCCCATGTACACTTTTCCCACACTGTATACTTTCCATACATTTACAGACCAGGTCTCCCTTTTCAAGCATACACTGCCTTTAAGTACCCTGCCAGTGAAGATCCAAACCTATAACCATTGCATTTCAAGACTGCTGCACAATCTATTATATCACAGCATCACTGCTACAATTCTATAAAACACAGCTATTTAAATACTCATAAATGGTGATGACAAAATAGCCTCTGAGTGTAAAATGCCATCAACAGCAAATGGCCACTTCCTAACAGTTAAGTTAGATGATGCCTATTTCATTGCCAATGATGATATATTACCCTTGGAATCTATTTTGCTATTGAACAATTGTGAACAGTCAATTTCTATGACACATTAAAAACCTGACTGTTGGTATTTATGATTGGTCAATTTCTATGATGTATTAAACGTAAGACTTGACAAATATTTCACCCTCATTTACACTCCCCCTTACGTTCACATACTTGCCCCCACCATTGTTCACTGCCTCTGTCACAATCACCCTTTCTGCAAACAATCAAACCCATGACTACTGCATTTAAAAGCAGTATAACTATCTACAACCTTGCAGTACCAATGCGTGCATTACAGCAATAGTGCTTATTAAAATACACATTAATTATATACTACAAAACAAGGTAAAATGTTGTCAATGGCAAAATACCCATTTTCTATTTCATTCTCTGGTCACAGAAAACCTTTTTTCGGTGATACATAGAACAGGGATGGGAAAACATTATCATATGGAAATTTACAGCATTACAGAAATACAAAAATTCTTACAAAATTATGGAAAAAACACAAATTGCAGAAATTTACAAAAATGCCAAGTTTAACTTGACGCAATTACCTAATTTTACCCAACTAGGTGAATAAACTTTTACTTTTTATTGACTTCTGCACAATTTTGTATTGCTTTGGTTTCCTCACTTTTTTAGTTAGTACTGATAGTTAGTACTAATTTCCGTATTTCCACAAGTCAGTAATTACAATACTTCTTTAAAATGAACTTCCACATTTTAATAATTTCATGTTTATTATGAATTACCATATTTCTGTGATTCAGTAATGCCATAATTCAATATGAATTTCCATAATTTTGTGAATTTTCATATTTTAGTACCGTCCCAGTGTTGACACCCACTTTAGTCACCAATGCTGCTAGCTACAGGCAATACTAAATCACAGAAACGCAGATTTACAAAACACAGATCACATATTATAACAAAAACTATCATTTCATTCATTTGAAGTGACAAAACATCTTTAATAATTTTAAAGTAAACAAACATCAATTTCTATCACTTTAAAAAGATCAAACACAAATCCCCGTCAGCTTTAAGATATCAACATGAATTTTGCAATTTTTAAAGTAATTAAATAAAAATTTTTGTCAATCTGCATTTCTGCTTTGCTTGAGTTTTCTAAAAGCTTACTTGTTTTGCAAATTGGAAATTTCTTTAGACATGTGTTAACTGTAAGTCAGGATGGGCCGATGGATGTTTTCAAGGACTGTGTAGCCTGCCTATCCTTTTTCAATGTTCTATAATTTATCTGGGATTCAAAGTGCCAAAACTGCACTTAGGCAAAAGTGATGTTTCTTTTAGAATAAAACTAAATTTTAGCTCTTCCAACCTGAAAAGTAAGTCTTGAGAACACATGCCAAGTTGTCAAAAATTTGAGGAAACATCACTTCAACGTGTGAATCTACGGCACAAGCAAACCCACCAAGCAGATATATATCGATAATGTTTTGAAGCAACAAGCAGCTACCAACGTTCTTGCCAGCTTTCTAAAAATTTGGCAGGTGCCAAGAAACCTTGACCATGAGGTGAAAATTGAGTGAGTTCCTCTTCTAAATATAGCCAGTTTTCCAAGTAAACAAATAGTGTTTATGCCAAAAACGCAAAACTTTTAACTAAATATCAAAGGCATGAAAGATCAGAAAATGTTGCTCGGTTGCTTCAACTTAAACAGTTATAGCCTAGTTAGAACCATAAGCATAAGCTCTTCAACAATTGAAGGCAAACATCATAGCAACAACATTTCACACCATGACTCAGATTATTACTTTACTAAAAATTAGAACAATCAAAAACCTTTTTCGGCTATGCACTTGTAACATCTTACAATGATAAAGTTGCCAAATACGTATTTTAGCGCAAACAACAGAATCTACTCAGTTGCTATTTTTTGGCAAAAATACAATACAGCCATCCTGACTAAGGGTAATTCCCTTTTCAACAACAAGATTTTTGAAAAAGTTGAATTTGTGAATCTCAACATGGTTTTGTAAAAGAAGTTCTCGACTGGCCTCAGCAAACAATGCTATCTTACTTACCATTTTCTCGCTTGATGCTCTTTGAAGCTTGTTTCTTTACAGCTGCAGCGCGCAGAGCTTGACATCAATCGAAGACAACCAAGAACCAAATTAAAGAAAACATGTTTTGACACATCACGAGAAAAACAAAGCAGCCATCACACGACCGACCATACTTCAAGCAGTTTTCGGAGCTTTTAGACTGCTAGACATCATACGGCAATATCCTCTGCCTGGCTGCAGGTTTATGGTGAGAAATGCCCCGTGCTAGCCATAAAGAGATCAATTGCACGGACTTCATCACCACTTGCAACGCCCTTCAAATTTTGTTGAAGGACAAACAACATATTGTTGATGTGGCGTTTTATTATAGGCTTTTGTTTTCATTGCAATTCCTGCACATGAAATCGTGATCATCATATTTTCTTAATCATGACTGGTAATGCTCACAAAGAATCTTGCCACAAATTATCGTTACCGGTAATACTTGTGAGGGAAGAGAGATTGAAACCAGGGATTTGGAAGCGGAAGCGGTGGAAGCGGTCCTTTTTGCGGAAGCGGAAGCGCGAAAAATCTACCGCTTCTGCTTCCACATAGAATATTTAACTTGAAGAGTAACTTGAATCAAAAGTTTTGTCCATTTCCCGATGTAGATTAAACTATGAAGTTGCACTATAAGTCTGAATAAACGTGTGATAACTGTAGCACGAGAGAATGATAAAAAGTAGCCTATAACTAGCATCACATTTTATATCGATTACAGGTAAAAAAAAAAGTAATTTGGACAACGAAACGTAGCCAATAAAATGATGATTTTATTAAGCCTAACTAACCTTGGTTAAGTGATTGAAAACGTTGAAAAAGAAATTACTCACGACGGAAACAATTTGATCATTCCAGATCAGTGCTCTTCAACAGGGGTTTTGAAATACATGCAGTTGTGCTTCGTGAGGTGTCCGCAAAGGTTCTTCGTTTATTATTATAACCGGTACTTATTTCTTATTTCAGTATATTGAATTCTTATATGTAATTGTAATCCGTGTATATAAATACTTAGTATTGGAATCTTGTCATAGCAAGTTACAGACTGTGACGTAAATTTGTTTACAATTTTGAGAACGTCTAAATATTCTAACTTCTTTTGTTACGTAATAGTGCGACTATAATTTCAAGTTTGCTGTTGTTGTTACTTAATCCCTTCCGAGAGGTGGGGGCATGGCGGAAGACCATTGAGCCCCAAAAACCGGCCAACTTTCAAGGGCCTGGACCAGAGGTGGTACAGAGACAGAGAGTCGTCAAAAAGCAAGCGGTGCAAAGAATCCGTAGCTGGACAATGCAGAATGAGATGAGAGGTGTCCTGGGACGAGTGTCAGCTAGCGCTGCTGGAAGGATCCTCGATTCTGACAATTCTAAACTGATAAGAGCTTTACAGTTGGCTGTGTCCATTGCAGCGTAGACAAGAGAGAACACAGCGAGCGTGACGAGGGAGCACAAGTTCTTCAGTGGAAATCGAGGAAACCTGTATCTCGAAGAATTTAGAACAGAAAGTACGCCTCCAGTCCGAGAAAAGATAAGAGTAGATACGAGAGATAAAAAGATAAAAACTACAATGGATTACAGAGGGGACAAGCAGCGCTTCCCGTCTAGCCAGCTCATTAGCCGGGTCGTTTCCCGGGAGAAACGAGTGTCTGGGGACCCATTGTAGCCTTATGAAACAGGAGGAGAGAGAAGACAGTTCCTGCCAGATCTATCAGAGAGATTGAGGTAAAAGGAAAGATGGAGAAGAGGACTGAGAAAGAATCACATAGAAGGAGAAGAGAAATGGCAGATTTGTTGGTGCTGCCGAGACCAGCAAAGAACTCGCAGAATGGCGCAGGCTTCAGCACAAAAACTTAAACATACTGGGCCTTCCGAAAAGGAAAAGGTAGCCTCAGTGCCACAGACAGAGCAGTTGGCAAGTACGCCAGAGCCGCTTTTGCCAAAAGGAAAAGGAACTGAGCCGTCTGTCCAGAACATTAGATCGTAAGGAGGGCATTCAGTATCAGAGAAGTAACCAGAGCAGCAGCAGAGAAAAGAGACGAGTATTCCCCTGCAGAAGGACAGTGAGAGTCAAAGTAAAAAGCGAAGTTATCCCAACGAGCTTTCTGAAAATTGAAAGAGGAGGGACGTTTGTTGAAGCGAAAGACCGAAGAAAGAAGAACAGTTTGTAGAATTAGTAGGTGATCAAAATCCAGGTCCTGAAACATCACCCAGAAGCAAGAGAGGAAGGAGCAAAGGAGATACCAAAAGATGAGCGACTGCCAAAGGAGCGATTGAGAAGAGCAGGTATGTCAGGGTTATTGAGGAGGTCAGAGGAGATGGCCCAATCGAATACTTCCTTCCCACAGTGTCAAACGTACCTTTTGAGTCCCAAGGGGGGTGATGATAGTTACAATTCCCCATAATGAAGAGATTTCTGAAAATGGGAAGAATAGATGGAAAAAAGAAGTCGGTTTTGCTATCTCTCGGAGAAAAGCGAATAGGGGGAAGCATAAACATTTAGAAATGAGAAGGATGAGGAGTCATTTGGAGAAATGTTGACCCCTTCATAAATAGAGTAGGGGTCAAGCGAAGAAAGAGAGAAAGTAGAAAATTCAGAGAAGGACAAACTCTACGTGACAAAAATGATGGTGCCGCCGCTAGCGTGTGTGGCATCAGTAAAAAAAATACCAGATCGAGAGTAGGTGCGATCAGAATGCAGAGCAGAGAATCCAGGGATCCGGAAAGAGGAAGATAAGTTAAGATTAGATTCCTAGATACAAATAAGTTCAACGGGATGAGACGAAATAAAGTGAAGAAGTTCGGTGCTCCTGGCTCGGAGACCCCCAGCATTTTATCAAAGAACCCTAAAGGAGTCAGGGGGAAGAGGAAGCAGGAAGTGTAGAGAAACAGCCAGAAGCATGAGGCATTGGTAAGGGTGAAGAGGGAGAAGATACAAAGTGGGCGAAAGAGGGATAAGAGGTTTGAAGGTGAGGATGGGGTGAGAGTGCTGCATTAGAAGAGAGGGCCAGATGGAGCAGTGGAGGTATACAAGCTGGAAGAGTCCGAGGACGAAGTCACAGTGTTCAACAGGGAGGACAGCTCCAGGAGTGAGAGCTTCCAAGAGTTCTGAATCTAGAAAAGGAGAGTAGTGAGCACTTTAAATGGATCCATTTGGACCACGTGCAGCATTGCACCGACCTACCCCGCCAGGTCACATTTCCAGCGCACACTGAACAGAGAAAGACTGGGCAAGGATTAAGATGAACGTTGCCGCTCATCAGTACAAGAAGAAGAATGAGAAGACGGGCAAGAGAAAGACAGGAGAAGAGATAAGACAAGAGACCGATTTTAAAGAGGCTGCGTGCTGCCCTTCTGTGGTCCTTCAGGGGCAGCACTGCGAAAAAATGTTTTTTGTAGGGGGAGTGTCCGGTGTAACTGGGACCCTCGGGAAGGCCAACAGCCATTTCGACCCAACTCAAATGGGGTTGGGAAAGGCACCACCACGTTGAGGCGGCTGATGATTGGTGCAGTTCAATTTTACTCGCTTTATGTAGTGTATATGCTACAGAAATTTTGCACTTCACTAAATTCAGAAAGATTAGAGTTAATACGTGTTGTGGGGACGGACAGAAGGTCTGCATTAATGATTAGAGCTAAAGTTAACTCAAAGTCAGAGTTGGTTGAGGATAGAGAGGGAAATCCTCGCTGTGTTGTTGTAATTTGTTGTTGTGACGGCAGGTTATTGTTGAGAGCTGTAACATGTGGTCATACGGTTTAGATCTGAGGAACACCAGGTTAACTGTAGTGAAAGTGTTTGTAAGTAGTAAAGGGTCTTGTAATAACTGTTTATTCAATGAAGTGTTCAATTATTTTCTGAAGTGTAGTAACGAAATATTTGATTTTCTTACAAGCAATTCGTGATTTCTAAATTTTTGTTAGTGAGAGTTCCGTAACAAACGCGAAAGTACATCACTTCCGCGAAGACAAAAAGGTTGAAGAGCACTGTTCTATAATTAGACTTATCATACGTCCCGTTTTAGCCGAGACAATTCCGTTTTTTCAGGCTTTGCCCCGGTCAATCAATCAAAAGTCCCGGTTTTTCACTCAGTCAGCCAGCAAAGCTAGAATATGGTATTTAAACGTTTGTCCCGGGAAGTAAAGGCATTATGACAATAAACTCTAGTTCGATGTCGATTTGGGCCGGAAGCAAAGCAGGCGATGACTTTTTTTTTTGAGAACACCCCAATTGTGGGTGAAATTTATTGATATGTAGTGGGACTAAGGTAAATCGCACCCGAAGCGGAGGTATGCTCCAAAAAAAAAAAGATCAACACCTGTATTACCGCCGCTAAGTTTGTTCGAACATCGCCTCGTTACCAATAGTCAGGCGTGCTGTCCTCAAGCGTCCCGTTTTTTAATCACAAAAATATGGTAAGCCTATTTATAATCAACTTGAGTTCTAATATCTGTAGCAATAATAATAATCTTTCAGTAAAATTTAAAAAAAACAGTTCTACTCGAACGCTACTGCCCAGAAAACCACACTACTCCTAAATCATGCGACTTCGCATCACCAAGCGCGAAAAACAACACATTCCAATGCTTACTTCTTCACTATCCAAGTAGCGACGAGCACGTTGGCGCGCACACACACAATGGCCCATGCTCACACGCATTTAAAGCGCAGTATTTCAATTCTATGGGGCGCCATTTGTTCACCGCTGATTACACATGTTTTAGGACAACATTTATGACTAAATCAAATGCATTTGTTTAAATGCACAAATACATTTAACATTTGTTTAAATGTTTATAACATTTGTTTAAATGTTTATAACATTTGTTTAAATGTTAACATTTGTTTAAATGTTTTTAACATTTGTTTAAATGTACAAATACATATGTCACTCAACCGTATCATTCACATATGTCACTCAACCGTATCGTATCGTTCTTTAAAGGGAATGTACTGCGAATAACGCTTTTCCGATAGATTTGGTCATTGGACCATCACGTGATAGGTTTGCGACAGACTCGTTTGAAATGGGCGACAGGCGCGACATAGTTAAAATTCTTGAAACATGTGGTCTGCAGCAAATTAAACCACCAACCGCAAAAGTCCGAGTCTCTTACTACAAGATGTCTGCTGGATAGGATATAGGATGACTGCTGGAAGCAAAAGTGCAACATAGGCTGTATAGATTTATGCTGTTAGTCAATGAACTCAGTCTGCCAGTTTCTTGCAGAAAATAATGATACTTATGAAAGACTATGTATGTATATATATACATCATAGGTAGGCTGGCCATTTTTCGAAATGCAAAACCGGGACGCTTATTGCAGACTGCTATTATGACTAGGTAGGGTGGCCATACGTTCCGATTTAGGCGGGACAGACCTCCAATTGAGCGTCCCGTTTTTGCATGAGCAAATAACGGGACAGTGGATGGCCGCCTTTCACGAAGCCAAATAGTTGGGCTTACTATAGACTCTAGATCAAAATCGGGACGCTCAAGACCGCGGTCGCGCCTACGGTGGGGTGGATCTCCAAAAAAAAGGTCACCACCTATTTCGCTGCCCGTTTGTTGTCATTTTCGGCCGGAATCATCATTCAGGTAGAGTTTGCTGCCAACATGCCCTAGTTTATCACGGCTAACTTTGGCATACCCTAGGTCAGGGGTGGCGAACCTTTTTTTACAAGCGTGCCAAAATATTATAAGTGACGTAAAGCAAGTTTATACCGTGCCAGTAACATTGAACAAAACTAAATAAAAATGTAAACTATGCAAATTATTGATTATATTTATTACCATAAATCATAATATGTTAATGAGATTTCTGTTGCTGTAATTTAGATGATAAGCGTTTTATATCAGGTTCATACTCTGTCACTTTAAGTAATGCACATGCAGATGAAGACTCATCAATTAAGCTACTTCTCAAATTGTTTTTGATCAAGTTCATTTGCGAAAACAATGATTCACAACAATACGTAGATGAAAAAATTGACAAAATAGCAATTGCTAATTTTTTTAGACAAATGAAAGTATTGGAAATGGTATCCCATGTTTTCAATACTTTTTCTTCTGGATTGCATGTTAATACACCAACTGCTCTATCGTTCTCTATTAATTCTAAGTCTCTTCTCAGATCGATAAACTTTTGTTTCCATATAGAACTAGATTGGAAATCAATTAATTGCATTTCTATATCTTCCAAATCTAGCCACTTCAAGCTTTCCAAATTTAGTGTTTCTAGTGATGTTGAGTCTGGATGCAAAATAAATTGCGTTGTTTCACCGAATTGCCTGAATTGTGTAAACGTAGAATCAAATTCCTTGACTAACTCTAGAATAACTTCACAAAACATTCTTAATAGTTGATTTATTCCTTGTTCTAGATGGTCATTAGATTCAAGTTGTACAAAATATTTCTTTGTTTTTAAAATACTTGAAAGTTTTTGAATCAACATCTCGATAGAAAACTCGTAGTTTTGCTTCGAATGCTTTGATTAAATCAAACATGATAATAATGGTTTTATTACGAGCTGGCAAGCCCGTGTTCAATTCGTTTACATGTAAGCACAAATCGGTAAAAAACATTAATTTTAAAATCCATTGGCTATCAAGCAACTCTTTATATTTTTCAATAATTTTTTCGGTAGTTAAAAAAATTATAATTTCATCCAAGCATTCACCAAATCGTTCCAGAACTTTTCCCCGATTTAACCATCGCACATTATTGTACATTAGCAAACCAACATGCATAGAATCCATATCGCCACGCAGTTCTTTAAATTTTCGTTTGCTTAATGGATGAGCAGCCATTAAGTTAATTAGTTTTGTTACTATATCCATAATGTTCTGCAGTGATTTAAAACCAGTTTTTGCACATAATACTTGCTGGTGTATAATGCAGTGAAAGCTCAAGATGGAATGTCCAACATGCTGAGTAAACAAAATGATAAATCCATTGGTTTTTCCGGTCATACTACTAGCACCATCTGTTGATACAGATACTATTTTAGAAAGATCAAGTTTTTTTCAGTCAGCTGTTTCACAACAGCATTGCATTTGTCTATCCCTCTTGTTGTTGTTTCTAATGACGCTAAGCTGATCAACTCTTCTCTAATGGTATTATTAACCAAATAACGGCCAAAAATTGCTAAATGTGCCGAACCTGTTATGTCAGTACTTTCATCAAGACAGATAGATAAAAAATTACAAGAACTTAAGTCTTTATTTTGCTGGTGAGAAACATTGTCAGCCATATCCAAAATTCTAGCTTTCACTATATTTCTAGATAACGGTATTTCTTTTATTCTCTGAATAATTTTTTCTTTAAAATTTTCGAATAAAACCGGTACACATTCAAGCCATGCTTGTTTGATAAATTGTCCTTCTCTGAATGGTTCTACGTGTTTGGCAATTTCTTTTGACACAATATAACTCGCTGCAGTTACATTTGAAGAGCCTCCTATAAATTTCATTAGATTTGATGATTGCATTTTCTTCTCCTTATAAGCTTTAGAAATAATTTCTCTTTGTTCTTCTTTCGTTTTCAAATAAAGGTCTTTATGGTTCGTTTCGAAATGACGTTTAACTGAAGATGTTCTGCAAACAACTTTATTACAACACAAGACCCATACTGCTTTATCATCACTGCTAATCATGCCATACTCTTCAGTCCACCAGCTTTGAAACCCTCTACTGCTGGATGATGATAATTTTAGCTTTTTATTTTCTCTTGATATATCTCAGGTAAAAACAATAAATAATTAAAAAAAAGAAAAATTCAAGTTTATGATCTAGCAAAGTTTGAAATCCAATTTATTTCTGAAAAAATATATATTCCACGTGTAGAAGTAAATTACTGTACTTGGTTTCTTCAAACTGTTAGTAAAATTTACCAACTGTTGTAAATTTCTGTTTCAAAAAGAAACTAAGTAAAATGAAAACGATGATATCAAATTACACACTCTTTTGTTTTACAACCGTGATGTCACAAAGCAAATAAATGACAAATGGAAGAGCTTTGATCTATTCTGAGAAATCATTTTAGTCTAACTTGAGTTTGTAACTGTTAGATGGCTACTGAACTAATGCGCGATAAGAAGTTTCAAGTGCCGTGCCAGCAAAAATCAGCCCGCGTGCCACATCTGGCACGCGTGCCATAGGTTCGCCACCCCTGCCCTAGGTCAAGCTGTGCTGCATGACTGAGCGAAAACACCAGACATTCCATAATTTAACTGGGACAGGCCTGAAAAAGCGGGACTGTCCCGCCAAAAACGGGACGTATGGCCACCCTAATCATAGGATAAAACATTAAAAAACCTTTTTAATTTTATATCCTATGATGTATATTTTCTTTATTATCTTGTTTAATCAATTTACTGTAAATGCCGACTCGTTTCGGCCATGCTACATGCAATGTAACTATAAGTGCTAAACTCGCAGTCTTTTTATGAATATAAGTTACAACATCTTTGAGCGATTTATCATTCGCCAAACTTTTCCTCTGCTTTTCCTCGCTCATTTCAAGAATTTTAACTATGTCGCGCCTGTCGCCCATTTCAAACGAGTCTGTCGCAAACCTATCACGTGATGGTCCAATGACCAAATCTATCGGAAAAGCGTTATTCGCAGTACATTCCCTTTAAAGAACGATACGATACGGTTGAGTGACATATGTGAATGATACGGTTGAGTGACATATGTATTTGTACATTTAAACAAATGTTAAAAACATTTAAACAAATGTTAACATTTAAACAAATGTTATAAACATTTAAACAAATGTTATAAACATTTAAACAAATGTTAAATGTATTTGTGCATTTAAACAAATGCATTTGATTTAGTCATAAATGTTGTCCTAAAACATGTGTAATCAGCGGTGAACAAATGGCGCCCCATACAATATCTAAAAAAAGGAAACACAGAGAGTTTGGAACAATAAGCTTAAGCGAAGTATGTAAAGTAATAGCAATATATGAATAGGTTTGTGTCTCCTCAAAAGGTAAAAAGTGCAGGAGAAGGCAAGCTACAGACCCACAAAAGTTAAAAAAATTGTCAACGGTTGTTTTCTCGTTTTTTGTTAGTGGAAGCGGAAGCGAAAGCGATAGGTGTGAAAGCAGAATCGGAAGCGGTTGACGAAATAACCGCTTCCACATCCCTGATTGAAATGCAGTCAAAACTGATGGTAGCGGCAAACAGTGGTTGCTGTCACAATTACAAAATTGAACTATGTGGTGCTAAACCTATTTTGCGATGTGGTGAAGCCCCTTTCCTATTTATATTTGTGGTATAATTTGTTTTGTTTTCGGCATAGCGACAAAAGCACCTGTGGCTTTCCCAAAATCATTCACCATATTTAGTAATAGACATAAATACCGTAATAGCAGCATATCAACATAAGAAAAATTCCTTGCTTTATAGTATATACGATGGCGTCGCTCGCAGAGCCCCCATCACGTTGGGATTGAGAGTGTCGGTTTGGCCGGCCAAGCCAGCTTTACTTATCAGGTTCTTGTGTGAATAGTTACCAAAACTTTAGGTGTTTTCTTCACCTAAGATTTTCACGACTTTTTGTGCTCCTTTTCTTAATGAAATTTCTCATTATAAGATTCTGACTATGCTTCAGGTCTATGTGCTCTGTTCATTACTGACCCAAGGAAGCCTTGCGTTTCCCGTAGTTTGGAAGTAGGGATTACATTTCTGATATTAAGCTATTTTCAAGCAAAATAGCAAAAATGTCTTTCGTGTGGTGCGATTTCACACAGTGACGCTGATTTCTTTTGATTTTCCCTCATACTTTCTCAAGCCTTCGCTTTTTATGTAGCATGTTCTTTTCTCCCTTCTTGACGTACCCAGGGAGGTTGAAAGAGTCCTTGGTTTTCCCCAAATGTTTGGTTTTACCCGGTAGCTCAATAAAGCTATTATAAAGCAAAATATCAATAATACTTTACATTCCATGTGGTGCGATTGACACAGTGACGTTGTTAATTTTGATTTTCCTTCAAACTTTCTCAAGTGCCTGCTGGCTACGCATTATGATTCATATACGTTTTTGCTCGCTTAGGTTTGCTCATAGAAGTTAAAAGAGTCCTTGTTCTTCTAAATTTTCAGGTGTGATCCCGGTAGCTCTATAAAGCTGTTATCACGCAAAATAGAAAAATGTTACTCCTAAGTATAGTGCGATTTAACCCCGCAACATCACCCGTGCTGATTTAAAACCTATTAATTGATGCAGTTGCGCCAGCTTCCCTGTACAAACATTTATGAGAGCAACAACGAAATGTTTATTAAATATAAGCCATAGTTTCTGTACATGTAATGGTGATCATGTTGTTCTATTAATCAAGATTGGAAGTATTCATAAAGAAAGCATGGTGACACAAACTACCGTTCGTCTTTTTTTAAAGTGTAACCAGGGGTAAAATATAATCAAAATTGATGGCGTCGCCCAAATGGTGGTCATTTTGACAAATAAAGAAATGAGCTATTTAGTGGTAGGCGTATATGACGATTTGGTGGCCCCGCTTTAGTATTTATTTTTGTGACATTAAGATTTTTGCCTGAGCTGCTTTGCTTTAATTCGGCCTTAGCATGAAAAAGGGACCATGCCTTTCCCCTATGCCAATAACCTATTGCAATAAGCGCCTATTAATCTCTTTTCAAACAAAAACATTTCTTGTTAATCCAGTGTTGCAAACTGATGCTATTATTGTTTAATTTTGATCTCATCATAAATTTGGGATTTTATTTACTGTATTACATTTAACTTTTGCCCCTAATCCAGACCTGCCTACTTTGAAATGAAGATCAGTGTTTCGTATCGATACAAATACCTTTGCAATTACAAATATCAGTAATGGACTTTACCATTTATGTTAGCTATCAAAATGATGGAGGATGATTTTGCTGCCTGATGCTGTTTTCGCTAAATAGTGACAAGCATTGTGATGTCATTTAAATCATGACTAAACGGTGCGTTTTGAGCCATTAAAAATTAGAATCGCTACTTACCACTTCTTCGTTACTGTAAGCGATTTGATATAAACGAGCGTTTCTGACTGCGTGCATGTTCCTTGGCCCTGGCATAAACACCACTATGCAAATAGCAAACAAACCCGAAATGAAGCACTCACAGTCAGTGGCGCAGCAAGGATTTTTTCAAAGGGGGCCAAAGTTTTTTGAACAACGCAACTCAGATGCAGTAGAAAAACCCTCAGGATTTAGTCACAATAGGGATATCGAGGTTTTTTCCTCAGGAAATGAAAGGTGTGTGCGGTTTTTAAACAGAACGTAAAGAAGTTTAACGCAATTGCAGGCATAAAAAAATTTCGCCCTTACACAACTGCACCCAACCTGTTTACTGATACAAACTGATTGGTAGTGGTGATGGGCGAACCCACAAAATTTACTGGTGCGGCATGTCTAAATTTAACTGAATTGGAATTTAACTTACGATTTTTACGTGAAAATTTATCAATCACTTGTTCAAAATCAATATTAAGACCACGGTGAACAAACAGCAATGCCAATCCATTCAAACGATCTTCTTTCGTAGTGAACCGCAAATAGGTTTTCAAATGTCTCAGAGCACTAAACGAACGCTTTCATTTGTTGCTGTAGTAACCAGACCTGTTGTCAATATTTGAAGAAGAACTTCCAAAGATGGATGCGTATGTCTTTCTTTAGCAGACAGTAACACGCCTAAAGTGTTGTACGGTAAGGAATCACATTCGTGGCATAGCCAATATAAACGCCATCGCATAAATAGAATCTCCACAGAGTCAATGCTGTCATCCACAAAGTGAAGATAAAAGTTAACAGCATTTCTGATCGAAGCAAATGTCATGCTTTACACTGACAGATGGTATCAAAAATTGTAATTTTGTGCAATCAAGAAGGTTAGAGCAAAATCTTTTGCTGAGTAACTCAAGCACTGTGTTAATAAAAGACAAAATGACAGAACGCATGAAAAACTGCAATGGTGAAACAGCCGGTGCATTTGCTCTATTGGCTTGCCGATTCACAATTCGAGGCCTGGGTATGGATTTCCCGTAGAGACCTTCGGGATGTCTGAATAGTCCAACAAATATTTCTTTATTGTTCGTGAAAATGTTAATCACATCTTTGAAACTGGTAATACTCGTAGCATCTAATGCAGTGAAAATAATTTCTTGATGCCCTGCAGCTTCTTTGCAACTGCTATGGTAAATTTCAGTGTAGCATTGATAACTTCTGGACTAACCAAAAACCCAGCTGTTGTTATCGCTTTTGAATAAGGCATAGCACTTCCAAAAACTTCTCAATCTCTTGATTCTGACAGCTGATCAAGGGAACCAGCAACCGCCGGACAAAACTCCTTGAAAACAAAGACAGCATCATAGTTCTCAATCCACTTTGTGGAACAATGACGCTTCAAACGCGAATGCGAAGAATCCGAACATTTTTCGTTGAGTTGAGAATTTGATGGTTTTCTATCTAAAACACGGAGTCATATATATATAGTAAACCGCTACACATGTTTGGTTTTCTATCATTTAAAACATTTGGTGGTTTTCTATGTAAAACACGGAGTCATAAGGGTCGAAACCGCTACACTGCCAAACAATTAAACACATGTCGTCGCGCTGTAAGTACCAACGTTTTTTCCATTTAAGCAACAATATCATTAGACATATATTTTTTTTCTTGCTTTAGCAACTTGAGACCTGGCGCATGCTCAGCTTTGTCTTTGTTAATTTGATAGAAATTAGATTTAAAAGAATCTCTACGTCGGATTGCTACCCTTTGTCTTAGTGGAGTTTTTAAGGTCGAAATTCTTGCTTCCATTCCAGCTCTAGAAAGTTCCTGCAGCTTCTTGTTCTTATCATAAATAAAACAATTGACTCATCTTTCCCTTCCAACAAGCTTTTTTTCATCCATTTTTTGTAAAGTTCAGAAGCATCGTGTTCTTTTAGTTTTTCCATTTCCTTTTTCCAGTTGATAAAACCAAGTGTTTCATTTGCAAATGGGCTTTGTTTCTTCTCTGATTCTGTAGCTAAATCGGCACAAACTTTGCAAAAAGCTGTTTTGATTTCCCGATTACATGCCAACCATTGGAAATTATCAAACCACTCTTTTTGAAAAAGTCTTCCCTCTTTGTTCCTACTATTTTCTCGATCAGTTTCGGAGAAGATTTAGCATCAAAAACACCACACAGTTTTGGATCAAAATCATTCACATTAGAACCACTTGTATTTCTAGATATCGACACCGATGCATCACATGTTGATCATGCAAAATCCAAGCCTATGTCATTTTCAGAATTTGCAATACCGTCACCGGTATTTAAATTGTCGTTTGTGTCAACATCTTTAGCGTTTGGATAACTCACGTAAACGTTACTTGCGGCATTACCACCATGCACGCCCCTCCCACAGCTACTAGTAGCAAAAAAAGTATATTTTTGTTTATCACGCAGAAAATCCTGCTTTTGCCAATTCTTTCTGACCGTTGTTGGTCCGACGTTCTTTGCGAGGCATTTAAAAAGTCAACAAACTTTCGCGCAATTAAAAGAATGTGTAAGTTATCTTACAAACCAAATATCTTGAAAATTAATTATTAGTGTTTTAACAAGCAATACAAAAACTGTAACTAGGCCAACTGATCTAATATTTGAGATTAGTTTATCCTGCTTTTGTTTAGGAGTCAGTTTCTTCCAAGAGCTATGCTCCCCCGCTGACTTCTTTTGCAGCTGCAATGCAATTTTTCTTATGTACCGTTGCTGCTCAGAGCCTGTAATCTGCGTGCAACTGTTATATTTGCATGAAAATCATAAAACAAATGAATTGCATTTGGTCTCGCCAAACTCAACCAGCTTTAATGAAACTGCCTTAATCTGTTAACCGCAAGTTTTTCTTAAAGTAAATGCCGTCCCTACAGTTTACCACAATTTGAAATTTTAGCTTTAAGTTTCATCCACTCGATCAGCTTTCATAAGCTAGCTTAAAAAAAACGTACAGTGTAGTATAGCCTACTGCAAGTTGCTAGTAACTTTTTACTGTGCTAACTGCTTTCGTGTTGAGATTTTACGCGGGCAATGGTAACAATGGAAGTGAAACTGCGGGCAATGGTAACAATGGAAGTGAAACTAGTGATACCTTCGGTATACTGTGATACAGGTACACAGATGTATATACACACTTACAGGTTACAGAGCAGGCGTTTTGCTTCGTTACTATCTTACTGGAATACCAAGGGCAGTACTGCCCCTTGGCAAAAGAGCAAGGGGGCAGCTGCCCCCTGCCCCCCCGTTCCGGCATCTCTGGGCTGAGAGTCCCTCAATCGGTTTGGTCGTGTTTTCAAGGGAATACTAAACGTGATTTCACTTTATGCCCTTGAATTGCCAAGATAAGCATTTAGCTCAGCACTCTTCAACAGGGGTTTTGCGGACCCGAAGGTTCTTCGTTTATTACTAGAAAAAATTCATATTTACTGAAAAAAAAGTGGCTTTGTAACAACTGAATGTTTCTCTTATGGATGCACAATGGGCGTGACTAAACAATCCCGATGCAATTGCGGCTTGAGTTAAGGCGTCGACCTTTTTCTTTTAGAGGCCACCTCCAAATAACCCCGATTACCTAAATTTAGAGCCTGGCTGCAATAAGGAAAAGACAACAAAGTGTTTGTTAACGAAAATGCTGTTCTGTTCCGCTAATGATGGCAGCAAAACTTTGCTAATAGCTCATTAAAATGTTCCGTGACAAGCGCGAAAGTACATCAGTGGTTCCACGATGACAAAAAGGTAAAGGGCACTGATCTAGCTCATACAAAAAGATTAAAATTTTTTTTGGACTAAAATTTAATTGGCATTTCGCGTTTCTTCACCAAAAATCATTATTTGCAAAAATATTTTCATAAAATTATGTGTAGCGCAAATCCATGTCGTGTCCAGAAAGCGAGGATTGCCACAAAAAAAATTTTTAATTGCTCCACGCAATGCTTGCTTTTTGGCTGACCGTAACCACCGACCGGGCACTCCAAGGGTTTATTTATTTTTTGTAATTTTACTCTTCTACAATCTTAGGTGATGACTCTGTTTCAAGAACCGCCTCAGGTTACTAGTTTGCTATGCTAATGTGAAATGCAGTGAATGAATGTGCGTCGGCAATATGGATTACCCGTTGGTGCTGTTTGGAAGCTGATTAATTAAAGATTAATTTACTGGTTTATACCCCAACAAGGTGTTTGTGTTATTTTGGTCTTAAAGAAACCAAACGTGTATTACCTAGCGAGGCCAAGCAGTTCTATGAAAAGACTGCAAAAAAGAACCACTAAGAGTATCCCGTTTTGAAACAGCTAATTTTTATATTGCTCTTGATAGGTTCTAAGTTTGTTTACTCCAGCCAACAATATTCTTCAAACTGAAAACACTGACTTATCAACTGAGAGGACACTTGTTGCCGCGCGTTTTGAAAACGTTCACAACCTTCGAACAGAAGAGAAATTTTGTGATATATGGGATAAGGTCGTTACTCAAACTGATGGTCATTCGAGACAAACACGACGTGATATTACATTACTACAAGACCATGTAGTCGAAGAAACAACCAGAAATAATGAGATAAATACAGACGAAATGCGGAGATCATTTTATAGCACTTTGGATCAAGTAATCAATGAAATGGACGTGCGTTTTAGCCATCAAAATACGAAACTGTATGCTGCTGTCTCTGCTCTTCAACCTGAAAATAGCAACTTTGACTGCACAAGTAAGGAAGCAGAATTTGATGTTGCTAACACGTACGTTGCAAAATTGAACGGTGATGAGAAAACAAACCGACAACAACCAAACTCCTTTCTGAACATTGTGAAGCATTTATGACGATGCCTACTGTACATCTTGCACTAAAACTAGGAGTCACTCTTCGAAGCTTTCACCCACAAAGTGTGAGCTCTTTTTCCTGTTCTGAAAACTCGTGCGAGATCGCAGGCAATCAATGAAACACGCTCCTAAAGCATATCTTGTCCAACTTGTGTTTGAAAGCGACTTGACAAAAAAGCTAAAAACTGATTGAAAAAAGAACGTCTTTCCACGGTTCAGTACCTCAAGTTGTAGACTGCAGTTATTTTAGTTAAACTCAGTTGATTTACATTATTTTAAATTTTTCAGTGTTCTTTGTTTCACAGTGCATGTACTGGTTCCGCAATTATGTGTTGTTTCTTGAAAAATTCGTTATTTCAATATTCGACAATGTACTTTTTTACTTATTTTACCGTTATTTAGTGGTTACCGAAAATACAACAATATGTATTTTGATGCGTCGTGTACTTGACTAACGTTACCTACATTAGGGGTATATTGAATTTTTTATTACCCGTAGTTCGGTGGTTTTAGTTTTAAACACTATTTTACATCCCAAGTTTACACCATTAAACCCATCAAGTATGGCAAAAATCTCAAGTTACATTATACCGGGTGCGGCAGAAGTAATCGAGCCGACAGATACTTTTTGTTGTGGCACATTGTTTGTTAAATATTTTTTCCTTAGTTATTAAAACTTCTTATGTTTCTAAATTGTGTTTTTTCCCTTCCCCTATGATGCCGCAGATACGCCACCATAAATCACTTCTTAGTTACATTATTAAACCTTGCATTTTCGTTGTACTGTAAGTTAAAATTCAAATTGGAAACACCACTGCTTTGAGCCTAACCTGATTTACTATGTAAGAAAATTTACTGGTAGTTCGCCATTGTTTTGGATTCGTTTAACTGCATCAAAGTGTCGCATTTTATTGGATAAACCATTTTTATCATTTGGATTATTGTAAAGAATCGTCGGTCAACAAATTAAAAAAACTGCTGCCTTTATTGCTGCCGTTATCGCTGTCTTTATTGCGTTTTTTCAATCAAACAATAAACAAGCAGCAATTTGTTCAACCACCGGCGTGTTACCAGACTTTGAAAGAAGTTACGAAAACAAACAACAAAAGGTTTTTCAAGTTATTGCAATGTTCAATTTCCCACTTTGCAGCAAAAGTAACCAAATCCATAGAAAATTAAATTTCAAATCCTTTTCAAAGATTACAACGAGGAAAATTCAGAAGAGTGTTAGTATATAAAAAAAATGTGAATGGCAGTACGATTTTATTTAATGCAAATGTTTAAAATGATGTCCCTGTGCTGCAACACAGTCCCTGCAACGACGAACGACACTTTGGAATACTTTTGTGCTAGTTGCAGTGTTATTTTTTGACATTCTTCTTCAATGCGCTGCTTCAGTTGAGAATTTGTTTTCGGCTTGTGACGGTAAACATCGTTTTTCAATACACCTCAAGAGAAAAAAATTTGAAGGGGACATGTCAGGAGATCGAGCCTGCCACTCAATCGGACCTTGACGCCCTATCCACCGATTGGGAAAATAATTGTCAAGCCAGTTGCGGACCTTGGTAAAGTAATGCGGCAGGGCACCGTCTTACTAAAAATAAATTTGTGAGCATTCATTTGAAAACTTCATTTCACTTGAAGTGAACATTTATATGAAAATATCTCTCGGTTCGGTTCCTTGTGCCGCACCTTGTGTAACAAATTTATCAAATCATCACCACACTGTCAATCATATTTATTTTAAGATCACGAAGGTGGGCATCGTATGCAATTCAAAACATTCTATACTCTATAATTTTTTTTAAATACAGAATTTTTAAAATTGAACAAGATTTGCAGCCGTACAAAATTAGTTTTCATATGCAAAATTCAGTCTACTATAGTACCCTCTCATTTTGGGTTTGTGCCTCACCACACTTTGTTTACTTTGACGAGGGCACTGCAGCGACCCCGCCATCAGCTTTCTAATTGAGTCTTGTAATTCCTAGCACCTGCCTCGCTTCTGAAAAGTCAATAAGTACAAGTGACTACCTAGCTAGAGGAGATTACATTCCTTCAAAAACTTCCAACTTTCAATCGAAAGACAGTTCATAAACCGAATCACTTTTAGTGGCTATGCTCGTTTTGCAACTGTCCACGAAATGACAAGGCGTAAAAAGAAAGCGTAGGAAGTTCTTCGCTGTTTTTTTCCCATTTGGGCCGATTCAACTTTCTAAAACTTTAGGTTGTGGTTATTACTCCATCTGTTTCGAGGGATGGGGGCATGGCGGAAGACCATGAATCCCCAGAAGCCAGGCAACTCCATATGGCCCGGACCAGAGGTCGTAGAGAGACAAAGAGTTGCCAAAAAGCGAATGGCGCAAAGAGTCCATAGCTGGAAAATGCAGAATGAGATGAGAGGTGTCCTGGGACGAGTGCCCGCTAGCGCTGCTGGAAGGATTCTCGATTCTGCCAATCCTGAAGAAATAAGAGCTTAACAGATGGCTATGTCTGTTGCAGCGTAGACGAGAGAGAACACAGTGACAATGACGAGGGAGCACAAGTTCTTCGGTGGAAATCGAAGAAACCTATGTCTCGAAGAATTTAGAACAGACAGTACGCCTTCAGTCTGAGAAAAGATTAGAGTGGATACGAGAGATGAGACGAGAGAGACTACAAAGAACTGCATAGGGCACTAGCAGCGCTCCCAGTCTGGCCAGCTCATCAGCCGCGTCGTTCTCCGGGAGAAACAAGTGTCGGGGGACCATTGTAGCATGATAAAACAGGAGGAGAGAGAAGACAGTTTCTGCAAGAGAGATTGAGGTAAAAGGAAAAATGGAGGAGAGAATAGGGTAATGAGAACAGAGCGAGAATCAGATCGGAGGAAAAGAGAAGAGCAGTGGCAGATTTGTTGGTACTGCCAAGACCAGCAAAGAGCGTGCAGAATGGCGCAGGCTTTAGCGGAAAAACTTGAGCACACTGGGCCTGCCGAAAAGGAAAGAGTGGCGTCAGTGCCACAGAGAGAGAGCACTTGGCAAGTACGCCGGAGCCGCCTTTGCCAAAAGGAAAAAGAACAAAGCCCTCTGTCGAAAACACAAGATCGTATAGTGAGAGAGAGTTAAGGTGAGCGAGAGCCGCATTTTGGCGAGAGAGATGGGAATTAGAATGGGAGCAGGAAGAGGAAAGGGTAGACTTCACAGTGAAGGCAAGCAGCTTCCAAGAAGGTGCGGGAAGGCAAGCAAAAAGAGCCTCCTTAGGGGAAAGAGAAGGAAGCATGAGCGGGTGAGTGGACACAAAAGCTCTTCAGGAGAATCTGCAGAGTCTTGGTTTCACTCCATATCTGGCCAATTCTGAAATGGAAAGGAGGTTGGGAGATGAAGAGCCCGCTCATTAGATGACATGGCGAAATGAGTCAGGGTAACTCGTAGGGAAAGTAGATGTGCCTCAGAGAAAAGTTGGATAGGAGAGGAAGAGAGGCATTCGGTGATGGCGTGACTAGCCGCTCGGTGGAGGCGTTCCAATGTGTGATAATGGTAGCGTTAAAGAAAGGAAAACATCCACGTGAAGCATAAGTGAGAAGTGGCCAAAGAAAAGATTTGCATAGAAGAAAGAGAGACTCCTTAGAAAGGCTCCATGAGGAAGCAGAGATACAGAGTAAAGCCCTGAGATGAGAAAAGAACTTGGCCTTTAGCGCAGAAACATGTTTAAAAAAGGAAAGAGTGCGGTCGAATGTAACCCCGAGAAAAGTTGAAGTGGGATTAAAACGGAGGGAGAAGTTGAATAAGAGGAAGTTGGCTTGGTGGGGATCCACTGAGAAGAAGGAGGCCTCACAATTGCTCGAATTGAAAGGAAGACACCAGTACCGAGACCAGTGCTCCAATTGAATCAGAGCTCCTTGTGTGGCCTCCACCGCAGTAGAGACTGAGGGAAAGGAGGACCAAATGGCCAGATCATCAGCATAAAAAGAGTGACTGGCAAAAAGAAAATATAATTTGACTCCAGAAAGATGAATAGACAAGATAGTACGATGCGTTCAAGCATCTTTGAGACGCAGGAGGTGAGAGAGATAGGCCGGAAGGAAGCAAGAGAGTCAAGAGGCTTTCCCATTTTATGGATGGGAACAATGGAAGGTGTCCTCCTGATGGCAGAGAAGGAATACAGAGACCAGGGAAGATTGAAAATGTGAAGAAGATTCATGCCAGAGCAAGGAAGATGCTTTGACATAGAATTGGCAACTTTGTCTGGGTCTGTGGCAGTAGACGAGGAGAGGTTAGAGGCAGTCGCAAGAAATTCATCGGGAGAGAAAGAAGAGCAAAAGGACGAATGAAACTCCTTAAAACACCTGGCCCGGTGGAGCTCGGAAAGGTAGCTTCTGGCTCTGCTCTGCAGGGCCTTTGGTTGGTAGACAGAAAAGTGGGATTTTGGGTAATCGGCGAAGACCGAAGCGGACTTCCTGGAAGAGGAACAGTTGGGGAAGTTAGAAGAGAAGGAAGATGAGCAAGAAGAGCCAGCGAAAGAACGAAGGACAGAGTACACAGATTTAGGGTTAGTTTGGGCAAGAGAAAAGAGCAAATCGCTTGCCATGTCTCAGCCTAGGCTTTGGCAATGACAGACGAAGCACTTCTGGGAGCGGAGATGTAAGCCTGACGATCTTCATCATTTCTGTGAGCAGCAGCGAAAGCCTTACGTCTTTCACTAACCGCTTTTTCCACTTTAGCAAACCACCAGGCTTTAGAATAGCGTTTAATGCGGCCAAAAGGAATGGAAGATTTGGCCGCATTTAGTGTCAGAGAAGTAAATAGAGCAGCAGTAAAGGAAAAAGAAAGAGACGAGTATTCCTCTGCAGAAGGACAGTTAAAGTAAAAGGCAAAGTCATCCCAGAAAGCTTTCTGAAAATGGAAGGAAGGGGGACGTTCGTTGAGGCGAAAGACCGAAGAAAGAGGGATGGTTTGTGAAATTGGTTGGTGATCAGAACCCAGGTCCTGAAACACCTTCCAGAAACAAGATGAGGCGAGAGAGAGGAGGGAGCAGAGGATGTGTCAGGAGAGGAGTGATATAGAAGAGTAGTTATGTCAGGGTCATTGAGGGGGAAGGTCAGAGGAGATGATTCAATCCAAAACTTCTTCCCCGCGGGGGTCAAAAGTACCTTTTGAGTCCCAGAGAGTGATGGCAATTGAAGTCCCCTCAGGTAAAGAAATTTTTGGAGTAGGGAGAAAAGAAGTCGGTTCTGCCATCCGTCGGAGAAGAGCGAATAGGGGAAGCATAAATATTAAGGAAAGAGAACAGGGGGAGTTGTTTAGAGAGATGTTGACCCCTACATAATCAGAGTAGGGGTCAAGCGAAGAAAGAGATGAGGTAGAAAGTTCAGAAAAGGATAAGCCCTGCCTGACGAAAATGACTGCGTCACCGCAGCGTGTGTCGCATGAGGAAAGAGAATTCCAGACGACCGGGAGAGAGTGCAATCAGAACGCATAGCAGAGAATCCAGGAATCCGGAAAGAGGAAGATGAATTAAGGTTAGATTCCTAGATATAAATAAGGTCAACGGAAAGAAATGAAAGAAAGTGTAGCAGTTCACTGCTCCTGGCTCAGGGACATCCAGCATTTCATTGAAGAACCCTGAGGGAGTCAGGGGGAAAAGGAAGCAGGAGGTGTAGAGAGACAGCCAGGAGCATGTGGCGGTGATGAGGGTGCAGAGGGAGGAGATATAAAGTGGGCGGAAAGGGAATAGGAAGTTCGAAGACGAGGGTGAGACGCGAGTATTACCTTAGCAAAGGGAGGCCAATAGGGCCAGATTGAACAGTGGAGGTATACAATCTGGAGGAGTACGAAGAGAAAGTCACGGTGTTGCTAGGTGTCGAATCTCTAGCAGAATCAGGGACTTAGCAGGGGGCAGCTCCAGGAGTGAGAACTGCCAAGAGTTTTGAATTTAGAAAAGAAGAGTAGTAAGCACTTTAAATAGACCTATTTGGAGCAGGTACAGCAATGCACTGACCTACCCCGCCAGGCCAGATCATATTTCCAGCTCACATTGAACAGGAAAATACAAGGCCAGGGTTAGGATGAACGTTGCCGCTCATCAGGAGAAGAAGAAGAATGAGGAGACAAAGACGGGAAAGAGAAAGGCAGATAAGAGAAGGCAAGCAACCAATTTTGAAGAGGCTGCGTGCTGTCCTAATCTGGTAGTGCAGGGAGCAGCAGGCGAAAAAATGGTTTGTGCGAGGGGAGTGCTCAGGGTTACCGGAACCCTCGGGAAGGCCAACAGCCATTTCGACCCAATCCAAACTGGGTCGGGGACCACGTTAAGGCAACTGTTGGTTGGTGCAGAAAACTTGAGGTTCGCTCTCTGCAGCGGCAGTACAAGAATGTTGATCTTGTACTTTTCACAAAAAGCTTTCACATCTGCCATTCAATCTAAAGATGTCAAAGGAACCCGAGGACTTTGTGGCCAAATTAAGTGATGAGCACCAGCACCGCCTGTTTGCATACATTGATTACTTTAAAACAGCTTGAATTAAAAAATTGCATTCGTGTGTTGCCCAACTCCTTCCGAGGGCTGGGGCTGGGCGCGAGACCATGGAGCCCCCGGAAGCCGGGAAACTCTCCACAGCCTGGACCAGAGGTCGTAGAGAGACCAAAAAAGTTGTCAAAGCCCAGCGACGCGGAGTCCATAGTGCAGAATGAGATGAAAGATGTTTTGGGACGTGTGTCCGCAGAAGCTGCATCAAGGATTCTCGATTCTGCCAATTTTAGTGAGGTAAGAGTTTAGCACGGGGTTTTTCAAACGGAGCCCTCGGCTTCCTTGGGGGCCACGGAGCAATTCTCCGGGGGCCTACGAGCAAAGGCCTTCACTAGTATTGCAAAACCAAAGTGTCACGATATTAAGCATTCGCCAGCTAAACCTGAATTTGTAGTTTTGATTATTACGTCGTAGACCTGCCTGGTGACGCATTTTTCTGGAATGTTCTTGAATTATTTTGTATATTGTAGCTTTGCTCTTAATCTGTCGCAATAAGTTACTTAAATGATTAAGTTTTTATAAATGGTAATGAAATCTTGTGATAGCAAGTTGCAGATTGTGGCGTAATCCTGTTTACAACTTTAGGAACTTCTGAATTTGCTAACTCCCTTTGTTATGTAATAATGCGTCTGGTAATTTCAATTTTGCTCGCTTTATATATACGACCGAAATTTCGCACTTCACTATTCAGGATTAGAGTCGAAACGTGTTGTAGGGACAAACGGAAGGTACGCATTGATGATTAGAGTTAACTCAAGGTGAGAGTTAGTTTGGATAGAGACGGAATATCCGTGCTATATCGTAGTAATGTGTTGTTATTGCGAAGGTAGTGTTTGTAAGTAGTAGGATTTTGGTACATCCTGCTCTAGAAAATATAAAGTTGATGAATTACGAAGACAGAGTAATTGCGACTGTTGTACTAATAGAAATTTAACTTCTTCGTTTGCATTCGGTTTCGACTTTAGACCTTAAGTTTTACATATATTTAGCTTAAACAAGATTTTTGTGTTATCAAATGTCGAAAATTCGAAAGTGGAGCAATAGTTACATCTCATTTGGCTCCACAAAATTACTCTGAACGGTCGTCATTGTGCACAGTGTCTTCACTGCTCGGTCGTGATATGAAATCGTCATTACGACCCTCCAAACTAAAAGCTATGACGATAAAAAGCATCCCTAAAGGAAGAATGGTAACATCGATGCTCTGCCAAAAAAATACGATACGATCTGGAAGCGACGCGACCTTATTTGGGATTTACGGTAGGGAAAAAGCCTGCTCTTCAATGCAGCTGCGGGCGGCATGTCGAATTGCGAAATGTAAAAAGCCGCATACTAATGCTGAGGAGCTTATCAAGCCTTGCGCAAAAAAGTGGTTTACATAATAATCGGATCGGGGGTGAAAAAGAAAATACAGCAACTCTCGGTCTCTAATGACACCATTCGCCGACGGATTGACGACATGGATGCTAATGTGTACCAGCAAGTTTGCTAGGAAATCAAGCAAAGCACGCTCCAGGTAGCATTCAACTGGATGAGTCTACCGATGGCGCTTTAGACCGATACGAGAAAGATAGAAAGATGAAGGAAGAGTTCAGCAATACACTGTCAGCCACAACAACTGCTACTGATGTCAAAGCTCTTGTGGAGTCCTTTGGAAGCCAATGAGCTCAGCTGGCAGAATTTCAAGCACATATGTACTGACCGTTCCCGAGCAATGATTGGCGTCAAACCAGGGTTTGTCATACTGGTGAAGAACGAATGGCCCTATGTGACATCCTCGCACGGTTCACTACACCAATACACTCTAGCATCAAAGACTCTACCTCTATATTTGATGGAAGGTATGGACGTTGCGGTCAGTGATCAACTTCATTCGGGCGAGGGCAAAAAATCATCGGCTCTTCCAACTTTTGGCCAAAGAAATTGGAACGCAACATGTGGGACTTTTGTTTCATACCAAAGTCCGTTGGCTGTCGAGAGGTAAATGCCTCTCTCAATTCTATGAACTTAAAAATAAGGCTGATTTCTTTCTTCGAAAAAACAAAAACAACCTTTATGCCCATTTTCTTAGGGAAGAGTTTGTTGTGTTGCTTGCTTACCTGGCCGATGTTTTTGGCCACCTCAACGACATAAACTTGTCTTTGCAAGACCGTGATGTGACAGTCAGCCACGTTAGAAACAAGCTGGCTAGGCTAACTACTCGAATAGAAGTCTGGCAATCACGAATCAAGGTAGAGCCCATTACGTTGTTTCCTTTGTTGAAAAGGCGTCTGAAAATGAATAGGATTGATTTGCCAGCTTACATGTAAACTTTCACCTTGAAATGATCTCTGCTGAGTTTTGATCATATTTCAAGGACAACGCGTTGGATGTTTTATTGTGCAGAGACCCGTTTAACTCTGAAATCAACCCTAATGCTGAAGCAGAGGAGCAGGAAGAGTTAAAAGTTTCGAATGCAATGAAGCTGGCATTTATTAAGAAAACTGACGACTCCAGCTTTTGGTTCTCTTCATGATTCATATCCAGTACTCAGCAAGAATGCTTGCTTAATTCTCGTTCGATTCGCTACAACAAATCTTCGCGAAGCCGGATTTTCTAATCTGGCATCCATAAAAGCAAAATCCAGAAATCCTTTTAATGTATGCAATGACATTCACCTTGCTCAGTCCAAGACGGAGCCGAATACCAAAGGTCTCCGAAGGCGAGTACAACACGCTTCGCATTGATTATTTTAACTTAAAGTATATTGACTGTGATTTGTTTAATTCTTTGACTGTAATGCATTTATTCTTTTACTTTTGTTTTTGTTGGCGTTTTATTATTAAAACGTGGCGAATAAAATAACCCGTGAAAAGAAAAACTAGGTATTTTTATTGAAAAGCAGGGGGGCATGGATCATGAAAGTTTGAGAACCACTGGTTTAGCAGAAGGATGTGTCCGTTGCATCGAAGACGAGAGAGGACACAGCGAGCGTGACGAGGAAATACAAGTTCCTCAGTGGAATTCGCGATCTCTGTGTCGAACAATTTAGATAAGACAGTACGCCTCCGGTCCGAGAAAATAAAAGAGTGAATACGAAGTCAAAGGAGAGAGAGTACAAAAGATTGCAAAGGGCGCGAGTAGCCAATCCCGCCCGGCCAATTCATCAGCCGCGTCCTTGCCCGGGACAAATAAGTGTCCGGGTATCGGTATTTGCTGTGACCTGATAGTAAAGGAGATAGAAGACAGTTCCTACCCGATTTGCCAAAGAGTTAGAGGTAAAAGGAAAGAGAGAGGAGAGGGCAGTGTGTCGAAAAAAGAGCGTATGTTGTAGAGAAGGGAAGAGAAATGGCAGACTTACTGGTGCTGCCGAGACCAGTAGAGCGTTTGCAAAATGGCACGGGCTTC
Organism: Trididemnum clinides; assembly: GCA_963675345.1. NCBI lineage: Eukaryota > Metazoa > Chordata > Ascidiacea > Aplousobranchia > Didemnidae > Trididemnum > Trididemnum clinides. The sequence continues at coordinate 14,488,735 of OY776295.1, forward strand.
AGCGGAAAAACTTCAACTGGGCCTGCCCAGTAGGAAAGAGTGGCCTTCCACAAAATGAGCAGTTGGTAAGGACGCCAGAACCGCCTTTGCCTCAAAGAAAAGAGCCATCTGTCCAAATCACCAGATCGTTATGTGGAAGAGAAACAAGGTCAGCAAGAGTCACACCTTGGCGAGAAAGAGAAGGGTCAGATCGGGAGCATGGGGAGGAAAGACTCAGCTTCACGATGAAGAACGGCGGGTTCCAGGGAAGAGGGGAGGGCAAGCCAATAGAACCTCCCCAGGAAAAAGCATGAGCGGGTAGGTGGACGCAAAGACTCTTCAGATAAGTCTGGAGAGCCTTGGTTTTATTTTAAGTCTGGCCAAACCTCAAATGGAAAGGAGGTTGGAAAACGGAAGGCCGGCACATAAAATGATAAAGAGGGTGACTCATAGGCGAAGTAGATATGCCTCAGAGAGACGTGGGATAGGGGAAGATGAGAGGCAGCCGGTGATGGCGTGACTAGCCACTCAGTGAAGGCGTTCCAATTCGGTTAAGTTAGTAACGCTAAGAAAAGGAAACCACCATCCGAATGAAGCATAGATGAGAAAGGGCCGAATAAAAGTTTTACACAAAAGAGACACTACTTAAAGGCGCTCCATGAGAAAGCAGAGATACAGCATAAGGCTTTGAGATGAGGGGAAAACTTGGCCTTCAACGAAAATACATGTTTAGAAGAGTGCGGTCGAAAGTGATCCCAAGAAAAGTGAGAAAGGGATTGAAGCGGGTAATGAAGTTAAATAAGAGTTAGGGCTGGAAGTTGGCTTGATGGGGATCCACTGAGAAAAAGTAGATCCCACATTTGTTCGGATTGAGAGAAAGACACCACTTCGTTTGAATCAAAGCTTCTTGCGTGGCCTCCACAGCAGAAGGGACCGAGAGGGATAAGGACCAGATGACCAGGTCGTCAGCACAAAGGAAGCAGCTGAGAAGAAAGTAGAGATGCAAGATTACTGAAGAGAGAAAACAACAGGGCCTAAAACGAATCCTTGCGGAAACCGTCAACTGACTCCAAATGAGCGACTTTTGTGATTTTGAAAAACCACGCAGTAATCGCCGTCAACCTTGGTGTTGTAACGTCCTCCACCGGGTTTGAAATCATCTCCCGCATACAAACAATTGTTTTTTAAAGGTGGCTGAATGCATTGACCAAGCTTGTCTCAATTACCCAATCTACTCTCCGCAAATTGGTCAAAAAAAATATCACGGACCAAAAATACATCGCAGTATTCCTTGAGCAACTGAAAACTGCATTTGTTAGTCCCCTCCTCGGAAGAAACAACAGACGCCGTCAACCAACGACAGAGAAAAATCGCCATTGCACTTAACATATTAAACTTGCAGTGAGCTAAAAAATAAAATGGTTAACTGATATACCCACGAAATCAATACTTTTAAACCGCCCACATATTTTGCGTTAACGGCAAGGATTGTTATAAATTTAACTGCCACTTAATAAACGCATTTCGTTCGATTCTGTAAAACGTCGTTGCATCAACTGCCGTTTGCTTATAGTATTAATAGTTTGATAAACTGACATTTCACCGTTGTATTTTAATTACTTGCCAGTAGGGTGTAGCTGGTAAGCCTATCTGGTTCGAGTAACCTAGGGATTTTCATGGTGCTGCCTTTCTGTGTAAGCAACACGATTTCGAAGCTGTAGCCTCTTCCAGGTAGGTTTACCTTTGCCACTCACAACCAGATAATTTTTAAAGTCGTTAATTTTTGGAAGAGGTTTTGTACTCAAATTTCACTGAAATATCCAACTGTAAAATGATAATAGCACACAACAGAAAGATTCAAATGGCGTAAATTATTCAATCAAAACGCTAGAGAGTCAAAAATGACAATCAAAAAAAGTCACTTCAAAATTTTTCTAAATTGTTAAAAGAAGCTCTAACTACAATATATCCAGCAATGCTTATATCCACTTTTGGAACAAACAAAAATATTCCTTCACTCTTCTATTCACCTCGCTGAATCTAACAATATTCATTCCAATAAATATTATTATTTACAATCAGTGGCATGGGCGGAAGAGAAGACCCACTAGTTTTCTTTGCTTTCTCACTGTTTACAATAAAATCAATATTAGAGTTCAAAATCCTTTAAATTATGGAAAGGAACCAAATTTCAGAATGTTTATTCCGGTTTCGCAGGTTTGGAATTCTTGCTCTATCATTTTCTATAACTTGTAAAACTTTTTGGTATTTGTGTTCGTTTCCAGCAGTTGAAAGAAAATCGAACAAAAGCTTAAGTCCTCTTTCAGCGCTGTCATTGACAACTCTAATGTTCTTCACCTTATTACAAGCAGACATAAGAGCCAAATTTTCTTTCCACTCTTCAATCGGAATTTGCAAGAATTGTGTATCAATATCCAACAATTTAAAAAAGTTTCAAGATGATGGCCCTACAAAAGATTTCAAAGTGGAGTCGAAAGAGCATTGTGGCAGTATGGACTTGCCAAACCCAGTCCCAAATATCTTGCTAAAATGATAAATTCTTTCAAAATTATATAACATTTCGAGCATTTTAACTTTTTCTGTGTTGGAAACACTCTTGCTAAAAAGTGAGAAAAGAACAAGGTCTTTGATCAGATACCAAGTGTGATAAGCAAGAGCTTTTAGAGCTAATTTGAATATGGCCCGTAATCAAAATTTTGTATACTTTTAAACAGTTAAAGATCATTATAAAGCGAGTCTTTAGCAAAAGCAGCCTTGAACCACCAAGGCACATATGCCAAGACAATAAGTCAACAAACTGACAAAGTTTTTCGTATTAATTTTTACCAAAAATTTGTTCTTGTATTGTGTTTTTGCAGTTACTTGCTAGTGAAGCATAACAACCTTCAGTAAGCACCTTAGCCATCCATCGACATTTGTCTACCGCTACAGGATGTCAAAGACTGTAGACATGTTCACCTTTACTTAAATACATAACCAATTGAAGCAACTCTGGATTATTTTCTCTCACAGAGAAATTTCCATCCAAGACTCTACGGCAGAAATTAATGTCACTTGAATTTTTCGGACCATCAAAAAACAGAAGTCATTACGTGAAGTATTTTTCACTAATGTCAAGTAATTATTTCGAAATCTCACACATAAAGTAATATATGGTCTTTTTGCAGCAAAAATATTTAAATCATTCCAAACATGAGATAAAATAACTTCATCAATATGGTGGCGACATGCACACCATAATAACTACTTGTTTAATTTTTCCTGAAGACATATGCAAGCTGCTGTCAAATGACCTGGGTTGCAACTAGTTGCATCAAACACCATTGATTTGACACAGCTTGTGCAGTGACCATTCTTTTAACAATTTGACAGTTGCTTTTGATATTAATTATCCAGCTCCAGTTTTATGTTTTGGCAAGTAAGGAATACCAAGTAATTTGACGCCATCTTTTCCGATACCAACACAGGGAGACGATCAACTGTCCTGCGTTGTGATTTTAGCGTTCGGATCAGTTTTCCAGCCCAATGAACACAGCCAACTGAAGGAGAAATCGATTGACTTTTCATTCTTTTTGCAATCATTTTATTAGTTTCAATCCGGTACATATATAAGATTGCGTAGAATTTAGATTCACTTTCCGGAATGTGCCTCCACTTGCTTCAATTACAGCTTGTGCTGTTGACGCAAGTGCTGTGTGCTTTATGTTGTTTTTCACTGCCGTAGACACTAAAGATGGGGATTTCAATATATCAGGTGGCACAAAAGCTGCTGTACCTGACTTAACTCTTCTTCTATGAGATATTCTTGTTGACGATGAGCTTTCTTCTGCGTCAGATATGTGCTCTTCACTCGATTCACTTCAAACAGACGCACAGGCCTGCTCAGTTATCTTTTGGCATTTACTTTTTCTTTGTTGTTGTGCTGCTGCTTTTCGCTTTCTGACCAACTTCAGTTTTGCAGGTTTTTATGTCTTTTCTTTCATAAGTTGCAATGCGGTCGTTTTTCATGCTGTTTAAAAACCTTACATCTTCCTGTATTCCATTAATTTCATACTTTGTCTTGCCTTTCTTTAAATTTTCTAGTTTTTAAATACGTCTCTAGGCCAGCAAGGGAAGGTAGTGAATAGCTTTGCTTTAAAATTGGACATGCGTGGACTTTTTTGACGTTACCAGGTCTAATTCGAGTCAAGTTTCTATATTCTTCATTTAAGCGCATAACTTTATCCTCCGTGCTCTTAACATCAATCGCTGAAATATTTGATTTTTGGTTGTGAATCAACACTTCTCTGATAACATTTTTGACATTTAATCGAAGCAACTTTGTGCTTTTGGTCTCATCAATTCCTTGTGCTTTTTAAATGTGTGCCTTAAAAGCAAGGAAGAACTTGTAAGAAAGTGGGTAGCTTGGATCCTGATATCTTTAAATGATTTAGTCCAGGGGTCTCTAATAAGATCGACAAACAAGCATCTGAACTTCTAGTCACAATATTCATTAAACAGTGGTATTATTTTAATTATTGGTAACTTATAAAAAAAGCCTTGTACAGCAGACGCCGCTTATTAAGTCCACGGTTTATGAGCCCACCCGCATACTAAACCAAAATTCGTCCGGCCCGGAATTCTTCCATTTGACTGTGTATTAACAAAGCTCGCTTTATACGCCCAAAAACTCGTTTATTAAGCCCAAATTTTCTACGTAATTCTTTTAAATTTGTTTAAAAAGCTTCATAACTAACAAATTTCATTACATAATTCTTAATTTTTTTCTCTGTATGATTAAACATCAAGCATTTTGGTTACTGTCTAAAATTCTTCTTTGTAACAAACCCTTCATGTCTAAAAACTGATTACGTTTTACATGGAGCAGGCTGCACCTGCACGATAATGCGAGAAAAAGGGAACGCAATGAAATAATGAAACAACATCAGAATACAAAAATTACGGTCAATCAGTAAAGCGACATTGATCAAAGCGAAGACCCACTGCCAAAATATTTAGAAAAAGTCGTCCGACGGTTAAAAAGCCCAAAATCGTCCGGTCCCAAGACGGGCTTAATAAGCGGCGTTTACTGTATTATAACAAGAAATGATTTAGACTTAAAAAGTGCAGGCATAAATCACCTACCAATTAAAAAGCCTCATCAAAAACTAACATAACTGTCATTAAAATGAATATCAGATTGTTAATCACTCGAGCTGCTTCTTCGCAATCTCGTTGCATGTATTCCTGTTCTGTACTGTTAATACAATAATGAGCTCTTTAAAACAGCGATTCATAAAAGCTAGTATTTTCCAATGTATTGCAATTATTATGATGAAACAATGAATCATTATTATCAAACTGATTTCGTTACAATTTAAAACCAATACAAGTCTGATGTCATAATTGAATAAAACAATAAGCTGCAGTTAGAACTGGATTTGAATACACAGTATGTGCATTTTATCTAGAATGTATTTTTCAATAGCAAAGTGGCAAAGGTAAACCTGACCCAAATTGCATAAAACTCGGCAAAAACAGCTGTTATATTAAAACGCAAAAGCACAAAAATCCCAGGTTGTTTTAGACAAAGTTTAAAATTTCGAGGAGCACCAGCCACACCCTAAGCGCCACTGCATTAAACATTTTTCACATAATGCAAACGCAACGCGATTGGATCAAAGGTCTACTTCCAAAAATAATGTGATGTTAAAGCAAACCATATTTTGACACTAAACAGCTAACGCGGGGTGACTGTTTTTAAAAGGTAGCTTATATACGACATTTAGTGATAAAACTGAAGCATTACTGAAGTATGACCAACTGACCATGGACTCGTATACTCGCTAACTCACCACAATGATCAACCTACTATTATTTTATTACTCAACCACCGGATCACATAAGATCACAACACAAAGTTCTACTATCACAACGTGGTTCGATAACGCACACACCGAAATAAAATACGAATTTTTTTCTCAAACAAATCTAGATCAAATTCGCATAGGTATATTATACTCCCCACCACTCTAATACATCAAAAAGGAGGCTTAGGTAAGTGCAAAATTAAAGGCAATGATTATGAAATGCATAGAAAGGCAAATAATTACAGTGCTATATTGTGAGAAAAAAAATAGTGGTAATGGCATGACCTACGTGCTAAGCCACTACACACACGTTTCACATTTACCACTATACGAACAAATTCTTTCTTTACAATAAAAATTTCATATTTGTGTGGCAGGCAAGGAGCCCGATCCTAGAATAAAGAATTGCAATAAAACCTGGTTATAACAAATTGAGAGGTTCCAAGCCCTCAAATTTCACACTAGTCAGGAGGCAAATAGTCACCAAAACAACTAGGATTTCATACAATTATCCACCTAACCCTCCCGAATACTCGGATCGTCATGACGACAAATCGAACAGCCCCACGCGTGGTGAAAGGGTAATACAATACAACCAATATTTTTAATAAAATCCGCAAAAAGTGAGTTTCCATGGCTTAGCATTCGTCAAAAACATTTGTGATGTCATGCCAGAAAAGCACAAATGACACGCGTGACATCATGCATACTTTAAACATCAGCATAGGTATCATTTTGTTAAAGAAAACGCAGCATAAGCAATAATATGCCCCCAAAAATGGAATTTTTTCATGAAATTTTACAAAAGCACGCCAAAGCCACAGATTTATATGAGTTGACCTTTACAACACCAATGCTGTCACCACAATAAATTCTGAAAAGCAACTACTTTTCATTTTTGGTTAATTATGTACACTCACTTTAAGCTGAACGTTTTTGGCTTACATCAAGCCCTCGTCAAAGCATCTGTAATATCAAACATCAGAAATAAATAATGATACAAATAAAACTTCAAAATATTGATACAGGCATAGGCTTTACAATACCTCAGCAATAGAAATTTGAGGTCACAGCCACATATAACTTAATACTATGGATTATGATGAAATAAGACAAATGAAGACGAAACAATGGCTAAATGATGACAAATTACGCAACAAAATAACGGAAAATATAACAGATTGATAGATTGCAATGGCATAAGATAAATGCACTGAAATATTTTTAGCAAAATGGAACAACCATTCGGGTATAACTGTTTATCACGAAGTGGTTTGCTTTGTGTAATTAACTGAGCTTCATGACTTTCGGCGTTATATTCGGTTGAACTTTCTTCAAAACCACAAATAATGAGTAAACTAAGTTTAGTTTTACAAGATTAGAAAAAGTAGTCCCTCCAATAAGTTGGCAAATGGTTCAAAACTCCAAATTCTATTGAAACTTTTCAGTTGCTCTCTCTAGTGTCGACCAACACAAGGCTTACGGTCAGGTGGAGGTCAAATTCAGTGAAAATGCTATAACTTTGTAATGGATTGTACTAGAGACCTTAAATTGGTGTCACAAGAAGCGGATTCATAAAGTTTCTATCTGTCCTAAAATAACTTTTTGCCCTATTTTGTGTAGAAATGAAGATATTATCAAAAAGCCGTATTTCAAGAGTTACATAACTTAATACATCATAGCTGTGTGCAATATGTGCAGATGTGCATTGCTGACAGAGTATGTGTCTGAGAAAATAAGACTCAGACTAACCTTTCATGCTTTTGTTGCAACATATTTAATAGTCGTTTAATTTTCAGATGCAGCATTTTAATAATTACAATACAGTGCATTGCTTATTTCAATACGTAAGTGCAAATGGAAACTAGAAAAAGATCCGTGAAGGTGACAAAGACTTTTCATGGTAGGCATACATTTTGTAGCAGTGACAAATTTCCAGAAGGAACATTGCCTACCAAGCAAGATGTTATTGATTGGATTTCAAGTGAAGATCATTTTTTCTCAATGAATGCTGCAAGAGTTGTTGCTGCTGAGCTTGTGGAGCATTGGATATAGAGTAATGTTTATCAAATCCATGAACTAACTGTTGCTAAAAAGATTTTCAACCTGATGACAGAGTTTAAAGCAGTGGATCACTACCCTAAAAAAACGTTCAATACCATCGTATGTTGCAAAAGAAAGCCAGTTCATGAGTGACGTTGAAAAATTGTTTGACATATTTTGTGAAGACAATCAACGGAGAAGAAAATTATAGAAAAAGTACCCGCTATGAATGACTCAAGATGACTTTCTGTTTTACGAAGATCAAAAGGGATCAAGAAAAGCCAGATGTTTACGTTTGGAAGAACCTCTCACTTCATCTGATCTTCGATTTAGAAAAAGGATTGATAACAAAAGTGGTGATCAATTACCAGGTCCAAGTCAAGGTGGCAGTGGAGATGCAAGTGGTGCTGGAAATCCAATCGTCTTGGATGATCAATCACTCTTTTGAGATACTGAATATAGTTGTTATCAGTCATCAGAATCTTCCTCTGTAAGTTTTTTGGAGCATCACAACCAAGTTTGCAAAACCGGATAAACTTTCCTAACTTGGCACGAATAACAGAAAGATATCAAATTTCTAACAGAGCATCAGCAGCACTTGCAAACGCATTATTAATAGATGTTGGACTATTTACTGAGAGTCAAAAAACGTACGTAATTGACAAAAGTAAGCTTTGACGTGAACGACGAAAATATCGTGAACAAATTTGTCAAGACCAAGCTATACTTTATCAGCACGTAAATGGTGTGTATGTCGATGGCTGTAAGGATGCAACTTTGACAACAGCATGTTTCGAAAGTGGTAAAAATCTACCAATCAACATATCTGGAAGAACACATTGTAATGGTAGGAGAGCCAGGTGAATATTATCTTAGCCACTTTTCTACTGAAGATGGAAAAGGAAGTTTTATTGCTTATGGCATTTACAGTGTAATCAAGGGTACCAACTTAGAGGAAAACCTGACAGTCATCGGTACTCATGGTGCAGCTATGATAATGGCATTAATAAAGGCTGTATAAGGAAATTGGAAGAAGCTCTTTAGAAGCCACTGCAGTAAGTGGTTTGCCTCTTACATACAAATGAGCTTTCTCTGCGTCATGTTGTTGTTGAATTGGATGCAAGAATAAAAAGTCTGGATGCTTTTGCTAGACCAATCGGCAAAAAATTGGGCCTCCAATGTCTCACAATGGCCAGTTGTTACTTTCAAGTCCAATCCCAACCCACATTTCCCAGTGTTACCCAATGATGTTCTTGAAGACCTTAGCACAGACCAATACTATGGATGATGGTCTGTAATTTGTGGTGAGGTCGATGATGATTTGCGGCTCCACGATATTGGGTCTTTAGTTCATTTAAGGTGGCTGACTCTAGCATGCAGAATTCTTCGTCTATATACAGCAACTGAAAATCCATCAAAAAACTTAATTACCTTGGCTCACTTCTGTTTAAAAGTGTACTTTCCCACCTGGTTTGAAATTAAGCACTACTCTAAACTAACGTGTGGAGCAAAAAGCTTCAACCTTTCTCAAAGAATTGTCAATTTTCCAAATCAAAAAGTTGCAGAGATTGCTTAAAAAATTCTTCAAAACAATGGATTTTTCGCAAACCCAAAGAACATTTTGCTCTGCATGCTTGGTAATGATGATGAGGATCTTCGGAGAATGGCTGTCAACAAGTTGTGTAGCCTACTATTAAAAGGACCAAGCTATCCAATTGAAAACGATAATTTTGAAGGAGGATTTATTGAGCCAAGTTCAGTTTCGACAAAATGCACAGCTACACAAAAAATTTTTATACCACAAATCAGTTTTAGAGCAAGGTCATTCCACAAAACGGTCTATTTGAATCTTCCAGATATACATGAGCCTCCAGCAACAAAGTAGTTCAGTTATGAAGAAATCAATGAGTTTCGACTTCAACCATTTTAAAGCTTGACCATCTTTGCCGCAACCAAGCTGTTGAGCGACATGTGAAGTTGGTCACTGAGGTATCTGCTTCAACTGCAGGTCATGAGAGGTGTGATGGGATGATCAGACATAGAATTCAATCCAGGAAACTAATAAACTCTTTTGAAATAAAGAAACAATTCAATGTTTAAAAACTTCCAAAAGTTTTTGATGGAGTTAGAACGCATTTTAATTGAAAGCAAATGTTCTGAATTGTTAATTATACCTCTGCCAGGCATGGTTCATTTTTAGTAGCGACAGTTTTAAATGGTTTTGTGTCAACGAGATGAATCAAAAACCAGAAAGGGATCTCAATGAAATTTTTAGGAATTGATGTAAGCAAACTCAGCCAAGCATTGACGCTACATCAATTCAAATAACTTTTTGTTAAATTATTTGAGAAGTTTTAGAAATAGAATGAACAGCAGCTGCACATTATTTGCAGATAGAGTATATGTGTTGGTGGAATTTGCTGTTACTGTTGAGAGAACTTGGCAGAGGCTTTCTCACTTTGAATGTGTACCTAGTTTGTGTGTTGTGATTTGTGATGCATTAATCGCAAGTTGTTAACAACATACTTTGGAGATCTTTCATGGTGACTTATTGTTTAAACAGAAAGCCTTGCTAATTGCAATGTGTTCTTTCCAAAATTTCACTCATCATGACTCTTAAAAATATTATTTTTTGATAATATCTTCATTTCTACACAAAATAGGGCAAAAAGTTATTTTAGGACAGATAGAAACTTTATGAATCCGCTTCTTGTGACACCAATTTAAGGTCTCTAGTACAATCCATTACAAAGTTATAGCATTTTCACTGAATTTGACCTCCACCTGACCTTTAGCCTTGTGTTGGTCGACACTAGAGAGAGCAACTGAAAAGTTTCAATAGAATTTGGAGTTTTGGACCATTTGCCAACTTATTGGAGGGGCTACTTTTTCAATTTTCACCCCGGCCTATTGCAAATGATCCTTAATGCACTTTTTTTGTTGTTGTTAAGATTCAAATGCTCCTTTACACTAATGACCAATTGTCTGGATGACCTAATAATGTGTCTTAGTCGTATCGCATGGGCATGTAAATCGATATACAACATTAGACACCCAAGGAAAAGAAATATGAGACTTCAATTTGAAGTAATTTTTAACTTTCTATAAATATGCCTCACTTTAACATCTGACAAATACAAAATCAGCCTAGATAGTTTTCTCACTAAAGGAAACGTTAAACAGGATAAAATTTTTGGCCTGCAATCGCATCGTCATTGTGAGTAGTATGAAGGTGAAGAAATAATTCCTATCATAAAACAAAAATTTCAACTTTACTATAGTGGTGTAAAAAAACTCCGTTAATTTAGCAGACCACTTTGTAATAAACAGATATACCCGAATGGTTGTTCTTTTTTACTACAGTTATTTTAATGTAGTTGTCTAATGCCATTGCAATCTATCAATCTGTTGTATTTTCCGTTATTTAATTACGCAATTTGTCATCATTTAGCCATTGTTTCGTCTTCATTTGTCTTATTTCATCATAATCCATAGTATTAAGTTATATGTTGCTGTGACCTCAAATTTCTATTGCTGAGGTATTGTAAAGCCTATGCCTGTATCAATATTTTGAAGTTTTATTTGTATCATTATTTATTTCTGAGTCTTGATATTACAGATGCTTTGACGAGGGCTTGATGTAAGCCAAAAACGTTCAGCTTAAAGTGAGTGTACATAAATCATCAAAAATAAAAAGTAGTTTATTGTTGCTATGTAGTATCGTTTTATGGATTCTGAATGCTGCAGAAAGTTCCCTTCCCAAATTATACAGTAAATTCTACGCATAATAAAACTTACAAATAAAAATAACATTAAAACTAGGTAAATTTCATATCTGCTGCTTCTTTCAGGCATCAGAGTCCCAAGCGCGTAGCTACAAAAAATTTGGGGGAAAACGTGAGGTTAGACTTTTCACTAGTCATGATCATGTCATCATACAACAATATCGTAATGTCCAAAGATGGAAATATTTCTTGCTCCCCCCTCCTTTCGGCTTCCTCACTGTTTACACCTAACATTTTTTTCCATGTTCTCACGCTAAAACCATTTCTTAAAAGAGCTATATTCCACTAATTCATACAAAAAAGCTGTTTTGCCAAAAACTTCTGCAGACGCTTTCATCAGTAGCGGCATCGCGTCAAATCAAAAGAGCTAAGGTTGTTGTATCTTGAAAATTCAGACGGCAGGACAATCAAAAGAACCTCGTCTCGCTTATGTCAAATATCTCTCTTAGGTCAGTGTGATTACACCAGCCGTGCTATTGGTTCTCTTCTATTTCTCTGATGCTTGAAATTTCGTGATATCAGAATTTGTTTAGTCTAGCTTTTCCATTTGACGAGATACCACCACTCATAAAAGCTATAACACAGTTTTGTATTTCCAATAAAACACTTGTATGAAAAAAAAAGGTTTTATCAACTTGTTGCAAAAAAGTCCGCACCCAAGGCGATTTGGTTACCTCCGGCTAATAACTATGGGTATATAAAGGCACTGCCAAAAAAGCAATGCGATAACAAACCGATTCGTATGTTAGTTAAACCGCTTTGGCCTAACACATGATATAACAATTGCAATTACGCATGATATAACAATGTTGCATACACAAACATCCACATACAAATTAAAAATTTAAAATAGAGTTAATATGCATCCGGGTGATAATCACTCAAGTTATGCAGTATTACAATATAAAATTTGTAAGTGCATTAAAAATAAACGTCACAACAATAAACTTTAAATTTTTGGTCTTTTAAAACAAACTCTACATAAGGCATGAGCTATACACAAATTTGAAAATCACAAAGCATAGAAAGTGAATTCCAAACATAAGCAATTCACAATTGCACAGGAGAAATGGAAAGCAAACAAAAAGATCTAGACAGCAATCCCTGAAGTTGTAAGAACATACTACCTGTTCCATGGAGCATCCTTTTCCCCGCAATCAACAACAGAGTCTTTGTCCTGGTAATCATCAAGCAAAGGTTTCCAGGTTTCCAAATCCTTTTCCAACAGATTCCTGTTGCCTGTAAAATGTAAATGTCAAACACTCATTGATCAAACCATTTCGTAACATGTGGATGTGGAGCAAAGCAAACCGGTAATTACAACGTAAAATGCATATGGTAACTAATTAAATTTCAAGGATTTCAATACAGTAAGAATAGCATGTAACATAACAGCAATCAGCAAGTTGTATAACACATCGCATTAACCCCATCCAAGCCCGTAGAATAGCAGTAACCTGCGTGGTTGATAACTTGTACGTCAGGTTGGGAAAAAGCAGGCTATTACGAATCAGTTACATAGGCAGAATACGTGATTGCATCACTGTTGACAAGGCAGCCTCGTCAAGTAGTCATATTCTACGAGATGCTTAGTAAGCAGCTCTACTATTCCAGCCAGTAAAATCTCAGCATAGCAAATGCAACAAGCACTCTAGATTATCGCAACTACTATTTTGAACCATTTTTGCAAAAGGAGGCGATTTAACAACGAGCCCCTTTACATTCCTGAAAAGAGCACTTTACATACCTGAAAGGAGCACCGCGCGCAATCTGGCGAAAGATTTGTACAGTTACAATATAACGCGCAATTCTATCTGTGCGTGATTTTGTGTTTGTGTTAACTCCTCAAAAACTACTTGGCGTAAAGACAAGAAATTGGGGCACCATTGATTTGCACTGTAATTGATGACTTCTTGATTGAAGATAAACTTTTTAATTTGCGTTTCCTGACGGAGAAAACGTTTTTTTGCAATCAAAAAAACCAGTACCCAACTAGCCAACTTCAAGAATTTTCATTCATTTGAGAAGTAAGATGACATTATAATTAACGTTTAATGGCGAACTTTTTTATTTTTCCAAAAAGTGCTGACCGTAGGAACGCGATCAAAAGCTTTTTGGGGAGATTTTTACAAGATGCTTCCGAAAAAAATAATTCTCTACCAATCAAAGCCTTATCGACAATGCAAAAAGCGATTAAGCATTTACTGCACCAATCAACAGCCGCCTCAACGTGGTGGTGCGGTCCCTGACCTCGTTTGAATTGGGTCGAAATGGTTGATGGCCTTCTCGAGAGTCCAAGAACCCTAAGCACTCCCTGTGCTGTGCTGCCCTCTGAACGACGGCAAAATGCCAGCACTCAATCTCTCTAAAATCGGCTGACTGTTTTTCTCTTCTTTTGCTTCTCTCTTGCCCGTATTCTCATTCCAGCAACGTTTATCCTAACCTTGGCCCAGTTTTTCCCTGTTCAGTGTGCGCTGGAAATGTCACCTAGAGGGGTGGGGCGGTGCATTGCTCCGCCTGCTCCAAATGGGTCCATTCAAAGTGATCGCTACTCTCCTTCTTTAGATTCAAAGCTCTTGACAGTTCTCCTCCTGGAGCTGTCCTGCTTGCTGCATCCCTCCTTATCCTGGAAATCCACACTTACCAACACTGTGACTTCCTCTTTGGGCTCCTCCAGCTTGTATACCTTCTATTTGACCTAGTCCATCTAAGCGCTCTGTGCCAATGCAGCGCTTCCGCCCCACCTTCGTCTACAAACATCCCATTCCCTATCACTCACTTTGTATCTCCTCCCTTTTTCACTTTCCCCAACCCCTCAAGTTTCTCACTGTTCTCTTATACTTCCTGTTTACTCTTCCTCCCCCGACTCGCCCAGGGTTCTTCAATAGAATGCCTTAGATTATAAAGCCAGAAGCACAGAAGTTCTCCCCTTTATTTTGCTTTATTTTGTGGATCTTATCTGTATCGAGGAAGTCAACCTTAACTTGTCTTTCTCTTTTCCGATCCGTGGATACTCTGCTATGCGATCTCATCGCACTCACTCCAGGTCTGGCATTCTTTCTACTGATGGCCCGCACTCTAGCGGTGGCATCATTATTTTCCTCAGGCAAAGCCTTCTTTGAACTTTTCACCTCCTCTTCCTCTTTGTTTGACCGCTACTCTGCCTACGTAGGAGTCAACATCTCACCAAACAACTCGTCGCTGTCTTTCCTTACTCTTTTTGCACCCCTATTTGCTCTTCTTTGACGGATAGCACAATCGACCCTTTTAACCCTTCATTCTTTCCTCTTCCAGAAATTTCTTCATTCCAGGGAACTATAATTGCCATCAACTTTTCTGGGACACAAAAGGTACTCCTGATCCCTGTGGGGAGGAAGTATTCAATTAGGTTATCTCCTCTGACCTCCTTCCTCTCAATGACCCCGACACCCCAACTCTTTTCCAATGCTCCCCTAGCAGTCGCTCCTCTCTTAACATATTCTTTGTTATTTCCTCTCTCGCTCCTGGGAGGTGCTTCAGAACTTTGGCTCTGATTACCTACAATTCTACTAACTGTCCCTCTTTCGCCACTCTTCCGCCCCAACGTACGTCCCCCCTTTTTCAATTTTCAAAAACCTTGTTGAGATAACTTTGCTTTTTACTTCGACTCTCAGTGTTCTTCTGCCGAATAATACTCCACTCTTTCTCCTTTCTCTGCTGCTGCTCTCTTTACCTCTCTGACACTAAATGCGGGCAAATTTTCCATTCCTTTTGGCCGCGTCAAACGCCAACCTCAAGCCTGTTGGTCACCCTAAAGTGGAAGAAACGGTAAGCAAAATATGTACGGCTTTTGCTGCCGCTCATAGAAGTAATGAACATCGTCAGGCTTACACCTCTGCTTCCCGACATGCCTCGACTGTCATCGCCAAACCCAAGGCTGAAGCATGACACACGACATGCTCATCTTTCTGTCTCTCTCTCCTAAATCTGATCCTAAACCTGTGTACTCTCTTTTTCGTTCTGTCGCTGGCTCTTCTTCCTCATCTTTCTTCTCTGCGAACTTCCAACTATTCTTCTCCCATGAAGTCGACTTCGGTCTTACCTACTAGATAGAGTTGCCTATCCTATGCTAAAGCACCTTCCTCGTTCTGGCATGGATTTTCTCCTAAACATTTTTTTATCTTTCCTGGTATTTGCATTCCTTTCCTTTCATCTCGAAGACAACTTCAATTATTACCATTCGTAAGATGGGAAAGCCTCTCAACTCTCTTGCTTCCTTCCGGCCAATCTCTCTCCCCTCCGGCATCTCAAAGCTTTTAAAACGCATCATTCTAACGCGTCTACTCCTCTTTCTAAAATCCAATTCCATTCTCTCTCCCCACCAGGTCGGTTTTCGCCCTGGATGGTCTACTCTTGATCAAATTCTGCTTTTTTTTCTCATTCCATTTCGGATGGCCAATAAACCCAAGCCTGGCTCTCGGACGTTTCTTGCTACGATCGACTTCTAAATCTTTCGACTCTGTCTGGCATGACTAGAACACTGGTGGGAGGATAGGTATCTTTTCTCAATCCGAATAAATGGGAGGCCTACTTTTTCTCAGTGGATCTTTACCAAGTTAGCCTCCAGCCCAACCTCCTTTTATTCAACCCTGCGCTTCGATTCCACTCCAACTTTTCTTGGGGTCATCTCCGACCGCACTCTTTCCTTTTCTAAACATGTTTCTTCGCTGAAGGCCAAGTTTTTTCCTCATTTCAAGGCTTTACGCTGTACCTCTGCTTCCTCATGGAGCCACTTTAAAGAGTCATTCTCTCTTTTGTGTAAAGCTTTTTTCGGCCCTTTCTTAGCTATGCTTTACCCGGATGGTTTCCATTTCTTAGCATTACCAACTTTACCAAATAGGAACGCCTTCACCGAGTGGCTAGCCACGCCATCGCCGGCTGCCTCTCGCCCTCTCCAATCCCACTTCTCCTCTCTGAGGTGTCTCCACTTTTCCTACCAGTCACCCTGGCTCATTTCGCCCAGTCTTTTTATGAGCGGGCCCTTCCTCTCCCAACCTCCTTTTTTATCTTAGGTTTAGCCAGACTTGAAGTAAAACCAAGGCTTTCCAGACTCACCTGGAGAGTGTTTGCATCCACTCACCCGATCATGCTTTCTCCTACTTCTCCTAGGAAGGTTCTCTTGGCTTGCTCTCCCTTTTTTTTTGAAACCAGCCGTCCTTCACTGGGGAGTCCACCCTTTCTTCCTCGTGCTCACGCTCTGACCCTTCTCTTTCTTGTCAAGGTGTGGCTCTCGCTCACATTGACTCTATCCGTCCTTACAATCTGGTGCTTTTGACAGACGGCTCTGTTTGTTTTCCTCTTGGCAAAGGCGGCTCCGGCGTCCTTGCCAACTGCTCACTTTGTGGCACTGAAACCATCCATTCCTTTTCGACAGGCTCAGTTTGTTTAAGTTTTTCCGCTGAAGCCTGCGTCATTCTGCAAGCTCTTTGCTGGTATCGGCAACACCAGCTAAGTCTGCCATTTCTCTTCCCTTCTCTTTTCCAACTCTCGCTCTGTCTTCTCCTCCGTGTTTCCTTTTGGTAGGAACCATCTTCTATCTCCTTTACTATCAAGTTACAGTAGGTACCCGGACAGTAATTTGTCCCGGGCAATAATACGGGTTATGAGTTGGCCAGGTGGGGTGCGCTACTTGTGCCCTCTGCGATCCCTTGTACTATTTGTCCTCTGACTTCTCGTATGCGCTCTTCTCTTTTCTCGGATTGGAGGCGTACTGTCTCATCCAAACTCGACACAGAGTTCCCCTCGGATTCCATTGAGGAACTTGTGTTCCTCGTCACGCTCGCTGTGTCCTCTCTCGTCTTCGATGCAACGGACACATCCTCCTGTTAAACTCTTATCTCACTAAGATTGGCAAAATCTAGAATCCTTCATGCAGCGCCTGCGGTCATCCGACCCAGTACGCCTCTCATCTCATCTTGTATTGTCCAGCTACGGACTCTGCGCCGCTGGGTCTTTGACGACTCTCTACGACCTCTGGTCCAGACCGTTGGAAGTTTCCCAGCTTTTGGAGCTCCATGGTCTTCCGCAAAGCCCTCATCCTTTAAAAGAGGTCGGGTGACAACAACAACAACACCATGTTCCACCTAACACTACGAAAAGCTTTGTCATATGTGAATACAAGTGCCACTGTGATAGTCGGTACGTAGGGCGAACATCTAAACAACTACAAGATCGCATCAACCAACATGTTCCGCCATGGTTAAGACAGCAATTGACCCGTCCATGCCGATCTCAACCACACAGATCGTGCAAACGAAACGATACTAAACCGGACTGTGACTCTGCCATTGGTCAGCATCTTTTCGAAAATGAACAATGTGCATTAAACTATGATGACATGCGGTTTTCAATCCTCGCGACAGCACGCAGCTTTTTCCACCTTAATCTTTTAGAGGGTGCTTATATCAAGACTCTGCGCCCGGTGCTATGCACACAGAAAAGAGTTTGCATACACTCTCAAACTCTTTCGATAATCGCGGCGTTCCTAATTTCGAAATCTCTTTCTTTGACGCGCTTTACAATACTAGCGCTATCATTGGCTTGTCTTGATTGCCTAACGTCCAAATTAATCACGTAAAACACTTATTCACTCTAGCTCTTCCTTTTTAAAGCAATACCGCCACTGATGAGAGCGTCACGAAGAGCATATGGCTCAAACAACTTTTTTCAAAGCTATATTAGAAGATATTTAGGTTTAATAGTTAAGAAAGATAAAGATGACATCTGAGCATTTGTACAAACTACAAAGGGTGTCAAACAGTTTAACACGGCTTTTTTTACTGTTTCTAGTTTTTTGTTCTAGTTCTTTTTCTACTATCTAGAAAACTTTTAAGATAAATAAATATTTTCAATTGAAATCAAAATCTTCATTGGCTTTGTGCTCAAATGTTGTATACAAATTTACAGTGCTGTTCATAATTCAGGAGCCACTTTGCGAATATGCTTGTTTTGAGAGTTCAGAGTACAATTTAACTTATTTGTATTACTTGAATGTGTACATGTTACATATTTTTGTGAAGGATTTATTTCAGTTATATCAATGACATATTTGCCTTCATCAAATATTGATTTTTCTAAGCCAAAATGCATTCCATAAAGTAACATCAAGCATAAAACTCATTTTGTTCATTGGTAACAGTAATGCAAAACATTATTATAGTGAACTGCATTTGAAGAAAATGAGGATAGTATAATTGATAAAAACCTTAGGTCACATCATGCTCCCACCACGATTTGCCCTTTGTGACAATCCATGCGACTGTTTTGCCTACCCTTAGGTGTACCTGAAAACGTCGTGGTTAGGGTTTGGGCAAAGAATTTAACCTTAGGTGTATAGTGTAAATAAAAATATTGTAATACGTTAGGTAAATTTTTCAGGTTTCTCAATATGGAACTTCCGCTCACCATCAATAGTCACACTTGGGTACCTAGACCTACCAAGTATAGCATTTTTGGAAAAAATGCAATTTTCACTTTTGATGCAATCGGGATTATGTAATGGACTTACCAAACAATAGTCTTTCTTTTCAAAGAACAGTAGCCCTGCAAGGATCGTTTGATCTGATTGAGGTTGAGTAATGTTTCGTTGCCGATATATGATTTTTAATCACCATTTTGAAGCGTCGAGGTGGCAAACTGACCAGTTTTGTAAGCTCTTCAGTGAAATCACTGGTAACTAGCAACTTGTTCGGTAAGCTTCTTTATTTTCGGTTTGTTTTTGGATACTATGCAGCTTACTCTATACCATTAATTTTCAATGGGATTTAAATCTGAAGATTGGGCGGGCCAATCCAGTTTTTGAACTTCCTGGGCTCTGCACCACTGCTGCACTTTTTTAGCAAGATGGCACGGCGCATTGTCATCTTGAAAAATCCAGCTGTCATCAGAAAACAAAGAACGTGCACTGGGCAGTATTTTCTTCTCCAGAACATCAATGTACTTTGAGCCGTTCATCATTCTTGATACCAGTTCAAGCCTACCAATTCCGTTTGCTGCCATGCAACCCGAACCATAATTGACTGAGGATGATTGAAGGTCGGTGAGATGTAATATGGCCGATACTCTTCCTCACGTTTTCTTGTCACAACTGTTGCCAGCATGATTGTCTATGGTAAAAGTCGACTCATCACTGAACAGAACTTTTCTCCACTTCTTACAGGTCATTTAGCGTGAGAACGAGCCTACTCTAATAGACGTTTCCTCTGTTTTTCTTTCAACAATAGCTTCATTCTAGCCTTGCATCCTCGAAGACCATTTTCCAGCAACCTTCTCCTCACTGTAGGAAAAGACTATTCAACACCAGGACTGTCCTTTAGCTTTCTGGCCAACTGACTTGGAAGTGTGTCAAAGAAAGCCTGACCAGAGTTTTATCCGATCTTTTTGAGGATTTCCGCTTTCTTCCAAATTGAGGCTGACATTTTAGACTCTCCTGTACACCTTTACGAGATATATCAGTCTCTTCTGCAAAAAATCTCTAAAATTTCCCTTTATTATAAAGACAAGCTATCACCCCTCATGTTTCTGCAATAATCTGCATGAAACCCATGATGATTAAATAAACACAAAAATGAAAATCAAGAAAAGTTTTGTCATTGTGATGTCATAAAGGGCAAATCGTGGTGGGAGCATGATGTGACCTAAGGTTTTTACAATGCACAATAATACTATCCTCATTTTTTTTATATGCACTTCACTATAATAATGTTTTGCATTACTGTTACCAATGAACAAAATGAGTTTTATGCATGATGTCACATTATGGAATGCATTTCGGCTCAGAAAATAAATGTTTGAAGAAGGCAAATGTCGGTGAAATAACTGCAATAAATACTTCGCAAAAATATATAAGATTTACACATTCAAGTAATACAAATAGGTTAAATTGTACTCTGAACTCTCAAAATACGCATTTTCATACAGTGGCTCCTGAATTACAAAAAGCACTGTACTTGCTTGTGTGATACGAAGCAGACACACATCGGTATGTCCTCCAGGCATTTCGACAACAGGGTTAGGGAGCATCTCAATTTCAACAGTTTACAAAATAGTGCATTCAAAGACCACATGTCATGTAATAGTTGTCCCGAAATAGGATTTGAGTAGGACGATTTAAGTATCATTAGGAAATATGATTCTGATTATCACACTAATATTTACGAAGCCTTGTAAATAAAGAAACATACTCCCAATCTTTACCGACAACTTTATGCTGGAGGTGCGTCTTTTCTGCTTCAGTTGTTTCAATTCTGTTTTATACCGGTTCTCCTTCAAACATTTGCTATCTGCTTTACGGCTAGCTGATTGATTGCTTTGTATTACTAAATGCGGACTGATTGCTTAGAGCTTGCAAGATAAGAGATTGTGCGGTTTAATCTAACTTCAATTTATATTGATTCATTCTGTAAAGTATTGTAACGACATAGTGTGAATATTTCAAAACTCTTTTAAGCTTTGTTGTTGTTACCCGACCCCTTCCGAGGGATGGGGGCATGGCGGAAGACCATGGGGCCCCAGAAGCCGGACAACTCCCCAGGGCTCAAACTAAAGGTCTTAAGAGAGACAGAGAGTTGCCAAAAAGCAATCGGTGCAAAGAGTCGGTAGCTGGACAATGCAGAATGAGATGAGAGGTGTCCTGGGACGGGTGTCCACAGGCGCTGCACAAAGGATTCTCGATTCTTCCAATCCTGAAGAGATAAGAGGTTAACAGGAGGCTATGTCCGTTGCAGCGTAGACGACAGATGACACAGCGAACGTGACGAGGGAGCACAAGTTCCTCGGTGGAAATCGAGGGAACCTGTGTCTCGAAGAATTTAGATGAGACAGTACGCCTCCAGTCCGAGAAAAGATAAGAGTGAATTCGAGAGATAAGAGGTGAGAGACTACAAGGGATTGCAAAGGGCGCAAGTAGCGCTCCCCGTCTGGCCAGCTCATCAGCCGCATCGTACCCCAGGAGAAACGACTGTCCGGAGACCCATCGTAGCCTGATAAAACAAGAGAGAGAAGACAGTTCCTGCCAGATCTGCCGCAGAGTTTGTGGTAGAAGGAAAGATGGAGGAGAGGACAGGAAGGTGAGGACAGAACAAGAGTCAGATAGGAGAAGAAGAGAAATGACAGGCTTGATGGTGGTGCCGAGACTAGCAAAGAGCGTGCAGAATGGCGCAGGCTTCAGCGGAAAAACTTGAGCATACTGGGACTGCCGAAAAGGAAAGAGTGGCCTCAGTGCCACAGAGAGAGCAGTTGGAAAGTTCGCCAGAGACGCCTTTGCCAAAAGGAACAGAGCCGTCTGTCCAGAGAACCAGATCATGAGGGGAGAGAGAGTCAAGGAGAACGAGAGCCACACCTTGGCGAGAGAGAGGGAGAACAGAGCAGGAGCATGAGAAGGGAAGAGTGGACTCTACGGTGAACGAAGGCAGATTCCAAAGAGGAAAGGGAGGGTAAGCAAGAAGAGCATTCCTAGAACAAGTAGAAGGAAGCATGAGTGGACGCAAAAGCTTTCCAAAACGACCTTTAGAGTCTTGGTTTCACTCCATGTTTGGCCAAACCTGAAATGGAAAAGGAGGTTGGGAGACGAAGGACCCGCTCATAAGACGAAAGAATAAAATGAGTCAGGGTGACTCGTAGGGGAAGTAGAGAAGCCTCGGAGAGAAGAAGTGGAATAAGGGGAGGACTAGAGGGAGCCGGTGATGGCGCGACTGGCCGCACGGTGGATGCGTTCCAATTTGATGATATTGGTAGCGCTTAGGAACGGAAACCATCCGCATGAAGCATATCTGAGAAGGGACCGAAGAAAGGATTTATACAGAATAGAGAGGGACTCCTTAGAGGGGCCCCATGAGGAAGCAGAGATACAGCGTAAGGCCTTGAGACGTGGGAAGAACTTGGCCTTCTGCGAAGATACATGCTTAGTAAAGGAAAGAGTGCGATCGAAAGTGACCCCGAGAAAAGTTGGAGTGGGATTGAAACGGAGGCGGGAGCCGAGTAAAAGGAATTGGGCCGGAGTTGGGCTTGGTGGGGGTCGACTGAGAAGAAGCAGGCCTCACACTTGCTCGGATTGAGAGGAAGACACCAGTACTCAGACTAGCGCTCCAATCGAAACAGAGCTCCTTGTGTGGCCTCCACCACAGTGGGGACCGAGTGAGTGGAGGACCAAATGGCCAGATCGTCAGCGTAAAGAGAGCAGCTGACGGAAGAAGGCAGATCATTGATGAAGAGAAAAGTACAGGGCCAAGAACGGATGCTTGCGTAACACCTCGACGGACTCGAAAGGAACGACTTTTGTGATTTTAATAAACCACGAAAGCGCGCCTATCAGAAAGAAAAGATTTAGAGTCCAACGAGCAAAGCAAGGAGGGAGGCCAGCCGAAATCAGTTTGTGGAAAAGGGCGGGATGCCAGACAGAGTCAAACGCTTTGAAGAAATCAATAGTAGAGAGGATTGTCCGAGAGCCCGGCCTGGGTTTGTTAAATCCACCCGAAATGGACTGAGAACGGAACAGAATTTGATCTAGTGTAGACCCTCCAGGGCGGAAATCGGCCTGGCGGGGAGAAAGAATGGAATTAGGTTCCAGAAAAAAGAGTAGACGAGATAGAATGGTGCGTTCAAAAAGCTTTGATACAAAGTCCAGGAAATGCAAGGAAGCAAAGACCAGGAAACATTGAAAATGTGAAGAAGAAAATCCATGCCAGAGCAAGGAAGGTGCTTTAACAGGGGATAGGCAACGTTGTCTGGGCCAGTGGCAGTGGACGAGGAGAAGTTGGAGGCAGCCGCAAGAAATTCAGCGGGAGAGAAAGGGGAGCAAAAGGATGAGTGAGACTCTTCAGTGTACGTGGCTCGGCGGAGCTCAGAGAGGTAGCCTCTGGCTCTGCTACGCAGAGCCTTTGGCTGAGAAACGTAAAAGTGGGATCTTAGGAAGACGGCGTAAACCGAAGCCGATTCCCTGGTAGAAGAACAGTTCATGAAGTTAGGAGAGGAGGAAGACGAAGAAAATGAGCCAGCGACAGAGCGAAGAAAAAAATAAACAGATTTAGGATTAGATTTGGGCAAGAGAGAAGAGCAAGTCGTCTGCCATGCCTCAGCTTTGGCCTTGGTGATGACAGACGAGGCACGCCGGCAAGCAGAGATGTAAGCCTGGCGATCTTCATCACGTCTGTGAGCGGCAGCAAAAGCCTTGCATCTTTCACTAACCGCTTCTTTCACTTCAGCGGACCACCAGGCTTTAGGAAGGCGTTTGATGCGGCCGAAAGGAATGGAAAATTTGGCCGCATTCAGTGCCAGAGAGGCAAAGAGAGCAGCGGCAGGGGAAAGAGAAAGAGACGAGTATTCCTATGCAGAAGGACAGTGAGAGTCAAAGTACAAGGCAAAGTCATCCCACCGACCTTTTTGAAAATTGAAGTAGGGGGGCGCTCGTTGGGGTGAAATACCGGAGAGAGAGGGACAGTTGGAAGAATTGGTAGGTGATCAGAACCCAATTCCTAAAGCACCTCCCAAGAGCAGGAAAGAGCAAGAGAGGAGTGACCAAGGAAAATGTCAGGAGAGGAGCGACTGCCAAAGGAGCGATGGAGAAAAGTAGGCGTGTCAGGTTCATTGAGAGGGAGGAGGTCAAAAGAGATGATCCAGCCGAATAATCGAAGTACCTCTTAAGTCACAGAGGGGGTGATGGCAGATGAAGTCCCCAGAATGAAGAGATTTCTGGAGGAGGAAAGAGCGGAAGGAGAAAAGGAGTCGGTTCTGCCATCCGTCGGAGAAGAGTGAATAAGGGAAGCATACACATTAAGGAATGATAGTGAGGAGGAGTTGTTTAGAGAGATGTTGACCCCTACATAATCAGAGTAAAAGAGGTCAAGCAAAGAAAAAGAGGTAGAAAGTTCAGAGAAAGATAAGTCCTGTCGGACGAAAATGATGACGCCGCCGCTAGCGTGCGTGGCATTACGAGAGAGAATACCAGACTGGGAGTGAGTGCGATCAGATCGCAGAGAAGAGAAACCAAAAATCCGGAAAGAAGAAGATGAGTTAAGATTGGATTCCTGGATACAGATAAGGTCAATGGGATGAGACGAAAGAAAGTGAAGTAGTTCAGTGCTCCTAGCTCGAAGACCACCTGAATTCCATTGAAGAACCCTGAGGAAGTCAGGGGAGGGGGGAGAAAAAGCAGGAGGGATAGAAGGGCAGCCAGGAGCAAGAGGCGGAGATCAGGGGGCAGAGGGAGAAGATACAAAATGGGCAAAAGGGGAATAAGAAGTTTGAAGGCGAGGGTAGGGCGGGAGTGCAGGATTAGCAAACGGGGGCAAGATTGTACAGTGGAAGTATAGATGCTGGAGGAGACCTGGGAGAAAGTCACAGTGTTACAAGTGGGGACGGAGCAGGGGGGGCAGCTCCAGGAGTGAGAGCTGCCAAGAGTTCTAAATTTGTAGGTGGAGAGTTGTGAGCACCTTAGATGGACCCATTTAGAGCAAGCGCAGCATTGCACTCACTTGCCCAGCCAGGTCACAT
Source organism: Trididemnum clinides (assembly GCA_963675345.1). Taxonomy (NCBI): domain Eukaryota; kingdom Metazoa; phylum Chordata; class Ascidiacea; order Aplousobranchia; family Didemnidae; genus Trididemnum; species Trididemnum clinides. The sequence continues at coordinate 14,513,939 of OY776295.1, forward strand.
TTCCAGCGCACACAGAGCAGGGAAAGATGGAGCCAGGGTTGGGATGAACGTTATCGCTCATCAAGAGAAGGAGGAGAATGAGGAGACGGATAAGGGCAAGAAAACGGCAGGAGAAAATAGAAGACTGGCGACCGATTTTAAAGATGCTGTGTGCTGCCCTTCTGCGGTCGTTCAGGGGGCAGCAAGGAAAAAAAATAAAGGGGAGTACCCGGGGTAACTGGGACCCTCGGGATGGCCACAGCCATTTCGACCCAACTCAAACGGGGTCGGGGATCGCACCACCACGTTGAGGCGGCTGTTGATTGGTGCAGCTTTTAACCTTTGCGTACCTTTACCTGAAAGCATAGCGTAGTAGTTTCTGACAATACCTAATAATGAAATGTGTCATAATTTATGTAAAGCTATATGAGCTATTATTATTTAGGAAAGCTAAAGAGGGGTAGTGTTAAGCCGAAAACGTTCGTTTATGAGTTAATGAGTAAAATGTTATGGCTGCTTGCTTTTGCTTACTATATATCAATCACTTTAGCGTTTTTCCAAAACTTTGATTTTATACCCCCCTGCACTTATAAAAGTTTGAGAAATTATTGGCTGTTTATAGGTAACAGCAATCTTAACTTAGATACAGGAAAGTTGGAATTAAGGGAGCACAGTTAATGATACCCAAAGTTTGAGAAAAAATTGATAAAAAAAATATTCTTTATCGCTGTGTAAAACCGCACCTATGGAGGGAAATCTTGGCAAAAAATTGAGATATTGGAACAATGGAGTAATCACATGCAACATATTTGAGAAATAGGAAGGCCTCTTTAGTCATATTGCGGGACCAAGACATACAGGTGCAATCAAGAAACTTATTTTCACTAATATCATTACGAGGGCTGTTGCCTCAAACCGTGAAATAAGCCTGCCGCCAAGTGACGTATTTTTGTAATCGCAAAACAAATAGCATTTACTTATGGAAAGGAACGAATAAAATTTGTGAAATGATAAAGAGTTTTTGAGTAAGACCAGTCTTAATAATGACAATTATTGGCAATAGGAGCGATGCCCTTATTTATACCAACTTTTCGTAACTGCCCTCAGAAATGCAACTTGAGTAAAGCCGGCGCAGCAGGCAGAACAGACACATCTAACCTAACAAAACCGACTGGTAGCCCAGCCAGGCGACGCTGGGTAGTATCTGAAAAACCTGCCTTTTAATGCAAACAGTGAAGCGTCTGTTAGTTTTAAAAATTTTGGCATGCAATGCCTACCAACGATACATAGGCCAGTTCTAGCTCTGGTAATAGCAACGTTGATTTGATGAGGATCTGATACGAATCCAATGAATTTGCGCCTCCACTGTATGTTCGCACGTTCTTTCATTACTGGGTCAGGCAGAGATCGGACAGTCGATAAAATAACGTAGTCATTTTCACTTCCTAGAAAACAAAAACAATCAAGCTCTGTTAACATGGTATAGCTGATGACAATGAATGCCATTTTTTAGGGGGAAAAGTGAATAAAAGCACAGGATAGAATGGAACAAAATTCCAGACTGAAAACTCTATCAATCAATATATTTTTGGGTTGTCACGAAAAGTGATAGCCATTTCGAAAAATACGTAGATAGAACCTGGTAGCTGCACCACCAACGAAGCGAACTGCAGTTGGTGGGTATCAAATAGTTGCCAGATAAGGCCGACAAGCATGAAAAGGGTATGGGGTATACTCATGGAGAGCAGATTTTTGTACTTCATTATTATGACAGTAGTTTTAAAAGGTCCACACGTCCTAATCACAAAGTAGAATCGGCAATAGTAATAATCCCACCAAAAGGTAAACCTTCAAGAGGGATTCAAACCCATCACCAGCAACGGTTGAAGAGCTTCGTTCATGACAGGATCGCCTTAAAACTTGAGTCTTAACAATTCTAAACTATGTTTGTTACAGCAAAGCAAAGCGACTTACCACATTGCAGCGCAGGTCTTCACGTAAAACAAAATTTAAACAAAAAGTTTGCAAAACTGTTTCGGTTTTGAAAACAAATAGTTTTAGGAAAGTAAGTGCTGCTTATAGGGGAAAACAGTAAGGACGTCTATCACCTTTAAATAGACTCTAAGTTTGCTAATTAACACTTTGAATATTTGTACCTTGACTGGTTACAACTGTTCCAACATGAACATCTTTCAATTGTGAGCGTTCATTCGAAATCAAATCCTTGATCTTTCTCACTTGAGAACTGTACGGAGATAACACCATGATGCTTGAAAGTGGAACTTTTTTTTGAGACAAGTAAAATATTATCCTGATCTGCAAATTAAAAAGAAATTGATAAACTAATATTTGGAAAACAAACGCATTTTATTCAATGCCGTGATAAAGATTCTAATCGGTATTCTACGTCAAAGGCTAATGACATTGCTCTGGCTCTTAAGAATTGCACTTTTCTAGATTTTCCTTCACTTGTCAAAAAGGCAATGTGCTAGCAGTAGCGGCAACCCCAAGGCGGGTCTGAACAAAAATTGCGTTAAGTATAACCGCTAAGGGTTGACAGCAAGAGGAGGACAAAAATATAACTACTGCATAAGTTTACATAACGACAAAGTTGCTAATGAACATTCGTCTTACCACCACTCTTGCCTCTTTTTCATTGAATCGTGAAAATTCTCCGCCGGCAGCTAAACCGAAGTTTGTGTTTTCGGTTCCAACCACGTGGCAGAATATTGCTGAATTGGTGCTGTTTGCGGGATATCGTAAATGACAGATTTGATCTCGTTCTCGATCAACAACGGACTTATCGGTAGTTAATTTGTCCTTGTAAAACTGCTTGGAAGGAAATTGACATATACCTGGATCCTACAAAATTGTTAATATGCAGGTTACTCCTTCCGAATCTTAATAGATAGCTTCTACCAAGTCGAGGACTTTTTTTCATCCATCTTTAAATTTTTTCCGTATATATTGCTTGCGTATAAAGCAGTATTGCAAACAGTTTGACATTTATTTTCTTCAAACCAAATAGCCAACAGTCATCAGATAGGCTAACCTTCCTCTACCCAAAACATCTCATAATACACAGATTATCAAAATGGGGTCATATTTGACCCCAATCATCTTTTTTCTTAAACATGTAACCATAGTTATTAAATCGCGAATAATGAATAAAAATTCTATTCTGAAACTTATAAAGCTTTATTTAGAAATATCCATGTACCAAAACTTATATGTATGAAAAGAAAAACAAACTTTCAGAGAACATAACATGATAGCTACAAAAAATTAAGCATCACAGTTCACACAAGTTGTCACATTGGATTCTGTAGGTTCAGGGCAAATGTATGCAGAACATAACGAACACTTAGCACTATATTTGGGCAAAATGCACGGCAATTTCTTTTCCCCAATGACCCCAGAGCGTGAAATTTTGCAATAATTCTTAAACTAATACCGCTCCATCCCGAAATGGGGTCATAAATGACCCCAAGCACTTAAAAACGTCATAACTAGTAAAATAAGACAGTGATTCTATTGAAACTTTCTCTCAATGTTTTTACACTTTATTTCAGGAAGAAAATTATAATTTTGCAGAAATTTAAGCGGTAGTTTAAAGACTATTACAAAATTTCACGCTCCGGGGTCATTTCTGATCCCATTTTGGGTCCAGGAAGGTTAAAGCGCGGATTTCATAGCGACAATGATCGTTGATTTACGCCCCACAATAATGACAGCATTTCTGTTTGTTTCGCAAAATGTACTGCACCGTTATTTTCTTTATCTGATGGTTTGCAATAGCTGACTAATCAAAATAACATTAGGCAATAAAAAAAAAACGCCAAACATTGTTAATTAGGTCTTGATAAATATCAACAGCGAAAATGCCTTAACAGATATGCTGGAGTAACGCTCAAAGAATGCTAGCATGGCCTATAATCAATTCACCTCGTGAAAAAACGTACCATTCTATATTGTATTGTCAGCATTCCTGCAAACTCATGGAGTCTTTCAAACATTGAAATACCGAGACCGCATTCTCTGGCACGATTGCATTGAATGATAGGCTGCAGTTGCATGTGATCGCCAATCAATACAACCTGTTAAAGCGAGCTGGATTTATACATATGTCACCAATCGGGACGGCTACTTTCCAGCTAAGTCGAAGTAAAAAGCATTGGTTCAACCGACTTCGTCTCAAGAAAAATTAAGAGTATACAGTACGAGTAGCCAATAAAAATTGGAAGTTTTTGTGAGTACCGGTGCTGTGTTCATTGCTTGATAGAAAAGATATTTACACGCTGCTGCTATATGTGTTTATAGTTGGCAGGGGTTACAAAAAAGATTTTTATGTTTGTATCTTCAATTTTTTATCCATTGTTTCCTTATTACCTTGTACTTACCACCATGTTCCCTGATCCTCCATAATTAATGACTGGTTACAACCCAAAAATTACCAAGCTCCCCTGGTCCTCCGTAATTGAAGACAGGAAGTAAGAAACAAGGAAGAAGAAGCAAGGGCTGTATTGGGAGATAAATTTGATAATACGCTGTACCGAATTGGAGAAAAAACTGGTCACTACAGTGTTGGGATAATGGTAAAAAAAGAACTGATGAAGCAAGTGATAGAAGAGGAAAAAGTATCTTCCAGAACTATTATGATGAAACTGGTAGTAAATAAGTATATTATCTGTTATATCGGTGTACGTCCCACAGTGTAGCAGAATCGAGGAGAAAAGAAGGCTTTTTATGCTGGGCTGAATGCTGTAGTAACGGCCCAAGATAAAACAAGCATCATCATGGAAACTTCAGTGGACATGTTGGGAGTTCTGCTGATGGTTATATTGGAGTTCATGGTGGTAATGGATGGTGAAAGTGCTGACAGTCTGAATATGATCACCGAAAACACGTTTTTTAAAAAATAGATGCGGAATAATTGATCTGCAAATCCAGTAAACATTCAACTGTGGTAAGTAATATGCTTGTCTATAGGAATACACTAATTCTCTCTGATGAGAATTAGAAACATGAAAATAGTACCGGGTGAAGAATGCCTACACAACATAAACTACTAGTTACAAACATTAAATTGGCTAAAGTAATTTATTCAAAAAATACGGCCAAAAAGCAAATCACGCTGTGGAGGCTGAGCGATGAAAAAATTAGGAAAAAAATGGAGAAAGAAGTGGAGCAAGCAAGCCTATATCAAGTGGAAACTTGGGATGAATGGAATAAAGGAATAACGGAGGTGACCAAGGAAGTGCGTGGAGTAACAAATAGACCCATTAAAAGAAAAACATCCGGGTAGTGAAATGAACAAGTGGCAAAGGCAGTCAAAGAGAAAAACCTTCTCTATAAGCGATGGCAAAACAAGAAGGGCAGGAAATCAAAGCAACAGTATTGGATCAAAAAAAAAGAAGTTAAACGCATTGTTGCTGCAGCAGAAGAAGCGGAAATACAGCTACGAGGAAAAGACTGCTTTTACAAAAAAAAGGACTTCCAAGAATCCTCAAAATGGCTCAACAAGCAAGGAAAAACAAAACTGATAATTTAGGAGCACCACGCATTCCAGGAAAAGATGAGCATTTAAAGATATGTTTGAAAAATAAAAATGTGGTTAGAATACGTGAAAACACAGCTAAACACCAAAAACGATTGTAGTGGAAAATCAGATACGCCAGAAAGAATGGAATTTAAACAATAAATGTGAAAAAAACAAAGACTTTTGATACTGAGTAGCGAACTATATCTAAATTTACGGTTGACCCTTGTGCAGTATGTGAGAAAAAGTGGGTTGCAACTCCACCAAGTATGTTGAATGCAGCGAACCCACTGTACAGTCTAAAGCACAATTCTGTCTGTGTGTCTGTTTTAACTCCTCTAAAACTGCTAGGCCTAAAAACATTAAGAAACGCCAGTACCGGCAGTACATTTTTACTATTCTTTCCTAAACGCATCGTTTTTGGTATTATCTATCAAATTTTTCAAAAAAATTCATCGAAAAATGAAGTTTCTAAACATTTTACAAAGTAGCCTACTCCAAGCAAAAACTTGGTGATCCCTCTACAAAAAGTGAGGGGTAAAGATGGTTGTTTTATTGTTTGCAACAAAATATTAGTATCGAGCTACATATCATCTAAGTGCTTCATTTTGAGTTAGTTTGCTTTTGTACGGGTGCGTTTATGTCACGACCAAGCATGAGCACAGCCAAAGGCTTTAGGTGGTTAAAACAGACAGTTTGTGATCTCCAGGAGCGACTTAGATAAAGAAACGCTTAAATGTTTATTAAATTGCTCAGCGTGCTCGGGACACGTCTCAGCCGGCATCCAAATTAATTTGTCTCTGAAGTATGATGTTTTTAATTCTTCTGGGACGCATGCTAGACATTCAGATTTTCGCAGCTAAAACTAAGAAATACTCAGACTCCGTATCGTTTTTCTACATCTTGTTAAAACAGCGGTCTGGAATGTATTTCTTCAAACATTTATAACAAAATTTTGTATGCTTACAATCTATTTACAGCCATTAGTTAAAAATGTTCATGTAGTTACTCTAACCTCGTATTGAACTTGTAATTTGGAACATTTTAAAAAACTTTTTAGGTAAACAAAGTCAAACTAAAGCACTTTTCAGTGTTGAATGTCCAAAACAGGGGTGCGCAAAGTGCGGTCTGTCAAGACTTCGCATTAGTGAAGTGTAACCCGTACCGCAAAAACTTTGTGCACCTTCTGGTAAAATAAAAATACCATAATGTATAATCCATATAGGACACAACTCGTATCCTAAAACTTTGACCAGATCTGGACAATTGTATAATTGGCTCCCTCCCAGAAATCTAGTAAGACAACTTATAAACATTTTAAACTCTTTCCCGACCTCTAGTGCTTACCCCGCAATTCCTCCCTACAATCCGCACCTCTTACAATATCCACCTCCAGGGACAATATCCACCTCATCTCCTCACTAACAACACACTCAGTACCTAACAAACAAAAAATCCTCTACAAACTCATGACGTCACTACTAAACGACGCCAAATTGATCATCATATACTATTGCCGTCTGAGCGCTTAACTTCGGCTTTTCTAACTGCATTCATGCCAGGAACAAGCAATATGCGCGCAGTTAGAGAATTTAGGTGGTACAAATTATCACCCAATGGATAGTTGTGAAAGTATTAACATAAAGTTTAACTTATTTACACAGCAAAATCACGCTCCGCAACAAAATTATCGTTTTTTAAAACGCAATCGATAAAAAACAATTTAATTGGGGGGAAAGTTGCGCATAGCCACGAAGTATCTTCCAAGTTTTCTGATCCCCTGGCAACGTCTTATTTGCTGCGTTTCCACCATGAGCGTCCTTAAACTTAATAAACTTTTTTAGGCTAAATTGAGCAAGTGCTTGAATTAAAAGCATATTGTAGAAGGGAGTCAATGTATTTTCAGGATTAAGCTATTAAATATTAGGATCACTACTTATCGACTTAGCCGCAACTGTAGGGATATTTGTATGAGCTAACACCTCGGGCTGGGCGCATGTTGCTGGTATAAACGTAGCTAGGCATATAATAATCTATAATAAATTTGGGTTTGTATGCCCAAATTTATTATGGATTATTATATGTCCATAATAAATTTGGGCATACCAACCCAAAATCAAACACTGGCGGCAAAATTATGACAACAGCAGCCTTCTTATCAGTAATGTAGCGTCTAAAAATATCGGTTCAGCCGACTTCACCGAATTGATATTTGTGAGAGCAGTAATAAAAAGTTTGTGTTGTTGGCATAGCCAATTGTCGTTCCAAAATCAACAGTACCGTTCCTTTAAAGAAAACCGATTAAGCCTTTAAAAAAACATTACCAGGGGGTTGCGCATAGCCGCCATTTTTTTCCAAAGTTTCTGGAATTCGTCGCTACATCTTACTTGACTTGTTTGGTATGTAGGAACTGCACTTGCTCGCAATTGAAACAGCAAAAGATTTCAAAAAGGTTTATTTGTTCATTTTATAAAGTGCATAGAAGTAAAATTTCAAAATTATGGGTAGGTAAAGACCCAAACAAATTTACCATCAGCTGTTAATTATAACGTCACGTGACATCACAAAAAGTAAGGTTTGTTTAAGTTGGTAAGATACTGGCTTTGCTTAAGCCAAAAACCGTTTTTCCCGGTCCAAAAACGTGATTTATAAAAATTATCTTTGATGACGTCATTGTGACACCACGAACCCCCATTTAACACTCAGCCTAAAAAATGTAATCAATCGTGCTAAGTTTGATGTTAGTACTACTGGCAGTTTCGGGGGAGTTAAGACAGACAGACACAGGGACAGAATTTCGCTTTACATATTAGATTCCTGATAATACTCATCACTCATCTTGACGCCCTCTCCTCCCCCAAAACTTTTAAATATTATGCTTCCATGCACTTCATAAAATAAACAAATATAACTTTTCGAAACCTTTGGCTATTTAAGTTGAGAGGAACTCCAGTTCCTAAAGTGCGCCTATGCTGAGAACAAAGCAAGCAACAATTAGCCGTGGACTCCACAACGTTAATATGTGTATTGTGTTATCAGCCACGCACCGGTCTACGTAAAACTACAAAATGTTAGCTGCTTACAAGAGCATAGTGGTTTTAATAAGTGGGGTGGCTACAAACAATTTCATTTTTTTGTAAAGGGGGGGGGGGGGGGGGCTCAGTCATATTATCAAGGAATCTTATTACATATGTGGCACTACTTTATTTGGCAAGATTTGTTACCTCACGGGGGTGAGTGCCATAAAGGAGTTTCTGATATCACGATGACGTCACAATGGAATAACTCTGTTTTTATAATTCGAGAGGGCTTCACTAAGTAGTAAAACATGCATACCACCAAATAAATAATTTTTGTTATCGTAAACAAAAGCCATTACTTTTAAAGAGAGTTTCTAAGACCTCTCTTAATTGAAAATAACAGTACCGTAATCGGGATTACAGGCATGTGGGCGACGACCCCATTAGTACTAATTTATTGTTTATGGTCATAAAACATGATTTGATTGAAGCCGGCTAAGCCGGCAGAACTGGTGATATTAACCCGACAGTACTGACTGGTAGCCATGCCGCGCGACGCCTGTTAGTGGGTTCACAAAAATGCACGAGAAAACAAAGGGATTAATTACGAGTAAAAATTTTTAAATGGAAAAGTTGCCAAGCATTTGTGACAAAGAATGCTGAAAAAAAACTAAATCTGGACGGAGACAAATTAGAAATTGAAGAAAAAATCTGCTACTAGGGAATGTACTGTGCATGGATGACAGAATGCATGATTCTATGGTGTTGAGAATAAAAGCTGAACGGAACAAATTCAAGTAGGTATTTGCTATTCTGTGTAGAAGGGGGCTATCTCAAAGAATGAAAGACATAGTCCATAAAATCTGTGTAAGAAGTGCGATGAGTTATAGAGAACCTAGGCAATGAGAATCGAGGATATAAACAGATTGGAAATCAGTGAAATGAAAATGGTCCAAATGATTCGAGCAAAAACTTTAAAGGATAAGATCAGAAATGAATGAATCCGAGATAAAACACGAGTTGAAAGTATTACGGAAGTTATGAGAAGTCAACGACTGGGGTGGTACACGCACATGGAAAGAATGAGTAAAGATGATGCACCGACCATGGCAAGAAAAATTCTCGTTCACGGAAAAAGATAGGCAGACTGAAGAAGAGGTTGGTAGAACTGATAAGAGATGGCATCAGAGGAGGAACACTGGACGGAGTTGATCACCAGAACAGGGGTGCTTGACGAAAAGGCTGAAAAACCGTTAGACCCCGCAGGCAGAGACAAACAAAGAGACAAATGGATGATGATGATATGAGAGGTTTTTGTCAAGTGATAGTAAGTTCTGCTGATCTCCGTAAGGTAAAAGTATCTCTCAAAATAAAAATCTTTTTCAACATCTGAAGTTGCTGAAAGCTCCAAGTATGGCGATTAATCGCAAGGGCCATAACACAAGATGAAACTTTTTGTCGATATTTACAAAATTTATTTAAAAAATACGTAATAGGACTGGTGTTGAAGCGTACTGTCAAAAGTAGGAAACCAGAAAATTTAACGCGTCAAAAATTAATCAAACATTGCGACGATATATCAGATTAAATTGCATGAAATTTGTTGCATCGGAAGAAGCGAGTAAATACTTTCCGTAAAAGCTCTCAACCGTTTCTTCACACAGGGTACCTCTTGAAAAACTATCGTCCATTACAGACGTCATCTTAACAACGAGATCAATAAATTTTAAATATGATCAGTCCACTGGCTTTTGTGTGAGCTTAAAATTGATTTCCTTCGTTAAAATATACGAATTAAAAAAAATTAGACCTTAATAACACTCGCTCTAAAGCGATGATCAATGGTTCTAAATCACATGTTTCAACGCCCAGTAGTTTCGAAAGTTTCGCAAAAGCGAAACAACGGCACGCAGAATTGTAGTTTGTTATCGAAATACACAGGATGCAGTTGGTTGCAAAAATACGTTTATAGCTACAGAATCACCTGAGCTCAGCTTCGCTTTGGAATTCGGGCACAGTACATTTCTACCACAGGAAGCACAAAAAAATTGCAATAAAAATTAGTTCTCCAAAAATACAGCAACACCGAAAGTAGCGACCATTGAATTCAAAACTTTCAGTTTGTAAACGCTTTATCGCGCCAAGCAACGTTGCCGACGACTTAGGTCAGCCGATCTAAGTTGACCGAATGTAAAACGATTACGCGGTGCTTCGGCGGTAAGAATAGTGAAGCTGCTCACCTAGCATGTAATAATAAATCATTATCGGTTATCAATGGCGGTTTTACGTGTTTGTGCTGGGGCTCCCAATATACATGTATTTCTACAGCTGGTTCAAAATTGCCGAGGTCTTTCTCAAAGTACTATACGTAATATGTTCTTACTTGCTTGATTGAGACTGCAAAGGGGGTTTGAATATTTCGTTTCACAAGGGGCCTTTATCCAAAAAAAGAAAACGAATTGCCATTATCACTGTAAGCTGTGTATAGTACAAGGTTTTTTCAAATATTGACTTCCAGGTCGTTGAGTGATAGAATCCAATGGAAAGAGTTATCTCGACAAAGGTTCTATGAAGTTTCGAAGAAACGAAGTACTGCTTTTAAGTATTTTTTACGAAGTATTTTTATGATGAGTTTGAGCGTGTGGCTTTAGTTTATATTTTACTAACTTGTGGTGCTTGAGAGGCCACAATAGGTGCGAGTGTTTCCGGTTCATTGCACATTCCACACTCATCAATAATGCATTGAGCAAATCGAAAATCGTTGTCCGATTCGATGCCGAGAGATCTTTTTAGCACTGCAAATATAAATTTTGTGATATCATTATCGGTTTGAAACAAAACACAGTCGTTAGCATCCTTCTGTATCGTGGGGCAATGGAGTTTCCGCCGTTTCAGTTCTTTTTTTACTGTTGGGAGCGTGGTTTAAAGTCTACTCTTCAGTCTTCAACAAGAGCTCCAAGCGCCCATAGAAGCCTGCAAATTGTGACGGGTCACATCTTATTAGCTGCAGATTGCACAGTTTGAAGCGGGCAGTAGTTTACCAATGAAACAGTATGATTCCATCCCCTGTCAAAGACAGGCCGCAGCGGTTTTGATTATGCCAATTAGAAGCTTAAAATCAGTAACTGTTCTCTTCCGCGTTGTTTCTGCTAAGTCAACATTGTTTTTCTGCCGATTCAACGGCAAAGATGTGTCATCTCCAGGGTGCGAGCCTGGGCCGAGGTTATGGAGATTTTGCAAGGCTCAAGCGCTAAATTCCGATTTTTGCTTTGTTGACATAATTCAACGAAGCGACAGCTCGAAAAACCTGGCACCAACACAGCTGCAAGAGTTGCGGTAGGATGTCATAATGTTCTGCAAACCGCCTTAGGGGCTCCGCTCCAGATTTTATGCTGGGGTCTACTTCCCTAGCCTTTACTCAATCGAGGAGTAATCCTTCAGGCAATGGAAATATTTGCTTACCCGAAATTTAAAATCAAACACAGTATTAGTGTATTAATCACAGGAAAGGGTTCAAAAACAATCAAAAACCGGTAAAATTTTTTGTTTCTCATGCAAACTCACTTAATTGAGACAAATACTTGTATCTACCTGATCAACCTTAAGGGTTTTTCACGTAGATTTTAATGAACTACATATTGCATAAAGAACCAGTTTCTCGGCGAAACATCGTAGTAACGTCTGTTTTTACAAAAATAAACCTGTGCCCAGCATCACAGAAACAGCTTCAATTAAAAACTTTTTCTAAAAGTTGCCTCCAACTGATTTAGAACGTTAATGATATGGAGAAAGATCGTCTTGGCCCACCAATTATAGTTAAACCTTTTTAAACAATTGAACAATTTATACTCAGAGCCGCTTAGGGAATGTCGGTACTGCCACTACAGAGCATTTTCAAAGATTGCTGCAGCTAATGCAAGCAGCACAACCACTGTATTTTTTCCACTTTGTGGAGCACTCTGTGAAATCCTTAAGTCTACCCTCAAAACTATTTTTCGGTCCACGCTCATTGACGTTTCTCCGCATGGTCTCTTCTTTGAATGCTACCAGCATCACCAAATCGCAGTGCTTTCACCGACCAGTTGCACTACCACCAAATGCCTCTCTTTCTCTTTTATTCCTTTTATCTTAATAAGAGTCTTTGTGCTTCCTCTGCCAGTAGGTCTGACTCTTTTCATTCCTTCGTGTTTTGAGCGAAACTTTTGTATAGCAGTCTTTCTTCTGCACCATCAAACTGGCAAAACGCGACGTAAAACCAGGAATTCCAGAAAAGGTTTTGCTTCTACTCATCTATTCATTCCCACTTTCATCATCTTGGGAACTCCCTTCCAACAACATGATGTTATTCTTTTTCGTTCACGCCATCACTCTTGATCCCCTTCTTTTTCTCATAGTCCTGCTATTTTGAAGGAAATAGAGAAGCAGAGCGACAAAATCGGAGGAAAAGAGACCTTGATGGGTTTGTCCTTTCTCCTTTAAACACGAGTGGCTACGACATTCTTGCCAAAGGCTCGCTTTGTGGCATTAAAATCGCTCTTTTCTTTTCAGCGATCCAATTTGGTTCAGTTTTCCTCTAAAACTTGCGCTATTGGTTAAGCTCTCGACTGGTTTAATAGGTGCGCTAACTCACTTGATATCATTCTCTCGGACTCGAGCTTTATTAAATAAATTTGTTTATTTTTGAATAAATTTTCCGCAACGAGGAAATTAAAACATGTAAGTAAATTCTTTACTTATCGGGTCACATGCAATGATGTAATCACGGATAGGGGAAAAATATATGATAAAGTCGTCACGACAAACCTAAAACCAACCTTGACCCATTTCCTAATACATTTTTTTCAAATATCCTGTCGGCATAAACAGTTATAATTACTACACAGCCTAAATAAATTTTTTTAAACAAAAGCTCTTTGACTGTTAACAACAAATGCGTTTCACTTGCATAATTAGGTAGCATACAGTGAATGATAGAGTTTTCGTTACAACAAAAACATCTTTCAAAACGATCAGAGCCCCCTAAAAAACGGCCGAGGGTCGCCGTTGAGATAACAATATAAAAAATGATTGTTCGGCGATAGTGCCGGTACACCAGGGGTGGTCAAACTACGGCCCGCCAAACACCTTGCACATGTGGTGTGATTTTACTGCTATTATTGTACTAATTAGTAGTACTGTGGTACTACATTCTGACAACCTATTTTTGTATTCTGTATAGGGTGATCCGAAAGTAACTCCCTATTGTAAAATAACTATAATTTATTTTTGTAATGTAATTTCTTCAATTAATGAATATGAGAATAACATAAATTGCATGGAATTTTATTTAAAATTCAATATGGGTACCATCATTCGCCACCAGCTTCTCAAATCGATCATGAACCGCATCAACTGATTTCAATTTTATTTGAAATTCAATATGGGCACCATCATTCGCTGAATTTGGAAGGGCGACCGCTTCTTTGAGTATCACTCACAGATGCTGTAGTCATGAGTTTTGCATGGCAATTCTTGATCGTCTTTGGGTCAATGTGGGCATGTCTATCCTTTATGGTTCTCCACCATCTTTGCACTTCAACAATGGATCTCCAAACTTCGTAATGTGCAGCTATCTGGGCACGTTCCTGTACAGTAAGACGTCCTGCCATTTTTATAGGGCTTTGAAATTTCAAACAAATTAACAAGAATGAAAAGCGAATTCACCTAGCAGATCTGAAATGAAAACAGAATTAATGTTTGGCAATTAAATAAATGACTCTGTTTTCATTTCAGATCTGCTAGGTGAATTCGCTTTTCATTCTTGTTAATTTGTTTGAAATTTTAAAGCCCTATAAAAATGGCAGGACGTCTTACTGTACAGGAACGTGCCCAGATAGCTGCACATTACGAAGTTTGGAGATCCATTGTTGAAGTGCAAAGATGGTGGAGAACCATAAAGGGAAGACATGCCCACATTGACCCAAAGACGATCAAGAATTGCCATGCAAAACTCATGACTACAGCATCTGTGAGTGATACTCAAAGAAGCGGTCGCCCTTCCAAATTCAGCGAATGATGGTGCCCATATTGAATTTCAAATAAAATTGAAATCAGTTGATGCGGTTCATGATCGATTTGAGAAGCTGGTGGCGAATGATGGTACCCATATTGAATTTTAAATAAAATTCCATGCAATTTATGTTATTCTCATATTCATTAATTGAAGAAATTACATTACAAAAATAAATTATAGTTATTTTACAATAGGGAGTTACTTTCGGATCACCCTGTATATTACGCAAATCGCACTGCATCCGGTTCTCCAAAGGCCAGGCAGTCCCGAATTCGGGCTTTGGATCAAAAAGTTTGGTCACCCTTGCTATAAGCCCACCAAAAGTTGCACTCGGTTTTGACGTAGAAAAATACTATAACTTTGATCGAAAATTATAAAAGCAGACCTGCTGCTGCAGCACAGGTGCAGATTATGATGTCGTGTCTCTTGAATTCCCACATCTTAGCTCTACCCACCAACGCTTTGTATTTGATGTAACTTTCGAAGTCAAGATGGTGCTCACGCTTGAATCTAAACAATGAAAAACAGCATCATTTTTTGCATACGATACGGAGTTTGCACGCTTATAACTAGCCTCATGCTTTTTGCACCAAATTAAAGTATATTGACACACTTTTTAAATTTCTTCAGTAAAAAAATATCGAAAAAAATAATACTCACAAAGAATCAAACTCGCAGATCTTTATTCCATACGGATTCTCTGATTTACGGATCAAGCGATGTAGAGTGATTGACTGAATAAGTTTGCTCGGGGATTTTTCGTCTGGATCAAGCCGCTTATCCGGCTTTATCGGATTAGGATAATCAGCTTCCTCAAAAGTCTTGGAATAAACTCTCAGGACTTTTAATTTGGAATTGAGTAGATATTCTACAGAAAAAAATAGGAAGATATAGATATTAATTAATGGAGCGTCTACAAACATTCTGAACTCTGGCCTTTAGGTCACGAAGCATACACTTCAAAATCTTGCACAAGCACCATTGGTATTCCTCATCAAAGCAGTTCTTCTCAAGTAGATATGATTGTGAGCAATACCAAAACTAGTTGTATACACGATGAGCACGATGTTTTTCGTAAGATGTATATCGCCAATACCTGCAACTACGTCCACAGATTTGTTTGAAGGTCCGCAGTAAATAATTTTTCCAGGATTACTAGACTTCATTTTATTGCTACGGTGGAAAAAGTACGTCAAATGAGCACCAACATACGATTTTCCAGTTCCTACAACAAAACAGATATAGAATTGATGTCATTTAGGTACTAGTTCAGAGATTTCCAAATAAATCAGTCAAATGATGTTTTCCACGACGCCCGGCAAAAAAGATTAATAGATCTCCATCTTAAAAAGAGTTTACCTTATTATTAGAGCAAGTTTTTAAGTACCAAATTTTTATTTACTTTTTTTGTTTGAATTTTGTGTATTGGTGTAGTAGAAGAAATGTAAAGGCAAAAAAACTTTAATGTTGATTTTATTTTTAGAATAAATCAACATTTCTTTCTGATCCCCAAATGGGGATCACGACACATTTTTAGAATAAATCAACATTTCTTTCTGATCCCCAAATGGGGATCACGGTACCAAATGGGTTAATCTAAAAACTAAACACTATTGACATAAAAGTTCAAAAAAAATGATTTTATTGATCTAACAAAATTTTGACTGAATAAATTAATGTTTCTTGACTTTTTACATTAAAACGAACATCCAACCAACAAAAACTCACAAATCCCCAACAAAACTCGCAATATGCACGCCTTATATAAGCACCCATCTCTGCCATCACTAGGTGCAAGAATTGAAATGTTAAATCATGTACTGATTTTCATTTTTGACCTTAAACCTTCTGTCCCTGGCAAACTTTTTAAAAATAAATGTTTTTAAATCTTTAGCTTTTTGCACCAGGTTTAGGTCTCGCGTCCGAATGACCTTGTGCCAACAGACGAAGGTCAAAGTTGTGTGGGTCAGGTAAGCGCAGTAAAAAGTTGGACTCTGCTGTAAGTCACTGCAGTGCCACTACCACTGCAACGAGTAGATTTCCTAAAATGCAAAACATGTTATTCTCAAATGTCAACAAATAACTTGATGTAGCACTTCAACAAAATAAAAAACACTTATAAAGCACTACCTTTTTGCAATCATTTTTACGAGATATCACACCCTTTTTATAAAAAGAGCATTTTGTAAAAATTACAGAATAGCTTTCATAAATCATTAACTGAGATGAGTTGCATTTTCTAATTAATGTAATCAATGTAAACTGCAAGTGTAAATAAAGAATGCTACTAAAATTAGCCTCAAATTAAAAATGTGATAAGTAACTAGTATGTTATCTATCAAAAAACCTACAAAGAAAAATTAAAAAAATCAACTATACGTTTGCTTTTGTTTGTATAAATTGTTGGGAAATAAGAAATTAATAATATTTTTTACAGCTTCTTTAACATATAGACTCCAAACAAGCATAGCACAGTAACAAATTAGGTTTTCCTTAACGAAAAAATTGGTAAAATTACTCCATAAATTTTATGCTTTGTTTAAATCCACTAGTTTCTTTCAAAAACTTTTTTCTCTTCGCTATTTCTTTTCGCTTTTTGTCTGAAGGCATTCAATTTCACAAGCGATGTTTATCTTCTGCTGCTGCCGCCTAACTGTCTGCTTCTTCTGTCAAGCACTTTACATTTTCTTGTATGGTTTTTCTTTTGATTTTCACTACTTTTATTTCATTTCATTCTCTACAGCTTTTATTTTACTGGTGGTTGCACTTACAACTGTAGACTTTCGTTGATCTTCAAAATACAACTGGTATCGGATTCTGGCAGCTCGAACATTTCGCTTTATACTGAATGTAAAGGGAAGTTGGCAAAAATGTGAAGCATTACTTTTGATGCTGTCGTACACAAGTCTGCTGGCAATTATAATCTTTTCCATCCCCACATTCACGATCAAAAGTTTATTATTAATCAAAATTACCTTTCAACAGTAGCTTGCCTATGAGACAGTGTAAAAATAATCAAAAAGCATTCCAGAGTTTCGTGTATCTTAAACTTTTCAAGTGTGTCCAATAAAATTCATCCAGTCTTTGCTTATCCATTTCAAAATTGATAAACTCATCAAGGTGATTTTGCTTGGCTTCAACGACGAAACCCTTGAACTGCCTAGAGACCTTATCACCTTTTTGTGCTGAACGCAATTTTGCTTTAATCAAAATTAGTCAGAATCTTTCAATCTTTGATTGTGCTTCCGAAGAATTTGTAATCAAAATGTGTGGTATTACACCTACAAGCCACTGACCGAAAGCGTATTTTAAAGCATATTTTCTAGCAGTTTGTTTAAGATGCCTGATATGAATTCAACACATTTATAATGCGCAAAAGACTGTGACTTTGAACTGACGCTTTTTTTGAGAGGTGTAACGTCTCACGTGAAGAGCGCGTCGTTGTGACGCAACAGCAAGTGACAGCGAATTAAACATGTTTTATCACAAATTATCTCTCAAGCAATTATTATGAAGTAAATCAAAAAGCTTTTTTCTTTACTTTTCCCAGCCAATTTTAATCGTAGCTAAAGAGCAAAATAATACCAAAGGGGTCAAACTTCAGTTTAATACAAAGAAGTCATTTTTCGAAGAAGTTTGAAAGTGGATGTGGTCAAAAATGTATATTTTTTTCTTTGCGCTTCAACGCCAATTTCAATCGCGCTTAATGAGATAAAAAAGCACATAGTTCTCGGTTTCAGTTTAGCACAAAAAAACTATTTTTGGAGGAAATGGTTCAGTTTTTGGGAATTACAAATAAGTAACCATCTCCCACTTGCCAGCTATGAAAAATAAAGGTGAAAAAGAATGCGACTTCCAACCAATTTCAGTTTTAAATACCTCCCAAAATGTTGTTTTATAAATTAAATGTAGCTGACAACTATGTGCTGTGATAGCTTTCACCAGGCATGGCTGAAATAAGCCCTAAAACGTGAAGAAAAAATGTGGATCCTGGTTTTGATCTTTTTAAAAACGTTTTATGTCAAAATGTAGTCTTTTTTTGGTAATTGCTTGAAAGGCAATTTGTAATACAGTAAAATTTGTTTATAACTTTAAAGGATGGTAAAAAATTGCCGTTCACTATTGACCATTCCAAAACTGTCTTTTGATTCAACACTAAGATGTATCATCTGATCACGTTTACCAGTATAAAGAAAAAATCACTTTGTAGTCAAAACTCATAGAAAGTTGTGCACTGCACAAAGAAACCTTCCTTTAAAGCGTCATTGAGCACGCGCGGCTGTTGCAGTATTTTACACCTGCTCACAGTGGTGCCAGGTAAAGTAGGTGGGGTCCGATCTAAAATTTTTCTCGGAGAAGGCAGCCCGCTCGCAAATGCACTAAAACTGTTTGGTTTTAAATGAAAAATATACCTTACTTTTTTTGCAGTAAGCGCCTCTAAGCGAGACCCAGTAAGTTAAGTGCGTAGTTACAAATATCAGCTTTTCAATTTTTTTACTAGACTTAAAAGGTGCGTTTGCCAAATTCGCGCTCGTTTGCGTCAATGAACTCCTCTGTTTCTTTTACTTTGATCAAGTTTCTAATGGTTTTCACAAAGACAGAATTTCACCTACAAAAAATTCTAGTTTTTTCACGTATTCAGTCAATAAAAACTTATTAAGAGCAAAAAATATCTAGCCAGCTCGGTTGCCGCGATCTCATCGATTGTAAACAAGCTTCAGCAGTGTTTCAAAACTACAATTACTTTCGCCACAATACCTAGCCAGATAACGTTCCGCTATTGGAACAAAGCTTCCTAAATATTCACTCGTTTGTGAAATCAGTTGACAAGACTCTGGAGAAATTTGTCATCGCTTGTCAATAATATTGCTTTCTGAGATACGTTTAAGGAAGAAATCAAAAACATACACAGTATGACTACTACATCGTACAAAAATCTAAACTTTTTCCTTTTAAGTTCGCGGCTTTGGTCATCAAATACTTCCAATTTCAGATGAAAAATGTACTTGCAATTGCAAAGCCCTGCTATTTAATTGATTACGATTGAGAAATGTAACTAGTTTAATTGTTTTACCATAATCAAGCAACAAATGAAGCTCACCAGTAATTTTTGTTCTGGTGTCATAGTCGTGGTAACCTACCTAACGTCCCATGATTTATTTTATATTTTTCATGTTCATGTTGAGCGTTGGCATAGTATTAGGCTAATTCTATTCACATGCACTGTAAGCCTGACATTCGAAAGTTTACGAATTACTGTTGCACAGGTCGCAGAGTTTGAGTGACCAAATTAAATTTATTAAACAGAAACAATCAGGTATTTCGCTGGGGCCAATTAGTAACTGATAAGCTACTTGTTTGTAAAACTTTTTTAAGGGTGACATAATCACGTGAATTATTATGTTTGTTTTTGACTTGTTTTTTATTTCATTCGGACAACATCCCTAAAATATACTTCAATAACTTTTTTGACGTCGCCTATGAAATTGAGAAAAATATATAATTGGGCCACGTGTCTCTGTGCGTTTCGAAAATGGGCCACAAGCCAAAAGCGGTTGAAAAGCACTGAACTAGGTTAAAAATGCCATAATCGAAAAAATACGTGTGAGGGAAAAACAAGGAGTGCGGTCA
This sequence comes from Trididemnum clinides, assembly GCA_963675345.1. Taxonomy (NCBI): domain Eukaryota; kingdom Metazoa; phylum Chordata; class Ascidiacea; order Aplousobranchia; family Didemnidae; genus Trididemnum; species Trididemnum clinides. Next base: position 14,534,160 of record OY776295.1, read on the forward strand.
TACCCAAACCAATGTTGTAGGCAAACTTTGAAGTATCCGAAATATTGGGATATTGCAGGGACTGAGAGAAACGCTACGTTATTATAGGCAAGTTAAGGCCATAAATAAAGCCGTTAGACTAATTGCATTGTACAATAAACGCGTGGAAACAGTGCGTGAGTAGCTTGCAAATCGCTGCTGCTTTACTGTCACGTGATGTTTACGTCAGAGGCTTAGCTGCCTTTGAAAAAATTTGACCAAGGACCAGAGGTCTACATTGGGGTAGAAAACATATTTTGTTAGCTTAGTGTATTCACCTACTGAACAGCAGTAGGCTACCAAAGTCATCTTTTTTACGAGTTTAAAATACGGTTTTTAAGCTGGTATAACGGTTTGTTCAGCAATGTCCACCAAAATTTGTCCGGCGGTTTTGGTATTTTTGCCAGCAATTTCACACTTGCGCCGGCGGATATGCACTGACTAACATCTTAGAAGGAACATTGCTACGGTGACAAGCAATTTTCAATATTGGTTAATGGAAGATTGCACTTTCATTTCTCTACTGTAGAAGCTACTTATATCAAAACCTTAAAACCTAAACTTTGTCGTCAAAAGAAATTTGTTTAGACATTGAAATTAGCTCATCTATAATTCTGACTTCTCGAAACGTTCTGATTCGGTCTGTCAATCAGGACGCATTTTATGCCATCCAATCAGAAGTCGCCTTGTGCAGTATAAATTCTTCGCCGCATTGTTAGGCTGCCATTGTAGCGAGAACCCTTGAAGAAAGGTAGACGAAAACGTTCGAGTTTGTATTTGCAAAAGAGTATGATAAAATGGCCGTTTATAAAAGCATTACTAAAGTTTTGTATCACCCTTAAATAGTTTCAAATACCGTTCTTGCTTCACCTTAAATCACGAAAAGATAGTCTAAACTAGCGTCGCAGATGCCTCTTCGCTATACTGCAAAGTTTTTTCTTAACAAATGTACAGCGTGGCACCTCCTAATTGTCACAACTATTCAATTGCAACACAGCCACACATAACTTTGTCCGACTATAATTATTGCTTCACAATCGTTTAATTGTAACAAAAAGTAGTAATCTGTACTACCGTGCAAAAAATAAGCAAAAGTTGAGTAAATTTTTCCACACTTATCAGTTTTTCTCACCAATAAGAAAGAAACATCTTGACTAACAAGGTTAATTATAATAACTGACTTTATGATCCTAAAAAAATGACCTAACGGTAAAAACTGTCCGTTTATTGACCTATCAAATTAAGAATATAAAACTTACTCCTTGTATCCAGAACTCTGACAAAAAACCACGCCGCTCAAGTTTACTATCAAAAATTGACTTAAAAGAAAAAACTTTGCCTATTTCTATATATGTCTCAAGTCAGTTTGAGTTGCTGAGCCTACGAGCTTATCAAATTAAGTCAAAAGCCAACAGCGAGTTGAAACAGAGCACCAGATTTCAGACCGAATAACGCCTGTAATGTGTATGAATTAAGAGGTTGACATGCCATTAGAAACATCTTAGAGCGATTCCCAATGGATTTGTACTGGTAATATTGACCACTATGAAGAGAGTTTGATTAATGCAAAACATTTTCCTGGTTAATAGTTTACTTACCAGGAGGACCTTGTATCATCGAAATCCTACTTTTCATCGCTTTTTTAATTTCATCAACTTGCCCTTCGTTAAGCAGATACTTCATGCCGGGAACTACAGCATTACCAACACTGCGATAGACCATCTCATCGCAAAAAACTGGAGGTAGGTCGTCCATCTCCAAACACAAAGCCTCAATGTTTTCCAAGCAAAAGCTTCTCTTCTTGGACGGTTTGCCAACCATACGAAGTGACTTCATAATTGCACTGAAATGACGAAACATTGCATATCAGATAGATTTATGGTCTTCAAGCTTTTTACAGAATGAATAAATAAAATTTTAGGTTTCCCAATAAAATAAAATAGCTTAGATGCATAAGCAAAACAAAACTAGCAAAACAAAACCAAATCTTGTAGATTCTAGTATTAAACAGTCAACGATGAAGTAAAGCAGCAACAATAATGTGATTCTGCCATACCACGGTGACAAATGAAACTGTATGGCATCGAGATTACCATCGTCACAGAAACTGATCTTGATTGTGCAACTGTTTCCAATTTCCGTATCATCTTTACAGTATTTTACACAGTGCAGTAAACAACAGGCCTTAATATAACTGACACTAACCGATGGGAAGTTCCAAGCTGAATCACCTCTACAACTGAGTTTGAATCCAGACCGCGGGCAGAGACTGATTGAGGTATTTCACCGCCAGACATTAAAGGCTTGCATTGTTGAAAGGAGATTTTCTTTTTCTCCTGCAACGCTTCTACGGAAGTAACAACACCGTGAATAACCCAAGTGAAAACTTTTTCAGTAGAATTGATGTCAACTTTGGCAACTGCAAAAATACATCTAGGTTAGGCGCGTGGGTCCTGTTCAGGTGGGCAGTCCCTAAAGCCTTCCATATGCCTGGCGATTTCCAGCAAAGATTTGGCAACTCAAATGAATAAAAACCAAGACTTTATCCAGCCAAGATTGTTACATTGCTAAATCGTTAACATTTTGTTGTTGCTGTTCACCTTCCTCTTTCTAGAGATATTGGATATGCAGATTCACACCGCAAGCCTAACAGGGGAAAGCGAGAGTCAATTTCGAATCAGTTATGAACACAAACTACTGCCGCTGCTGCGAGTGCAGCATTTCATTTAAGCCACAGCCATTTAAGGTAAGACTTTATTATTCCAACCTAACGAGATAAAACAAAGACTTGAAGGTCTTGGTCGGACACCCAGTTTCTTTAGCGTTTTAACGAGTTAAGCAAAATGTACAACTTGAACAATTTCACACCATTTCATTACCTGGTCCTCTCTAAAAATGAAATCCTATTAGCTTATCTGCATTATGCTTTACTTTATAGCGTAGCTAAGATTCGTCCCCGCTATATTTTCTTTATCGGCAGCTAAGGATTAGCTTTATAAACGGTTTCACCGGTCGGTTTATAAACGGTTTCTTTATAAACTTTATAAACGGTTTCACCAGTTTTTATGAACAGAAAATCGAAGATAAACTGAAAATCCCTGATGAAAGACAATAGAGCTAATTGAATACTATAATAATTAAAGACCAGTATGCTATAATGTAATTGGCTTTAGTTTCAAGCTTGAATAATTCAAGTCCAATAATAAAAATATCCACATTGAGTGCAAGAAGAACGGAGAGTTTGGGGAAGGCCAAGTGACCATATGGTCATCGAGTCAGCAGTCATTTACTCATGTTGTTGCAGACAACGCAGGCCGAAGTCAAAACCCCAACGTGAGCTCTAATAATATACAAACACCGGTTCGTCTCAGCCATGCATCATGCGAGATAACGCTCTGAGTGCTCAACTCGCAGTTTTCGATGACAAGTCTGTAACTTAGTGCATCGCGTTGCCAAAACAAAAAAACAATCAAAGTACGACCAGTCACATGCGATATGATCATTCTTGCAGTACATAGTCGAAATCAATGAAAGCAAGCAAAAATTCTTTGCCGCTAGTTCGAAGGCTAAAAGTTACCTATTTCATCAACTGACTTGTTGCATTTTACTCTGATGCAAAGAAAATCATCTCTTGCAATGTTAATTACTCGTAGTTTACAAAATCGAGAATCAAGTTTGAAGCAACCACATATCCCCTTACCTGAAAAAAATTATATCGGTTTAGTTGTCTTTTAACTGTATATAAATCTATGAGTACAGTTCAACTGGGTGGTATAAAGTGGGTTTGATTCCCGAACCCATCATTTGTTTTTAACTTGATCCATCGTTTAGACCGTAGTTGTCAAACTTTTGTCAAAGCGCATTTGACGCATTTGAAAAACTTGTAATTTGCGACGCAACAGACAAAACAACACATTGAAGTTTTTGCTCTTCATTTTGCAAGATATCGATCTATTTTTGAAGTTGAAGACCTTTTTTAAAGAACTAATTTTTTCTAACGATTTTGATGTCTACTTTTGTGACGCATGCTTTTTTTTTATTTGGAAATTTTCCCTTGGACGCCAAGTTCAAAACGACGCCAAGTTCAAAAACCACGGACCTAAGTCTACACATTACTTAATTTTTTCATATCTAAAACAGCTAGTATTTTTTTGCAAAGTCATGTAATTGTCGATTGACTGAAATCCAGAACAGCTGAAACTTATATGCCACGCTAGCCAATTGAACAATAATTTTTCTTTCAAAATTGTTGACTTGTAGGTCAAGCTAATGATATTGTAGAAAACATACAGGCAAAATACTTTGAACAAATATACTAGTTTGGCCTATCTTGACCTTCAGGGCTTTTACAATAACTAATATTTTCTGCAGAAAACTGACAGTTTAAGTTTATAAGCTAATCGCACGAGCTTCTGTAGCTTATGTTGGATTTTTTCTAACTGCAGTCATTCTTTAGTGACAAAACTCAAAGCTCAACCCTAATAACTTCAAGTATTCTCGCAAAAGTAAAGTCGTTTCAAAATTTGAAATCACAGGTCGGGTCTGCCGCCCAATTCAAACCAATATATCCCACACGTGTCACGTAAAGCCTCCAACAACCAAATAGGTCAAAAAACCGATGTTTACTGAACATTGCTTTGGTAGAGTGATACGATTGACTGATGTATGCATTTGCAACGAAATGAAATTGATTTGTGAATTTGAACAGATGCAATATTTTTTTAAAACTACAACAAAGCGACTTGTGATTAAAAATATATCGCTTTGATTTGTCGTCCACTAATCGGCGTGCTTTGGTGGCCAAGTGGTTACTGCGGTGTTCCCGGTTGGAACATCCCGGTACCAAAAGTCTGGGTTGAAAACCCAGGATAGCTGGTGCAAATCGTGGGTTCGAATCCCACTCAAAATCATTTTTTACTGATGCTGCTCCATCGTAGTGACGTTTACATCTCAATCGAGGATTTGGTCTCGGATCTAGATGGATCACTCTCCCATCGAAACTTAATATCGCTTTGATTTGGTCATCAATGTTATCCTAAAACATTCGAACGGACCGTAAACAAATGATGCTCCGCACCGAGTAATCTACTTACTGTTTGCTTTAAATTCGACCTTGACATTCTGCAATGTTAATGAACTGGATTTATCCAACACAGCCTCATAAACTCCTTCCATTCGAAACAAAGGGATCCAAAAACTTGCATAATCTTCCAAATTTTGAAAATCTCTCTCTACAAAAAGCAATATTAGAAGCTTGGTGGCTTTAATTTAATGAACAATAAGCTTATCGGTAAACTACAGACACAATAGCCGGGTCCACACAAAGTTATTTCATGAACTTCTACGAAAGCCAAGCATCCTGTTTTGCTTATAACTTCAACTCCTAACCGATTGTGATGCACACAGAAATGTTCTATTTACTAATCCGCTGCGAGGCAATTTCAATCACTCCAGCAAACCAAAAAAAATTGACTTTTTTCTTAAACTTGCTTTTAGACATCCCTTACACCGTGAAGTATTTTACCATATAAACTTTGGCTGTAGCCTACTTCCTGGGCCAGTCAAACCGCACCATGACCTTTTAATGCTAGGGTTTGCTCGCTAAAGTGAGAGCACTGCGTCTACAATCAGGTGCGCAGTATCCCCTGATCTTCTAGAAAAAAACCTCACACAAAGCTGTATTGTTTTTTTCGACAGGGGTGATTGTCAAACCTCTCATTCTAATACATCTCTGAAAAATTGAACTTTTTCTTCGAAACTCACCTCAACATTTACCCTACTCTAAACTTTGACTTGCACTTTTTTATTTTCTCTTTTCTCCTCGCATAGTGCAGGATTCTTACTTCACCTCGAGCCTTTGACGCATTTCTAGGACTTCTTGAGAAAGGTATCACTCTTTCTCCTACAATTTCCTATTATTCTCGGTACTTCATGATTGGTTTGACATGAGGTCAAATAGATAAGAGGCTTTCTCAAGGCATTTTGCCACTCCTCAACAATATTTTAATATTAATACAGGAAGAAACTACTGCAGTCGCTTGCCTTCTTGTTCTCTTCGGATCTTCCTTTTCTTTTTGGGAATCTCTACCTTTTCTTTGAATTTGGTCTTCTGCTTTTCCTACCAACTTATAGCTGTTTCCGCTACATAATGACACTAGTATTTTTTTCTTTTCGTGAAAGGCAACTTTGCCTGCCTCAACGCGCAGTAGCAATTGCCCGAAAATTGAATTACATATAATCTTGAATGTTTTTTTGACCACCTACTTAAGTGTATTAACTATCAATAGTTGAAGTTCTTTATACACTGCATACAATAATGACAAAACTTGCACCTTTACAGTTAATTGGTCATCTTTAGTTAAACGTTACGTAAGCTACTACCAGCATCTCTTCATTTTCTGGTCGGACCTTCCACTTCATAAGCATCCAGTCCAATCTGTTAGAAATTGCCTACTTATGGGTTCCGTAGTCTCTTTCTCCACGCCCCTATCCCGGTAAAGATTAGCATCAAGAAATGGAGCATTATCAGGAATGAAGCATCGGTTTCATGTCGATCACGATCGAATGATCGCAAGTTCAAACCTGTTAATGGTGCGGTACTGTATCCATGGAAAAATGCTTACTATTCAAATAAACGTTCTTAACTTTTAAAACCTGTTAACTCTGAAACACGTTTATACAATTAATCCCATGTTTAGCGTCGCTGTCGCTATCCTGCAAGTTTGGAACACAACAACACTGACAAAACATACAGATATGAATATGTTTAAAGTCCATTTCGCAATGAAGCAGAGTAAGCTAATCGTACTCTACCAGTAACTAAGCTTGGACTGGTCAAGTGAGATGTATTAACCGCTAGCATTAGCTTAGCAAAAATTTGAAGAAATGGCGTTTTTTAGATGAAAATGGTAAGTATTACGAAACAATTGTGAAAAAGTTTCATTTCTTAGCAGTTTGGAGCTGCAAAAATTAAATGATTCGTAGTTACTTCTTCGCCGATTTTTATATTTATGGCCACACCTGGAACAAACTTTAAGACTTGGCTAAGAATCGAAAATGGTTCTTAGATAGATAGCGATTTAAATAGAACAATGAAAACAGAAAACAGTTTCGTGGCTGCACGGTACTCAACGTGACTGTATTGAGCAAGTCATGCGTTAAAAAAAGTTCCTGCCAATCATCCTAATACCTACTTTGATCAGGTCTCACATCCGCGGCAAAAATCTCAATTGGTGATGCAGTGTGAGCGGTACAAACATCGAGGTCTTTTGACACAGCTAACAGCTGTATTGACGGTACACCTATTCCCTTCTTGACTCCACAATACAACTGCACCAAGAGAGGAGTGCTCAGAATCAGCTCCATTGTGACAACTCGGTAGTGAAAAATACCAATCTTTGATAACCCATTCAAGTAGTCATCGCACTTTTTATTTTGCTGGCATTCGTTACTCTTGCAAGGACCGTCTCGTTCTCTAGACGATCTCTTGCAAATTTGAATCGACTTTTTGCTGCGAAGAACTCTAAAAATAAGATCAAAAACTTAAAACTTTATTTTCTAAGAACCTGTGTGACGACACGACGGTCAAAAAATAAACTATCCGTAAACGTTTGCAGGTAAATGATTACTTCTTCCACTAAAGTTTACAATCATATCTAGTATCACAGCAGGTTTATCTGCTAAAATATGCTAAAACGAACAATGAATTTAAAATTATTCATTAACTAATGACTATGCTATCAAAATATTTAAATTGACCTCAGCTGACCACTTAAAACTTCAAAAAATGGAGTGAAAATCATTTGCACAAGCTACAAGTGTAACCTGAATAAATTTTTATTTATTTCACCTAAAAGATTAACTTTGGCGTGAAAGTCAAAATTAATCTTGAAGCTGGAAAAAGGCAAAGAAGTCACTCACTTTTTGAAATTGTCTTTCAACCTAACTTCGCTCAAAGGATTATCGCCAGCGTTTGAAATGAACGCCTTTATCGACTTCACCAAAACGTTCCAATCTGAAGATGGAACAACAGTGGAAGTATCAGCGTGGTAGCCTGTAAGAGTACTGGTACTGGCATCAGGACTGTATTCGCATAAGTCATAATATCTGTAAATAAGCAATTAAGAGTTCTAGCATTATGAATGAGTCTTTGCAATCTAAACTTAAAAGCAGAACAGTCAATATTTGAAAACTAAAACCAAGTAAAATTGATTTCGATAAACGTACGCTCATTATAGACAGTCTTATTCGAATAGAATTTGTAGTCAAAGCAATTACTGTAATTCTGTAGGTTTGACAAAGAGCGGCAAGAAACCAAAACACAAAAACTTTTTGCCATGTTTTCAAAAATTATTTTATCAGTATGAAGAGGAATATTTTCTGTCAAGACGAAAAAATATGCACGTTGTTGAGTAATGGCGACAAACTTCTCAAAAAATGATGTTTTCGCCTTTTCTCAAGATGAAGACTTTTTTTTAGGAAACCAACTTCACTATACTCTAAAAAATAGAATATTTTCGCCCTTTCTTAAGTTTTTGGAAATAAACTCATTTTCGCCCTTTCTCGAGATAGACCCTTTTTTGAAAACTAACTTTTAAATTAAATTTCGCGATGGCTTTTACGACGAACTAAGTACACAATTCAAAAATAAGCACGTTTTGTAGAAACAGCCATAATTATATTTTCAAAGATATTCTTAAAAATAAGCGCCAATCCTAAAATGAGCACAAAATGGTAACCCCGAGTAAAGATCACTACGTTAAAGAAAAATTATGCATTTATCATATCATATACATTGTGAAGAATAAATTTACCTTATTTTCCATTCTACCTTTTTTTCTTTCGGGTCCTGTTTATATAGCTTCAGATGGCTGTAGCGGAGCCGACATGAGACTTTTGGCAGGTCTTTGAGGTCCAAAAAGTTAAGCAAGACTCCACTGTCGTCAATCTGAGCAAGCTTCTTTTAATACCGAAAGTTACATATTTCGGTTACCAGAAAAATGTTTTTAGTTTTTTTTAAAGCAAGACCCAATTTGAAAACTACGGTTTTATCTCCGTAAACGGAGTTAGGCGAATTTACCTATCTTTATCGCAATTTTATAAACAATGCAGGGCCACTTTTATAAAAGTTCATAGTTCCGAGCATAGACGGCTAAGTGGATTTCGATCACAACCACTATAACTACGTAGAATAGTGGTCGTAAAGTGAATATTCGTAGAGTGCAGCAATACGTATAGCACTCATTCATTTACAGAACATAAGACTTCTCCGCAACAAGATCGGCGCTTTGCACAGCTAAGCTGCCACTGAAGAAATTGGTTTTGCAATATGGTTAAGATTGTAAAGATACGATGTGGTTAAGAGTAGCCACCGTTGTGCAGCGGTAATTGTTACAAGCTTCGTATCAAAAAGCCAAGAGTTCTAATTCTATAAAAGCACCATCGGTATTCGCCAGTAAGTGTATCTGGAATTTAGAGTGCTACGTTACTCCAGCAACGATTGGTGCGAAAGCGAGTGTGTAGTGGTAGACCTGCATTGAATCAGCACGTCTGAGCCTGCGCAATGTGGGAAAAAAATAACGTAAAATCGACAATTTTGAAGTGGTTAAGATTGTATGCTTTTGCGCTCACCTCTTTAACATTTACATGTCTGTATGCTTGATTTCGGATAAGATCCAAAGCGAAAGAGAAGTTGAAAGTTTCTTTTTCATAGTTCTTCGCATCTTCCATCCTCTGCATAATTTGTCGCGCCAAACTAAGAAATTAAACACTGAATTAAACTTTGTTGCCACTACTCCATCCTTTCCTCGCCACAAAGGCTTAACGAAAAGCCAAACTGTTCGTTAAGCCAATTCTACGGACTCAGGTCACTGCCAGATGGAACAAAAAGAGAAAAGACCCAAAAAACGACCTATAGACAATAGCAAAGTCAGACAAAATGAAATAGTAAATGGAACAAAAAGAGAAAGACCCAAAAAAAAACGATCTACAGACAACAACAAAGTCAGACAAAATAAAATGGTAAAGACCAGGTCTAATTGCTGTTGTTATTCGATTATTTCCTAGGGATGCAGTCAGTGGTAACATTAAAAAGTATTAACAACGGTTCTTTCACTAAAAGCAGGGATGCCATTAGCTGGCAGATATCAAATCATGACGTATTAGAGCTAGCATCTTGTTCGTGGAGCTTATGAAATTTTAAGAGTTAAGTTCGCACGAACCGGTACGCAGCTCTCAGCACACAATTCGAAATAGTAAAAGAACTTTATTTGAGATATATTACTTTCGAGTTAAGCAAGCGTTAAATCTGACCTTGTCTTGCCAACATTGGGCTGTGTGCCATTGGATTGAGATATCAATATGACACCTGACGCGTCTTGCTGCGGCCGGGGTGCGCATTTCTCAATAATCAAGCGCTGTGATTGCAGATCGGCGTAACGACGAATTGGAGATGAAAACCAAGAATAGAGAGGCAATCTCAAATCAAAATGACTAATTGTCCCTTCAGTGGCAGATTTCCGCAAGTCCACCACGGATTGCAGTTTTGCTTTTTGCATTATGGAGAAATAGCTGAAAAGAAAGAGATACAAATTCTAGTTTTTTGGAAGCGCTCTAAACTTTAAAATGTCCAATTAATATCTTTAAACCTTCGCAAACGCTCACATCGATTCTGCGTTTCATTGCCATTAAGAAAAGTACTACGCGGAAATTTGTTCTTACAGATTAGTCCTAGTGACAGTTAACTTCGAAGCGCATCTAAACACAAACTACATTTATTTCAATATAATTACAAGAGTTTTCCAGCGGCCAGATAATGAATACAAACTACAACAAGCCTACCCTGTCAAACCGGGACTGACTGCAGGTTGTATTGAATCAGCTGAAAATAAAATCAGGGCCGTGTCAATGTCATTCCTATTCAAAGCATCTTCTATATTTTTCCAAACATGAGGAAAGACAAAAATGTTCTAAAAAGAAACCACGTCTGCTGTAATTGTAATTTACATATCTTCATCGATTGGCTATAGAACAGCTTTCACAGTCATACATAGAACAAACAGTGCTCAGATATCCACCAAACATTGCAACCAAGCAAGGAAACAGTCTGTCCTAAAATTGCGCGGGCATTCTCGATTAACAAATTAGCACTTTATCACGCTACCGTAAATCTACGAGTAAATCTCGTATGATTACAGTTAGCAGACATGAGTTTAATTTTCGACCAACTCATTAAAAAATTCAAGCATACAACCTCATGATATATTTGCTGGTTTTAGTGAAACTAATCCTCCACCATGGGTAGATTTCTCGGCCTCTACGCTTATTTGACACAAAGGGGTGTAGGAAAGCCGCTAAATACCTTTCGCTGTTCGATCTAGCAAACTACTGCGTGCGAGTCGGGCTCGAACCGCTTCGCCATCAAGTAAATTGTATTTTTTATGAAACACCTTTAAAGCATACCTCTAAAGGTTGAGGCTTGTTTTCCATTTCCCTGATTTCATTTTCACCAAACAAAGTTTTCACACACGCTTGTTGAAACAACGATCGGCAGATGTACACATCTTTTTCCTGCCTCCATTTCAAGCTCTCGTCAGAGTAAGGATAATTTTGTGTACGAACAATGAAGTCACATTTCTAAACAAGTCTCAACGTTGCATTTACAAAACCTGTTCATCAAGCGAATTTACACACTTGTGATTTATAAAAATTCAGTTTCCTAATAAATATATCGTCAGAAAACAAATAATGCGTCATAAAAAGTGTAATCAACCGTTTTCAGGTGACAGCAAGTTTCACGTGCCCTTTTTTTCTGGTAATGCAACGAGTTCATAACGAAAAAACAGTAGCTTTCCTGCTTATATTGACAACGCACCATAAAAATATCATTTTCAGATTAAGTTTTATGGTTTCTAAAATCCAGCCACGCTCAGACTGTCCCAAGTCTAGATTCGATCTAGCCTGAAGTTTTGCAGTGAAGCTCACCAGCTAAATACGAAGCGGTTTCACATAAAAGCTGCTCAAAAAAGTCAATTTCCATAGACCTATTCAACAATAATACGACGGAGTAGGTTCATTCGCCAAAAACCTTTAAATGTGTTTCTCACAAAAACATTTACTCCGTCGAAACCTCGTAAACGTGCAAGCAAAAACAGGAATTAAAACGCACTTTTCGCTCCAGAAAGATACTGCAGCAGGCATTGTACGTGATCATTGCTTCTTCAATCAGCATATGAGCAGACGCCTCCTGGCAGAATTCATTGAAGCCATTCCTTTCAGCTTGTGCACGGAATGAAGCCCACTCAATGCGCTTGAAACGTAATTGCAACATTGTCTTCCAAATCACATCTTTAAAGATAATATTTTATTGAGTTAAAGTTACCTCCTACGTTACAGTCGAATGTCTACGGGTTGAGCGCTTAGATCTTTGTACAAGACATCAAGGCACGGCCGAATGTAACCGTATTATGCTTTCATGATAAAGTTTCGGGCTCGAAAGAATTTTTTTAATTCAGTGTCGCAAGCTCTCCGTTCACCTCGAGTTCGATGAATCGAATAAGTTGTTGCTACATACTTCACAAAAACTTGAACGGCAGTACTTCAAACTCTAACTTTGCTTCGAAAAGTTATAAATTATGAATAACAAGTTGGGAAATTCAGAATATCTTAATACGTTTATTGTACCACGGTATCTCCTTTAAAGGCGCGTATCTAAAATAAAATTGATGAAACATGCTATATCTGTATACCAATGGGACGGAAGTAAAACAAAACAATTAGCAAATACGAACTAAAGATACGTTGTAACTTGCACACTTTACGTTACCAGCGATAAGCAAAATATTCTTTTAGTTGGTGATGTCATCAACAATTAATTTTTTTCCATAATATATTTTCAGTGCAGAGCAAAATCTTACAAGACCAAAAGAAAAGCAATTTGTATCACAACAATTAAAAAGAAAACTCGTCACCCTTTAGAATGTACATCACGTCAAAATAACCGTTAAATCAAAAATTACCGGTACGTTTTGATTTTTTACGTTGTAAAAAATAGGCTTGCTATAGCGCTTCTTGTTTGATAGAAGACATTGCTACTGGATTAGAACCCTGGCTTGAGTTTATTTCCAGTTGCGACCCAACTGTTTTGTCACCCAAAACTGTCTGACCAGTCATCCAGAGGTGGTAATAAAATGGGGAAAGAACGCATCACGAGTTTTGATTCTTTGTATCACGCTTGCACATGTCAAAAGGCACAATATGAAAAGCGAGATTTCGGAACGCCGGACGCAAAGATATTTTAGGCGCATCCATACCAGTTTGCTGATTTTGGGTAAATAAAGAAATAAAAATATTTATGTTTGCACAGTATGCTAGTTGTGAATGAACAATCAGCTAGTCATGACTTACAAAGCTGGTCCGCAATATTGCTGGCCTTGCAAGCAGTTATATCTTGCATTCCATTTTGGCGTACTTGTCTTAGATAATCCTCTGCTTGCCTGTATGTGAGCTGCTTGCGAGATGTTACCCAAGTCAATTGCGGAGTAGGAATGTTCAGCTCTATGCAATACAAGCTTGTGATAGGCCTACAACTAAAGCAGTCAATATTTACCATTAACACAGTTAATACCTAAAATAACTTATAAAACAAGTGCAAACAAACCCAAAAACTCAATGCTACCAATACAGCTGATACTAATGGTTATTAATGTGGCGCTAACAATTGCTAAGTGCTCAAGCCACAAAGGCCGATTGCATACCTTTTTTAATGATGACCGAACAAACCAGTTTTCTTACATCACCTTCCACCTACCTCCTGCTGCTGCGCGCCAAGCAGATCAGCAAACGCTTTTTCAAGTCTTTGGTATGACTTAAAAGGACAATCAAACCACGTCTACTGACTACAAAGGGGCCCCTTTAGACAATACAACACAGCACCGATACAGCTTCTGTCACTAAACTAGCTAATACCACCAGTACAGCTAACCACTTAAACAATGATATTAGCTGTATAAGCAGATTTAGGGGACACACCAGTACGAGCTATTGCAACATTAGTATAAAATCTCAATTGTTTATATCTATCAATATTCGCTTGAAAATTCAGCTAAACGAATTAGAATATTGATTTTTTTGAAGCTGTTAATTGACTTCTCTTAAGCATGAGCACATAACAATTCATAAAGTCCGACGGCTCGATCAAAAGCAACAAAGATTGTATTTTAAAACGAAGTGCCAAAGTCTTTCGCCCCAACGAGCGTCCCCCTTCCTTCAATTTTCATAAAGCTCGCTGGGATGGGTTTGCCTCTTACTTTGACTCTCACTGTCCATCTGCAGAGGAATACTCGTCTCTTTCTCTTTCCTCTGCTGCTGCTCTTTTTACCTCTCTGGCACTGAATGCGACCAAATCTTCCACTCCTTTCGGTCGCATCAAACGCCATCCTAAAGCCTGGTGGTCTGCTGAGGTGGAAGAAGCGCTCAGTGAAAGACGCGGGGCTTTCGCTGCCGCTCGCAGAAGCGATGGGGATCGCCAGACTTGCATCTCTGCTTCTCGGCGCGCCTCGTCAGTCATCGCCAAGGCCGGAACTGGGGCATGGCAGACGACTTGCTCTTCTCTCTCATCTAAGTCTGGCCCTGAATCTGTACACTCTCTTCTTCGCTACATCGCTGGCTCTCCTTCCTTGTCTTCTTCCTCTCCTGGCTTTCCCGACTGTTCTTCTCCCGGGCAATCGGCTTCGGTCTGTGCCGCTTGCCTGGGGTCCCACTTTTCCGTTTCTCAGCCAAAGGCTCTGCGTATCAGAGCCAGAGGCTACCTCTCTGGGCTCCGCAGAGCCGCGTGCTCGGAGGAGTCTCGCACGTCCTTTAGCTCTCCTTTTTCACTCGCGGAATTTCTTGCGGCTGCCTCCGGCCTCTCCTCGTCCGCCGCCGCTGGTCCACACAAAGTTGCCTATTCCATGCTAGGGCACCTTCCTCGCTCCTCTGGCATGGATTTTCTTCTTCACATCTTCAATCTCTCCTGGTTTTCGCATTCCTTTCCTTCCATGTGGAGGACATCTTTTATTATTCCCATCCACGGAATGGGAGGGCCTCTCGACTTTTCTGCTTCCTTCAGGCCTGTCTCTCTCACCTCCTGCGTGTCAGGGCTTTTTGGGCGCATCGTTCTAACTTGTCTGCTCTTCTTTCTGGAGTCTAGTTCCATTCTTTCTCCCCGCCGGGCCGGTTTCCGTCCTGTGTCGGTCCACACTTGATCAGATTCTGTGCTTTTCTCAGTCCATTTCGGATAGGTTTGGCGGGCTCGGGCCGGGCTCTCGGACGATCCTATCTACTATCGATTTCTCCGGGGCTTTTGGCTATGTCTGGCATCCCGCCCTTTTCCACAAACTGATTTCGGCTGGCCTCCCTCCTTGCTTTGCTCGTTGGGCTCAATCATTCCTTTCTGATAGCCGCGCTTGTGTGGTCTTCCAAAATCACAAAAGCTGTTCCTTTCGAGTCCATTGAGGTGTTCCTCAAGGATCCGTTCTTGGCTCTGTACTTTTCTCTCTATTCATCAATGATCTTCCGGCTTCTCTGCCTTCTTCCGTCAGCTGCTCTCTTTACGCTGACGATCTGGCCATTTGGTCCTCCTCCCCCTCGGTCCCTACTGCGGTGGAGACCACACAAGGAGCTCTGTTTCGATTGTAGCGCTGGTCTGAGTACTGATGTCTTCCTCTCAATCCGAGCAAATGTGAGGCGTCCTTCTTCTCAGTGGATCCCCACCAAGCTGATCTCCAGCCCAGCCTCCTCCTACTCGGCTCTCGCCTCTGTTTCAATCCCACTCCAACTTTTCTTGGGGTCACCTTCGACCGCACTCGTTCCTTTTCTAAGCATGTATCTTCGCTGAAAGTCAGACCCATTGTAGCCTGATAGAACAGAAGAAGAAAAAAGACAGTTCCTGCCAGATCTGCCACAAAGTTTGAGATAAGAGGAAAGATGGAGGAGAGGACAGGATGGCGAGGACAGAACGAGAGTAAGATAGTAGGAGAACAGAAAAAAATGGCAGACTTGTTGGTGCTGTCGAGACCAGCAGAGAGCGTGCAGAATGGCGCAGTCTTCAGCCGAAAAACGTGAGCACACTGGGCATGCCGAAAAAAAAAGAGTGGCCTCAGTGCCACAGAGAGAGCAGATGGTACGAACACCGGAGCCGCCCTTGCCAAATGGAAAACGAACACAGCCGTCTGTCCAGAGTACCAGATCAGGAGGGGAGAGAGAGTCAAGGTGGGCGAGAACCGCACCTTGGCGAGTGAGGGAAGGATCAGAGCGAGAGCATGAGAAGGAAAGAGTGGACTCCACGGTGAACGAAAGCAGATTCCGAAGAGGAGACGGAGGGCAAGCAAGAAGAGCCTCCCTAGAACAAGTAGAAGGAAGCATGAGCGGGTGAGTGGACGCAAAAGCTCCCAAGGACGATCTGCAGAGTCTTGGTTTCACTCCATGTCTGGCCAAACCTGAAATAGGAAAAGAGGCTGGGAGACGAAGAGCCCGCTCATAAGAAAAAAGAGTGAAATGAGTCAGGGTGACTCGTAGGGGAGGTAGAAAAGCCTCGGAGAGAAGAAGTGGGATAGGGAAGGACGAGAGACAGCCGGTGATGGCGCGACTGGCCGCTCGGTGGATGCGTTCCAATTTGGTAAGATTGGTAGAGCTTAGGAAAGGAAACCATCCGGGTGAAGTGTAAGTGAGAAGGGACCGAAGAAAGGATTTATACAGAACAAAAAGAGACTCCTTAGATGGGCCCCATCAGAAAGCAGAGATACAGCGTAAGGCCTTGAGACGTGGGAAAACTTGGCCTTCTGCGAAGATACATGCTTAGAAAAGGAACGAGTGTGGTCGAAGGTGACCCCAAGAAAAGTTGGAGTGGGATTGAAACAGAGGCGAGAGCCGAGTAGGAGGAGGCTGGGCTGGAGATCAGCTTGGTGGGGATCCACTGAGAAGAAGGATGCCTCACATTTTCCCGGATTGAGAGGAAAACATCAGTACTCAGACCAGCGATCCAATCGAAACAGAGCTCCTTGTGTGGTCTCCACCGCAGTAGGGACCGAGGGGGAGGAGGACCAAATGGCCAGATCGTCAGCGTAAAGAGAGCAGCTGACGGAAGAAGGCAGAGAAGTCGGAAGATCATTGATGAATAGAGAGAAAAGTACAGGGCCAAGAACGGATCCTTGAGGAACACCTCAATGGACTCGAAAGGAACGGCTTTTGTGATTTTGAAAGACCACAGTAGCGCGGCTATCAGAAAGGAATGATTGAGCCCAACGAGCAAAGCAACGAGGGAGGCCAGCCGAAATGAGTTTGTGGAAAAGGGCGGGATGCCAGACAGAGTCAAACGCTTTAGAGAAATCGATAGTAGACAGGATCGTCCGAGAGCCCGGCCTGGGTTTGTTAAACCCATCCGAAATGGACTGAGAAAGGTACAGAATTTGATCAAGTGTAGACCGTCCAGGGCGGAAACCGGCCTGGCGGGGAGAAAGAATGGAATTAGATTTCACAAAGAAGAGTAGCCGGGATAGTATGATGCGTTCAAACAGCTTTGATACGCAGGAGGTGAGAGAGATAGGCCTGAAGGAAGCAGAAAAGTCGAGAGGCCCTCCCATCTTGTGTATGGGAATAATAGAAGATGTCCTCCACATGGAAGGAAAGGAATGCGAAGACCAGGAGAGATTGAAGATGTGAAGAAGAAAATCCATGCCAGAGCGAGGAAGATGCTTTAGCATGGGATAGGCAACTTTGTCTAGGCCAGTGGCGGTGGACGAGGAAAGGTTGGAGGCAGCCGCATGAAATTCAGCGGGAGAGAATGGAGAGCAAAAGGACGAGTGAGACTCTTCCGAGCACGTGGCTCGGAGGAGCCCAGTGAGGTAGCCTCTGGCTCTGATACGCAGGGCCTTTGGCTGAGAAACGGAAAAATGGGATCGCAGGTAAGCGGCATAGACCGAAGCCGATTCCCTGGGAGAAGAAGAATTAAGAAAGTTAGGAGAGGAGGAAGATAAGAAAGGAGAGCCAGCGATGTAGCGAAGAAGAGAGTGTACAGATTCAGGGCCAGACTTAGGTGAGAGAGAAGAGCAAGTCGTCTGCCATGCCTCAGCCTTGGCCTTGGCAATGACTGACGAAGCGCGTCGAGAAGCAGAGATGTAAGCCTGGCGATCTTCATCACTTCTGTGAGCGGCAGCGAAAGCCCCGCGTCTTTCACTGAGCGCTTCTTCACCTCAGCAGACCACCAGGCTTTAGGATGGCGTTTGATGCGACCGAAAGGAATGGAAGATTTGGTCGCATTCAGTGTCAGAGGTAAAGAGAGCAGCAGCAGAGGAAAGAAAAAGAGACGAGTATTCCTCTCATGAAGGACAGTGAGAGTCAAAAGTAGAAGGCAAACCCATCCCAGCGAGCTTTATGAAAATTGAAGGAAGGGGGACGCTCGTTGGGGCGAAAGACCGGAGAGAGAGGAACAGATAGAAGAATTGGTAGATGGTCAGAACCAAGGTCCTGTAGCACCTCCCAGGAGAAAGATAGAGAAAGAGAGGAGGGAGCAAAGGAAACGTCAGGGGAAGAGCGACTGTCAGAGGAGCGATGGAAAAGGGTGGGTGTGTCAGGGTCATTGAGGGGGAGGAAGTCAGAGGAGATGACCCAGTCGAATACTTCCTCCACGCGGGGATTGGAAGTACCTCTTGAGTCCCAGAGGGGGTGATGGCAATTGAAGTCCCCAAAAATAAAGAGATTTCTGGAGGAGGGAAGAATGGAGGGAGAAAAGGAGTCGGTTCTGCCATCCGTTGGAGAAGAGCGTACACATTGAGAAAAGATAGCGAGAAGGAGTTGTTAAGAGAGATGTTCACCCCTACATAATCAGAGTAGGAATCAAGCGAAGAAAGAGTGGAGGTAGAAAGCTCAGAAAAGGATAAACCCTGCCTGACAAAAATGACAACGCCGCCGCTAGCGTGCGTGGCATCACGAGAGAGAATGCCAGACCGGGAGTGGGTGCGATCAGAACGCAGAACAGAGAATCCAGGAATCCGGAAAGAGGAAGATGAGTTAAGATTGGATTCCTGGATGCAGATAAGGTCGACTGGATGGGACGAGAGAAAGTGAAGTAGTTCAATGCTCCTGGCTCGAAGACCTCCAGCATTCCATTGAAGAACCCTGAGAGAGTCAAGAAGAAGAGAGGGGCCAGAAGACGCAGAAGAACAGCCAGGAGCAAGGGTGGTGAGGGGGCAGAGAAAGGAGATATAAAATGAGCAGATGGGGGGTAAGAGGTTGGGGCAAGGGTTGGAGATGAGGGTGGGGCAAGAATGCAACATTAGCAGAGGGGGGGGCTAGATTGTGCAGTGGAGGTATACATGTCGGAAAAGTTCGATGAGGGAGTCACAGTGTTACGGCAGGGGGGGCAGCTCCAGGAGTGAGAGCTGCCAAGAGCTCTGAATTTGGAGAGGGAAAGTTGTGAGCACCTTAGATGGACCCATTTGGAGCAAGAGCAGCATTGCACTGACTTGCCCCGCCAGGTCACATTTTCAGCGCTCACAGAGCAGGAAAAGATGAGGCCAGGGTTGGGATGAACGTTACCGCCCATCAAGAGAAGGAGAATGAGGAGACGAAGAAGGGCAGGAGAAAAGAAAAAGAGAAAACAGGCGACCGATTTTGAAGAAGCTCTGCGCTGCCCTACTGCAGTCGTTCAGGGGGCAGCATAGCAAAATAATGAAGGGGAGTGCCCGGGGTAACTGGGACCCTCGGGAAGGCCAACAGCCATTTCGGCCCAACCCAAACGTAGTCGGGGACCGCGCCACCACGTTGAGGCGGCTGTTGATTGGTGCAGAAAAAAAAATTACTCGCAGCTGTAAACTAAGTTTGTTGCGAAGGGAAATGACTAGCGGCAGATTTGTACTAAAAATTTAATCTTTGAAAATAGAATGCAGCAAAAATAATTTTGAGAGTCAAGTCATTACCTTCAAGATTTTTTGTGTCGAACATATTTAGCACCGGTAATTCGCTTGAATGAATGAATATGGATATAGCACGTCTTTTCTTCCCATCAGCCAACAAACTGCATTTGTCGGAACTCAACACCTTTGGAAGCATATGACAGACTTTTCGGTTGTTGTCCTTGGCAATTTCTAAAATATTTTCAATGCAGCCTTTTGGTATCAAGTTGGACAGTAAAGAGTTTTGAGCTTCAAAGCAAAGATCTAGGAATATAAACCATTCAAGTCTTTTTTTGCAAAAAAAATATTTAAAACTTTAAGTTGGTTTGCTGGTTGACGTCTAATGAAAAAGCGGGCTAACCTTGATAGCCATATTCTTAGTTACATGCATTAAATTAGCAATTTAATTAGGTACAAGAATTAAAAGATCGCTAATATAAAAAGGTATTTATTCTTATTTAGATACCAAACAAATATTCACCCACATCCTTCTTCGGTGAGCACGGTTTGTTGAAAAAAATTTTGTTGAATTTCACAATTGTAGTTCTATTTAAACTATAAAGCAACGATTTGTTTGTGCGTTAGTTCGTTCGCTTCCACTCTTCCGAAACCGCTGGGCGTGAAAACATCAAACTTGGCATGATTGATCATTACCCAGAGATGAGTACCATAAGGGCGTTGGTGACGTCATCATGACGTCATAATAAAAATACTTTTAAAATTTCCATTTCTTGACAGAGCAAAACAGTCTTTTGCTCAAACGAAAGCCAACGCCCAACTTATCATCTCACAAAAAATTTTATTCTTTTGAAATCTAATCATTATCAAAGCTTGATTGCACAATTTGTTACCTGCATTTTCTAAAACAAACTATTGGTCGTAGAAACATGATCAAACACATTTTTAGGAGATATTAATAAGCTGATTTCCATAAAAACAACTCTACGACGATTTAAGCACATTTGACAATGCAACGAGCAATTCTATGTTTAAGTATTTTAAGCCTTCTAAGCATGCTTCTGTTCTTTTTCTTTCGCACGCTTTTAACTCGCTCTACGATTTCATAAATAAACGATCCACGTGTCCCAAAAAGAACTAGGCATTTTCCATGTGGACCGGGCTAAAGGACCACAGTTTGCGTCCACTTGGTAATTATGGCAACTAATTAAAGCAAGCAACAAAAATAATATAAAAATTAAATGGTAAAAAATGGTTAAAGGTCGTAGCAATGAATGGTCGTCAATATTAGGCCTAGGAAATGCTTAATTAATTTAGCCTTCACGCTGCGATGTTATGGCAAAGCTAAATAGATGTTTTGCTGTTAAATTTTTGTTTGCTTTGTAATGTAAGACTATGCACTGATATTAGGTTTAGTGAGCATAATGCAAATGATATCAAAAATTAAAGATTGCCATCCATACCGGTTGCTTACTTTTACCAGTTTTACCTCAGATCTACTCGCAAAAAACTGCAGTTCAGTCGACAATGCGCTTCTTTTGCAAAAAAAAGACTTATTTCGATTATGCATAAGTTTCTCGGAGTGAAATCATAACGTGAGCGTAAAATTTTAGGTCCTTTTTATTTGTCCGTTATCCGGCGTTTATTTTCCAGAGGATTCGTAAGTCAAAACGATTGCTTGTACGAGCAGTGTTGGATGACTGCTTGAAAAATACCTATTTCATATTGCTAGCTCCAAGTGGTTACGATCGATAGAAAGCGTCTTATAAGCAAAAAACAAAACAACAAAGCGAGTGCTGAAGGCCCGAGGTTTCCGAAGGAAGCAAAGCTATTGAGAGATATTTTTAATGTAAAAAAAAAATCCAAGTCGTTTTTGGCATTGCCAAATAACTTACCAGTAGAGGGTCTACTCCAATCATGAGGTTGGTTGGGTAATCTATATATATCTGACATTTTTTTGCAATACTTTCAAGGTACCAAGACTACCACCACAAAACACTACTTCTAATGTTAAACAACTATCTAAGGCTGTTTCCGGATTTCAACATCCGGCTTAAATACCTTGATTAATAAATTCGTTAAACAGAGATAATTACAGTAAAGTGCCTTTACAAAGATAGGCCTGCAACATAGCATTAATAAATCGCATTTCGCAACAATCTTGGTTGGCAGTAGCGTTGAGGTAGGGGTCCAGGCGATATCTACCGGGGCCCACAGGAAACTTTTTTATGATATCAGATTTGTTGACATAGCAGCAACTCTATTCGTTTTGAAAAATTATTTCGGCACCTTTGAAGTCTTAAACTTAAATTATTCCCAAAGCTTTTAATCGCTCTAAAAAATAAGGCTTTGCTCTGCCAGGTGATGGAACAATTGGCAGGCCAACTCACAGCAATCCCAAAATTAGGTCTATTCTATAGGCGTAACACATTGTTTTGCATGGGAGAGAATGAAGGGCTAAATGTATTTTTGTCTCAAAACAAAATCAAAGACCTTATTGTTAGAGATATAATTTTCCTGAGTGAAGTTTTTGCTCTTTTCAATTCCAAACAAACGTTAGTAGGCCTATCTTTTTTTTAAATTCTACTGATTTTTAAAATTATACTAAAAATCTTTTTTCAAAGGTTAATTTATTCTGAATGTCTTTTTTCTCTTCGGCTTCAAAGATAAGTACCCTTTTTACGCATTTTGCCCATTTTTGAAAATTCTGGGGAGTAAGTGGGCTAATGAAAACGTTCTTGTCTTAAAACGAAGTTTAAGAATCTCTTTCTTTGATTAACTTTTTGTTATTTTCAGCTCCAAACAAACAAAGGTTAAGACTTTTTCCGATATCAACATTTACAAAGTAAGTAATTCGCCTTTTTTGAAAATTTCTGGAAGGAGGAGGGCTGGCCATATTCTTGGAGAGGCTTTAGCTCTCCGATACTTTTACTCGGATGATTTGCTCAGATAAAAGGAGTAAAAGTGGTCAATTGCTTCCCCTTTCAAATTTCTCTGTAACGATACCGAGAGGCTTTTTTAGAGATCACCTGTACATCTATTTGAATCAGCTGGTAATGCGATGTGCAGCTTCTACACATGACGTTTTGCATTCTAAAATGTTTTTCGCATTAATCCAGTTAGCAATCAAATACTGTAGTTTTCTACGCTCTAAATTTTGTAAAACACTGTATTGATAAATATAAAATCATCAACTACATAAAGTACAAAGAACGATTAAAAGAAAAAAGGATAAATGTTATTCATAATTGCATTACGAATTTTTAAATCAGACTATTAAGACAATAAGTTTATCAGCCATTCGAATTACATACATAGGTGACACCGTGACAAAGATTGTTGTGTATACAGAGCCTATGCTTGAAACCAAGATAAATCCTAACACTGGCAAGATATCTATGTTGTTTACACTGAATCGGTGTTGGTTCCATTTGTAGGCTCACCTCAGTCCACTCCGCACAAAATTACAATAGTATGCTAAAAACTATTTAAGAGGGACGGCAGAGGAAAATATTTTCTTTCAAAATTTGCAGAAATCAAGTCATGTGCAGCTTTCTTGGACGTGATGACCTCTCCTAATTTTGAAAACTTTTATAATTCATCACATCCCGAGGCCTTCCCGAGGGCCTTAGTTACCCTGGTCACTTCCCACATCCAATCATTTTTTCGTCGTGCTGCCTTCTAAACGATTGCAGAATGGCAGCACTCAGTCTATCAAAATCGGTCGCCGGTCTCTTCTCCTGCCTCTTTCTTGCCCGTATTCTTATTCTCCTTCTCTTGATGAGCGCCAACGTTCACCCTAACTCTGGCCCCGTCTTTCCCTGTTTAGTTTGTGCTGGAAATGTCACCTGAAAAGATACGTCGGTGCAATGCTGCATCTGCAATAAATAGGTCCATCTAAGGTGCTCAATACTTTCCTCCTACAAATTCAATGCTCTGAAATGGAGCTGCCCCCATTCCTGCGTCCCTGCTTCTCCTGGAGGTCCCCAACCATCCAACACTGTGACCTTTTTCTTCTTCGGGGTCCCCCAGCATTTATATCTCCACTATATCTCCTGCTCAATTTAGTTCTTCTGCCCTCCTTTGCCAATACAGCGCCCCCCACAACTCTCACTTACGAACATCCTATCCTCCTTCTACTTACTTTTTAACACTTCTCTCTGCTCCTTCCGCACCCTTTTATGTTTCTGGCTGCTCTTCTACACCTCCAGTTCCCTATTCCTCCCCAGACTCGCTCAGGGTTCTTCAATGGAATACCAGAGGTCGTCGAGGCAGAAGCGATAAACTTTTCTACTATATCTCATTCCATCCTGTTAACCTTAGCTGTACCAAGGAATTCAACCTCAACTCATCTTCCTTTTTTCAAATCCCTAGATACTCTGCTCTGCAATCTTATTGCACTCACTCCCGGTTTGTCATTCTTTCTATGAAGTCTGCTTTCTCTCTCTCTTCACTTGACCCCTACTCTGTCTACGTAGAAATCAACAGTTCACTAAGCAGCTCCTTCACCCTAGACGGTCTACTCTTGATCGTATTTTTTTTATATTTCCCAGTCCATTTCGGAAGGATCTAACAAACCCCAGCTTGGCTGGCCTCCCTCCTTGCTTTGTTAATTGGATTCCATCTTTCCTTTCTGATAGGCACGCTGGTGTGGTTTTTCAGCATCACAAAAATCGCTCTTTTCGAGTCTGTCAAGGTGTCTTGTAAGGATACGTTCTTGGCCCAGCACTTTTCTTTCTTTTTTTATCAATGACTTCCTTGCTTCTCCACCTTCTTCCGTCAGCTGTTCTCTCCATGCTGACAATCTGGCCATCTGAACCTCCTTCCTCTCGGTCTCTTCTGCGGTGGAAGCTACACAAGACGCACTGATTCAACTGAAGCGCAGTTCTGAGGACTGGTATTTTCCTCTCAATCTGAGCAAATGTGAGGCCTCCTTTTTTCTCAAGGATCTACATCAAAGTAATCTCCAGCCCCTCTTCTTTTTCAACTACCCCCTCTGCTTCAATCCTACTCCAACGTTTCTTAGGGTTACCTTCGACCGCACCCTTTCCTTTTCCAAACATGTATTTTTGCTGAAGGGCAGGTTCTTCCCTCGTCTCAAGGTCTTACGCTGAATCTCTGCCTCCTCATGGGGCCCTCTCTCTTCTATATACAGTTTTTAACCCACCTTCCTTCACTATGAAGCTGACTCTTACTTCTCCATGCTCCTGCTCTTTTTCGTCAGGGTGCGGCTCTTGTTCACCTTGATTCTCTCCATCTCACAATCTGTTGATCTGAACTGATGGCTCTGTTCCTTTTCCTTGTGGCAAAGACGGCTCTGGCTCCCTTGCCAACTGTCCACTTTGTGTCACTGAGGACACTTTCTCATTTTTGGCAAGCCCAGTTTGTTCAAGTTTTTCCGCTAAAGCCTGCGCCATTCCAGAAGCTCTCTGCTGGTCTCGGCAGCACTAGCAAGTTTGTCGTTTCGTTTTTCTTTTCCTCTTCTCCGACTCTCAGTCTGTCCTCAACATACTATCCTTTCCTCCGTCTCTTCTTTTAACTCGAGCTCTCCGGCCATCTGGCAGAAACTGTCTTCTTCTTTTGCTATCAGACGACCGTGGGTCTCCGAACTCTCGTTTCTCCCGGGAAATGACGCGGCTGATGAGTAGACAAGCGGGGTGCGCTGCTCCTGCCATTTGCGATCCCATGTAGTCTTTCTTCTCTTGACTTCTCGAATCCACTCTTTTCTTTTTCCGGACTGGAGACGCACTGTCTCATCTAAATTCTTCGACACACTGGTCCCTTCGGTATCCACTGAGGAACTTGTGCTCCCTCGTCCAACTCGCTGTATCGTCTCTCGTCTTCAATGCAATGAACACTAAACTGTTATCTCTCTAGAATTGCCAGAATCGAGAATCCTTCATGCATCTGACTGAAGACATGCAAACAGACGATAAGTTCCATTATGTCATACGTACAAATGAATTGAATAAAATAAGAGTTAACAACTCTGTTAGCTTCCAACTAAGAGACTTCGCTTTTACTCATAGTTACTCTTGGTCAGGTCATTTTTTTTTTGTTTATAGTATACCTTAAGCAAAGTAACCAAACTAGCTTAGCCAAACCACTTGTTAATTTTGTTCATTAAAAAAAGTAATTGCTATTTCAAGGACATTCTATTTTAATAAGCCATTTGACGAAAGCATCGGCATGAAATACTAGGTAGTGGCTAATTGTTAAATAAAATCACAATTATTTCAATAAAAATTTTGGTGCGTGCAGTTAGTTTGTGCTACACGAATCAACAAATGTCGCAAAAATCGAGTGTTTAAAAGCAACTTTCAAATCAAGCATTTCAGAGCAAGAAGTTCTCTTGATGCAGATATAAGCCAAATATTTCTGCATTTATTGACACCAAAATCATTCGTCTAGGCCATTTGGGTTAAGAAGATACAAAGTTTTTCATATATTGCAGTCTTGGTGACGTGATTTGATCGGCTTGCACGGACACGGTTGAGTGCAAACACCATATCAAGATTATAAAATTACATTTGTGAAATTCAACAAAAATTATTTCTGGATCAACCTTATTCGGTCAAAACCAGGTGGAAACCAAGTCAGAACGTGTTATTTTATGTCAATGCAAGATTTTATATCTACAGAAGTGAAATTCGACAAAATTTAGTTTTCGACTCATCATACTCGGTTAGGGCATACAGTTAAAATATTGAAGGTCATACAACAACGTGCATTGTATAACTTTCGTCCAATTTCAGCGCAAGTATATTTTGTAGCTGTACATTTTCTTTCTACTTACTACCACTGTAGTACGACGTAGCTCTTTGTCTTGCTCTAATATCAACATCGCTATTAGCTGGAACTACAGAAGCAACATCAGCGATGTGAATCCCAATCTAAAATCAGAGAAGTCACCAAAATTTTAAGCTCCTGGCAAGATAAGTTTTGGTAATTTTGGTAAGTTTAGTAATAATTTTTGGTAACAGTTGTGCACCGGAAGGTGCACATCCCACCAATTTTTTTCAAGTTAAGTTTAAAAGCTTTACTTCCACTAACCCACTTAGAAATGTGTTAGTTACTGCTTTGTTTATAAAAGTAACTTTGTTTGAAAAAGATAGGGATAAGTGTAGACTGAGATTACGAAGAAAATTAATCGACCAGCCATACCAGGTCAAGGCATATACGGCTATGCAAAAGGACCTTTCTGTATGATACATAAATATACTGATAAGAACTGACGTTGAGCAGTCTACAGAAGCTGACACAAATAAGATCAGGCAATACTCGGCGATTTGAAGGCTAAAGATAAGTATAACAAAGACTACTGTCTCTGTCTTCCACCTAACCAACTATAAAGCAGACAGGAAAATGAAGATCAACGTCAATGGCTGCTCATTTTTTTACAAGAGCCATCCCACCTACCTCGGATGAAATATTGGACACGCAACTCACCTGCAAATAGCATTTACAAGACCTGCGCGCTAAATTTCGTTACGCAATGGATTACTGAGGTGCCCAACAAGATATAGCAGGGAATTAAACAAACTGAATTTGCTATGGCTGACTTGGCTTTCGACTACCAAACCGCACTGCAGAAGACACAAAATCAGCTTGATAAGCATTAGACATACAAACAAACTAGATGTCTGCCTCAACACGACATTGCAAACAATCACTAATTGTGTGCGCCGAACACCCTGCAATACCTAAAAGTACTGTCAGGAATCCCGCCAGCTCACCCACGCAAGAAGGCATAAAAGCCCCGTTAGTGTACAAAGCTCAGAGTGACTCACATCATCTACTGCATGACAATATAAACAATTATAAAGCAACGCCGATTTTCAAGGTACTCGTTCTTTAAGCATCCAGCAAAACTTCAACAGAACCACCTTGACCGCGACCGCATGATTGCATGGACTAAGGAAATATATCCATTCCCAATCTAATCCCTTGCCAGGTCCTACTCCACATATCACCTGCCACTCCCTCCGATAAAAATCGAACCAAGGAAAGGATGAACTACACTCTAACTCTGGTCGTTTCAACGCTTGTATGAAATGATGGGAAATGACAGCTTCTGCTGCTTGGGAGAGCGACGAAGCAGAACATCGAGCAATCGCAACAACTGTATCATCAGATCCCCGAACAAATTGAACGGCCTACGTTTCTTGGAGGCTTCAACAGAAAGATGGCTACCGCAAACGCAAGTACAAATCTAAACTGTTTTACAGGAACGACAACGATCCACAAGTCAGTAAAGACGATAGATGTATAATGATTGTGGCGGTAACTTATTCTATTTATGAACTTGCCCATCACCAGGGCAGTGGTGTAGTTTGGTTCGCAGTTGGAAGATGCGCTTACCTCGTCAAACTACCCTTAACATTTTATAAATGGTATTTACAGATTTCCTGCTTGACGTTCACAACAGGGGGAATGACATTTGATACAGAATCTACATAGTCATGATGATTAAAACATATCCTGGTGCTAAAAATACCACTGAAGTTACAAAACACCAAAAAATTGACTGTCTCTTCATTTAACTGGCAATGTGTCTACCTGTCCTCAAAGATGAAAAAGACACGCTTACAGGCACATTTTGTTTTACCTTCCAGCAACCTTTGTGTTTGCCACATCTTTCAAGACTCATTGCATCGTCTAAATCCTTTGATCCTTCAGGGTCGATTGTGAATACAAACAAATGATCAAGACTTTTTCTGCAATTCCCATCAGCTTGTGTGCTCAGCTTCTCTGCTTCTTTTTCCACTGACTCTCTAACCAAAACAGATAAATTTGTTAGATACATTTTGGTTGGTAATGAATACAATTGTTCTCAGTTAAATTTTTATCCTCCGATTGCAGGACAACCTTTACGATCACGGAAAAGTTGCGCTCAAAACCGTTTCCGAATTGAAAATACTGCGCACAGCATAGTTACTCACTAGTACATCGATATACACAATTTAGTGACTATTTAATGTCTGATAAACAGCTTTATGAAATATTTTTATTTAAAATATTTTCTATTTAAAAATCTATTTGAATAAGAAACTGAGGATGCGTTAGCGAAATTAATTTTTCTTATGGCAAATAAATGTCTAAGCTGACTTTATTACTGTTTGTTAATAGCAGACCCTTTTTCAACATCTATTAAAAAGCGCAAAGAAAAATTAGATCAACTCAGAAACAGAATACAAGAAATCATTTGATGTGAACAACGACGATCTCCTGTGTAGCAGAGGCGGAAACCAGTCGGATCGAGTCAAGATTCATGACTAGCAGCTTACCGGTCACTCAAACACTCCTTCAAAAACAAGCTGTGGCCACGCAGAAATTAAACATTACAGATAATAAAGAATTACTCAAACTAGCCAAAAGATCGCTTAAGCATATTTGGAACTAGTTGTTTCCACAAGTCTAAAAATTTTTGTTGTGGATGCTGCAGTTCTATAGTTCGTTATAAGTTCTTAATTAGCAATGTGGCAGAAAAAGTTCTTCTTCCACAAATTGTTTGACTATTTGTTGACCAGAACATTAAATAACACTGGTCACGACTATTCTTTTTCTCAAGCACCTTAAGATGTTCAGCTTTTTTTTAGTATTTTTGGGTAGCTGATTTTAACAATGCTGTCAGCATTGGTTTTCCGGCTACAATGAACTCTTTGTAGTTACAAACTGAGGTAATTAAATTATAGCACTATGTAACAGCAAATTTGTTTTTGACTTATTTTAATGTATTTTTGGTCGCTGATTTCAAAAATAGTATCAGTTTTTTTTCTAGCATTGGGCGTTTTGAGTTATTTTCGGTTTTAATATTGCTGGTTTTGTCATTATTACGCTACCAGCCCATTTGTGTATGCACAATACAACAATTTGTTTTGTAACAATTACATTGCTGTAACGTCATCACATTTTCTATTAGTTGACAACTGCAAAGTAGCAAATGTTTGCGCGCAAGTTTTCTAAATATGATTTGCGTTTCATCTCCTGCGTATGGCGGAATATTTAGCTACGAACAAAAGCTATTACGCAGGAATCAATTTTCGAGTAAACTGCTTCTAGATCTACACCTAACGAAACACAAAAGTGGTACTCTCAAGCCTTTTGCTAATCAGGTTTTGCAATTATGCAAGTACAGACACAAAAGCGGTACTTCACTCGAAAAATTAATATGTGTTTAATAGTTTGTGTATGTAGCTCAATATTCCACATTAAAACGAAGATGAAACACCAACCATATTTATAAAACTTGTGCTCAAACATTTGCTAATTATTGCAATAATCAGGTAATTAAGGGGGTTATGACGTCACAGCAGTGCAAATGTCACAAAAGAAGCGATAGTATTGCGGCATTAGCAAATGTGCTTGTAGCGTGATAATGACTAAACTAGCAGTATCAAAACCGCAAATAGTCAAAAAGTCCCAATGATTGAAAAAAATAATACCATTTTGAGGCTCGGCGCATCTCGTACTGCTAGTAACCAGAAATATGATTAAAAAAAAACATTGAAAAAATGTTATTTGGTTGCACAGTGTAGTCAGCGTTTTTTTTAAAAGCAATAAAATAGTATTGTATAAACATAAATACTGTATATATTTTTTCTATTCATTCAATAACAACACAACGTAGTAAATTAAATCAATCACACTTTAAAATCTTTTAAAATGATCTAATATGAGCCACAAATGTGTGTATTAATGATTTCAGAGAATGAGTGACAAAAGCGTAGTAACGTTTAATTGACTAACAGTAGTCAGCTCGGACGGCAGCATCCCGCCTCCAATGACATTGTAGATAGTGATCACTAAGCCTTACCTGATAATAAACTACTATAGCACTTAGTGTGAACAAGATTTAACGTAGATTTTTTGGTATCCAGGAAACGTTACATGTATGCTATCAACTTACTATAAATATGATAGGAATATGATTATAATGTAAATAAGGCATCAATCAAAGAGAAAGCGCACTGTTTTGTGGTTCAACGAAGCAAGATCGGCAATTACAGTTCAACGCAATTTTTAAAAAATGTCGGCGAACCCTCCAAGGTAATAAATATATCACAAAACAGATATGACAAATTTAAAGACACTGGCAGCGTTGGTGATCGTAAGAAAACGCGCACAGCGAGTTTAAGTGACATTATTGACGCTGAGCGTACCGCTTTTCAACGGAGCCCCAAGAAATTAACTCGCAGAGCTCAAATAGAATAAGAAGTGCCACATAGTACTACAGTCAAGATTTTGCACAACGCCTGCGCTTGCGGACATACAAAGTGCAAATTGTTTAGGCTCTGCAACAAAATGATCTTCCCCAGCGAGCTGCCTCTGCTCTGCACCAATCAACAGCCGCCTCAACGTGGTGGTGCAGTCCCCGGCCCCGTTTGGGTTGGGTCGAAATGGCTGTTGGCCTTCCCGAGGGTCCCAGTTACCCCGGGCACTCCCCTTTATTTTTTCGCTATGCTGCTCCCTGAACGACCGCAGAAGAGCAGCACACAGCTTCTTTAAAATCGGTCGCCTGTTTTCTCTTTTCCTTTTCTCCTCCTCCTCTCTTGCCCTTCTTCGTCTCCTTATTCTCCTCCTTTTCTTGATGAGTGGTAACGTTCATCCCAACCCTGGCCCCATCTTTCCCTGCTCTGTGTGCGCTGGAAATGTGACCTGGCGGGGCAACTCAGTGCAATGCTGCACTTGCTCCAAATGGGTCCATCTAAGGTGCTCACAGCTTTCCCTCTCCAAATTCAGAGCTCTTGGCAGCTCTCACTCCTGGAGCTGCCCCCCTGCCGAATCACTGTGACTCCCTCATCAAACTTCTCCGACATGTATACCTCCACTGTGCAATCTAGCCCCCTCTGCTAACGCTGCTCTCTCGCCCCAACCTCGTCTCCAAACTTCTTATTCCCCATCTGCCCATTCTATATCTTCTCCTTCTGCCCCCTCCACCACCGTCCCTTGCTCACAGCTTTTCTCCTGCGCCTACTGCCTCCACTACCCCCCCCCCCCCGACTCTCTCAGGGTTCTTCAATGGAATACTGGAGGTCTTCGAGCCAGGAGCATTGAACTACTTCACTTTCTCTCATCCCATCCTGTCGACCTTATCTGCATTCAGGAATCCAATCTTAACTCATCTTCCTCTTTCCGGATTTCTGGTTTCTCTGCTCTGCGTTCTGATCGTACCTACTCCCGGTCTGGCATTCTCGCCTCCGATACTACGCACGCTAGCGGCGGTGTTGTCATTTTTGTCAGGCAGGGCCTATTCTTTTCTGAACTTTCTACCTCCTCTCTTTCTTCACTTGATCCTTACTCTGATTATGTAGGGGTGAACATCTCTCTTAACAACTCCTCCTCGCTATCTTTTCTCAATGTGTATGTCCCCCCTATTCGCTCCTCCCCAACGGATGGCAGAACCGACTCCTTTTCTCCCTCCATCCTTCCCTCCTCCAAAAATCTCTTCATTTTTGGGGACTTCAATTGCCATCACCCCCTCTGGGACTCAAGAGGTACTTCCAATCCCCGCGTGGAGGAAGTATTCGACTGGGTCATCTCATCTGACCTCCTCCCTCTCAATGACCCTGACACACCCACCCTTCTCCATCGCTCCTCTGACAGTCGCTTCTCTCCTGACATTTCCTTTGCTCCCTCCTCTCTTTTTCTATCTTGCTCCTGGGAGGTGCTACAGGACCTTGGTTCTGACCATCTACCAATTCTTCTATCTGTTCCTCTCTCTCCGGTATTTCGCCCCAACGAGCGTCCCCGTTCCTTCAATTTTCATAAAGCTCGCTGGGATGGCTTTGCCTCTTACTTTGACTCTCACTGTCCTTCAGCAGAGGAATACTCGTCTCTTTCTCTTTCCTCTGCTGCTGCTCTCTTTACCTCTCTGACACTGAATGCGGCCAAATCTTCCATTCCTTTCGGCCGCATCAAACGCCATCCTAAAGCCTGGTGGTCTGCTGAGGTGGAAGAAGCGCTCAGTGAAAGACGCGGGGCTTTTGCTGCCGCTCACAGAAGTGATGAAGATCGCCAGGCTTACATCTCCGCTTCTCGGCGCGCCTCGTCTGTCATCGCCAAGGCCAAGGCTGAGGCATGGCAGACGACTTGCTCTTCTCTCTCACCTAAGTCTGGCCCTGAATCTGTGCACTCTCATCGTTTGCTCTCCTTCCTCGTCTTCCTCCTCTCCTAACTTCATCAACTGTTCTTCTCCCAGGGAATCGGCTTCGGTCTATGCCGCTTACCTGAGATCCCATTTTTCCGTTTCTCAGCCAAAGGCTCTGCGTAGCAGAGCCAGAGGCTACCTCACTGGGCTCCGCCGAGCCACGTGCTCGGAGGAGTCTCACTCGTCTTTTGCTCTCCATTCTCTCCCGCTGAATTTCATGCGGCTGCTTCCAACCTTTCCTCGTCCACTGCCACTGGCCTAGACAAAGTTGCCTATCCTATGCTAAAGCACCTTCCTCGCTCTGGCATGGATTTTCTTCTTCACATCTTCGGTCTCTCCTGGTTTTCGCATTCCTTTCCTTCCATCTGGAGGACATCTTCTATTATTCCCATACACAAGATGGGAGGGCCTCTCGACTCCCCTGCTTCCTTCCGGCCTATCTCTCTCACCTCCTGCGTATCAAAGCTGTTTGAACGCATCATACTATTCCGGCTACTCTTCTTTGTGAAATCTAATTTCATTCTTTCTCCCCGCCAGGCCGGTTTCCGTCCTGGACGGTCTACACTTGATCAAATTCTGTACTTTTCTCAGTCCATTTCGGATGGGTTTAACAAACCCAGGCCGGCTTCTCGGACGATTCTGTCTACTATCGATTTCTCTAAAGCTGTCGACTCTGTCTGGCATCCCGCCCTTTTCCACAAACTCATTTCGGCTGGCCTCCCTGGTTGCTTTGCTTGATGGACTCAATCTTTCCTTTCTGATAGCCGCGCTACTGTGGTCTTTCAAAATCACAAAAGCCGTTCCTTTCGAGTCCATCGAGGTGTTCCGCAAGGATCCGTTGTTGGCCCTGTACTTTTCTCTCTCTTCATCAATGATCTTCCGACTTCTCTGCCTTCTTCCGTCAGCTGCTCTCTTTACGCTGACGATCTGGCCATTTGATCCTCCTCCCCCTCGGTCCCTACTGCGGTGGAGACCACACAAGGAGCTCTGTTTCGATTGGAGCGCTGGTCTGAGTACTGATGTCTTCCTCTCAATCCGGGCAAATGTAAGGCGTCTTTCTTCTCAGTGGATCCTCACCAAGCTGACCTCCAGCCCAGCCTCCTCCTACTCGGCTCCGGCCTCTGTTTCAATCCCACTCCAACTTTTCTTGGGGTCACCTTCGACCACACTCGTTCCTTTTCTAAGCATGTATCTTCGCTGAAGGCCAAGTTTTTCCCACGTCTCAAGGCCTTACGCTGTGTCTCTGCTCCCTCATGGGGACCCTCTAAGCAGTCCCCCTCTCTACTGTATAAATCCTTTCTTCGGTCCCTTCTCACTTACGCTTCACCCGGATGGTTTCCTTTCCTAAGCTCTACCAATTTCACCAAATTGGAACGCATCCACCGAGCGGCCAGTCGCGCCATCACCGGCTGTCTCTCGTCCTTCCCTATCCCACTTCTTCTCTCCGAGGCTTTTCTACCTCCCCTACGAGTCACCCTGACTCATTTCACTCTTTTATCTTATGAGCGGGCTCTTCGTCTCCCAGCCTCTTTTCCTATTTCAGGTTTGGCCAGACATGGAGTGAAACCAAGACTCTGCAGATCGTCCTGGAGAGCTTTTGCGTCCACTCACCCGCTCGTGCTTCCTTCTACTTGTTCTAGGGAGGCTCTTCTTGCTTGCCCTCCCTTTACCTCCTTGGAATCTGCCTTCGTTTACGGTGGAGTCCACTCTTTCCTTCTCATGCTCTCGCTCTGATCCCCTCTCACTCGCCAGGGTGCGGTTCTCGCCCACCTTGACTCTCTCTCCCCTCCTGATCTGGTGCTTTGAACAGACGGCTGTGTTCGTTTTCCTTTTGGAAAGGGCGGCTCCGGCGTTCTTGCCAACTGCTCTCTCTGTGGCACTGAGGCCACTCTTTGCTTTTCGGCAGGCCCAGTATGTTCACGTTTTTCGGCTGAAGACTGCGCCATTCTGCACGCTCTTTGCTGGTCTCAGCAGCACCAACAAGTCTGCCATTTTTCTTCTCTTCTCCTACTATCTGACTCTCGTTCTGTCCTCGCCACCCTGTCCTCTCCTCCATCTTTCCTCTTATCTCAAACTCTGTGGCAGATCTGGCAGGAACTGTCTTTTTTCTCCCTCTGTTCTATCTGGCTACAATGGGTCCCCGGACACTCATTTCTACCGGGAAACGACGCGGCTAATGATCTAGCCAGACGGGGAGCGCTACTTGCGCCCTCCGCTATCCCTTGTAGTCTCTCTCCTCTTATCTCTCGTATCCACTCTCGTCTTATCTCGGACTGGAGGCCCACTGTCTCATCGAAGTATTTTGACACACAGGTTCCCTCAATTTCCACCGAGAAACTTGTGCTCCCTCGTCATGCTCGCTGTGCCCTCTCTCGTCTTCGCTGCAACGGACACAGCCTTCTTTTAGGTTTTTATCTGTCGAGGATTGGCAGAATCGAGAATCCTTCCTGCAGCGCCTGTAGACACTCGTCCCAGGACACCTCTCATCTCATTCTGCATTGTCCAACTACGGACTCTTTGCGCCGCTCACTCTTTGGCGACTCTCTGTCTCTTTACGACCTCTGGTCCAGACCCTGGGGAGTTGCCTGGCTTCTGGGGGTCCATGGTCTTCCGCCATGCCCCCATCCCTCGGAAGGGGTCGGGCACCAACAACAACAACAACAACAGCTGCCTTTGCTGCTGAAATTCTTGACAGAATTGCACAATTAATGGCTATCTACAACGTGTTGCATTTTCTGACAAGGATACTTTTCACTGATCGATCAGAGATAGCAGTAAGGTAAACGTATGGTGCTGTCTGATGCATGACAAAGTCATTGGTACATTCTTTTTTTCTGAATCTACGAGTAGAGTTATAGCAAACGTGAACCCACACATGCTACAACTCTATGCTGCACCCCAGCTGCAAGATTTTCAGCCATGCATAGCCTTCCTACAAGATGGGGCTCATTCACACTGGAACTTATGTGTCCGTCTGTTTTTCAATGAGACATCTCCAAATAGATGGATTGGGAGAGTGGGCTGACACCTTGGCCTTTGCGTTCGCCGGGCATTACTTCTCTTAGCTTTTTTCTGAGGTCATCATATCAACGACAAAGTTTATCGCAAGCCGGTTGACGACTTGCACTGGTTAACTGCAAGTTACCAAAGCAATCGAATTTGCAACGCTGGAAATGCTTCAAAACAGGCGGCGTGAAATTAAATACCGTTCGGATGTTTTTCGAGCGACAAAAAGAGTCCATGTCGAGACTTACTGAACTACACATGTAAGTTAATGAAAACACCTAGACATGTACTAATTTCCTGAATACCAAATAAAGCCAGTTAATAAAAACTTCCTGTTATGTTCCAGTAGTTTGCCAAAAACTGTTGCTCTACCTCGTTCACCATAGTGCAATAAAAGTTTATAATCAGATCCAGACTTTATACCCACCCAGCACTTTCATTTTTTGCTGATGTCTTGTTGAAGCCGCTGCCCTTGCTTATCACCCAAAACAAGATGTTTTGGAAAGTGCTCTAGGTTAGGGTTGCCATACGTCTGCAATTTCAGTGTTAAAACCTGTGTCCGGAAATAATTTTTGAAAATGCTTTGATGTCTGGAATTTTAGTATCTACATTACTTAGCCAACTAAAAATTATTTTTTTTTTATCAATATTACGATGGATCTCCAAAAAGAAAAAACAGGACTTGAGGCTTGTTTCTGGATCAAAATGGGCAAAACAACCTCTTTGAAAAAGATGATCTTCAAAAAAATTTTTGACACGAAACTGGGCAAATGATCCGCCAGTGCTTAAAAATGTAAACCGGACAGCCGTAAATGTGTCAGGAATTGCGCCTCTTCAAATACGACACCCACAGTCTAGTAAGTGTATGGGAAATGAGCTTTACACTCATGTTAGCACCGATATCTTGTGAACAGCTCTGCAAAGTGGCCACATTCCCTTTGCAGTTGAATGCTTTTTTGACTTAATATCAATATTTACACAAGCACTTTGACAACTTCTCTACAGCACTTCAGGCACATTATTCTTTTTTCGTTCATAAAATTTGGAGAGAATCAAATCTCTTGCCAACTCATTGAGCTCTTTCTCAAAAGAACGACGGAAATAAAAGATAGCAAGGGTATTGAAACTGTCGGCTGAAGCAATTCCCTGCCAGCGTAAAGAAAAAAGAATCCAATTGTGGCAAGCCTTCAAAATCAAATACAGTAAGTTGTATACTGTGTTGATCTGGCCTGACAGCAAAGTCTCAGTTTGGACACTCAAGAAATTATATTCTTTACAATAATGCCTTTAGTTTTCGTAAACCTTAAACTGGAAATCCAGACTAAACCAGGCATATAGATACCGTAGATTCAACCAGAGTCCAACACTAAACATAAACCCTGCGCCATAACACTGTAATGCGTTGCTTGGTTACATTTAGGCCAAAAAACAATTTTTTTTTCTAAACCTGCACCCAAACCTAAAAATCCAAGCTGGTAGGCTACGTTAGCCTGAAAACTTCAAATTAAAAGCGTCACAAAACGTAGCATATGAGAGCACATCTAACTGAGGTTGAGGTTGATGTAGCCTACCTGCTTGGATTTTTAAGTACGCGTACAGTTTCTGAGAGGGAAGATTATGTATTTGTTTGAACGTAACCAACCAAGACATCTGACAAAGAAGCGTCATAAACAATAGTAAGAGAACAAATGAACTCCATGTTGTGAAAAAAATAGGGCAAAGTAGCGTACACAAATGATATCTATGATATCGTAAGCACCCAATTGCCAATTATAATACATAACAGATCACATATGCATCAAAATTTGTGATATCAACCGCATATCCAGCGTATAGCTAACTCACTCACAAGGGCCATCAGAAAAATTAAAATTTTAAGTAACTCGAAAGGATTTCCTGACAGAGAAAAACTAAATCAGCTTCAAAATTCTTGGCACCAAAAATGGTGTTGACCAGTGTAATGTACAACTTTTTATGCGATTTTTTAATTGACCGGCCAGTTGACATGGTGTTCGTCTGTCGATTTGCCGGTCAGAATTTTAAAATGTGTTTACCAACCAGCTGGCAAGTCAACCTGCAGGTTAAAAATTTTGGCTGCCTTTAATTTGGGTAACAAAAAGGCCAACCGGTTCCATCTCTGCTGTGAAGAGTCAAGTAATTAACAATAAACAAGATTTTTTAAAACAATGGTTACATACGGGTAGATTTCCGCAGGCACACCGTATTGCAAAGAATAGTATTTCTCATAGCTCTTAGGCTTGATCTCCTGTGACACATAGCCAATAGGATAAGTAGATGAATTCGTCCATTTCATATACCGTACAACAAAGTGCTTGCAGGAGTCGAGAGAAGTTGAAAACGGATCATATGTGACGTTCCGCACAAATTTGAGAGAACCTTAATACGCACCAAAAAAACAGTTTTATACCACGGCAACTGCCAAGGATTTATCTAGTCTATAAGGCTCTCTTGAGGCATCGACACACCCTCATAGTGAACCATTGAAAATGGCATGCTGGTTCAAGCGTGAGTTGATGCTCTGCTTGCTAGTCTTTGGCCAGACCAGCACCGCAACAAAATATTTGCTTAGAGCTACCGCCTGTCTGCCACGTGAAGATGGAGAAACACCGTTAAGTGCCTTTATCAAAGGCACAGACCAATCTTTCGGGTTTTTTCTCCAAACTGTTCTATTCGTTTTCTGCGCCAAGCAAAAAAAGCAGCAAGCTAAATGTAGCCGGCGCCGTAGCTACGATACTGAATCTTTCAGTTGACATCTTGTTGAAATAACTCGAATCCTTTAAGTTTGCCTAAAATTGAAACAATTTCTAAGCAGAAAATTCGTGATATTTTGCCCAAAACTCGAACCTGGCGTCGATTCCTTCAAGTAAAGCACCCTCTAAAACGCAAAATCTATACAGCATTTTGCGAAGCGTCTTTTATACAAACAGCATGCAACGTTCAGAATATAAATTGTAACATCCAGGAGCTTGCAACGCATACTCTTCAATGACAAAACATTACAACGCACCGAGCTCAATTACAAGATTCAGTAGGTAAAAGCAGTTTGTTGTAGCTGAGTTTAATTTCCAAGTACTGTGTGATTTGTCTCTTTTCGTATGGAAATGAAATATCTCGGTTCATACACTAGCACTTCCGAAAAATAAAAGCATGACGAAAAAACGACGGTTCATTTTAAATAGCCCATTGCAAGTAAAACACTCTCCTCTAGTGGCATTTGTTTCACCTATGTTGAAGCCACAATGTAAGAGATATCGCTGTAACTAAAGTTACTGTTTATGCACACTTTGGACAGCACGAACCAACTTACTACTTTTCATTTGGTAAATTGGTATCCTAAAATTGTCTTTAGAAGATTGGTATTTTCCATGAAGCACAAACTTAGTGATTTTTTTGTTAACTGGACACATAAAACTAGGATTGTTTCTGTCGGGAACACAAACAAACTCCTGTTCCCTTGGATCTCGATATCTGCAAAAAACGTAACTGATTCAGTCTACAAGTTACTCTTCTAAAACCCAATGATAAGAAAAAATCTTCACCTAAACGTTAGTATAATTTATGCTTTGTGTCTATGACAGGAGCGCATACAAACTCGTGGGCTACTTTACGAGTACACAGTGTGAAGAATAACCGCATATATTTTTTCACAACATTATTAGCTGCATAAATTTATTGGTTCAAAATAATTTTTTTCGGTAAATGGGTGATCTAATTACTCCAAACCTGAGATCAAGGTAATATTAGCGTTTAGTGCACTTAACCTTCAGCTCATAGCCAAGATTTTTGGGCACTCGCCAAGTTGTAAAAAATTTACATAGAGTATTGATTGCTTTCTAACAACACTGACAAGTGGTCCGTAAACCACCAGGCGTGGGAAAACGACAGTAAGTAAACCTATCTTTTATGAAAAAAATTGGCATTAATTAAAAATCTTATGCACTAAAAACAAAAACAAAAAATCACCTAGACAAAATTCCCGTAACTTTTCCATACACTTTGGTCGTCAAGACCCCTCCGTCTTCTTCATCCTCCTAAACATTATGCAATTTGTTAACCAAATAAACTACCATATGTATAAGCTTTTCCATTCCACCACGACGAACTTGTCAACTGATAGATCATAATCAGATTTGCTCAATGAAAAATTCTACATTTATTTTTCCATCACAACTAGCTGTGCAATAAACAAATCGTGCTCAGACACTATTTGAAATTATCAGCATTTCATTATAAGCTCATAACTTAGTACTAACCGATTTATCAATGTGAACTACAACTTCATCTTTGTCAAAAGCTCGTTCAAGATTTCGTTTTTGCTTGATGTAAATTCGATCAACTCCATCTTCACCAGGTTCAATAACTTCAGCAACGGCTGAATGCCAAGTTTTAATGTTCAGATAACACCGCTTATATTGATCTTTTTTGTCAGCCAAAAGAGCTTCCAAATGGCTAAGGGTGAAATCTCGAAAAAGGGTCTTTTTTCCAAAATCCGAGTCTTCCTCACTGTTAAGAGATAGATTCGTTATTGATAAATGCAACAGCAGTAATTGTACGGCATTAATACATAACAACGTGCGGTGCATGAGGTTTGACCAAAGCGTGCAGATGCCATTTCTCGGCTAAATTTCATTTAGTTGGGCCGTGGTACTCAAAGAAGCGTCGGCATCATACTTCAGCACACGATGTAAACCTAAAGCAGGTTCTTAACAACTAACACTGCTGAGTATACATGAAAAAGTAATAGTACTTATAAATACACACAAGTATTCGCAGAAGAGATATTTGGTACCAAACTTACAGACCCACTAACCCCAAGTCAAAAGGAAGCCAACAAGTACCAAACTAACGATCCTACACCATCGGTCAGCACAAAATCTCTCGATCAGATCGCGGTTTTACGTGTAGGCCTTCCTCACGCGCGAGCACCCACTTGTCGCCACTTAAAACTCGCTGGATGGACAGCTTTAACAATTCAAATTCTAGTTGGAAAACGAGTTTCTTTGTATGTTCCAATGCACAAGCTACGCCCACTAACTTCAGAACATTTCTTCAAATTTGGGGGAGTAAACCTTGCAAGTCACTGTCAACTTACCTCAAATCAATCTTGCCTTCTTCAACGGGAAACTCTACTCCAGATGGATCGACGTGAATCTTCATTTTTTGTGGGTCAATTCCAGAAGCATCCTCAATAATGTGATCCAAAATATCGTCTCTTAGTGGCAGCGTTTCTTCCTACAAAAATTGATTTTGCTATGGTTAAAAGCGGCAAAGTAGTATGTAAAGGCCACGCTTAGGTACAAGAACTGAAAAGCTAAGTGAAAGCTTAAAAATTAACTAAACATTGCATTTTTGCCAAATGATTTTGTCAAATCTCTGCTAACTGCCTTTGAATGCTATAAATATTCTAAAGCAGTGTTTCCCAACCTGAGGACCGAGAAGCATTTTCAGGTGGGCCGCAGATATATTTAGTAAATCCTTATTAATATTATAAGCTTATTTCTATGTTACGTTCCATGAGTTTTAAGGATACTTTGAAGGAACCGCGAAGGCTTTTTGTTTATTACTAGCATTTATTTCTTATTTCAGCATATTGTTTTCTCATATGTAGTGGTGTTTCGTGTTTATTAATAGTTAGTGACGGAATCTTGTGATAGCAAATAGCAGTTTGTGACGTAATCCTGTTTACTTCGGATGTAAAGACCTTTTCTTTTTTTTGGAAATCAACTTCACTGCTATGCTATAATCAACGAAGCAATAGGGAGTTCTTCTTGTCTTACAAATTTTTTTATTTTTTGTATTTCTTAGGCTTATCCTAGTGACATCCTTAAATATTACATTATAGTCTTTTTTAAGTAAGCCGCAAAGATTTGTGGCCTTCTGAAGTGAGCCGCGACACGAAAAAGGTTGGGAAACACTATTCTAAATCATTGCTAGGGTTTTCAAAATTATATATTTGAATAAATCGAGGAGAAAGAATAAGAAAAAGTCTGCGGACGTGTAGAATTAAAAAGGCGTCTTAGATATAAACAGGCTATTCAGTTCGATACCGCTACTGATAAGTTTGGCACGATAAACTGTGTAAAAACAACTTGCACAAAGTTATTTTCAAGTTCTGCACTACCAACACACTTCAGTAAGATGAGAATGAAAAAAAACCGCAATGACAAATCAATGGGGATTATAAAACTCCCGCAGCAGCTACCTCTTCATAACTCTCATCAAGGAGGTAGTCATCATCTTCAATTTGTTCAGCAACACTTTCGTCACGACTTGGTATAACAGCCTAAAACATAAAAAATGCATATAGACAAAGCATAATTGTCGTACAAGGTGCGCATAGTCACAATAAATTAGAGTGTAGTTGAGTATTCCCGAGCCTCCTACGGTAGAATAGTGAGGCAGTTCACTCAGCGTATCGTAAGAAACGACTTTTGGATTTCAGTTTATGGTTTTAACTAAGAATGAGAACCTCTCGTGCTCAAAAACCGAGGTTGGATGTAAGCAAGGGCATGCTTTCCGTAAAATAAAGTGCCCAAAAAACTTACCTCAAGCAAAAGTTTGCAAAAAATTGGTTCCCAGTCCCTGACAGCTCTTAAATGGGCAGGGAGTGCAAAAAATCTCCGGGATACAGAAATTTGAGATAAAATTTGAAAGTTGAAAGTTTTTGTGGAAGAGTTACGAAAGTGAGTGAGCAATAGCGCTGTTCAAAAATACACTTTTTTTCAAAACTTGAGGCCACGCCCTAGGTTGGCTCCAATTCATGACAAAAGGCCCCACAAAAAATTGAGGTCTCTCGTTTGAGCGTTGACCGTGTGAACCAACTTTAAAGTTTTAGGGGAGCAGCGCGGTAGCCAAAACATAAAATCGATCATAACTCTCAAACCAGAAGTCCTAAAATACCAGGTGACCATTTAAAATTTCTAGAATACCAATACACGTTACACTAATGTATAAAAAAATGCATATCATTTGTAGCAAAAAATAAACTTCGAAACAAATAAAAAGTCTAAGCAAAAACTGAAATTTTTTGAGATTTGACATAACTTTCGACAAATTTCAACGAGAAATTGCTGAAAAAAATTAATTTTCAAAGTGTTTAGAACATTTTTTATGGCAAAGAAACACATTAGCCTAAAAGTATATTTCACAAACTGGTGTTGGACCGTTATATCTTAAATTGTGATAGTCGTTAGTTTTAGTGGTACAACAGTTAAACTAGTTGTTAATGGTGAAAAGTGCAACTTATCAATATGGGAGTCAAGTCGCCAGTTTAAGCACAGAGATAACCAATCTATAGCAGTGAAAACATTTACAAAAACCATGAATGATAGTACTAGAACAGACTAAGCACTGCTAAACCATCCTTTGCTATGGACTGCCTGCCGCCATCATATGCACGAAGTAATTTTGTCACAAATTTTTAAAAGCAGCTTCGGGAAATCTAGTAGTCCCCAAATTATGGTTTTTGAGATTTTGAAAAAATGTATTATTAA
The DNA here is from genome assembly GCA_963675345.1 of Trididemnum clinides. Lineage (NCBI taxonomy): Eukaryota > Metazoa > Chordata > Ascidiacea > Aplousobranchia > Didemnidae > Trididemnum > Trididemnum clinides. The sequence continues at coordinate 14,577,734 of OY776295.1, forward strand.
CCTTGCTTTAGACACGACCCATAGTGCAAATTCTTTAGTTGAAGTAGATTTTGAAATTTTAGAAAATGGCTTCAAAGCTTTTCACGAAATAAAGTACGATTCTATTTCTTATATTCTTTGAAATCACTAGGCAGAGCTGTTGGATCTTGTTCTTTATTATTTGAATAAAAATTCCTTTGACACTTATCGGTTTCGGCGTTCTGGTGCCCAACATCAAGCACGCTGGATGTCTTCAGCAATATATGTATGTAAGATGTTGTTGCTCCAAACTTAACTTGTTGTGAATGTAAAAATTCAAATGGGTTGAGAAATGTTTGGTTATTTTGTCGCTGTTATTTATGCAAACACTGGTTTAAATCCCCTGTAGGCGCTGAAGCTGCTGCTAATGATTTACAGTTGTACAAGCTTCTGCTGGTTTATGAACAAATACCAGTATTTAAAGGCATATCTCATGCTGCTCTCTCAGCATTAAAAAGACATCTTTGGTATTTGAGCGAAGAGCTAATCTCATTTGCTCTGACCAACTGCAGGAGCACACTAAACAAAATCTGGCTTCTAAGTTACTTCGTGTTTACCAAAAACTTTTAAAGACAGACATCTCTCCACAAAAGCCGGTATTTCAATCAATATTAGAAGATAAAAAATTGGAAAACTTGGTTCGTGAAAGGTCAGTTATCATTTTTCAACGTTTCAACTTTGCTCTTGAAGACGTTCAATTTCTACAATATTCACGAATGAAATGGAACAACTTCAAAAGTTTTCAAAAATTTAAAGACTTGGTTTCAACGCTACATGTGACGAACGATTAAAGATAGAGAAGTATCAAGGTTCTCAAAGAGTACAAAAACATATTAATAGATAATTTGGAACCAAGACAAATGATACTGCATTGCGTGGAGAAAACTAGACGTGACGGACATGATTTTAAAAAGGTCACCCTAGCTGGCTGTTCATAAAAATAGAACTACCAACAATATTCAAATGATGCTAACACTTCGTATTTACTTACTGTGGGTGACATTTACCACCTGCACAGTTTAACGCAGGAAAATCGTTTTATATGTGATAGGCCTATCAACAGCCCAACACTAGTTTATGAAATTTATTTTTGAGCTAATATGTTTCTTTGCCATAAAAAATGTTCTAAACACTTTGAAAATTAATTTTTTTCAGCAATTTCTCGTTGAAATTTGTCGAAAGTTATGTCAAATCTCAAAAAATTTCAATTTTTGCTTAGACTTTTTATTTGTTTCGAAGTTTATTTTTTTGCTACAAATAATATGCATTTTTTTTATACATTAGTGTAACGTGTATTGGTATTCTAGAAATTTTAAATGGTCACCTGGTATTTTAGGACTTCTGGTTTGAGAGTTATGATCGATTTTATGTTTTGGCTACCGCGCTGCTCCCCTAAAACTTTAAAGTTGGTTTACACGGTCAATGCTCAACCGAGAATAGCCAAAATCAATCGGAGGAAAACAAGGCTAGATAAGAATATCAAAAATCGAACAAAGAAAGTGGTCGCTAATTCTATGAGGAAAGAAGTTGAGAAAATGTGAGTAAAATTAAACGAAAAACCAAATAACATTTTTACACTGGAAAGTTCATGAAAAAAATGGGAAAGATATTGAAGGAGATAGAAGCAGGAGAAGAAAAGACGGAAGATTAGGTTTCAGTTAAAAGACAGGAAAGGAATATAGAAAAATCACATGGAGGAAATCATGAATAAAGAAAATGATTGGGACCACATGAGAGAAGCTAGTATGGTAGAGGGACCCATTGAAAATGTTACCCACGAAGAAATGGCGATAGCAATAATAGCAATGAAACCAAGAAAGACAGCTGGACCATCTGAAGTATGAGCAGAGATGACATTTGCTAGTTCGATGCTATGACATCTGCTATTTCAATGCAGTTTGGTTTTATGCCTGGAAGAGGAACGACAGACGCATTGTTTGTAGTGCGCGAAGAATGCAGGAGGAATATAGGGATAAAGAGAGAAAGTTATATATGTGTTTTGTGAAAATTGAGAAAGCATTTGATAAGGTTCCGAGAAAGGTGATGAAGTGGGCAATGAGAAAGAAAGGTTTATCAGAATTAATTTTAAGAGCGGCTATGAGTCTCTATCACGGAGCAAAGACGAAAATTAGAGTGGAATTTCAGTTAACTGAAGAATTTTTGGTACAAGTTGGCGTACATCAAAGATCTGTGTTGTCGCCACTGCTTTTTGCAATTGCAGTGAATGTAATCAAGGAAAATGCAAAAAAAGATAAATGAATGAAATTTTGTATGCGGATGACTTGGTATTAACGAGTGAAAGTAGAGAGAATTTGAAAGAGAAGTTTTTGAAATGGTAAGAGGTGTTTGAGAGCAAGGGGTTAAAGGTTAACCTCAAGAAGACCAAAGTGATGATGAGTGGTTCGAAAGGTGAAGTGCTCAAGAGTAAAGTTGATGCTTGTGCCAAATGCGGAAATAGGGTAATGGCAAATTCACGTTGTAAATGTTTGCATGGTAGATGCGCGAATATGAAGAGAGTGACCACAACACTGACAAGAGGTTTTGTTTGTGAGCAATGAGTTAAGACAATAAAAGAACTAGATAAAGAAATATTTTTTGACCATGTCGAGTTTGTGTAGAGTTTTTGTTTCTTGGAGGACAGATTGAATGCCAGTGGTACAAATGAAGCAGCGGTGACACCAAGAATGAGAACTGGACGAATAAAATTTAGAGAATGTGGAGAGTTACTTTATGGGAGAAAGTTTTCGTTAAAGATGAAAGGAAGGATATGATGTCTTAGGGAGAATGAGATGGCAATTTCGAGAAGAACTGAAAAAGCAATGTATGGAATTAAGATGATTGAGAAAAGAAGGAGCTAAGAACTTACCAGTTTGCTGAGATTGAAAGATACTTTGGAATGGACTAGCCAGGGCTGTTGGAGTGCAATGGTATGGAATAGTTATGAAGGGTTGGGAAAAAAAGAGGACGTGGGCGAGCGACTATGGCGTGAAAAAGGCAAGTGGAAGAATATATTGATAAGAATGGAGTGAAAAAAAAGACGCCATTGACAGAACAAAGTGGCGTAATGGTGTTAATGAACTTTCTAAAAACGTGAGGTGAATCCGGCCACATCTGACAACGATGACAAAACCGGATTTACAATAGTGGATCTTCTTCTCTCACTCGAGATTTCAATCGGTTTTGTTCATGCATATGACTTCGAGCTTTGTTTGCAGGTCTTTAGTTAAACTGGGCCACAGCAATGGGTAGACTGGTAGGCCCCACCACCCGCCACATGAAAAAGGAGGAATTTTGTTTAGCGCCTGCCTAAGAACACATAATGAAAACGTGCCGCCTTTTTCTCTACACTATGTTTTTCGTCTAGAGCGTCAACCAGGGAAGCTTGGAATACCGTTTTCAAAGTCTTCGGTATGACTCAAGATGGGACATGAACCCATGTCTACCGACTGCGGAGCAAACTCTTTGTCCGCTACACTGCCACGCCAGTTTGCAACGGTGAAATTTTTCATCCGAGCACACACCGCAAACCCCATCAAGCAGATGCACAATATTTCAAATCGATCTCGGATGCTAAGATCCATTCGCAACAAGATTACATGCTTCGTGATCAATTTTATTTGTTTCGCCCGTACGGCGACAAAAAGACAGAGCCCATATTATCATAATCTAACCTTTGGAGGTTCGGCGAAAACAACTTTTTTCTTTTGTCCTGGAACAAATTCTTGAGCAAAGGCGCTGAGATTGGTAAAACCTTCAAAAGCGACTTCATTTAGAATATTTTGCAGTGATAGCTCTTGTGGAAAAAAACTGTTGCTTTCGAAACATCTCTGAAAACAAACTGATGGTCAAACTAGGTAAAAACACCACAGTATTGTCGAATAAATAACAAACAAATTGATAAACTATACTAAACCTTTTCCAAATCGTGTACATATGAAGAATATTGGACCTTAGGTTTCTAATATTAATCAGCTCGTAGTTTAAGCAACTACGTTATGGCGTTAAGTGAATAATATTAATTTGAACAGAGTGTTTATACCGTTATACCCACTTTGAAAAAAGCTCCTAACGATTTAATTTTGCACAGTTTCAAATGTAGTTCGCCACAGTTGTAAGCGCCAAGCAGGAGAATATCATGTTTCAAGTCTTTGATTTGACTCGACAGGCCAATCAAGACTGCAGTTGAGTTTCTAAACTGCTAAATTGCATAAGCAATTCCAAGAAAAAGTCCAAACTTTTTAGGTTTAGTTAAAGCTGCAACTGGTTTGCTTGCACAGTTGATGATCTCACTACTGCAAAGTGATCAAGTCAAAAAAAAACTTGTGTTTGAACATTGACTAGACAAGTGTCAAAGTTTGTATTTTTCACACGACACTTTGTTCTTGTTTTTAAATAAAAAAATGTCTAAATCAACGAACATTTAAAAACATAAGTTTGCGGGAAATCATATATTTACTCTTATGTATTCCTTCCACATAATGTTGCACTCTCCAAGAGACCACAAGGTGGCTGCATGACCGACAGCTATAATGGAAATCTTGGTACGAGTGAAAGCCGTATTGAGAAGGTTGCGGTCCGATAGTAAGCCGAACGATTGGCCGGCTTTGTCTTCCTTCATTTCACGTTTGTGCACGCAACTTACAATAACGATCTTGAACTCTTTGCCTGGATAATAGAAGTATCAGCGTGGGCTCAATGTAAGCAAAAAACAAGTATCAACGTGGGCTCAATGCAAGCAAAAGATCTCGACGCGATAAAACGTTAATTCTACAACCAAAGGGTCACCAGTTCGAAAGACGCGAAGTTTGTGATTAAAGCAGAACTTCACGACAATTTCCTCGGTTTAGTTACAGCTATATAAAAGAAAAGCCAATGCCGGCACTAATTATCTAGCTCATCTACGTAGAGCAGTAAAACTTTCTCGCGGCTTCAGAATTAGAATCTTACTATTCGACTAACTCTCCATTTGCAGCAAAAATTGCATTGAAACAACAGCGTCAATAAAGACAACAACTGCTTCAGTTTTCTATGGCACTGTTGCTTCAATAAGAAACTTAAAACTTGCTTGCCAGTCAACGGCTAATGTAAAATTTGGTGATTAGCAGGCAAAGATCATACGATGCATCAGACATAGATCATTTTGTACAGAAAGAAAAATTTACAAAATTGACATGAAATTGCTTTCAAGTTTAAACAAATACCTTGTATATTTCGCACACGTTCAACCCCAACTCCTCCAAGCCCTTTTTTCCTCAAAAGCATTCGTAAAACATGAACCTGAACATAAGCTAAGTATATTGCCAGGAAGAACCAAAACATCTCTTGTTGCTGTGGTTGGTACCCGACCCCTTCCGAGGGATTGGGGCATGGCGGAAGACCATGGACCCCCAGAAGCTAGGCAACTCCCCAGGGTCTGGACCAGAGGTCGTAGAGACAGAGAGTCGCCAAAGAGTGAGCGGCGCAAAGAGTCCGTAGCTGGACAGTGCAGAATGAGATGAGAGGTGTCCTGGGACGAGTGTCCACAGGCGCTGCAGGAAGGATTCTCGATTCTGCCAATCCTAGACAGATAAAAACCTAAAACAGGGCTGTGTCCGTTGCAGCGAAGACGAGAGACGACACAGCGAGCATGATGAGGGAGCACAAGTTCCTCAGCGGAAATCGAGGGAACCTGTGTGTCAAAATACTTCGATGAGACAATACGCCTCCAGTCCGAGATAAGACGAGTGGATACGAGAGATAAGAGGAGAGAGACTACAAGGGATTGCAGAGGGCGCAAGTAGCGCTCCCCGTCTGGCTAGCTCGTCGGCCGTGTCGTTTCCGCGGGAGAAACGAGTGTCTGGGGACCCATTGTAGCCTGATAAAACAGGAGGAGAAAAAAGACAGTTCCTGCCAGATCTGCCACAGAGTTTGAGATAAGAGAAAGGATGTAGAAGAGGACAGGGTGGCGAGGACAGAACGAGAGTCAGGCAGCAGGAGAACAGAAAAAAAATGGCAGACTTGTTGGTGCTGCCGAGACCAGCAAAGAGCGTGTAGAATGGCGCAGGCTTCACAGGAAAAACTTGAACATACTGGGCATGCCGAAAAAAAAAGAGTGGCCTCAGTGCCACAGAAAGAGCAGATGGCAAGAATGCCGGAGCCGCCCTTGCCAAATGGAAAACAAACACAGCCGTCTGTCCAGAGCACCAGATCATGAGGGGGGAGAAAGTCGAGGTGAGCGAGAGCCGCACCCTGGCGAGTGAGGGGAGGATCAGAGCGAGAGCATGGAGTGGAAAGAGTGGACTCCACCGTAAACAAAAGCAGATTTCAAAAAGGAAAGGGAGGGCAAGCAACAAGAGCCTCCCTAGAACAAGTAGAAGGAAGCACGAGTGGGTGAGTAGACGCAAAAGCTCTCCAGGACGATCTGCAGAGTCTTGGTTTCACTCCAAGTCTGGCCAATCCTGAAATAGCAAAAGGAGTTGGGAGACGAAGAGCCTGCTCATAAGATAAAAGAGTGAAATGAGTCAGGGTGACTCGTAGGGGAGGTAGAAAAGCCTCGGTGAGTAGTAAAGGGTAAGGGGACGACGAGAGGCAGCCGGTGATGGCGCGACTGGCCGCATGGTGGATGCGTTCCAATTTGGTGAGATTGGTAGCGCTCAGCAAAGGAAACCTTCCGGGTGAAGTGTAAGTGAGAAGGGACCGAAGAAAGGATTTATACAGTAGAGAGGGACTCCTTAGAGGGGCCCCATGAGGGAGCAGAGACACAGCGTATGGCCTTGAGACGTGGGAAAAACTTGGCCTTTAGCAAAGATACATGCTTAGTAAAGGAACGAGTGTGGTCGAAGGTGACCCCAAGAAAAGTTGGAGTGGAATTGAAGCGGAATCGGGAGCCGCGTAGGAGGAGGCTGGGCTGGAGGTTGGCTTGGTGGGGATCCACTGAGAAGAAGGACGCCTCACATTTGCTCGGATTGAGAGGAAGACGCCAGTACTCAGACCAGCGCTCCAATCGAAACAGAGCTCCTTGTGTGGTTTCCACCGCAGTAGGGACCGAGGGGGAGGAGGACCAAATGGCCAGATTGTCAGCGTAAAGAGAGCAGCTGACGGAAGAAGGCAGAGAGGCAGGAAGATCATTGATGAAGAGAGAGAAAAGTACAGGGCCAACAACGGATCGTTGCGGAACACCTCGACGGACTCGAAAGGAACGGCTTTTGTGATTTTGATAAACCACACAAGCGCGGCTATCAGAAAGGAAAGATTGAGTCCAACGAGCAAAGCCAGCCGAAATCAGTTTGTGGAAAAGGGCGGGATGCCAGACAGAGCCAAACGCCCCGGATAAATCGATAGTAGACAGGATCGTCCGAGAGCCCGGCCTGGGTTTGTTAAACCCATCCGACATGGACTGAGAAAGATACAGAACTTGATCGAGTGTAGACCGTCCAGGACGGAAACCGGCCTGGCGGGAAGAAAGAATGGAATTGGATTCCACAAAGAAGAGTAGACGGGATAGTATGATGCGTTCAAACAGCTTTGATACGCAGGAGGTGAGAGAGATAGGCCGGAAGGAAGCAGGAGAGTCGAGAGGCCCTCCCATCTTGTGGATGGGAATAATAAAAGATGTCTTCCAGATGGAAGAAAAGGAATGCGAAGACCAGGAAACATTGAAGATGTGAAGAAGAAAATCCATGCCAGAGCGAGGAAGGTGCTTTAGCATGGGATAGGCAACTTTGTCTGGGCCAGTGGCAGTGGACGAGGAGAGGTTGGAGGCAGCCGCATGAAATTCAGCAAGTGAGAAAGAAGAGCAAAAAGACGAGTGAGACTCTTCCGAGCACGTGGCTCGGCGGAGCTCAGTGAGGTAGCCTCTGGCTCTGCTACGCAGGGCCTTTGGCTGAGAAACGGAAAAGTGAGATCTCAGGTAAGCGGCATAGACCGAAGCCGATTCCCTGGGAGAAGAACAATTGGGAAAGTTAGGAGAGGAGGAAGACGAGCCAGCGATATAGCGAAGGAAAGAGTGCACAGATTTAGGGTTAGACCTAGGTGAGAGAGAAGAGCAAGCCGTCTGCCATGCCTCAGCCTTGGCCTTGGCGGTGACTGACGAGGCGCGTCGAGAAGCGGAGATGTAAGCCTGGCGATCTTCTGTGAGCGGCAGCGAAAGCCTTGCGTCTTTCACTAACCGCTTCTTCCACCTCAGCAGACCACCAGGCTTTAGGATGGCGTTTGATGCGGCCGAAAGAAATGGAAGATTTGGCAGCATTCACTGCCACAGAGGTAAAGAGAGCAGCAGCAGAGGAAAGAGAAAGAGACGAGTATTCCTCTGATGAAGGACAGTGAGAGTCAAAGTAGGAGGCAAACCCATCCCAGCGAGCTTTATGAAAATTGAAGGAAGGGGGACGCTCGTTGGGGCGAAATACTGGAGAGAGAGGAACAGATAGAAGAATTGGTAGATGGTCAGAACCAAGGTCCTGAAGAACCTCCCAGGAGCAAGAAAAGGCAAGAGAAAAAGGAGCAAAGGAAATGTCAGGAGAGAAACGACTGCCAGAGGAGCGATGGAGAAGGGTGGGTGTGTCAGGATCATTTGAGGGGGAGGAGGTCAGATGAGATGACCCAGTCGAATACTTCCTCCCTGTGGTGGTCGGAAGTACCTCTTGAGTCCCAGAGGGCGTGATGGCAATTGAAGTCCCCAAGAATGAAGAGATTTCTGCAGGAGGCAAGAATGGAGGGAGAGAAGGAATCGGTTCTGCCATCCGTTGGGGAGGAGCGAATAGGGGGAGCGTACACATTTAGAAAAGAGAGCGAGGAGGAGTGGTTAAGAGAGATGTTGATCCCTACATAATCAGAGTAGGGATCGAGCGAAGAAAGAGAGGAGGTAGAAAGTTCAGAAAAGGATATGCTCTGCCTGACGAAAATGACAACGCCGCCGCTAGCGTGCGTGGCATCACGAGAGAGAATGCCAGACCGGGAGTGGGTGCGATCAGAACGCAGAACAGAGAATCCAGGAATCCGGAAAGAGGAAGAGGAGTTAAGATTGGATTCCTGAATGCATATGAGGTCGACAGGATGGGATGAAAGAAAGTGAGGTAGTTCAGTGCTCCTGGCTCGGAGACCTCCAGCATTCCATTGAAGAACCCTGAGAGAGTCAGGAGGAGGAGAGGAGGCAGGAGGCGTAGAAGGACGGCCAGGAACAAGGGACGGTGGCGAAGGGAAGAGGAAGAAGATATAGATCGGGCAGATGGGGGATAAGAAGTTTGGAGACGAGGGTGGGGCGAGAGAGCAGCATCAGTAGAGGGGGACCTATCGTACAGTGGAGGTATACGTGTTGGAGGAGTCCGATGACGGAGTCACAGTGTTACGGCAGGGGGGCAGCTCCAGGAGTGAGAGCTGCCAAGAGCTCTGTATTTGGAGAGGGAAAGCTGTGAGCACCTTAGATGGACCCAATTGAAGCACGTGCAGTATTGCACTGACTTGTCCCGCCAGGTCACATTTCCAGCGCACACAGAGCAAGGAAAGATGGGGCCAGGGTTGGGATGAACGTTACCGCTCATCAGGAGAAGAAGAAGAATGAGGAGACGAAGAAGGGCAAGAGTAGGGCAGGAGAAAAGAAAAAGTGAAAACAAGCGACCAATTTTGTAGATGCTGTGTGCTGCCCTTCTGCGGTCGTTCAGGGGGCAGCATAGCGAAAAAATGAAGGGAAGTGCCTGGGGTAACTGGGACCCTCGGGAAGGCCAACAGCCGTTTCGACCCAACCCAAACGGGGTCAGGGTCGCACCACCCCGTTGAGGCGGCTGTTGATTGGTGCAGAAAACACCTTTTAGCATTTACTATTATGCAACATTCAACAAAAATTTAGACGTACCGCTGAACTTGGCATCGGATATATCGGCAACACTGATCAAACATCAATTTGAACGACTCAGTCTGCAAATTCAGTGCACAGACCAATACATTGCATATAGCGTAACCAAGAAGAACCGTCTTTTGTTGTCAAGCTCACACTACCGCTTGGAAGGGTGATTAGTTAACACCGCAGTGACACACCTCGACATCTATTGGCTGACTCAAAGAGCGTAAAATATCTTTGCAGCCTCATAACTCTCTGTTCATCTTGTGTTTAACGAATTAACTGAGATTGCGTTAGCACATGGTAGTTTTCGCTATCAGGTATCAAACTTCTAAATCAAATTTGGAGTAGGTTTTGAGACGAGATTTTGCTGCTTGTTTCTGAGTGTTAACAGAGCAACGTTCTCTTCGCGCTTAATATCAAGCGGCGAAAAACCTGCTCTGAATATCGGTAAGAAGTTTGATGACTGGTTGCGAAGACCGCTACGTGCGAGCGCGGCCTAAATTGTCATCGTTAGATAATGAAATATGGTTCGAATTCCACATAAAGCCAGCGCTACAAATTTAAAAGCACACAGTGTGGCATACATTAAGTCGATTAGTCATAGTGTTGAAAGTCTTGACCTCAAGACCATTTTTTGCTGCTAAAAACCTCGGTGAAATAAGCATGATTTCGAAGTCGGCATGGACCTCAAGATATCTCACTATCTAAGCCTGAAAATAGTTTAAAGGCCAGATCTTTTTCTTTTAATGTGTTTACAAAGATTAAGTTCAGGGTATTTAGAGACTGATTTTCTTGAAACAGCCAAAAGCGATCAGATTTTCCACGAGTTTCGCTAGTTATAGTTGTTTGATGGCTTAAGTTTGCTCTCGGCCTCGAAGCATACTTTCGAGAAATCTCGGTCTTAAAAAATTTTTGGTTAGGTCTAGTAACCCTGAAGCTTCGACACAACATTAATTAATCACCACAGATTAAGACCTGAGTGAATTTGCCTCTCCTCTTCTTTAGGATGAAAATAAGGCATAAATGGCAATCCAGGTGCACACAGTAAACATAATTAAAATTAGGAGAAAAGAAAGCGTAAGGGAAAGCAGCAGTCCATTTTGAACCGATCGCAAATACAAATTCGACTGGTAGCCCTACCACCAATATAGCGGACTGCCATTGGTGGCTGCCCAAAAGTCGCCTCTTACGACATTCTGGATAAGCAGCTTCAGTATTCTAACCCGGTAAAGCACAAGTTAAGACTAAGACTTCGCCTTCGTATCCCGTAGCCAGGCTAAAAAAAATCCGAACGAGATTTACGCCATGCAAGGATAGTCGAAAGCATGTACCTACCAGCCTTTTAACTGCACTTACAAGTGCAAATCAAGATTTAATAACACATTAAAGACAAATCTACCAGGATATAAACTAACTTCTCAACTGTAAACAGTCAATATCAAATACAACCGCTAACCTGGTCATTGTACGCTGCAACAACGGCGATGTCAGACTGGTGCAAATGATGGGGATGGGCTTGCAATATTTGAGAGCAAATCGTAACAACTCGGGACGCCTCTGCTTCATTGTAATAACCACCGCTCATAAAGTTGTGGACACATAAACCTGTCATACGGTTTATACACATAAACTTTCCCTTACACATATCCCATAAAAAAAAACATAGCTGCAACATGAATTTTCGCGATGCATCGCCGGATAATCCTGCGTCAAAAGCAAAGCGGTAACTACTTAAGGTCGCTGTGCATAGTATACATTTTTGTCAGGTTTTGTACGCTTTTTGTCCGAATTTGTAGTTTCTTTTGCTCTCAAGCATTTTTGTACAAAAATTTTTATCAGCTCGAATATTCATATAATGATTTACAACAGTGATGCACAAACGGGGGTAAATTACCTGGATGATGTAAAATCAAAATTTCTGGATGCAATATTGGGAGTTCGTGATGCTGTAAACTTGCAAAGCAATGGTGTAAAATCAAAATTTCTAGATGTAATATTGGGAGTTCGTGATGGTGCAGGTTTGCTTAAGCATGTATTAAAGAAAACGTTTTCGGAAATATGTTTCACCATTCCAACTATTGTAAAATAAAGAACCAGAATGATCGTGATACGTACACCTGATACACAGTAGGCTGTACGTTTTTAAACGCTGTACTGTACTTGTTACGTGAAAACGGTGCTTTGTTTTGCTTAAACTGACGCAACTTACAATCCTGTTGGTTTTGTGAAAAAAGCAGCGTAGTTTAGTGGGAACTGTTATCATCACATGACTGTCAGGCTGATAATTGTCTGTAAGGTGATGATATTATTTCTAAACCGATCGTAATACGCAGCTTACGCTCATTGAAAAAAACAAGACAGTTTTAATCTGTTTACAGCCCTGGCAAAACTTAATGTTACTTATCAAATTATCTGTGCTAGCGTAGTGAAACTTGTTAACCCGCTAGAAGTATGCAGCATTTTTTGTCATTTTAGTGAGGCCACTACCTGTCTTATCTATGCAAGTTAAATTTTTTAACATTTCTTATTCTCTTTTTCATAGTTGCTATGTTGTGTGATTAGCTAGTACCACAGTGGCCTACTTGTAGGAAGTTGGAATTAAACAACTCTAAGCTATTATATTTCTACCATCGAAATGTCGTCGAACAGGAAAAGAGCTCATCAAGGTGAATTCTTGAAATACGGTTCTACTGAGATTTACGATCGAGGACAGCGGAAACTCCAATGCGTCGCGTGCCGAAAAGAATTAACTGTCGATTTTTTCAAGAAAAACCGTTAAAAAACACCTAGACCATACTTTATCAAAATCTTTGGCGTTTTTGAAAATTTGGAGGCAGTCGTTAAGAAGCCGAGATTAGAGAATATGAAAAATGCGACATTTGATCAATGAACAGCAGCTTGTACCATTCTGGAAACCGCACACCATTGGCGAGAAACTGATCAAGTCAGCTGCAGTAAAAATGATGGAAATCAGGTGTGAGCCTAAATACTCCAAACAATCGAATTCTGTTCCTTTATCTGCCAAAATAACAAAACACCGAATTTCCAAACTTGCACAGAATGTCCGGGAACAAGTGATTGCTTCCATCAAGAGTAGCGAGCATTTTGCTTTGCATCTCGATGAAACTGCAGACGTGAGAAATGACTTCCAGTTGGTGGTGTATGTGCCATACTGAGGTGTAAATAAAATTGAAGAAATGCTATTTTGCGCTGCTCTCGAGTTTACATACGAGGGATCAAAGTGCTTCAGAAGGTAAATGCTTTCTTTACATCTGAAGGAGTAAATTTGGAATGGAGAAATTGTGTTGGGCAGTCAGTAGATGGTACTTCATCAAATGCTTGGACCCGTCAACGGTTTTGCCTCTTTGGCAGAAAAAGAGAATTCCAATGCAGAAGTAACTCACTGCATAGCACACCAACAAGCGCTAGTTATGAAGGAACTGGAATCAGAACTTGAAAAAATCATAAATGTTGTGATAATAAAGGTAAATTTCGTAAAATATAACGGTCTTCCAGCGCGACTGTTTCGTGAGCTTTGTGAAGATGCTGATTCTATTCCAAGGTGTTATTTTACTCTGACGTACGGTGGCTTTCTCGTGGCAATGTTCTTAATCACGTGTGGAATCTAAAAGATGAATTTGAGATGTTTCTAAGGAAGACTCCCCCAAGCAAGAAAAATTCCACAATTCCACATGGTTTATCTGACATACTTGGTTGACATTTTTGACCACGTGAATTCATTAAACAAGCAACTGCAAGGAAAGTATATGGACGTATTCTTAGCAGCAGAAAAAAGATTTCTGCATTTCGATCAAAAGTTGCTTACTGGCACCAAATAACAGAACAGAATAAAATATCTGCATTCTCCAACTAGGGATAGTTTTTGAAAGGCACCAAACAAGTTAGTTACAATGGAGCAATAAAAGGCGTTGTAATACAACATCTTGTCAAATTCCAAGAGCGCATTTGGCGGTACTTTTCTGATCTTGACGCCCAAACTGTGAGCTGGGCAGTGAATCCTTTCCTATGCAACGTGAGCAAAGTGTCTGAGAAGCCAGAAGACTTGGTGGAAAAGTTGTTGGAGTTGCGTTGTAATAACGAAGCACGATTTGCATTTGAATGAGAACAGTGCATGAAATCCTTTTGGATGTGTAGAGCTGTTAGACAATTCGACATTGTGCAGCTGAAAGCCACCAAACTTTGTTAGTTTTTCCGACAACTTATCCCTGTGAGCAGCATTTTTCTTCTCTAGGAAACTTAAAATCAAAATATCACAATCGTTTGGATCCTGAAGATGATATGTAAGTTGCTTTAACAGCCAAAGAACCCAGTTTTTAGACGACTTTAGACAAAATAAAGCAGCACCATTATTCGCATTGAGCTTCAACGTAATCAAACAGAATTTCGAGAAAATAAAATTTCATTCTTTAAATGTTTTTTCAAGGATTTTACAACTTAATTGCCTTTCCAAAGAAACGTTTTTTAGTTTTTCTATTTTTATGAATTTGAGGCCATTTTCTTTTGATAATGGTGACAAAATACAATTCCAGTGTAGCTGCAAACGTTTTCCCATTTCCGAAAATATGACAAAAATAGATGTATAAACATTGGTATACTATTGTACAACCGTGGGGAAACGGCATCCGCAACACTATCCGTGTTGGGTAAAGGAAAAAAAGGTTTGCCGACCACTGCTTCACAGTGTATGCTGTGGTTCGAATATCCGACTTTGTCAACAGAATATGTATCACAAGCGAACACATTTTTGCGGACAAAAACGTACCAAAAGATTTTTGTTGACAAAACCGGATGATTACAAAAGAACCATGAAAACATCCAAGCGGATAAAAATGTTGGTACAAAAATGCTTGAGAGCAAAAAACCTACAAAACTGGACAAAAACATACAAAACCGGACTAAAACGTATACTGAGTATAGCCAAATAAAGCTGTGCAATTTATTTATCACTTTTGAAGCTGAAAACGTTTGAGGTCACTTGTGATGGAATCATGGGCACTAATTACGTTTCTGCAATTACTCTTTGATTAAGAAGGCATCAGAGAAATCATATATATTAAATGCAAACCCCTTTTTCGAAGTCTAATTCTTCTTTCTGCTTCCCTTGTACTTTTACAAAATTTCATGTAGCTAAAACCAAGCTCTCTTTTTTCTTATCTACAGCCATCTCCCCAGACCAAGTGATATACACTGCACCAATCAACAGCCACCTCAACGTGGTGGTGCGGTACCCCACTCCGTTTGGATCGGGTGGAAATGGCTGTTGGCTATCCCGAGGGTCCTAGTTACCCAGGGCATTCCCTTTGCACAAACCATTTTTTTCGTCTTGCTGGCTCCTGAACGACCGCAGAAGGGCAGCACACAGCTTCTTTAAAATCGGTCGCCTGTCTTCTCCCTTATCCTGCCTTTCTCTTGGCCGTCTTTGTCTCCTCATTCTTCTCCTATTCTTGATGAGCATCAACGTTCATCCCTAACCCTGGTCACATCTTTCCCTGTTCAGTGTGCGATGGAATTGTGACCTGGCGGGGTGGGTCAACGCAATGCTGCACCTGCCCCAAATGAGTTCATTTAAAGTGCTCGCTACTCTCTTTCTCTAAATTCAGAACTCTTGCCAGCTCTCACTCCTGGAGCTGCCCCCCATGCTGCGTCCCTGCTTTTTTTGAAGATAACACAGTGACTTCCTCCTCGGACTCCTCCGACTTGTATACCTCCACTGTTCAATCTGCCCTCGCCTTCTGCTAATGCAGTACTTCAGACCCCCCTCGCCTTCAAATTTCTTATACCCTTTCCGCCCACTTTGTACCTTATCTCTCTGCTCACTCATTACCGCCTTATGATCCTGGCTGTCTGTCTACACCTCCTGCTTCCTCTTTCCCCCTGACTCCCTCGGGGTTCTTCAATGGAATGCTTGCGGTCTCCAAGCCAGGACCACTGAACTGCTACACTTTCTTTCGTCTCTTCCCATTCACCTTATTTTTATCCAGGAATTTAACCTTAACTCATCTTCCTCTTTCCGAATCCATGGATTCTCTGCACTGTGAGCTTATCGCATCCACTCCCGGTCTCGCATTCTCTCTCCTGATGCCATGCACACTAGCGGTGGCGTCATCATTTTAGTCAGGCAGGGCTTATCTTTCTCTGAACGTTTTACCTCCTCTCTTTCTTTGTTTGACCCCTACACTGATCATGTAGGGGTCAACATCTCTCTAAACAACTCCTTCTTGCTCTGATTTCTTAATGTCTATGTTCCCCTTATTCGCTCTTCTCCGACGAATGACAGAACCGGCTCCTCTTCTCCCTCCATTCTTCCCTTCTCCAAAAATCTCTTCATTCTGGGGGATTTCAATTGCCATCACCTTCTCTGGTACTCAAAAGATACTTCCGATCCCCGTGGAGAAAAAGTATTCGAATGGATCATCTCTTCTGATCTTCTTCCCCTCAATGGCCCTGACGTACCTACTTTTCTCTATCACTCCTCTGGCAGTCACTCCTCCCCTGACATCTCTTTTGCTTCCTCCTCTATCGCCCTATCTTGCTCCTGGAAGGTGCTTCAGAACTTGGTTTCTGATCACCTACCAATTCTTCTGACTGTCCCTCTCTCTCTGGTCTTTCACCCCAATGAGCGTCCCCCATCTTTCAATTTTCATAAAGCTCAGTGGGATGACTTTGCCTTTCACTTGGACTCTCACTGTTCTTCTGTAAAGAAATACTCGTTTCTTTCCTCCGCTGTTCCTCTATTTACTTCTCTGACAATGAATGCGACCAAATTTTCCATTCTTTTCGGCCACATCAAACGCCATTCTAAAGCCTGGTGGTCTGGTAAAGTGGAAGAAGTGGTCAGTGAAAGACGCAAAACTTTCGCTGCCGCTCACAGAAATGATGAAGATCATCAGGCTTACATCTCTGCTTCCCGACGTGCTTCGTCTGTCATCGCCAAGGCCAAGATTGAGGCATGCCAGGCAACTTGCTATTCTCTCTCGCCCAAACCTAACCCTTAATCTGTGTACTTTCTCCTTCGTTCTGTCGTTGGCTCTTCTTCCTCATCTCTCCTAACTTTCCCAACTGTTCCTCTACCAGAGAGTCGGCTTCGGTCTTTTCCGATTACCTAAGATACTATTTTTTGTCTCCCAGCCAAAGGCCTTGCACATTAAAGTCAGAGGCTACCTTTCTGAGCTCTTCCGAGCCACGTGCCTTGAGGAGTTTCACACGTCCTTTTGCTTCCCCTTCTCCCAATTTCTTGCGAATGCCTCTTACCTCTCCTCAACCTCTGCCGCAGACAAAATTGCCTATCCCATGCTAAAGCATCTTCCTCGCTCTGGCATCGATTTCATTCTTTCCTGGTCTTTGCATTCCTTTCCTTTCCTTCTGGAAGACATCTTCCATTATCGATCCTCACTATCATTGATTTCTCGAAAGCTTTCGACTCTGTCTGGCACCCGTGTTTTTTCCATAACGTCATTTCGGCTGGCCTCCATCAATGCTTTGCTCGTTGGACTCAATCTTTCCTTTCTGATAGACGCGCTTGTGTGGTTTTTCAAAATCACAAAAGTCGTTCCTTTCGAGTCCGTCGAGGTGTTTCGCAAGGATCCGTTCTTGCCCTGTACTTTTCTCTCTTTTCATCGATGATCTCCCGACTTCTCTACCTCTTTCCGTCAGCTGCTCGCTTTATGCTGACGATCTGGCCATTTGATTCTCCTCCCTCTCAGTCCGTACTGCAGTAGAGGCCACACAAGGAACTCTGTTTCGATTGGAGCGCTGGTCTGAGTACTGGCGTCTTCCTCTCAATCTGAGCAAATGTGAGGCCTCCTTCTTCTCAGTGGATCCTCACCAAGCTAACCTACAACCCAACCTCCTCCTACTCGGCTCCCACCTCCGTTTCAACCCCACTCCAACTTTTCTTGGGGTCACTTTCGACCGCACTCGTTCCTTTTCTAAACATGTATCTTCGCAGAAGGCCAAGTTTTTCCCACGTCTCAAGGCCTTACGCTGTATCTCTGCTCCCTCATGGGGACCCTCTAAGGAGTCCCTCTCTCTTCTGTATGAAGCTTTTCCTCGATGGTTTCCTTTCCTAAGCGATACCAATATCACCAAATTGGAACGCATCCACCGAGCAACTAGTCGCGCCATCACTGGCTGCCTCTCATCGTCCCCTATCCCACTTCTCCTCTTCGAGGCTTCTCTACCTCCCCTGCGAGTCACCCTGACTCATTTCACTCTTTTTTCTTATGAGCGGGCTCTTCGTCTCCCAATCCCCTTTCCCATTTCAGGATTGGCCAGACATGGAGTGAAACCAAGACTTTGCAGATCGTCATGGAGAGCTTTTGCAACCACTCACCCGCTCGTGCTTCCTTCTACTTGTTCTAGGGAGGCTCTTCTTGCTTGCCCTCCGTCTCCTTTTTGGAATCTGCCTTCTTTCATTGTGGAGTCCACCCTTTCCTTTCCATGCTCCCGCTCTGATCCTCCTCTCTCTCGCCAAGGTTCGGCTCTCGCTCACCATGTCTCTCCCCCTCCCCCTTATGATCAGAACTGACCGCTCTGTTTCTTTTCCTTTTGGCAAAGGCGGCTCTGGCGTACTTGCCAACTGCTCTCTCTGTGACACTGAGGCCACTCTTTTTTTTTCAGCAGGCCCAGTATGCTCACGTTTTTCCGCTGAAGCCTGCGCCATTCTGCACGCTCTTTGCTGGTCTCGGCAGCACCAACAAGTCTGCCATTTCTCTTTTCTTCTCTTACTATCTGACTCTCGTTCTGTCCTCGCCACCCTGTCCTCTCCTCCATGTTTCCTCTTACCTCAATCTCTCTGGTAAATCTGGCAGAAACTGTCTTCTTTCTCCTCCAGTTTTATCTGGCTACAATGGGTCCCCGGACACTCGTTTCTCTTGGGGAACGACGCGGCTGATGAGCTGGTCAGACGGGAGCACTACTCGTGCCCTCTGCAATCCCTTGTAGTCTCTCTCCTCTTATCTCTCGTATCCACTCTCGTCATATCTCGGACTGGAGGCGTAGTGTCTCATCGAAATTCTTTGACACACAGGTTCCCTCGATTTCCACCGAGGAACTTGTGCTCCCTCGTCATGTTCGCTGTGTTCTCTCTCGTTTACGCTGCAACGGACACAGCATACTGCTAAGCTCTTATCTTTCAGGATTGGCAGAATCGAGAATTCTTTCTGCAGCGCCTGTGGACACTCATCCCAGGACATCTCTCATCTCATTCTGCACTGTCCAGCTACGGACTCTGCGCGACTCGCTCTTTGGCGACTCTCTGTCTCTTTACGACCTCTGGTCCAGGCCCTGGAGAGTTGCCCGGCTTCTGAGGCTCTATGGTCTTCCGCCATGCCCCCATCCCTCGAAAAGGGTCGGGTAACAACAACAACAACATTTTTCTAGCTGTTCTGAAAAGACGTTGGCATATTTTGTTTTGAGCAAAGAAATTATTTTCTCAATGATAGATTCAGTCGCTTCTGTAAAACCACCAATAGATAATGCTGATTCACTTGAATGTAAAGCTGATATAACTCCACTTGTTAAGCCAAAAGCATCACTCCAGTCCAATCCCAGCAGTGAAAGCCTTACGTCTTTCATTAAACGCTTCTTTCCGGTCCACTTCAGCAGACCACCTGGCTTTAGAATGGCGTTTGATGCGACCGAAAGGAATGGAAAATTTGGCAGCATTTACTGTCGGAGAAGAGAGCAGCAGCAGCAGAGGAAAGAGAAAGAGACGAGTATTCCTCTGCAGAAAGACAGTGAGAATCAAGGGAAAGGAAAGTGTTCGTTGATCTAAGTGTCAATTTATCAACGTCCAGAAGCGAAACCCATTAATTTTAATCCACGTCCTATCCTTTCGCAATCAAGCAAAAAGTTCAAGATGAATTGCATAGATTAGTTAGCGTGATGTGTTACGCAAAGTTGATTGTTCAGATTTGGCAGCACCTAATGAAGCCAAAGAGTTTATTTTAGCAACTAATGCTTCAGAAAACGGTATTGGTGCCGTACTTTCGCAAAAGGTTGATGGCTCAAAAAAACCATTAGCTCATGCGTCCAAGGCATAGACTGATACTCAAAAACGATAATTACAAATTGAAAAAGCATTGGCTATTGTTTACGGAGTATCAAAATTTCATCAATATTTGTACGGTCGTAAATTTCAGTTAATTACAGATCATAAACCGTTGGTTGCTATTTTTGAAGCAGTTGCCTTTTCAGACTGCACAAAGGTTGCATCGCTACGCAGTTAACCTGATGGCCTATCAATTTGATATACGATACAAGGCAACAAAAAAACACGGTTTATCGAAATTCACAACTCAAGTTGATCCAGCATTTGACAAAGTTTAAAACGCTGAAAATAGCGAAATCGTGTGTAATATTAGAGAAGCTAAGATTGGTTTCCCTTTAACTCACGAGGATATCAGCTGGAAAACATTAAAAGACGATAAGTTAAAATCTGTAACTAAATTTGTGCAACGTGACTGCTGACCGAAATGGTCGAGTTTAAACGATGAACTAAAATGTTTGTACATGGTGTCCATAAAGTCCGTGTGCACTTTAAAAGATTTATAACTTTATTTGTATTTGCGATAGAAATAATCTGTGAAAAGTGTTATAAAGTTTCATCTACCTAGTTTTAAGTGCAGTTATTAACCTTTACCACAAAATTAGTAACAGTGTTTCAACTGATACAGTGTTTCAACAAAATGAAGCTCCTTGCCACTTTGCTCTGCATATTAGACAGTTCCTAAATCTAAAATTTCCTAAATGATGGATCGAAAGGGGCGGACCATTTTCTTGGCCTCCACATTTGCCAGATTTCACTTCATTAGATTTTTTTATGGAGACATGTGAAAACAATTGTGTATGCAACCAGATCTAGTTCATTAGAAGATTTGAAAGTTAAAATAATTAATGTGATTTCAGGTACTATTGTAAATCAGTTGGCAAATGTTTGCTGTGAACTGCAAAATTGTATTACCCTTTGGATTGCTAATGATGGAGGACATGTAAAAACTTAAATAAAACTTCATTAAGACCTTAAAATATCTAGATTTTCCTCTTTCTAATTTTTTCTACAGATTATTTTTATGGCACATACAAATAAAGTTATAAACTTTTTAAAGTGATCACGGACTTTATGAACACCCTGTATAATCATAAAAAAGCGTTGGCATAGAAAAGACCTCATCTATTTGCAACATAAAGGTATGATTCGTAGTGTAATACCTACCAATTTACAAAAAAAAGTGTTGAATGAGGGGCATTGTAAGATTGAAACAGTTGGTACGACGTTACGTGTGGTGGCCTAATATTGATCGTGACAGCGAAAATCTGTCACAAAGTGGTCATTTTTGGCGCCAAGTTTCAAAGGCACCGGAATCAAGTTATCAGCCTTGGCCCGATACTAAGTATGCATAGGAAGAATTCAATTAGACTTTGCTAGTCCGTTTTGTGGGAAAAAGCGATTGATGTGTATTGATGCTCATTTTAAGTATCCTTTCGTGGTTATGCGTAACATCGGTCAAACCACGCATCTAAATGCCCAATTGACTCGTTACAACAAATATTTTTTTACGGGTTGCCAAACACAATTGTAACCGACAATGGCAGCCATTTGTATCAGACGAATTTATTGCTTTTTGTGATGAATTAAATATTTAGCATTTAACCACACCGACTTATCACTCTGCTTCGAATGGCGAAGCAGATCGTTTTGTTTAAACATTTAAACGTGGGGTGGAAAAAAACGTTGATTCTGGTTTATCACTTGTTGATGCTATTCGCATTCGCAATGTGTTGTTTACTTATCGTTGTGCACCTCATCCTTGTTTGCGTTGGTGTACTCCAGCGGAAATGCTACAAAGGCGTCAGCCAAAGTGCTTACTTTCGTTGTGATTACCATCTAAAACTGCTAAGCAAGAACCTAATGTTGCATTTTCTGACAAAAACTCTCATTCTCGTTCAGCTAAATTTTCAGTTGGTGATTCAGTTTTTGCTGGTAATGATGCTACTGGGTCAAAATGGTTACCTGCGAAAGTAATTAGTAACTTGGAAATGTTTTGTATTTTGTGCGCACTGATCGTGGCATTTTGCGTCGACATCAAAAGAAGCTACAAGCACAAATTGTTTCTAGTAATAATTTCAAACATAACCGAAATGGCTCACATTGGAAACCCTCTCCGCATCACCAAGTGTAATTAATGAGCCTGGTCATTCAAAAGTGGTTGAATAGCCAAATGAAGAAACGCGTGGTTCCAGTTTATCGATGACTAGACTTTATCCGTACCGAGTTTGACAACCACCAGATATTTTGCAAGCTGGTTTTTAAATTATGTGTGTGTTGCAAGATGGAAGGGAAAGTTGCAAGTTGCAAGGGAAATCATCGCTAGTTAACCGCCTCTGTTAAAGATGTTTTGCCTCACGGTTTAGAACATTTCGGTCACGTGCTCGAGGTTACTCCAAACAAAAGTCATTACTTGTTAATCGCTGCGTCTATGGATGTTTTGCCTCGTCTGTAATTTCGGTCATAGTCCTTCTTGGAAAATTTAATGTAAATTTTTAGACTTTGTTGGGGAAAAGCACCAGCAACAATCTGGCAACACTGATGTGTGTTTATGCTGTTATTTTGAAGGGGGAAAGAGAAATTTTACGTATTTTGCCTCGTTATGTGTTTCGCTTGCTTGTATGTAGTGGACCAGCCGGTGCGTTTGCCAGAAAAACGTTTTTTGAATTTCAATTGCTATGTGCGAAGAAATAAAAAGAGCTTTTGAAAGTAAACTGGCTGGCGGTTGAGCTGTTAAGGATAGAAAACATAAAAGGTTATGCCTAAGACAACCCCAGCCCCTTCCCCTCGAGAACTTGGCACCGATAGTTGGTTGACAAAAATTTGGATCTTTTGGAAAAAGCCCCCACCACTTAACTCTACCCTAACCTTCTTCGTCAACCATGGAATGGTGAGTACTGCAGTACTTAAAACGTGGCGGGGGTGTTTTTTTCAAATCTCACATTTTTGCATCAGTGGCGGGGACTTTCTACAAAAGATCCAAAAATTTATCTACGATGGATTTCAAACTTGCTAATTTAGCTGCTTTTTATGCTTTCAAAAAAGAAATCGGTGTCCTCTCCTACCCATTGTCACTAATACTAGCAGATAAATTGTACTTTTCATCGCTCAGCAACGTTGTTGCATTGTGTTTAAAGCGAGTCATAAACGAATGAGCTGTAAATATTTACATCTACGTTCTTCAAATAAAACAGCACAATTATTCTACTGGCCTTATTATCAGCATGAAGTACTGACTACAGTGCTATTAGTGAACTAAACAACACTAAAAAGATTGGCTTGCATCTAAGCAGGTAAAAACTGAAATTGATGTTTATAACATCGTAATTACATTAACTTATCATTTCGCAATAATTAAAGCGTAACGGAAACGTACATAACAAACTAAGCAATCTCATCGGTAACTGTCACAATACTTTAAAAAGGTTTAGCTACTGACCCCTAGTAAGCCTTTTTGGTATTGCTAAGCAGGCCACTTCAAAAGCTTCACAGCCCAGGGGTACTGCAACTCTGCCCTAAAATTTCACAAAATCACAACAAATAAAATGCAAATCTATTTTTTTTAGCAAGAACCAATTTTTACAGCTAGTAGTTATAATATGGCGTGACCAAAGACTACCACTACGGTTTTTGTGTGACCATAAGATTGGAAAAAACGATACTTTTTGGCTTATATAACAATTAGCTTTTTTACATATGATGTCACAACTGTTTAAAACTTGCGCTTTAGCCAAGAAAATGCAGGAAATAGTTAGGCTGTGGCCTTGGTGTAAAAAGTAACGTTATATTTTGTTAAACCGAATATGACTAATTTGGGAAAATTATGCAATACAAGTACAGCAGCACTACTAAAATGGCAGTTAAAAATTGCCAAATGCAATATTAAAGTTAAAGTGCCTTTATCGAGCAGCCAGTCACGCCATAATCCGCTGCCATTTGTTTCATCTATCTCTGCTTCTTTCTCAGACTGCTCTGCCTTCCTGCGAGTCACCACGACTCATATTACCTTGTCCTCTTATGAACAAGATCTTCGACTACAGTCTTCTTTTCCTGCGTCAAGATACCAAGAAAAACCAAGGCTTTCCGAGCCCTTCTGAAAACTTCGAAACTACTCACACGCTTATGATTTTTCCTTTCATCTTCAGGGAAGATATGCTTGCTCGCCCCCTTTTCCTTTCTGAAGTTCACCGTCCTTTAGCGAGTAGCTTACTCTCTTTACTCAATGCTCTCACCCTAATCCACTTCTTTCTGCCAAGGTGCTACTCTTTCTCATCTTGACAGTACCAAATCACGTTGTTACGATTTGGAATGGGCATTCTTTCCCTTCTTTCAAAAAAAGGAGGTTTCGGAGTCATTGCCCACTGCTCGATGTATGGCACTGAAACTACCCTTTTCCTATTCATCAAACCCAATTTATTTATGTGCTATTCTGCAAGCTCTTTACTAATTATAGCAGCATCAACAAGTCTGCCACTTCTTTCAAGACTCTTGCTCTGACCTTTCCTCAGTTCCTTCTTTTCTTCTCTCTTATTCTCGGTGGCCTGTACGTGAAGAACTCTCCACTCTTTCCTCTTGCCCCATTAAAAGGATGCAATTGGGAGCGGTCAGTCATATCTTCCAGGTAACATGGTGGGATGCCACGCGAAGTGTGCTACTTCAGTTATCCACAGCCTCTTGCAGCCTCTTCTTTTTACCGTACGCATTCACCTATCTCTTCTTAAAGATTGAAAGCGTACAGGCTCCTCTGACTTTTTTAACAGTAAAGTTTCTTTGGTCTCTACTTAAAAACTAGTGCTTCTTCTACCACCTTCGTTCTACACACAAGTTTTGTTACTTGGGGTACATGTTGATTGCCCCTGGTGGAAGTGAAGCAGCGGTGATGCCAAGAACAAGAATTGGATGGATAAAATTTGGAGATGTAGGGAATGCCCACGAAAGAAAGCTTTCGTTGAAAATAAAAGAAAGAATTTATCAGAGGCGTGTAATGTCAGCGATGTTGTTGGAGTGTGAGACATGATATCTGAGGGAGAACGAGGTGGCCATTTTAAGAAAAACTGAAAAAGAATAAAAGAAGTTATAATTAATTTAAACAAGTAGCCAAAACTTATGGATTTGCTGAGTTTGGAAGAAATTTAAGACTGACTAGCCAAACATAGTAGACCGCAAAGGTATGTAGAAGTTCTGAGGGATAATAATGATGAGTCAAAAACGTTAGATTTTCAAGTGGGCGACCAAGAACGATATAAGGCAGGTGGAAGAACAGATTAAAAAAAGAATGTCATTGGCAGAACAAAGTGGCGAAATGCCGTAAATAAACCATCGAGAAACATGAGGTGAATACTGCCACCTCGACAAAAAAAAAACAAACTCAGATTTAAAAGTATTGCGTCTTCTTCTCTCGTGATCCAGTGGAGATAAGATTTCACTCAATTAAGTAGAGGAAGGAAATCAATAATTCCGGTCATTTTTATCTAAGCCCATTATTCACAATTTCCCGTTTTTAAGATGTCACTGCCGAAATAAATCTCTTTTAAGTTTATGTTACACGATTTCCCATTTTGCTTAACCTCGAGTTACTTTTTCACATGTAACGCAGCATGTTTTTATTCAGTTAGTGACGTTATCATTTGTTTGTATCTGGCACAATTTGATCGGCCAGCTCGTTTATATTTGCAAAGGTTTTGATTTTGTTGTTCATTCTAAATTCCATGCCGAGCAAACCGGACCGTTTATTGCTTGAACTACAAAAACAGATATTGCAATTTATGTAAAAGTAAAATTGAAACAAAAATGTATGTAGTTGCAAAACCCAACAAAATGCCTCTCCCCCCAAATGTTTAACGCCACCGAAATCCAAAAATTACGTTATAATTGCAAAATAACTACGAATTCGTGATCAGTAACCAAAATCCCAACACATATAATCCCAACGTCTATTCAAAAATTATGAAAACGTAAAACATTTCAGTAGCCCACAGCTTCTAACTTAAAACCACCTGCATCGAATTCCAAATACTATTTGCTTGTTTATATTGAGCACCATCACTGGCCATAAGCTTCACTTTCTAGCATGCCAGCCCAGATAGTTTGTGTCAAGCGAAATCCAAGCCGACCATGCCCCAATTCAAGCCGCTTTCAGCAAAATGATAAGTTCAAAACTCAAATCATTAGACATGTTAGACATGTCTAATGATTTGAGTTTTGTTTATCAGTTAGACATGTTTATTGTTTATCATATGATCACGAGAAAACTTTTTGTCGCTTGTACTAGAATACTTTTATTTCCACTTTAGCACAACATGTTCACTTTCAAGGTTGGGCTGAGAGCTTGGGATCCAACAGATTCGAATCGCTGGACTTTGCACTATTTGCAAGCTGTGTTACATTTTTCTGAGTCAGCGAAATTTCACGTAGAGAGAGTATTGCTAACGTTCGCAGTGAACAAGTAGTTTGGAAAACTGCATACAGTCAATACCACTCAAAAAACAAAAAGCATTAGCATACAATAAATGCTATTCCGCCAACTAACCTGAAACATTAAAGAATTGTATTGGCAACAATCCATCAAGAGATTTTTCCGATGAACAAG
Source organism: Trididemnum clinides (assembly GCA_963675345.1). NCBI lineage: Eukaryota > Metazoa > Chordata > Ascidiacea > Aplousobranchia > Didemnidae > Trididemnum > Trididemnum clinides. The sequence goes on from OY776295.1 coordinate 14,604,224, forward strand.
CGATCATAAAATTGTCTTTGTAGAACAAATGTTCAATGAGTTTTAAGACTGGCTCAATGCACCTACGCAAAATAACAGTGCAGTTCACAGTAGGAAGTCTTACAAGCAGTGCAAGGTGCAATTTAAAAAATAATACCTGGGTTGCCAGGAATGAAATCTGTAATAGAGTGGCCATACAATCGATAAAAAACCGGTATTTGGCAATTTCAAAACATTGTGGTGAATTAAATCGCCCAAGCAAAGCACAGGAATTGAAACAAAACTCCATATTTAGGCTGAAAGTAACACTGACGTTTCTTCGCCCGTCAAACAACATAATCGCAATTACCAATTATTGGCTTTTAGGAAAACTTTTGCCGCCATGCACAAAACAACTTGAGATCACACTGGTTTCGGTGTTGCGTCTACCCCCGGTAAAGTGCAATTGTTCCACAACCAATGCAGCCAATCACGAAAAGTTGTAGAAGGTAGAAACACGGGCATTAAAACACATAATCTCACGATCAAGCCACCCAAGTCACAGACAGCAGACTAGCTTCACAAACAATAACAATATATAAATATTCATCACTACCTGTAGTTATTTCTTAAAACAATCAGATGACTTTTCATGTGGCGACGATAAAAGTTGAACATTCGTTCAAGCAAGGTAAAGTTCGAGTCATTACATTTGGGTGGCTTGCAATAAATCTGCAAAACGAATTCATTAAATTAAGCATAAGCTGTAAAGCATAACTGTTACAAAAAACGCACATCGCTAATCAATCGGAAGTTTGCTGTAATATAAGCTACAAGCTGTTATTGAATCAACCTGTTTGGCGATGTGCCTTAAATATTTAAAGGTGAGTACAGTTAATGCGTCTCACCTATTTAAGTATTAAGAGAATGAATGACCGGAGGCACCTCTAGATCTTACAACTCTCAGCGTATTAAAAACAATGCTGGGAGTGGGATTCGACCTACATCTACACCAAACGTCAAACGATGGTCAAGGCTTATACGTGAGGAATGACTTAATCAGCGCCAGTGCGTAACCGATTCGGTTATTCTAACTCGGCGCTAATGCGACTCATTCTACCATATAAATCAACGGTATTACCACTCACCTTGAATAGCCCATAGCCTTGGACATATTAAGCTTTTAGAACAAGGCTCCTAGTATTCCACACCATCTTAACTTGTATTATTTTATGAAAATATCTCGTTCATACAATATCATGAAAGCTAAAATTTGTATAACTATCTTAACTTGTTTTATTTTGTGAAGAGGTGTCACCATTACTAGTAGACTGCATGGCTGGCATTACAGAAAATGACACTCTTTCCTAAGCACTATAGTTGAAAGTGGCAAAAACCCGGCGCGATGATGTAGTGGTGAGAGCGTCCGCATCGCAGTCGGTAGACCTGGGGTTCATTCCCTAAGTCAAGTCATACCAAAAGACTTTAAAAAATGCTATTCACAGCTTCCCTGCTTGGCGCTCAGCACAAAAAAGGGATAGTGTGGAGAACAAGCCGGCAAGCTTGCTTGTTGTGTCCTTGGGCAAGGCACTTAATGGGATTCCTCCACTTTTATGTGGCAGACAGGTGGCCCACCCATACTTCACCGGATTACAATTGTGAAGTACTTCACCGAAATACAATTGCGCTAAACCAGCATGTCAGACGACTCTTGGGTACCCGTTAGTGGCAGTTGGCCTTGTTGGTGGTGGGGCTCCGGTCACTCAAGACTGGTTCGAAATGGGCTACCATCTTTCTCCCAGCCTAATTTCAATTAGGTTGATGGCATGAACCTGAATTGTCGTTCATGCCGTACCTCCATCCCGAGGAAGAGGAGGGGTAACCACAAACAAACAGCTCAAGAGCTAGCAAGACAACTTGAGCTAAACTGTAGGATATATAAAACAATTACTTTTTCAGTGATTTGCTTGTGGTCGCCAGCAATAACGACTTTTGTTTTCTTCGAGTCGGCCAGAGTAAGCGGTATAACAGCAGATGGTTCCATTACCTAAGAAAACAACAAGAATGATCTTTTTACTACGGGTTGCATGAAGGAGAAAGTTTAAAATATTGATCTAAGATAAATCCAAATAACCCAAAACTTACTTTATAACCTTTACCAACAACACCAAGTAGTAAAGAGCAATTATCTACAATTTAATGATTCTTTTGAACTAACTTGCTGCGCATGATCAGTAAAAAATTGCATTTAAAGACTATAGTGGCAGCATCTTCAAGCAGCTCTTTTTAAATTTAAAAAAGGAAATGATCTCTCAGGAGATGGATATTAAAAATGCTGCTTTACATTATCTGACAAAGTAAAATTAAACAATCAATGCTTGATATTCACCAAATGAAATTCAACTTTCCTTACGTTTTATGAGACGAAAATTTATAACAGCAATGTAACACACCACTTCATGTTAGTGTAATATAACTGGGATATTGATAACAACTGAAGCTGCGCGTTAACCGTAACCGTATCCAATACCACTAGGAAAAAACTTGTTAATTCAGCAATGCATGCAAAGCTTTGTTTCTCAAAAATTGCAATGGAACTTCATCTGGTCACAGAGTCCAGCAGTCAACCAACGATATTAAAAAAAACGGGCAAACAGGACAGTTTATATCGGTAATTAACACTGACAAGAATATGCAGGGACTACGTATGCCAACTGGATATTTACAGCAATTAAATATCTATAAAGTAGGATGCCTGAGACTTGTGTACAAGATTTTCTATAAGCTTAACGGCTTATATTAACAGCGTAAAGAACAGCTTATATTATACTTCAAAATTTTTTTTAAAGTTTTGTAGATTCTCCATTCTCATTCAGCAAGTACTGCAATACCAACCTGTGCTACTTCATCCAAAAATATGTGAGTAAAAGCGCCGAACAAACCAGTGCCTAGAATTCCCAGCACTAGAGAGGTCTCGAAAGTGGTGATAAAGATCTTGTGAGATGCAACGTCTTGAGCTGTAGGGTATCGAAAGTAGTTGCCATCAGACAAGCAATAAGGTTGCACGGACTGTAAAAACCATCAAGCACTTCAACATATTACTAGCTGACAGGTCGCCAGTGTGTCCGCAATAAAGCGGCAGTGATATGTAAGCAAAAGGCTACAAGCTCCGCGCATGTGTAGGTTTCGCGTTGTTATTATTATCAGGCGAGGTCCTTCACGGCAATTTTCTCGCTTGAATTCACTATTTGTGATGGCAAAGCACTGGGCGCCCAGTTATGACAATTCTGAAGCGAGTCTGAACACAAATTGTATGTTTTTTATGGTCTGACGTTTAAAATCGTAAAAACTTAGAAAGAGTGCGCGAGAAGTCGAGTACAATCTGTAGTTGTATTGTAACGAGGCCTAACTGCAAACAATCTCACGAAGATTAGAGTCAAAAATTCTACTTTAGGTCTGAGCTGCCAAGGTAGGCCGCACAGGGCAAGTAAATAAATGACACTAGGCAATAATTTTTCAAAAGTTGTTTGTTTTGGAAAGGAAGAGCACCCATTCTTGCATACTTTCAGCCGCTGAATTTAAAACTATCAGTTAAAATTTCTGATTAGCTCCAGTTTAAAAGATACAGAAGTTTATATTTTTGCATTTGGATCTATATATATACACATATACGTGGTAGCCATGGTGGACTTTGCAGACTAAAACGGTAACACTTTGCCACAATCAATGTCATTATTGCATGCGTTTATAACAATAAACACAGAACAAATAGCAGTCAGCAATCATTTTTTTATAGACAAATAGCTAATCTATGTCTTTTCTTTGTCTTTTGGCTTGTCAATTGTAAGCAGTAAGTGGTGCATCCCTAGTTGCCATCCAACAAAATCTGCAAGGATTGATGGGCTCATTTTCCCTGGTACCTCTTTTAATTTGCAGGTATGCCTTGGTGAAATCGCTCACCGTGCTCATCCCTCACAGCTCCACAGTTCGGTGGAAAGAAATCCAGATGAGACTCCAAAAAAATGTATCTGAAGTGACATATTGCACCCCATATATAACTGCATGTTTTTTTGAGGTAGGACACCAATTCCGTGGTTGTCTGCTCTTTTATTACTTAGAAATTCCGTGACCACCAACTAGAATGCATTCCTTGTCATCTTTTCTTTGCCAAATAGTGCTTGGCTAAATTCACTGTCTCGGAGAAGCTACCTTATCTGGGGACCTATGAACACACCTTCCTTTATTTCAGCTTCACTCAATCTGGGGAACTTTGTGGCGAGGTACTTGAAACCAGCTCCTGTTTTGTCTACGGCCTTAACAAAGTTTTTTATCAACCCCAATTTTATGTGCAATGGTGGTAATAAAATCTTAGTGGATTCAACAAGTGGTGGTTGTTAAACGTTTTTCTACCCAAGAATCAACGATTGGCGGAGAAGCCAGTCTTTCTTGACGTAGTGGGCGTCTTTCACTCGGCTATTCCATTCACAGAAAAACAACAGTATTTCGCATAACTTAGTTGTAGACCCATCACCAGAGCTACTACCTTCAAGTCACCACAGAGCGACCACTGATGTTTGTCATAGTGTGTATACTGTAAAAGCTGCATTATATTGTCATACATCTCTTTCATATCGATTGCATAGCCTACTGGAATTGATGGTAAGGTATTTCCATTATGCAAAAAAAGCCTTAAGACTCCTCTTCGATGAATCGATGAACAGCCTCCATTCAGATGGATTACAAACAACAAAGGTTGAGGGCTGCCATTAATTCATTATGCTGCAAGCTACAAGATCACCTTCCATGATATAGAATGATTCTAGTTCTTATAATCGGTCATGTTATTTGGATATCCTTACACCATCTGCCAAAAGATTCTATTGCTGGAGTCTAGAGCCCAAGAGTTCTGCCTAAAGCTTTGGTAGCTCCAAACCCCGGATAAGGTCATGTAATTCATCTTGGTTATGAGCTGTGGCTTGGGGAAAATAGATGGTGCAAAGTAGGATTCCTGGTACATTGACAATCAACTACTACTCGTAGAACTTACGCTTTGTTCATTATCTGAATCAAGTGTAAATTTTTGAGGTGCCTCAGGTACAGGTAGTGTTTCTCCATGCGGTACTAGACAAATTGCTGATGGAATGCCAGGATATTGAATATTCTGCTTCTTCTTTCTTGACAAGCCTTTGCCAACTTGTGGGGTCACGCAAAAGTAGTAGTTGCTATTGTGTTTAGTTGGCTCTCTCCAAACCATTGGCACGGCAAAGGGCATACATTTCCTCTTCCTGCTTAGCCATTGCCGAAGGTTTGTAGCACAGGTGTTACAGCATATGTGAGGGAACCAACTATTGTTCTGATCACCAATTTTGCATCCAAAATACAAGAAGTATGACTTATTGACTGGAGCTGTTATGCTGCACTTTTGTGAAGCAAGGGTTGTTTTATCACAAATGTAACAAAAATAGTCCGCATCATTTACAAATTTACGAGGCATCTGCAAAAAGGGCAGAAAAATTAAACACATATAAACTTTTAACGAAAAAGCAATCCAAAACAATTCACACAACTTAAACTCTAACTACCGGTACGCAAATGTAAAAGAATAGAACAGACATCACCTTAACATCCGACAAATATACTAAACGCGAAACTCTAAGCAAACCGAGAGAATATATCTAGCTAAAGTGCATGAGTTGCTGATAAAATTCATCTAGCACAAGCACAAAACTCCTTAGACGAAATATAAGCAGTAGCCTACAACGCCATCGATGAACTGATATGAAAACATGCGAACTATTTTCCGCACAGGCGCATGTAAAATAAACTTTGGCATAGTGTCGCATCTTGAAAACTAGAGCCAATCAACAATTTTTAAGCCGATATGCGTGTTCGGCGATCTAAAATTAGCCAAAATTGACCTCGAGTTGTACGTTTACGTGGAATCTTGAAGCGCTTTTCACTAAGCGGGTAGAGCCAACCAGATGCCATAATAAGCTATGTATTTAAAAGCTCTATCAAACTAAGACCCTCAATTGGCCAGCGAGTCTACTAAAACAAAAACTAAATGCAATCCTTTATTTCAAAGTATTTTTTCAAAGGAAAGCGCCGCTTTTTGTAAACATTTCTGCACAAAAATAAATTTTGTGACATTTTTCAAAAGCAAGACGGATCTATGTGGAGTTTGCAAATTCAGTGTTGTGCACAAAATGTGAAAACCGGGTTCGAAGCAGATGTCCAAAAATAAAGAGAGTTACTGCAAGATTGGCAATGCATTTTGTTTGCTCGAAATGTAAAGGAATAATGGAAGGGATGGTTTCGATCGAGAAGCTGTGCAATGAAGTGGAGACAGTGAATGGATTTTGTTATTTGGGAGACAGACTAAATGCTAGTGGTGGTTGGTAAGCGGCAGTCACAGCAAGAGTAAGAATCGGTTGGGTAAGATTCAGAGAATATGGAGAGTAATTGCTTGGAAATAGGTTTCCTCTGAGGATGAAAGATAAAGTTTATCGTTGCTGTGTAAGATCAGCAATACTGTATGGAAGCGAGGCATGGTGTTTAAAATAAAATAAAAAAGCAATTTTAAGGAGAACGGAAAGAGCTATGGTGAGAGCCATGTGCGATCACAAAGTTGTTGACAGAAAGACGACTGAAGGACAGACGGACATGTTGGGGTTGAAGGAAACTATAGACCGGTTAGCAACAGCGAATGAAATTGGATGGTATGGACATGTGCTGAGGAGGAATGACGATAGTGTTTTGAGGGTGGCTATGAATCTTGAAGTGAGTGGCAAGAGAAAGCGAGGACAACCAAAGAAGACCTGGAAGAAGCAGTGGAAGAGGGGACAGCGAAGATTGATTTAAATGAGAATGCGCTGAAAATTCTTTTACGCAAATCATATGTGCAGGATAGAGCGTAATATATATTGACGTATCATAGACCGGCGAGGTCATCATCGGTTTACCTATACGTAAAAACTATTCAAATATTTTCAGATTGTCTGTAAGCCAATAGAGTGTCATACATTGGACCCGTTTGTACTTACTGTTTAAACGGTTGAATTTCTTGGCACAATTTATGCAATATCCCACTTTCTAGTAAAAAATCATAAACTATGTAAGCTATGATTGTTTCCCCCTCCCCCAGAAGAAGCGAGTAAAGAACAAATTACATTTCTAATCTGAACTTAAAAATAATCTAGTGTAACCGACAAAAAATATTTCCGACAAACCAAACTTCTTATGACGAAAAAAGTGCCTTGTAAAAAATATTAACTGTTTTTTTTCATTCAGTTTTTTACCAAAAATGGCTTTAAAATATCATGTTTTAATAAATAATTAGCTGGCTCTGCTAGCGTCGCCCAACAGTAACGTCCGGATCAAGAATATCGGTTTAGCCGGCTGCACCGCCTTCACCCAGTAAGTAGTTGCAAAAATAGCAATAAACCTTGATGATTTTTTGACTTAGCCAATTCTTATTTTCAAACTGGAAAGTAAAAGTGTACTGTTAGCGCATAGCTGCAATCTTGTCCTAAAATTTCTCTAGTCCCTGGCAACGTCTTACTTTGCCCTATTTCTGGCACAGGCATACTTAGGGACTGGACGTGCTTGCAATTAAAACAGAAATTAATTTAACAAACTGTTATCTATTCATTTTATTGAGCGCATATAAACATAATTTCAAAGTTGCGAAATGGCGTTGAAGGAATTGATTCGTTTGTACGCAAATGAACTATTAAATATTAGGCCCACTACTTAGGACTTTTCGTAGCCATTGGTCCATTTTTGAGACCTAAGCCTATGGTTACGCGTATAGTGCTTAGTCACGGCATAAGCAAAGTTCAGTTATTCCGATTTGCCAAAAAACCTGTATCATCAAACGATTAAAAACTTTAGTTTTTTTAATATTATAAAAGGGATGGCCACACTTGGTGTACTAAAGAGCCAAAAATCATGAGGGCAACACAGAAAGAGCCTATACACAAAATTAAAGTTTGAAATGGCAACATTTTTCGCCCAATTAGGTGGATGATCTTTTTTCGGAAAACATCATTTTCAAGTCCCAAAATTACGCATGTGTATCCTTCCACCTACCACAAACTGAACGTGACGCACTGCAGGTTACACAGCCCAACACCACATCATTGCACACAAAAACAACATCAGTCAAAAGTGACGTACTCAAAGACCCAAAGACCACACGGGGCTCACGAGCCGCTGTTTGGCCACCCCTGTAACAGCATTTTGGCCATATCATGATAGCTCTTATTTCCGCCATATGACGATTTTGCTTCCTCCCCACCCCTCCTGGAAGTCTCATACATTATATAAACGGCCGTTAACTCGACTGCTGCGATATTTCGCAAAAGTAGCTGATATATTTGAATTTGCTACCTTGTACTTTAACAGGCAGCTAACGAAACAGCTTTTTAATTGCGTTCTCTACAGTAAGTAGTTTTCAATAAAATAAAAAAAAAACTAGCAGATTAACCCGTCGTTGATCGGGTAAAATGTAAAGACTGATTAAATTTTTACATTGAATAACCATATTTTAATATAGGTTGAATAAATATAGGCTCGTAGCCCCCCATAGACGATTCTGATCGAAATCAAAATACCGTACTTGGCTTCCCTGGAAAAAGTTATATAAGATTCATATGTTTGTTTGTATCTAAATGTCTCCAGTTTTATTTCTATAGCGGACATACAGACAGACAAACTTTGAGTTTTATATATATAGATAAGCAATCCAGCGTGGATTGTGACGTCATCTTACACTACGAGGAGGTGTAGTAACGCCAAAGTGAAAAATATATCGGTTCATGCGGCTACACCGGCTTTATGCAATAAATAGTTTTAAGAACAGCAATAAAAATGCAATATGTTTAACACTGGCTTTTTAGCTGTCTACCCTAAAATGCCGG